>CM055123.1:166305452-167670452 GCA_029206835.1 Rana muscosa
TGTACTGGTGCCCCCTAGCGGACTTGATTATAGGACCTACCAAATCCATTGCGATTCTCTCAAACGGGACCTCAATGATGGGTAGAGGGACCAGCGGGCTACGGAAATGTGGCATCGGGGCCGACCTCTGACACACAGGGCAGGAGGAACAATAATTTTCTATGTCCTTCATCACCCCAGGCCAATAGAATCTCTGTAATACCCTCTCTCGGGTTTTCTCTGTCCCCAGATGACCTCCAAGAATGTGCCCATGGGCCAACTCCAACACCAACTTCCTGTAAGGTTTGGGCACCACAAGCTGCTCAACGGTTTCTTCTGCCCTTTTTGCCACCCGATACAGTAGGTCCTTCTCTACGCTGAAGTATGGGTAAGTGCAGGTATTATCTGGGTTCACTAACTCGCCATCTATTTCCACTACGTTTTCCCGTGCCTTTATTAGGGCGGGGTCTTTTAACTGTTCTGTGGCAAAATTTTCCCTGTGAACCTCCAGATCAGAAAACTCCACAGACGGTAGGTTTTCGTCTGAGGAGGTGGGCTCCTCTCCAGTTTCTTGAGTCTCCCCTGCCAATACTGACAAGGGAAATTCTGGAGAGTCCTCACCACTCTCAGAGGAGTTCTGGCTATCACATTCCTGGTACATAGGGGCACCAGTGGGGGGCTCAGGATCATCCCACAGTTCCCAGAACTTCGGAAAATCCCTTCCCACAATGGCATCATGCGGTAATTGAGATACTAACCCCACTGGATGAGAGAGGGTACCTTTGGGGGTCTCGAAACACACTGTAGTCACTGGATACTCTCGGGTGTCCCCATGCACACAAATAACAGCTACCTTGCTATTCCCAGAGACCTCTGTTTTAACTAATTCAGCCTTTATCAGGGTCACAAGGCTACCTGAATCCAGTAATACCACAACATTTCTACCATTAATACACATTTTGCATAAATGTTTCTCAGTTCCCCGAATGGCAGTGCATGCGACTGTCGCACACAGCGACTGACGTCTGTCCGTCAGAAAGTCACATTGCATGGGTTCCTCCACAACCGGGCAATTTGCTGCAATATGTCCCGCTTGCCGGCAGCGGTAGCAAACAATCCATTTGGCTGCCTCTTGAGCCCCTGACTTCCCAGGCTGTTCTCGCCAAACTTTGGGTAGAGCTCCCACCCTCTCACTCTCTCCACCCTCACCCCTTGGAATCCTCTTATCCGCCCCTGGGGATGGTCTGGTCTTAGGGTGGAAAGTCCGAGAGTCTCTGGAAGAGGCCGTCAGGTTCTCTGTAGCCAAGTATCTCTCTACACGATCCACAAGTTTACCGGCCGTTTCTGGGTCCCCATGGCTTACCCACTTTTGAATGGCGGTAGGAAGAGCTCTCAAGAAACGATCCATCACAACACGTTCCACAATCTCCGGTGCGGACAAAGTCTCTGGCTGTAGCCACTTCCTGCTCAGGTGAATGAGATCATACATTTGAGACCTGGGGGGGTTTTCCAAGCTGGAAAGTCCAGTTATGCACACGCTGAGCCCGGACAGCCAGGGTGACACCCAGCCTTGCCAATATTTCAGCTTTTAGCATCACATAGTCTTTTGCTTGGTCAGGCTCTAGGTCATAGTAAGCCTTCTGCGATTCACCAGTTAACAGAGGAGCCACCAGTCCAGCCCACTGCTCCTCAGGCCACTTTTCTCTTTCAGCAGTCCTTTCAAATGTGGTCAAAAATACCTCTGGATCATCCTCTCCAGTCATTTTTGTCAATAAACGACTCACCCCAAAGGACGCGGTATTAGTGGGACGGCTTTCCTCACTGGTCTGCGGACGTTGCTGCATTACTGCTTCCATTTGTTGTAGTCTCTGCTCTTGCTTCTGTAACAGGTCTATGAAGCGGGCCTCAGATTGCTGCTGGGCTTGTTGATGAGCTTGCTGCTGGGCTGCAAGGCTCCTTTGCAAACCTGCATTTGTCTGCTGTTGATTGGCATTTGCTAGAGCCAGCTGTTTCAGTATCTCCTCCATGCTGGCTTAAAAAAAACTGCCCGCATTCTCCACCAACTGTGAGGGGGTTAACTCGGTAGCGGGTGTGTGTGACCCCCTGGTTGGGCTCCCCACACAAAAACAGGGCCAGCAGACGGAGGTTGTGGTTTTCAAAATCAAAAGGTGCGGTTTATTTCTCTATGTACAGTGACAAAAACACAGCAAAGCCAAAAAGAAACATAAACAAAATAAATCCTGGTCAGCTTGACCTCTGACTAAACATGCAGGTTTCCTAAACTAACAACTGGGATCAGCCTGGTGCTGTCCTAGTCCCTAAGTCCCTGGTTTAGTAAAAGTCCAAACAAATAGCCACACAGGCTTTGCCTCACCGCACAGGGGTTCACTCTCCCTAGACAGTCCACACAGGTCTGGGTCCAGGCATGAGCAAACACCTAATGAAGCTGGGAGTTTTTATAGAGGCCTTAAACGAGCTGACAAGCTTCAGCTGGTCTCATCAACTCCCTGCCTGCACGACGCCCAGCACTCTCCCTAGAGGTATGAGTCATCCATGAGCCCACTAGCCTCAGCTGGGCTTCATCAACTCCCTCCCTAGTTGTATAAGTCGGCATAAAGCCTGAATCTGGGAGAAATATATCTACCCCCCTGGATGCAACCAGGTGACTTTACCTTCCTGCTGTCACAGTGGATTCTGGTCCATTCCACTGCCTCATTGGTGATCAGTTTTACAGTGCACAATATCACTGACCACAGCTGCGAACTTATCTTCTAGGACTGCCTACTGGATCAAAATATGTTAATATTATATTAATCTGATGATCCTTTATAATTTATTGTTCATTCATCACAGTTGCGTACTTATATTTCAGGCCTGGTATTTTATGTTCACGTTATTTCCACCTTATTGTCCACTTTTATAACTTCTGTCTGTTATTATTATTAATTTAGTATCTGCAATAGCACCTTATTGATACTCTTTCCTTATTTACACATATCAATTGAGGTTCCCACTCTAATTGAACACACTTTAATATAGATTTGTTATCCACCAGTCACTAAGGATTAAATGTCACTTTAGGCCGTCCAGTTATTTGAAGTAACACTAGTAATTTTATACTTGTTCACTTGAATATTGGTATTCCTGTTTACCTTGGTCACAGGGTTCTTACACGCATGATCACAGTCTATGTTATGCATTTCTAATATCACACAGGAACCATCCTCTCACTCAGCTACACCTCACTTGGGCTTATTACCAGTCACAACAAGGCAGCGCCACCACCCCTATCATTTATTATCTATTTTCCAGTCTCCTATTTAGGTCATTTTTCAAGGGGGGCAGCAGCCCATTGTTCCATCTAGCGCGGATATTATTGTATTTTTATTCTGTTGTTGAGTGCACAACTGAATTCTGAAATTAGATCTCATATACCACTTGGAACCCAGCAATGCAAAACAGTCAATCCTGCCAAAGGCTCTCTTAACAGGTAAAAGATGAACTCATCAGAGTAGAAACTCCTAATGCTCTCAAGGCTTTCATCCAATTACTGTATATATGTATTTAACACATGCGCTCAACCAAAACCTTTGTGCTTGACAAATTATAAAATACAACGCAATAAAAGAGAAGTTTCTGCCAATCAGACATATACTGTCCACTAATATAACTGAAATCACGTATTTAGGGATAAGAGCAGCATTTATAGAAAAAATTAAATTACAATACATATTTGTATATAAATAAATCCACAGTTTGGTCCACATGAATAAAGTGCTTTGTGCACAAAGGCAATTCAAACGACAACCATGAATTATGACCAGTCATGCTTTTAAATATACACACTGCACTCACCAGATGTTGACTCCTATATAACAAACAATGCTTGGGATGCTGGACATTACTGGCAAAAAAGCACTGAAAGAGAATAGGAAATACAGACCTTGTTAAGGTTGTATGGCAATAACTGTAATTTATCTCAGATCTATTAAGATAAAGATGTGCACTAGCATAACATTTTTTAGTAATTAAAAATAATCTAGTAACAAAAATATGTTTCATCTAAAATACCACCCAAATTAATTTGAAAATATTGAGGGAAAAATATTGACTGTGATACTAATACATATTACAGTGCAACACAAAACTCAGGGTTGTGACAAATGTATATAAAAAAAGCTGAATTTTAAAAGTACTATGTGGTTATATTATACATGGCTAGTAAACATGTATATACTTAACTTTGCATACATTTTGTGGGATTATGGCATTTTGAGAGGTGGGTGGGTTACCAAGCAAAGCAAGGTACCAATGGAATCATGTGCCTATCTAGCACAACTGCAGCTGCCTTTTATGTAATAAATTATTTACAGAGCTTTTCAATCTGCGACTTGTATGCCTACAATTCTCAATGACAATAACAGTTTTCCAAACATCAGCCACAGGTTTTTTATTGCATTTGTTATATCTTTTTGTTTTAAACATATGCGCACCTAAGAATTGGTCAGGGACATGTTTTATTTATGTACAGTGCTACAGTCCTGTACAGAAGTTTTAGGTTTATCAGGGAAATAGTGCTAAAGTTCTGAAGAACTTGACATAGTTTCATCACAGAATTCATCCAATTTATTTTTATCTAAGAAAATATTACCACACTGGCTCTGTAATATTAAAATTGATGGTCTCTGGGGGCCCTGTCATCTGATGTACAGCTCCTTGTTCTTCTATTTGCTGTAAATAGTTCTACTGTACACAATTTTGTCTATGTTTATTTTCAGAAGAAAATGTCAGTGATCACAGTCTTCATGTATCGCTAATGGCAGGTTTCCTTTCTGAAATACAGATATAACAACCTTGCTGACATGGTCCAACTAACATTTTTTACCATATGTCAGGTCACTTTTCACATTTTTCAAATGTGCTAATAATACATGACATATACCCTAAAATTAATTGCAAAACATGAGATCCTACCAAATAAAATTAGGATAACTATGACTTTGTGGGTCCAAAAATACTCTTACAAATGTCTAACAAACCTTACTTTTGCAAAATAATTATCAAAAAGTTTTATCCATATGTAAACATGCACTCAACATGTTTTCCCTAGAAACTGTAAAAGTTGAAACTGCAACGGGAAACCTGCGTTACATCAGAGGGGGGCGGGGTCACCCATCACGTCACTGGGAAAGCCCGGGTTTCCCCTTGCGTCAGAGGGGGACGGGGTCACGTGATGGGTGGCCATGTCCTCAGCTACATAAGACCTGTCAGGCTGCCGCAACATCATTCCCGGGGTGTCTCCGGTGGAGACAGGACCGCGTGCTGTTCCTCGCTGGACAGCATCACTGGAGCCTGCAGATCTTCCGGGGGGAACCCCACGTCATTTTATTTTTTAAATTTGGCACAGGGTTCCCCTTAATATCCATACCAGACCTGAAGGGCCTTGTAATTGAATTTGGGGGTCCCCCACGCATTTTTTTTTTTTATCAATAACTTTCAATGACTTTTCTCTGTATTGCCGGGAGCCGACAATTCATTACAGCCTCGAGTACTTTTAAATTACTTTTTTTCCTTCAGAAATAACACTTTGTGCAGGGACAGTTCTAAGCATAGACTTTTACAGGGTGTTCCGCGCCTTTTAGAATTTGCCGCGAACACCCCAAATTGTTCGCTGTTCGGCGAATGGGCGAACAGGCAATGTCGAACTCGAAGCTCATCCCTACTAGGGAGTATTTTACAGTACTTTGTTATACACTGTGATACAGCACCAAGGGATATGTGTTGTCCATTTTGGACAAGAAGTTTTGAATCTCTGGTAAATAGGTCAGCCCACCCAAAGATTATATATTTGGGTATACAACAGATATTTGGTTATATTGGTGGATTTACCTGTGGGCTCCCTTTGATCTCTTTGGTATTCCAGAGGTAAGCTCCCCCTGCCATAGTTCCTGGCCTTCTTCCTGCCAGTATTGGGATCTCACACAGGATACAGCAGAATATTCTTACTCCTTTTGCATTTTCCATAATATACAGTATAATCCAGTGAAGAACCACCAATGGAAGCCTTTGTATATCTATAGCAAATGTGAAGACCTGGAGCCTCATTGCCAAAGTACAACAGATATAAGAAATTGCACAATCTGCCAAAAAATGTAATACTTTTGGATATACATACCCTTTACAGTGTACCTTTTAAACTAAAAATGTATACTGTTTCAGATTTGCAATTTTTTCATCTCACAACCAGCATAACTACTTTTAAGCAAGTAATCAAGTCCAATATAAACATAAAAAAATTAAAGGATGTTCCACTCAATAAAGCCTTTAAACTGTATACCCTTTTGCCTAACTTCAAGATTAAGGCTGGGTTCACACTATTGCAAATTGGATGCAACTTAAACCACATCCAATTCACAGAACATTTAAAAACATGTTATTTTCAATGGGTATGTTTCACATATGTGCATTGCACCCGCACTCCGCAATGCACAAAAATCATGTGCGTTTTCTAGGCAGCGCGGTGCGAATTGTAGGCATATACCGGTAATCTTTAATTGGAACGCATCTGATTCACAGATATATTCTGTTCTGAACAGGAGTGCTCTCCCCCTCCTCCTACACCTCCCCCTCTCCCAGGTCAGCTGATCCAAAGCTACAATGGAGAGGAACTACTGAATGAATAATTTTTATCTTCGCAGGAAAACGGGAGCTGCAATTCGCACCAGACTAGTGTGAATCCACAATAATTAATAATAATACTGCGCTGACCTTGAGTGATAAAAAAAGCAGCCAAACACAAAAATCAGACAGGATTGTAGAAAATATATATGTTATAAAGTGTGGCACTATGAGTGAAAAAGTAGGGGGCCCTACTAAAACGTGAAGCTGTAAGTATATCCATAAAGTGATGTGATATGATAAACTAAATAATAATAACTTAAAATGAACAACAATCACTAAGAAAAATTGATTCATTAAATATTATCACGATAATATTTAATGAATCAATTTTTCTTAGGGACATATATAGTGTGAATTCAACCTTATACAATAACTTAAAAGAAGCAAAACAGTAGAACATTCAACATTCTGGTAATAGGGGTTATAGAAAGCATAGAGTGGCATACAAATTGCTGCCTTATGGTCTTCTTTAGATATGTGCAATTCGTTTAGTTCAGAATTCGTTTTTTAACAAATTTTGACAAATTAGTTAATTCCGAAATTTCCGAATTCTTCAATTTCCTAATTTTCGGATTTTCGGATTCGGATCCAGGCAGAAGATCATCATGTGGAGTCTCCATCGAGCACAACTTACCAAACCTGAAAACCTGACAAAAAAAGGGCATATGACCAGGCATTGCTCACTAAACACACAGATAAAACAACTCAATACCCCACAAAAGATCTTTGAGTTTGGCAATAAGGTGGGAAAACTCTATAACGCCTATTTTCCTATCCAGGGTGTACTTACAGTACTCCTTCACAGTTGACTACACAGAAACTGATCTAGATAATTACTTTGAGAGTGTAACATTTCCACAAATAGAGCCCAATGACTGTCAGATGCTGGAGGCCCCAATAACAGTGGAGGAACTGAAATATGCACTCTTTTCCCTCTGCCCTAATAAGCCACCTGGATTGGACGGGTTCCCAGCTAGGTGGTACTCCACTTTCTACTCCCAATTTGCAGATTGCCTCTGTAACACCTTCCATAAAGCCTTTGACAAAGGAACCCTCCCAGCTATGATGTGAGAGGCCTTGATAATACTTGTGCCTAGTACACACAATGAGAAAATCAACTGAAAAATACAGCTTTTGGAGCGTCATACGATAATCTGATCATTAGTACACAGCTTTCAAGAGCTGATCCTGACAGTTCATGCTAAATTATCCGAAGGGACAGGCATGAAAATGTTTCTCCTTCGATAACAGAATGAACGATTTTTATGTAATTAGTATAGTATTTGTATGAAAAAAATTGTGTAACTAAGACCATGCGTGCTTGAAAATGAAATAATACATTACAATATAATACAATACAATACATTACATCACTTCCCATGTTGTATTCTGTCATATGAGAATTTTTGTAACTTAAAGGGGTTGTAACGGTAAATGCTTTTTCACCTTAATGCATCCTATGCATTAAGGTTAAAAAACATCCGACAATACTGCCCCCTCCCCGAGCCCCCGTTTTACTTACCCGAGCCCTCGAAAGTCCCGCGCTCGCCCCGTCATCCTCCTCGCCATTCAGCCTGGCCGTTTATTGGCTACAGTGGATGGATTGAAAGCAGCGCATCCATTGGCTGGCGCTGCTGTCAATCACATCCAATGACACGGCGCGCCGGGGGGGCGGGGCAGAGTGATACAGTGAGCAGCAATAGCTGCTGGCTGTATCACTGGAGCGTGCCCACAATCACTCACCACCATGCGAGCTCGCTCGCATATAGGTGGTGAGTGATTGCGGGGAGGAGCCGAGACAGCCGCCGAGGGACCCAGAAGATGTGGATTGGGGCCACTCGACAAAACCAGCTGCACAGTGGAGGTAAGTATAACATGTTTGTTATTTTTTATTTTTTTTATAATTTCTATTTACAATCCCTTTTAGTATTCTATTGGTTTTCAATATGAGACTAGCATGGCAAAAAAAAATAAAAAATAGACGATCGTTCGTCTGATATTCTCATTATGTAAATCCTATTGTCCTTTTTCATTAATTACCACCCATGTCAAAATCCTGGCAAAGGTTTTGGCTCTGAGGCTTGGTGGGATCAGACCAAGTGGGGTTTTCTCCAAACAGATCTACTCGTATGAAAATATGAAAACTACATGTAACTACCATCTTATGGGCTTCCCATAACACAGCCTCTGACATATCCCCTGTATTGTTCTCCACAAAATAGTCCTAAAGAGCAGTGAAAACTGCACCCAGCACCGATGTGTCATCTAGCAAGCTCTCATTAAGGTGCTACAGCAAAGACAAAGAGGATTTATGGGGAGGTATAATAGTACACTCAACCGGGCATGGTTCGAGAGGATGATGGGGTGGATTTTGACCGATGTCATATTGTCCAAATAACCGTGGTCAACCCAGAATGTGTCAATGCAGGAATATGACTGATGGACAGGAGAGAAATGTGTGTAATCCTTATTGATAGCGTGTGTCAACCGGCACCTGTCTATCAGTCTTTCTAGCTGCTGCAGATAGGGTTCTCTTACCAGATGATGAGTCCAGCCTTGGGTCCATACACACATTAAAGTCTCTTTCTACAATCGAAGGAGGAGACATCTTAAATTTTCCAGAGCATATCATCCAGAAAAGCAATCTGTCCAGTGTTGGGTGCATAAATGCTGACTAAGGTGAAAGAGTTACCATATAGCTTGCCCTTGACCATAACAAAACAACCCTCAGGGTCCGCTAAGTGGTCCTCCAGAATAAAGGGATAGTTCTTCTTGAATAGTTATGGTTACACCCTTTGCTTTTTTGAGAGACGTACTGTAAAACCAGCGATCAAAAACATATGTGGGGAATATAGGAATCGACCCAGTGGCAAAATGGTTTTCCTGAAGCATCAGGACATGGGGTTTGAAGGAACGGACTTCCCGCCAAATGCAACTACGTTAAAATGGGGAACCCAAACTTCTGACTTTGTAGGTCACTATTTTAATATCTAACATGGGGGTGTAGCAAACAGAACACTAATAACCCGAAATGCACTTCAACTAGGGGAATGGAACTTAGTAAACCAACTCTGATACAAAGAAAAAAAGGCATACCAACACAATTACAACCTCCAGACCAATCGCCCCCCAGAATCACCCCAGAGGCAGCAACATATATGGGTAGACACCTTTAAATATCACTACAAGGTGTGGGCCTATGTGAGGGAAGTAGTAAGGCCATGTAGGGGCAGCCAACTTAAGCCAGAGGCACCCATCATATCATAAAGAGGAAAAATTGAACATCATCAGCCTGTGAAAACAAATAAATTAACATACAATTAGACATGTGCATGACGAAAAAATTTCGGACAAATTTTGTTACATTATTCAGAGCATTCGGTTAAATTTGTTTATATTGTAATTCGGGTATTTGTATATATCTGAATCTCTGAATAACGAAAAATTTGTCCGAATATTAATTTGGAACGAAATGAAACGCACATGTCTACACACAATATAATTGGTACATGAATCCTGATAGTCATGAATAAGAGTTGTAAATTCCAAAAGTATATCACAATATTATTTATAAGTGATCCAGGGGAAGGTCCATAGACGTAAGCTCAACAAAGAAGACTTCCCGGAAGAGCCATAGAAAATAGGGCTCAAAGATTACTGTTCATTCCAACCTGGTGCTCACAGGTGGGGAGCCAGGTTGGTGAGAAATTTGTTTCCTCTTGCGTCTCTTCATCTGCCAGTCAGGCTGAGTATGAGGTGCAGAAAGTCTCCCAAGCCCCTTCAATCAGGAAAGTCCACAGATTGAGAGACTTAATGAAATGAGGCAAGTCATTTTTATCTTGAAGACAAAGGGAACACAGAGGGGTACCAGACTAAGTGCAGTATGTTAAAAATTTTAATTTTTTGCAAACAAAAATACAAGTGGCAACTCACATCTTAGTTGATAAAAACTGGCATCAGTTTTGACAGTTCAGACAGTTTGGTGCTTCAGGTCTTTGTTACAGATTGCCCTCTCTGTCCTTGAAAGAATTGAGTCCTCTACCACCAGAATCTATCTTTCCTATCCCTTCTCTTCCCCCCCACTCTCACTGGAGGAGTTCTTCCCCCAGAAGCTAAGAGAGTACCTCAGCTCCAGCAGTGCTGGTCCCTGACTGGTTTCACCAATGTCACTCAATGGAGTGTACTTATTGGGATGCTCCAGCCCTGGATCAGCCTCCCTGGTACTACCCCCTCTACCCTTCATGACTGTCACCCATCTACTATTTTCTAGTGCCTGCACCTCTTTGTCTCCATCCATCTCTGTGTTGGCCCCTGCAGGCACCTGATGGGTTCATTCCCAGCTCTCCTTTAGTATGGAGGGTCCTCTCAGTGTTGACAGTTGCTTCCCCAGATTCAGAACCTGGGCTTCCAGGGAAACAATGTGTTTACATTTTGCACAGCAGTATTTTCCCTCAATCTGATGATCAATTAACGCATACATTCCGCAAGATGTCCTCTCCACACCCGCCGGGCATTGTACCTATTAATTTAATGAGGATTGGGATTTATACCCTGTCCAAATAACCTAACAACTAGCTTCCTGACACTAATACGCAACAAGACAATACACAGGTACTCACAGACCAACGTTCCCTTGCAGACCAACGTGCACTCACAATACACAAGTACTAAAGATCCACACACACTACTCAGACAACACTCAGGTACTCACACTACACAGGAACTATAACCCCTGTTATAACCTCCTGTTTTAAACTCTTGTTTTTAACTCACCGCTTAGTCCGGTTCCACTAACTCTTGTTTTTAACTCACCACTTAGTCCGGTTCCACTAACTCTTGTTTTTAACTCACCACTTAGTCCAGTTCCACTAACTCTTGTTTTTAACTCACCACTTAGCCCAGTTCCACTTGGACAGAGTTCCAGCAAGCTCAAAGATGAGCAGGCTCAAAATGAGTTCTACAGAAGTTTATATAGGCCTCAAGCACCTGTTACCAATTAACCACTCCCCTTAATTACTAGGCTGAAGGAAAAAAAGAAACAAAAAGGCTATTTAAAAAGTGCCAGAAAAGGGTGTTTAAAAGCTGCAAGGAAAAGTCCCAAAAAGAACCTAAAATGCAACACAGCAGTCACCAGAAGTCAAAAGCAAAACTTGTTCACACTCTCCACTCAGATGTGCTCTACAGAAATGTATATAGGCCTCAAGCACCTGTGACCAATTAACCACTCCCCTTAATTAGTAGGCTGAAGGATCTTATGGTTTGATCATGTCATACCCCTTAAGTACTGCTATTGTCTTGTTAACCCTGATCTTGAAGAGAAACCATGACCTCCTCTCTGGTGGCAATGAGCCAAAAGGGGAAACCCCACTAGAACATGGCCCCTGCATGTTTGAGAGCCTCCAAGGAGGGGGCATGCAGCTTTATGAAGTGCCAAAGTTTGGTGTGAGAGATAAGGAAAAAAGTAAAGTTTCATCCCCCTTAAAGTCCAGGTGAGACCTCCTCCGCATGCCTTTCATGATGGCGTCTTTGTTCTGAAAATAGAGCAGTTTGCAAATCACATCTCTTTGTTTATGCACATCAGGATTTGGAGGCACCAATGCTCTATGAACACGCTCAATTTCTATGGGGTGTTGAAGGGGTCTATCTAGTGCAGTGGTTCTCAACTCCAGTCCTCAGGACCCACTAACAGGCCAGATTTTAAGTATTACTTTGGGGAGATGCAGACTAGAATATTGCAATCCTGAGCAACAAATGATATCACCTGTGATGTATTTCAGTTATCTTGCAAACCTGGCCTGTTAGTGGGCCCTGAGGACAGGAATTGAGAACCACTGATCTAGTGCTTTATCAAAAACGGTAAGCAAAGTTGAAATCAAGTCCGGGGTCTTTATTGTCTCTGGCAAGCGGATGTTTTTCCGAAGGCTTCTACTCTCATAGTAATCAAGTTGTGATATGATCACCTCAATTTTGTGATTCTGTTGTTCCAGTCTAGCCTGTACTAATTGCAAAGCAGAAATGGTCTTAGTGTGGCCAGTGATTCCACCCTAGCTCCTATTTGCAAATTTTCTGCTTAAAGTTCCATAAAGCCTCCTTTGTATGTGTCCTCCACTTGCTTCAAAAATATTGCCAAGTTGGGGGATCTTTAAGATATTAGTGTAGTTTCCAGGAGAGCCCCCAATGTTGAGGTACAGACCCAGTCCCAAGGGGATCTCCCGTACATGGCAGAGAAGAAGAGAAAGGGTGCAGAAGCTTCCATCTGCATGTCTTTCAGGAGCACTGGGATGTCTCCAGACAGGGAGGGAGGAGGAAGTTCCACCATATTAGATCCAGCCGAGTGCAGCGGTCTGCAGTCTATCAGGTAAACTGTTATTTCCCCTTTCTTCCGTTTAATGGATTCAGCCATAGTGTTGGTCTCTCCCTTCTTCTGCAGCATGACAGCTGAGCCTGGCAGGTGGAAGATAGCTTGATCGAGCTGCTGTGGAACCAGTGGGTGGTGGGAGCTACACAGTTCAGCAGCCATTCACCATCATAGCCAGGCCACGCCCCCACCCTGCAGTCTTTTTACCATTTCTTGATAAGCATTTGGCTGTGCATTGTAGACCAGCAGATGGTGGAGGCTCATGGCTGATTGTTTTACCATTAACTGCTAAGTCCAACTTTGCAAGAAGAAAATGTGCATTTAATATGTTTTTTCATAGGAGTCTAAAAAGCATTGCACCCATGATCAGTGCATCTACTATATACAAACACATGTGCTCCTTGCATAACTACCTCTCATATTTTTAATAACCTTTCTTATGCACACATCTCACAAATATCTCTCCCTCTTCCATAGTTAAAATTGCCATATTTTCCTGTACTGAATTACTGTACACCGATACATTTGTGTTTTAGTATGAAATAGAAGGATAGAGAGGTCTATTGTCTTCTAAGACCATTCCTATTTTAATTAAACCAATGAGAGCTTCAACCAAACATTTTGGTAGTCAACTAATTACAGTAAAAGTACAAAAGACAGCTAACATATTTTGGGGGCAAAAACCTCCATCTCTATCAGGTCTGCAAACAGTAAATATGAATGAATAAATATAAAAACATGGATGAAAAAAAATACAGCAACACAGACCATTAAAAATAATTGAAAGGTTGCAGCTGATCCAGCGCTAGACATATTCAAGCTAAATAGATACAACTGAAAAGACTGATAGATAGAAAACCTAAAACAATATAATCATATTCTTTATCAAAGAAATACTTGTCTTGATAAATGATAATCCAGAGTTTATGGATAAACAGCACATGCCTTAGGACAGTGCAATGAAATGTGTGGTGGACTGGGGATCACTCCTGAGTGGACACATTTTTTTTGGTTAAGAAAGGGTAGAAGGAGAAGAAAAATGCATGTGAAGTGGTGATTAGAAGTAAGGAATAACAAGTAAGAGATGTTACTGGATCCTAGCAGTGTTAACAGCCCAAAAAAACTGTGTTAACTGACTGTTGCAAGAATTTAGCAGTAGCATGGTCTGGGACAATTGTAAATGTCAGTAGCAGGATGAAGAGCGAGTCGGCACTGTTCAGTAAACTTTTATATTACAAATTTAGCACTCTGATGAAAGGAGAGGGGTACCAAGTGCTTGGACACAAGGAGAAGAAACAAAGTGCACTGGTGAGATGGACAGTAGGCCCAGTGAATAGAAGCCACCATGGGGGAGAACAGGAATTAGGTGGGTGGAGCTAATGATATCTTATAAGCATCAGGGAAAAGTGGACGAATGTGGAAAGTAATAGCAAGAAGTGCAATGCGAGAATACAAGGGTGATGGAAACTGCAAAGAATGCTGCTGTGAGAGAAAAGAAAGCTATCAATGATAGAAAATAAATGTGGATTGAGTCTGAGAATAGGGGATACAATTGACTCAGATGCAATAGTATGAGACTTAGGAAAAAATGCATAAAAGGAATGAGCAAGAAGGTTAAAGGGTTGGATAAACTGTGAAAACGTTTTGCATAGTAATAGTGTAATAGTGCAACAAAGGAAATATGAATAAATATACTGTATGAATTGAGTGATGTTAAAGTAGTTGTAAAGCCTTACAATATTTCCACTGAAGTGACTAGCTTGTACCTGTTTATCTTTGGTCATCTCTTCTGTACATCCATTTAAAGTCCAAAATTTACACAGCATTTCTGAGCTTCCAGAGGCAGGGGGCAGAGATCTGTCACACATGGCACAGTTCAGAGAGGAGAGCTGAGTGTTATGGAATGAACAAATGCCTCTCTACACCTCTCTACACAAGCACACACAAAAACGCACAAATAAAAAAAATTGAAACTGAAAAATGCTTTACTAATGTGTACATTTTTTAGTATTCTGTCAGCCTTCACTCTGCCTTTTTACCCAGAAACAGGCATCCACAGCAGAGAGAGTAAGAGAGAGCCCTGAGCATCAGACAGCTTGCATATACAGTATAAAGGCATGTGAACAGTTGAGACAAATAATAAGGTCTGGCTACCATGTAAGATGTGGACCTAGAAATAAAGGGTTTATTTTGCCCCAAAGCTTTAAAAAGCTGGGCTCCAGGACCCAAAACAGAACTCATGACAATTCTGAGAAAACAAAATGTTTGTCTTCTCCACATCAGCCACAAACTCTGGAGCCCCTCATCATGTTTATGTGAGAAACCTAGGTGACACACTGTCCTCATTGCCAGTAACAAGTGCCTCACTATACATAAAGATTACCCTGTTTGTAATGCCAGTAAGTTCATGGAACCCTTACTACAGTATATGCAGAAGAAGTAATTTTTACCAGTTGGGTCTCTTTGAGGCTGTCACACAGGGCTGGGGCAAAGATTTTTGACACCCTAGGCAAAATCTAATGTTGCCACCCCATTGGCTCTGACACTTGATCTCCACCCCCTTTGCCCTGCCCATGTATACAGTGGAGGTGTATGTGGCGGGAGTGGAGATTTTTTCGGCACCTCTCCACTATTTCTTTAGCCGTGGTCCGCAGGCCTGCACCTGCGCCTCTGGATCTGGCCTGAAAACAAATAGTGGTGAAACCGGTTTGCTTCCTCACACCAGCCATGGTCCCTAGGTATATGGACAGGCTAGGATAGTATATGGACAGGTTAGAGCAGTATACAGGCAGGCTAGGGTAATATATGGACAGGCTAGGGCAGTATACAGACAGGCTATGGCAGTATACAGACAGGGTAGAGCAGTATACAGACAGGCTAGGGCAGTATATAGACAGGCTAGGGTGGTATAGGGACAGGCTAGGGTAGTATAGGGACAGGCTAGGGCAGTATATAGACAGACTAGTGTAGTATATAGATAGGCTAGGGTAGTATATGGGCAGGCTAGGGCAGTATATAGACAGAATAGACCCTTGCCTAGGGGGAAGCGAGAGAGGGGGAAGGAGAGAGGAGGGTGAGAAGGAGGAAGAGAGGGGGAAGGAAAAGAGGGGGGGAGAAGGTGCATAGCACAAAGTGGTGGGAACAGAGAGGGGTTGTTCTGGAGATGTAAGTCTCACTCACCAATTATGTCTCCCCCATTCAGTCTGGTGTCCTTCAGGGCTGTGGCAGGTATTGTTTGAAAAGTGCCGCTTAGCTGTTCACAGAGCTCCTCTCGCAACACAGATCAAGTGCATGACATGCAGGTGGCTGGATTGTGGACGGGGTTGGGTGGGCACAAATGGGAGGCGGAGGAGCAGATTGGACAAGCAACAGAGTGAGGGTTGGGGTTAGGATGACAGTGGAGACAGGATCCAACCCGACTCCTGTGTATGCTGGTTTTCCCCGCTCTCACTGTGTCCCTATGACAGGCTGACAGAGACTGTGGAGCGCCTGAGATAGAGGTATAGCCGCTCTCTATCTCCACACTGTACAAGTCTTGGTGCCCGAGGGAGAAGACGCTCTTCCTGCAGCTGCCCATACAGACTCCATCCCCTGTTCCGCCACCTCTTGTTTATCCTTATCCCCACCCGGCTCATCCTCTGGCTTGTCACCCCGCATCCCGCAATAGATCTCCAATCTGCTCAGTGTGGCAGGGTGTGTGATAGCAGCGAGCAGTGCGGGTTAACTGTGTCTGCAAGGATTTTACTGCCCCCTCCATCCTGGCACCCTAGGCAGCTGCCTGTCCCACCTAATGGTGAGGCCGGCCCTGCTGTCACAGCATTTGCACAATCTCAGATTTTGGAAATCATAGTGACTCAAATTTTGACATGAGGTTGAAATATAACTATCTGTACATGAATTTCAATTTAAATTTGGTTGTTGACATTTTAATTTATGATTGTTAATATTTTGTTTCCTTCCTAATCATGTAAACCAGACTGTGATTTTATAAAAGATGCTTTGTAATAGGTTATTATGAAATATACTTTCCCAAAACATCCAGCAATAGAAAAACAGCTTTAGCTGCGTTGCATTGCCTGTGTTTTTCAAGTTACAAACAGGAGTTTAACAAGGGACATCTTCTAAAGTCAAGCATTGTTTACTAGTTTTCTTATAGTTTTCATAGCAAAACACATTTGCACATTGCATATTTAAACATGGCTTCAAGGGAACAGCATTATTGTCTTAAATCAAACTCAAAAGTCCCCAGAGCACTCAGCCCTGTTAGTAAAAAAAAAAAGAAACTTAATTAAAACCTGTTTTTAGTATTTCAATAAAACATAGGTCCCACTATGCATACATCTATAAACAAAAGATAAATCAAGGAACCTTTGTATAGTGGGGATACAACTCCAATCTATAGTATCGCCTCATCCATAAAAATAAAAAATAAATGTATATGAGAAATTGAAATTATACTTAGAAAACACAAATGAATCATGATTTTGGTTCATTATATTGCCATTACAGAAGTCCATGCAGACGATACAGAGCCCATGTACAGCTTATTTTGTGTGTTGTCGTCCAAAGATATGTGTATTTTAAATATGTATAAGCTTTCATTTGCTCAGATTATACAAAGACAAGGTGAACTGTATACAAATACTATCAAAGAGACAAAGGTGTGTGTTATGTAAAAACGTATGCAAAATGTTAATTGGCTTCATGTTAAAAACAAAAAAAACAACACAAATAAAACAATAGGTTATAATGAGTCAACAATTCACTGGCTATGATTCATCAAATATGTTTCAGATCTATAGCTTTAGAAATGTAAGTTTGTATTTCCTAAAATTGCAAATTAGATTTTTTTTTTTTAATCTATTACAGGCGCGGTTATGCTCATCCTGAGGTATGAACCTTATTTCAGTTTCTATTATTTCTGTATATATGCAAACAATTTGAAATCACAATATACAATATAAGTGACATCCCATCATGCAGAGTCATGTCAACAGTAGCAAATACTGTAGTGATTACATTATAATATGTTACATTATTACTGTTATTTTTCTACAGGATTTATATAGTGCAGTTTCTGCAGCATTTTACAATATAAAGGGAGACTTAAATACATTTTAAAACAAGAGGATTAGGTGGGCACTGCTTGTGATAATTTATAAGCTAAAGCCTGATACACACTACTACTTTTTTTTGTTCAACCCAGCAGGGCTGAATGGAAAAAAAAACTGACAGCTTAGGAGGAGCCGCTGTAATAACTCTCCAATGTTAGTACAGCAATCTCCCCTGCTATTCTAATGTGTTCTGACAGGGGGGCAGTCCAGAACACTCCGGTCAACGATCTCAGCCATTGGCTGAGAGCACTGATCGGGAGACAATCTGCAGACCTTTTACGGTCATGTCCCTTAGACAGAAGTCGGCATGTCGGACTGGCTGCAGTACACACGGGCCAAATGTTGGCTGGTTTCTACTGAACCAGGTGATGCCGCCCAACATTCGACCCATGTGTGCTAGGCTTAAAGTACTGTTGCGTGCTTCAGAAAACAAAGTTTTCCAGTAAATAATCAATTAAGTGATCTTTTATGATATCATTGATAATGATATGTGCAAATTACTGTTACATTTATCAGTATTGAAAGGGTGATCTTGAATAGTTATTGATATTGGTACTGCTGTATGAAAAGTGTGTTTCTAGCAAGCAATCAGAATCCTTGTTTCTTTGAACTTTTTTCCTGTAGCATACTTTTTATGAATCATACTCTACATGTCATAATTGGGTATACAATAAAAATATATAATAATATACATGACTTAATTTAGTCTAATGAGTGTACATTCAAGGTTTATCTAGTGACATTTCACACATTTAAAAGAAACCTGCTATAGGGAAGTATGAAGATTTGAACCTCTCCTCCAAAAAATACTACACTATATTTCCATGGCTGTCTTGTCACACTGGGGCTTATTTACTAAAACTGGAGAGTGCAAAATCTGGTGTAGCTGTGCATGGTAGCCAATCAGCTTCTAAATTCAGCTGGTTCAGTTAGCTTTGACAAAAAACCTGAAGCTGATTGTTTTCTATGCAGAGTTGCACCAGATTTTGCAGTTTTGCCTCATACACACGGACGTTTTAAAAAACAGGCTGTAAAGCTAGTAACGACGCCTGGAAAAAAAGCGGCGTTAAAAACGCGTTCTTATTAGCGTTTTGACTTGGCGTCAATGCGCGTTAAACGTCGTTTGTAAGCGTTATCGCTAAGGCACGTTTAAAAAAAAAAATATCCCTCTGCTATTTTCCACTCCCAAATAACTGCGATATCACATAATAAACATTTTACAGCTTAAAAACGCTGATGCTAAAAAACGTCGTATAGCGCTAATTCATGCTTCTGAGCTTTTTTCCGCGTCAGCATCAAAACAGTTCTAGCGCTGGAGCCTCAGAACGCGCTGGTCCTTGTTTTTTTTTTGGAGCTTAAAAACTACCATGTCTGTTACAGCTCAAAAACACCATGGTGTGTATGAGCCCATTGAATAACATGGAGTGGCGTTCTTAAGCAGCAAAAAAAGCTAAAAAAAGACGCTGTTAAAACGTCCGTGTGTATGAGGCCTTAGTCATTCTCCCCCACTGTTATTTTAAATCAGAACAGCTGCTAGAATAAAACTGAGAGGGATCACCAGTAACACAATCATTGTAAAGCAAGGAGCGAACTCTGCATCTGTATTTAGCAAAAACGGCGTCCTCACCCTCCTATCTATATACAGTACTGTAGGCAAAAACTATACAAAAAAACAAGTTTTTTAAAATATTAATGCTAAACTTCAGGCAAACTGATAAATGTACAGATGAAATACAGCACATATAAGGGTTATGCTTTAACTTACAAATTAATTTTAAGGATTTTTCATCTTACTGGTTCTGAGATTTATACAGCTCTGCCACACTCCAGAACCCTGCTTGCCAGAGGATACGACCTGGTTTTAATCGACTGCAGTTTGGTAATGTGTACTGGTCTTTTTCCTCCCACCCCAGCATGTGAATAGAAGAAGCAGCAGCAGCAGACTAATGAACTTGTCTCTCTGTCATTCTGTATTTTCCACTTATCAGAATAATCTTTACATTAAGGCACAATTGATTGGCTACTTGCACTGCTTCTTCCTGTACAAGTCAAATTCTGGTTTACAGGAACTGTAAGACAAATTCAGGTATTTTCAAAGTCTGCATTTAAAAATACATTTTAAATGGAGTAATGAATACAGACCTGCATAATTTGCATATTTTATATTTGCCTGAAGTTCAGCTTTAATATTTATTATTAATATATGTTGTTTTTATTCACTTGTTTATTTTACAAATATGCATAGAAATAAATTAAATCTAGTCTTACTTTTTTCCCATCTGTTCTTTTCTTCCTTTACTTATCTGCATCTTTTTTATGCCCGTCTTTTTCAATGGGACCAGCAACAACAATTGCTGAGACCATCTCTCCTAAAACCTGAGGTATTGTTGTTTCCTTTCTTCTACGTTTAAAATATGCATGTTGGCATTGTTGTAAAAGTTCTGACATAAAAGGAATTGTTACCAGTTACTGTATGAAAAATCTACTTCTACTATACAAAACAGTTTTTCAAATATCTGAATATACATTATTGTATTACCATGTTCAGTCATTTAAATGTTGTGCTAATTGGTCACATATTCAGGGACACATATAAATCTTTGTTATATGATCACTTAGATCACAATATTTCAGTAATGGGGGTACTACAGGGTTAAATCATCTGATAGTCTCTGGGATTTTTAAGTGATTCTGGTAATGATAGCCCCAGTCTGCACACTTCCCACATTCATCATGAGTGTTTACAACTATCCCTGATAGAATTTTTACATATTTTTTGTTTAACGAAAGGGAAAAATTAAAAACATCACAAAGTAGGTGGGAACACTACAAACTCAAGGACTAAGCTAAGAACTATGCTGGGAAGATATTGCTACTGAAGTCCCAAGTGATGTAAGAAGCATTCAGGTGATTCAGTGTAGCATGTTTCCACTTACATTTGAAATATGAAATCATACCGGGAAGTGACACTTTATTCTTCATAACAAATTGCAGTGATAACAATCCTGTTTCATATTTAGTTCACGTCGACTTAAAGTATAACTAATAATTTTGCATTACCTTTTCCTGCAGGCTTCTGTTGCCTGTAATTTGTTAATGCAACCATCTTAACAGGTTTGATGTTAATATAGAAATAGCATATGGCTTAATTGCAATATAGGTTATGCACCAAAATTCAATTTTTACTGCCCTACCAAACATGAAAGGTCTAACAAATTTAATGATATGCTTTTTTTTTGCTTGTGCCCACTAGATTTCAGTGGCACCAAAAACTGCTGGTTTGTTAAGTGGCATTGTTATTCTGTAGGTTAAAAAAAAAGTGTAATGTAGCAGATTATTTCAGGTATGACAGCTCTTCACTGACATTATGACAAATGGTAGGGTAGAGAATTATGTGACACTGTAACTCATAACAATCAATACGATTTATGTGTGAATAGTAAAAGTAAAACAAATTGATTGCAATGGTTTTCTGCACTCTACATTTAGCCAGTGTCTACATTAACATCACAAAAACATTAATCACTATAGACAAGTGTTTGTTACTCACAGGCTTTATTAATTTGCAAAAACAAATGTCCAAAATGCAGTAACCCAGAAGGTTTAGAATTTCGTTTACTGCTAGCAGGTCATTGAAACAGATTAATTTTGGTTGCAATGGGTTGCTGTACAATGCATACTTAATGTCCAAGGAAAGCAATGGCAAATAAACTCAAATATTTCCTAAAACATACATATTATTATTTTATTTTTTTCTTAAGGAATTGTCAATGGAATCTGGCATTGATCCTGGTCAGGAGTATTATGGACAAGACTATTACAGCTATGAGCATGGGTATGTCTAATGTTTTTATTTTTAAATATTCATTAACTGTCATAACTAAATGTATTTCTGTGTTTTCATTATGATGTAAGTTATGCACACAAAACAGTGATAGACCAGATAGCAGAGGGCCCCAGAACAGGGATTAAAAAGACACAGTACCTCGATATCTCCACCTCCCCCACTCTATACTCCTTTTCTTTCCTCTTTCTCACTTTCCTTTCTCTCTCCCACCATGAGAATCTCTCCACTTAATACAGGGATTACACTAGGGCGCTCCCATAGAACACAATAGCATTTTGTGGGTGGTCCCGGCCTGGGGGCACGGGGCGTAGGGGGACCCCATCATTCGGCACAGTATGATCCCACTAGGGGTGCCAGAGGGGTGCGGTCCCCCCCTCTCCTCATGTCCTTCCCAGGTCACATCCTCACCCAAGTCCTAGGAACCTTTTACCCTGGGCGGCTTCCTTAGCCTGGGGAGATATAAGCATAAGAATGTTTTTGCGCTCCAAATTCTGGTGGTCAACATTGTTCTTTCTTCTGACCTTTAGGCAAATCCCATTTTCTATTTTGTTTACCAGTTCCTCATGACTTGTATCCCACTTATCCCTTTTGTATATTCAATTTTTCTCTCTGCCATATGTGAGAGTTTCTCTGTTTTGTCTTTTGTGAAAAATACAATACTTTGAAAGTAAAAAGACACAGTAATATACAGTAGCTATTTTAGTTTTAGTTTGATATAGCAGGCTGTTCTATTTTGATGTAGCAGGCCTCTTATATACCTTTTGTGAACGGTTTGTTCTCTGTCTAAAAATGTGCACATCCCTACCCTTGAAAGATGCAAATAAATAACCTTAATATGATGGTGTTTACTGTAGGTATGAACTGCCTCAGTATGGAAGCCGGCGAAGATTACTGTCACCATCTGGCATGTATGAGGATTATGGAGAAGTGGTTGCTGAGAATGATGGTGGATATTATTATAGTCCTCATGGACCTAGCACAGAAGGAGATGTAAGTATACATTTGTTTTTTCTTTTTATTAGTACTTTAGTCTTAAGGCAAGACTGGCATTGTTCATTACAAAATAATGATATCACAAAAGTTATGGGTGTAAAAATGACTGGCAAAATGCTGAAGTCAGGCAAAGTCTGGAAAGTCAGGAAATGCCTGATTTCACCAGTTTCCCTAAAATAGTCTCACATGTGTAGAAATGCAAAATAAAAAATATAAATTTAAACTTATTAACTGTGAATTCCTTTACAAAATTTCAGGGAAGAATGCGTGGGAGACCTCCTTCCAGGAGAGGCAGAGGGCAGGGGCCAGGCAGAGGAAGTATAGCAGGCAGGCCTGGTCCAGCCAGAGGTAGCATGCCAGTAGCTAGAACCAGTCAAGGAAAGAAAAAACTGAAGGCAGTTATGCAAATAAGCCGTGTAGCAGTGAGCACTCATAAATCTTCAGAGGCTGCAGAGATACCCCATCATTCTCCTTGGAAAAAAGCTAAAATATTTCCAATGATTCTTCAAAAGGTAAAGGGTGGGAAGGATTCTACATATGCTAAACTAGTTTCTGCACGTCAAGTTGAAGGTGATGACAGCATGGTAATTAAAGGAAGCTACTTCCAAAAAACAACAGATAAGCACTCAGTCACAAGAAAGTTAGATCGTGCCCTTCAAAGAATCAATGTTGCTAGAAAGCTACATTCCCACCGAAAGTCAGTGACTTCTTCTACTATAACATCAGCTGCTGATAGTGAAAAAGATGAGGAAGATGAAGACTCAGAAGAGAGTGAATCTGAAAGAGCTGAAAGCAAATCTGGAGTTTCAATTAGTGTAACAGCGGAAAGTGATTCCGAAGAAAGTGAAGAGACAGAATATGAAGATAAAAGTTCACTAAAACCATCCGATGAATCATCTCCAAGGAGCAGTACAGCTCCATCTCAAGCAGATAAAGATTACTTGAAGCTGACATTAGATCAGGATGAAACCAATGAAAGCACTGTAGATTCTGATGAAGAAAGGAGTGAAATACAAGAAGAATCAGAAGATGATGCACAATCTGTGTCTAAATCTATGGACAGCAAACAAGAAGAATCAGTGTCTGAGAAAGAAGAGGAGGAGGAAGAGGAGAGTGATGAAGAAGATAAGGAATCTGTTTGTTCTACAACAGAAAAATCTAGTGTCTATGGTGAGGGGTCATCTGAAGCAGAGTCCAAGACATCTTTGAAAAGCTCAGGCAGGAAATCAGGAAGTAGTAAACAAGCCACTTCGTCTTCCAGCATTAAAAGTGAAAAGAGTGATGATGTGACTGGACAATCTGAAGAAGGAAGTGAAAAAAGTAGTGCAAAATCCAGTTATAAGTCAAGGAAATCAGATATTGAAAGTGAAGTACAAAGTGCAATTGAAGAAGAGTCTGAAGATGAGCATTCAGAGGAAGATGAGGATGATGAAAAAGACTATGCTAGTAAAGCAAGTGATGAACAGAGTGAAGATGAAGGGGATGATACAAGTGAAGCATCTGTATCAAGAACTTCAGTAAGAACTGAAGAGAGTCATAGTAGGGGCAGTGAATCAGGAGATGTACAAAGTGATGCAGAAAGCAACAATGAAGACGTCAGTGGAGAAAACTCATCTATCGATGCACAAAGTCAGGGCACAGTAGCCAGTCATGAGGGTGATAATGTTTCTCAGGCATCCGATGATTCTGAAGTACAAGATTCAAATCAAAGTACAGAGAGCAAAAAAGCATCCTCTGACCAGTCAGATGCACAAGACACTGGTCATGGATCTGACTCAGAAGTATCTGCTGGTGACTCCACATCATTTTAGGCAGTATGTAGAGACAGCACATAATGTGGTTGTTTGCAGTGTTTCTGTGTGACCCTATACAATTTTCCTGAGCTAGTGTCCTCATTTTGGCTTTTCTGCATGTCGTTTACGAGTGAGAAAATAAGCCACCCAATCCTTTATATTCTCACAGCCTTTATTTTTCTTAGAGACTTTTGAATGCATGTATGGTTTTGCTGAAGTAATTTTACAACTCTTGTGGAATTATCAGATGGTTATGAACACAGTGAAAATCTTTAAAAGGCAATATGTCTTTATATGTTTGCAGTGTTTCTGTTTGATCCTATCATAATTTCAGAGTTGGCGTCCTCGTTTTGTCTTTCCTGCATGTTGTTTTACAGTGAGAAAAAAAAGCTATAATCAACCCTAGATTTTCAAAGCCTTTCTTTGAGAGTTTAGATGCATGTGTGGTTTTGCTGAAGCGATTTTCCAAATCTGATGGAGTTATAAAATGTTTATGAAAGCACTGGAATGTTTAAAAGGCAATGCATCTTTGTATTTTATGCAGCACATTTTTTAAACTATAATTCAGAAAAAAAAAAAACACTTCTGGGATTATTCAGTAAAGAAGTTAAAAGGTGCAGAGGGTATTGTAGCATGTATAATGTACAGAAAACACACAGAAGCCAGTAAAATTGAAATGTAGTTGATTGCTTTGAGATACTGCACTTTGCACATCATAAGTGCTGTTTCTGTAAGTCCGCTGAAAAAAGGAAAATGAGCAGCATTGAAAAATTATTTTTGCTCAGACAGCAAAGGTAAGGCTTTACCATGGAACCACCACATTCTGCACATAACAAATGTTAACCAATCTACCTGAGTTTTTATGTGAGGTATGGAGGAGGGTGGCTCTTTAAATTGTAGATTAAACATATGTTTATTCTCACTGATAGTTTTGTTTTATAAAATTGTATGTTACATCTGAATACTTAAAAAAAAAAAAAAAAACTTACACACATAAGAAATTAAGCTTGCTGATCTACAGTTACCCTTCATCAATTATATGTAAGCTACTTTATTCTAGTCTTGGATGACTGTACCAGCTGAAAGTAAGTAACAAATAAAGACATTGCTTTATATTAGTTATTTAGCCTAAGTCTTTTAGCTGATTTTTTTTTAGGCTTAATCAGACCTCTTTTAATGTTAGATTGGGGACTACCTGCAGCACAAATAGCTGCCTTAAAGACCTTAAAGTAGTTATAAAGCCTAAACATTCCTTGTATTAAGGTCATAAATATTTAGGCATCAGTCCTCCCCCCATTCCCCCTTTTACTTACCTAAGCCCTCATTTGATTCAGCACTGTGCACGTCTGCAGCTATTCACTTACTTCCTGGTCCCACTGACTTTGCTGGGGCAGCAAGAGTGCCCCATAGAAAGCGTCTTTGTATGGGGGCACTTGGTGGAGGGGAGGAGCCAGGAGCACCAATGGGGAACCCAAGAAGAGGAGGTATGGGGCCACTCTGTGAAAGTCAATTGCACAGAGCAGGTATAAACCTCTTTGTTATTTAGAAAAAAAATAATAATAGACTTTACAATCACTTTAAGGACATGAACATCCACCTGTTAGAATTTAGAAAATGTTTGAACAGAATACCAGTTGTCAGTTTTTAAAATATGAAAAAAGGAAAAGGTGGAGCTCTATTCCTAAGTCAAGTACCATGGGGTGACAGGTGGAAGTATAGGTGAAACCTTGTATGAAGGCTTTTACCAAAACCGTAAGAGTCAAGCAGTCTTTGAAAAAGAATAATTAGGTCCAGACCAGACTGGAAAAGAGTCGGGATGTCTCTTCCAGAGTATTACCTGTAATAGAATTTTCATGCCTCGAACCATGTGAAGTATGCTTTTCAATAGTGATAGCAGATTTGCGAGGGGTTGATTTCCTAGCTTTAAGGAGTGTAGGAATAATGGATTCAGATAGACCACTATGCCTTGGGACCTGGGCTTTAAAGTGGTTGTAAACCCTTACATTCCACTTTTTACTACAAGTAAGCCTATAATAAGGCTTACCTGTAGCTACCCGGATATCTCCTAAACCTGCACAGTTTAGGAGATATCCGATGTATCAGCATGTGCCGACGTCATCGGCACATGCGCACTGAAGCAGTGGCAGTGGCAGTGCCATTGCTTCAGCTAGTGTGCCATTACCGGTGGCTCCCCCAGTGACCTGTTTATAAAAGTTGTCCAGTGAAGTACTAAAAATGTGTTCTTCCTCATATGCATATGCAGCAAGCAGTTTTTTTCTGCTGTTTAGCAGCCCAACATTTAAGTCAGCGTCCCCTACATATGTATGGAGGAAAGAGGAGAGTCCTTCTTGATATGAGAAGTGCCATAGCCATAAATCCATTAACATAGAATTAATGCCTGTTGCCCTACACTGCTGACTGTTGAAAAACTGAAGGATCCAATAAGATTGTGTCAGGTGACTTGGATAAATCCCTGGATCAGACACCTAAGGTCTGACAAATGGCCATTACAGCAATAAAAGGGATCTGGAGAGGATCTATAAAAAAATTTTTTAACCAAAAACCAAATCTTTAAAGTGGTTCTAAAGGCATAATGTTTTTGACTATGCTTGTCTGTAGCAGCACTACTCTCTCTCTCCCTCTTCTGTGCTGTCAATCAAATCATGTGAGGAGGGAGTGGGGCCAAGCTGCAGGAGTGTGCCGTATGAGTTCCCCCATAGTAGCCATCCTGCTAAGGGGGCACTAACAGAAAGTAAGTGGACAGCACCAGCGGGGGACCCCAGAAGGGGATGTATGGGGTCGCTCTGAGCCATACCATTGCACATAGCAGGAGAGTATAATATGTTTATTAATTAAGAAAATAAAATTATGCCTTTACAATCGCTTTTCGTATTGAAATGTTCTCAACAGTGACGGTCACGGCTGTGGTAAGGCAATAAATGGCCAAATCCACCACGAGGAGGGACCATTTCTTGACAAATACTTCCTCAATAGGAAACTGTTGGACAATAAATTTGGGAAGGGAATAACTTGTCAGGAAAGAACCAGTCACTGTACAAAAGCAGTTGTGGTACAGTTAACCTGTTTCGACTTTTAAGGGAACCCAGATTGGTAAACTTAGAGGATTCACACCTGGGTTGGACTTATTCTAAACACTTACACACCACATCAACAAGGACCTAGATGCTATCCTTAATGCCATAACTAATGAAGCAGACTGAGCCACCTCAGGCAATAGGTCACCCAAAATATATTGACTTGCCTGCAGATGCCTTTTCAAATACAGCTCAGGATGACAAGGAGTCTAGTCTGAGACATTCTCTGGAGGGGGGGGGGGGTTTAGAATTATGAATTACACTTGCAGTCCCAGTGTTCCAAATCTGCAATTGTGGTAATGATATTTTGCATAAATTCCAGCATAGTTGTGAAAAATGCTTTCCTGGATAATGCAGAGGTGAGCGTCACATTGGCCAAAGCCAATGAAGACTGAAAGAAACATGTGGACTCAAGCAGGAAAAAGGGATTCAGGCTCTTAGCGCCAGGTCCAATATGAGAAATGCTGCAAACTACCCCAGAGCTTTTAGCAAGTAAATAGAGAACTGGGCAGGAATGCAGGACCTGTGCCCTTGCGCTTATGGTCCTCTATTCTGCTAATATCAAACAGTTCTAATATGGAAAGTAGCTAAACCAATAAAGCTAGACACAAAACCTAGCTGCAAGATTTTAAAAACCTTTTGTGACTAAGTCCCCATAGGCAGCAGCGAGAATGAGTGACCCTGAGACCCTCACAGGGAGCTGGCCAAATAGTGGAAAAGGAAGAGGAAAAAATGTGCATGCACACAGGCAATATGGCATGAGCACAGATGCACTAAAGTGGCATGTGTCACATTTTAAAAGTGTCTTGCCCAATATTTCTCTACAGTAAGTGCTTGCAACACATACATTTTGTTACAGCACTCTGCTCTCAGCTGCTAACCTGTAGGGGATACACTTAATACTAAGTAGTACACTCACAGGCACTTTACAACATAGTGAAAATGATTACAGTGCCAGCCTCATCAAATGCCTGTGACACTGGAATGTTGGTGCACAGGTATGTCAGTAGTAACTCACAAGGGAAACTCAGGAGTACATACACCTTGCTTCCAGAAACAATCCACACTTACTTCATGGCAGTCTGGAGAATATCTTACAACCATTTTCTCTAAGGGGTAAAAAAAAATATTCTCCTAAGAGAGCAGCATAAAACTGAAGCATGATGGGAGTTGGAGGTGGTATAGTTCTCGTTCAACAAATTTTTCTGTTGCCAGCATCATTATGTGCATTGGTGTCGCAATCCACATGTATCGACAGCACCTTTCCAATGTACATGCACTGCAGTTCATCACTACACATTACATTGCACTATACCTATTTCTTGTATGTTGAGGTGCACAGTTCACTTTGTTTCAGCACACTGAATTGTTGTATGAATGGCCTGCTGACTTTGTAAAAGCCAACCCATACAGAGGTGGTCTGAATCAACATACAGTTTATATTTTTACTGCCACTTTTTTTTAAAACTCTGTTGATTGCATAGTTTGTACAATGACAGAAAATACAGTTTACATACAGCATGTGGTACATGACAATTCTGTTTTCACAATGCAGTAACAGATGAATGATAAATTAAGATGTAAACAGTGAACAGATGTCTCTTATTTTACAATAAACTATTCAATACACATTAACCATTGGATTGATCATGAGCAAGCCACATGTTGTATACGAATAATACCAAGAAAATCACATTCAGGTTAGCTCCAACTGTTGTTTAATGTAAGGGCAGAAATGCCCCAAACATCCCATACTTTATATTTGTGGGTATAATTTATATTGTCATAAACAATATTTTTATAGGGAATAGTTTAATCAACTGTATTTTTCCATTGAGCAATGGTAGGGACAGTGGTATGCATCCATATAAGTGATATAATTTTGCATACCAAAAATAACGTTTCTTTCAAGAAGAGTCTAGTAAACTACTATACTAAACAAACAGATCTCTGGAGAAAGTAGGATGGGGATAACTGAAGTGAACTAACAAAAGTGAACCTACCACTAACTAAGACACATAAATGTTACATTACCAAGATGGAAAAAAAAGAAAAACATTCAATCGAGTTACAAAAATAAATAGAATCTCATCCCCTTGTTGACCAACTTATATTACAAAATAATTCATACAGAGTCTTCTTGCTTTGATGTTCCTCAATTCTCCAATTAATTTTATATAGAATAACCCTGTCAAGACTGGTGTTTTGAAAGTTTTATTTTGCCTCTTCCTGAAGCATTAGCACACTTAAGACCCTACAGCCAGGGGTACGACAGCCAATAAACCTTATAAGCTGGGCCGGTGTCTTTTTTTTTAATATGAGGGGTCACATATATATTTTTCATGCAGCTACACGTGTATTAGATGCCAGCCAGGTCTAGGGTGTTCTATGAACCAGGTATCAGCAGTAGTTAGGAGTTTTTAGTAAAACACATGACACTGAAAAAGTCCTACACAGTTTTCTCTTGTTTTTCTTTTTTTTTTATAAGACTTAGATCATCAGATTGTATGGGCAATGGAGGATATTATTAAATTACATTATTAACTGAACATTTCAACATTTAAACAAACTTAAGATTAAATTAAACCAGGCAAACTTATTGCTTTAATAATTCTGATGAAAAGTTATTCACGAAAAGCATGCATGAAAAAATGCTTTGTGTTCACTTTATTAGCTAATTCAATATTAGCTGGTTAAAAGATTGTTATTGATGAGTCTTTGAGATTTAGATAAGCCCCTTAGTTTGTGTATGCATAATTATGCAAATGCAAGCAAATTAATAATTATAATTGCATATATTGCAGATTTTAAACTGATTGCATCTGATTTAATAATGATACATTATAAACAACTCATCAGCAATCACGTCTTGTGCTCTAGGAACAGAAAAAAAAAACACGAGTCATTAATTAAATGGTTTGACTTTTATAATTTTTGCTGCCACCATAATAGCATATGTCAAGGAATAATAAAAAAAACATCCAGTTCATCTCTGGTGTACATGAATATTTCCCAATTTTTTATGTCATTAAACACTACAGAAAAACAACTGCTGATATGCCAGAAATATAGTATGCTCCTACCTTACTTTTCAACAGGGCCACACAATTCTACTCCTCCTCATCTCCATGATTTTTCTGCACAGGCAGATAACACAGGAAATAAAAGTAGCATGCAAAGGAAGTTATCAGCTCACAAGATTTCTGGCAAAATCAACAGGTATTGCATTTATTACACAGATTTAACTAAACACTTTCAATGGTATATATAGCAGGTCAAAAGGGAGAGAATAGTAGAAGTCCATCGTTGGGATTTACATACCCCAACAATAGTGTCAGTGCATTGGTACACTAGGGTGTGCAATATCCCTAAACATAGGGCAAAAATACATATATAGAAAGTCCACATGGGCAACTAAACATTCTATTGTGGATTACCATAGGCGTGCGCACAGGGTGTGCGAGGTGTGCCCGGGCACACACTAATCACCCAATGTGTCCCAGATTCCCCCTGTTTAGACCCCTGATATTTCACCAAAACCCCCTAACGGGGCTCCTAAATTAAAAAGAGCTTTGGGGTGCACACCCTAAGGCCATAGGCTGTACACACCTATGAGGATTACTAAGAATGCTACAAAGGGACCTTTCAGGTATGCATGGTCAAACAATTGCCTATAAGCTACAGAAACATTAAAAACAACAGAAATCAACATGGCTTTTTCCACAGGGTTCCTTTAACTGTTGATTAAAACGATGTGGACAATCAGTGGACAATGACAGTTGAGTTTGGTACTGATAGGTTTATGTGCTGCAATTTTATCAACTGTCTTTTGGTGTTTGTACACATTTGTTTGGGAGTACAGGCAAATTTAGGCATGGATATTTGTAACTCTTCTGATGGCACACATATGGTAAGTAGAGACAAGGCCATGGACAAACTGCCAGTTCTGCGTTAATTGTAATCATGGATTTCCTTAGTGGTTCAACCTTTTTTTTCTACCGACAATAAATTTTGACATCTGGCTGCTGTTCTGACTTTTTGCCAGATTGCTCACTATATGTGCACTGCTAGCTTTGTATTTAATAATTTAAACAGAGTATGCATGTGCTTATAATTTCATTTTGAGAAACGCCTAAAGAAACCTGATTAACTGCTTGCCGACCAGCGCACGTCGATATACGTCGATAGAATGGCACGGACAGGCAGAAGGACGTATATATACGTCCCCTTTAAGAAGCCAGCATTGTGGGCGCGCATGCGCCGCTGCGAGCTCCGTGACTCCGACCGTGGGTCCCGTGGACTCGATGTCCGCGGGCACACTCGCAATCATTTCACGGTGAGGAAGAAGGGGGAAATGCTGATGTAAACAAGCATTTCCCAAGTCTTCCTAGTGACAGGACAGTGAACACAGCTTCCTGTAATCGGAAGCGGTGATCACTGTCATGTCACATACAGCCCATCCCCCCTACAGTTAGAAGCACTCCCTAGAGCACACTTAACCCCTACAGCACCACCTAGTGGTTAACACCTTCACTTCCAGTGTAATTTTCACAGTAATCAGTGCATTTTTATAGCACTGATCGCTGGAAAAATGACAATGGTCCCAAAAATGTGTCAAAAGTGTCCGATGTTTTTGCCATAATGTTGCAGTCACGATAAAAATCGCTGATCGCCGCCATTACTAGTAAAAAAAAATATTAATAAAAATGCCATAAAACTATCCCCTATTTTGTAGACGCGATAACTTTTGCGCAAACCAATCAATAAACGCTTATCGCGGTTTTTTTTACCAAAAATATCTAGAAGAATACGTATCGGCCTAAACTGAGGAAAAAAAATGTTTTTTCATATATTTTTTGGGGGATATTTATTAGTAAAAAGTAAAACATATTGCATTTTTTTCAAAATTGTCGCTCTATTTTTGTTTGTAGCGGAAAAAAAATTAAAACCGCAGAGGTGATAAAATACCACCAAAAAAAAGCTATATTTGTGTGAAAAAAAAGGACATCAATTTTGTTTGGGAGACACGTCGCACGACCGCGCAATTGTCAGTTAAAGCAACGTAGTGCCGAATCGCAAAAAGTGGTCTGGTCTTTGACCAGCAAAATGGTCCGGGGCTTAAGTGGTTAAAGAAATGTCTAGTTTAAATAGAAATAATCTATTTGTCTGGCACCTCTTCACTTATGAAAAAGTACTCGCGCCCAATCATTAAGAGTTCCCATACCTAATCATTGGCATGTATGTTTTTCATAAAAAAAAATATATTTTGTCATGGCATGACACAGATTTTACAAGTGGTGTCAGACAAAAGCCAATATTATTGCTCTGGTACCAGCAAAGGAATAATAGTCTAATGCTCTGATATGTTAGGGCTGGTTTGTTTTAGTAAATGGTAATTTGTTTGGTTTATTTGACTGTTTGTCTTATTTTTTTTTCTTGAATAGGTTGCTAGAAAAAAGATCAAACTAGTTGTGGATCGAGAATACGAAACTAGTTCAACGGGAGAAGAGAGTGCTCCTGAAACTCAAAAACACCGTCTCAGTAACCTAAACATACAAAACAATATTAACGGAAATCTATATATTGCCCAAAATGGTTCTGTGGTTAGAACCAGACGTTCATGCCTTACAAACAATCTTAAAATGACTTCCCCTACAAGGCTTGGGAAGCACTTCAAGAAATTGGACAGACTTGGAGTGACACATGAGGAAAACATCCAGTTAAACACATTATCAAAGGAGGCTTCTATCAAGCTTAACACCAGACCTTCTAGTATATCATTGGCATCTAGCACTGGCATGACCAAAAATACACCTAAGATTGGAGACAATAAATTAAAAAGCACAGATGAACAGGAGTCAGTTGTTGATAATGAAGACATTAAAGAGCCATTGGAATTCCACAGTGACCAGACTCAGTCAGATGAGGAAGAGTTGTGGATGGGACCTTGGAACAATCTTCACATACCAATGACAAAACTATGATATTTTTTTAACACTGATTTACGATAGACTGTACTTTGTATGATCACAATAAGAACAAAATCTTGTATTGTGCACATAAAGAATATTACTTTTTCCAGATTAAATAATACAAAGAATTTGCACTTTTATGGATTAGTTTTTCTATCTCTTATCTAACACATTGCAAGTATTTTTGATGCACCATTAAAAAAAAAAATACTTCTTACCTTTACATCTGAAAAAAATGCTTCTAATTATTTTTGCATGTATTAAATAGGTTACCAGAAAATACACTAAAATCTGCCCAACAGTTTAGGAATATTTTTTTCTTTTTTAAATATTTTTAATTTCTTTTATATTATTTACTTTTTAAATAAATGGTTCGGAAGGTTTTGATCAATTCATTCATGCTATTTATTTCATGACCAATCAAGCTATTGCCTAAATCAAATATATCATTGCATTACCTTGAAGTGCTGTCGATAACAACAGACAATTATTACAAATCCACAGCTATGTATTGCATTTTTGCTGAAATGTGTGAAGGTTTTATAGTTGACTGTTGTGCTGGTAGATGAAATTTGGCCCAAAGCATGACATTTTACTATATTATATTTGTTAAAACAGCAAAGAATTCAATGGGATAAAGTTTTTGCGTAAATCCATTAGAAAAATGTATATTTTTGTGCTTTGGTTCATGGTTAAACCATAAATCTGACACTAGGTTTTAGTCTCAGGGACTTATAATAATCATGCTGCATCCACTTTTCTTTATTTAAAAAAAAAATCTTTCAGTTTCTGATGCACATCAGGCATGTATGCCAATTTTGTATATTTAATATAAATGAAATGTCAAGTCATACAATGAAGAAGTCTAATGGTGGGCACTCAGGTCTCAATCCAGTCATTTGATAACCTTATGCTGATATATTTTTTTAGTATCCATAAAGTTAAAGTTGTGTCAGCTGAGTGAAACCCATTAGTATACAAGTCATTTATTTTGTATCAATAGAACTAAATTGTAAATGCATGCACAGCACTGTAAAAGTAAAACATGTCCCCAAAATACAGAATGTCCAGTACAGTCTAAGAAAATATGTAAAATGTATTATTATTTTGTGACAGAAAATTTTATAACAATCAGCAAAAAAAAAAAAATGAATCTGCCACAATAATATCAGAAATTCTAAGAATATTTTAATGGCTCAGTTTTGGCACCGGAAAATGGAGGAAAAGCAGCACTTTCCATGTCAACATGCCTTTTTTCAGTATTTGCCTTAAATATAATGTATATCATGAAACCTTTTCCCAAAACATAGTTGGCATAAGATAAAAATATATATTTTCATAAGTATTATTATAGATAATTTAAGACAGAGAGATAAAGCGATATTAACCTCAAAAGCAGTTTTGCAGCTTACCAATTCTTAAATGTGATGGTTGCGTTAGTTTTCTTTTTTAGTTATCGTTCTTTTATTTTAGGCCCGGTTCACACTTGTGTGATGCGAGAACCCTGCGAATCCAATGCTGGTTCCCGCATCGCACAGACTCACACTGCCGTTCCCACTTCTGGGAAGTGTCATTATATCTTAACGACACCCCCATTTCAGCTCGCGTATGGCACTGCGACTGACAGTTCGGACATGAATCGGATCGCATATGTGTGAACACACATGCGATCCGATTCTGGTCCGAACAGAAAAAAGGGTCCTGTGCGTATTTCGACCGAATGTGGTGCGATATCAGCCATACTATCTGTATGGCTAAATTCGCACCGCACAGACATCGCATGTAATGTGAACAGCAGTGCGCTGCGAATTACATGCAATGTCTGGGCATCGCACAAGTGTGAACCGGGCCTTAATCTGGTGATATAGCCAGTAAATCTGTTGTTTTTCAACAGAATATGCTCTTCTACAAATGTAGCAGTTAAGAGTGTATAATGATCACCATTTATTTATTGATGTAAAATCCTTATCCCAAACATAAAAAAAAAAATTCTGTAACTGCTTAAAGCTGAACTCCAGGATCTCAGTAACTTTGAAAAGTTCAGGCATATTATGAGTTAAGTCCAAGGAGATGCAGGCCACCTCCTGGATCTCTTTAATTTACATGTGACGGATTTCCTGTGCTCCAGGAAAATAGATTTTGTAGCTGCAGTTCCAGTGCTAGATGCTCAGGCCAGAGCTCTTTCAACTGCAGGGTCAATGCAGCTGCTAAGTCCCCCTCTCTTTCTGCAGAATCACAGAGACCTTTGTATTATCTGAAATCATTCACAAAATACAAAAGCTTCTGTGAATGGGTGGGTATAGTTGCTGTATGTGCTTCTTTCCTCTCAGAGACTGAGGCCTCGTACACACGGCCGAGATTCTCGTTGAAAAAAACATGTCTTTTTTTCGACGAGATTCTTGGACAAGAAACTTGTCCCGGCCGAGTGTACACACGCTCGTTTCAAAGAACCCGCGGTTCTTTGAAAGGAGTGTACACGGTGACGTCATCGACTACGTCGAGCATGCGCTCGTCACATTCGATGCCGTCGCCGCCATCTTGGTATACCCTACGTATGCCTAGGAAGCTACCGCGCATGCGTCGAATTCATTTCGAACATGCGCGGGCTTCCGGGCGGACAGGTAAGTGTACACACACTCAATTTTCTCGTCGAGAAACATGCCGAGGAGAATCTCGACGAGAAAATAGAGAGCAGGTTCTCTATTTTCTCGTCGAGGTTTCTTGTCGGTTTTCTCGACGAGAAACACGCTAGCAGCGTACACACGACCGATTTACTCGGCAAGACCTCTCTGCCAGCAAGTTTCTTGCTGGTTCTTGCCGAGAAAATCGGTCGTGTGTACGAGGCCTAAGTGTCATAAACCTTTCAGATGTAAGCCGTCGTTCACACTAAACACAGCTTTGAAATCGTGAGAGTTCATCAAAGCCGCATTTCAGTCAGACTTCGGGGGCGACTTTAAAGACATCTGTGTGGGTTCCTGCACAGATGTCTATTTAAATCACCCACAAAGTCACCAAAAGTAATGCAGGAACTACTTTTGGAAATCGGTGCAGCGGTGCAAAGTCATCATCGTACCGATTGGGATGCTCCTATTGCTGGCAATAGGCTCTGATTTGACATGGGATTTGACAAATCGCACAGATATAAAAGGGGGCTAAATAATAGTGATAAGTCCAGGAGGTGGCATGCAACTTGTTGGACCTAACTCATAATATGCTTGCACATTTATCAAATTGGCTGAATTCCTGGAATTCAGCTTTAAAAAAGTGTTAGCTGGAGTTTGGCTTCAATTTGCTAGGGTGTCTAAATTCTCTAGCACATCTAACACTCCCCTCCCCTCAGACTGCTGTACAAAGGTGCTTCTGTTCTCCTTCATCCAGAGTGGGCAAAGTGTGAGCACTCTAATACAAGACATGTGTTACTGGACAGATCACTGGGTTAAACAGAGGGGGGAAAGCTTAAAAAAATAAAACTAATGCAGCCACCACATCTAAGGATTGGGAAGCTGAAATATATTAAATTTTTAGTTGTGGGGATAATAACACTTTAAAAGGAAACTCATCAGCATACCTGCTTTCGGTCACAGCCAAGCTTCAAATCGAGTACTCTAGGTTGCTACTGCCTGACTCTTAACCACTTCGCACCCGGGCCAATTCTGACACTTCGCTCCTACATGTAAAAATTCTAATTTTTTTGCTAGAAAATTACATATAACCCCACAAACACTATATATATGTTTTTTTAGCAAAGACCCTAGAGAATACAATGGTGGTCATTGCAACTTTTTATCTTGCACGGTATTTGCGCAATAATTTTTCAAACGCATTTTTTGGGGAAAAAAAACGGTTTCATGAATTAAAAAATATTAAAACATTAAAGTTAGCCCAATTTTTTTGCATAATGTGAAAGATGAAGTTACGCCGAGTAAATAGATACCTAACATGTCACCCTTCAAAATTGCACACGCTCGTGGAATGGCGCCAAACTTCGTTACTTAAACATCCTCATGGGCGACTATTTTTTTTTTTACTGGTCATATGTTTTGAGTTACAGAGGAGGTCTAGGGCTAGAATTATTGCTCTCGCTCTAATGTTCGCTGCGATACCTCACATGTGTGTTCTGAACACCGTTTTCATATGTGGGCGGGACTTACGTATACGTTCACTTCTGCGTACGAGCTACCGGGGACAGGGGCACTTTACATTTTTTTTTTATTATTTATTGTTAATTTTACTTGAAACTTTTTACTTTGACAGTTAAAAAAAAATGATCACTTTTATTCCTATTACAAGGAATGTAAACATCCCTTGTAATAGGAATAAGCATGACAGGTCCTCTTTACAGTGATATATGGGGTCAATAAGACCCCACATCTCACCTCTAGGCTGGGAAGCCTGAAATAAACAAATAAAAAAACGATCACCGCTTCCTAGCCAAAGCGGTGCCATTTTTTTGAATGCAGAGGCCGGGCGTGACGTCATAACATCACGCCCGGCCTCCGAACGATCATAGAGACTCCAGCGACCATCTGGTCCGCCGGAAATCTCTATGGTAAGAAGCTGGGGCCGGCGGATCCTTTCACCGACTCACCGATTGCACAGGTGAGTCGGTAGAAGCGCCGGAGGGCGGCGGGAGGGGGGGTGACGTCCCCTCTCGCTGCCTGTAAGAACGATCAAGCGGCGGAACAGCTGCTATGATCATTCTTATGGTACACAGACTCGCCGGCTCTAAAAAACTATATTTTAATGATGCCTGTAGCTGCAGGCATCATTCAGATATCCCCGGCTCAAAGTCCAGGACGTCCATGGACGTCCTTGGGCACGAAGTGGTTAAAAGATGCTCTAGTTTCAGAACAGGCTACACATCTGCAGCATCATGCACAATACTATGCTTAAGCTGAAACTAACACTGCTTTGAAAAGTCAGCCACTAGTACTTTAAAGGGAGCTTCCTCTGTGATGGGTAGCGTCTATTTTGACAAGTTTTGAGTAAACCTATAGTAAAGTTTACTAAATATAGAATAGTTACCCTAAATGTTTACAAACCTGTGCAGATTCTGATATAGTATTGACATTTGCTCTGCATCAAAGTATCCAGTAGCGCTACTAATAGCCAGCTGGAGGAAAAAAATATCCAACGCTGCTTTCTCAGGATCACAAATGTGTTGCAACATCTTCAGAGTTAAGATGCATCTTCAGCTATCAAATATATGTAGGGAATATAAATTATTGTTTCATACAAATCACATTGTAATTTAGGTATTTTGGTCCTTAAAGTACAGCTGTAATAAGGAGAGATATTTGTTAAATTTATATAAATTTCTAAGACTGAAAAACATTTTGTAGAATAAAGATTATTTTTGCATAGCTCATGTTGCACTAAGCAGTACCAAACTTAAACCTAACTAGACAAAAAATGCAGAGAATTTGAAGTTTTATCTGAAGAATGATTTGGCCAAGCTGATACATTTCAAAACATTTTTAAGCACTTAAAACACATACAAAAGCACTAGTTCCCCACCTCAAATTGTAGGACCATTAAATATGTGTAACAAAGCAATGTTATAGTTATTGGGGTTGATTTACTAAAGGCAAATAGGTTGTTAACTTTGAAATAGAAATCTCTTAGCTTGGTGCTCAATCTTGACTGATTATCATCCAATCATGCACAAGCAACAATACAGTTGCAGGTTTGTTTTAATTGCCCTTGCTTGTTATTATGTATTCTTTGCAAAGTGAATTTTCTCCATATTCATTGGGCGCAAGAAAACTTCCCTTGTAAAGTAATCAGTCTATTTTCTTTTAGCAAAGCAACCCGAAAGGATGCTGAATCAGTTTTAATAGTACTTATCACATTCTATAAGCTGCACATGTAATGCAATAACAGCAATACAAAATACAGTTGTATAATAATTTGTTTAACATCAACATTCTAAAAGTGTTCTGTGTGGGAATATAAATGCACCTTTACTGTGTTATTAGAAAATAATATTTAAATTACATTATTTATTTTAAACAATAATTGTGGTCCAGAAAATAAATCAGAACAGCCAGAAATAACCATGCATGGGTCTGCATTCTAACAAAAATACCATCAATAAATTAATTTTTTTGTTGTCCAATAATACTTGTACTTATTTAGATATTTCTAAAATAAATGATTATTCAAATTACTACATCTTTAGCAGCTGTTTCTTTGCAATCATTTTTTTGTTTTTCATACTATTTAACCTTTTGCCACCCATGTAACATATACTTTATGTGCAGCAGTAAAAGGGTGGGCTTTAACACCCACATGCAGCACATATGTGTAGCACTACCTTCTCCTCTTAGGGGAAAGAAGAGGCACCCATGCCACAAGCCCGTGTCCTCTAGTTTAGAGGTCAGGCGGTGTATATGTATTTGGGTCCCGCAGCGAGTTACCTCCTTCCACCGGTTCCCGTCTCCAGAATGTAGAGACGAGTCTGTACTTTTCCCTCTTTAATAAAGTCAATGTCCAAACCACTTAAACTCCAACGTTGAGTTTATTTTGTATCTTTGCTTGATAGGTAAGAGAGAGTAGGTGAGAGAGATAATAGTTGAACTAAAAGCAGATTCAGGCACAGAACTTCCAGATTTATCACCACTCGGTCCCGAGTGGGTACAGCTTTATAGTCCCTCAATGGTCCTAGCAGCCGATGTGGAGCTCAAACAAGCAATTTAAATCCTCCAAGGACAAGTTCAGTATGTCCTCGAAGAGCAGCAGCACTCCGCAGGGTCAGTTCTGCGGAGCATAGGATCCTTCCCTCCGACAGATCACCAGGCCTTTGCCGAGACAGCAATCTAACTATCACTCATCTCCTGTTATGGGACCGATCCTCCCCTGGCTTCCTCTTGGTCAGAGCGGATACCCTCACCCGGGCATCTTAGGACTCCAAAGTTCTGCCTGTAGACCCAGTTGAAGGTACTGGGCCTACCCGAAATGTTGCGGTCTCGGGCCAAAGGTGCCCAAGACTCTTTAGTCGGTGTACACGCCCCCCTCCTTAGGGGGCAAACTGCTCCGGGTACTTGTCCCCGGGTCTCTTCCTGAATAATGGCGTCTGCCTCTTGAATATCCTCTCCCGGCATGCACAGCAGGCAGTACCAGCCCACTGAATGGTAGCAGAGAGAGGACATCCAATCGTGCCAATGCAACCTATGGTTCAAACCTGACCCAACATGGCAGCGCCACCTGCAGGCCACAGGGAACTCTAAATAGGCACACAGCAACAAAGCAGAGTCCAGCACAATTAGAAGGCCCGAGCCATACTAGTGCTCGGGTCATCCCCCTAAATTTGGACATAGAGACCCCCTAAATTTGGAGTACCCGCTACACATGCATCACTGGGCAGCCAATGTTTCTATGCTGAAAGCATACACACTGCAAGCTTCCAGCACCTAGCTGTCAAACACAACTCTTGGTCCCCACTAATGATTGGTGGTTGGGGGGGACAAGCTCCTGATTATTTGACCACTGTGACAGCCATTTACTGTACAGTGGTCACGTGATTGCCAACCCTTCCTACACTCTGGGTATTCCGAACCGTTTGAAGGCACGTCTGTGTGGGTGGGAAAGGGTTGAAGTTTTTTTTGTTGTGCATTGATCTGCACACTTCTATTTAGCTGAAAACTAAGAAGTTCAGGTAAATTTCCCCCCCAAAAAACAAGCATGGCTCTTTGCTTGGGTCATTTTCCAGTGATAACAATCTTCTACCACAACACCTGTGTAACAGTGGACCTTTGTACATTTGCTGTTAAATTATCTTCACTTGCACATGATTGAATGATGAAAATCTGCAGAATCTCAATCACTATGTTAAGGGAGAATTCCCTTGCTAAGTGTATCAAAGGTGATACATTTTCCAATAATATTAGGTATGTCCATTAATCTTACAATAATTCAGAAAGGGAAGGCTGTACATTAAAAGAGAACCAAAACCAAAACTTTTGTTCTGGTAGTTTAGAATGGGAAAGAGCTTTGCTATCTTTGTCGCTGGTGAGGAAATGTTCCCTCACTATACATAATAGGTGACAATAGTCACTGAAACTGGAAGCAAAGGCAAATCTCCCATTGGAGTCACAGACAGCAATAAGAATTAATAAAAGCTCTTAGGGCTCATTCACATGTGTGTTGATTATGAAGAACAAAGTAATACTCACTAAATGCTTCTATAGCGTTTATGATGAGTTTATAATGTGTTTTTTCAATGTGTTTATGAAGCGTACAAAATGCTTCAAGAACACTTGGATGTGTTGCTTTTGTAGTGGGAAGTGATTAAAGTGATGTGGAGGATATTATCTAATTTGAGGCGTGGTTGGGTTGAAGTGCGATAGCAGGCATTTTGTGAAATCTCTGCAAGACGGATTTGTATAATTTGATTTCTTTGACACTTGGCTTGGTCCAGCTCACCTTTGCCACTGACAATAATGCTCAATGTCTCTGCTTCCAGCTGCCACTATCAGTATTGCTGGCTGGCTTGATGATTTTTCCTGCACACAGAAGCAAATGGTGTTAGCACATTGCTGCTCTGTACAACTAGGAAGTGACTGGAGCTAATCTGTCCTAGTTCTATATTAAAGAGGAAATAAACCCTCCTATCATTCTCAGCCAAGGAAGCTGTCGTCTAAGCCATTGGTTAATCTTCAACTACTATGATGCTGCACATGATGACACCAGCCATTGGATGGTTTGACAGTTTGGTTGAGGACACATCCAATGTGACCGTTACATTCCCGACACGTGCTGGAAATTTAACTGGTTTTTGAAACTGTAAATCAGTGGGTTTACTTCCGCTTTAATTTCAAGTGAATTATGGAACACAGGAACCTCAACTTCCTCTCCCCCAATGCCCAGCTAACACTTCATAAATCCTTCACTAAGATGCAGTTAATGTTTTAGGTACTGTTAAGGAGTGGTAATAAAGCATAACCATTGAAATCAATGGAGGAGGCTAACAAGCATCATTGAAAGCAGCATAATACTTAATTTTTAACAATGACACAATGCTCCTGTGTGAACAGCACTGTGTGATGATATTGTAATATTCATGGCAGGCATCAAAGAGTGGTTATTAGGGATGAGCCAGCGGTTCGAGTCGAACATAAGTTCTACTTGAATATCGGGTGTTCGTTTGTTCTAAAACAAATCAAACGTATACGGCATTAGTGGGAAATTTGAGCGCTGTGGAATGCCCCATAATGCACTGCAAGATTGCAGTAAATTGCTGTATGATGATTGTCCAAAGCATGTACCTGACCTGCATGCTTTGGCCAATCACAGCACGCTCTGCTGAGAGAGCCAAAACTGGCCAAAGGCAGGGTGCATTTGGCCAATCATGGCTCAGAGGGACTAAGTCCATGCCCCACACTATATAAGGCTGCCTACAGAGCGGCCGTGTGTAGTGTTGTTGGCATGGACAGAGAGATAGCTTGAGTTAGATTAAGCAGGCAGGTTATTCAGTTAGTGGCAGTGTATTTTATATATACATATACAGTCAGTCTAATATATATATATATATATATATATATATATATATATATATATATATATATATACACACACACATACACTCTGCATCCAGTGTAGCCTATATCTACAGTGCAATCTGTGATGTACTGTTACTAATACACTTCAGGCGGCATATTAATATATATATATATATATATATATATATATATATATATATATATATATATACACAGTCTAGTATATATATATATATATATATATATATATATACACAGTGCAGCCATTGTACAGTTGCTAATACAGTGCAGGAGGTGTACACATTATCTAATACAGTGTGTACAGTTTCTAATACACTTCTGGTGGTGTACACAGTATACAATACAGTGAAGTCATTGTACAATTGCTAATACAGTGCAGGTGGTGTACACAGTATCTAATACAGTGTGTACAGTTTCTACTACACTTCTGGTGGTGTACACGGTATACAATACATTGCAGCCATTGTACAGTTGCTAATACAGAGCAGGCAGTGTGCAGAATATCTAATACAGTGTGTACAGTTTCTACTACACTTCTAGTGGTGTACACAGTATACAATACAGTGCAGCCATTGTACAGTTGCTAATACAGTGCAGGCGGTGTACACAGTATCTAATACAGTGTGTAGAGTTTCTACTACACTTCTGGTGGTGTACACAGTATACAATACAGTGCAGCCATTGTACAAGTGCTAATACAGTGCAGGCGGTGTACACAGTATCTAATACAGTGTGTACAGTTTCTGCTACACTTCAGGTGGTGTACACAGTATACAATACAGTGCAGCCATTGTACACTTTCTAATACACTTCAGACGGTGTGCACAGTATCTAATACAGTGTAGTGTGGTGTTGCAAAACAAAAAATAAATCATGTTCAGGAAGGCCACCAAGGAGAGACAGACGCTCACAGGCCACTAAAGGAGGGCAAGCAGCCTTTGTGTCTACAGTCACCAGTGGTGGTCATGGACATGGTGCATCCTCTGCAGGTGGCCATGGGACCAGCTTGTACTTTTTTGCTGCTGCTGGCCGTGTTATTGAGCCACAACATGCAGAAGAGTTGGTGGAGTGGATAACGAAGGCATTCTCATCCTCCTCATCCTCTGTCACCCAGGCTCAGAGTAGTTTGCCTTTCAATGCAGCTTCCAAAGTGGCCTATTCCACCGGCTCCTTGTCCACAGTCACTCCTTCCGTAGCCCCACCATAATGCACAGAGGAGTCCCCAGAATTATTCGACCACAGTGTCGGTTATATGCTGCTTGAGGATGCGCAGCTATTTGAAGGGGAGGGAGGGGATGATGAGGTCACTGACTGTACTTGGGTGCCTGAGAGCAGAGAGGAGGAAAGTGAGGAGGAGGAGGAGGAGAAGGAGGAGGGTAGGGAACCAACTGAATGAAAGTACACATAGGGGTACCACCGGGTAGTTATCCACACACTCAAATTGAGTGGAACTCAGTGGACAAAGAGAAGCATATGAAAAAATTATGCACTAAGGGAGGGTAAGTGCTGAGTGCCACATGGAAGGGTCATAGGGAAATAATACCAAGGATAAAGTTATATTTAAATAATTTATTAATAGTATAAAAAAAGTATACCAAATCACATAAAAAATTACAATTAAACAAAAATCCTACACTTAACATCATATAGACAATGCTGTCTGGGACCAAGGACAAACACACATAGAAACAAACAAAGCAACAGACAAAACCCAAGAAACTATGTATAACATCAGAGCACTATGGATAAGTGCCAATTAGCAGTAGCTGTACCACCAGCTTGGCAGTTCTATTGGTAAAAATGCAAGCAATGGTCGTTTTTTGTTTATTCAAGCGTGGCCAGAACAGCAGCTGCTTGGGCACCACATGCTTGACCAGACATATGATGACCTGCCATGCAGTCCATTGGCAACAGCACTTGAAAGACCCACATCAAATAAAAAGGTGGACTTCTCCTTGCTCCTCATCTGGGATATCCAACCCTACTATACCTCCAGTCCTCTCAAAAACCTGCACTGAAGCCCTGTACACACGACCGAGAATCTCGTCGCAAAAAAAATTTGTTTTTCTCAACGGGTTTCTTGTCAAGCTTGACGAGATTCTTGTCAAGCTTTCCTTGCATACACACTGTCAATCCAAAATCTCGTCATTGTAAAGCACGGTGACGTACAACACGTACGACGGCAGTATAAAGGGGAAGTTCTATTCCAATGGCGCCACCCCTTGGGCTGCTTTTGCTGATCTCGTGTTACCGCGTGTTAGTAAAAGTTTGGGGAGAGACGATTCGCGCTTTTCAGTCTTCGTGGTTTCAGTTCGTTACAGCGTGACGAATGTGCTATCTCCATTACGAACGCTAGTTTTACAAGAAGGTGCGCTCCCATCTTATACTTGATTCTGACCATGCGTGGTTTTTGAAGACTCGAAAAAGCATACACACGAACGGTTTTCTCGTCTAAATACAGTCTGAAGAGAATCACAACGAGAAAAATTAGACTTTTGATGAGAAAAAAGAAAACAGGTCTTCTTTTTTTCTCGTCGAGATTCTGGGCAGGTAACTCTGTGGGTTCAGCAAACAAGTGACCAAAGGATTTATTCTCACACTCACATCACGCTATATATTTCTTTTTTGCTTGTGTATTTCTATGCATCTATGTGAGTGAGATCATACTTCCATGCAAGATTGCTACATCGCTGTTCACATTAGAAGCCCCAGCACTTGCTGTCTCTTCCCAGCAGGGAGGTAAGCTGCTAGTGAGCACTGGGTGGATTTGCACCAGAGTTTCTTCTTTCAAGCACTCTACCGGTGATGGGACTTGCTACACATTGGATTTTTTTATATTATTTACAGGAAGTTTTTGGAGGATTTCTTTGTTCACAGTTCTATGCTATACACTTTTACCATATACCGCCACCATTATTTTCAGGATTTTTTTGGAGATTTTCACTATTTTCAGTTTTGTGCTATACACCTTCATTTTATTGTTACATATTTTTTCTTTGTTATTATATGCACAGGTTGATCACTCAGAGTGATACACGTTTTGGCATACATTATTAATTGTCCACTGTTGGTTGCACACCTTTCAGGTGTACAGGTGTGATTCATTCAGTTTATGTACATATTATTTATGTTACACATTGGTTGTCAACACGCTACTGCATCTGGTTGGTTTACATTAGATTCATTTATTTAGTTAGTATTAGGTAGTTTCCCTTTCCAGATCCTTCCCTTCACTATCTTCACTAGTTATAATCACAGCGCAGCCACCATCACCCTTTTTTCATTTATTCACTTTTGTCTGTTTGGATCAGACTCCCTGGTGACTGCTGCAGTGTCCCTAGCCCTTTCTCTTCCCTTTATTTCCATTCTCCTTCACTAGTTTAATACCCAGCTAGCGCGGGGGTTTCTTCTTTTTATATTTCACTGTCCATCTAGCCTTCCTGCTGGAGCACACGCTTCGTGGAATCATGGACAGGGCACTTGAGGCAGAACAGTGGGAGGAAGAGGAGGACTTCCTTTCTTTTCAAGGCCCCTTTTATCTAGATAGCATTCCTGCAGGCCTGCCAAACACACAGGAAGAAGAGGAGGATGAGGAGGAGGATTGTGTCAGCATGGATGTAGAGGATAACACTCAGTAGTAGTCTTCAAGGGATGGTTTTCAGTCCCCAGAAAGGAGCTGTACATGGCTGGGAGGAGGTAGTTACAGATCATGTGATCCTTAGTGTCCCAGAGGACTCAGAATCGAATGTCTCTGCAAACATACGCTACATAGCCTCCCTGATTCTGCAAAGCCTGTGAAAGGACCCTAGGATTTGTGGTATCAAGGAGAGGGATTCATTACTGACTGGAAACCCTTCTTGATCCACGTTACAAGGGTAAGGTTTCAGAACTCACCCAGCCTTCACAGAGGGAGCAGAGGATGAAATATCTTCAGGAGGCCTTGAGGAAAGGTTTGTGCAATGCGTTTCCAGAGCCTGGAAGGTTACCATTTCTTGGTGCTGGACAAGGTGTTGTTGAGGCTTCGTTCAGTCAGAGGAAGGGCGATGGAGAAGATGGCCGTCTGACCAATGCCTTTAACCAATTGCCGACGGCTGGCCGTCATATGACATCCTGGACTTTGCAGCTACAGGCATCATTCAGATATCGACTTTTTCAGCCGGCGATTCCCTACAACATAAGAACGATCATGGTGGATGGTCAGCCGCTTGATCATTCTTAGGGGCGGTGAGAGGGGACATCCCCCCTCCCGCCGCCCACCGGTGCTTCTACCGACTCACCGGTGCGATTGGTGAGTCTGAGAACGGATCCTCTGGCCACGGATGTTCGCCATAGAGATTTCTATGATCGTCGGAGGCCGCGCGTGATGTTATGACGTCAAGCCCGGCCTCTGCATTCAAAAAAATGGCACCACCTCGGCTGGGAAGCCGTGATTTTTTTATTTTTTTATTTCAGGCTTCCCAGCCTAGAGATGAGATGTGGGGCCTTACTGACCCCATATCTCACTGTAAAGAGGTCTTATAATGCCATATTCCTATTAGAAGAGATGTTTACATTCCTTGTAATAGAAATAAAAGTGATCAAATTATTATTATTTTTTTACGCATACGTAAGTCCTGCCCACATATGAAAACAGTGTTCAAACCACACATGTGACGTGTCGCCGCGAACGTTAGAGCAAGAGCAATAATTTTACAGTCAAATATGTTTTTATTAATATTTTAATAAAGCAAAATAACATGACATGTGTGAGAAACAGGAGATCAGTACAGAAAGTATACAACATAGATCATATAGTAAACATGTGGCAGTAGACATCTCCGATGAGAAAGCAGATAGTCATCACTCAAGTCATACACTAAAATCAGAATGTATGACAAAACGAAACATTAGAACCAGATGAAAATATATCTGGGTATAAAATAGAGAGAAACAGACGTAGGGTAGAGTAGAAAGAAAGAGAAAGAGGGTAGGGGAGAAGGGGGAAAAGGGGAGAGGACAAGAGGGGGGATGCAGGCTAGCTGCAGGAAAGGGAAGGGTGGAAGGGGGGGGTGCTAGGCAGACCTTGGTGCAACAAACCCGCGTGGTGGAGTCAGGAGACAAGTCTGGGTTGGCTGTGAGGTGCCAACCTCACTTTCAGGGAGTCAGAGGTAGAGTAGTCGATCCAAATAAGGGCCTTAAATTTGTCAAAGGTGTCATTGTCTAGGGCTATCATCTCCTCCATGCGCATGATGTTGTTGACCATGGAGACCCAGACTGCCAGGGGTGGAGTGGTAGTGGTTTTCCAAAACAGGGGTATAAGTTGTCTAGCGGCTGATAGGAAAAAACACAACAGGGAGCGCTTTTGAGAGACTATCGACCCTGGGAGCATGGACAGTAGGGCTATTTCTGGGGTGGGCGATAATTTTCGGTCATATAGGCTGTTATATATAGCAAAAACCTGCGACCACAGGGGTTGTATTGCTGCACAGTCCCACCAGACGTGTAGGTAGCTTCCCTCTGCCACCCCACATCTCCAGCATAAGGAAGATACGGACGGGAATATTTTATGAGGAGTTTGAGGGTTACTGTACCATCGGGAGAGGAGTTTAAAAAATTATAGAGGATATAGAGGATTTATGCGTAAAGTGGAATGATTTTTGCCAATCCACTAAAGAGAGATCCTTGCCCAGGTCTGTAGACCACTTCCTGGTGTAAGAGGGGGGTTGATCCTGTAGCAGTGCATGTTGTAGTGAGTGTAAAGAGGAGAGTAGGTGTCTAGGTGTTTCTGAGAGAGAGCACAGCTGTTCAAATCCCGTTAGAGGTCATTGAGCAATAATTTTAGACCTAGACCTCCAAGCGTCGCCTGTGGGGATTTTTAAGTACCGAAGTTTGACGCCATATCGTGAGCATGTACAATTTTAAAGCGTGACATGTTATGTATCTATTTACTCGGAGTAACTTCATCTTTCACATTATGCAAAACAATTGGGCTAACTTTACTGTTTTATTTTTTTAAAGCATTAAACTGTTTTTTTCTCCACAAAAAAACATGTTTGAAAAATTGCTGCGCAAATACCATGTGAGATAAAAAGTTGCATTGACCACCATTGTATTCTCTAGAGTCTCTGCTAAAAAACATATATAATTTTGGGGGGTTCTATGTAATTTTTCAGCAAAAAAATTATGATTTTTACATGTAGGAGAGAAATGTCAGAATTGGCCTGGTTGGCAAGTGGTTAAACAAATTTTCAGTCCTCAGTGTCAAGGTGTGATTGGTTCAAGAAACCATTGCCAGCGTCTGCATTATATGGTTCAGGAATAGCTAGGGGCAAGAGCAGACTTGGAGACCTTTCCAGCAGAGCACCCACTGGGTTACTGGGTCTTGAGGATGGACCACCGGCCAGAACTTGCTCAATATGCAATTGAGCTACTGGCCTGTCCTGCATCCAGCGTGCTTCTGAACACACATTAAGTGCTGCTGGAGGGTTTGTAATGGATCCACAGACTCTGTTGATAGGCTCACATTCATAAAAATTAATCAGCCTTGGATCAGCAGCAGCTATCAAGCACCTGATGCTGATGTAACTGATTGAATTTGCTATGGATCTGGGATCCCTTGAAGACTGCCTGTGCTGACTATGCTATTCCTCCTACAAGAGTATCTGTGAGGGCTTACAGTGGTGTGGTACCACCACCACCCAAGGCCCATTTTTCTGCCCCTGTTTAACAGGGGCATGTAATTTAAATGTTTGATATAATATTTCAAAGCAGGGCCCATTCCTGCACCCAACAAGAGTAACTGTGAGGGCTTACAGTGTTCTGGCGCCACCAAAACCAAAGGCCAAATTTTTCTGCAGAGTATATAGGGCAGGCCATATAGTATATATACTTCTGTTCAGAGTATATAGTGCCTGGGGGCCTGGAGAACCCCAACCCAATAAAAAAAAATGGGTGCAGTGTTCCCCTAATATCCATACCAGACCTAAAGGGCCTGGTATGGATTTTGGGGGGGGGACGTCCATGACATTTTTTTTGTATTTTGGGTTAATTTATCTACATTGCCGGAGATTTTTGCCTTTAGAAATGTAATTTTGCTGTGGCACGGTTATAAACATGGGAAAGATGTGCTACTTTACAGGTATACTAAGGACACCCCCCAGGCACAATATTTAAAGGGATATTTCATTTTTATTGTTTCACTTTAAGCATTATTAAAATCACTGCTCCTGAAAAAACGTAAATTTTTTAAACGTTTTTTTTTTGCATTGATACATGTCCCCTGGAGCAGAACCCGGGTCCCCAAACACTGTTTATGGCAATAACTTGCATATAAGCCTTTAAAATGAGCACTTTTGATTTTTCACATTCGTGTCCCATAGACTTTAACGGTGTTCGCACAATTTTTTTGCCTGTTCGCATGTTCTGCTGCGAACCAAACCGGGGTGTGTTCAGCTCATACCTAGTGGTTATGAGGCTTTGAAAATGCTGAATAAATGCTGCATAAACACATGATATTAATGCACGTGTCAATGAGCCCTAACCCTTTTCTGCAGTAAAGGCAGAAGTTTTTATTATCTTAAAGTGATATTAAAGCTTCAAGTTTTTTTTTTTTTAAATAACAAACATATCATACTTACCTCCACTGTGCAGTTAGTTTTGCACACAGTGGCCCCGATCATCCTCTTCTGGGGTCCCACGGCGGCTCTTGCGGCTCCTCCTTGCATTAGATAACCCCCTCTGGGAAGCTCTCTCCCGAGGGGGTTACCTTGCGGGTGCTTCTGTGACCCCTGGCGGCCGCGTCATTGGATTTTATTGACAGCAGCGGGAGCCAATGGCTGCGCTGCTATCAATCTATCCAATGAAGAGTCGAAAAGCCATGGAGAGAGTGACATAAGATTGTGCCCATGGAAATTCAGGGCTCAGCCTGGGGGGCTGGACATTGCGAGGTGTTTTTTCAACTTAATGCATAGGATGCATTAAGGTGAAAAAACACAAACCTTTACAACCTCTTTAATGCATTCTATGTCATTGGCTCCCGCTGCTGTCAATCGAATGTGACCAATGAGAAGAGAGTTTGGGTGGGGCGGGGGCAAGGAACTGAGAAGAGGAGGATCGGGCCTTTCTATGCAAAACCACTACACAGAGCAGGTAAGCATAACAATTGTTATTTTTAAACAATATTGCTTTAAACCTTGCTCACTTCATACAGAGCTAAGAAAACATTTTGGCGAGATGTCTAATTAAGCAAAACTGAGTGGGACCTGAAGGGCCTGGTGATGGAATTTGGGGGGACCCCCACGCATTTTTTTTTTTTTATCAATTGCTTTTCTCTGTATTGCCGTGAGCCGACAATTCATGATAGCCGCGAGTGCTTTCAAATTACTTTTTTTTCCTTCAGAAATTACACTTTGTGCAGGGACAGTTCTAAGCACGGGAAACAAGCACTGCTTTTCAGGCATACGAAATTTAAAGGAATATTTGAATATTTCACTTTTACTGTTTCACTTTAAGCATTATTAAATTCACTTTTTTTTTGCATTGATACATGTCCCCTGGGCAGGACCCGGGTCCCCAAACACTTTTTATGACAATAACTTGCATATAAGCCTTTAAAATTAGCACTTTAGATTTCTCCCATAGGCTTTTACAGGGTGTTCCGCGGCTTTTCGAATTTGCCTCAAACACCCCAAATTGTTCGCTGTTCAGCGAACGTGCGAACAGGCAATGTTCGAGTCGAGTCGAAGCTCATCCCTAGTCAGCAGCTACAAATACTGCAAGTGCTGAGTTTTAAAATAAGGACACTTACCTGTCCAGGGCGCCCGCAATGTCGGCACACAAAGTCGATCTCTCCCTCGGCTCTCGGGTGCTGCCGTCGCCATCTTCGGTGAGGGAATCAGCAAGTGAAGCCCTGCGGCTTCACTTGCTGGTTCCCTACTGCACATGCGCGACTCACGCTGCACGTTCCCACTGGTCCCTGCTGTCTTCTAGGACCTGTGTGTCTCCCAGAAGACAACGGGGGGGACGGGGGACGGAAAAGGCGCCGGAAGAGGTATCTATGCCCGGAAGTGGGAGAAAAATACCTGTATTACACAGGTATCTGCTCCCCCCTCCCCCCTTGAAAGGTGCCAAATGTGACACCGGAGGGGGAGGGTTCCGAAAGGCGGAAATTCCATTTTTGAGTGGAACTCTGCTTTAAGGGCACAAGATTCTTTAAAGCTATTCAGGTCCTGTAATTATGCCACAGACCTTCTTTGTGATGAGACTAGTTTTTGTCAATTTTCTGCCTCAAACTTGATTATTCTACATGTAAAAATTTGATACAAATCAAGCAGAGAGAAAAGTATGTTTGTTGTACTACTATTAATTTTTCGAGAGAGTATATTGGTATGAAAATACATAATCTGCACATTCTTTTGTACATAAGAGTGTTCAGTTTGCAATCATACATCTCATGATTGGTTTATTTCCTTAATTTTTCTGATTCTTTGCAAATCAAACAAACTGACTTCCCTGATCTCAGGGCTAAGCCCCCCAACTGCCAGTCCCCTGTTCAGTAAAACACTGTATTGGCTGCTTCCAGCTAACACAGGGTGGCATTAGGTGAGGTTTAAAAGAGGAAAGGAGGGAGGTGCACCTAAGTGTAGTATTAAAATATTATTTAATAGAGCAAAGTAATGCACTTACACAAATGAAGACATCAAAGGCATATCTGTGGATAAGATAGGTCCTCCTCGAGGGATGCCAGCTATCCGGTTTCCCAGCATTCAGGGGTCGTGGAGCCTGTGCAGGATTCAGAATCCAAGACAGGAAGCGAAAGAGGTCCAGGCTGCCTGGCGTGGACTGCATGGAGGGAAATTACATCACCCGGTGGGCGGACCTCGGTGTTAGGAGGACAGGAAGCTAGGCTATGTGCTCAGAGCATACAGCTCCTTCTACTGGCCAGTCAGTTCGTGTGTTCAAGCAACTTAAATAGAATCTGGCTACGGCCGTGGAACTAGAAGGGCCAGCGGACCGTGGGCATGTGGAAAGCATATTAAAAACAGATGCAAAACCATATACACAGCACATATACACAACAATCATGTTCTTGTATTAGTTAATTTTAATGTTATGTTCATTGATATAATGAACATAACATTAAAATTAACTGATACAAGAACATGAATATTAGGAATATTAAGAATATCTGGTAAACGAATGTTAAAAATCATATACATCATGACATATATAAGTAGAAATGAATGAATATTATGTGCATATATTAGATCATGGAGAAAAACGGGGAAGGGGGGGCTTATTATACGTAGGGAGGACAATTTGTACCCTACGTAAACGCTTTGATGAGCACAGTTTTTTCAGGAAGGCTGTGACATGCACAGTGTCCTCAAACACTTTTTAACTAAACATCGTCAATCCACAGCAGGCCTAAAAGTGTGGGTAATGAAGGCAATTCCCAATAGTTTACCCGCTGCAGAATGTTATAAACCTTTGTGCCAACAAAAAATGTTCTGGATTTATTCCCTTAATACCCTCACCCCTGGGGGACTCAACAAGGAGATTGAAATTCACATGATATTGTAACATGTACAGTATAAGTACCATTATGCCCTGTACACACGATCGGATTTCCGATGGAATAAAATCCGATGGATTTTTCCATCGGAAATCCGATGAAGCTGACTTTCATCAGTCTTGCCTACACACCATCAGTCAAAATTTCGACCGTCCAAAACGCTGTGACGTAAAACACTCCGACAATTCGAGAAAAATTAAGTTCAATGCATCTGAGCATGCTTCGACTTGATTCTGAGCATCCGTGGGTTTTTTCTCCGATAGAGTTCCACACAGACGATCGTAATTTGCTATCGTTTTTTTTTTTTTATTCAAAACAGGTTCTATTATTTTATACCGATGGAAAAAAGATCGATGGGGCCCACACACGATCGGTTTGTCTGATGAAAAAAGTCCATCAGTCTTTTTTCATCAGAAAAACCCATTGTGTGTACGCGGCATTATAGTGCATGTAATGCCCAATGTTCTCTGGTGTTCCTTTTCTCACTATATTATTTATTATTCCCTACAGCGGACCCTTATGGTCATATATTATTCTGGAATCGCAAAGCTCTATCCTGGGGGGTGGTGGTTCTGAGATCAGCAGTAAGTTGCTATCCCATAGAGTACATCTGTAGAAGATCTATGTGTTTCTTTCTCTTCTCCTTTCTTCTTAAGGACCAATATGTTTTTAGATACCACTCCCCTCCAACCCCCCCCCCCCCCCAACACAACCCCCCCTTTTTCTCTTCCCCCCTCCCAGGTTTTTCTTCATGATCTATTATTTGTACATAATATTCATTCATTTTTACTTATATATGTCATAATGTATATGATTTTAATATTCATTTGCCAGATATTCTTAATATTCCTAATAATCATCTTCTTGTATCAATAAATTGTAATGTTATGTTCATTGATATGCTGTGTATATGGTTTTGCATCTGTTTTTAATATGCTTTCCACTGTCCGCTGGCCCTTCTAGTTCCACAGCCACGGACAGATACTATTTAAAGCGGAAGTAAACCCATCCGTAAAACAGTTTCACTTCCGGCACGTGCCGGAAATGAAACACTCCCATTGGTTGTGCTCTCAACCAAACTGTTAAACCATCCAATGGCTGGTGTCATAACTGATCACATGTGCAGCATCATGGCAGTTGTAGATTAAAAAGAGGCAAAGATGGCAGCTTCCTTGGCTGAAAACGATAGAAGGGTTTACTTGCACTTTAAGTTGCTTGTACACATCAACTGACAGGCCAGTAGAAGGAGCTGTATGCTCCGAGCGCATAGCCTAGCTTCATGTCCTCCTAACACCGAGGTCCACCCACCGGATGACGTTATTTCCTTCCTTGTGGTCCACGCCAGGCAGCCTGGATCTCTTTCACTTCCTGTCTTGGATTCAGTGTCCTGCACAGGCTTCACGACCCCTGAACGCTGGGAAACCAGATAGCTGGCACCACTCGAGGAGGACCTATCTTATCCACAGATATGCCTTTGATGTCTTCATTTGTGTAAGTGCATTACTTTGCGCTATTAAATAATCTTTTTTTTTTTTTTTTTTAATGTTTATTGGGTTTTTTACATTACATTAGTGCTTGGTAAATGAATTTCGACTCACATACAGTCATGTAAAATATAAACGAAAAGGAAACAGGAAACAAAGAGGGAGAAGAAAAAAAATAAAAATAATAATAATAATAATAATAATAATAATATAGATAAAAAAACAAAAACAAATCAATAGCACAGTGATTACCCGTTTAAAACAATATTACAGCAACAGGATGATAAGGCAGTACAAAACCTAGTGCCTAATAAAAAATAAAATAAAAATGTTATAACCTCGGATATGAAACTGGCTGTAGAAGCAGCGGTGGGTGGAGAAAACAGATGAGGGTCTGAAAGAATCAAGAACGTCAAGGAGCCATGAAGACATGTTTTCATGGTTCAGGGCAGCATAAATGCAGAGGGGTCAGACAGATTAGATAATTTAAGGTTGCCTAGGGAGTTTGTAAGGTCTCGTTTGAGATACCAATCTGTATAGCGGAACGGTTGCATGAGTTTTTGTAGATCCTCTTGGGCGAACGTGTGTTCCATGAATTTCCGCCATCTCGTAAAGAATCGCGAGGTGGAGCGAAAGTTCAACACAATAGTGTCCAACCTTTCCAGATAGAAAAGCGATAAGAGGGCTTTTTTTAACGCCGGTAGTTTTGGCGGTGTTGAGTTGATCCAGTGAGACATGATAGTCCTGCGGGCCACCAGGAGGCAGATATGCGTCCAGTGGGAGATGCGAAGCGGAGTCTTTGTTGGTGGCGTGGATAGGGATGGTTCACTGCCAAATAAACATATAAGGTAATGTCTTGGGATCCGTATTTTAGTGATCTTGTAGATAAAGTTCAGAACAGAGTCCCAGTATGCAATGATGGGTTGGCACTCCCAGAGGTGGTGAAGCAGTGTAGGATGCGGCGTGAAACACCAGGGGCACCGCTCTTGAGCTGGTTCTGCCTTGTTGATACGGAAAGGGTAGTATGCTCTGTGAATAATTTTGAATTGCGTCTCACGCCATGTTTCGGATATGGTAAGTTTGTGAACTTGTCTGTATCCCTCAAGGATTTTCTCCGAAAGGTCTTCATCCTCAAATATTTGGGACCATTTCTGGAATGGTTTAAGATGGAATTTGGCAGTCTGATGGTCAATAAGGTGAGAGTATAGGCTGGAAATGGAGTAATCGTCTCTGCGTAGTACAGTATCAATGAAGGATTTTTGGAGGGGATCCGTTCCAGGTCTGTAGCATGAGCGTAAATAACTGACCAATTGGTGGTAGAAGAAAACGTGTGTCGCTGGTAGAGAGAATTCCCTTGATAAGGTTCGGAAGGATTTGAAGTCGCCAAGGGTATTGAGGTACATAGAGGTAACGTTGGTAAGACCCTTAGCGCTCCATTGTTCAAAGGCTTTGTGTAGGGTGGAAGGGAGAAACATAGGGTTGCCTAGGATTGGCAGATAGCAAGAAATACTGGAGGGTAACCTCAGTAGTCTCCGCACCTCTCTCCAGGCTATAATTGTGTCCTTGATGAGTATACTCGATCTAAGGTGTATTGGTAGTTTGTTAGGATTTGAGTGGAGAATGGCTGGTAAGGCATATGGAAAGGTTGAGGCACCCTCGAGCATGGTATTGGAGTATCTAGAGCTGCCAGATAACCAGTCAAGGCCCTGCCTGAGTAGGCAGGCGAGATTGTAAAAACGTATACTGGGCAGGCCCGCCCCCCCTTCAGACTTCGGGAGACACAGCTTTTGTAGAGCAATGCATGATTTTTTGCGAGACCATATAAAGGCAGACAGTGCCCCATGGATTTTTTTAACATCAGAGTGTTTTAATAAAAGCGGTATGGTCTGCATAGGGTAGAGTAGGCGTGCAAACGACACCATTTTAAAAAGGTGACATCTCCCAAAGAGCGAGAGGGGGAGGGCTGCCCATGCTTCCAGCTCCTTTACAACTTTTGATATTAGCGGTGGGAAGTTAAGTGTATATAAAGTGGAAGGTTCTCGGCCGATGCTAATGCCCAGATACGTAATTTGTTGCGTTGCTATGGCAAAAGGAGATTGGTGTCGCCATTTGTCAGACATCTTGGGGTGAAGTGATAGAACTTTGCTTTTGTCAAAGTTAATTCGAAACCCTGAGCACTGTCGGAAAGTATGAAAGAGTTGCCGGAGTCTGTCAAAGTCCGTGAGGGGTTGGGTGGAGAATAATAATATGTCGTCCGCAAATAGTGTGGAACGGAGAGTTTGGTTGCCTATTGGGATGCCACTGACCCCGTCAGGTGAGTTGAGTAGTCTAGATAAAGGTTCGATAGCGATGTTGAAAAGTAGAGGGGAGAGGGGGCATCCCTGTCTAGTTCCTTTTGTCAGGGGGATCGTATCCGAGATAAAGTCGGGGGTGACCAGACGCGCAGCTGGGAATTCGTACATTCGCTGTAAAAAACGCACAATTGGACCCGAAAAACCAAAGTCCGCCATCACTCCAAATAGCCAGGACCAACTGATATTGTCAAAAGCCTTTTCGGCGTCTAGTGATATTATAGCTATGTCTTGTTCAGGGTTCGATCTAGCATATTCTAGCGCCATCAGAACCTTGCGTATGTTTAGGGTGGCCGAGCGTCCCTGAACAAATCCTGATTGTGCCGGGTGTAACAAAGAGGGGAGTAGGTGGGCTAAGCGTGACGCAATTATCTTGGATAGTATTTTGACATCCACATTGATTAATGAGATTGGGCGGTATGATCCTGGAAGTGAAGGGTCCTTACCTTTTTTGGTGATTAGTCTAATGTGTGCCTGTGTTCCTGTAGGGAGATAGGGTCCCCCCTCCCACATGGCTGCATGTTTAAGGGTGTCGGGAATAAAGTCCTTAGTTAGCTTATAAAATTTGGCCGTGTAGCCATCCGGGCCTGGGGCTTTAGCAGACGCCAAAGATTTGATCGTCAGTTGAATATCCTCGACTGTGATGGGCGCGTTAAGAGCAGCTAAATGGTCCTCCTGAAGTTTGGGCAAGCGGATTTTAGCTAGAAGGGCTTCGGCAGTAGGTTGATCATTTGGGTCCGCCGAGTATAGAGTAGTGTAATATTCAGCTAGTAGTTTACTAATTTCGGTAGGTGTGGTAACCAGTGTGCCAGCAGCATTTTTCAGTGCAGAGATATGGGTAGGTCGTCTTTGTCCCATGCAGAGTTTCGCCAATAGTTTGCCCGTCTTGTTACCAAACCTATGAAAGTGTAAATTAGAATAGGAGGTTTTAGTCATTTCTTGCTGCTCAGCCCATAGATCGAATTCTCGTTTGGCTTTTTTCCAGGTGTGTATATTGTCAGGTGTACGGTTAAGTGTAAGTAGTTTGTGTGCCGAACGTAGGGCTTCACTAGCTCGCATGTAGTGTTGTTTGGCATTCCTCTTGAATTGGGTAGTGTAAGAAATAGTTTTTCCTCTCATGAAGGCTTTTCCAGCCTCCCAGAAGAGGTTTGGGTCTGTAAGGTGCGTCGCATTAGTTGAGGTATATTCCGTCCACGCTCCATAGAGCGTGTGGCGGAAGTCTTCATTATCTGCTAGGTAAGAAGGGAAGCGCCATATGTGTGAGGGAAAAGAGGGTCGGGCATTGATCAACTGTATGGCGATGGGGCTGTGGTCTGAGATTCTGGCGTCGTTGATTTCTGAGTCTCCTAGCATTGGGAGAAGTGCGGGGGAGGCAAAAAAATAATCAATGCGAGAGAAGGAATTGTGGGGGGGGAGTAGAAGGTATAGTCCCGGTCAGTCGGGTGTGCTAATCGCCATACATCTATCAAGTGCATGGAATTTATGGCTTGTGTCAGGAGTGTCGGGGCCGAAGGTGGCGTAGTATTTCTGGTCCTCCTACGCGTCGTGTCACCTCCTCGGTCAGGTGTTGTGGACATAACTGAATTAAAGTCCCCTCCCACTAAATGTAGAGTCCCCGGGGCAGCCAATATCCAAGCCACCATGTCTTGGAAGAATGAGGTGTCTGGCGAGTTAGGGGCATATATATTAGTGATAGCTACTTCATTGTTAGCTAAGGTCATGTGTAGCGATATTTTGCGGCCTGTCAGGTCAGTCTTAACGTCCTTAATAGTATGTCTCAGGTGTTTGTGTAGTAAGATGGCAACTCCAGCTTTGCGCCCTACGGCCGGTGAGCCATATACAGTTCCTACCCACATTTTGCGCAAACGGGCCAAATCGTCTGTGGAGAGATGTGTCTCCTGAAGCAGGGCCACATCTGTCCGGAGACGCTTCAAGTGTCTAAGAATGGACATGCGCTTACTTGGAGAGCGAAGCCCCTTAACGTTCCACGATACAATCTTTAGGTGATTCTCATCGGTTGAGGAGGCCATGTCCGGTCTGGAGATACGTATTGAGCTTGAAGTGTGGAATTAAGTCTCCCTTCAGGCATTGCGTCATCAATCCGAGGGTCACCCAAGTATTGCAGGTTTCCTGAGGTTATAGGCATAAAACGGGTAATTAGAAACATTACAAACCTTAAACTAAAACAATAAAAAAACAACATAACATAAGTCCGGTGCAAAAAGCACCTATCAAACAGCAAGGACTTCACGTTTTTCCACATGAGGCTAAAACGCATGGCAGATCCCCCGCCATACGCCTGTTCCATTCCTATGGGTGAAGTGCGAGCTTCAGAGGAGGAAAGGCAAGAGGAGGGGAGAAAGGGTGGAGGGGAAAAAGGGGAAGGGAAAGGCAGAGATGAGTGGATGGTTTAGGTTCTGGGAGGTTGCTGTATATGTCAAGGATCATCTCAAGGAGGGAGAAATAGGGATGATGGTACTACCTGATTCCCATGGGCCTCTGCCGAAAGGCAGTCCTTGAGATTTGTTGTCAACGACTGCCAGAACGATCCGCCTGAGGTGTAGAGCGACTTCTTTTGTATGGCGGCTTGGTCGGGCTGCCGTGTTGATTGTGGGATGTAGACGAGGAGGTAGCCGGAGATGAGGAGGATCCTTCCGCTGAGTTGGTGTGTTCCATTTCAGTGCCAGCTGCTGCAAGGTATTGATCTGCTTCATCAGGCGAAGTGAAAGTTAGGTGTTCCCCTGACTGCTTTTGGATACGCAGGGTGGCCGGATACGCCAGGGAGAATTTCACTTGATTGCGGTATAAGGTTGAGCAGATCGTGGAGAACGCTTTACGTTGTTTCATCACCTCGATCGAGTAGTCTGCAAAGAGTAACAGTTTCGTCCCGTCCAGTGATAGGGAGCGCGTGCGGCGGAATGCCTGCATAATGGCGTTTTTGTCAGCGTAGTTCAGATATTTAATGATGACATGTCTGGGTTTGGCGCGACTTTCCATGTACTGACCGATGCGATGGGCGCGCTCAACAGTGCAGGGTATGCGGAGTCCCAGTTGTTCAGGAATAACTTTAGCGCATACGTTCACAAGCTGATTGTTAGCTATTGATTCCGGCAGTCCTATGATGCGCAAATTTTTTCTTCTGGAACGATTCTCGAGATCGTCCAACTTGTCCCATAGTTCTCTGTTTTCAGCAGTTATGCGGGCTATTACTGCTGACTGAGCAGTGGTGTCATCTTCCAGGGATGATATTCTGTCCTCCGCTTGTGAAATCCTCTGGGCTTGTGCCTGTACTTCAAGGTGGAGCTGTTCTAGCCCCCTGTGCACAGCAGCATCTACTGTGGCAGCCAGAGTGGGTCCCAGCAGGGCGACTACCTCCTGTGCAATGCCCGCTGGTGATGCAGGATCAATCGCGTGTATCCCTGTAGCAGCGTGTGGCTGTGGGGATTCCCCTATGCAGGGAGCGTCCGCCATTTTGGCTGAGCCTGGAGCCGCATCTCCTGCAGGGGGTGCCGAGGACACTGTTCGAGCGTAGGAACGCTCCACAAAGCGGTCCATATGTGCCTGCCTTGCAGCGGGAACGGATGGGGGACACCCCGAAGCTCTGGCCGGGCTTTATAGCTGAATTCGGGAGGAGGGCGGCGGAAGCTGTGACTAGCTACCGCTGTCTCATGTGGCGCTGGAACCGGAAGTTTAAATAATCTTTTAATACTACACTTAGGTGCGCCTCCCTCCTTTCCTTTTTTGCATTTCTCACAGAATATTCCGGATACACTCTGGAGATGGCTGGCAACTGAACAGTCGTGTTTGTCTGGAGGTCAGTGTACAGATCTCTCATCCCTCTGTGGTCCACTGCATAAAAGGGGAGCCTTGTCTCTTTCTTTCCTGCATGGGATTCGGAGAGGGCTTACCTGGAGTTACTCTGCATCATTCAGTTACCCCTTTTGGGGGTCTTTGGTGGTCGAATTTCTCTTATACCAATTGGAAACAGGGTGATACCCTAGGAGTCCAGGTTCGTTGTATCCATTGAGGATATCCATCCAAGGTTCGGATCCGAGGATTGTCGAGTCGTAACGGCCAAGATTCCAACAGCTTAGGAGTCATCAGACAAGTCGACTGGTCCTGTGTCTGGATTTCCCATGCTTACATGATCTGCTACCACGGTAGGCAGATCCACGGACTCTGGTAAGAGTGTTTCATCTGTTTCCTATAGTCGGAAGATGTTTTTTCATTGATGACCTACAGCCTACATGTCCTTCCTTGCATTGTGCCTTCACGGGTTATTTTGATGGACACTGCACATGTTTTTCTTTTTCCTTCACGATTACATATGTTGTTTTTTATGGATTTTATAGTGAACTCATACACATCCCTTTAGGTTGGTGTGATATTCATTTATTTTTCACTATATATTTTGAGAGGCATTTATTTGTTTTTTCCTTAATTACCAGCGCTACTTCTTTATTCCTATCACGTTTACAATTTTCGTCACATTGTTGTGTAGCTGCTTTTTGTTCCTTGTTTTTTAGTTTTTACACTTAGCGCAATATTTTTTCTATTTTTCACTGGCAACTGAACAAACTTTAAGTACATATGGACAAACCCTTACCATAATAAGAACAATATTACCCACATATAAAAAATGTACCGTATTTATCGGCGTATAACACGCACCCCAAGTTTAGGAGGGAATTTTAAGGAAAAACACTTTTAGGAGGGAAATTCAAGGAAAAAAAACGTACATTTAAATGCAGCATGCAGCCTTGCCCAGTGTCCATCTGCAGCCTTGCCCAGTGTCCATCTGTCCATCTGCAGCCGTGCCCAGTGTCCATCTGTCCATCTGCAGCCGTGCCCAGTGTCCATCTGTCCATCTGCAGCCTTGCCCAGTGTCCATCTGTCCATCTGCAGCCGTGCCCAGTGTCCATCTGTAGCCTTGCCCAGTGTCCATCTGTCCATCTGCAGCCGTGCCCAGTGTCCATCTGTCCATCTGCAGCCGTGCCCAGTGTTCATCTGTCCATCTGCAGCCTTGCCCAGTGCCTTTGCGATCGTGTCAGTCCCGGCGGTTTTTAAAATTTGGCGCCGATTTCTGTGGAGAGGAGCGAGCGGGGCCGAGTGTACTTCGGCTGGACTCGGCTCCTCTCGCAGTTCCGCCCATCTCCACTGACTGCGCCGCTGACGGAGAAAGCCGAGTGTACTTCGCCTAGACTCGTGTCTGCTCACAGTCACAGGCAGGACTGCGAGAGGAGCCGAGACTAGGCGAAGTACACTCGGCTTTCTCTATGTCAGCGGCACAGTCAGAGATGGGCGGGACTGCGAGAGGAGCCGAGTAAAGCCGATTGTACTTCGGCTTCGGCTCCGCTCGCTCCTCTCGCTCGTTTTCAGCAGGGGAATTCGACGGAGTATCGGCGTATAACACGCACCCACGATTTTCCCCTGATTTTAAGGGGAAAAGTGCGTGTTATACGCCGATAAATACGGTAACTATTACGCAGGCTTCGCCATTGTTATGCGCTGGTTAATCTTTCCTCTTCATTAGGTGCGATTAAGATTGGAAGTAAAAAAATTAAGATGTTCTTACCAGAAGATGACCATTGGTAATACGTCAAACTTAACGTTCCCTCAGGATTGTAGCTGAAACAATGCTTATACTTCTGCCCAAATCCTTGTAGCGTATATGTATAAGAAGATCAATACTTTGTCATCACAAAACAGAAATGCAATGGTCATCAGAATGGGCATAGAGGGGAAATAGTACAATGGGGTGAATCTGGTGACTACCAGGAAGTTTCCTCATTTTTGAGGGATTGTTTATCGCTTTCTGTTGTGGCTATGGGACAGGATCTGAAGGGAAATCTCCCCATTGGGGCACAGATGGCAAAAATAAATAAAATGACAGGAGTTGGTTTTTCCTTCAGTTCTACTTTAAATCCTTTGTACAGAGTGATATCTGTAAAGAGAAAATATGTCTAAACTCTACTCCTTCTCGGGCTGCAGTTGAGGCACAAGATATTTTAGATAAAGGTGTTGTATTACACTTTCTCTGATTCATCCTTTGTCAAAAGTGAATAAAGGACATTCATTCTAGATTTTAAAAAAATGCCTCTATGCCTTTAAAACTACCAATTTAGACATATGTGAGCAAATCAGTCATATGATTTTATGACAGTTCATCATAAATTGTTTATTGATTGTATAATAAAAAGGACAAAAAAACCTGTGTGTGGACATTCTGTCCCACAGTTTTTGGTAAAAATTTGAAGCAAAGATGGACCTGTGTGAATATTATTTCAGTTGACCAAACACCTGTGGTGTGGCTTATTGCAAGAAGGGAGGGTGTTATTTCTACACAAAAAAAACTGAGAACCAGAGAACCACCTTATATATTAACATTATTATAGGTATTGCTGGCTATTTTTATCAACATATTACGTTTTGGTGAGCTTCAAATTCAGGGGCATCATCCTGTATTAAGATACAGTCAACAAATTTTCAACAACTCCCATGATTATATTTAATGCTTGCTGTGGTGATCTCTCTTCAAGGGTTTAATAAGCATAAAAAACTCAAATGGATGAAACATAAAAATGTGTTGAAGGAAATTAATCAAAGCGATGCAAATGAATCATGAAATTTTTATGAAATGCATATGCACAGAAATCGGTCAAGGACAGAAGGGCTAAAGATCCTGCATAGTTCTACTGCGTTACTCAGGTATAATAATTGTATTACTTGTTTAATGTGAAAATTCTGCACACACATTACATTTTCCATCCATATTTTAAATATGACATATTATGAAATGCCCACCTGGGGTTATAACAGAGTGTATTCTAATGAGAGCTACCCTTTTTTATTAATCACAGACAAAGAGACATCCATGCAGGATTTTATTTAGTCACAAAAGAAGTTTGCTGCATCAGGATACAACACAGAACAAAACAGATTTAAACGTGTGTTGATTGCTTGTGCTACAATAAAAGGTCAGCTCAGAAACAATTACCATAATTAAATAGCATAATCTGCAAAGACAATCATAATGATCATGTGGAATTTAGGTTATATTTGTTCTGACTGTTCAGCGTTTTTGATTAAACATTTACCACCTCAACGCAAGCATAACCATTTGACATTCAGAAATTCACCAAATATGATACTCTTTCAGGGGTGGGGCAGAGAAAAACTCTGTATTTTACCTAACACAAATAGGTTGATTTACTAAAGGCAAATAGGCTGTTCAGGGGGAAGTTTCACTTTGCAAAATAATTTTACCTTGGCTTAATGAATGTGGTCAAAGTTGACTTTGCAAAGAATACTCAAAAAATATTTTTGCTTGCATGAAAGATAGAAAGTCAGCATAACTTAACCTTATTCACTAAGCTAGGGCAAAATTCCCTTGCCAAGTGGAAATCCCATGGAAAATAGAATAACCTATTTGCCTTTAATAAATCAACCCTGATACTGAATGTGTAGCATGACCCTTGTAAGGGCTGCTGAGTGTTGTAGTCTGTCTGTCACCCTGCCCAGCCAGACACACTTGTTTTTATGTTTTTATTAAGGAGAATAAACTTGGATGGGGACAGGGAAATTATGAGTTGCCCAGTTAATTATTAGACAATGCAGGGACTTGAGACAATGTACAAATCTAGTATATACACCTCCTCTCTTCTCTCCAGTACATTACTTGCTTGCAGACTATCTCTCCTCAACACCTCCAGCACATCAGTTACTTGCACTTTCCGGGATCAGCTAGCACTGATATTTAGGCCTGAGCAAGTGCCGTTTGTAGGCAGGGACTGCAGGCCCCTATGGTGTAGCAAATATATGGTAGTCCTTGTATTTGCTAGCTGTCCATGTTGCTACTGCTCCCAGTACCACCTCTTCAGGCACTGCCAGCCTTCCTGGCTGCAGCTGACCCTCTCCACTGCTGGTGCCACCACAGTCCACACCACTGGCTCTGCACCCATCCCAGATTGCAATCTCCCAGTCCTCTCAGGCGTGACTCCTCCGTCCTCTCCTGACTGTGTGCTACTCATCAGCCCTCTTGGCTGCAACTTGTTGTTCCTTCCTGGAGACTTGCCCAGCAGTGCTCTCTCCCGCTGTCCTCTCTTGCTCCTCCTGTGCCTCCTGTCCAAGACACCTCTCTGGGTTGTAAGAAGGTCCCGTCTGCATCCGAGCCCAGGCCCAATGCCACCCCTCCCCCCCAGACTGGGGAGCTCCCTCAAAACCCACAAAAACCTAGCACTCCATCTCCAGCTTCATCTCGAACAACTCCTCCCCAGATAGGATGACCCTGGGTATTTTAGAAGGCCTACCCCCTGCCAATCCAAGTTGGGGATTGGTTAGGCCTCTTCAAAACATCCCCAGGCAGCTACACCTTTCCTCTCCTCCTTCCTATCCAGAAGACACCAGAACATTCTGGAAATACATGCGAGGTGTTGGTGATGCTGCATGTGATTCACCCGGCTCTGCCCTGGGTCACTTCCATCCCAGATCAAAACACCCAGCCAGGCTTGGCTGACAGCCAAGCCTGGAAATGTACCTATTCTAACAAAAAGCTAACCACTACACTTCTAGCACAATAGAGGGTGGTACATATGTCATAAGGCAAAAGACAAAATTGATCACAATGTAGGCATACTTGATTAAATCAGCCCTGCATCAGCTTTTTTTGTTGGAGTAATATGATCCTAGCAGAAATCACACTTTACACAGCATGACCCTGGCAGAGAATCATATTTGCTTTGGATGTCCCTAGAGGAGTATCCAGTGTGGCCAACATGTCAATGTGATCCAACAATTAGTTGATGAACCTTTTAATTCTGTAATCGTCATTTTGTGGAAATTAATAGCATTGTTACTTTTGGCATGGCTAGAAACTGCTAAAATTTTATTTTGAGGTTAAAAAACAAGTGTTTATATTTTATGTGATAATATATTTAAGTAGTTAATTTTATTTAAAGTATACGTATGTCTGATCACTACAGTCGTATATAGGCTCCAACATGTTAATGTAAAAGTAATTTTAAACCATTTATTAAATCTGTAGCTCTAAATGATGATCCTGCCACAAAAGTCATTGTTTAGGTTCTTGCTGTTATAAGGGGACAACACTCCATCCCTGCCTCTCAACTGTGCCTCTGCACACCTAGATTCTGAAGGAGACAGCAAGTGGCTGCAACACACATGCAGACAAAGCCAAATTAAAGAAATGTCATGCAGCCACTATCCTGGAGTGAGTGCGGTCAGAAGCACTGAGAGGAAAAGGACGCAAAAAGGAGAAAAAAAATGTTTATTAATAAAACAGACATGATGTCTGAAGGTGTTCCGTGGTCTCTATCCAGTGTGAACAGTCAGAGAAAGGGAGAGCAGTGTCCCCTATTCATCACTGCTCAACCCCTATTTAAACACTGAGCTCCTATGCTTTTAATTTATCTGTGAAGAGATGAATATCAATTATGGATATTGCCACATATAACAAGAAGAGTAAGCCTCTATCCACGCCTTCTGTTACGTACCTGCCAGATGAGCCTGACGTGCAGTGGGAAGGCCTCTCGTACAACCCCGGCTCAAGGGCCACCGATGTTGCAACAGTGGCGGCAAGAGCCTGGCGGTGTATGGGTGCCTTGTTTGTCTTTGGTCTTGTCAGTTCAGCTGGTGCAGCAGGGAACAGGAAGCAGGCTGGTAGGTGCACTGGCTGGGGAGACACTGAATACGTAGTCACACAAGCCGGGTTTGGTAACAGACGATCAGATGTAGGTATAGACGACAGGCAGAGAATGGTCAGGATACAGGCAAAGTTCGGCAACAGGAAATCAAGCAGTGTAGAGCTGAGCGTGGTTACAAGGCAGGCCGGGATCAGGATAACAGAGATCAATCGTAGTCAAACAAGCCGGGTCAAACACAGGAAACAGATCAGATCACAGGAAGTCACTGGAACAGGTATGAACTACAGATCAGGCAGCGAAGACACAGTGCTGCTGAGGTGTTTAAATAAGGCAGCCTGTTGCCAATCACTGAAATCAGTCTGCACTATTAACCCTTAGGTGGCAGATCCATGACATTGCCCCCCCCCCCCCTTACAGGCAACCTCCAGGTGCCCAACAGGTCTTTCTTCTGTGGATTTCTGCGAAAAAAGGCATTAACAAGGTCTCTGGCGTGCACATCCTGTTCAACCTCCCAAGAGTTATCCTCCGGGCCATAACCTTTCCATTTAACCAGGTACTGTACCTGATTCCTTCTTCTCCTACAGTCTATGATAGCCTCCACCTCATACTCCTCTTCCTCATTGATGGTCAAAGGTTCTGGTGGCTTGGATACTCTATCTGGAAAAGAGTCAGGGACTGCGGGTTTCAAGAGAGAAACATGGAAGACAGGATGTATCTTAAGTGAATCAGGTAAAGATAATTCATAAGCAACCTCATTAAGTTTCCTCTTGACTGGGAATGGTCCCACAAATTTAGGTGCCAGTTTCTTTGAGGGACATGCCAACCTGAGATTCGTAGTAGATACCTGGTCTCCCGTCTTGAGAATCAGTTCAACCCTCCTTTTCCTGTCAAAAGCCATCTTGCTTGCTGCTTGTGCCTTGGTAACCGCTTCTTGAAGCAACTTATTGTTTCGGATTAGGAAATCCACTGTGTCTTGGACAGCAGGAACTGTGGTCTCTGGAATAAAGTCGGGCAAGAAGGATGGGTGAAAACCATAATTTGCAAAGAAGGGTGACTGACCTGTGGCAGAGTGAGTGGCATTATTGTAGGCGAACTCTGCCAGTGGCAGCAGTGATACCCAGTCATCCTGGACAAAAGTGGTGAAGCATCGGATAAACTGTCCCAATGTCTGGTTCTCTCTGTCTGTCCATTGGTCTGGGGATGGTAGGCGGAGGACAAGGATCTTTCAATTTTAAGGGCTTCACACAGAGTTTTCCAGAATCTGGAAGTGAACTGAACCCCCCGATCGGAGACAATGTTCATAGGGACTCCGTGAAGCCTCACAATCTCTTTGATAAATACTTGAGCCATCTCCATGGCCGAGGGAGTACTCTTCAGAGGCAAGAAATGGGCCATTTCGGTCCACTATCACAAAGATGGCTGTGCATCCTTCCGATGGGGGAAGTTCCACAATGAAATCCATGGATATCATTTTCTATGGTCTGTCAGGGACTCGCAGTGGCCGAAGTAGACCCGAAGCTCAGTTCTTTGTACCCTTGCTGCGGTTGCAGATTGCACAGTTATTCACGTACCTCTTACAGGTTTCTTCTAGGTCCGGCCATCAAAATGTGCATTTCAGGAGATTAAGCGTCTTGTGGACCCCAAAATGACCTGCTAGGGGATGATCATGAGAAAGACCCAAAATGGTTATACGTAAACATTCAGGCACAAATACGTTGCTTCCGTTAAACAGCAATCCTTCCCAGAGTGTCAGCGTGACCCCTGGAGGGTTAGGAACGTCTGTCGAAACCTGCTTCATTCGGTTGAGGAGGTTGCCCTGTAAAAGTAAGAAGTTATTTTCAGACAAGATGGTATCTGCTACTGGTGGTTCCTTGGGGTCATCGAACATACGAGACAGTGCATCTGGTTTGACATTATTCGAGCCCGGCCGATAGGTAATGTGGAACACAAATTGGGAAAAGAACAGGGCCCAACGTGCTTGACGTGGCTTTAGACGTTTAGCAGTCCTCAAGTACTCAAGATTTTTGTGGTCAGTATAGACCAATATGGGATGCGCTGCTCCCTCCAGGAGGTATCTCCACTTTTCCAAAGCCGGCCTTAATGGCCAGTAATTCTCGGTCCCCAACGTCATAGTTTCTCTCTACTGGGAAGAGCCTGTGGGAGAAAAAGGCTACTGGATGCATCAGATCCTTAGGGCCTTGGCGTTGGGAGATGACTGCTCCAATAGCGACTTCAGATGCATCTACTTCTAGTGTATACGGCAGAGACAGGTCCAGGTGACCAAGAACAGGTGCTGAAGTAAACAGTCTCTTCAAGGTTTCAAATGTGGCTTGTGCCTCGGGTGTCCAATGGAAGCAAAGGTTCTGTCTAGTAGGCCGTGTGATAGGGGTGATGATGGCGGAAAAGCCCTTAATGAACCACCTAAAAAAGTTGTCAAATCCTACGAAGCGCTGCACCCCCTTCTTGTCGGTAGGTGTAGGCCAGTCTAAGATAGCAGAGACCTTTTCAGAGTCCATATTGATCCCTTCAGGTGAGATTATCAGTCTCAGGAATTGGATGCTGCTTTGTTCAAATTCACATTTTTCACCTTTAGCATATAGTCCGTGTTGGCGGAGCCGGCTCAGCACCCTTTTGACATGACCTCGATGAGAGTCTAGAGAAATGGAAAAAATCAGGATGTCATCTAGGTAAACAATCAAAAATATATCCAGGAAGTCTCGGAATATATCATTGGCAAAGTGTTGGAAAGTAGCCGGGGCATTGCATAGTCCAAAGGGCATCACTAGGTATTCATAGTGGCCAAATCGGGTGCGAAAGGCCGTCTTCCACTCATCCCCTTGACGGATGCGGACTATATTGTAGGCCCCCCGTAGATCTAGTTTGGTGAAGATGGTTGCCGACCTTAATCTCTGAAATAGTTTGGGTACTAGAGGGAGAGGATATAGTTTTTTAACTGTAATTTTGTTGAGCTCCCGATAGTCCACACAAGGTCGTAGGGAGTGGTCCTTTTTCTCAACAAAAAATATTCCTGCTCCTGCTGGGGAGGTAGATGGTCGGATGAACCCCTTTTTCAAGTTTTCTTGGATATATTCTTTAAGTTCCTCCTATTCTCGTTCAGCGAGGGGGAAGATTCTACCGAAAGGGATTTCAGACCCTGGAAGCAGTTCAATTGGGCAGTCGTATGGCCGATGCGGGGGAAGAATCTCAGCCCCTCGCTTACTAAAGACATCCAGGCACTCATGGTAGGGTTCAGGTACGACTTGCCGCACATCAGACTCAGAGTCCACACAAAATAGTGTTGTAGAAGAAGCTGGGGACCTAGGTAGGCAGTGCTCCTGGCAATAGGCTGAGTGGAAGTTGATTCTCCCTGTGGCCCAGTGAACTTGCGGATTATGCGCCTGCAGCCAGGGTAGACCCAGAATAACAGGAAATAGCGGGGAGGTGATGACATCAAGGCTTAGGATTTCCTTATGTTGGGAGGAAGCCAACACGGGTAAGGGAAATGTCTCTTGGGTCACAGGTCCAGACTTGATACGTGACCCGTCAGCTAGAAAAACAGAAAGTCCTTGTGCTTTAGGTCTCAAGGGGATGCGTTGTTGTGTTGCAAAGGTTAGATCGATGAAGCAACTGTAGGCCCCGGAATCAATGATCGCGGTAACTGCCACTTCCCTTTCTAGCAGCTGAAAATAGATGGGAAGGGTTAGGTTGGTGGCATTGGTAGGTAAAGAAAAGTTATTAACTGAAGAAACCATCCGCCACTTATGTGTCTTAGTTGGACAGGAACGTACATAGTGGCCCGCTTCACCACAGTATAGGCAGAGGTTATTCTGTCGTCGGTGCAGGCGTTCCTCTGGAGACAGAGAGGGGCGTATTAGGCTGATTTGCATAGGCTCTGGTGCTTCGGTGGCAGAAGTAACAGGAGCGGGCTGAACTGGAGTGAAGCTAACAGGTGCGGAGTGAGTTTGAGCTGGGATCCGGGGCATCATCCAGACTGGACGTGGCTGCTGGGCTGATCTTTCGAATCGTCGCTCACGGAGACAACGGTCAATTTGAATGGCCAGTGTGAAAAGGGCCTCCAGGGTATTTGGGACTCCGACACGTGCCAATTCGTCTTTCAGACCTTCTGATAACCCCAAGCGGAACTGGTGTCGCAGGGCTGCGTCATTCCACTGTGTGTCTGCACTCCAGCGTCTAAAGTCTGTAACATAATCTTCGGCCGTTCTGCGGCCTTGCTGGAGTGCATGAAGGGCAGCCTCTGCTGTGGTGGTTCGCTGCGGGTCGTCGTATAATTCGGCCATCGCGCCGAAGAAGGCGGACATGGACTGTAACAATACATCGTTCTTTTCCAACATCCGATGAGCCCAGGACTGGGGCTCACCCTGAAGCAGTGATATGATGAATCCTACTTTGGTGGTTTCAAGGTAGAAAGTTTGATGTTGCAGGGCGAAGTACAGTTCACATGCATTGCGGAAAGATCAAAATTTTCCCCGGTCACCTGAAATTCTCTCTGGTGCCGGAACTCTGGGTTCAGGGGGCAGCATCACCACTGAGGTTGCTGCAGTGGCAGTCCTTGCGGCAGAAGGCTCAGCAGTGCTTGCTGGTGTAGCTAGAGTCTGTACACGTTGTTCCAGTTGCGTATAACCCTCCTGTAGAGATTTGACTGCTTGGGTAAGGGCTGCAAGGTGCTGGCAGATGTCATCAATGGCCAACTTCCCACCTGCAGGCTCAGACATGGCTGCCTGATACTGTTACGTACCTGCCGGATGAGCTTCACGTGCAGTGGGAAGGCCTCTCGTACAACCCCGGCTCAAGGGCCACCGATGTTGCAACAGTGGCCGCAAGAGCCTGGCGGTGTATGGGTGCCTGGTTCGTCTTTGGTCTTGTCAGTTCAGCTGGTGCAGCAGGGAACAGGAAGCAGGCTGGAAGGTGCACTGGCTGGGGAGACACTGAATAAGTAGTCACACAAGCCGGGTTTGGTAACAGACGATCAGATGTAGGTATAGACGACAGGCAGAGAATGGTCAGGATACAGGGAAAGTTCGGCAACAGGAAATCAAGCAGTGTAGAGCTGAGCGTGGTTACAAGGCAGGCTGGGATCAGGATAACAGAGATTAATCGTAGTCAAACAAGCCGGGTCAAACACAGGAAACAGATCAGATCACAGGAAGTCACTGGAACAGGTATGAACTGCAGATCAGGCAGCGAAGACACAGTGCTACTGAGGTGTTTAAATAAGGCAGCCTGTTGCCAATCACTGAAATCAGTCTGCACTATTAACCCTTAGGTGGCCCTTGAAACGTAAGCCATCTGGATGTTTTTGGGGTATCGTCCGACCCTCCCTGTTGTCAAGTCCTGTCGGTGAATGCCAAGATTTCCAGCCATTTTGTCCGATAAGCTTGTATTTAAGCTTTGTCTGTGAGTAGGACTATTGCTTTTTATTTACATTTTAATAAACCTGTAAGTGGTAATACACTAGGTTGGTGCGCCCTCCTGTTTTCTTTCTTTTTCTAGCCATATGAACACCCATTGTTCTGAGGAGGGCTGCAAGACTATAGACTTTGCCTCTAGACAGAACCACGCCACCTATGTTTTGAGGATACACCGAGAGCGCAGGAGATTTTTGTTTTGTTTGAGTCTCAGTGTTATCCATTTCCCAATGCTTAACATACTATATCTCATCTAAATCTAAATAGGATACCTGCACTAATACCTCCCCAAAAAGAATAACCTGCCTTTGAGATTAAAGGGCTTAGTCTTGTATAACTAAAACAAAACTAAGTATTACATAGCTAATTAAAACCCTATACTTAAAACATAATGTTCTCCATTTATTTAGTGGTTACTGAAAAAGCTAAAGCCTAACTCCACTTTTTTTATACACAGTGGTTATGGAAAGTATTCAGACCCCCTTAAATTTTTCACTCTTTGTTATATTGCAGCCATTTGCTAATTTTTTTCCTCATTAATGTACACACAGCACCCCATATTGACAGAAAAACACAGAATTGTTGGACATTTTTGCAGATTTATTAAAAAAGAAAAACTGAAATATCACATGGTCCTAAGTATTCAGACCCTTTGCTAAGTATTTAGTAGAAGCACCCTTTTGATCTAATACAACAATGAGTCTTTTTGGGAAAGATGCAACAAGTTTTTCACGCCTGGATTTGGGGATCCTCTGCCATTCCTCCTTGCAGATCCTCTCCAGTTCTGTCAGGTTGGATGGTAAACGTTGGTGGACAGCCATTTTTAGGTCTCTCCAGAGATGCTCAATTGGGTTTAAGTCACCGCTCTGGCTGGGCCATTCAAGAACAGTCACAGAGTTGTTGTGAAGCCACTCCTTTGTTATTTTAGCTGTGTGCTTAGGGTCATTGTCTTGTTGGAAGGTAAACCTTCGGCCCAGTCTGAGGTCCTGAGCACTCTGGAGAAGGTTTTCATCCAGGATATCCCTGTACTTGGCCGCATTCATCTTTCCCTCGATTGCAACCAGTCGTCCTGTCCCTGCAGCTGAAAAACACCCCCACAGCATGATGCTGCCACCACCATGCTTCACAGTTGGGACTGTATTGGACAGGTGATGAGCAGTGCCTGGTTTTCTCCACACATACCGCTTAGAATTAAGGCCAAAAAGTTCTATCTTGGTCTCATCAGACCGGAGAATCTTATTTCAGGTGTTTTTTTAGCAAACTCCATGCAGGCTTTCATGTGTCTTGCACTGAGGAGAGGCTCCTGTCGGGCCACTCTGCCATAAATCCCTGACTGGTGGAGGTCTGCAGTGATGGTTGACTTTCTACAACTTTCTCCCATCTCCCGACTGCATCTCTGGAGCTCAGCCACAGTGATCTTTGGGTTCTTCTTTACCTCTCTCACCAAGGCTCTTCTCCCCCCGATAGCTCAGTTTAGCCGGACGGCCAGCTCTAGGAAGGGTTCTGGTCATCCCAAACGTCTTCCATTTAAGGATTATGGAGGCCACTGTGCTCTTAGGAACCTGAAGTGCAGCAGAATTTTTTTTGTAACCTTGGCCAGATCTGTGCCTTGCCACAATTCTGTCTCTGAGGTCTTCAGGCAGTTCCTTTGACCTCATGATTCTCATTTGCTCTGACATGCACTGTGAGCTGTACGGTCTTATATAGACAGGTGTGTGGCTTTCCTAATCAAGTCCAATCAGTATAATAAAACACAGTTGGACTCAAATGAAAGTGTAGAACCATCTCAAGGATGATCAGAAGAAATGTACAGCACCTGAGTTAAATATATGAGTGTCAAAGCAAAGGGTCTGAATACCTAGGACCATGTGATATTTCAGTTTTTCTTTTTTAATAAATCTGCAAAAATGTCAACAATTCTGTGTTTTTCTGTCAATATGGGGTGCTGTGTGTACATTAATGAGGAAAATAAATGAACTTAAATGATTTTAGCAAATGGCTGCAATATAACAAAGAGTGAAAAATGTAAGGGGGTCTGAATACTTTCCGTCCCCACTGTATACATAATTATATTTTGTATTTGACTTTTCAAAATAGAATACAATAGGAGACAAATTGATCCAGTTCACAGTTATATAACAAAGTATACAGAAAAACATACATTTTTTTTTTCCAGAAAAATAAATCACAATGGCCAGTCATACCAAGTCATGGTATAACAATTACAATAAGGATAGCTAAATAAGCCAGCATCCAATGAACAATTGATATATGGGTTGGGGTTTGTACAGTCCTAAACCCAATGCACCAAAAAAGGAGTCAAATACGTATGAGAATGAAAGAAGAAGGATCAAGTTTTACATACCAGTGGTGAACAATAAATGCATTATGTATATTATACAAGGTCAATGTAAGGTTACTAAGGATTAGCAGGGGAGAGGAGAGTTAAATAAGTAAACTGGTCCCACTAAGCCCATATATTATTAAATTGTTCCAAAGTATCCTCAATTTTGAGATGTTCCATTCTTCCGATATCTGTTACAAAAGTAAGTAATTCAGAATGAAATGGATTGTCAGTAGACAATCAAAGTAATGGGTTTACTCTCCTATAAGCAATTAAGATAGCAGCAAATAAGACATGGTATATCAACTGTTCGAAGTGTTTGAAGATGCCAGGAGAGGGTAGGCCCCAAATAAAGGTAATGGGATGTATTTTTGAAAGACCGAGTAAAAAAGTGCTGCACTGTTAACATCACTTGGGTCTAAAAAGGTTGTATGCAAGGACATTGCCAGAATTTATGGTAAAGCAAACCATTCCTGTGGCCACATCTCCAACATGCTTCTGATACTGCTCAACAGTAAGCATAAAACATCTCAGGCGTTTTATACCAAAACATTCAAATATTCTCCCTATGCACCACACAGTGATATGTCAGGGTGAACACTGCTCAGCCATTCATGAGAAGCTTTGTTTTGTAAGAATAAATACAAAGCTTCCTCTGATTGGCTGAGGCTGACATCCACTTGCCTTTTTACCTCAGCCAGTCAAAGGTTTAAATTAATTTATATAAATTTAAGTCCCTGTCCCACTCCTGGAATGCAGTGCTGTATACTGTTTGTAGTTGAGGCCATTTACAAGTTATAGCGTGTACCCAGCAAGTGCACCTGTAAGTGCAGTAAATAGTTTGTTTGTGCCAGCTTGGCCCAAATGAACTATTTAAAGGGGCATTAACCCCTTGTGCATACACATATAGTATATGCATCCTCACTGAAGTAGGTCTTTTTCTGTGAGGCCATATATATGTGTACATGTCTTTGTGCTGGGAGCGTGCTGTGTAGCGCTCCTAACACAGCGACTGGGCTTTCACCAAGAGCCTCTGATTGGCTATCACATTGATCCATCACTGTAAAGCATGCATCTGCATATGCTTTCTCATCTGAATGGAGAAAAATATACATTGTATCTTTCTCCCCTTGCCATAGGAGAAAAGTGTAAATAAACAAATGTGTGCGTTAGAAAAATTAAGAACCAATTAAAAAGAAAGAAAAAATATTAAGATCAAGGTTTGATCTAGGTCAGTGCCAGAGTTAGGGTCAAGGTCAGGGTTAGTAGTTTTTAGGTAGGATTTTTAAAGAAAAGTATTTTTTAAATTAGTATCATTGTTAGTGTGTTTTATGTAGGATTAAAACTAAAAAATGCATACCATTGAATCTGGGACATATTATGGATACAAACAGCAAATAACATACACTTACCTGTTTGTGGTATTGCTGCAATTGTCAGGGGTTGGATAATTTATTTTGGGTTGTTTCCTGGTGGTAAGTTATGGAAGCAGCAATAAATATAAAGCAGAAGGTTTTAAAAATTATATTTCTTTACTATTTTGGGACAGTTTTTCTTTGACATAAAAAAAATAAATAGGATATATGTGTTACCATTCACCACCAAAGCCCAATTTGTCCTGTTAAAAACAAGCTATAATTAGTAGTTGTGATTATATATACAGTTTCCTAACACATGTCAAAGTTGCAAATCTTTGTTCAGGCATTAGGATTTGTTTTACCCTGCCTCATGAAGGGGTAAAACATGGAGTTAGGCTTTAAGATCCATATCTATATTTAATCCTTATAGATACCATGTTTGCGGCATGTACAAATGATGATGATGAATGTTATTGGCTGATTGTAACCAAAGAGGAGGAGCAGTAAAATAGCTAGAACTAACTTGGCAAATTCGAAAAATCTATGGGAGAAATCTAAAGTGCTAATTATAAAGGCTTATATGCAAGTTATTGTCCTAAAAAGTGTTTGGGGACCCGGGTCCTGTCCCAGGGGACATGTATCAATGCAAAAAGAAGTTTTAAAAACGGCCGTTTTTTCGGGAGCAGTGATTTTAATAATGCTTAAAATGAAAAAATAAAAGTGAAATATTCCTTTAAATTTCGTACCTGGGGGGTGTGTATGATATGCATGTGAAGTGGCGCATGTTTCCCGTGCTTAGAACTGTCCCTGCAAAAAATGTCATTTTTGAAAGAAAAAAAGTCATTTAAAACTCATTCGCGGCTATTAATGAATTGTCGGCTCCCGGCAATACATACAAAAGTCATTGATAAAAAAAAAAAAAAGCGTGGGGGTTCCCCAGAATTCAATTACCAGGCCCTTCAGGTCTGGAATGGATATTAAGGGGAACCCCGCCGCAAATTAAAAAAAAAATTGACGTGGGGTTCCCCCAAATATCCATTCCAGGCCTTTCAGATCTGGCATGGATTTTAAGGGGAACTCCACCCCAAATAAAAAAAAATGGCGTGGAGTCCCCCTAAAAATCCATACCAGACCCCTTATCCGAGCACGCAACCTGGCCGGCCGCAGGGGAAAAGGGGGGGACGAGAGAGCGGCCCCCCCCTCCCTCCTGAACCGTACCAGGCCACATGCCCTCAACATGGGGAGGATGTCCCCATGTTGATGGGGACAAGGGCCTCATCCCCACAACCCTTGCCCGGTGGTTGTGGGGGTCTGCGGGCGGGGGGCTTATCGGAATCTGGAAGACCCCTTTAACAAAGGGGACCCCCAGATCCCGCCCCCTCCCTATGTGAATTGGTAAGGGGTACATTGTACCCCTACCATTTCATGAAGAAAGCGTAAAAAAATGTTTAAAAAACACACAAACACCTTGAAAAAGTCCTTTATTTAAAAAAAAAAAACATTCCAGCGGTGAAATCCAGTGTCCCGCGGCGATCCCGATGTCCAGCGCTGTCCTTCATTGGTTGTGCCTGAGCGGACCTGATGGGGAACTCCCTCTCAGTATTTTAAATGTATAGACCCGCCCCTTCTAAAGTTCCCCATCAGGTCCGCTCAGCGGACCAGATGCGGAACATGAGAAGGGGTGGGTCTATACATGTATTACCAAAGTGAGAGCAGTTCCCCATCAGGTCCGCCCCCTCGGTATGTCGGACCCGCCTACGTCATTGGCTTGAGCGGGGAACTTCCTTCACTGTGTAATTTAAATTTACACAGTGAAGGAAGTTCCCAGCTCAAGCCAATGACGTAGGCGGGTCCGACATACCGAGTAGGCGGACCTGATGGGGAACTGCTCTCACTTTGGTAATACATGTATAGACCCGCCCCTTCTCATGTTCCGCATCTGGTCCGCTGAGCGGACCTGATGGGGAACTTTAGAAGGGGCGGGTCTATACATTTAAAACACTGAGAGGGAGTTCCCCATCAGGTCCGCTCAGGCACAACCAATGAAGGACAGCGCTGGACATCGGGATCGCCGCGGGACACTGGATTTCACCGCTGGAATGTTTTTTTTTTTTTTTTAAATAAAGGACTTTTTCAAGGTGTTTGTGTGTTTTTTTAAACATTTTTTTACGCTTTCTTTGTGAAATGGTAGGGGTACAATGTACCCCTTACCAATTCACATGGGGGGGGGCGGGATCTGGGGGTCCCCTTTGTTAAAGGGGTCTTCCAGATTCCGATAAGCCCCCCGCCCGCAGACCCCCACAACCACCGGGCAAGGGTTGTGGGGATGAGGCCCTTGTCCCCATCAACATGGGGACATCCTCCCCATGTTGAGGGCATGTGGCCTGGTACGGTTCAGGAGGGAGGGGGGGCCGCTCTCTCGTCCCCCCCTCTTCCCCTGCGGCCGGCCAGGTTGCGTGCTCGGATAAGGGGTCTGGTATGGATTTTTAGGGGGACTCCACGCCATTTTTTTTTATTTGGGGTGGAGTTCCCCTTAAAATCCATGCCAGATCTGAAGGGCCTGGAATGGATATTTGGGGGAACCCCACGTCAATTTTTTTTTAAATTTGCGGCGGGGTTCCCCTTAATATCCATTCCAGACCTGAAGGGCCTGGTAATTGAATTCTGGGGAACCCCCACGCTTTTTTTTTATTTTTTATCAATGACTTTTGTATGTATTGCCGGGAGCCGACAATTCATTAATAGCCGCGTGTCAGTTTTAAATGACTTTTTTTCTTTCAAAAATGACATTTTTTGCAGGGACAGTTCTAAGCACGGGAAACATGCGCCACTTTCCATGAATATCATACACACCCCCCAGGTAGCAAATTTAAAGGAATATTTCACTTTTATTTTTTCATTTTAAGCATTATTAAAATCACTGCTCCCGAAAAAACTGACGTTTTTAAAACTTTTTTTTGCATTGATACATGTCCCCTGGGGCAGGACCCGGGTCCCCAAACACTTTTTAGGACAATAACTTGCATATTAGCCTTTATAATTAACACTTTAGATTTCGAACGGTCGAGTCCATTGTATTTAATAGGGTTCTAAAGTTCACACTAACATTTTGTCTGTTCGCAGGTTCTGGTGCGAACCGAACAGGGGGGTGTTCGGCTCATCCCTGTTGACTAGTAATAGTAATTAAAAAATATAATTATTACTAGTTATACAATAGAATTCATCTATAGCTTGTAGGCGGAACATTCAACCGGAAATTTATGATTGCAGCGTCGTACAGTTTCGATGCTCCGTCGAATCTTCTTTGAACATTCGACAGACACCATAAGCCTTCAATGACAGATTCGACCTTAATTAATTCAGATTTTCGGACGAATGCAATTTCTAACGAAAAACGAAATAAATAAAAACGAATTTCGGGAGTAACTAAATAAATTTATTTTTCGGACGAAAACGAAATTCCGAAACGAAATATTTCAGTGTGCACATGTCTACTTTTTATATCACTTTTGGCATTTTAGGTAGAAGTGGTACCAAGAAAAATGGGCCAATGTTATGTTAAGATTTACTCAACATATTTATTTTGCACATTATAAAACATAATAAAAGCATATCCATATTAATTATAATTTTTTGCTCTACTTTCATCTTTCAAAAGCTCTCTCCTAACTATTCCTTCCACATTACAATTCAATTCTTCCAATTCACCTGCTCTCAAAATTCCTACGCCTGTCTGCAAATTCTTCAAACTCTCACGAGTTGCACCTATTTGGAATGTTCCCAATCCATTTTGAGTGGTGACAACTATCTGTCAGTGTATAACTATTCCTTTCAGTGGATTTTAAGAAATCTCTTTTTCCCCGTAAAACATTTCCCATAATACTATATGTACTATATATTCTGATTCCTGTGAATCCTTCCAAATAACAAAAATATGGTCAACAAAAAGTACTAAATTAGACCACTTCATTTTAAAAATACATACATATCAAAAATTATTTGTAATCACTGCAAATTCAAGACATTTCAATAAATAACTAATTTGCGCCTTATCCAACCCTGATCTGTCTTTCAAAGTCCAATCCTCTGCTTAAAGGATATATGCTTGTTTGAAATTGGTTCACAATAATTTCACATCAATGGTGACAATAATAATTATTCTCAAATGAGATGGTTTTAAAGTTGATTATATGCTTGCTATCTTTCAGATATGTAAAACAGATGGTTAGTGCAGGGCAAAGAAATTGGGATAAAAGTCCATTCAACATTAAAAAGAAACTAGACAAGGTCCCAAAGGTAAAAGGCAAGATCTATTGTGAAAAAAGTAGATGTAGTCTTCTGGTGATGTATAGGTGACAAGATCCTCCACCACAAAGCCAAATACGGTTACCAGATCAGGTGGACCTCTGTACTACAGGAGGTCATATACACGTTTATCCTCAAAGGGATGGGAGGAGCTTTTGAATGGACGTCACCCGCTGCCATCTCTCAATGCTCGATCCTTGGATCTTGCTGTGATCTTGTTTTACACTGCCATTTTTTACTATTTTACTCTCATTTGCATTAGCATTTCATGCCCCTTTTATATCTTAATAAACCTACAGAGTACACTTAGATCGTGTCCCTCTATTTTTATATACCCAACTCAGATGTGTTTGGTTCTACCACCACGCTTACCACCGCTACTTTGGAGGTTATCACTGCCGGAAATCTCTGCTGTGCTGGATATCTGTCTTGCCGGTTCGGAGGCACTACAGCCATGCTGGATACTTCCATTATCGCTTTGAGGATAAATGTGTATATGACCTTCTGTAGTACAGAGGTCCACCTGATCTGGTGAGCACATTTGACTTTGTGGTGGAGGATCTTGTCACCTATACATCACCAGAAGATTACATCTACCTTCTTTTACGAAGGATATTGCCTTTTACCTTTAGGACCTTGTCTAGTCTCTTTTTAAACTGGTTACACGTGGTCTGCGGTTGTGAGGCTGGTTGGATGTACTGCCAAATTCTCTGAAATGCCTTTGGAGAGGGCTTATGGTAGAGAAATGAAAATTCAATTCAAGGTCCACCAGAGCTGTTGCCATTCCTGCATGCCAATTGCACGCTCCCTCAAAACGTGCAACATCTGTGGCATTGTGCTCTGTGATAAAACTGCACATTTTACAGTGGCCTTTTATTGTGGACAGCATGAGGCACACCTGTGCAATATCAGTGCAATAGTCTAATCAGCATCTTAATATGCCACACCTGTGAGGTTGATGAATTATCTCGGCAAAGGAGAAGTGCTCACTAACACAGATTTAGACAGATTTGTGAACAATATTTGAGAGAAATAGGCCTTTTGTGAATATAGAAAAAGTCGTAAATCTTTGCGTTCAGCTCATGATAAATAGGAGCAAACACAAAAGTGGTGCGTTTATAATTTTGCTCAGTGTATATCCTATTGGATTATATACCAGTGGCGGATCCGGGGGGGGCAACAGGGCAATTGCCCCCCCCCCGAGACCATCTGTCACACTCACTTGCTTGCTCTGTTTTTTTTTTTTTGCGCCTGATCTCCCGAACTTTGGGGACCCGGTACCGGCCGGCCGTAGGACCCCTGGATCCCAAACTTGGCACACATGTAGCCCAATGTCTCTTCTATTAGTGTGCAAAGTTTGGTGTCTGGGGGACCTACGGCCGGGGAGCACTGATTTTTTAAATCCGGGCACCCCTTCCATAGACTCCAATGTTAAACGGTAATTTCTCCGGTGATTTTGTGGACCCGGTACCAGCCGGTCGTAGGTCCCCTAGACCCCATACTTGGCACACATGTAGCGCCATATCTTCTCTACAAGTGTGCAAAGGTTGGTGTCTGGGGGACTTACGGCCGTGGAGCACTGATTTTTTAAAACTGGGCACCCCTTCCATAGACTCCAATGTTAAACAGTAATTTCTCCAGTGATTTTGCGGACCCGGTACCGGCCGGTCGTAGGTCCTCTGGACCCCAAACTTGGCACACATGTAGCCCCATGTCTCTTCTATAAGTTTGAAAAGTTTGGTGTCTGGGAGAACCGATTTTTCAAAGCCGGGCACTCCTTCCATAGACTTCCATGTTAAACATCAGTCTAGTCATGGGCACAGTGAGGCATGGGCACAGTGAGGCAAAGTGAGGCAAGTATAAGCCTAGGACACCCTAGGCTTATACTTGAGTCAATAAGTTTTTCCATTTTTTGGGGGTAAAATTAGGTGCCTCGGCTTATATTTGGGTCGGCTTATACTCGAGTATATACAGTACTTGTTCTGCGGCTGCCGCTGCCTCTCTGAGTCTCTCTCTCAGTTTCTCACATCAGCCGATCAGCGGCGCTGAGAGAGAGACTCGTTTAATGTAGTTACGTGGCGCACTGACACGATACCAGGAGCGAAGGAGGAGGTGGGTGGAGCCTCTTCCCTGCACTCGCTGCTAACGCCTGGGCCGCTTGGCATCTAGCAACGAGTGACGTCAGTGAGTCACGTCAGGCTGCTCTGTGGGCAGGTGCAATAGCGTGCGGCTCCACAGACGGGTAAGAAAGCGGGCGGCTCCGCTTGCGGCGCGGTTTGTTGTCGGGGGGCGGCGCGGTTCGTGGGCAGACCGTGCTGCTCAGTGTGTTGGCAGAGCAGGTGAGAGTGAGAGAGCAGGCTCAGTGTGGCACTTGGCCAATCAGCTAGCCGGGAGCGGGGGAGCAGAGAGATGAGATCATCTCTCACTGCCCGTGCCTGCCCTACATTCCTGCAGTGACTTCCGCCCTCACTGTGCAGACAGCAGAGAGATTACATTATCTCTCTGCTGCCTGACTCTGGGAGTCTGAGACATAAGAAGAGACAACCAAAACTACACCTTAGCAGGCAAGTAAGTGACAATCCGCAAGGTTTGGCAGGCGACGTGGCAAGTGACAATCCGCAAATTGTGTCAGGTGACGTGGCAAATGACAATCTGCATCTGGTGGCAGGCAAGTGACAATCCACAAGATATGGCAGGTGACATGGCAAGTGACAATCCGCAAATTGTGTCAGGTGACGTGGCAAATGACAATCTGCATCTGGTGGCAGGCAAGTGACAATCAGCAAGGTGTGGCAGGTGACGTGGCAAGTGACAATCAGCAAGGTGTGGCAGGTGACATGGCAAGTGACAATCCGCAAGGTGTGGCAGGTGATGTGGGAAGTGACAATCCACAAGGTGTGGCAAGTGACAATCCACAAGATGTGGCAGGTGACGTGGCAAGTGACAATCCACAACGTGTGGCAAGTGACACGCTCAGGGCTCCCACTAATTGCAGGCGACGGTGGCAAGCGACACACTCGGGGCTCCCATTGATTCTGCATTGAACTATTTAATTTCATATTACAATGTAATAATAGAAATAATGCGCTTCAATCATCCTGACACCATAACAACCATGGTGCCGGGATGATTGAAGCGCCGACACCAACCATTTCCCCGATAAATTTCCCACAAAAAAAGTGCCCCTCCCGAGAAAAGACTCTGGATCCGCCCCTGTTATATACATGTACAAGTTATTGGGATTTGATCACAGGTATATCTTATTTCTGTCGCATTGCAGGTCAGGTCACCTTAACCTGGTGGCTCTCCTCCAACTTGTGTCTGTTTGCCCCATGTTGGCATTGTGTCCACTGTAGCATTTGCATTTTGCAGAGCAGGTTAGGGACTGACTATAGAGAGATTACTTTGATGTAGTTGGCCAGCTTAAACATGTATTGCAATATGTGTGAACGCAAAGTTTGCTAGAAAGGGTATATAACAGGGTGCAGAGGGTTCATCCAGAATTTCTGAAGTTTGCCAAAAAGTACTTTGCCAAACCACAACGCTACTGGGCAAATGTTTTGTGGACTGAGTAAACAAAATTTGCATAGTTTGAAAAGAATACTCAGTACTATGTATGGTGAAAAAGAGCTTACCAATATCAAAACATCACCCCAACAGTAAAGCATTGTGGAAGAAACATCATGATTTGGGCTTGCTTCACTGCCTCAGGGCCTGGACCACTTCCATCATTGAGGGGAAAATGGCTTCCCAAGTATAACAAAATATCCTACATGATGTCAGGGTGGCTGTCCACCAGCTGAAACTTAGTAGAAACTGGGTGATGCAGCCATTACCCTAAGCATCAAAGCAAATCCACCACAGACTGGCTTCAGAAAAAAAAAGGGAACCTTTGCAGTGGCCCATTTAGAGCCCAGACATTAACCCCACAGGAATTCTGTGGAATGACCTTAAGCCCAGGTCAAATCGTACCAATTAGGGATGCACCGATGCCACTTTTTTGACACCGAGTACGAGTACCGATACTTGACATCATGTACTCGCCGATATCAATTACCGATACATATTACCTAGGAAGAGGGGTGGTTTGGGAGGTGACAGTAGTTGAGGGTGGGGTGAAATAGGGATTGTGGGGTGGGAGAGTTGGGATGGAAAAGGCTGTGATCACTGGGGGGAAGAGGATGGGGATAGGAGGGTTATTGGGAAACATGGGGGCAGGGGTGACAGCTGGTAGAGAGAAGGAGGAGGCAACAGGCTAAAGTGACTGCAGGCATGGTACAGGAGACAGTCAGAGACTGCAGACATGGTACAGGAGACAGTCAGGGACTGCAGGCATGGTACAGGAGACCATCAGGGACTGCAGGCATGGTATAGGAGACCGTCAGGGACTGCAGGCATGGTACAGGAGACCGTCAGGGACTGCAGGCATGGTACAGGAGACCGTCATGGACTGCAGGCATGGTACAGGAGACCGTCAGGGACTGCAGGCATGGTACAGGAGACCGTCAGGGACTGCAGGCATGGTTCTTGCGGGAGGAGCCGAGACAGCCGCCGAGGGACCCCAAAAAGACCAGGTTCAGAGCCACTCTGTGCAAAACGAACTGCACAGTGGAGGTAAGTATAACATGTTTGTTATTTTCAAAAATAAAAAAATTGCCTTTACAACCCCTTTAATGAGCCTGTTGCACAAATCACTTTATTACACTTTATTTATGATATCTATGGCTGCTGCTATGCATATTTATATAATCCATATTGAGCACTACATTTGATTGGCTGCTTCTGCTTGGCACACACGCATAATCGCACATGGTGATGACTTTAAGTCGTCATCATCATGTGCGATTGTGCGTGTGTGGCAGGCCCAAGCAGAAGCAAGAAGCCAGTTAAATATAGTGCTAAATATGGATTATATAAATATGCATAGCAGCCATAGATATCAAAAATAAGGTGTAATAAAGTGATTTGTGCAACAGCCTGTTGCACAAATCACTTTATTACACTTTATTTAATATCTATGCTTTTCTGCTTGGGCCTGGCACAGTGGCACACACACATGCACAACATGAACATCAAGAGTCGTACCTGCTACCTGTTACACTCTGCTAATCCCTGCTGGCTGCTGCTGCTGCTGTCACAGACCCCTGGCCTGGGGGAGATGATGCCGGCCGCGCAGAGGAGGGTACCAGGGAAGTCATCTCGTGCCTGTCGCTCCCGGCCTCCACACAGGCAAAGTGGGAGCTAGGTTAGTGCGGGGGGGCGGCCGCGAGAGTCGAGAAGTCGCCGCAGGAGGACAGGGCTGGGACCGCTGGTGGCCTTGTCAGGAATCCGGCCCCACCCACGCAACGTCACTTCCGGTATCGGTTATCGGTATCGGCGCATTTTCATGAGTACCGATGCTCGTGAAAATGCCTAGTATCGACACCGATACTGATACCAGTATCAGTATCGGTGCATCCCTAGTACCAATAATAACCAGGGCTAAGAGAGCTGTTCACACCAGGAATCTTACAAATGTGTCTAAACTAAAGAAGTTTTGTAAAGAGAAATTGCCAAAAATTTCTCCTGAATGTTGTGCAGGTCTGATCCAGAGCTACCAAAATCACTTGCTTGAAGAAAGTCATTGCTGCCAAAGGACTTTTGGCAGCTATCGAAGTGTTTGTAACCCTAAAAAAAAAAATTGATCCTATTCCCTTAAAGCATGTTATACAGCACAGTGCTTGTGCTGTGTAATTTTGCCCCTTGTATAGCCTAAAAACCTGTCTGATCTTGCCTGATTATGCCCCCCCCCTGTAAACTGACCACAGTTTATCATGGCTGCTGAGTCATGACACCGTGGTCAGTTTACGTGCCTCCGTCATCCGCAGCTCTCCTCTCTGCTCTCCAATGTCCTCTCCCCCTACCTGTCAGCTCTGTTCCCTCCCCAGCCCTCCTCTCCTGCTGCTATCATAAAACAATGACATTGCTACAATTCCCTCTGCTATATTAAATAATGTCCCCAGTGTGTTTTTAAAAAAAATATATGCTACTGTGTACCTTACTTCATAGCGTCGATTGGCGCTCACGTGACTGGCCACCTCTTTCCTTCTCTCCTCCTCCCACCTGACATCAGCAGGGGATTATCAGTCCCGCCCGCTGTAGCTGTCACATCAAGAGAGGCGGCTGGCCTGTCCGGTTAAGTGGTGCACCTGTAGCATATAAAGAACATGCTGCAGCAAAAAAACGTATTTCTAAAGAAAAAAAATGAGTCAAATTACATTTAAATTGACTCGTGGTTGCAATCGGCAGCACCCGCATATTAAAAAAAAAGAAAGAAAAAAAAAGACCTAGCCCCCCCCCCCAGTCCATACAAGGCCCTTTGGGTCTGGTATGGATTTGGAGGGGAACCCCACACCAAAATGTAAAAATGAAATGGCGTGGGGTTCCCCCCCAAAATCGACACCAGACCATTATCCGGGCATGCAGCCTGGCAGGTTCTGAACCATACCAGGCCATATGCCCTTAACATTGGGGGTGGTTGCTTTGGGGGGAGCTCTGCCCATTCACCCCTACCCATTCACCAAAACAGTGTCAAAAAGTAATAAAAACAAGAGACAATTTTTTGACAATTCCTTTATTAAAAAATAAAAAGAATAGTGTCCCTCAATGTAAATCCACTTTCAAACACGCTGCCCGCTGACCCCAAAAAAAACCTAAACAAAAATTCTCCGCCTCCTGAGACAGCCTCCCGCCAAATTCCTGCTCTGTGCTTTGACATTTCTTATAAAGGTAAGGGGTGGGCCACCTGGCTATGTCACCCGGTGGCACCTCCCCTTTTGACATCACAGACTTGTGCATGCTGGGCCTGTGATGTCACAAGAGGCAGAGCCACCGGGTGACATTGCCAGGAGGCCCGCCCCTTACTTGTAGAAGAAATGTCAAAGCGCAGAGCAGGCATTCAGTAGGAGGCCTTCCTAGGAGATGGAACATTTTTTTCTTCTTTGTTTTTTTTTCACGTCGGCAGGCAATGTGATGATAAATTTACACTGAGGGACAAAAAGGGTTTGTTAAAAAACTTGTCTCTTGTTTTTACTACATTTTGTACACCTTTTTGATTATATTAATTCACATTGGGGGTGGGATCTGGGGGCTCCATGTTAAAGGGGGCTAACAGATTCCTATAAGCCCCCAGCCCACACATCCCCACAACCATGGTTGTGGGGATGAGGCCCTTGTCCCCATCAACAGTTGCTATTCCTAACCTTTGGATGCAGGGAAAGGAAATATGCATTCCTAACACTTGGATTCAGGAAAAGGAAAGAAGCATGATAAGAAAGAGGTTACCTGATCAGACAGCCAATCACTTGACTAGATATCCATGGGTAAGAGATTCCTTACAGCATAACAATTCCAGTGGTTGGAAGGGAATATGATGCCAATAGTTGGAAAGGAATGAACCACAATGTTTGTAGAAACTTAAGGGTACTAAACCTGAATTCTGATAGGACAGGGTAGGGTGATAAACAACTGCAAAAGGGTATGCAGGGATGAAGGTATACAATTACCCAGATTGGAACACAAGGATTAAAAAGGAAAAGAAGAGGTCCTTCCAACCAAAGACCTGGGGATGTTCCAGGGGTGTGATAGACCACATATTTAAACCTACCTAACCAGGTACCTACTATATGATTCTAAGGATCGTATAACCAACCTCTAAAGGCAGTAACATCCTCCGCTTAGGAGCAAGGGGTAGGAATCCTAGTGTTATTGCTAGAAACTTTTGACAGATTAAGGATAAGAGAGTAGAAGGGGTGTATGGAAGCATCTTTAGAAGACATGTTGATGGGGACAAGGGCCTCATCCCCACAACCATGGCCGATGGTTGTGGGGGTCTACGGGCAGGGGCTTATCAGAATCTGATAAGATTCCAGTCCCCATATGTGAAAGAGTATCGGTACATAGTACCCCTAACCATTCACCAAAACAGTGTCAAAAAGTAAAAAAAAAAAGTTTTTTTTACAATCCCTTTATTAAAAGATAAAAATAAAAGTGTTCCTTGATGTAAATCTATCGTTAATCACGCCGCCCGCCAACCGAATGCTTGCTCTGCCCCTTGACATTTCTTATATAGGTAAGGGATGGGGCCACCTAGCTACTTCACCCGGTGGCACCGCTCCTTCGGACGTCACCGACTGGTGCATGCTGGGCCTGTGATGTCACAAGGGGCGTAGTCACCGGTGACGTTGCCAGGTGACTCGCCCCTTACCTATATAAGAAGTGTCAAAGTGCATAGGAGGCATTTGGTGGGAGGCCGTCCCAGGAGGCAGAGCATTTTTGTTTTGTTTTTATTTTTCAACATGGGGACAAGGTGCTTTGGGGTGGGGGGCATATCCCCTCCCCAAAGAACTCACCCCCCTAATGTTGGGGGCACCTGGGTTTACCTGATTAGACAGCAAACCACTTGACTAGATAGCCATGGGTGAGAGATACCTTACAGCTAGGGATGAGCTTTATGTTCGGGACGAACATGAGTTTGACTCAAACATTGGCGCTGTTTGCCCGATCGCTGAATAGCAAACAATTTCGGGTGTTCGCGGCAAATTCGAAAGCCGCGGAACATCTTTTAAAAGTCTATGGGAGAAATCAAAAAGTGCTAATTTTAAAGGTTAATATGTAAGTTATTGTCATAAAAAGTGTTTGGGGACCTGGGTCCTGCCCCAGGGGCCATGTATCAATGCAAAAAAAAGTTTTAAAAACTGACGTTTTTTCGAGAGCAGTGATTTTAATAATGCTTAAAGCGAAACAATAAAAGTGAAATATTCCTTTAAATTTCATACCTGGGGGGTGTCTATATGCCTGTAAAGTAGCGTATGTTTCCCGTGTTTAGAACAGTCCTGCACAAAATGACATTTCTAAAGGAAAAAAGGTAATTTAAAAGTACTTGCGGCTATAATGAAAAAATAATGAAAAAGTCATTGAAAAAAATGGCATGGGTTCCCCGCAGTCCATTACCAGGCCCTTTGGGTCTGGTATGAATATTAAGGGGAACCCCGAACCAAAATTAAAAAAAAAATGCATGGGGGTCCCCCCAAATTTCATACCAGGCCCTTCAGGTCACACACAGCTTGGGACAAGTCCTAAATAAAAAAAAAAGTGATGTAATCCTCTCACGACAAGATGAAACACGCTGCCACAATCGATTTTGCCTTCATGGGAGGCAGCCGCCAAATGACGCGAGACACGCTTGACAGCTCTTAAATAGCCGAGGGCGGGGCCACCTGTGACGTGCGCGGTTGACCTCGCCCCTTTGGACACAATTGGGAAATGCCGCGGGGTTACCCAGTGACATGTTCAGGTGACCCGCCCCCCTCTGATGCCACGTGGGTTTTCCATGGCGTCAGAGGGGGCGGCGTTACCCGTGACACCGCGGGGAAACCCCCATGCAACAGAGGGGGCGGGGTCAACCGGAAGGTCACGGGTGGCCCCGCCCTTGGCTATTTAAGAGCTGTCAAGCGTGTCTCGCGTCATTCGGCGGCCGCCTCCCATTGAGGCGGAATCTATCGTGAATGAATGAATGAGTAGCTTGTATAGCACTACAAATGTGAACTAAATCGCCTCAAGGCGCTTTTTGCAGCCAGTGTCTGCCTGGCTAGCACGGTCATTTACCCTGTAGGATTTCAACGTGCTTAGGACATACATACACATATATACTGGGACAATTTTTTGGACAAGATCCAATTAACCTACCAGCATGTCTTTGGAGTCGCGGCGTGTATCGTCTCGTCGGGTCGTGGAAGGATTACATCGCTGGAATTTTTTTTTTTATTAAGGTCTCAAGCTGCGTGTGTTATTCTTTTACCATTTTTGTCACTTTTTTGGGTGAAATGATAGGGGTACAATGTACCCCGTTACCAATTCATATGGAGGGGGGCCGGGATCTGGGGTTCCTCTTTGTTAAAGGGGGCTTCCAGATTCCGAAAAGCCCCCGCCTACAGACCCCCACAGCCACCGGGCAGAGGTTGTGGGGATGAGGCCCTTGTCCCCATCAACATGGGGAAATCTTCCCCATGTTGAGGGCATGTGGCCTTGTACAGTTCAGGAGGGGGGCGCTCTCTGGCCCCCCTCTTTTCCTGCGGCCTGCCAGGTTGCGTGCTCTGATAAGGGTCTGGTATAGATTTTTGGGGGGAACCCCATGCCATTTTTTGCTCCTGAAAAAACAGCCGTTTTTAAAACTGTTTTTTGCAATGATACATGTCCCCTGGGGTAGGACCCAGGTCCCCAAACACTTTTTATGACAATAACTTGCATATTAACCTTTAAAGCTAGCACTTTTGATTATTCACGTTCGTGTTCCATAGACTTTAACAGTGTTCGCGTGTTCGAACAAATATTTTGCCTGTTCGCATGCTCTGCTGCGAACCGAACCGGGGGGTGTTCGGCTCATCCCTACTTACAGCATAACAATTACAGTGGATGGAAGGGAATATGATGACAATAGTTGAAAAGAAATGAACCACAATGTCTGTAGAAACGTAAGAGTACTAAACCTGAATCCTCTTAAAGGACAAGGTAAGGTGATAAACAACTGCAAAAAGGGTAGGCAGGGAAGAAGGTATACAATTACAACCAAATACCTGGGGATGTTCCTGGGGTGTGATAGACCACATTATAAACCTACCTAACCAGGTACTTACTATATGATTCTAAGAATTACCAACCCCTAAAGGCAGTAACATTAGGTTAGGAGCAAGGGGTAGGAATCCTAATGCTACTACTATAAACTTTTGACAGATTAAGGATAAGAGAGTAGAAGGGATGTATGGAAGCATCTTTAGAAGACTAAAGCTTGACTGCAGAAAGAGGAACTATATTATACCTTGAACTTATACTACTCCCCATGGGGGAGATCTGCAGCAGGATCCTATCAAGTCCTGCCTGCTGACCATCCAGGGGAATACAGGATGCTTCACTGCAAGTAGCAAGAGGGTCACTTAGTAGCTGAACGCCTAATGTAGAGATCATTCATTGAGATCATAAAGGTCATACTGTGGTTTAGAAAAACATGGTGGTCACAAATGACATGCTGAGCACTGTCCAACATAGGTAACGGGTCACATGACCTGTTGGAGGGAGAGTACCTTGACCGTTTCAAAGTTAAAGATTTCACTGCACTCGGGTGATGTCTAGTGAAAGTCACGTCAAAACAGTTCAAGGACTGTTGGCTAAAAAGAACCAGTCTTAAGGGCCAGAGGATACTCTCATCAGAAGTGTCCGTCAAGGGTAGGGGGAAGGAAACATCCTATCTCCCACCAGAGACTGGCAGATAGTGTCTGGAACTTTTTGGTCCTAGTGGTGATTGGTTCAATGGGACCATCTTGATGTCTTGCCCAGAGACCAGACTCCCCAACACAAAGAAAAAGTCCAAAAGAAAGCGAGAGACCAACCTTGTGGACCTTCTTCAGTAATCTAACAAACTCTAAAAGAAGAAAGCAGGGACAAGTCTGCATCAAATAGAAAAGAGGTCAAAGATTCACAGGAAAAGGATTCCCTTAGCAAAGATTTGAGCTGAACATATTGCACAATAAGGACTCACGGAAACTAGCACTAGACCCTTGCCAAATCATAACCAGACAACGTTTCTAGATTATAGGATGCTCAGAATTAGTTTGAACTGCAAGAATCCAGGAAACTGATCCTCTTTAAGAAAAGTCTTAAGCACTGTACACACGATCGGATTTCCTATGGTTTTTAAACCGATGGATTTTTCAATCGGAAAACCGATTAAGCTGACTTCCATCAGTCTTGCCTACACACCATCAGTCAAAATAACAACCGTTCCAAACGCGGTGACGTAAAACACTCCGATGAGCCGAGAAAAATGAAGTTCAATGCTTCTGAGCATGCGTCGACTTGATTCTGAGCATGCTGGGGGTTTTTAACCGATGGACTTGCCCATAGACGATCGGAATTTGCTATCGGTTTTTTATCCATCGGAAAAATTTAAAACATGTTCTATTTTTTGACACCGATGGAAAAAAGACCGATGGGGCCCATACACGATCGGTTTGTCTGATGAAAAAAATCCATCGGACTGTTTTTATCGGTAAAACCGATCGTGTGTACGCGGCTTTATGAGTATTCTGCAATGGGGATTCCAGTAAAATACACTGGGATGGCTATAATGAACAATGCTGGGAGCAGAACAAGAGTCGTTGAAGGACACTGAAGGGTCAGGTCCTCACCTTGAGCAGTAAGGACTGGATCCTATAGTATGTATTCCACAGTGCTATCCCTTTAAATCATACATTTTCTGCCTGGACTGCTGCTGTTCACCAAATACCAATATATTAGCCATTTGTTAACAATGTTTTACTTCACCCACAGCTTTGCCCTACAATGATAATCTATTTACTTAAAAAATCAATCTATAAAGTGATTATTCACTTCTTATATATAAATCATATAACAATATATATATATATATATATATATATATATATATATATATATATACAGTGCCTTGCGAAAGTATTCGGCCCCCTTGAACTTTTCATCCTTTTGCCACATTTCAGGCTTCAAACATAAAGATATAAAAGTTAAATTTTTTGTGAAGAATCACCAACAAGTGGGACACAATTGTGAAGTGGAACGAAATCTATTGGATTTTTGAAACTTTTTTAACTAAGAAAAAAATGAAAAGTGGGGCGTGCAAAATTATTCGGCCCCCTTGCGTTAATACTTTGTAGAGCCACCTTTTGCTGCGATAACAGCTGCAAGTCGCTTGGGGTATGTCTCTATCAGTTTTGCACATCGAGAGACTGAAATTCTTGCCCATTCTTCCTTGCAAAACAGCTCGAGCTCAGTGAGGTTGGATGGAGAGCGTTTGTGAACAGCAGTTTTCAGCTCTTTCCACAGATTCTCGATTGGATTCAGGTCTGGACTTTGACTTGGCCATTCTAACACCTGGATACGTTTATTTGTGAACCATTCCTTTGTAGATTTTGCTGTATGTTTGGGATCATTGTCTTGTTGGCAGATAAATCTCCGTCCCAGTCTCAGGTCTTTTGCAGACTCCAACAGGTTTTCATCCAGAATGGTCCTGTATTTGGCTGCATCCATCTTCCCCTCAATTTTACCATCTTCCCTGTCCCTGCTGAAGAAAAGCAGGCCCAAACCATGATGCTGCCACCACCATGTTTGACAGTGGGGATGGTGTGTTGAGGGTGATGAGCTGTGTTGCTTTTACGCCAAACATATAGTTTTGCATTGTGGCCAAAAAGTTCGATTTTGGTTTCATCGGACCAGAGCACCTTCTTCCACATGTTTGGTGTGTCTCCCAGGTGGCATGTGGCAAACTTTAGACGAGACTTTTTATGGATATCTTTGAGAAATGGCTTTCTTCTTGCCACTCTTCCATAAAGGCCAGATTTGTGCAGTGTACGACTGATTGTTGTCCTGTGGACAGACTCTCCCACCTCCGCTGTAGTTCTCTGCAGTTCATCCAGAGTGATCATGGGCCTCTTGGCTGCATCTCTGATCAGTCTTCTCCTTGTCTGAGCTGAAAGTTTAGAGGGTCAGCCAGGTCTTGGTAGATTTGCAGTGGTCTGATACTCCTTCCATTTCAAAATGATCGCTTGCACAGTGCTCCTTGGGATGTTTAAAGCTTGGGAAATCTTTTTGTATCCAAATCCGGCTTTAAACTTCTCCACAACAGTATTACGGACCTGCCTGGTGTGTTCCTTGGTCTTCATGATGCTCTCTGCGCTTTCAACAGAACCCTGAGACTATCACAGAGCAGGTAGGTGCATTTATACAGAGACTTGATTACACACAGGTGGATTCTATTTATCACCATCAGTCATTTAGGACAACATTGGATCATTAAGAGATCCTCGCTGAACTTCTGGAGTGAGTTTGCTGCACTGAAAGTAAAGGGGCCGAATAATTTTGCATGCACCACTTTTCAGTTTTTTATTTGCTAAAAAAGTTTAAAATATCCAATAGATTTCGTTCCACTTCACAATTGTGTCCCACTTGTTGGTGATTCTTCACAAAAAATTAAAATTTTATATCTTTATGTTTGAAGCCTGAAATGTGGCAAAAGGATGAAAAGTTCAAGGGGGCCGAATACTTTCGCAAGGCACTGTATATATATATACTGTATATGTGCAACCGATATAATAGTAGCACTTTATGTTGATTTACTATAAGTTCCAAAATAAACATTCATCTATGAAGTGCTTCCAATTAATAATTTGCGTTGAAGTGCTTCAAACATTCTTCACAAGGTGCTCCATACACAAAGAGCTTAAGTGCAGCTCCTATGATTTCTCAGTGCTTAATGCAACACTCCGGGCTCTATAACACTCACCAGATATCTTTGACTTTGTGCTTTTCAGCTACAAAGTCTCCATAGGCTTGTGGATATTACCTGGGTCTTGGCAGGGATGATCAGTTCCACCTCTCCTTCACTGCTCCTCTCCTTTTAATAAAAACAGTATTATGCTATGTGGGTTCCCCTTTTGTCCCCTTGTATGAGGCATGAGGAGTTGATATAGTGTGGCTGAAGGAGTGTGTTGGAGGAGGGGAGCAGTGAAGGAGAGGTGGAGCTGATCATCCCTGCAAAGACCTGGGAGGGTAATATCCACACGCCTATGGGGACTTTGAAAACCACAGTCAAAGACATCTGGTGAGTGTCAGAGCACAGAGAGTTCATAGAGAGTGCTGCATGAAGCACTTAAAAATCATATGAGCTGCACTGAAGCACTTTGTATATGGAGCACCTTATTAAGAATGTCTGAAGCACTTTAACACAAATTATTTATTGGAACCATTTCACAGACTCACTCCATTTTTTGGGATATTGTACTCAGCAGTATCTCATTGTTTTGACAAACAATTCCCCAAGGTACTTTTATCACTAACTGGGAAACGTTTCACATGGCATTGGATTTTTGCCTGACAAACCTTGCTTCATAATTCAAAATTAGAGAAATCATTTATCATTAAAATTTTAGTTTAGAGAGGCTCTGACACCTTGTAGTAACCTGTTCCTGTGAATTGAATCCTTTTTCAGACTTGTACTCCTCTCCATAAGGAAGTCCTTACCCTTCAAATATGATTTCACTTTTTGTGATACTTAATAGACATGTGCATTCGTTTTCGTCCCAATGCATTTTCGTCCGAATTTCAGCTATTTTCGTTATCGTTTTAACAAATGAAAACGAAAGCACAGAATCCGAAAACCGAAAGATCCGACATAAACTAATGCTTTATTTTCGTTTTCGTTGCTACAACAGTTCGATATAGATAGGAGATTCGACGTGACGCTGACAATAACAATCTGTGTCTATCGAACCTGTGGTCGAATGTGCCTAACCTTAACTCTATTAGTCCAAGATTATTCTACATAGGAGAGAAAAGATTCAACATTCTAGAGAGAAAAGATTCGACATAGGAGAGAAAGATTCGACATAGGAGAGAAAAGATTCGACATAGGAGAGAAAAGATTCGACATAGGAGAGAAAAGATTCGACATAGGAGAGAAAAGATTCGACATAGGAGAGAAAAGATTTGTTATTATAGAGAGAAAAGATTCGACATAGAGAGAAAAGATCACTGCTGGAATTGGGTGAGGGAAGTAAAATAAAAATAAAGTTGATGATGAATGTTATTGGCTGATTGTAACCAAAGAGGAGGAGCAGTAAAATAGCTAGAATGACGAAGATTCGACAAAGCATCGAAAGTTAGAAGATTCGACGGTGCAGCAAAACTGTACGACGCTGCAATCGTACATTTCCGGTCAAATGCATCCTCCCATAGGCTATAGAAGAATTCTAATGTTGGTTGACTAGTAATAGTAATGAATAAATATAATTATTACTAGTCATACAACATTAGAATTCTTCTATAGCTTGTGGGCGGAACATTCGACCGGAAATGTATGATTGCAGCGTCGTACAGTTTCACTGCTCCGTCGAATCTTCTTTGAACATTCGACAGACACCATAAGCCTTCAATGACAGATTCGACCTTAATTAATTCAGATTTTCGGACGAATGCAATTTCTAACGAAAAACGAAATAAATAAAAACGAATTTCGGGAGTAACTAAATAAATTTATTTTTCGGACGAAAACGAAATTCCGAAACGAAATATTTCAGTGTGCACATGTCTAATACTTAATACTTCTCATCCCTATCCCTCTCCTGTGGAAACTTTTGACCTACAGGGTAGACAGGATACAGTCCTTGTTTTACTCCCCCCATAGCGCTGTCCTTCAAGGATATTCTATTTGCATCAGAAATCAATCTAGAAAGTGATTATTCAGTTATTTTATATACATCATATATACATATAGTATGTGCAACCGATATAGTAAATCAACTTAAAGTGCTACTATTGTAAGCCCCACAATAAACATTAAAGTCTTGGGTACCCTGAAATGGTTTCAGACAGCTGAACAGGTTTTTTTCCATGGACAGGACGTGAAAGTAAAAAAAAAAAAAAAAAACTCCTATTCCATATTCACAAGGCTTTCAGAGCTCTCCAATTTAATTACACAGATGAATGAGAATCAGCATTCTTGTATATCCAAGTCAATGACATCTCTTCTATTGTTTCATGGAAGTGAAGGACATCTCAAAAAGACAACCTTATACAACCTCTACTGTATAAGTGTCTTATGCCCTGTACACACGATCGGTTTTACTGATGAAAACAGTCCGATGGTCTTTTTTTCCATCGGTGAGAAAAAATAGAACATGTTTTAAATTTATCAGATGAAAAAAAAAAACGATAGCAAATTCCAATCGTCTGTGTGGAACTCCATCGGAGAAAAAACCCACGCATGCTCAGAATCAAGTCGACGCATGCTCAGAAGCATTGAACTTTATTTTTCTCGTCTCGTCTGAGTGTTTTAAGTCACGGCATTTGGGACGGTCGGATTTTTGACTGATGGTGGGTAGGCAAGACTGATGGAAGTCAGCTTCATCGGAATTCCGATGGAAAAATCCATCGGATTTGAATCCATAGGAAATCCGATCGTGTGTACAGGGGTTTAGAGTTATAGGAGAAGTAGGTTTATCTTAGCAATATTTTATAGGATAAAATACTTGATATTTTGTGGCCAGTCAGTCATTTTTGAGCTTCTCATACAGTGTTATGACATATGTGTTTTTATGCCCTCATGTTTTCCTGATAAAAAATTGCATTGTGACCAGGATTTGGTCTTGTATGTTATGTTTTTTTCTTACTAAATAAAAAAAACTTCTTATGGAACAAAAAAAAATACTTGATATTTTTCAGACACTTTAGAAACTTTAGAGACTTTACAAAAAGAATGTAAAAAGGTCGAACTATCAAGACACTTGTTAAATGATATACACATCTTTACAAGACATCATAATAACTAAAAAGGATTTAGTCATCATATTACCATGTTTTTGTTTGTTATCTATATCATAAGAACTGTGCATGTTATGTTTCATAATTGAGACTAGAGATGGGCCGAACACCCCCCCCCCCCCGGTTCGGTTTGTGGCAGAGCTTTCAAACATCGGAAACATTCGATAACAAACCCCATTGAAGTCTATGGGACCCAAACTGGAAAAAAATCAAAAGTGCCCATTTGGAAGGCTTATATGCAAGTAATTGGGCATACAACGATTATAGGGGTCTGGGTACTGCCCTGGGGGACATGTCTCAATGAAAAGAAAGTTTGTAAAAAAATATAATTATTAAATGAGCAGTGATTTACTGATGCTTAAAGTGAAACCATTAAAATTTGAAATAACAGTAAAAATGAAAAATTCCTTTAAATATAGTGCAGAGGGGGTCCCCTTAGACCTCCTGAATAGTGGCACATCTGTACCATGTATAGAACCTGCTGCAGTAATATTACATTTTCCCTGCAAGCTTTCTTTATTTTGTAAAAAACGGCTGGGGGAGTCAGTCTATATTATGAGGCCACAATTTAGTGCTCTCAGAACAAGATCAGAGATTTATGGGATAAATTCTGGTGTCTCTTTCGCAGACTTTAGATAGAAGTAACAAGTGCAGAAAAACTAGGCATCAAGAGGTACTTTTGACGAAAGCAAGAATTGGCCTTGCTGACAAATATTGAAATGATATGCCCTGGCCAAACAGTGGTGGAAAAATATGTATTTTGTGTCGGTGGTGCCTACAAACTGTAACCCTATAGAGGTATTCTTGATGAAAGCAAGAATTGTCCTTTCTGACAAAAATTTAAATGATATGTACCTGTCAAACAGGTGTAGAAAAATTGGTCCTTGAGTGTTAATTGTGCCCATGAAACCTACACCAAAACATTTCTTCCAGATGAAATCAACACCCACAAAGTTAGGCAGCCTAGACAGTCTTTCAAAGATTCCAGATCCAGAAAGCACTTAATCAGTGACATCGGCATCAGTAGCTTGATAGCTGCTGCTACTCCAGGACTAATTAATTTTGATAAATGTCAGCCAGTCCACTAAATCTGTGGACAGACATGCTCTGAATGCCCATTTGAAAAGCATGCTGGGTGCAGGGCAGCCCAGCAGCACAATTGCACACTGGGAAAGTTCTGGACAGTGGTCTGTTCTCATGATCCAGTAACCCAGTGGATTGTCAACTGGAAAGCTCTCTGTGTCTGTTTTCGCTCCTAAATATTCTCCCACCATATAATGCAGACACTGCCGATGGGATGTGGAAGCTGAAAGCCCTGGGCACAGAGGAATATTTTTATTTTTCAAATGCATCACTGAGGCGGTCTCCTTCTCCACCGCTCCTCTCTTGACCAACAGAAGCCTCAAAACGATGTTTTCCACGAGATTGTAACCTACCAGAGTCTGGAAAGGTGTTACATAAACTCCTCTTTAAGGTGTCCTCAAGAGAGTTCATCTTTTGCTCCCTCTGTGGGGACAGGATGAGCTCAGAGACTTTCCCCTTGTAACAGTGGTCATGGAGGGTTGACAACCAATAGTGATCCTTCTCCTTGATGCGACATATTCTTGGGTCCTTTCACAGGCTTTGAAGAATGAGAAGCAGACTCCTTGGGGTCACTGAAGATTACAGTATCTAGACCTGCCTCCTCCTAGCCACATACTACTCCCAAGGGTTCTGGGGATGGAAAATCATCTGCTAAGGGCTGACGTATGTCTGCCTCTGCTTTAACGCCTCCAAAACAGCCAAAATCCTCCTCCTCCTCCCTCAACTCGTGTGTTTTGTGGCATCGCAAGAATGGTGTCTGCATAAAGCAGGCCTTGAGAAGAAAGGAAGTCCTCCTCTTCCTCCTGCTGCTCTGCCTCCAGTGCCCTATCCATAATGCCATGTAGAGTCTGCTCCAGCAGGAACACAACAGGAATTGTGTCACTGATGCATGCATTGTGATGGCTCTCCATCCTTGTTGCCTCCTCAAATGGTGATAGTACAGTGCGTGCATGCATCCTTTATCAGCAGCCATTGGCATGGGGAAAAAAAGCTGAATATAGGGATTTCTAGTCTTAGTGTGCCATCTGGCGGTAAGGTATTGATTTTGCAAGTGAATTATTTTAAGCAACAAAAATTCACAAAACACCCACGGAGAGGACCCCCAAGTTAGATGGGTTTTTGGGTAGATAAATAAGCAAGCTAAGAGAGAGGGAGAGAGATCTTCCATCATACACACAAGAGCTTCCAAACATTTATCAATTAAATAATTGATATTGCTGACTTAATTAATCATTCAAACATCGATTCCTGACAAAGGGTAGAAATAAAAGGTCTCAGGGTGTGGGGAACAAAGAAAAGACTGAGAAGATGCACAATGGCATGGATTAAAACCAGAAAGGTGAAAATGGGAAGCTAAAAGGAGATTATTAAAGCATAAAAATACCAGGGAGGCAAATTACCCAGGGATCTAACAGAATGATCAAACAGCCCCTCTACATGTGGAGTCAGGAGAAGAGGCACACTCTTTTGCTGAAGGCTGAGTGAAGGAGTTAGAGAACCTCTGGCTTTGAGCCAAATGGATTGAGTGGGAGGAAGGATCTGACTGTCTATGTGCTACTCCTGTACTAGATAGCAGTGTAAAGAATGTCCATGTTACCAATCACACTCAAAAGGTCTCAATCTATAAAATATCCCAAAAAATGACAAAGTTCACTTGAAGACAATGAAGTGTATCCCATGCCAGGGAGTCAACCTCCAACCTTTACAGATATTTTATGTGAGGTTTACCAGAATTATATGACCTTCAGGTTATAAAAGGGTCATGTATGGTATATGTTGTTATGCAAATCCACTGCATTGGCACTCTTCAGGAACCACCCAATGTTTGCAGGCTGGACATAGGTCACTTCAGGCACTGCTCTGTATACAAACGTGGGCCAAAAAGCACTCCCAAATTCCTTACATATGGCACCGCTAGCATTGTGGTCTTGCTCCAAGTACCCCTTGGGATCATGCTCAGAGAAAAGAGAGGCGACCCATGCTTTACATAGTGTAAATCTGCCAATAATTGTATTTAAAAAAATAAATAAAATTGCACTCACATGAGCAGGAAATAACACAGCGCTGTATACACAAGTCAACCATATTCCACCATTGGGGACACTTGCAGTTTCATATTTATTAAAGCACAGCATATTATTGTTTACTGATTAGTATGCTATGGTAAATATCACCTTCTGCACTTGCAGCTAATGTTCACACAACATTTGTTTCACAATTTGCTACTACTGCTGTAGAAGATAAAGGAGAACACCAATGGTTACTTACCGATAACGGTGTTTCTACGAAACGTTCCAGGACAGAAACACATGAGAGATGAGAGGCTCCTTCCCACAGGAAACACAATCAGTTCACAGCTGTTTAAAAGACTCACCTTACCCCTTGTCCCTCAGTTGTTGTAAAGTAATTCTCCCAAACGATTCACAAGGGGTCTTTAGACACTTAGGCACTTACCGCCTATTGTATACATTCTCCTCCACCCTTAACAGGGCGGGAAGTAGGCCTGCCATCCTGGAAGGTTTAGAAGAAACACTGTTATCGGTAAGTAACTGTTGGTTTTCTCACCTCACCTTCCAGGACAGCAACACATGAGAGGATAGTAAAGTAATCCATAGGCCTACTTTAGGGTGGGACCACTGACTGCAAGATTCTCCTGTTTTAACTCCACTTCATTATGACTGATGAAGGTATCTTAGCTGGATCAGGAGGTTTATCAGCAGGTTTGCTCCACTTATGTCCCTGCCTTCTTCACTTCGGATGCTATGTGGAGTGCTCTTAAAGATGGATTCAGAAAAACCTGTGTAATTAGCAGACTAGCATAGTTTGACTTTCTCAACCATCTAGCAATTGTGGCCTAACATACCTATAACATTTTTTAGGACCACTAAAAGGACTCAAAGACTTGCTTTGTAACACAGGGACACTACCTTGATCAACAAAGAGGATCTGACTTAAACGCTACTCTGTTCAGGAGAATGATTTAAAAGGACTCCCTGACAGGCTTTGCAGGTCCCCTTTAATTTATTATGTATTCCTTGTGATGGGTAAAAGGGAAGCCCACTTAAGGGAAAAAGAACAAAGGAAGGTTGTTTCCTGGGCTCAGAAGGCTGGACAGGTATGTATCCAAAGCACACCAAACCTAATGCCGCGTACACACGGCCGTTATTAATGTCATTGAAAAAAACCCAGTTTTTCTCGACGTGATTCTTCTCAAGCCTGCCTTGCCTACACACTATCATGAAAAAAAATGCTTGAGCAAAGCGCAGTGACGTACAACACATTCGACAACACGTACAATGGCATTATAAAGGGGAAGTTCTATTCGGATGGCGCCACCCTCGTGTTAGTAAAGTTTGGTGAGAGACGATTTGCGCTTTTCAGCCTCATGCTCTTCAGTCCGTTAAAGCGTGACAAATGTGCTATCTCCATTCTGAACGCTAGTTTTACCAGAACGAGCGCTCCCGTCTCATAATTTGCTTCTGAGCATACATGTTTTTTTCCGTCATTACAGCTTACACACGGCCGTTTTTCATGACGAGAAAAACGACGAGAAAAAATTGAGCATGTTCTAAATTTTTAAGTGCCATTTTTCTCATCGAGAAAAATGCTCTGCAGCCAGCACGATCGTTTTTAATGACCAATTTAAAAAATTGCATTTTTCTCGTCATGAAAAACAGTCGTGTGTACGCTTTACTGACAGGAAAAACGTGGTAATGACGGAAAAAAAACACTTCCCTAACATCTGAATGCTGGCATGTCAGCTGTGAAAGTGCTCTATATTCCAAGCCCCCTATACACCTACACGCAAATGCATTGAAATTAAGTGAAAAGGAGCTTGGTAAACACCTGATTGTACCTATTTTATTAATGTCAGGTGTCCTATCTGATGTCTGAACCCATAATCCATTCCAACACCATTGGGTGCCTTTTGGTATTAATGAGGGACACATTAAGCATAACCCTACTACAGGAGGTTAAGTCTATATAGCAGGAGCAGAACACTCACGTTGGTTTTATTACGACCAGTTCTGCTTAAAGGGTGATATGAAGAATACATATAGAACTGTAAACCTATTGAGTTAGGTGTATGGGTCAGATAACTTCTGATACTGCATCTTCAGGTAATACTCATATGAATCGAAGTTTCTGGTGAAGAGCATATCGCCACATCATCTCCATGAGGACATGCAATCCAGGTTTACCTCTTGGGAGACATGTAACCAGTCTACATGATGGGTTTTTTTTTCTAATCCTCGACCGCATACATCCAGGTATTGGATGCATCTCTTTCAGACCCTTCCTGGAAGGTTTTACCTCAGGGGGTTCTGAATGGGAACCCAATGACCCCACTGAAACACACTGAGGGAAACAACTTTAAACAAAATTTCACACAGTAAACCACACTGGTGATTTACATATTTTTAGGTCCTCTATTTTTCTCGTATTCTATCTGCTTTTTTACCTCAATATCCTAACTTGTCATAATGTATATATAGATATTTATACACAATTAGTAATTTTTTGGATGTACAATCATGTATGTACTAGGTCTTTATAGGTATAAACTTTGTTCTAGGTATATGCATTTGTGGTGTTCAGCCATAATTTCTAGTTGAACTTTAGTATCTGTTAACAGGGATGGGTCTAGTCTCCAGAGTCTTAGTGGTGCAGTTCGTAGGTCAGCCTAGGTGATAGTTATAGGGGCGTGATCCGACCATGAGATGAGACCTATTTTGGATTCTGTGACATTTTGGAGGGTCCATTTGTCAACTAGGAAAGCATCAATATGCAAGTAAGATAGCTGCAAGTGGCAGAAATAGCTGTAGTCACATTCTGATCCGTGTTGCGCTCTCCATGCATCGAAAATATCCGATGCTTGAAGCAGGGGATTTAAGGCCGGATGGTTGCGGTGTTGTTTTGAGGAAGTGTCCATGGCGGGATTGCCAATGATATTCAGATCGCCACCAATAATTAGGTTGCCTTGTTTCAGGCTGTCGATTTTTTGGAGGAGTCGCTTGTAGAATCGAAGTTGTCTGGAATTTGGGCCATATATATTCACCAGAGTGAAGGTGATTTGAGCAATGGAACAGATGAGTATGAGGTATCGGCCTAATGGGTCAGCAAAGGTGAGGTGTTGTTTAAATTGCAGGATGGTCAGTACCCCATTCTTTTTCTCTTGTCCTGAGGCGAGAAATACAGTTTTGTAGCTATTGAGCTTGAATGCCGGGGTATTCGCCATAACAAAGTGCGTCTCCTGTATAAATACAATGTCAGAGCTTTGTTTAGAAAATTCCTTTTGAAGGTCGGCTCTTTTCTGGGGGCTGTTCAAGTCCTTCATGTTCAGGGACATTAGTTTCAATGGCATAGTGGAGTGGTGGAGTTATTTAGGGATTGTGATGGTGTTATAAGTTTCAGGGAGAATGTCCTTTGAGAGCGGCTGCTCACTATGGAGTACGGTCTAGGGTGATCTTTTCAAATTGGTGCAGCAGGTTTATGGGTTGGAGGATTGAATCTGAGAGGTCTAAGCTGGTCTAAGGGAGCGAGGATAATAAGGAGGAACCTGGTAACAGTACAGGTCCAATGTGCAGAGTGACTGCTTGTGGAATCCAATGGGGTTTTTTTCTCCAATGGCTTCCTAAAACTGGGGCTTGTGGAGAAAGGTTAGGCTATAAAGAACATAGTCCGCGTCAACGCGGCAGGTTAACAAGGTGAGGTAACAAGTGCGGACGGGGTTTGTCCGGCGTCCTGGAGGGACCAGTCAGCTTCCATTTGGTGAGAAGGCGGAGAGGGTGGCCTTGGACCCTCTTCAGGGATTTTTATCCAGGATCTTAGTAACTGAAGGCCAACAGAGAGTGTGCGCCCAGCATGGGTATTGCCTTGGTGGGTGATCAGCAGCTTAGTGGGAAATCCCCATTTGTAGGGTATATGATGGTTTTGTAGTGCCTTTGTGATAGTGGATAGTTGTCTGTGGTTCTCCATGGTTACCTTGGATAGGTCTGCGTAAAGGGTAATGGCATTGAAGGGTTCTGGCAGATTTTTGGCAGGTTTTGCGGCGAGCATCACTTTCTCTTTTGCGTTATAAAAGTGGATGCGTGCTAGCACATCACAATGTTTCTCTATCGGAAGGTGAGGAGGTCTCGGTAGTCTGTGTGCTCTATAAATTTCCAGGTCTCTGTCAGATTAAGATTAAAGATTAAAGATTAAATTGTTGGCAATATGCCAATTATGCTGATTAGGCAGGGAAACAAACACGACGAAGACAAATACAAAAGGGAACTAAGGTCAAGATCACACAGGAAATAATAAAAACTGACATACAAGTAATTCAGAATAATGAACTTATTTAAACTACTGATATGAGAGTAGTAAACATAACCGCGTTCCCAAAGAATAAACACCACTTATCACTTCTAAAAAAGAGGCCTATCATTTTCACCTAAGGCAACAATGAGTGAGTTTGAGGTGTTTAAAGATATCAGTTTATTTTTAACCACTTAAGCCCCAGACCATTTTGTAGCTAAAGGACCAGAGGTGTTTTCAGAATTTTGTACTGCGCTGCTTTAACTGTAAATTGTGCGGACATGCAATGTTGTACCCAAACGAAATTTGCGTCCTTTTCTTCCCACAAATAGAGCTTTCTTTTAATGGTATTTGATTGCCTCTGTGATTTTAATTTTGTGATATAAACGGAAAAAGACTGAAAATTTGGAAAAAAAATGATATTTTCTACTTTTTGTTATAAGAAAAATCGAATAAACTCAATTTTAGTCATACATTTAGGCCAAAATGTATTCAGCCACATGAAGAAAAGTGGTTTTGTGGTCTGGTTAAGGGTAGACACCCGCTTTTATGCACCTCATCCCAATTTTTTAGAAAAATGTGAACAAAAGAGTGGGAGGGACTATAGCGGTGCTGATTTTAGTATCTATATAGCAGGAGAAAACTCAATTGTTATTCAGTAAAAAAATATATAGTTTATTTAAACAATCAATACAAAAAATATATATATATATATACACTCTTTAAAAAAGGGGATTGTATAAATAACACATTTACAAAATGAGGCACTGTGCATGGTGGTTATATTGATATTTAGTTGAAGAGATCATACATGGTCCCAACATGTTTCGCCCATCGGGGCTTCGTCAGGGGAAGTATGTCTCTAATATCGTTTTTTTGGTTTGAATGGGAACAACTAATAAAAGAGAAGAGAAACACATTAGTATATTACCAACAAACTCATATATTTCATGAAGATTAATCTGTAAACAAATCCACAGTTGACACAATAGTGGTGACTTACCACCAAATGACCCAAGCTGGAAGAAATTAGCGGCAAAGCCAAGAGTGACCCCACACACTAGGGGGGAAGATGGAATCTCCTCCTCGGTGATGAGCAGAGACAGAGCCCCAAGCAAAACAAACCCTCACAGTGACTTCTCATAAAACCTGGCCAAAAAGAAAGGATGTAGAGAAATATATCTATAATGTGACAAATACCCAAAGGTTTTTATTATTATTATATATATTACATAGGGCCACCATGGATCCATGCACATATATATCGCAGCTTATAGACCACAGCTTGAGATTAGACATTATTGTTATATATATTACTTATATTACATAGGGCCCTCATAGATCCATGCACATATATATCATGGCTTATGGATCACAGCTTCAGATTGAATTAAACAATCCTACTGACCCAATAAAGTACACACTAATTTTAAATGATCATTATGTTGAAAATATACTCACTTAAAACCAGCAGTTGAAAAGAAAGCAAAGAACGAGTCAACTTTTCAAAAAGCAAGTAACCAATAAGGAGGCGCCTGGTGATATTAGGTCCACAAGTTGGGGTATACCCACTTAGTCAGAGTCCAAGGAGTATGTGCCACCAAGAATTTCAATCCGATTGTGAAAGAAATCACAAGAACTGAATTGTTGTTCTAAATATAAAATAAATTAAAAAAGAAAAAATATATATATATTTTCTACTTTGTATTTAAAATTAAATTTAGATATACCAAGTTAATGGTTTGAAAAAACAGACATTTCGAAATGACAATAGCAGAGGGCTGTCTATCTAAATATGAATCAAGACAGACTAAGATATATTTAAGATAGCCGCTGGATGGTCAAATAGTTGACAAACAGACAGTTCATCTAAAGCCCAAGCAGGACAGACCATAAAATTAAACACACATGGCTATTGAGCTCCATAAAGAGGAGAGGAGAGGAACATCAAGCTTCTAGGCGAAAACAAAGTTATTACCTTAGATATTAAGCTGTCGACACGCATCAGGACGTCTCGCCAACCGGCTCTATTGATCTGAAGCCAGAGTTGCCGGTTTATGAGGAATCACCACTCAGCCGGCGTCTGACGTCACTGGCCGAATGCGGACGTGAAAGCGTCCGTGCGCATGCGCCCAGAATTCAAGAAGCTGCGTCCAGACTACAAGACCCAGAAGGCCAAGCGCCTAAAGGGAGGCGCTCGGAGCGCGATGGAATCTATAGGAACACCGTGTTCCTATGCGGTAATACTGAGTCATTGGCAGTACCGATGGTGATTGGACCAGGTTTTATAGATGTTAATACCTAGAGAAAGATGGGATTGCATAAGCACAACGAAGCGTACATGGGCAGAACCGGTAAATATACCGGTTTCTGCCCCGGGCGTCCATATGAGGGCAGAATGTAGCCTAGCGGCTCAATCACTTCCAAACACCTTGTGGGGGCCATCAAGGGGTGCCACTAAAGCGGGTACTGGTGAAGTCACATTTTGGTCAATAAGGGCGGAGACACATAACCACAAACGCCGTCCCAGCCATTTTCCAGGGATAAATTTACAGAAAAATCCACAAAGGAAGGGGAGTTATTATTAATCAACAGAGCTATCTGACCCATCAACATGCAAGGACATATATGGCAAATTCAATTATTTTAAAGAGACAACATACTATTATGAGCAAATACATAGATGGGTACAATCGCTATGAATAAAATAATATATTTCACAATATGTCATGGATATGCAGTAGTGTTTGTCTGTCAGCTTACCTTCCTTCCCATGTGTTCATCTTAGAGGCCAGAACCCTTTCACCTGGCTTCCTTTATAATCTCCTCCCAGCCTGACTCCACCCCAGGCCCTATCACAGAACACTATATTAACCTGTGCACTGCAAGCCTGCTTGGCCGATCAACGTGTTTGTTAGGCATTGTGTGTTTGGGTTCCTGCCTGCCGTGTGCTACGTCTGTCTCTCTGTTACATATTTGGCTTGTCCCCAACTATCCCTGTCTGCTCGTGACCCTTGACCTTTGGCTCGTTCTTTCGTTATCCTTGTCTGCTTGTGGCCCCTGACCTTCAGCTTGTTATTCGGTTCTCTCATCTTGTGCTGCTGCTTCCCCTCTTTTCCCCTTATCCTACGGGGCGTGAGCTAGGAAACTCCAGGGGCCGCGACCTGGTCCCAGCCTGCAGCATAACATCCTCACCACTAGAGGCCCTGGAGAAGACCTGCTGGGTCTTAGACTCCGCGCCCTGGGGAATCTTGGCTCTAGCTTCCGTTAGGATCCCGGTTGTGCTCCTCTGGTCCCGCTTTCCACAACCACCCAGTTTCCTATCCGCAGCAGTCAGCCATAGGGTTCACTACCTTGCGGTGCACTCCGGTCCCCCTACGGTGTGCATCTGTCACCTGGCCACAGGTGACCTTGACAGTTTGATCAGCCATGGACCCGGCTGACATCCCGATCCCCGCGGATGATCCATTGCGGGGCATAGTCCACAGACTTGAAACCCAGGAATCGAATCAGACTCAGGTGATGCGATTCCTCCAGGATCTGGCTTCTCGATTCGAGCAGCTTCAGGCCTCCTTGGGAACCCCGAATCTGCAACCTCAAGTACAACCAGCGGTGGTACCTATCGCACCAGTCGCAGCCACACACTCACTAACACTGCCAGCTCCGTTCCGTTTCTCTGGGGACTCCAAGGCCTGCAGAGGGTTCCTTAGCCAATGCACGATTCATTTTGAGCTTCAGCCTCAAAACTTTCTGTCTGATAGGGCAAAGGTAGCCTATATCATTTCCCTCCTCTCCGGTGAAGCTTTAGCCTGGGCAGCCCCTCTGTGGGAACTGAATGATCCAGTGGTTTCTAGCCTGTCTGGCTTCTTGAAACTTTTTTGGAATATCTTTGAAGAACCGGCTCGTGTCTCTTCAGCGGCCAGCGCCCTTCTACGTCTCCGCCAAGAGTCTGCTTCAGTGGGACAGTACGCCCTTAATTTCCGCATACTGTTGGCTGAGTTGAGCTGGAACAATGAGGCCTTAGTCGCAACCTTTTTGCATGGCCTGTCTGATAGAGTGAAGGATGAATTAGCAGGAAGAACCATCCCCACTGATCTGGACGGAGTTATCTCCTTGTGTAACCAGATCGATATTCGCTTTCAGGAAAGGACCCTAGAAAAGCGGCGCCAGCACTCCTTGGTCCTTAGTCAGCCTGAGCTCCCCTCTCCTCGACCCGTGGAGCATCTCCTGCCAGCTGAGGAACCCATGCAGCTGGGCAGGACCAGGCTATCCCCAGAGGAACGTGCTAGGCGCAGAACTCTAGGCCTGTGTCTCTACTGTGGGGGCAAAGGTCATTTTCGTGACACTTGCTCTCTTTGTCCAGAAAAACGTTTGGGTCCACTTCATCTGGAAAGTGGAGTATTGGACCCAGAAATATCACCTTCCCCTTCTCGTCTTCTGCTTTCTGTGTTCCTTCATGTTGGTGCTTCTTCTCATTCGGTCTCAGCATATCTGGATTCTGGAGCCGCTGGTAATTTCATGGACTGGGAAATCGCGTCGTCCATGAGACTTACTCTTTTGCCCCTCACCACGCCATTGGTGGTCTTGGCGATTGATGGTACTGTTCTCCCAGGGGGACCTATCCGCTTCCAGACCCTCCCTGTTAAGATGTCGGTAGGGACACTCCACCAGGAGTGGATATCCTTCCTTATCTTACCCAAGGCCTCAACGCCTATAATTTTGGGTCTCCCATGGTTACAGCTCCATTCTCCTCATGTGGACTGGACTACTGGACAGATCCTGGCTTGGGGTTCCTCCTGTTCCTCGTCCTGCCTACCCAAGGTTGCCCCCTGTGAACCTGAGCCGGTCATTCATTCCAGGTCGCATAACCATTTACATTTCTCTGTCCCTAATCGCCCTTGGACGCACAGCCAGGCTAGCTTGTCTACAAGTCCTGCAGTCGCTACGTCTTGCGATGCGATTCAGGTAGTCGCTACACCTGACTCTATTCACTCGGCCTCTGTACTAGTTATGCCAGTCCAGCCCATGCCCAGTGAGCCGCCTACTTTTTCTTGTTCAGGACATTCTGCTTGTCTTTCAGCTATTCAGCTTGACTCCTGTGACATGTCACCCTCTAACCAACCTGACTTCAGGGTTCCACTGACATCTGCCCAGTTTGATGGTCCTGTGCTAGATGACCAGTTCATCTTTAAGGGTCTAGGGGACCCTCCTCAGATTTCTGTTGATCCTCTCATGCCCTTGCTTATTCCTAGAGAGCCTTTGGTCCTCAATAGATCTTCTTGTCATCTCCCTACCTCGGTTCTGGTCTCTGAGGATAATCTAAAGTACGAGGTTAGACAAGTTCTGGATTCTCGGCTCTGCAGAGGTATTCTTCAGTACCTTGTGCATTGGAGAGGTTTTGGTCCTGAGGAGGCGTCTTGGATCGCTGCATCTGACGTCGTTGCACCTCATCTGTTGAGGAGGTTTCATCTGAGATTTCCCTTTAAGCCTGGGCCCAGGCGGGGGAGGGCCCATAAGAGGGAGGGTACTGTCATGGATATGCAGTAGTGTTTGTCTGTCAGCTTACCTTCCTTCCCATGTGTTCATCTTAGAGGCCAGAACCCTTTCACCTGGCTTCCTTTATAATCTCCTCCCAGCCTGACTTAACCAGACCACAAAACCACTTTTCTTCTACCTATCGTGTTTCAATACACATTTTTTCAGTGGTCAGTTTTTGGTGACACACAAAATTTGGTTATTTGAACAGAATCTGATTTAATGAAATACTATATGCAGTGGTATGCTCTATTCTAATTGTATTTATATTGTTGCTTTATTGTAATATTAAATATATCCTTTCTCTCTTTCTCTATATACATAGGATTTATATATATACCCCCTATTCACCTTATATATTTTTTTTTCCCAAAACCTTTCTCCTTTATATGGCTTCTTTTTGTGGAGAGGCATGGGAGGGCTTTATGACCAAAATACAGCAATCTCAGAGTACTTCAGCTATTTCTGATCATGACTTAGATCTAGCCTTCCTGAGACTACAGAGATTATTAGAAAAGAAGGTCCGTATATTTTGGCATAAAAAATATGTGGAAAACAAAGTTGTCCCGTGGGGACTACGTATCCAAATATTTCCCAACCTTCGAAAAATCGATGACACTTTAAAGAAAATATGGGAGGGCAACCTACAAAACTGCTCTTTCCAAATGATGGTGACACTATGTGACCAATACGATCTTGAATTGACCACTCTGGACGATCTCATAACAAAGTGGTTTGACAAATATTTTCAAATATTGACCACCGTTAGATTCAAATCCAAAGAGAAAGAACTAAAAGAATATATACAGGGGTATACAAAGGAAATCATATGCGGCAAGGAAGGCAAATTTTTGAGAGACAGCAATGCTCACAATAATGGATTCGCCTACAAATGGACACAAAACACCTTCAATAGACCCTCTAACAGACAAACTAATAATAAAGACACCAAAGTAGATGACCCAATGCCTAACCTATCATCTGCATCCTCTATTTCTTCTAGCCAATCAACTGTATACCGCGATCTCTCTGAGGACAGAGTTCCTAAAAAAAGAAAGGGTAACTCTGATGCGGCTTCGACGGAATCCCTGCGACACCAACTTGGCACAGCACCTTCGCACCGCTCCTTACCGGGGCGCTCAACTTTCTCACAATCACGCTCCGCTTCTATGTTCCACCCTTCCCCGAAAACAGCACGTGGTCTCCAAGCCATGGTCACACAATCAATCTCAACGGCGGCACCACTCACTCCTCCGTCGATAGTTCTTGCACATACTGGCGCCATCCCAAAGGTAAGCCAATTAAATACTATTCCAATGCCCACTCCTATCACTCCGAACACCATTAATCAAGAAACTGCCACCTCCCTCTTAGCAATTGCACCGCTATTGGATACCAAATTGGCCCCCATTTTTTTAGGGAAAGAAAAGGACCTAACTCTAACTACCAATCTATAGTATCTGAACATACTGAGATGGAGATTATCAATCTCTCCTCTCATAAATTATCTGAAGAGGAAAATTCAATTCTTAAACTTGGTTTGTCTTTCTGTCCAAATTCTCAGATGGATAAATTCCATGCCATTAAAGATATCCACCTTTTTGCTCGGAGATTGCTATATAAAGTTATTTTTGATAAACCATCTAGTGACCCTTTTTGCGAAAATGTGACTACTTCTATTGAAAACATGACTGAACATCGGGCCCTTGAGGATCTGATGGCCTTATGGGAGGAGGGACACACCGGGGATGACGCCTCCGGCATATTTCCCATGCCGGATGTGTCTGTGGCCGGTGTGTCCTTTCCCCCACCTTCTTCGTTTAAGCCAAAATCAAGAACATTTCCTTTACTTTACACAAATCCAAATATCTGGGCCTTTGTTCAGCAAACCACCAGAGAAATTGAAAAAATAAATTTTGACCATCATGGATGTACTAACCTTACTAGAGAGCAGAAAAAGGCAGTCAAATCACTCCAAAAAAATAGTGGCATAATCATCAAGCCTGCTGATAAAGGAGGGAACCTTGTTATTATGGACACTCTGCAATATGAATCTATGTGTAAAGATATCCTAACTAATGACATTTGTTATCGTAAAATCTCGCAAACAGTAATTGAAAACTATGTAAAACAGTATCGCGGTAATATTTTTAGAGCTTACCAACAAGGTGTCATTGATCTCAATACCTGGAACTTTCTAAACACAAAAGATCCCAAAGTACCCACCTTTTATGCCCTGCCCAAGGTTCATAAGAGTCTTACGCGACCTCCTGGTCACCCCATTATATCAGGCTGCTTAAGCCTTACTGAAAACGCCAGTGCATTAATTGATGATTATCTGCAGCCCCATGTTGCAGCTTTATCATCCTATGTTAAGGACACCATACATTTGCTAAAAATTATTGAAGGAATCACTCTCCCCAGGAATACATGGCTCGTAGCCTTGGACATTGAAGGCCTGTACAGCGCCATCCCTCATAACGAAGGGATTGCAGTTGTACAGGACCTTCTACAGGAAAGAGGACCCAATTCAGCTATCTATAACTCTTTTGTTCTCGAGTTGCTGAGATTTATACTCACTCACAACTAGTGATGAGCCGAACACCCCCGGGTTCGGTTCGCACCAGAACCCGCGAACGGACCGAAAGTTCGTACGAACATTAGAACCCTATTAAATACAATGGATGCGAACGTTCAAATTCTAAAGTGCTAATTATAACAACTATTATGCATGTTATTGTCCTAAAAAGGGTTTGGGAACCCGGGTTCTGCACCAGGGGACATGTATCAATGCAAAAAGAAGTTTTAAAAACGGTCGTTTTTCGGGAGCAGTCATTTTAATGATGCATAAAGTGAAAAAAAAAAAGTCAAATATTCCTTTAAATATCGTACCTGGGGGTGTCTAAAGTATGCCTGTGAAGTGCCATGTGTTTCCCGTGTTTAGAACTGTCCCTGCACAAAATGACACTTCTAAAGGAAAAAAAAGCCATTTAAAACTGCTTGCGGCTTTAATGTAATGTCTGGTCCCGGTAATATGGATGAAAATCTTTAAGAAAAATGGCATAGCTACCCCATGACCCCCCCCCCCTACCCCAGCCCATTACCAGCCCCTTTGGGTCTTGTATGGATATTAAGGGGAACCCCGCACATAAAATAAAAAAGGCCCTATATACTCTGAACAGCCGTATACAGGCGGTGCATACAAGACAGGGACTGTAGGTTTGTTCTTATGTAGAATCTGTTTGTAATTTTGAACAGGTACATTGTTGAAGTGTAGCTCCAGCCCAAAAATCTATTTTTAAACTTTTTGGAAAACATAGGTAAGGGTTATCACCCCTGTAACATTTGTTTTGCTGTCTGTGCCCCTGTTCAGAACATTTCACCTCACTTTCCGTCCCAATGTCAACTGTTTTTGAAATGTGGTGTTTTTCTTGAAACAAGGATTGCTGATAAAGCATCAGTACAGAGGAGACACCTTTCTCCCATATTTATTCTTACAGGAGAGAATTTTCCTTCCTAGGGGTAGATTTCCTCTCACTTCCTGTTGTCTTCTTGCGTTTGCAAGTAGGAGTCGTTTGTAAGTTGGATGTTTGAAAGTAGGGACCTGCCGTATATACTCTGCAGAAATAGGCCCCTTAGTTGTTGGTGTTGGCACAACACTGTAAGCACTCACAGTTACTCTTGGTTGGTGCTGGAACGCCCTGCTGTCAACTATTATATCAGGAATTTTAATTACATATAATTGTTGAACAGTGGTAGTAAAAATTGGGCCTTTGATGGTGGTGCTGGTGCCACAACACTGTAAGCCCTGACAGTTACTCTTGGTGGGTGCAGCAATGGGCCCTGCTGTGAATTATTAGATCAAGAATTGTAATTGCATGCCCCTGTTGAACAGGGGCTGAAAAATTGGGCCTTTCGTGGTGGTGGTGGTGGTGGTGTTGCCACAACACTGTAAGCCCTCAGAGTTACTCTTGGTGGGTGCAGCAATGGGCCCTGCTGTGAATTATTACATCAAGAATTGTAATTGCATGCCCCTGTTGAACAGGGGCTGAAAAATTGGGCCTTAGGCACTGGTGGCACAACACTACAACCCCTCACAGATACTGTACTTGGAGCACAGCAATGAGCCCTGTTGCAAAGTATTGCTTCAAAAATTGTAATGACACGCCCCTGTTAAACAGGGGCTGAAAAATTGGGCCTTAGGCACTGGTGCCACAACACTCCAACCCCTCACAGATACTGTACTTGGAGCACAGCAATGAGCCCTATGGCAAATTATTGCTAAAAAAATTGTAATTACACGCTCCTGTAAAACAGGGGCTGAAAAATTGGGCCTTAGCCACTGGTGGCGGCACCCATAAACAAAAATGATCTTCCAAGCTATCATCATCAATCGTATCATTGAGGACTCGGAGGAGGAGGATAGCCAGTCAACATAACAGCACAGGCACTCAGCATCAGCATCAGTCTTGAAGGGATGTGACATGTTAAAATCAATTAGTCTGTTATATCAGCATCAGGTGTGTGGTAGCTGGTGGTGATCCAAGACTGGTTCATCTTGATGAAAGTCAGTCGATCAACCGAGTCGGTGGACAGGCGCACCCTGTGATCCGTGACAAATCCTCCAGCAGCACTGAATGTGCGTTCCGAAAGAACGCTGGATGCAGGACAGGCCAGTAGCTCAATTGCATACTGTGCAAGCTCTGGCCAGTGATCCATCCTCAAGACCCAGTAAGTCAGAGGATTTTCGGTGGGGAAGGTGTCCAAGTCTGACCTTGCCCCTAGATATTCCTGCACCATGTTTATCAGACGCTGGCGATGGTTGCTGGAACCGATCATACTTTGGGGCTGCGGACTAAAGAATTGTCTGAACGCATCGGTCAGACGGCCACCTTCCCCACCGCTCCTTCTTTGACTGGCCGAAGCCTCAGCAACTCGTTGTCCAGGACCAGGAGTTTGTAACCTCCCAGTCTCTGGGAACGCGTTGCACAGACCTTTCTGCAAGGCCTCCCGGAGTTGTCTCATCCTCTGCTCCCTCTGCGAAGGTAACATAAGGTCCGCAACCTTACCCTTGTACCGTGGATCAAGGAGAGTGGCCAGCCAGTAATGGTCCCTCTCCTTGATCCGAAGAATACGAGGATCCTTCCGCAGACTTTGCAGGATCAGGGAGGCCATGCAGGTTTGCTGAGGCATTCGCTCCGGAGTCCTCTGGGTCACTAAGGACGACATGATCCGCAGCCACCTCCTCCCAGCCACGTACAAGTCCACTGGTTTCTTGGGACTGTAAATCATCCCTAAAAGACTGCTGCTGATGATGCTGAGTGCCAGCCTCCACCTCCATGCTGACACAATCCTCCTCCTCCTCCTCCTCCTCCTCCTCTTCCTCTTCCTGTGCGATGGGTGGGACAGAAGGAACACTGTCTGGGTAAAGGGGGCCTTGAGAGGCAAGGAAGTCCTCCTCTTCCTGCCTCTGTTCTGCCTCAAGTGCCCTGTCCATTATTCCACGCAGCGTGTGCTCCAACAGGTGGACAAGAGGTACAGTGTCACTGATGCATGCACTGTCACTGCTCACCATCCTCGTGGCCTCCTCAAATGGTGCCAGGACAGTGCATGCATCCCTGATCATGCCCCACTGGCGTGGAGAAAAAAAAACAAGCTCCCCTGACCCTGTCCTGGTGCCGTAGTCGCACAGGTACTCATTGATGGCCCTCTGCTGCGTGTGCAGCCGCTGCAGCATGGCCAACGTTGAGTTCCACCTGGTGGGCATGTCACATATAAGGCGGTTCTTGGGCAGGTTCAACTCCTTTTGCAGCTCAGCCAGGCGAGCACTGGCATTATAAGATCTGCGGAAATGCACACAGACTTTCCTGGCCTGCCTCAGGACATCCTGTAAGCCCGGGTACCTGCCCAAGAACCGCTGCACCACCAGGTTAAGGACGTGAGCCACACAGGGCACATGGGTCAGTTGTCCCTGTCGGAGGGCGGAGAGGAGGTTGGTGCCATTGTCGCAAACCACCATTCCTGGCTTAAGCTGGCGTGGCGTCAACCACCTCTCGGCCTGGCCCTGCAGAGCAGACAGGACCTCTGCCCCAGTGTGGCTTCTGTCCCCCAAACACACCAGCGCAAGCACGGCATGGCATCTTTTTGCCTGCGTACTTGCGTAGCCCCGTGAACGGCTACGGAGCACCGCTGGTTCATAGGACAAACCACAGGAAGAGGCCATGGAGGAAGAAGAAGAGGAGGGGGTGGAGGAGAGAGGTGTGTCACAACCAGTAGTAGCATTTTGGAGGCGTGGCGGTGGAACAACCTCCAACACTACTGCACCTTGTCCTGCATCCTTCCCAGCTGCCAAAAGAGTGACCCAATGGGCCGTGAAAGAAAGGTAACGTCCCTGTCCATGCCTGCTGGACCATGAGTCAGCGGTAATATGCACCTTACCGCTGACCGCCCTGTCCAGCGAGGCCAAGACATTGCCTTCCACATGCCGGTAGAGAGCCGGAATAGCCTTCCGTGAGAAAAAGTGGCGTTTGGGAACCTGCCACTGAGGAACCGCACATTGCACAAACTCACGGAAGGGGGCCGAGTCTACCAACTGAAAAGGCAGCAGTTGAAGCGCTAGCAATTTAGCCAAGCTAGCATTCAACCGCTGGGCATGTGGATGGCTGGGAGTGAACTTCTTTCGACGGTCCAGCAGCTGGGGCAGGGAAATTTGCCTGCTAGAATCGGACGTCGGTGTACTGCTAGCAGAGTGGCCGCAAGTACTTGGCTGTGACACACCTAATTCTACACCTTCATTCCTCTCAGTGCATGTTTCAGAGAGGACTGAAGTTATAGTGGGGTTGGAGATCCCAGCTGATGCGGTGCAAGGAGAGGTCCGCTTTGTTCTTTGGTGTGGGTCTTTGAGGTAGGCTTGCCAACGAGCTGCATGGCAGGTCAACATATGTCTGGTCAGGCATGTGGTACCCAAGCGGCTGATGTTTTGGCCACGCGATATACGCTTGAGACATATGTTGCAAACAGCAGCTGTGCGATCTGATGCACTAGCCTCAAAAAAGGCCCACACCAAGGAACTTTTTGAATGACGGGCAGAGGCAGCGCCCTGCACAGGCGGAGCTCTGCGGTGTGATTCCGTCGGTGTACTGCCCTTACGCTGGCCACCAAAGGGCATCCTGCCTCGTTGGAGATGTGCCTCCTCCTCATCCTCCTCCTCCTCCTCTCTCCTATTAGGCACCCACGTGGAGTCAGTGACCTCATCATCCCCTCCCTCCTCATCACTGGATCCAATCTGGCAGTATGCTGCAGCTGCTGGAACATGACTGCCAGATTGGTGTCCTTCTTGAGCATCCCCTCTGTCTGCTCTCACGCTACTGCCTTCCTGTAGCTGGGTTTCATCATCAGACCCTTCGAAACGCTGGGCATCCTCCTGGAGCATGTACCCAACACTGTGCTCAAACAGTTCGGGGGACTCCTCAGGAGGAGGACATGGTGGGTCTAGGGAAGGAGTGACTGATGATGAGTCTGACATTGATACCAGGGAAGAGGACGCTTTGGCAGCTGCTTTGCCAGTACCCTGAGCCTGGGTGAGAGAGGATGAGGAGGAGGAGGAGGGCTTGGTCATCCACTCTACCAAGTCTTCGGCATGATGTGGCTCAACATGTCCAGCTGCCGAAAAGAAGGACAAGCGTGTCCCATGGCCATGTGCTGATGACAATGCACCACGTCCACGACCAGCACTGTTGCCCCCAGACACAGAGCCTGCTTGCCCTCTTTTATTGCCTCCTGACTGTCTGCCTCTCCTTGTTTGCCTTCCAGACATTCTAATAGATGGCCTGCAGGGAGATAGGAAAAAAGCAATAAGGGCTACCTTCAGGTGTCCTTCTCTGTCCCTTTACTTAAGGATTTCTAAATATGGTTGAGGATTATTGCTTTTGCACAGAATAGCACAACGACAATTTCCCTGACTGTCCAAAAAACAAGGATTTCAAAGATGGTTGATGAGGAATGCTTTGGCACACTATAGCACAAGGAGAATTCCCCTCACTTTCCTTCTTTGTCCCTAGAAACAAGGACTGGCACAGTGAAAGAAACTGACACTCTCCCTACCTACAGTTTTCTGTCCCTAGAAAAAATGTTTTTTTAAAGCACACTATAGCACAAGGAGAAATCCCCTCACTTTCCTTCTTTGTCCCTAGAAACAAGGACTGGCACAGTGAAAGAAACTGACACTCTCCCTACCTACAGTTTTCTGTCCCTAGAAAAAATGTTTTTTTAAAGCACACTATAGCACAAGGAGAAATCCCCTCACTTTCCTTCTTTGTCCCTAGAAACAAGGACTGGCACAGTGAAAGAAACTGACACTCTCCCTACCTACAGTTTTCTGTCCCTAGAAAAAATGTTTTTTTAAAGCACACTATAGCACAAGGAGAAATCCCCTCACTTTCCTTCTTTGTCCCTAGAAACAAGGACTGGCACAGTGAAAGAAACTGACACTCTCCCTACCTACAGTTTTCTGTCCCTAGAAAAAATGTTTTTTTAAAGCACACTATAGCACAAGGAGAAATCCCCTCACTTTCCTTCTTTGTCCCTAGAAACAAGGACTGGCACAGTGAAAGAAACTGACACTCTCCCTACCTACAGTTTTCTGTCCCTAGAAAAAATGTTTTTTTAAAGCACACTATAGCACAAGGAGAAATCCCCTCACTTTCCTTCTTTGTCCCTAGAAACAAGGACTGGCACAGTGAAAGAAACTGACACTCTCCCTACCTACAGTTTTCTGTCCCTAGAAAAAATGTTTTTTTAAAGCACACTATAGCACAAGGAGAAATCCCCTCACTTTCCTTCTTTGTCCCTAGAAACAAGGACTGGCACAGTGAAAGAAACTGACACTCTCCCTACCTACAGTTTTCTGTCCCTAGAAAAAATGTTTTTTTAAAGCACACTATAGCACAAGGAGAAATCCCCTCACTTTCCTTCTTTGTCCCTAGAAACAAGGACTGGCACAGTGAAAGAAACTGACACTCTCCCTACCTACAGTTTTCTGTCCCTAGAAAAAATGTTTTTTTAAAGCACACTATAGCACAAGGAGAAATCCCCTCACTTTCCTTCTTTGTCCCTAGAAACAAGGACTGGCACAGTGAAAGAAACTGACACTCTCCCTACCTACAGTTTTCTGTCCCTAGAAAAAATGTTTTTTTAAAGCACACTATAGCACAAGGAGAAATCCCCTCACTTTCCTTCTTTGTCCCTAGAAACAAGGACTGGCACAGTGAAAGAAACTGACACTCTCCCTACCTACAGTTTTCTGTCCCTAGAAAAAATGTTTTTTTAAAGCACACTATAGCACAAGGAGAAATCCCCTCACTTTCCTTCTTTGTCCCTAGAAACAAGGACTGGCACAGTGAAAGAAACTGACACTCTCCCTACCTACAGTTTTCTGTCCCTAGAAAAAATGTTTTTTTAAAGCACACTATAGCACAAGGAGAAATCCCCTCACTTTCCTTCTTTGTCCCTAGAAACAAGGACTGGCACAGTGAAAGAAACTGACACTCTCCCTACCTACAGTTTTCTGTCCCTAGAAAAAATGTTTTTTTAAAGCACACTATAGCACAAGGAGAAATCCCCTCACTTTCCTTCTTTGTCCCTAGAAACAAGGACTGGCACAGTGAAAGAAACTGACACTCTCCCTACCTACAGTTTTCTGTCCCTAGAAAAAATGTTTTTTTTAAAGCACACTATAGCACAAGGAGAAATCCCCTCACTTTCCTTCTTTGTCCCTAGAAACAAGGACTGGCACAGTGAAAGAAACTGACACTCTCCCTACCTACAGTTTTCTGTCCCTAGAAAAAATGTTTTTTTAAAGCACACTATAGCACAAGGAGAAATCCCCTCACTTTCCTTCTTTGTCCCTAGAAACAAGGACTGGCACAGTGAAAGAAACTGACACTCTCCCTACCTACAGTTTTCTGTCCCTAGAAAAAATGTTTTTTTAAAGCACACTATAGCACAAGGAGAAATCCCCTCACTTTCCTTCTTTGTCCCTAGAAACAAGGACTGGCACAGTGAAAGAAACTGACACTCTCCCTACCTACAGTTTTCTGTCCCTAGAAAAAATGTTTTTTTAAAGCACACTATAGCACAAGGAGAAATCCCCTCACTTTCCTTCTTTGTCCCTAGAAACAAGGACTGGCACAGTGAAAGAAACTGACACTCTCCCTACCTACAGTTTTCTGTCCCTAGAAAAAATGTTTTTTTAAAGCACACTATAACACAAGGAGAAATCCCCTCACTTTCCTTCTTTGTCCCTAGAAACAAGGACTGGCACAGTGAAAGAAACTGACACTCTCCCTACCTACAGTTTTCTGTCCCTAGAAAAAATGTTTTTTTAAAGCACACTATAGCACAAGGAGAAATCCCCTCACTTTCCTTCTTTGTCCCTAGAAACAAGGACTCGCACAGTAAAACACACTGACACTCTCCCTACCTATCCTTCTCTTTCCCTAAACTAAAGGAATCCAGGTTAAGCAAGAAAGAAAGAAATGTCACTGTCCCTGCCTATGCTTGTCTTTCCCTGCTCCGGAACACACTACACTAGGCCGCCGTGCTGGCGGCCTTTTATAGTGTGGGGCGTGTACTAAACACCCTCAGCAATAATTGGCCACAGGCATCCTGCCTGTGGCCAATCATTGCTCTCCTCGCTGCCGGCGCTGTGATTGGCCAAGCATGCGGGGTCACAGTGCATGCTTGGCCAATCACAGCGCCTGGATGACACTGCGATGGCGTAGTGCATTGTGGGCCGTTCGCGTCACTCGAATTTGGCGCGAACGGCCCAAATCGTTCGATCTTCGTCGAACGATCGAACAGCCGATGTTCGAGTCGAACGTATGTTCGACTCGAACACGAAGCTCATCCCTACTCACAACGTGTTTATGTTCGGACTCTCCCACTTCCTCCAGGTGCAGGGGGTTGCGATGGGGACCAGGTGTGCCCCATCGTATGCCAACCTGTACCTGGGGGGGTGGGAGAGGGAACTGTTTTCTAGTGAGGATTCGTCGCTGTGCCTGGACAGGATTATATCCTGGTACAGGTACATCGATGATGTTCTCATTTTTTGGTCAGGTGACAGAGAAGGACTTGATCTATTTTTGAAAGGTATTTCTTCGAATAGATTCAACCTAAAATTTACTATGTCCTGTAGTCAAACAGAGATAAGTTTTTTGGATCTCATGCTTCATCTGGACAGGGATGGGGTTTTACACTCATCCCTTTATAGAAAACCCTCAGCCGGAAACACTGTTCTGCATGCATCAAGCTTTCATCCTGCACCACTCATAACCAGTATTCCTTACAGCCAGTACCTTCGTGTTAAGCGCAACTGCAGTCGAGAGGCAGATTTAAAAAAAGCTGCCAATGATTTATATGTACGCTTGAGGGAAAGAGGATATAGCCATTCTGTCCTAAAGAGAGCCTATAATAGAGTATTAGAAAAAGATCGTAGCTCTCTTATCTTCGGTCAAAAAATCTACTACTAGAACTGACCAAGTAAGAATTATTACAAGGTATTCAACTGAACACCATAAGATTCGAAAGATAGTGGAAAACTTCTGGCCCCTTTTGTCAGCTGATCCAATAGTTAACAAGTATATTGGAACAAGACCACAAATAACTTATCAACGAGCACCTTCCCTTAAGGACAATTTAGTCCATAGTCACTTTGAACTGTCTGCTAACAAGAAATGTTTGAACCCAGGAACTTTCTCATGTGGACATTGTGATATGTGCCCATATATGCTTAACAGCTCTATGTGCACACTTCCCAATGGTCAGATACTCCATGCTAGACATCGGATCACATGTCAAACTCCAGGCATTGTATATATGGCTATTTGTCAATGTGGTGGATTCTACATAGGGAAAACAAAGCGTCCCTTTTTGAAGCGAATTCGTGATCACATCAAACCCATTTACAAAAAAAGAATGGAGACAGCAGTAAGTCATCACATAGGAATGTATCATGAATTCGATGCAAAAAGGATACGCTTTGTAGCTTTGGAACATATTCGGCTTCATGTAAGAGGGGGAAGTGTCGATAAAACCCTATTACAGATGGAAGCCCGTTGGATTTATAATTTGGAGGCAACAGCATTTCCCGGCTTTAATGAAAATTTGAGTTTTAAACCATTCCTTTAGATGTTTTGTTTTCATTTTTGGTAGATCCCTCCGCACCCTCTCTGTTTAAGGATTGCTGTTGTCTCCTCTCCCTTCCCCCTTTCCCCTCCCCCTCCCCCTTTTCTCCCTTCCTTTTCTTCTTCCCCTGCCCCTCCCCTCTTTTGGCCCTTTCCCCCTTCTTATTTTCCCTTCCTTTATATAACCTTTTTATTTTTATTTTTATTTCTTCATTTTTTATTTTACTCCACTTTATATATTTTTTTTTTCTTCTTCTTTTTTCTTTTCCTTTTTTCATATATATATTCCTGTGTATATGAATTTACTAATACAATTATAGAACAAACATTGGATAATATGGCTTTATTGTGAAATATATTATTTTATTCATAGCGATTGTACCCATCTATGTATTTGCTCATAATAGTATGTTGTCTCTTTAAAATAATTGAATTTGCCATATATGTCCTTGCATGTTGATGGGTCAGATAGCTCTGTTGATTAATAATAACTCCCCTTCCTTTGTGGATTTTTCTGTAAATGTATCCCTGGAAAATGGCTGGGACGGCGTTTGTGGTTATGTGTCTCCGCCCTTATTGACCAAAATGTGACTTCACCAGTACCCGCTTTAGTGGCACCCCTTGATGGCCCCCACAAGGTGTTTGGAAGTGATTGAGCCGCTAGGCTACATTCTGCCCTCATATGGACGCCCGGGGCAGAAACCGGTATATTTACCGGTTCTGCCCATGTACGCTTCGTTGTGCTTATGCAATCCCATCTTTCTCTAGGTATTAACATCTATAAAACCTGGTCCAATCACCATCGGTACTGCCAATGACTCAGTATTACCGCATAGGAACACGGTGTTCCTATAGATTCCATCGCGCTCCGAGCGCCTCCCTTTAGGCGCTTGGCCTTCTGGGTCTTGTAGTCTGGACGCGGCTTCTGGAATTCTGGGCGCATGCGCACAGACGCTTTCACGTCCGCATTCGGCCGGTGACGTCAGACGCCGGCTGAGTGGTGATTCCTCATAAACCGCCAACTCTGGCTTCAGATCAATAGAGCCGGTTGGCGAGACGTCCTGATGCGTGTCGACAGCTTAATATCTAAGGTAATAACTTCGTTTTCGCCTAGAAGCTTGATGTTCCTCTCCTCTCCTCTTTATGGAGCTCAATAGCCATGTGTGTTTAATTTTATGGTCTGTCCTGCTTGGGCTTTAGATGAACTGTCTGTTTGTCAACTATTTGACCATTCAGCGGCTATCTTAAATATATCTTAGTCTGTCTTGATTCATATTTAGATAGACAGCCCTCTGCTATTGTCATTTCGAGATGTCTGTTTTTTCAAACCATTAACTTGGTATATCTAAATTAAATTTTAAATAAAAAGTGGAAAATATATATATATTTTTTCTTTTTTCATTTATTTTATATTTAGAACAACAATTCAGTTCTTGTGATTTCTTTCACAATCGGATTGAAATTCTTGGTGGCACATACTCCTTGGACTCTGACTAAGTGGGTATACCCCAACTTGTGAACCTAATATCACCAGGCGCCTCCTTATTGGTTACTTGCTTTTTGAAAAGTTGACTCGTTCTTTGCTTCTTTTCAACTGCTGGTTTTAAGTGAGTATATTTTCAACATAATGATCATTTAAAATTAGTGTGTACTTTATTGGGTCAGTAGGATTGTTTAATTCAATCTGAAGCTGTGATCCATAAGCCATGATATATATGTGCATGGATCTATGAGGGCCCTATGTAATATAAGTAATATATATAACAATAATGTCTAATCTCAAGCTGTGGTCTATAAGCTGCAATATATATGTGCATGGATCCATGGTGGCCCTATGTAATATATATAATAATGATAAAAACCTTTGGGTATTTGTCACATTATAGATATATTTCTCTACATCCTTTCTTTTTGGCCAGGTTTTATGAGAAGTCACTGTGAGGTTTTGTTTTGCTTGGGGCTCTGTCTCTGCTCATCACCGAGGAGGAGATTCCATCTCCCCCCTAGTGTGTGGGGTCACTCTTAGCTTTGCCGCTAATTTCTTCCAGCTTGGGTCATTTGGTGGTAAGTCACCACTATTGTGTCAACTGTGGATTTGTTTACAGATTAATCTTCATTAAATATATGAGTTTGTTGGTAATATACTAATGTGTTTCTCTTCTCTTTTATTAGTTGTTCCCATTCAAACCAAAAAAACGATATTAGAGACATACTTCCCCTGACGAACCCCCGATGGGCGAAACATGTTGGGACCATGTATGATCTCTTCAACTACATATCAATATAACCACCATGCACAGTGCCTCATTATGTAAATGTGTTATATATACAATCCCCTTTTTTAAAGAGTGTATATATATATATATTTTTTGTATTGATTGTTTAAATAAACTATATATTTTTTTACTGAATAACAATTGAGTTTTCTACTGCTATATAGATTCTAAAATCAGCACCGCTATAGTCCCTCCCACTCTTTTCTTCACAGTATTCAGCCACATGTCTTTAGTAAAAAAAATGTCAATAAGCGTATATTTATTGGTTTGCGCAAAAGTTATAGCGTTTACAAACTAGGGTACATTTTCTGGAATTTACACAGCTTTAAATTTATGACTGCCTATCTCATTTCTTGAGGTGCTAAAATGGCAGGGCAGTACAAAACTCCCCCCCAAATGACCCCATTTTGGAAAGTAGACACCCCAAGGAAATTGCTGAGAGGCATGTTGAGCCCATTGAATATTTTTTTTTGTCCCAAGTGACTGAATAATGACAAAAAAATAAATAAAAAAATTACAAAAATTTGTCACTAAATGATATATTGCATAAAATGCCAAAATAGCACAAAACCCCCCCAAATGACCCCATTTTGGAAAGTAGACACCCCAAGCTATTTACTGAGAGGCATGTTCAGTCCATGGAATATTTTATATTTTGCCACAAATTGCGGGAATATGACAAACTTTTTTTTTTTTTGCACAAAGTTGTCACTAAATGATATATTGCTCACACATGCCATGTGCATATGTGAAATTACACCCCAAAATACATTCTGCTGCTTCTCCTGAGTACGGGGATATCACATGTGTGGGACTTTTTGGGAGCCTAGCCGCGTACGGGACCCCAAAACCCAAGCACCGGCTTTAAGATTTCTAAGGGCATAAATTTTTGATTTCACTCCTCACTACCTATCACTACCTATCACAGTTTTGAAGGCCATAAAATGCCCATATGGCACAAAACCTCCCCAAATGACCCCATTTTGGAAAGTAGACACCCCAAGCTATTTGCTGAGAGGCATGTTGAGCCCATTGAATATTTTTTTTTGTCCCAAATGATTGAATAATGACAAAAAGAAAAAAAATGTACAAAAAGTTGTCACTAAATTATATATTGCTCACACATGCCATGGTTATATGTGGAATTACACCACAAAATAAATTCTGCTGCTTCTCCTGAGTACGGGGATACCACATGTGTGGGACTTTTTGGGAGCCTAGCCGCGTACGGGGCCCCAAAAACCAAGCACCGCCTTCAGGATTTCTAAGGGCGTAAATTTTTGATTTCACTCCTCACTACCTATCACTACCTATCACAGTTTTGAAGGCCATAAAATGCCAAAATAGCACAAAACCCCCCCAAATGACCCCATTTTGGAAAGTAGACACCCCAAGCTATTTACTGAGAGGCATGTTGGGTCCATGGAATATTTTATATTTTGTCACAAGTTGCGGGAATGTGACAAACTTTTTTTTTGCACAAAGTTGTCACTAAATGATATATTGCTCACACATGCCATGGGAATATGTGAAACTACACCCCAAAATACATTTTGCTTCTTCTCCTGAGTATGGGGATACCACATGTGTGGGACTTTTTGGGAGCCTAGCCGCGTACGGGACCCCAACAACCAAGCACCGCCTTCAAGGTTTCTAAGGGCATAAATTTTTGATTTCACTCCTCACTACCTATCACAGTTTTGAAGGCCATAAAATGCCAAGATAGCACAAAACCCCCCAAAATGACCACATTTTGGAAAGAAGACACCCCAAGGAAATTGCTGAGAGGCATGTTGAGCCCATTGAATATTTTTTTTTGTCCCAAGTGATTGAATAATGACAAAAAGAAAAAAAAATGTACAAAAAGTTGTCACTAAATGATATATTGCTCAAACATGCCATGGTTATATGTGGAATTACACCACAAAATACATTTTGCTGCTTCTCCTGAGTACGGGGATATCACATGTGTGGGACTTTTTGAGAGCCTAGCCGCGTACGGGGCCCCGAAAACCAAGCACCGCCTTCAGGATTTCTAAGGGCACAAATTTTTGATTTCACTCCTCACTACCTATCACAGTTTTGAAGGCCATAAAATGCCAAGATAGCACAAAACCCCCACAAATGACCCCATTTTGGAAAGTAGACACCCCAAGCTATTTGCTGAGAGGCATGGTGAGTATTTTACAGCTCTCATTTGTTTTTGAAAATGAAGAAAGACATTTATTTATTTATTTTATTTATTTTTTTCAATTTTCAAAACTTTGTGACAAAAAGCGAGATCTGCAAAATACTCAACATACCTCTCAGCAAATAGCTTGGGGTGTCTACTTTCCAAAATGGGGTCATTTGGGGGGGTTTGTGCCATCTGGGCATTCCATGGCCTCCGAAACTGTGATAGGCAGTGAGGAGTGAAATCAAAAATTTACACCCATAGAAATCCTGAAGGCGGTGCTTGGTTTTCGGGGTCCTGTACACGGTTAGGCTCCCAAAATGTCTCACACATGTGGTATCCCCGTACTCAGGAGAAGAAACAGAATGTATTTTGGGGTGCAATTCCACATATAACCATGGCATGTGTGAGCAATATATCATTTAGTGACAACTTTTTGTACATTTTTTTTTCTTTTTGTCATTATTCAATCACTTGGGACAAAAAAAAATAAATATTCAATGGGCTCAACATGCCTTTCAGCAAATAGCTTAAGGTGTCCACTTTCCAAAATGGGGTCATTTGTGGGGGGTTTTGAACTGTCCTGGCATTTTATGCACAACATTAGGAAGCTTATGTCACACATCATCCACTCTTCTAACCACTTGAAGACAAAGCCCTTTCTGACACTTTTTGTTTACATGAAAAATTTTTTTTTTGCAAGAAAATTATGTTGAACCCCCAAACATTATATATTTTTTTAGAGCAAAGGCCCTACAGATTAAAATAGTGGATGTTGCATTTTTTTTTCCACACAGTATTTGCGCAGCGATTTTTGGGGAAAAAACATACTTTTTTTATTTTTAATGCACTAAAAAACACTATATTACCCAAATGTTTGATGAAATAAAAAAGATGATCTTAGGCCGAGTACATGGATACCAAACACGACATGCTTTAAAATTAACAGGGACCTCACCTTCGTCGTCAGAGCTATCTGACGTGGAGCCGCTGACTTCACTGTCTTCTACGGGAAGATATTCTGAGCCTGAATCTGACAGATGCGTGACCTCCTCTTCACTATCTGTCATGCTCAGAATCTCGTAGGCCTCTTTACTAGTGTACCTTCATCTTGCCATTTTGGGCTCTAAATTTAGGGGTACACTAGTAAGATTCACAGGTAAAAAAAGAACCTGACTGTCAGCAAATGTATCAAACGCTTCCAAAAAAACTGTTAGCGATCGCAGGGATCAGGACTGTCTCTGCGAACGCTGCAGTTATGTGTGTTGTGTTTGGTAAGTGACAGTGATCGATCGATACTGCACTTGGGTGGGCTGGGCTGGGATGGGCTGGGCTGGACTGGGCGGAGGGGCTAAACGCAGGTGCTAGCAGGTATCTGGGCTGATCCCGCTAACACTGCATTTTTGGGAACCTTAAACCGCTGAGGACGCTAGTATAGATCTGATCAGATCAGATATTGATCTGTTCAGATACTATACCACTAAGGGAGGTGTATGCTTTGCGCGTGGGTGTTACTGGCACTAACCTAAACGCTGCCTGGGGTGACGCAGACCCTCTCTGGCGCTAAAACCTAATTGATATCAGCCGCCGGGCGATCAGGGGGTTAAACCTTTATTGAGTTATATACGGCGGGTGCCCTGATGCTATAAAAAGCAAACTAACCAACCAGCGTCACCCGTAAAACTTATATGGTGATCACTGGTGAAAGGGTTAACTAGGGGCAATCAGGTGATTAAAACCTTTATTAGGTTATATATGGGGGTACCTGACGCTATATAAAAACCTCACGGGTAACCTAAATAACTAACTGGCTAACCAGTGTCACCAGTAAAACTTATACGGTGATCACTGGTGAAAGGGTTAACTCTAGGGGCAATCAGGGGGTTAAAATAATATATTAGGGTACCAGACGCTATAAAAATCTGCAGCGAAACTAAAAATAAATAACTGGCTATCTAGGGCACCACCGGCACTAAATACAGCGATCAGAAATACGATCGCTTAGTGACGCTGGCGTTAGGGGGTGAAAGGGTTACCTGGGGGGCGATCAAGGGGTTAAACCTTTATTAGGGGGGTTAGGGAGCTACCCTGGACCTAAAGGGGCCTAAACCTAACTGCCCTGCAACTTTTTACTGTCACAAATGACACTGATTGCAGTAATCAGTAAAAAATGACCACTGCAAACGGTGCACTGTGACTGGGGGTACTGGGGGTGATCTGGGGGGTGATCTGGGGGTGACTGGGGGTGAAAAGTGTGCCTACGTGTACTGGTGTCAGTGGGCTGTTGGTGCACTTACTATGTGATGTCTTCTCTCCTCGCGCCGGATCGAAAAGACCGACACGAGGAGAGATGACATCACTTCCTCTGCCTGTGTTTACATTACACAGGCAGAGGAAGATTCTCATTCGCTGGGAGCGATCGCGAGGGGGTGGCCGGAATCGAACGGCCGTCCCCTCATCCCGGATCGCTCCCGAACAAATAATTACTGCTCACTGTATAGAAGGGGGGTCCGATCGGACCCCCCAACTATACGAAGGCAGTCACGTACCGGCACGTGATTGTGCCTGTCCGTGCCATTCTGCCGACGTATAACTACAGTGGGCGGTCGTTAAGTGGTTAAGAAAACTAGTATTTAAATGTTCGCATGGCCAACGAGAAAGTAGACCGCTGATGACTGATGCAGATAGGGAAGAGCAGGAAGCTCTTAAAATCTGGTTTCCCTTTTGGAGGAAAATGATGAGGTGGACACGGATTCATTATATGAATCTGAGTCTGAGTGCCCCCGCCAGTCCAATCTTCCAATTAAATCATTAAAAATGCCACCATTGGCTAAACACTGATGGATTTCTTTGTTTTTGGACCAAGTCCGCAAAGATTTATCCAGATTAGAACAGAACCCATTCTCTGGAATCGTGCAGGAATTAAATTTCAAACTAAGCTATGCGTATGAAGAAAAACTCATCTCCAAAAAAGATTTTGACTACCTTAGGGTGACAGAATTTAATACTCTGACGTTCTATATCATCCCCAAGCTCCACAAGTCTACCACCAACCCCCCAGGCAGACCAATAGTATCGGCCATCAAGGGACCGCTGGAACGTGTTGGTAAACTTGTGGATGCATTAATCAAAGACTTGGTGGTGGAACTTCCATCTTTTATCCAGAATACACGTGATGTCCTCGAACATCTTGATAGAACCAAATACCCCCTGGGAGCCCTCCTGGTGGGGATCGACATTGAGTCATTGTATACGTCAATTCCCCATGAGTGGGGACTCAAAGCGATTGATCACTTTCTGCATCAAAAATACCCGCTTCTGGCTGCTCAAAATTAGTTTATAGTGGATACACTTAATTTCATGTTGACCAATAATTGTTTTAAATTTCTAAACAGAAACTACAGACAAATAAGAGGAACCTCGATGGGGGCACCATGGGCACCAACCTACGCATGCCTCCACCTTGGCTTGCGGGAAGAACAACTGGTATATACATCATCCCTGTACCATGAGCATTGCCGTCTATGGCTTAGGTTCATAGACGATGTAATCATGTTATGGGGGGTCTCCACATGAACTTACCCAGTTCATGAGTGAACTTAATCTAAATAACAGGAACATTAAACTAACCTACACATGGCAAACCCTCTCTTTCCTGGACCTATCTATATCAGTCAATAATTATTAAATATCCACAAGGACCTTCAGGAAGGACACTGCAGCCAACAACCTCCTCTTTGCTGGTAGTCACCATCCCAGGTCACTTATACATGGAATCCCTGTTGGTCAATTTCTACGCTGTAGACGAAACTGCTCTAGGGATGATGACTTCCAGACTGAGGCAAACCAGCTCTATAGTAGGTTTAGAGACAGAGGCTACTCTCATGGCTGTCTGAGAAAGGCAAAAAAAAAGAGCTTTTCAAACAGATAGAAAGTATTTGCTAATTAAAAAGAAAAAAGATAAGCAAATTCTCTCAAATGCCCCCATCAGAATTATCACTAAGTATGGTGCCCAGTGGGAACAGGTCAGGAACATACTGAGCCACCACTGGCATATCCTTTCTGAAGCACCTATCTTGGGGGATTTTGTGGGCGATCGTCCTCTACTCACAGCCAGGAGATCTCGTAACTTAAAGGATAGCCTTGTCCAGTCAGAATATGTAATATCAGCCAGTACAAACTGGCTGACCAGTTTACCCCCCTAAAAGGCATGTATGCCTGCGGTAGGTGCTCAATGTGCAAATACACTGATCGAACGGGCATGTTCACCAACTCAAATGGTACAAAAAAATGTAAAATTACCAACTTTATCAACTGCCCCACCACTCGAGTTATCTATATGCTATCCTGCCTTTGCGGGAAAATTTATGTGGGAAAAATAAAAAGACAGTTGAAAACCAGAGTTGGTGAACACGTCCAAACCATAATCAAGAAAGATGATGAACGGCCACTTTCACTTCACTTTCTGAAATACCATGATGGCAAACCCGATGGATTAACTTTTAAGGGAATTTATTGCTTAAATCTCCCCCACCGACGTGGCGATTTCGATAAGATCCTCTATAGGAAAGAGAAAATGTGGATATTCAATTTGGACAGTATGCAGCCGGCCGGTTTGAACAACGAATGCAATTTATCGGTATCTCTTGATTCCCAACTGAGGTGCTGATGTCCTTGCACTAAACAATAATTTCCTAATGTTATGATCATTGCCAACCCATGACCGGCTAGCAACACTGTACAATAGAATATCTATCCACGCAAAACTCACTCTGAGATTAGAATGTTCCTATTGATTGAATTGAACCTGACGTAGAATCATTAAGTAAAACTACAACAGTGGACACGTGAAAATCAACTTTTCTATCTAAAACTTAAGGGAAGAATGATCATCAAATCTAGCTATATATGAATGTAGAATGTTAGATAGCCGTGTAAGATATCCAAATGACACGTTCTCTATATTTATTGTTTAAGGAAAATGAAAATAGAGGGGATAAATGAACTGAGAAACAGAAAATTATTTCAATACTAGCCTTCACCTGCTAGTTGCTTTTTTGTTATAACTAGTATCATACACCTGTTTCTCATTTACTTTACTATTCTGAGGTTCGATCCAACTTTTAACCAATAATGTCATCTTGTATATAGCGATTGCAGCAATGAAACCATGATGTGATTCGCTTTCTGAACAATGAAGGCACTATTAATAATATTAAAAATAATTAAGCCTTCTGTTATTTTTGCATCAGTGTGTTTTTGGAATTCCACAGGTCATCCCCCCGTATAGTCTATACAAACAAATTTGTGTGAATTGGCATGGATGGTGGTGTAGTTGATCCAATTAAGCCACAGGTGTTTACATTTAGAACACCTGTTAAGGAAGGTATATCTGGACAGACACCAGACCAATGCGCATGCTCCGATGAAGCTTTGTTGAAAGCGAAACATGTAAGCAGTTTGCCGCTACACCCGCTGTAGTTTTGTACATGGGTGCGTGACCCACACGACCAACCACCTAAATAACTTCAAAAATAATCATCCACCACCTTCCGATTGGAACTTGTCCTACAGGCATACAGATACCCATGCCTCACTTTCTTGGATATACCTGGACACTCGATACAACTCTTCCCAGGGCTGTTATATGGACTTAAGACAAATGGACTGGTATGATTTAAAGCACTACGATTGACATGTGCTGAACACAGCAGGAATAATACAGAACAAACACGCGAGGAACGGGTGAGTGTTTTATAGATCTACTCCCTATACGGGACCGAATGCAAACCAGAAGGACACTTGAAGTGGACGGCTGAGTGACTTTTCAAGACCCCAATGGTGAGCTATAAAATTTGACTTTATACCGTCAAGCCCTGTTGTGGAGGTCAGTTTCCATGTATGAAAAGCCAGGGCAGTCTCATGATATCTCTGCCTACCTAATATGCGTGAGGTCTAGTTGGTCTGTATATGGTCTGTCAGCAATCTAGTCTATGAACGCTATCCAGAGATTAATTTGTAATCCGGATCTAGTGAATTTTCCAGGATTCATATATTCAAATGAATGAACATTCAAAACTGACAAATAACCGGTACTATAAGTAAACTCAGCTGTGGATGTATGAAAGTGGTGTGTATGGCCGATCGGATGGCCACCCATGTTTATAGTTTTTGACTAGTCTTATTTTAAAATAGGTGTTTACAATGATGTGTTTTTCTTTCATTTAATATTTTTTCTACTACTAATTGCGGTTTACTAATAAAGTATATATAAATACCAGAGCCTTGTTGAAAAATTATTTTCCGTTTGGGGACGTTCCATCCCCAAACTCTTCCCCCCCTTTTTTATACAGGTACTAGTGTGTGCATCACGGATTGTAGAAATCACACCAAATCGGGTTGTTGTACTGACGCTGGTATTTTGCTAAATTTTGTATTATTCCGACGAGACCAGTCCTCGAGATCTGCCAGTTCGAGGTTAATTAATTGTAGTTCATCCTCATGTTCTGTGCATGTGTCAATCATTTTATTGTGGGTGGTGAGGAGATCAGAGACTTTGGTTTCAATGTGGTGGAGACGTTGGTCTTGTTGTTGCAGTACATTAGCCAGGGATGACACAGTAACTGAGAGGTCTAGGTACAGAGTCTGTTTTAGAGATATCGGCATACTCTTCATTGTCTGCTCTGAAACTGGACAGAGGCAGGGAAATTATCAATGGCTTGAGAGTGCTGGTTGTCAGGAGAAAGCAGAGTGATGGAGAGATTGTGAGACTGCTCGGGTATCCCCTCTTCCCTTCTTGGCTTTAATTTTACTGGGGAAGCTGTGGAAGGTAAGCAGGGAGGTGTGTACTCACGGTTTGCTGCTGATTGCAGGGAGAAGTCATTCTGATGTGAGCCATACTGACTACCGTGGTAAGAGAGCCGGGTAGCATGACTGTGTGAGCTGCCGGCGCCATCTTGGCTGCTGCTCACTGGAGGGAAAAAGTTTGTAAGCTTCTGGGGAAGTTTCAGCTGCTTCCTCCGCTTTGACATTTTGCCCACCAGGTGTCCGGTCCTCGAGTAGGATTTTCGGGCGTGTTAGACCCCGTTCGCTGGTCTGTGAAGTCACCTGTAGCCAGGTGAAGAGCGGCGCTAAGGGATTATGCTGCCATCTGCGGTGTCGGCAAGCCACGCTCTCCCCTATATTTTTTTTATTTAGATTGTCCCTTTAAAGTAAGAAGTATGAAGTTACATGGATGGTCAGAGCTTTTAAAAATGGAGGAGATCATGTGTTGGATTTAAAAAATACAGAAGATTTCTTAGACGTTTTTAAAGAAAATTAGTAGGCCCTTTTAACAATTTAATAGTGACCTGGTTAGTAGCTAAAAGTAAGTTGCATCACTGCCACTGCATTATTTTAGTTCCTTTTATTAAGTATTTTGAAAGTGGGACTTTAATTTATTGACACTCACCGGCCACTTTATTAGGTACACTTTGCTAGTACTGGGTCGGACCCCCTTTTGCCTTCAGAACTGTCTTAATTCTTCATAGAAATAGATTTAACAAGGTGTTGGAAACATTTCTCAGAGATTTTGGTCCATATTGACATGATAACATCACGCAGTTGCTGCAGATTTGTCGGCTGCACATCCATGATGGAAATTTCCTGTTCCACCACCATCGCAAAGGTGCTCTATTGGATTGAGATCTGGTGACTGTGGAGGCCATTGGAGTACAGTGAACTCATTGTCATGTTCAATAAACCAGTTTGAGAGAATTTGAGCTTTGTTACATGGTGTATTATCCTGCTGGAAGTAGCTATCAGAAGATGGGTACACTGTAGTTATAAAGGGATGGACATTGTCAGCAACAATACTCAGGTAGGCTGTGGCATTTAAACAATGCACAGATGGTACTAAGGGGCCCAAAGTGTGCCAAGAAAATATCTCCTATGCCATTACACCACCACCACCAGCCTGAACCGATTATACAAGGCAGGATCCATACTTACTTGTTGTCTATGCAAAATTCTGACCCCGGAGTGGTCATCTGCTGCTGTAGCCAATTTGCTTCAAGGTTTGATGTGTTGTGTGCATTCAGAGATGATATTTTGCATACCTTGCTTGTTATGAGTGGTTATTTGAGTTACTGTTGTCTTTCTATCATCTTCAACCAGTCTGCCCATTTTTCTCTGACCTCTGACATCAACAAGGCATTTTTGTCCACACAAAAGCCGTTTACTGGATATTTTCTCTTTTTCGGTCCAGTCTCTGTAAACCCTAAAGATAGTTATTTGTGAAAATCCCAGTAGATCAGCAATTTTTGAAATACTCAGACCAGCCCGTCTGGCACCAACAACCATGCCATGTTCAAAGTCACTTAAATCCCATTCCTTCTGATGCTCAGTTTGAACTTCAGCAAGTCGTCTTCATCACGTCTACATGCCTAAATGAACTGAGTTGCTGTCAAGTGAGTAATTTTAGAAATTTGTGTTATCAAGCAATTGGACAGGTGTACCTAATAAAGTGGCCGGTGAATGGGTTTTGAGGTAAAGGTCTCCTCTTTAAACATCTTTTAAAAGAAACAAATGCTTTTAAAGCCATGGTTACACAAATGTTAAGCTTTGTCAATAAAGTTATTAAACAGACTCATTTTGCGTTTCCACTTTAAGCGGTGAGCACATATTTTTCCATTTGTCTTTAAACAATGTAAACATTTAGGTGAGCCAATTAATCCTTGAGGTATAGTCAAGTTTAACCACTTAAGCCCCGGACCAATATGCAGCTAAAGGACCAGGCCTCTTTTTGCGATTTGGCACTTTGTCGCTTTAACTGACAATTGCGCGGTCATGCGACGTGGCTCCCAAACAAAATTGGCGTCCTTTTTTTCCCACAAATAGAGCTTTCTTTTGGTAATATTTTATCACCTATGCGGTTTTTATTTTTTGCGATATAAACAAAAATAGAGCGACAATTTTGAAAAAAATTCAATATTTTTTACTTTTTGCTATAATAAATATCCCCCAAAAATATATAAAAAAAACTTTTTTTTTCTCAGTTTAGGCCAATGCGTATTCTTCTACATATTTTTGGTAAAAAAAATTGCAATCGCCGTTTATTGATTGGTTTGCGCAAAAGTTATAGCGTTTACAATATAGGGGTAGTTTTAAGGCATTTTTATTATTATTTTTTTTTACTAGTTATGGCGGCGATCAGCAATTTTTTTCATGACTGCGACATTATGGTGGACACATCGGACACTTTTGACACATTTTTGGGACCATTGTCATTTTCCCAGCGATCAGTGCTATAAAAATGCAATGTGAAAATGACACTGGCAGTGAAGGGGTTAACCACTAGGTGGCGCTGTAGGGGTTAAGTGTACCCTAAGAAGTGATTCTTACTGTAGGGGGTGTAGCTACACGTTACACGTCACTGATCGTCTGTTCCGATGACAGGGAACAGACGATTTCTGACATGCCATGGAGAAGAACGGGGAAAGGTTTGTTTACACTCACGTCTCCCCGTTCTTCAGCTCTGTGACACGATCGCGGGACACCGGCGGCGATTGGGTCCGTGGGTCCCGCGGGCGTGGTCACGGAGCTCAGGACCGGGTCGCGAGCGCGCCGCCGGCCGCACGTGCGTGACCCACGGCTGGGCTCTTAAAGGGCAACATACCTGTACGTTGATGTGCCCAGCCGTGCCATTCTGCTGACGTATATCGGTATAAGGCGGTCCTTAAGTGGTTAAAGATGCAATAAGCTGCTAAATTTGCTTTGGGTTTTTAGACTTCAGTGACCTCTGGTCATGAAATGGTTAAACAGCTAACATTCACAATTTTCTACACACAATTTAAAATTTTAAGGTGCAAATGTAAGCTTATCAGTGGCAGTGGCAACCCACAAAAAGGAGCCAACAATATTATTTGAGTGCACATTACAGTTGACTAACTTTGTGATATTTCTTTCCCATAAGCCCTTTAATTCACCTCTCTTTCTCACTTTACCTGATGTGTTTTGTTACTACACAAAAACAAACATCTCATCATAAGAGGCAAATCATTGATTACAAGATGAAATCATGGGTGCAGGCACAGCAAGGCACCGCCAAATTAGCACCTGTCAAAAATTGATTACAAAAACACATGTATGACACTATTGTTTTGTGACAGGTACTAAGAATAGACAGAAAGAAAACGTTTTTAATAAAAGCAGAAGGAAATAAGAACATTCATAAAAGGATCTTCCATATTGTTTTTTTTTCTGAAACTAAAGTAAGTTATTGATTGACCTGAATATAAAGTAATCAATTTTCTTTTACACTACATTGTTGCAGAGGCACAATACAACAAAAAGGAAGATATTTGTACTTCACATAACATCTTTTTCTTAAAGTCCATTGAGGGACACAGGAATGTAGTATATAATTAGATATGTGCATTATACTGTCACCTTTAGGAGGTTGAAATATGTATATTTTAGTGCACACAAACACAAAAAAAAAAAAAAACATTAAAAAGATGGGGTTGTGTCAACTAAATATATACCAAAGGTGTCAAGCCTTAAACTTTTATGTTATTTTGGTAGAATTGACATTTTGATTGCAGTAATTTTACCTAAAAATGAAATATTGAAGAATTTCCAGGTTTTTAACACCAATCTCAGTCTTTGTAACATGGGTAAATAATTTTTGGTGGCTAAATCTTTGGGGTCTGGGGTAAGGTGGATACCGAGATAAGGTAAAGTATCATTGGACCACGTGAAGTTGAAGTATGTGCGAATTGAATCAAATTGTGAAGGAGGAATATTAATTGGCATTCCCACTGATTTTGAAACATTTACTGATAACCCTGATAGAGCAGAATTTTTTTTGAGTGTGGCTAGTAAGTTTGGTAAGGCTATTATGGGTTGGGTAAGAAATAGTATCATATCATCCGCATACATACTAAGTTTGTACGTTTTGTTATTAGAACTATAACCCTTTATATCTGGGTGTTGTAGGATGGCAGCCGCTAGGGGTTCGATTGCTAGGGCAAACAATAGAGGTGAAAGGGGACAGCCTTGCCTAGTGCCTCTTCCGATTTTGAAGAATTCTGAGTTACAGCCTGGCAATTTTATTCTAGTGGCAGGGTTATGGTATAGGGCATGAAATCACATGAATAAATTCACCATTAAAACCATACTTTTGTAAAACTAAATCTAAGTATCTCCAGGTGACGCTATCGAAAGCTTTATTAATGTCTAGACTTAATAGTAGGACTGGGTGAGATTTGATATTTGCTTCCTGAATTATATTAGTAACTAGACGAATGTTATTATTTCTATTTAGAGCACTCCCAATTAGAATAAATAAATTAATACTTACTAAATTTCAATAAAGTCAATAAATTTATATGGTCGGACTCCCACCCAAGAATTGCCCAATCTGTATTATATATGTCCACGAAAAGAGGTGGATTGGGACTCCCGAACTTTTGGTCATATTATCTAGCTGCAAGATGGGCACAGATTGCTCAATGGCATTTACACAACCCGAAAATCCCGTGGGTAATATTTGAAAAATATTCAATACTACCCCATTCTATATCAGGATTACTATGGGGCAACTTTGGAAAGGCTGAACCTCTTAGTGGCCCATTCATACCAATTATGGAGACTGCATAATAAACTTTTATGTTATCAACTTAGAGTTGACCATAAATCATGACCCTAGAATTATTGTGGCCACTATTGCGGTCACTGCAAAACCTCACATGTGTGGTGCAAATGCTATTCATATCACATGTGCACCCTAAGAGCACTCTTAATCCTGAAGCTATTTACCAAGGTCCTGGGTTTCCCAGAGATGGGAGAGCCTGGGAGCTACCACAGACAGCTCTGGTATGGATGCCATGTCCAATGTACTGTGAAAGAGATCTGACAGCTGTAGAGCTTTTACATGAAAGCCTAGAGCAAAAAAATACAAAAATGATCAAGCTTGTTTAACCCTTTGAATGCCATAATGTTTATAACTGTATCTTGGTAGGTAAGGGATTACCTGTATTCTCTGCAGACCAGGCACAAAGCCAAATCACCCTACCCATCTGAGCAGACACTATGCCAATGCAAGATCCAAGCTTAGATGCTTGCAAGAGACTAGGGATGGGCTATCTGTTCGAGTCAAACATGAGTTTGACTCAAACATTGGCTGTTCGCCCGTTCGCCGAACAGCGAACAATTTGGGGTGTTCGCAGCAAATTTGAAAAGCTGCGGAACACCCTTTAAAAGTCTATGGGAGAAATCTAAAGTGCTAATTTTAAAGGTTAATATGCAGGTTATTGTCATAAAAAGTGTTTGAAGACCTGGGTCCTGCCCCAGGGGACATGTATCAATGCAAAAAAAAGTTTTAAAAACTGCAGTTTTTTTGGGAGCAGTGATTTTAATAATGCTTAAAGTGAAACAATAAAAGTGAAATATTCCTTTAAATTTTGTACCTATGGGGTGTCTATAGTATGCCTGTAAAGTAGTGCATATTTCCCGTGTTTATAACAGTCTCTGCACAAAATGACATTTCTAAAGGAAAAAAAGTCATTTAAAACTACTCGCGGCTATAATGAATTGTCGGGTCCTGGCAATACAGATAAAAGTAATTGAAAGTCATTGATAAATAAAAAAAAAAAAAGCGTGGGGGTCCCCCCCAAATTCCATTACCAGGCCCTTCAGGTCTGGTATGGATATTAAGGGGAACCCTGCGCCAAATAAAATAAAAAATGGCGTGGGGTTCCCCCCAAAAATCCATACCAGACCCTTATCCGAGCATGCAACCTTTCAGGCCGTAGGAAAAGAGGGAGGGACGAGAGAGCGCCCCCCCTTCTGAACTGTACCAGGCCACATGTCCTTAACATGGGGAGGATGTCCCCATGTTGATGCGGACAAGGGCCTCATCCCCACAACCCTTTTGTGGAGGTTTGCGGGCGGGGGGCTTATCGGAATCTGGAAGCCCCCTTTAACAAAGGGAACCCCCAGATCCCGGCCCCCCTCCCTATGTGAATTGGTAAGGGGTACATTGAACCCCTACCATTTCACAAAAAAAGTGTCAAAATGTTAAAAATAAAAAAATAAAAAAGAGATTCCATCGATGTAATCCAAAAAATCCATGCTCGATCTCCAGCGATGTAATCCAATTCTCGATCTCCAGTGATGGATGATCTCCAGCAACTCCAGCGAGGAAAACACACACGATCCTGCCTCCACCGGAGGCACCCGGCAAATGACGCGGTGCCAGCCTGACAGCTCTTATGTAGCTGAGGGCGGGGCCACCCGTCACGTGACCCTGTCCCCCTCTGACGCAAGGGGAAACGCCAGGGTTTCCCAGTGACGTGTACGGGTGACCCCGCCCCCTCTGATGCAATGCAGGTTTCCAGCTCACTACCAGCTAATGATGCCACCTGTCATCAGCGGTGCACAGAGATAACAATAATAATGTGCCTGCTCCTGCTTCGCCTCTCTCTGTTCCCGGGGGATTACCTGCAGCAGCAGCTAAGTGGATGTGGGGTAGGTCGGTGTGATCAGCGGGGAATTTCTCATCCGGTACTCAACAACGACCAGATTCTACTACCTACCTACCTGGAGGAAGGTTGGAGCATGTATATCAACCCTGTACCTGCCTGCCTGCTAATACCTAGGTAAGAAGAGAGCCCAGCTTGCTCTGCATGTCACTGATTGCATTTATAATATGTGAACACATTGCATATAGGGGTATATTAATACCCCTGTCTGACCGACTGACCAACTAAACAGAGGGGGGGTCTGACCGACTGAACAGAGGGGGGGTCACCTCCAAAAAATAGAGCACCAGCTGCCACTGGCAAGGTGGCTCAGCAGCAGCAGTAAGTGAAAAGGCCTGCATCAGTGCACTGATAGCAGTGTGAGGAAGTGCACAGTGGCAATGAGCCAGGAAGTACATGGTGGCAAAGCTGGACAGCGTGTGAAGAGATGTGTATTAGTGGGGAGTGAGGTAGTACATGTTGGTTTAGTGGCAATGAGCACGAGCCAGGAAGTACAAGTTGCTGCAATGGCAGTGACTGGAGTATTAGGTTTCCTGCTACTCAGTAAGGTCACCAGATTTTTAAAATGAAATCCGGGGACATATTTTTTTTTTTTTACTAGTAATGGTGGCAGTTTCCGCCGCAGAAGAACATACGAGCGGAGCTGAATGAGCATGCATCTGAAACTGAAGAAATATTCCCTCCGCTCCGACCAGCACATGATCATCAGAAAGGGGCACAGATAATGGAAAAAAGTACACCCCCCTAAGCTAGTAGGAGCGGGGGGGTGTAATTCAGAATTTTTGTTTTTTATTTCTGCACTGACTGTCTTTGAAATTGCCCCAGCCCCTGTTTAAATCCAATCCAGGGACAAAACCAGGGACAGACTTGGTCCGGGGACAGTGTCCTCAATCCGGGGACTGTCCACGGAAACCGGGGATGTCTGGTTACCCTATGCTACTGTCATTATGTCAGATGCATGTCAACAGAGTGTGTCTGCATGTGCTGTTCAATGAAAGTGAGCTAGCTAGTTCTGCAGGGATGACCCAATGAGTTGGGTAGGATATCCTTATAAGAAGGTCTCTGAGCAGTGCAGTCACCTCTCACTTCAGCACTAAAATAGCTGCAGCCAGAGCTTTACCTCCCTCACCAGAACTTTACAGGCAATATCATCAGATCAACCCACCACATGCCTTCTGTGTGGACATGCAGTGTTGACAATGCTCTGCATCATAATAGAGATGAAAAATGTTGGTAACACATGTCCACACTGTATAACTGTATCTCCCAGCTTCTGTAGGTGGTTGAGATTTATAAAACCGAATGCACCACATCACAGGAGTGCTAGGAGTGCTAACGTCCCCTTCTCAGTTACTGGGTTTGTTGAAGACGTCTTTCAGAATATTGATGTCAAATTACTTTGGATTTAGATGTTTATTTGGATTTTAAATATCTGGCCACATATGTTATAATATAAACAATCCCGAAGATAGCCCTTACACTCTATGTGTGAGGTGAATGCTTGGGTGCTCACTGCTCACCCACAAATATCTATCTTTACAAGTCCAAAACAGGCTTTAAAGCACTCATTCAGAGGCAAATCAAAACAACGGCATTTTATTGTCAACCTACCTAAGAGAGAATTGGTTCCTGTCACGTGATGTGACAAAGCCAGCCCTTTATTTTACTTTTCACACTTTACTTCAGATTAAGGCTACCAGATTTTCAAAATGAAATCCAGGGTCACCCTACTGATCACTTTTAACCACACACAGAAAGTTATGCCCTTATTTGTAACCATATCCACAAAACCACACCCCACTCCTCCACCACTCTGTTTCTCTAAAGGCAAAATCTTGTGTAAGCATCCTATCAAATAGTGTCAGACAAGTATAAGTGGGTAATAAGGTGTTTTTGACAGGATGGGCAAAGTGAGAGACTCTTAACCACTTGAGGTCCGGAAGGTTTTACCCCATTCATGACCAGGCCCTTTTTTGCGATACTTTAACTAACAATTGCGCAGGCGTGCGACGCTACACACAAATAAAATGTATTTCCTTTTTTTCCCCACAAATAGAGCTTTATTTTGGTGGTATTTAATTACCTCTGCGGTTTAAAAAAGAAAAAAAAAAACACCAACAATTTTGCAGCACAGCCGGGGGGCGGGGGCACGCTCCCTAGCTTGCGTAGCTGATCACATACTGGGTACATGATCCTGTGCAGGAGAGCCGTCTTGCCACCATATACATACTGTATATGGTCGGCAAGCGGTTAATGAAATAAGGGAATGGAGAATCTGACACTAAATTCTCTGCCACCTTCTACTGGGAAATGGCATAGTTACTGCGGTGACTCACTGTGGTCACTAAGTTTGCTTAGGGGAAGTAGGGACAGGCGCAGTTGCACCCCCTGCAGTTCTGCCAATTATGACTGACCAGAAGTACATACTTTTATCTTTGGCAGTAAATGTATTTTTGAGAAAGGTTTTCCTTCAAACCACCACAAAGAATACATTGAGACTGTTAACATAGGATTTCTTTTTGAAACCAATCAAAAAAGTACAAACCGCTTTATACTGAATAGTTTTGTCACCACCATACAGTAAATGATGCAGTAAATCTGTAGATAATAACTGGGGTTAGAGAAAATGTGGCTATTTTGTTAGTATTTCATATATCTACCTTAGTAGTCTTAGTAGATTTTAATGACATCAGGGTTCACACTATTACTCCTGTATTAAGCATACACAGGTGACAAGAAAAAGTTCCATCAGTCACATACCTGTATACTGTATTTAAAGCTGTTGTATACCCCGCTATCACATTTTTACCTACAGGTAAGCCTATAATAAAGCTTACCTGTACGTAAAATTATTATCTCCTAAAGCTGCACGGTTTAGGAGATATTCACCTTGCATGCAGCTGCTGACATCAGCGGTGCATGCGCTCTGAATTTTCGGCGGATGCTGCCAGAAAATCAGAGCTTCGTCCTGGTAAAAGGATTCCCACGCACATGCGCGGGAGTGGTGTCATCGCGGCTCCGGACACTCACAGTGCCGGAGCCACGCACCCGGAAGAAAGATCGAGGGCATACAGCCGCTTTAATTGTAATCAAAGCTGATTTCTGACAGCTTATTATTGTATCAGATTATACATTCTAAAATGTTTCAATAGAGAAATAACTTTATGGAAAAAACATACTGTATCCTGATGCGATGAAAGGAACGACAGTGATAAGATGACTACAAGCAGCAAAGTGACTTGCGTTAACAGAGAAGTCTCCCATTTTCCCTGTGATAAACTTTTTTTTGAAATGTGTGATCTTTACTTTTTACTGGTGTATTGAGTCATTTAATATTTTTCCTTCAATAACTGAGGTTTCTTTTCTAAGAAAAACACATCTCAAACACTCAAAGACATTGTTTCTCTAATAGCATAGCTATAAGTACCTTAAAAAGAAGTGGACAGCAGAGCATTAAATAATGTAGCTGACTAAGACAAAGAAGCTCCAGAATTAATTATTGATTTTTGTAGTTCTTTTACTTAGGAGTATCACGTCTGTGTATTGTGTTTATACAGATTGAAGTCAGTGTATTAGAATGTAATGAACACATTGGGGTCGATTTACTAAAGGCAAACGCACATGCACTTTGCCAGTACACTTGCACATATTTTTACCAGACCTTAGTGAATGTGGGAAAGCTCAGCTGATTTTCATCATCCAATCACATACAGTCCAAAAATTTTCCCCCATTACAGCAAATTGTATCATGTTTTAGTGTGTGTGTGTGTGTGTGTGTGTGGAGGGGGAGGGGGGGTTGCCTACCTCTGGATCAACTGTGGGTATACAGCACTGGCCAAAAGTTTTGAGACTGACACAATATTAATTTTCACAATGTCTGCTGCCTCAGTTTTGATGGCAATTTGCATATACTCCATAATGTTATGAAGAGTGATCAGAGCAAATCATATCCAAGAATATTTCTGCTACTAAGATTGCACCTAAATCAACCATTTATGGGATCATCAAAAACTTCAAGGAGAGAGGTTCAATTGTTGTGAAGAAGGCTTCAGGGCGCCCAAGAAATTTTAGCAAGTGCCAGGACCATCTCATACAGTTGATTGTGGTGCAGGATCGGGGCACCACCAGTGCAGAGCTTGCACAGGAATGGCAGCAGGCAGGTGTAAGTGCATCTGCATACACAGTGAGGCAAATAATTTTTGGAGGATGGCCTGGTGTGAAGAAGGGCAAAAAAGAGGAAAAACATCAGGGACAGACTGACATTCTGCAAAAAGTTCAGGGATAGGACTGTTGAGGACTGTGGTAAAGTAATGATGAATCCCCTTTCCGATTGTTTGGGACAATCGGAAAAAATTATGTCCAGAGGAGAAAAGGTGAGCACTACCATCAGTCCTGTGTCATGCCAATAGTAAAGCATCCTGAGACCATTCATGTGTGGGATTGCTTCTCAGCCAAGGAGTGGATTCACTTACACAGTTTTGCCTAAGAACCCATCCATGAATAAAAAAATGGTACAAAATCCATCCTCCGAGAGCCACTTCTCCCAACCATCCAAGAACAGTTTGGTGATGAACAATGCCTTTTCCAGCATGATGGAGCACCTTGCCATAAGGCAAAGTGATAACTAATTGGCTTGAGGAACAAAACATCAAAATTTTGGGTCCATGGGTAGGAAACTCTCCAGACCTTAATCCCATTGAGAACTTGTGGTCAATCCCCAAGAGGTGGGTGAACAAAACAACTCCACAAATTCTGACAAACTCCAAGCATTGATTATGCAAGAATGGGTCAGGATGTGGCCCAGCAGTTGATTGACATCATGCCAGGGTGAATTGCAGAGATCTTGAAAAAGAAGGGTTAACACTGCAAATGTTGACTGCATACATTTTATGTAATTGTCACTAAAAGCTTTTGACACTTATGAAATGCTTGTAATTATACTTCAGTATACCATAGTAACATCTGACAAAAAGATATAAAAACACAGAAGCAGCAGACTTTCTGAAAATTAATGTTTGTGTTATTCTCAACATTTTTGACCACAGGAGTAGGGGCTTTTTTTTCTGTTCTCTGTTGGTTGAACTGGTCAGACTTGTGTCTTTCTTCAACCAGATGTAATTATGCTTTTTTGTTTTATTTTCCTTGCATCTGATTGGGTATTCTTACAAGGGAATTGTAAACTTTGAGGCAAATAAGCGCGACTGCATTTGCAAAGTGCACAGTCCTATTTCCTTTTAGGAAATCAACCCCAAAAGGGTCAGTTGCCATTGTTTAATTTTGGAAGTATATGTTAATGTACACATTCCAGGTAACCATTTTGCATTGCATTTACAGAAAATTACAGCGGCTGCAGATTGAAAAGGAAAGGTTGTTTTTAATAACATTTAATTACTATATGACGTGTGTCGCAATTGTATACACTATATTATTTCTTTTAATTTCCCCTCCCCCCACGAAAGTGGAGTTACCCTTTAAGCATAAAGTGACCAAGGGAAAAAGTATCAGCCATTGGCCGAAAATTAACAACATGGTTGTTCACACTTTTTCCTCAACTGGGCAGCAGTAGTTGTTTGATTCAGTACCCATAAATAGTAGACATGTGCACACTGAAATATTTCATTTCGGAATTTAGTTTTAGTCTGAAAAATAAATTTATTTAGTTACTCCCGAAATTTGTTTTTATTTATTTTGTTTCGTTAAAAAATGCATTTGTCCGAAAATCCAAATTAATTAAGGACGAATCTGTCATTGAAGGCTTATGCCGTGTACACACGATCATTTTTCCCGTCGGGAAAAATGTCATTTTTTTTTTTAACAAGAAAAACGACCGTGTGTGGGCTTTTTGTAATTTTTCCCGACGGGAAAAACGTCATTAATCACGACAAGAAAAATTAGAACATGCTCTAATTTTTCTCGTCGTGATTCCCGTCGTTTTTTTCTGCGGCAGTTTTCCCAACACTGCCATGGAGCCCACACACGGTCGTTTTTCTCGACCAAAAAAAATGTCGGGAAAAACGGACGTGTGTATGGAACCAAGCCGTTCCCTTGTTTTTCCCGTCTATTTTCTCGACGGTGTTTTCACCGTCGAGAAAATTGATTGTGTGTACGCGGCATTATGGTGTCTGTCGAATGTTCTAAGAAGATTCGACGGAGCAGCTAAAAGATTCAACGGCGCAATCGTACATTTCCAGTTGAATGTTCCACCTACAAGCTATAGAAGAATTCTAATGTTGTATGACACTAGTAATAATTATATTTATAAATTATTATTACTAGTCAACAAACATTCAAATTGTTCTATAGCCTATGGGCCGAGCAGACATGTACGATTGCAGCTTCGTACAGTTTAGCTGCTTGTCGAATCTTCTTAGAACTTTCGACAGACACCATAAGCCTTCAATGACAGATTCAACGTTTGTATGTTTTTCGCTGCTTCATCGAATCTTCGTCGTTCATGTCGAATGGTCTACCCCAACGCTGTCTCTATAATGACCAATCTTTTCTCTCTATGTCGAATCTTTCCTCTCTATGTAGAATAATCTTGGACTAATAGAGTTAAGGTTAGGCACATTCGACCGCAGATTCGATAGACAAAGATTGTTATTGTCAGCATCGTGTCAAATCTCCTATCTATATCGAAATGTTGTAGAAACGAAAACGAAAATAAAGCATTTTTTTATGTTGAATCTTTCGGATTTCGAATTCTGCGCGTTCGTTTTCGTTTGTTAAAATGATAACGAAAATACCGTATATACTCGAGTATAAGCCAAGTTTTTCAGCACATTTTTTTGTGCTGAAAATGCCACCCTCAGCTTATACTTGAGTCACCTTTTTGCGCCTGATCTCCTGGACTTTGAGGACCCGGTACCCAGCGGCCGCAGCCTCACTCTTCCTCTACAAGTGTGCAAAGTTTTCTTGTCTGGGGGACCTATGACCGGGGAGCACCGATTATTCAAAGCCGGGCAATGCTTCCTTAGACTCCCATGTTAAACGGTCATTTCTCTGGTGAGTTTGGCGACCCAGTACCAGCCGGTCGTAGGTCCCCTGGACCCAAAACATGGCACACATGTAGCCTAATTTCTTCTCTATAAGTGTGCAAAGTTTTTTGTCTTGGGGACCTACGGCTGGTGAGCACCGATTTTTCAAATCCGGGCAACCTTTCCATAGACTCCCATGTTAAACGTCAGTCTAGTCATGGGCACAGTGAGGCATGGACACAGTGAGACATAGACACAGTGAGGCATGCACATGGACACAGTGAGGCAAAGTGAGGCACAGTGAGGCTTGCAGATGGACACCCTAGGCTTATACTCGAGTCAATACGTTTTCCCAGTTTTTTTGTGGTAAAATTAGTTGCCTCGGCTTATATTCAGGTCGGCTTATACTCGAGTATATACGGTACCTGAAATTCGGATGAAAATGCATTCGGACGAAAACAAATGCACATGTCTAATAAATAGTAGTACTGCACAAATCAGGAAATGATTATCTCTTGTCTATAGGCTATATTTATAAAGCAGTAAATGGGAGTTTCACAAAAATCTATTTAATGGATAAGTTCACCTTTTGTAACATGTTACACCCATATTCAACATTTTACAAATGCACACCCCCCGCCGCTCCCCCCGTCCGCAGTTCTGACAGCTAGCGAGAGATCTTCTCCCCCCCTAGCTGTCACAATTTACAAAAAACGTGGCCGTGCGGAGCTCCGCCTGCCCGGCCACATCATCAATTCACAGTGTTCTGTGATGGGAAAACTACAAAGTCTAATAGCCTTTGCGGCTGTCGGGTTGTAGTTCTCAACCCGACAGCCGCAAAGGCTATCAGACTGCCTGGCCATATCGGAGGTACGGCCAGACAAATACACAGACAGTCTGTAGGACTGTAGCATCACACCAACGATCTGCTGACCATGTGTGCAATGCTTTAGAGGTCCATTACAAAATAAATAATAAATGCATATGTTTTTACCTGCAAAAAAAATTGCATTTATTATTTTTGTGTAAAGGTGAACTTATACTTTAAGGTAATTGTCCTTGTACATGTATGTTAAATGTCAGTGATAGCTTCACCTATATATGTAATATGTAACCTAATACATTTAAAAGAAGAACAACTATTTTCTATATGTACTTGATAAGAAAGTTGCATAAGTTCAAATAAGTGTATCCAATATACAAACGTAATGAAATAGGCAAATTACTCATGTAGCGCCCCTTTACTTTTCAGGGGTGCTATGTGCTTAAATTTAGGGGTTGATCTGAGCTAGTAGCCAGGCTCAGACTACTTTGATTTGTTAGTATTCACTTCTGCCTGTGTGATGTAGCCTGACGCACAGTTCCCTGTGGCCTGTAGGTGGCACTGCCACTGGTTACCTTCTGGAGAGATTCAAAGATCCAGCAAAGGCCTTGCAACGTGTTATCACTGGCACCTGTCCTTGTGTTGCAACAGCTGAGAAGTTTGGGACTTAAAGATTCTGTGGCAGAGGATCTCCCGATCGTATCTCAAGGAAAACCTAAAGTGAACGTTCGAGCATCTAGGATCCGCTCTTACAGGGGACTATCCGGGTGAGCTAAACCTACTCAGGATCGAGTAGCGACTATCATACCAGTTTGTGCCTGGACCTATCTCCCAAACCTTGCTGTCCTTTCTCTCACCCACCTTACCTGTCTGCCGAACTTGAACTTGCTTGTGAAATAAACTCAGCGTTGGAGTTAAAGTGGTGTGGACATTGGCCTTACTGGGGAATAATAGAGACTTGTCCCTATACTCTATGGGAAGAGAACCAGTCTGCTGGGAGAACCTGTTGCAGGACCCAAAATTGTTAACACCGCTCAACCTCCTCAAAGAGGAGGGTATGGGCATATAGCGCGGTGTGCCTTGACCTGCAAGTGAGCCGAAGGCAGGAAAAGATCTGTGTGCTACACGTGGGGGCTCGGGTCTGGAATTCTGCAGCTATACCCCCCCAGAAGTTGGACTTTATTTTCCCGTGTGGTTCCGTGGAGGTCGGCCATTTTGGAGAATTTGAGCTGCGCCACTTGTGAGGGAAATGGAGCTAGCGCCCTAACTGTATTTCGAACTGCGTAGTTCGTGGGCATGTCTCGAAAATAGAAAAGCCTGTGAGTTACGGGCAGTAAGAGAAAGAAGGGGGAGGAGCCCCCGCCAAGAGTGTGTTGCATGTGGTGTCTTCGGCGCCAAAGGACAGTACAGATCGGACTAGTGAGTAAGCAACATGTCTACTGCCCCATGGATTCCTGTTTTATCGGGACCTTCTGTGTTCCCACCTGTTTTATCTATGGATGTTGCTCTGCCAACTGCCCCCCTGACGGATACAGGGATCCGGTTGAAGCCCTGAGGCTGCTTTGCGCTTTACAAGTGCAGAGATGCAGAGGCCTTGGGCATGATCTGTCCTAAGTGCCAGGGACTGGTGGTACAGCTTAGGCCGTTTGGAAGTGCCTGGCTATCCCTGAGTCCCGGAAATGGAAGGCTCACTTCAACATTTGTGAAGAATTCTTTGCTATCCGGAGGATTTGGGGTTACGGTTAGCATATTTATGCGGACAGGGTGGTTGTTTGGCTGAATGGGGGAGCGGACATTGAGTATTCAATTACTACCAGTGCCAGATGTAATGACGGTTGCACTACCACCAGGTGGCGGTGATTTGCAGAACTTTAATGAATAACATATGCTAGGATTAGCGAGAATTTGAGCACTTAGTGAAGGGAGCTGTCTTTCTTCGGGGGGACAGCTCACTTCTTATGTATAGTGGTTAGATAGGATGTTGTTTGTGTGCTGTTTTTTTTCTCCCTCTGCAGGTGAACTACTAGCAATTCTCCCGGAGGATGGGCGGAGTGGTAGTTTAGAAGGGGGTGGAACATGTATATTATGCCATGTAAAATGCGACATTGAAAATGGGATGTCAATGTTTGTACTCTATGTTATCTATCCCTTAATCTCTTTTATTCCTGCCCTTCCCCATTTTATTGGTTCCGGCAAAACAATTAAAATTTTTTGTATATAGTTTGGAAATAAATCTGCGCTTGCTCAGGATTGAGGAGCGTAAATTTATTTCAGACACTGGGGACAGTGTCTATTTCAGAGCGGAGTGTATGTAGCGCCCCTTTACTTTTCAGGGGTGCTATGTGCTTAAATTTAGGGGTTGGTCTGAGCTAGTAGCCAGGCTCAGACCACTTTGATTTGTTAGTATTCGCTTCTGCCTGTGTGATGTAGCCTGACACACAGTTCCCTGTGGCCTGTAGGTGGCACTGCCATATCAGGTCAGGTTGAACCGTGGGTGACATTGCTATGGCTTAGGGTGTCCTCTCTTGGGAGTGGTGCGGTGGGCGTGGTTGGCCTGCTGTGCATGCTGGGAGAGGATACATAAGGGGCAGATGCCATTCTTTTGGGGAGTCGTGGGAGTCTGGAGTGTGAGTGGTTCGCGCCACCCGGCTCTCCAGGCCAGGGGTGCGTGTGTGCATGGGTCTCAGGCACCTTTAGCCTGGGGCTGAAACTCCACTAGTAGGCCCAGCAGCTTTAGCTGGGGCCTACCTCCAAAAGAAGAATTCCAGGGTGCCCGGGAGAGGGTGGACCCGCTCTAAGAAGAGGAGACCGGGGGAGGACCTTTCTGATGGACCGGTGAGAGTTCACTGTGAAAGAGAGGCCTGGTTACCTTCTGGAGGGATTCAAAGATCCCCAAAGGCCTTGCAACGTGCTATCACTGGCACCTGTCCTTGTGTTGCAACAGCTGAGAAGCTTGGGACTTAAAGATTCTGTGGCAGAGGATCTCCCGATCGTATCTCAAGGAAAACCTAAAGTGAACGTTCAAGCATCACACCGGCTGCTAGGATCTGCTCTTACAGGGGACTAGCCGGGTGAGCTAAACCTACACGGGATCGAGTAGCGACTATCATACCAGTTTGTGCCTGCACTTATCTCCCGAACCTTGCTGTCCTTTCTCTCATCCACCTTTCCTGTCTGCTGAACTTGAACTTGCTTGTGAAATAAACTCAGCGTTGGAGTTAAAGTGGTATGGACATTGGCCTTACTGGGGAATAATAGAGACTTGTCCCTATACTCTATGGGAAGAGAACCAGTCTCCTGGACCCAAAATTGTTAACACCGCTCAACCTCCTCAAACAGGAGGGTACGGGCATATAGTGCGGTGTGCCTTGACCTGCACGTGAGCCGAAGGCAGGAAAAGGTCCGTGTGCTACACTCAGATTGTAATATTCCTGCTCCCTTCCATTTCTATACATATTCAGAAGGTGATGGTATATGATATTTATTATTCTGCAATTATCTTCACAGCTCTACTTGACATTGCAAAAAAAAAATAAAAAATGTAGACATATAATGCAGAGCGTGGCACCACATCCAATAATAGTTGAGCAAAAACAAAAAAAAAAGAAAGAAGAAAATGGACTTTAAAGGTTGCCACTGTAATCCCAAATAGGAAAAAAGGATTGGTCTCGTATTGTAATAAAATATAATTTATTTAAATCACATAGAAAAAAAGGGGTATATATACTAGGGGTGCGGAATTGAATCGTTGCATCGTTGCATCGCGATTCGGGCGTCCCCGATGCGGCACAGATGCAGGGAAACCTAATAATCGATTATCCCCGATGTCTAGCCCCGCCCCTTCATTCCCGGGAGAGCCGTTTCCTCATTTGTTATTTTTTTCCTATGACAAGCTCATGTGACTGCCCGGCCCGCCTCTCTGCTTTCACGTCTCACGTACGCCAGGAGAGACGTGAAAGCAGAGAGGAGAGAGGGCAGTCACATGAGCGCATCATATACACACACTGTTCCCCCGCCGGATTCTGTTCCCCTGGCTCACGGCTACTATCGGAACTCCGCCCCCCCAGCCCTGTACATTGCCGCTCCCTCCTCCTACGAATGCTAATGCTCCTAATACCGCCCCGCCCCGCCTCTCCAGCCCTCTGCTTACGCCTACTGTTTAACGAATGCTAATGAGCAGAGGGCTGGAGAGGCGGGGCGGGGTGGTATTAGGAGCATTAGCATTCGTAGGAGGAGAGAGCGGCAATGTACAGGGCTGGGGGGGCGGAGTTCCGATAGTAGCCGAGAGCCAGGGGAACAGAATCCGGCGGGGGGAACCATTCTAGGCACAACAGGAAAGTTCTCACTACTGCAGAAAAGGTTAGTTTGGAATTAGGAATTAGGTTAGGGATTAGAATAGGGTAAAGAAGTGTGAAAAAAGTTCATTAAAGTGCCAGTATTATTTTTTCTTTAACCACTTCAATACCATGCACTTATACAGCTTCCTGCCCAAGCCAATTTTGAGCTTTCAGCGCTGTCACAATTTGAATGACAATTGCGCAGTCATGCTACACTGTACCCAAACAAATTTTTTATCATTTTGTTCCCACAAATAGAGCTCTCTTTCGGTGGTATTTGATCGCCTCTGCGATTTTTATTTTTTGCGCAACAAATAAAAAAAGAGCAAACATTTTTAAAAAAACGATGTTTTTCTTTGTTTCTGTTAATTTTTTTTGTAAATAAGTACCTTTTCTACTTCAATGACGGGCACTGATAAGGCGGCACTGAAGGGCACTGATAAGGCGAAACTGATGGGCACCGATGAGGTGGCACCAATGAGGTGGCACTGATGAGGTGGCACTGATGGGCACTGATGATGGGCACTGATAGGCGGCACTGATGGGCACTGATATGTGGCACTGGTATGCGGCACTGATGGGCACTCATAGGTGGCACTGATTGGCACTCATAGGCGGCACTGATGGGCACTCATAGGCGGCACTAATGGGCACTTTTAGGCGGCACTAATGGGCACTTATGGGTGGCACTGATAGGTGGCACGGACAGGCACTGATAGGTGGGCACTTATGGGCACAGATGGGCACGGATGGGCACTGATAGGTGGCACTGATGGACACTAGTAGGTGGCACTGGTGACACTGCTGCCTAGCAATGCCAGCCACCACACATTATTTTATTGGCATGATCGTGCCAGTCAGTGCCCATGTGTGGGCACTGATTGGCATATTTTTTTATGTTTTTTTTATATATTTTTTTTTTTTACTACATGTGGATGGCCATGGGGGCCATCCACATGCTTAGGGCTTCCATGGTGGTCCTTGGGGGCTTCCCTGGTGGTCCAGTGTGGGTATCCGAGGGGGGGCTGCGCTGATAAACAATCAGCGCGAACCCCCCCTGTCAGGAGAGCCGCCGATCGGCTCTCCTCTACTCGCGTCTGTCAGACGCGAGTGAGGAAGAGCCGATCAACGGCTCTTCCTGTTTACTTCCTGATCAGCCGTGATTTGACACGGCTGATCACATGGTAAAAAGTCTCCGACGGAGGCTTTTTACCGAGATCAGTGTAGCGGTGGGTCAGACTGACCCACCGCTCCACCGATCGCCGCGATGCGCGCCCCCCCCGGGCGCGCAGCGGCTGTTATCCCGCAGGACGTCATATGACGTCCAGTGTGGATAACAGAACCACTTCCCGGACGTCAATTTGCTATTGACTGGGCGGGAAGTGGTTAAAGTAAAACGGATATTATACTTACCTACTGATCTTCTGTAGCATGTCCGCAGTCACCGACCATCTCCTGTAGCATGTCCGCAGTCACCGACCATCTCCTGTAGCATGTCCGCAGTCACCGACCATCTCCTGTAGCATGTCCGCAGTCACCGACCATCTCCTGTAGCATGTCCGCAGTCACCGACCATCTCCTGTAGCATGTCCGCAGTCACCGACCATCTCCTGTAGCATGTCCGCAGTCACCGACCATCTCCTGTAGCATGTCCGCAGTCACTGACCATCTCCTGTAGCATGTCCGCAGTCACCGACCATCTCCTGTAGCATGTCCGCAGTCACTGACCATCTCCTGTAGCATGTCCGCAGTCACCGACCATCTCCTGTAGCATGTCCGCAGTCACCGACCATCTCGTGTAGCATGTCCGCAGTCACTGACCATCTCCTGTAGCATGTCCGCAGTCACCGACCATCTCCTGTAGCATGTCCGCAGTCACCGACCATCTCCTGTAGCATGTCCGCAGTCACCGACCATCTCCTGTAGCATATCCGCAGTCACTGACCATCTCCTGTAGCATGTCCGCAGTCTCTCTGACCATCTCCTGTAGAATGTCCGCAGTCACCGACCATCTCCTGTAGCATGTCCCCAGTCTCTCTGACCATCTCCTGTAGCATGTCCGCAGTCTCTCTGACCATCTCCTGTAGCATGTCCGCAGTCTCTCTGACCATCTCCTGTACTATGTACAAGTTGTTGTCTGCTTTGTTTAGACTTTGCTACATGCAGGGAGTGTTGTCTTTTTTTAAAAAGAACAGATATAATTAAAAAAATGGATTTCTCCTGATTGCTTGAATTTTTTTGATGAAAACCATGCGCTGTAATCGTGATGCATCGCGGAATCGAATCGAATCGTTGACCTGATAATCGTAATCTAATCGAATTGTGAGGCCAGTGAAGATGCGCACCTCTAATATATACACACATGAACATATCTGAAATAAGTACACTGTCTCATGCAAGAGAGAAGATAGGGAAGCTGAAACAAGAAAGTAGCATGGATGGCATATGGGACTAGGAAGCCAGTTGGTCCTAGAAGATTCCTTGGCTCTGAGGCCAAGCGTACAGCACTTCAAAATCAACGCCAATGGATTGCTCTACTTAATTTGAGGTTGGCCAAATCACTACAGTATCTGCAAGTTTCGTTGTCAGCCAGGTTTCAATCTACTCCTTGATCAAAACCTACTCCTTGATCTAGAAAATCAGGTTGGTCATATGCTTTCATTATTAATTTTCTGAAAAAACAAACAAACATTTTTTAATAACAATAAATGTGTGCAACTTAACTGAAAAGGACCGACCCGCCTCTAGAAACAAGTTCTCCATTTCTGGAAACTGATAATTTATCACTGTTAATATGTTGGTTGATTGTAGAAGGTCACGTTTTTTAGTCCATTTGGTCCACATTGCTGTCAGTCCACTTTTTGGTTTCTTCAATTATTTTGGTTTCCCTATCAAAGACATCCAAAAATAAAATCAGTATGGAAGAATGTAAACCTCCAGTTGTGCTGCTCTTTCTGGTAGTTCTATAGTATATGTGTTCCACCTATAAACTTAAGGACCAGTATAATATTCCCCATCTCTGCCCAGTTTATTTTTGCCATCTATGTTTTCATTTTCAAAATGACCAATCTTTTCCAGTTTTTACAGAAATTGCTAAACCAAAGATATCTTAATAAAATAGGAAAACTGTCTGTTTACTTGCCAGTTTACTTCTGGTTTATACCGATAATTCCTTATTCTCTAAAATAAAATAAAAGACAAACAGTGCTAGACCATTCTCTGGGCTTTATTTGGACATCAGACATTGGCATCGGACTCATGAGGGGAATAGCAACAGTATATTCTCAAACCCACAGAAAGATGCCATATTCAAACATAGTAAAGTTAATTATGGATATTGCTTCATAGCTTAATATGTAACTCATTATTCTCACATATTTGTATACACACATCTTTGAAGGATATGATGAAGTATTCTAAAATATAAAAATCCATACTTAAAGGGCCGTGCCACCCAGTGACATTATTGGGTGGCACCGCTCCCTGGTGACATCACCGACCGGGGGTATGCTGGGTCTCCCCTTATTTATTTAAGAACTGTCAGACTGAAGAGCTGGCAGATGGCTGGAGCCTTCGTCAGGAGCGGAGCCTTTTTTTTCAGGTTGCTGGTGGAGGTGGGCATCGTGATTATTGATGAATCTACACTGGAGGAATTTTTTTAATTTTTTAAATAATGGACTTGTCACAAACTGCCTACTTTCTTTTTTTACGCTACACTTTTTTGGGTGAATGAGTAGATGTACTCATTCACATGGAGGGGGCAGGATCTGGGGGCCAGATTCCAATAAGCCCACTGCTTGCAGACCCCCACAAACACCAGCCAGGGTTGTGGGGAAGAGGCCCTTGTCCCCATCAACATGGGAATAAGGTGTTTTGGGGGGGGGCAGAGCCTCCACTGCCCCAAAACACCCCCAATGTTGAGGGCATGTGGCCTGGTATGGTTCAGGAGTGGGGCTTGCCCCCCATTTCTTGACCTGCCGAGCTGAATGCTCGAGTAAAGGTCTGGCATTGATTTTGGGGAGCCCCCGTGTCATTTTGTTTTTTGCACGGAGGTTCCCACCAAAGTAAATACCAGACCCAAAGGGCCTGGTATGGATTGGGGGGGACCCCACACCATTTCTTTTTCTTAATTTTTTAATAGACAGCTGATGTCTCATCAGTTGTTAAGGACGTGGTTCCTTAAATATCACATGCCAGGACCACTACCTATTAATCGTATACATTTTTTTTTCCTTTAGTGAATTTCCTTTTACGGTTTTACGTGGTAAATATCACATGAAGCAATAGTGAATTGACATTTTCAGGATTGCATCCGGTATTTGGGAAAACACCGAAATACCACATGTGATCTGGTTCTGTGAATGGATCCCACTGTCGCTTGCTGCCCTGTACACAATCTTTGCTGAAACTGAACTCTCACTGTTGTTTTTCACCTTTATGACTTTAACTATCATATTTATTTTGCACTTGCCATTTTTTACACTGTTTTGCACAATTGGGATATAATGCACAGGTTTTAAGAATTTCACACAGGCGTTCTGTCCGTCCATAGATGGATAAAAAAACAGACAGCAATGAAGGACTCTTGAGCTCCTTTAGGGAAAGGGAGTCTTGACTGATGGGGGCATGGCTAGGAGCTTGAAGTATCAGTATAAAAGTGGAGAAAAAGGATTGGTGGAAGCGCAAGGTGATGGGGTTGGGCCTGAGCTCAATAACAGGACTGCCCTCAGGGAATTTTGGGCCTTTTTTGAAGAGTATGTGTGAGAAGAGCTGGCCACCCTCCTGCCCCCTTTTTTGGATGGTCTTTCACAGCTTTAGCATTTTTTTTACCTTGCCAGCATTAAAAGTTGCAGTAATGGGCTATGCCCTTAATGGGAAACTGTATTTAGGCTTTCTGTCCAGCACCTTTGGTAAGGACAGGTCCCCCTTTGGAATTTGACTGGCTAATGTTATAGCGTGCTCACAGTACAACTGTAACTGGCACTGTTTCAAAGTGTTTACATGTCCTGTGTTGGAAAATTAAATAAAGCTGCGGCCGTGCCCCCTTTTCCAACTTAACAGTTGTAAGTGTGGTTTCTTATATGGGGTGGGGGCAAGGGGTTGTGCTGATGTTAATGGTGGCGTTATGCCTAGACCTATGTACCCCAGCAGTCATGAATTCCTATGGGCAAACAGATGTGAACGGATGATCATCCATTTACATCCACATCTGTTCAGGTCTGTTTTTTAAAATTGAACAAGTCTCTATTTTTGTTTCATTTAAAAAACATCAGCGGGCCAAAACGGTTGTAAATGGATAAAGGTCAATTTTTGCATCAGACTTTTGCATTGGTTGTTAAGGAGCCTGCACCCGCTGGTGTCATAACAAACATGACTCATCCCTGATATTTCCCACTGACTTCAGAATGTAAACAAAAGAGCCAAAAATTAAAAATAAAAAAATAAACTTGTAAAGTCTGGTATGGACAAGGGGGGACCTCACACTCAAATGATGAGAAAAAAAAAACCCCACCCATCAAACCTGACCACTCCTGTGGTTTGCGAGTTATGCTAAGATAAACAAAAGGTAGGAGTCAGAGGTGACCCTGCCCCTTATTGTGTCACTGACCAAATATGAATATGTCCATATATAGTCAATAATATCATAAGGGGTAGGTGAACCCCTTTGTTTACTTCAGCGGTGGGGCCAAATGACAGCTCCACTTCTCTGTCACTAAAGTAAACAAAGGGACGGGGTGACCACGCCCCTTATGCTGTCATTGACCATATATTGACACATCTATATGTGGTCAAAGATGTCAAAGGTAGGCGAGGTCACCTGATCATAAATCAGTGACCCTGTCCCTTTGTTTACCGCAGCAGCAGGGCCGAATGCCATGTCTAGATTAAAAAGAAGGTGAGGTCACCAAGTGACATTACCAGGTGATCCAGCCCACTATCATTGACCTGTGGATATGTGGACATGTCTGATAAGTCACCCCCGCACACCCACAACCACTGGGCAAGGGTTGTGGGAGAGAAGCCCTTGTCATCATTGACATGAGGACAGGGTGCTTAAGGGCATGTGGTTTGGTATGGTTCAGTGGGGGGGACTGACCATTTGTCCCCCCTTTGCCGGCCTGCCAGGCTGCATGCTCGGATAAGGGTATGGATTTAGGGAAGACCCCACACAATTTTTGTTGCCTATCTTTGGACGGGGGGGGGGGGAGGGGGCTCCCCACCGTTCTTTTTTTTATGCTTTAAAGTCGGTACTTTTGTTTACAGTCTTGGGGACTCACCAACTGACAGCAGGGATAAGTTGTGAATGTTAAGAAAGTCAGGGGGCGGATGTAAAAACGGATGAAAATCTGATGTAAACTGAACTGAAATCTGATGTGTGAACTGAATACTTTTTTTCTTTGAAAAAATGTGAATGAACAGATGAAGCCCATGTGAAAAGGGTTGATGATGACTTCTAACTAATTTAAAACTTATTGGCTGTATATTTAAGCAATAATGCAGAACTTTTTGTTTACTTTTATTGTTTGGTATCGGTTTGTGGATATTGTGGTTTCTGCTGTCGTTTTTTTCTGGCAGGTATACTAAGTGCAGAAATGACACACACAAAAAATTTATGCTCCCAGGTTACCACAAATGTACCAATGGTTCTGTAAATATTTGATATACAGTATTTTGGGCCCAATATTGGGCATATGCATCTATTGGCAACTAATAAAATAGCAGACCTATGGCAGCCATGTCTGCCAATTCATACCGCCTACTATCTGTTCTTTTTCTTGGAATTGCTTTTTGTTCACAGCACATGTCTGTGTTGTTTAAAAGTAAAAAGTAGGATTTTTAAAACAGCTTACCTGTAAAATCCTTTTCTTGGAGTACATCACGGGACACAGAGCAGCATAGTCATTACTATGTGGGTTATATAGAACTACCTTCAGGTGCTGGCACTGGCAACTTCCAAAACAGGAAGTACCCTCCCCTATATAAGCCCCTCCCATCCGGGAGTACCTCAGTTTTGTAGCAAAGCAATACGTGTCCCCAAAAGAGGGGTGGGAGCTCTGTGTCCCGTGATGTACTCCAAGAAAAGGATTTTACAGGTAAGCTGTTTTAAAAATCCTACTTTCTTGTTCATACATCACGGGACACAGAGCAGCATAGTCATTACTATGTGGGACGTCCCAAAGCAATGCCACATGAGGGGGGGGATACACCATACATAAGCTGGGCGCCATCAGGCATGAGGATCTTTTGCGGCCTGCAACACACTGCGCCCAAAGGCGACATCCTCCTGACTTCTAACGTCCACCTGGTAGAACCTAGTAAACGTGTGTACTGAAGACCATGTTGCGGCCTTACAAATTTGCGCCAGGGAGGCCTGGTGATGCACTGCCCATGAAGTTCCAACTGCTCTCGTGGAGTGCGCCCTAACTTTGAACGGAGGCGGTCTACTTCTCAAGCCATAGGCTTGTATTATGACCTGTCGAATCCACTTGGCTAAAGTAGATTTTGATGCTGCCTGACCCTTTCTGGGGCCTTCCGGCAGAACAAACAAAGAATCCGTTCTACGAATCTGAGCAGTGGCTTTTAGATAAGCTTTAACTGCTCTTACTACATCCAAAGAATGCAATAACTTTTCCTCTACCGAGCTTGGTTTGGGGAAAAAAGAAGGAAGAACCACATCCTGGTTCAAGTGAAACCTCGATACCACCTTAGGAAGAAAGGCTGGGTGAGGACGTAATACTACTCTGTCCTTATGGATAACCAGATATGGCTCTTTACAGGACATGGCGGCTAATTCCGACACTCTTCTAGCCGAGCATATGGCTACTAAAAATATCAATTTCCTGGTGAGTAGAACCAAGGAAATGTGCCGCAAAGGTTCAAATGGCTGCTTCTGCAGAACCGACAGAACCAAATTTAGATCCCATGGGCATATGGGAGCCTTAATCGGTGGAATAATACGAGTCACACCTTGCATAAAGGATTTGACAAGTGAATGCATAGCCAGGGGCCTTTGAAATAGTATTGACAAGGCCGAAACCTGGCCCTTGATAGTACTTAAGGCAAACTTCCTGTCTACAGCCCACTGCAGGAAGTCCAGAATTCTGCCTAAAACGTACTTACGTGGATGCCATTTTCTGGCCTCGCACCAAGTGATGTACGCCTTCCAAACTCTATAGTAGATCTGCCTGGATACAGGCTTCCTGGCATTGATTATAGTTGATACCACAGAGTTAGAGAGACCTCTCTTCTTTAGGATGTGGGATTCAATAGCCAGGCCGTTAAACTTAGAGTTAGTAAGGAAGGGTGGTATATCGGTCCTTGCGAAAGCAGGTCCGGACGATGTGGAAGGGTCCAAGGACTCCCCACAGACATTTTGATGATCTCCGCGTACCAGGCCCTTCGGGGCCACGCTGGAGCCACCAGGATCACCGGCTTCTTCTCCAACCTGACTCTGCGAAGGAGTCGAGGCAACAATTGTAGCGGAGGGAATGCATATATCAGTCTGAACTGATCCCAAGGGAACACCAGAGCATCCGAGCCGCAAGCGAGGGGATCCCTTGTCCGGGAGACAAATCTGTCCACCTTTGCGTTGAATCTGGATGCTAGCAGATCTACATCCGGTGTTCCCCACCGCTGACATATTGCTCGGAAGACCTCGGGATGAAGGGACCATTCCCCTGGGCATAACTGTTGGCGACTCAGAAAGTCCGCCTTCCAATTCTCCACCCCTGGAATGAAGACAGCTGATATACATGGGACATGCTTTTCTGCCCATTCCAGGATGTGACTTACTTCCCTCTGGGCTGCACGACTCCTGGTGCCTCCCTGATGATTGATATATGCCACTGCTGTGGCATTGTCTGATTGAATTCTGACAGGGGACCCTTGGAGTCTGGATGTCCAGGCTACTAGAGCGTACCGGGCTGCTCGTATCTCTAAGAGATTGATGGGCAGGGTTTTTACTACATTTGACCATCTGCCCTGGAGAGACCATTGCTCCAGTACTGCCCCCCAGCCTATAAGGCTGGCATCTGTAGTGACCACCTTCCAAGATATCGGGCTGAAGGGTTTTCCCTTCTGGAGATTCTGGGGGATCAACCACCAACAGAGACTCTTCCGAACGGAAGGGGACAAAGCCATCGGGAAGTCTAGAGCCTGAACTTTTCCGTTCCAGGCTGACAATATGGCCCTTTGTAAATTCCTTGAGTGGAATTGGGCGTATGGCACAGCTTCGAATGATGCTACCATCTTTCCTAGCAGCCTCATGCACAGGCGTATGGACGGCTGTCTTTTTGCACAAAGCAGACGGACCAAGGCCCTCAAAGAGGATACCTTGTCTAGAGGTAAGAAAATCTTCCTCTGGTCTGAATCCAGCCGTAGCCCTAGATATACCAGGTTTTTCACTGGCTGTAGGGCTGACTTGTCCAGGTTGATGACCCAACCGTGAGATTCTAGATACTTGATTGTATCGACAATTACCACTTCTAGCTTGGCAACTGAGTGGTCCATCAACAACAGGTCGTCTAGGTATGCCATTATCGTTACACCCCGTGTTCTTAGATCGGCCAACAGTGGGGCCAGAATTTTTGTGAACACTCGTGGTGCTGTGGCCAGACCGAATGGTAAGGCTCTGAACTGAAAATGGCGCCCTTCTACTGCAAAGCGTAGGAATTTTTGATGACCTGGAAAGATGGGAACATGCAAGTAAGCATCTTTGATGTCGATCGAGGCTAACCATTCCTCCCCTTGTAGGGCAGCGGTGACCAATCGGATCGACTCCATCCGGAAAGACCGGACGTTTAGAAATTTGTTTAGACTCTTTAGGTCCAATATGGGTCTTATGTCCCCGTTTGGCTTCGGGACTGTGAAAAGGTTTGAGTAGAAACCCAACCCCCACTCTTCCATAGGAACCTCCATAATTACTCCTTGGAGCAATAGTTGTTCTAACGCCAATAGGAGAGACCCTCTTTTCAGAGGGTCTCTTGGCATGCCTGACCACATAAAATGGGACGGAGGAGACTCTTTTAACTCCAACTTGTATCCCAGAGTTACTGCGGAGAGCACCCATCTGTCTTTGATCGTCTCCCGCCAGGTCTCTGCGAACAACTGAAGTCTTCCCCCCACCCGTTTGAGTGGGGGCAGCCCTTCATAGGCTTGACTTGGAGGCTGGTTTAGTACCTCTTCGGATCCAGGGCTTTTTATTACCCTGTGGCTGTCCCTGATTTTTACCTCCTGAGTTTGACCGAGGAGGCCGTCGGAACTGCTTAGTAGCAGACGTCGCAGGGATAGGAGAGGTAGTCCTCTTAAAAGATGGACCCCTAGACCTCTTTTTACTCGGTAAGAGAGTACTTTTACCACTGGAAATCTTCTGGATATACTTATCCAGGTCTTCGCCAAAAAGGCGTTCCCCATGAAATGGGAAGCTAACTAAGAGCTTCTTACAGGGAGCTTCAGCAGACCAGTTTTTGAGCCACAGAAGCCTACGCATATGTACCAAAGACAGCGTGAGGCGGGAGGCCTGATGGATAGAATCCTTGATGGCGTCAACCGCAAAGCATAATGCTCTAGGCAGATCAGCCAGAGCCTGGGCCTGCTGGTCTGGCAAATCCCTCAGGACCATTTTCATTTGATCCTTTAAAGCTTGGCAGACCCCAATAGCTGCCACTGCTGGCTGTGTAACAGCCCCTGCTGTGGAAAAAGCAGATTTTAATAAAGATTCCAATTTTTTATCCACTGGATCTTTGAACATTTGAACATTATCTACTGGACATGTCAGTGATTTGTTCACAGAAGAGATGGCTGCATCCACCGTAGGAACATTCCATCTCTGGGTGAACTTTCCCTCCATGGGATAGATCACCGGAAACCTTTTAGGCGGAACAAATAGTTTATCAGGATGTTCCCAGTCCTGGTATATAAGTCCTTCCAATAATGGATGTATTGGAAAGGAGCAATTAACCTGGGGAGCTTTTAGCGACCCCAATGAGGAGACAGCAGTAGTTGATGGTTCAACAAGAGGCATTTTAAATGCAGATCGAACCATGTCAGTTAGGGTCTGGACCCACAATCTTTCAGTCTGTGATGCTGAAAATGGTTCATCTACTGTCGATTCCTCAAAAACAGAGCTAACCTCCTCCTGATCCCCTTCAGGTAGGTCGGTCCCTTCCTGGGACTGTTGCTCTGCCAACAGGCACTCTAATGGAGGTGATGGAGATCTGGCGCGCTTTCTTTCCTGTAGAGAAGAAGCGATCAATGCAGCCAATCTCTGCTCCAATCCCTCCAGAGTTGAGGAAAAAACCTCCTCTGTTATATATGCAGGAGCAGGTGGACTGAGGACAGCCGCAGTACCTGGCACTCCCGGGGGTTCCTTATGGGTATTAACCTCTGATTTCTCAGGGGAGGAGGGTGCAGATGACTGCTCCAGATCCTCAGAGCCCGATGGAGACCCCCTACACTTCCTGAGAGGTATATCTCGGAGTTTTTTAGGCGGCATATTCCTTAGTTCAAAGCTGAGGTATTCCAGCCGCAATACACCCCTTACTGAAATAGTCTAATGCAATTTGCTGCTATGTACATCAGTGGGTGTCTACTAATGCGTCTTTCTGGGGATGCCTGTATCAACCGCCCGCTGTAAGCCCCTATACCATGCTACCAGCTCCTTTTCATGCTCTGTGTCCATAGCAAGCAGCGTGGACTGAGTCCTTTTATCTTGCTGGGACGCCCGCACATGCGCAGAAGCGCTGGGCGCACAGAGCGCGTCATCCGCCAGGCTCCGCCCCCTTTTTTGAAGCTAAACCTTATAAAAGGAAAGCATGTGTGCGCGCGCGCGCGCGTGCACGTGTGCGCTCTTGGCGCCATGTAGGGAGAGGAGCCAGGGTCCCTGTTTCACCAGGACTCAGGGATGGAAGGAAACTACTTGGCAGCATGACAGAGGAATGCAGCTTCCCTGATAGAGAGCTCACTCATCTGCCTGGACTTTCACCATGGAAGGAATAGTCCCAAGAAAAAAGACGTTCCACAGCGGCCTCTAGTGGACAAACACAGGTACCGCACCTTTGTCTTTTTTTTTTTTTTTTTTTTTAAAACCTCCTTTATGAAAAAACATTTCCAGGTTTACAGTTTTTTTAAAATTTCCCTTATGAAAAAACATTTCTAGGATTTCTTAGGCATATACAGCTATTAGCGGGAATACCCTTTAGGTAACAGGCAGAAAGACATATTAGGCTTGGGGGTCCCCTCAATAGAACCAAGTTCCTGAGGGGCCCCCACTTACCTTTTCCCCGCCGCAGGACTTTGTTTGGTCCACAGAAGCCCAAACTTCACCTCTCACGGCAGGCATTGTACTAGACCTTCAGGGACCGGGTTCCCAAGGATTCCACTCCCCTGGACCTGTATAGCACCCTGCACAGATAGCCTCTTGGTTTTGGGTATGACCAGAGCTCTGGATCCCAGGGTCCAGCCCTCCTAAGAGAGGCATTACAGGCAAAACCCTGCTCTTCTCTGCAAGGCCCGGGTACCGACCGTTTAGCTATGAAGCTTTTTTTGGTCGGATCCGGAATAGCTTGCTAAGGCCCAGAGAACCTGTACACAAGCCCAGATGAATACATGTTAACCTTGGCCAACACCTTAGACACTGGCAAAAAACTGAGGTACTCCCGGATGGGAGGGGCTTATATAGGGGAGGGTACTTCCTGTTTTGGAAGTTGCCAGTGCCAGCACCTGAAGGTAGTTCTATATAACCCACATAGTAATGACTATGCTGCTCTGTGTCCCGTGATGTATGAACAAGAAACAAGCTAAGTGCAAGAATAGTACTCACATTATATCACTCACATTAGTCCATTTTTCTGGAATCCAAACGATGCTGCTAAAAAAAATCCCAAGGTCAGGTCACCCGATGCTCTTGTAAGCAACTGTACTGCTCAAGTAATCATTAGGCTGCCTTAATCCAGCCAATACAATCATACCCTGGGATTAGAATGGAAATGCTGTGAGAACGCCACCATGAGTAGTTATTTTTAGATAACGTGCAGTAAAATATATGTGTTACCATGAATTACTGGAATGCATGGTAACCCATGAAATACGATGCAATTACAGTTCATGCACTTAAACACACCTAGGCAACACAGCACAACATACCTGCTTTTCAGCAAACTATATGTGCTCTGTGGTGCGCTGGGTTGGAAACCATGCTGCATGTTTGTTAAAACGTGGTGCAAATGCACCACAACAGTCTGAAAGGGCTCTTAGCCCCTAGCCTCCCGCTTGCCCAGCACCAGCACCCATTTAACTATTTACACCCGGGGGGGGGGGGTTGAAGAACTTCCCAATCGCATGACCACTGATTGGTTGTCACAGTGGTTGTCACTTTCCTTTGTTTAGAATGAACAGTAACTGTTAGCTGCCATGTGCACTGCTCTATGCACTCTACAAATCCTATAGCCGGTACTATCTCAGGAGCGAACAAGAGAGGGTGACTACATTGGGACTATAGAGAATGAGCGTAGAGACCTTCTAACAGAAAGATGGGAGCAAAAAATAATAATTTGGAGATTTGGAAGAGGTCGAAATCAATAGAGAGTTTTTTTTTTTAATTAGGAACTATGTATTGCTAATTTAAAAATAATATTTTTTTTTGTTAAATTTGTTGTTAAAAAAAAACATAATAAAAACTGATTCTAGTGTGCAAAAAGAAGAATTTGAATTGTACAGATAGTAAAATTATAAATCAAGAAATAAACGCAGGTCAAAAATATCAAATCGTAAAATTCAAAGGCTGTCCCTGTAAAATAGCTTTTCAAGGCAACTATATTAAGTGTTGAGCAATTAACATTGCATGCCAACATAATAAGTTCTCATACAAAAAAAAAGGCATCCTTGCCATTGTCTAAATAACAAAGTAAAAAAATACCTACAATATGTAGCACCACTCCAAACGTCCTTCACTTGCAGCCATTTCTCTTTTTTCATGGAATAAAGAGTGTGACTTTCATCTAGTGCATAAAACACAAAAGATGTTTAAAAGGCTAAAACACTTGGCGTCTAACATCTATAACAACTGGCCTTTTTGATAAGTTGTATTCTCAAGACCAGTTCTAAAACTCACCACTAGATGTCACTAAACAACAGCAAATCGAAAAAGATCAGTTTTGTACAAATATCATTCTCCACTTAAAGTATATAAAACTGGAAATGTTTTTGTGTTTTTGTTTTGTTTTAGATGAGTGGGGAAGGGTAGATCCTCTGTGAAGCTTTTATTGCTGTCTGTCTTCTTGTTGGGTATATCCACCCTTTTATTTGTACTGGTGAACACTGTCACTGAAAGGGGAAATACAAAATGTGGACCTGTCACCTAACAACTGAGGGTAAGTCTTCCACTGTTCTTGATTGAGGAGATTTACCTTCTGGTCTTGGAACACACACCTCTTCATAGGGAGTAGAAAGCCCTCTGACAGTGGTCACAGGGACAAGGCTAGGTGCACACTTTATGAACAGTTTCTTCATTCATTTTTGGAACATTTCTTAGGCATGTTTGTACATGCGTTTTTTTACATTTTTTGGGTGTAAGCATTTTTGTTTAGGCCAAAATAAATGCAGAAGGAGGTGATGGTTGCTACGGGCTAAAAAACAAACCAAAAAAAAAAAAATACTGGTAAGCCAAAAATGCATTTTCCTGTCCCAAAGAAGCTCCTGTACGTTCTGATTTAGTATGTGCCCTATAGAATAGTATAAAAATCCGGTGTCATATGTTAAAGTTCTTATGGAAACAATTCCCACGGGTAGTTCTTTTTTACTTGGGTCCCATTCATACTAGTGGAGGCTAGTGCTCCATTGTCAGGGTGGGGGTTGCAGACAGACCTGTCAACAGATCACCCCCCCCCTCCGTCGCTCAAGCCCGCCACCGCACACCATTGACAATAATGCCCCCCCCCCCCCCCAGTCGTCAGCTCGCCTGGCTTGCCCTCTCGCCCACCTGGCTCCCGTCAACCCCACACTTACCCCGTGCAGGTCATGGCTGTGGCGGCAGCTTCCCCTCCCTCTGTCTCCGCGCCCCAGCCGTCGCTTCTCCTCCTGGCAAATCGGGTCTTTGGACTCCCGGCCAATGGGGTCTTAGAACTCCCGGCCAATGGGGTCTTAGAACTCCCGGCCAATGAGGCCTCAGGACCAGCTTCCTGATTGGCCGGGAGGAGAAACAGTAAGACATGTCACACAACAGGGTGGGCTCAGGGCGCAGTGCTTCAGCGCCCCGAGCCCATCCTTTTTTTGAGGCCAATTACAGCCTCAGGCTCTAATCATATGCTTCTAAAAAAAATACATAGAAATCAATGAGTTTGGGGCCCTGCATGTAGATTAGGGGCCGCGTGCATGGATTAGGGGAGGCGGCGCCCATGCGCCCCTAATGGACGGGCCGTCACTGATTCACACTAATGTGTGGAAGTAAAGTGCAGTAAACTATGTGTGTTTCCATGTATTACTGTGATTCATGGTAACCCACAAAACACAGTGCAATTACAATTCATGCACCTAAACCCACATAGGCAGCACAACACAAAGCATGTGCATTTTAGCAAACTATCTGTGCATTGTGGTTCTCTGGGTTGGAAAAAGGCTGCATGTTTGTTAAAACATGTGTTGCCAATGCGCCATAACAGTCTGAATGGGCCCTTAACCCCTCCCGTCCAGCCCTCGCATTAATTTAATTTTATTTACACCATGGGGGCAGGAAAGACTGCCTGATCACATGACCACTGATTGGCTGTTACATCAGTCAGATTATCATGAGCCCGTCTCACCAGCTCCTGATCATTACTAGAGACTGGAGTTGTTTGACAGCTTTGTCACTGTGCAGGGATCACACAGTGAGTGCATGTTCAGTACAGAAACCTCAGCATGCCAAAGACACATATGTACGGGACGTGGGCATTAAAACCCACCTGCACATGTTAAAATACCAAGGTCTGGCATCCTGTAGAGCCGCAGTGACCAGATATGTATGGATCTGCACAGAGAACACATGGCTCATAATTATATGAAAGTAAATGTGGTTTATTAAAGTAACATCACTAGTAACAAGCACAACAATAAATAAAAGCATCAAATAAACCAAAGAAAATAAAACCCAGTGAACCTATGTAAAAGTGAACCCAATCTGTGAAAGTGAGTACAACTAAGCAAACCTGTATAAATGAATTAAGCTATGAACAGATGGCAGGATAAATAGGGCAGAGTAGATCTGACTGAGGAACAAGGAGGCAAAAATGGGGAGAAAGTACACAGGAGCAGGTAAAAACAGGAAGGAAGTAGGCACATAGGTTACAAGTAGGGATGAGCCGAACACCCCCCCGTTCGGTTCGCACCAGAACCTTCGAACGGACCGAACGTTCGCACAAACTTTAGAACCCTATTAAATACAATGGACGCGAACGTTCGAAATCTAAAGTGCTAATTATAACGACTATAATGCATGTTATTGTCCTAAAAAGGGTTTGGGAACCCGGGTTCTGCACCAGGGGACATGTATCAATACAAAACAAAGTTTTAAAAACTGCCATTTTTCGGGAGCAGTCCTTTTAATGATGCATAAAGTGAAAAAAAAAAGTCAAATATTCCTTTAAATATCGTACCTGGGGGGTGTCTAAAGTATGCCTGTGAAGTGGCACGTGTTTCCCGTGTTTAGAACTGTCCCTGCATAAAATGAAATTTCTAAAGGAAAAAAAGCCATTTAAAACTGCTTGCGGCTTTAATGTACTGTCTGGTCCCGGCAATACACCATCACCCCCCCCCCCACCCCAGCCCATTACCAGCCCCTTTGGGTCTTGTATGGATATTAAGGGGAACCCCGCACACAAAATAAAAAAGGCCCTATATACTCTGAACAGCAGTATACAGGCGGTGCAAAAAAGACAGGGACTGTAAGTTTGTTCTTAAGTACAATCTGTTTGTAATTTGGAACAGGAACATTTTTTAAGTGTAGCTCTAGCCAAAAAATCAATTTTTAAGCTTTTTGGAGAACATAGGGAAGGGTTATCACCCCTGTAACATTTGTTTTGCTGTCTGTGCAGTGTGCACCTGTTCAGAACATTTCACCTCACTTTCCGTCCCAATGACAAATGTTTTTGGAAAATTTGGGTTTTTTATTGAAACAAGGATTGGTGATAAAGCATCAGTGGAGAGGAGACACCTTTTTCCCATATTAACTCTTACAGGAGAGAATTTGCCTTCCTAGGGGTAGATTTCCTCTCGCTTTCTGTTGTCTCCTTCCGTTTGCAAGTAGGAGTCGTTCGTAAGTTGGATGTTTGAAAGTAGGGGCCTACCATATATACTCTGTAGAAATTTTCCCCTTAGGTGTTGGTGTTGCTACAACACTGTAAGCCCTCACAGTTACTCTTGCTGGGCGCTGGAACGGCCTGCTGTCAACTATTATATCAGAAATTGTATTTACATACCACTGTTGAACAGTGGTAGGAAAAATTGGGCCTTTGGTGGTGGTGCTGGTGTCACAACACTGTAAGCCCTCACAGTTACTCTTGGTGGGTGCAGGAATGGGCCCTGCTGTGAATTATTAGATCAAGAATTGTAATTGCATGCCCCTGTTGAACAGGGGCTGAAAAATTGTGCCTTAGGCGCTGGTGCCACAACACTGCAACCCCTCACAGATACTGTACTTAGAGCGCAGCAATGAGCCCTGTTGCAAAGTAATGCATCAAAAATTTAGGCTTTAGGTGAATGCTATGCAAAGCACACAGTAGTACACTAAGTGAAACACTGACTGTCTGCAGCTAGCACAATCACCAGCCTGCCTGTCACAGTATAGAGAATAACTGTATCCAGGTGAGCTTTAGGTGAATGCTATGCAAAGCACACAGTAGTACACTAAGGCCCCTTTCACACGATCCGTGTCCGTTTGAGGGGCTCCGCTTTGCTCAGCGGGGATCGCTCTGTCGATCCCCGCTGAGCAGGCAGATGACAGGTCTGTCTCCGCACACTGTGCAGGGACCGACCTGTCAGAGCGCCGTTCTCCCCTATGGGGGATCGGATGACGACAGACCGTAGAGTCCGTTGTCATCCGATCCGATCCGCAGACGGATGGAAAAGTAGGGTTTTCCTCCGTCACACTTTGGCGGATCGGAGCGGGTCGGATGTCAGCGGACATGTCACCGCTGACATCCGTGGCTCCATAGGGGTACATGGAGCATCCGTTCAGGTCCGCCTAAAAAACTGACAGGCAGACCTGAACGGTCCGTCCGTGTGAAAGAGCCCTAAGTGAAACACTGACTGTCTGCAGCTAGCACAATCACTGGCCTGCCTGTCACAGTATAGAGACTAACAGGAACGGATCTAGCTAAACTCAATACAGTGTATAAATATATATACAACACCTAGGATGCATATATATCCTCTACACACTGTAACAGCAGCTAACTGACTCGCCTGCCTGCTCTATCTAACTCAATATAAATGACACTGTTTCTCTCTCTGACACTGCCTCTTACACAAACGCCAACACACTACACAAGGCCGACTTCCAGGCGGCCTTATATAGTGTGGGGTGTGTACTAAACCCCCTGAGCCATAATTGGCCAAAGCCACCCTGGCTTTGGCCAATTACGGCTCTCCATTTTTTCTGCGCTGTGATTGGCCAAGCATGCGGGTCATAGTGCATGCTTGGCCAATCATCAGCCAGCAATGCACTGCGATGCCGCAGTGAATTATGGGGCGCATCGCGCAACACGAATTTAGCGCGAACGGACCGTAACGTTCGTTGTTCGGCGAACGATCGAACGGCCGATGTTCGAGTCGAACGTGTGTTCGACGCGAACTCGAAGCTCATCCCTAGTTACAAGGAGCAGATCACATGGGACCCACAGGCAAAATACTGAGGCACATTGAAATACTGGAGGAAGGGCTAAATCACCTCACAGCAGCCAGCATTAGATAGGGACTAATTGCTGGAATCTGCTCATTGCTGGTGGACACCGGCACAACAATCTTCAAATCCAGAAACCACAGTGCCACCAGCAGGTGAAACAGTTCCTGATAGCACATATGCATTACATGGGCAGCTAGAAGTTAAATATATGCCTATGACATTTATTAAATCAGCAAATAAGTGCTATACTTTTTTGCCCACATAAACTAAGGTTTTTTCATGGTCTGCCTAACTTAAAGCGGTGTTCCACCCAAAAATGGATTTTCCGCTTTAGGGAAGGTGACCCCCTGACATGCCACATTTGGCATGTCATTTCTTTTGGGTGGGGCGGAAACCCTCTTTTTAGAGGGTTTCCACTCCCACTTCCTCCCGGGGCACCGCAGCGCCGGAAGGAAGTTCACCTCTCCCCCCTTCCTCTCGGCAATCATCTGGGACACGTCACAGGTCCCAGATGATTGCCCGGCCAGTCACAGTGTGGGCGCCAACAGTAGTGATGCTTGCGCCGCGGAGAGAAGGGGGAAAGGAGCGGGGGTTTGTACGCCCGCATCGCTGGACCCTGGGACAGGTAACAGCCCGATTATTAAAAGTCAGCAGCTGCAGTATTTGTAGCTGCTGACTTTTATTTATTTATTTTTTAAGTCGGAACTCCGCTTTAAAGAGTAACTACTTTTTTTGAGAGAAAAAATCCCCTCTAGTTTATTAATGTATATTGCAGGGATTTTAATAAAGTTTGTTGCAGATTGTTGCTCTTATGTGTTTCTTCTCTGAAGAAAAAGCTGTTCGTTCCACTATGTTCTTTGGATACTGAGGGCCGGTTCATACCAGGCCACCAATTTCTGCAGTCCAGATGTGTTTGTGCAGGCAAGTTTTTGATACATTTTTGATTAATTCTGGTGAATTTTAAAAAAAAATCCCCCCTTTTTTTTCTTTATCTCAATTCAGGAAATGTGTGTCCTGGTGAATTTTCACTATGTTTTTGATGAGTTCTAGTAAATTTGTGATGCATTTTGCCACGTTCCAGCGCAGTCAACAAAAGGAGAACATGCTGTATTTTTTTTTCTATGGAACACATCTGGAATGTGGCAAAATGTTTTAAAAATGTACCAGAACTTAAAAACATTTCAAAAACACTGGACTGGACTGGACTGAATCTGGTGTGAACCAGCCCTGATTCTGATTGGCAGCAGGGATGAGCCGAACACCCCCCGGTTCGGTTTGCACCAGAACCTGCGAACAGACAAAATGTTCGTGTGAACTTTAGAACCCTATTAAATACAATGGACTTGAACGTTCAAAATCTAAAGTGCTAATTATAAAGGCTTATATGCAAGTTATTGTCCTAAAAAGTGTTTGGGGACCCGGGTCCTGCCCCAGGGGACATGTATCAATGCAAAAAGAAGTTTTAAAAACTGACGTTTTTTCGGGAGCAGTGATTTTAATAATGCTTAAAATGCAAAAATAAAAGTGAAATATTCCTTTAAATTTCGTACCTAGGGGGTGTGTATGATATGCATGTAAAGTGGCTCATGTTTCCCATGCTTAGAACTGTCCCTGCAAAAAATTTCATTTTTGAAGGAAAAAAAGTCATTTAAAACTCGCGGCTATTAATGAATTGTCGGCTCCCGGCAATACATAGAAAAGTCATTGATAAAAAAAAAAAAGCGTGGGGGTCCCCCAGAATTCAATTACCAGGCCCTTCAGGTCTGGAATGGATATTAAGGGGAACCCCGCCGCAAATTAAAAAAAAATGCGTGGAGTTCCCCCAAATATCCATACCAGGCCCTTCAGATCTGGCATGGATTTTAAGGGGAACTCCACCCCAAATTAAAAAAGAAATGGCGTGGAGTCCACCCAAAAATCCATACCAGACCCTTATCCGAGCACGCAACCTGGCCGGCCGGAAGGGGAAAAGGGGGGGACGAGAGAGCGGCCCCCCCTCCCTCCTGAACCGTACCAGGCCACATGCCCTCAACATGGGGAGGATGTCCCCATGTTGATGGGGACAAGGGCCTCATCCCCACAACCCTTGCCCAGTGGTTGTGGGGGTCTGCAGGCGGGGGGCTGCGGGCGGGGGGCTTATCGGAATCTGGAAGACCCCTTTAACAAAGGGGACCCCCAGATCCCGCCCCCCCTATGTGAATTGGTAAGGGGTGATTTCATGTCTACTCTTCAGGCTGGCTGTTTGAATAGTCAAAAAACTGAAGACGATTAAAAAAAAAAATCTGGATAGGATGTTCGGCCTTTTAAAAAGAAAATCACACCTACACTGGCACACTCAATACTTTGAACAGTATATCCAGGAGGAAGTATGCCCACTTGGCCTACGTATACAGGTATTCCCTACTATACACTCAATACTTTGAACAGTATATCCAGGAGGAAGTATGCCCACTTGGCCTACGTATACAGGTATTCCCTACTATTAGGGAGCCTTCACCTGAATTTAAAAAATCCTGGGAGGAGACTTTAACCAAGTGCAGTGTGGATCTAATGAGGCATCTCACCACACAGTACCATGCAGATTTACGGGTGCTAGATGATGAGATTGATAGACTCAATCAACAATTCCCAAATGTATCGCAGATAAATGGAAGGAGGTACGTGAGTGGCTAGAAATCCTTAATAGAGAAATTATTACCAAAAAACATGGCAAATTTATTCAGGATAAACTTGCATACTCAGAAGGCTACGCTTATAAATGGTCAGGCAAATCCCATTTAAGAAGGCATCCAACACGTAAACGTCAACCCCAGGGTACTGGTTCTCCCAGGGACCCAACTGAATCAGACTCCTCTGTGTCATCAATGACCTCACAGGTCACACAATCAGCTGTTCCCAATCCATTGGGGGCAACTAGAAAACGTTCACTCACTGGGAAATCCCTGAACAAGGAACCTAAGAAAGGTAGAAAATATGGCAAAACTACCAAAACTGCACAAGCACCCAATGCAACTAAAAACATTACCAAAAACGGCCTAGCTGAAACAACACTACACAATCTTATACCTAAAATACTTCAACCTAATACTCACACATTATTTCCCAACACTGTTTTTTTAGCCCAGGCCACCCCGGGACAGCTGCGACGGGGAAGCCTGGATGCATACATACTCAAAACACCACAACTCAACACTCCCCAAAACCTGTCACTGTAGAATCAGATGACATGTCTCATCAACTAAATATTATTAATCTCACCCCTTATAGTCTCTCTTCCGAGGAGGAGTCTTTATTACAGCTGGGCCTGGGTTTCTGTCCTTCAGAACCCATTGATGTCTATGAAACTATAAAAGATTTATATTTATTTGCACGTAGACTCACCTATAATTTCATTTTTGACCAGGACAGGAGAAAACTCAACCTTGAACGAGAATTAGCAGAGAAAACGAAACATTTCTCAATGCAAGAGTTCCGAGCACTTAGGGACCTGATGTTGTTATATGACGAAAGTGCAGGTGAACCTACAGACTCAGAGCCTGACAGAGTTGACTCTTCGCTGATACCATTAGCGACTCCACCCCAACAAACTAAAGTCTTCAAACTAAAGTCGAGATCCTTTCCAGATCTGATGACATGTCCGCAAATATGGGCCTTTTTGCATGTGTCCATCAAATCACTTAAAAAACATAATTGGACTAAATGCCCCTCTAATCTTACTAAACAACAAATACGGGCCATTCATCAATTACAAAAGAATCCAGACCTTGTACTCAAGCCATCAGACAAAGGCGGTAATTTGGTCCTCATGACCCATCACCAATATCAAACAATGTGTCTTAAAGTGTTAAATAATACTGACTGGTATTCACCGATCGATCAGTCATTGATACAATCATTTATCGGGGAATTCCGATGCTTGGTTGTGGGAGCATACTGGTCGGGTCTTATAGATGAAGACACCTTTAAATTCATCAATACCCTTAAACCTAGGACACCTACGTTTTATACCCTACCTAAAACACACAAAACATACATACACCTCCAGGTCGTCCTATTGTGTCGGGTATAGGGTCACTAACTGAAAATGCTAGCAAATTTGTAGACTCATTTTTAACACCACATGTCCAGAGTCTCCCATCATTCATTAAAGACACCACAGACTTATTGCGTCACATCGTGGGGGTCCAGATCCCTTCGGACGCCCTGCTCGTGGCTATTGATGTTGAGGCATTGTACTCGAGCATCCCCCACGGGCAGGGCGTCCGAACGGTTCGGACCTTCCTCATGGAACAGGACCATAACACCTGGCCCTTAAATGAGTTTATACTAAAGTTACTCTTGTTTATACTCTCTAGGAACTACTTTACATTCATGGACCAGATGTACTTGCAGGGTCAGGGGGTCGCAATGGGCACCTCCTGTGCCCCTGCCTATGCAAATCTATATCTGGGAGGATGGGAGAGACTCATTTTTGGGGACGAATCACTGCAGATTTATCTGGACTGCATATTATGTTGGCATAGATTTATAGACGATCTATTCGTTATCTGGACAGGCTCTGAGAGAGGACTCAAGGAATGTATGGCCCTCCTCAATAACAACAGCTATAATCTCCATTTCACCTACACTTACGATCTGAACAGTATTCCATTTCTTGATCTTACTATTATCAAGACAAGCACGGGACAACTTATTACGGATCTGTATCGAAAACCCACAGCAGGGAACTCCTTGCTTTATGCTTCTAGTTCTCATCCCCGCCCTCTGGTACGCAGTATTCCGTATGCTCAGTATCTGAGACAGAGGACGGGGACTTCTTTAAACAAGCAGATGCGTTTTGAAAAAGACTCTTGAGTAGAGGCTATAGACCCACCAACCTCAGGAAAGCCTTTAACAAGGCCCTCTCAAAAACGAGACAATCATTAATATATGGTTCTGGCCGCCCCACCCAACCTCCCACAGCTAGGATAGTGACAACATTCTCTGTGCATCATAACCATCTTCGCAATATCCTTGCTCAACATTGGCATCTGCTCACCGACCACCATATACTAATCTAACGATGCCCCGAGGAACCTACCGCTGTGGCCAATGTGACCGTTGCCCTTGGATCCTAGAAGGCCCCACATGCCGACTCCCAACAGGTGAGATATTCTCTCCCCGGCAGCATGCCAACTGTGGCACCAGAGGAGTCATATACCTTATGACCTGCACATGTGGGGCCTTCTATGTAGGGAAGACTATTAGAGAACTCCATCAGAGATTGGGCGACCACTTATATCACTCAACGAGTGGCAAACTAACCACGGTGGGTCGCCATGTCGGCATTCACTATAGGTACTGCTTTGATGTGGTTACTTTCTATGTACTAGAGGTTGTCCATGAAAATCCTAGAGGGGGTGATTGGGACCGGGAAATCTTAAGACGGGAAACTCTCTGGATAGAGAGGCTCAATGCCCTTACACCCCCGGGTCTTAACGAGGCGCATACGTACAAATATTGGTTCGGACCTTACCAGTCGCAACACTTCCTGGTTGATATGTCCCCTGTTGCTGTAATTATTCATAGGCCTAGCCATGTTACTTGCTTTGCCTCTTCATTCCCCATTCCTTCTTCTTCTTACCCCCCCCTATTCCTGATCTTTTTGCTTTCCCCTCAACTTCCCCCCCTCCTTCCCTCCCCCCCTCTGTTATTCCCCTGCCCCCCCTTTCCCTCTTCCCTTCCCCCCCCTTTCTAACCCCCTTCTTTCCCCCATTTCCCTGTCCTGGTCACCCACCCCTCCCCAGGGTTTCCTGATATGTCTCCATATGTTTGAAAGTTTACTCTGTTTACAGTTATTGCCGATATGAATGTTGTTGAAAAAAATCTTCTTGTAAGAAATCCTTTATCAATATTAACTACAAATAAGATTAACCATGCATGAATTTCTCTTTTTTTGTCTTTTATGAGAAAATAATCGCTAATTTTCTATGTATGTTTATTATTTTTACTTATCCAATACAATTAAATACCAATGTGTGCATCGTATGGTAACATCGCGGGTTTGGGGATATTCCACAACCTACCCGGACCACTCAAATGATCACACACAATAAAACAACCTTTACATTAGCCTTTACTTTGATCATGTGATCAGCCTGGCCTGCTTGACTGTGTGGCGCTGTATAGGGTTAATTCCCTCCCCCTGTGACGGACACGCACCGCTCCAGCCAGGGGCGGGTGCGCTCTGGTCTCTTCGCACTGCCCCTGTCTTTTCCCCGCATCGCGGCTTCAGTCCATGAGCGGGGGTCAGGGCGCGTGCGCGGATTGTATGTCCGATGCATGCGCCCTGGGAACGGCGGACACAGGCGTCGCCCTATACCGACGTCAGTCGGCGGCGCGATGACGCCCGTTTGTTTGGAGGATACAAGAGGCGAGTGAGACTCGCCATCTGGTATGGAAGGCCATCACCCGGGACATGCTTACACGCCTCTGGCTTAAGGTAAGATTGACCTAGAGCACACTCAAATCTATAGATTAGGGACTTTTCTTTCAGGTCCACTCGTTTATGTGTACCTGCCCCCCCCCCAATCACTTATAGACAGGAGGGGGGATCGTGTGATATTACCAAACTTCAGTGTTATCTAGTAACACAATAAATCCCTATCTACATTGCCTTTATAGATTTGCCACTGCAACGTATAGTACCGTAAGGCCGGCCTCGCCCTTAGCTCTGATCCACTGACGGTTACAGACGGATAACGTCTATACATCAAGAGCTCACCAGGCCATCCTGGTCCTTAAAACTGGTGTCTTATATACCTATAGTGACCCACTTACTTACTGCAACTTTGTCCCGGCTATCTGAAGTATTTTTTACACCACAGGGTAGGTTTTCTTGACTTTCCTTCCTCTCCTTGAGCACATGCTTTACTACTTCACCACTATTGTGTACCCCACACCACCATCATTTTCCTTCCCCACCACTCACTCCCCTGTCCCTTCACTTTTCCCTCCCCACCCTCGTTACACTTTTCTCATCCCTCCTTTTATTCACCCTTCAGTGTTGAGCTATTGTTGTTACCCATTTCAGGTTTATTCTCACTATTTCACTCACCTGTCAATACAGGTTACATCACATACTCACAATGATGCTATATGGCTATCTTGGCCGGTCATTCCTTCTGGTCACATTTTTTCCTGTCAACTTCCCACCATGTCCTTCTACCCTGCTCCTTTTCTCTTTCCCACCCCCCCTTTTTTCTGTCACCAGTTCCCATCCCACTCCCTCTCCCCCCCTTCCCCACTTTTCTCACCCCCTGTCCCCTCCCCCCTCTTTTTGTCCCTTCACCACGTGGCTCCTTCTTTTCATGTCCCAATTTTCCCTCTTTCACCCCCCCCTTCTTCTTTCCCTCTCACACCAATTAGGCCCTAACTCATGTTGTGTTATTCATTTTTCAGTGCCATCCCAATCCTCTCGTGTCCGTCCCAGGGGGTAGCGCCCCCCTCAAGGTGCTGCAGCTTACTACACACATTTTTTGGTCTCTTTTGTGATCAAACTGGTGAGCCAGGTTTGTATATGTTTCCATTCTACTCCTACACTACTGTTTTGTAAACAATTATGAGAGTATATTGACATTAAGTTTATATTATAGATTGTACTGTTATGTGACGCCTCCAGAAGAAGCGGTATACACCGCGAAACATGTCGGGGAACCGTCAATTGCATCAGTACTATATCTCTGCATACCTGCAGAGCTTGTGAACCCCCTCTTTTTCTATTGTTATGTAATGTACTTTTCTGTATTAATTACTGTTTTTGTCTGATTTGTACTGTTCTTAAATAAAATGTTCTAAAATTTTATACTTATGCTGTGCATGGGTGTCGCAATAGTCCCAATTATCTATCTGGGGATAAGGGAGTTAGGAGTCATCCCTATACATATTCCCCATCTTCCCTTTATCTAGTCCATTCGGGATGATGACACCCTCTCCTACTTTAATATTTACCGTAGAGGCAATTCCTAGTATGCATGTTCTAATGAGAAAAGCTGCAGTGCCTGCATATCTTTAAATGTAGTTAACCCTTGTAGAGTATCTCACTAAAACTAATATTTCTATTGCAGAGGAAATTTCCAAAAATTTGGCTTGTATTTGCAGACTTCTGAAAAAAACAAATCAGTGAGTTAAGGACACAAGCGGGAAATGATGACTCTAGGGGCGTTCTGTACACCAACAGGGTACAGAATGCCTCCAGGTTTTCATGTTGCATTGAACTTTACAGAAAATTACAGCATATGCAGATTGACAAGGAAAGGCAATTTTTAATAGCATACAGTATTACTTGTGCAGCAATTGTATATGCTATATTATTTTTTTAATGTTTGCTAAAAAAAAAAGAAAAATTCACAAAGGCAAAGGAGCACCTGATAAAGTGGCAGCAGCCGCCATATATGTGGAGACACTGCCACTTGATCTTCTGCACTTTGGATCACCCAGAGAAGCAAAATCTTTTACCTATAGTGATATGCAAGTATTTTTTATATTAACTAATATCATACTTAAAGTAGTTCTAAAGCCTAAAGTTTTTTTACCTTAATGCATTCCTTGGTAGCTTAAAAATGTTTAGGCATCAAATTTCCCCCCCCCTCCTTATACTTACCTGAGCTCTCATTCGATTCAGTGCTGTGCACATCTGAAGCTTTTCTCTGCCCTCCCTTGTGTGTCTCACTGGCTTTGGTTCAATCAAAGCGAGTGATAAGGGAGGGGACGAGGCCAGGTCCTCCTGTCTGTGTCAATAGGCGTGGCAGTGGGGCTTGGGAGCAAGCATGCACAAGTGCCCCCATGGGAAGTGGCTTCCTATGAGTCACTGGACAGAGAGGAGGAGCCAGGAATGCCAGCAGGGGACCCGAGAAGAGAAGGTTTGTAGCCGCTCTGTGCAGTTCCATTGCACAGATATACCTCCCAACTTTAGAACTTGAGAATGAGGGATACTTGAAGCCAACATAAGCATGCAGTGCTCTACATGCGCCTATTAAAAAAGTGGGTAAGGCCATACTGTTAACAGTAAGAGGGGTTTAAGGAGCATGGTTAAACATGGTGGAGAGGCAGGAAGTTGGGGGGGGGGGTTATTGTTGAGTATGGAAAGGAAGGGAGGGGGGTTATTTGTTTAGGGTGGAGAAGCAGGAAAGGTTGCTATTGTTGAGGATGGAGAGGAAGGGAGGGGGTTATTATTGAGGGCTGAGAGGCAGGGAGGAGGATTATTGTTTAGGGTGGAGAGATAGGAAGGAGGGGTTATTGTTGAGGGTTGAGAGACAGGGAGGAGGGGTTATTGTTGAACGTGGTGAAGCAGGGAGGGGGGTTATTTGTTTAGGATGGAGAAGCAGGGAGGGGAGTTATTCTTTAGGGTGGAGAAGCAGGGAGGTTGCTTATTTGTTTAGGGTGGAAAGGCAGGGAGGGGGTTAATGTTTAGGGAGGTGGGGTACTTGTTTAGGGTGGAGAGGCAGGAAGAGAGGTTATTGTTTAGGGTGGAGAGGCAGGGAGGGGAAACGCAGAAAGGGAGCGAGGAAGAAGAATTTGGGGTGTGGGAATCCCACAGCTGCCAATCACTGCCCTGCATTACAACACCCATAAGACTTGCCCTCCTCCCTCCAAGAAGTTCTACAGTGTCAGGGTCACCTGTGGCCAGGTGACAGATGCACACCGTAGGGGGACAGGAGTGCACCGCGAGGTAGTGAACCCTATGGCTGGCTTCTGTGGATAGGAAACTGGGTGGTTGTGGAAAGCGGGACCAGAGGAGCACAACCGGGATCCCAACGGAAGCGAGAGCCAAGATTCCCCAGGGCGCGAAGTCTAAGACCCAGCTGGTCTTCTCCAGGGCCTCTAGTGGTGAGGATGTTACGCTGCAGGCTGGGACCAGGTCGCGGCCCCTGGAGTTTCCTAGCTCACGCCCCGTAGGATAAGGGGAAGCAGCAGCACACGATAGAGAGAACCGAATAACAAGCCGAAGGTCAGGGGCCACAAGCAGACAAGGATAACGAAGAACGAGCCGAAGGTCAAGGGTCACGAGCAGACAGGGATGGTCGGAGACAAGCCAATAACGTAACAGAGAGACAGACGTAGCACACGGCAGGCAGGAACCCAAACACACAATGCCTAACAAACACGTTGATCAGCAAAGCAGGCTTGCAGTGCACAGGTTAATATAGTGTTCAGTGATAGGGCCTGGGGTGGAGTCAGGCTGGGAGGAGATTATAAAGGAAGCCAGGTGAAGGAGGTCTGGTCTCTAGATGAACACATGAGGAGGAAGGTAAGATGGCAGACAGACATTAATGCATATCCATGACAGTACCCTCCCTCTTACGAGGCCTCCCCCTTCCCCGCCTGGGCCCAGGTTTAGAGGGAAACTTCAGATGAAACTCCTTTAACAGACGAGGTGCAAAGACCTCAGATGCAGTGATCCAAGACCTCTCCTCAGGACCAAACCCTTTCCAATGAACGAGGTACTGAAGAACGCCTTTACAGAGTCGGGAGTCCAGAATTTGACTGATCTCGTACTCCTGATTATCCTCAGAGACAGGCGCCACGGTAGGGAGAGGACGAGAGAATTTATTGAGGACTAAAGGCTTTAGAAGAGCAACATGAAAGGAGTTAGTGATTTTAAGGCTCTTAGGAATCTGGAGTTTGAAACAAACCGGATTCAGTTTAGCAGTTACCGTGTATGGACCGATGAATCGTGGAGCAAACTTCAGAGAAGGAACTCGGAGCTTGATGTTCCTGGTAGAGAGCCAGACTTTGTCCCCTGGCTGAAGAGAAGGCGGTTTACGCCTGCGGCGGTCGGCAAAGCCTTTGAATTTTTCAGCAGCTGCCCGGAGGGAATCATGAACGTGACCCCAAACGGAATTGAGAGACTCCTGAACCGAAGCCAAAGCTGGAATGTCTGGAGAACAGATCATGGGAAGAGGAAGTTGAGGGTGTTTTCCATAAACTGTGAAAAAGGGTGTCTTCTGCGAACTGGTATTCACATGATTGTTATGGGAGAATTCTGCCCACGGGAGTAGAGAGGACCAATCGTCATGGTGAGAAGACACAAAGGTGCGAAGAAAGACCTCTAACTCCTGATTAACCCTCTCAGTCTGTCCATTGGATTGGGGATGGTAAGAAGAAGAAAAATCCAAGACAATATTGAGGGATTTGCAAAAGGCTCTCCAAAAACGAGACGTGAATTGGACTCCCCTGTCGGAAACAATATGAGAAGGGACCCCATGTAGGCGGAGAATTTCTCGAATGAAAATGGGAACCAAGGCAGGGGCAGAAGGAAGACCAGGAAGAGGAACAAAATGAGCCATCTTGGAGAATCGATCGATTACCACCCAAATGACTGTATTATTCTCAGACAGTGGGAGATCGGTGATAAAATCCATGGCAATATGGACCCAGGGTTCCTTAGGAATGGGCAAGGGCATGAGGAGACCAGCAGGAGCTTGTGTGGAGGATTTGGACTGAGCACAGACATGACAAGCTTTAACGTAGTCTTTGACGTCTGAGCGGAGATTAGGCCACCAGTAGTGACGACTGATGAGTAGGAAGGATCGGGGGAATCCAGAATGCCCTGCCACCTTGGAATCATGTCCCCAACGAAGGATCTTAGCTCTTAGCTCAGTGGGGACAAAGGTCTTACCAGGCGGAATTTTAGACTTCAGGGTGGTAGAGTGGGCAACAATGCATGAGGTGGGAATGATCGGCTCAGGTTCAGGGGCGGACTCCTTGTCCAAAGTGTCAAATGACCTAGAGAGCGCATCAGCCCGACCGTTGCAGGAACCAGGTTTGTAGGTAATCGTGAAATTAAAACGGGCAAAGAAGAGACTCCACCTGGCCTGTCTAGGATTCAGACGTTTAGCATTCTGTAGATACTGTAAATTCTTGTGATCGGTAAAGATCGTTATGGAGTGAGGGGAACCCTCCAAGAGATGACGCCACTCCTCTAACGCCAATTTAATTGCGAGAAGTTCCCGATCACCGATGGCATAATTCCTCTCTGCCTGAGATTTTTTTTTGGAGAAGAACGCACATGGTTGGCGTCTCTTCTCAAAGATTTGAAGAAGCACAGCTCCCACCCCCATTGAGGAAGCGTCCACTTCAATAAAAAATGCATTCCCAGGATTTGGTCTCCTCAAGAGGGGGCCAGAAACAAAGGCCTGTTTCAGGTTGTGAAATGCAGAGACAGCTTCGGGAGGCCAGTCTCTGGCATTCACACCCTTCTTGGTCAAAGCGATAATAGGCGCGGCAATGGAAGAGTAATTCCTTATGAACTGCCTATAATAATTAGTGAAGCCAAGAAAGCGCTGTGTGGCCTTGAGGCTAGCAGGAAGAGGCCAGTTGGTGATAGCCAAGACCTTCCCAGGGTCCATACGAAGCCCCGAACATGAGACGAAGCACCCCAAAAACAGGACCTCAGAACATTCAAAGGAACATTTCTCCAGCTTGGCATAGAGATTGTTCTCTCTAAGACGTTGAAGTACAGTGCAGACATGGTTTCTGTGGACGAGCAGATTTTCAGAAAAGATCAGAATGTCATCCAGATAGATGACAACAAACTGGTACAGCAGATCTCTGAAGATTTCATTGACAAAGTTTTGAAACACGGCTGGAGCATTACACAGACCAAAAGGCATCACCAGATATTCGTAATGCCCGTCTCTAGTGTTAAATGCAGTCTTCCATTCGTCACCCTCCCGTATTCGAATGAGATTGTACGCGCCTCTGAGATCCAACTTGGTGAAAATGGAGGCACCCTTCAACCTATCGAATAGCTCAGATATTAAGGGTAAGGGGTATCGATTTTTAATAGTAACCGCATTTAAACCCCGATAATCGATGCAGGGTCTTAAGGTACCATCCTTTTTGGCAACAAAAAAGAACCCTGCCCCTGCAGGCGATGAGGATTTCCGGATGAAACCTCTCTCCAGATTCTCTGCTACATACTCCGACATGGCCTGGGTCTCTGGAATGGACAGAGGGTAGGTACGACCCCTGGGTAGAGTTGCTCCGGGGACAAGATCAATAGCACAGTCAAAAGACCTGTGGGGAGGAAGCACCTCAGCTGATTTTTTACAGAACACATCCCGGTAATCGCTGTATGCGGCGGGAAGATCAGAAGAAACAGAAGTGGCAGCAACCGGAAGACTCTCCTTGGGGGTCACCTTGAGAAGACACGACGAGAAACATGAGGAACCCCAGGCCAGGATCTGCCCAGAGACCCAGTCCACATGTGGAGAGTGGAGCTGTAGCCAAGGGAGGCCCAATACAACTGGGGTAGAGGCCTTGGGTAGAATAAGAAAGGATATCCACTCCTGGTGGAGAATCCCTACCGACATCCTAATGGGTAGCGTCTGGAAGCGAATAGGGCCCCCTGGGAGAACAGTGCCATCAATTGCCGAGACTACCAATGGGGTAGTGAGAGGTGAAAGGGTAAGCTTCATAGAAGAAGCAGTTCTCCAATCCATGAAATTGCTGGCAGCCCCGGAATCCAGGTATGCAAGGGTTGACTGAGGAGAAGTGCCTACATGAAGGGACACCGGCAAGAGCAGGCGAGAAGGTGATGTTTCTGGGTCCAATACTCCACCTTCCAAATGTATTAGACCCGAGCGTTTCCCGGACGAAGCGAGCAGGAGTCACGAAAATGACCCTTGCCCCCACAATAGAGGCACAAGCCCAGAGTTCTGCGCCTAGCACGTTCTTCGGGGGTTAGTCTGGTCCGGCCCAGCTGCATAGGTTCTTCAGCAGGTAGAGGATGCTCCACGGAATGAAGGGAGGGGAGCTCAGACTGGCTAGGACCCAGAGAGTGCTGGCGTCTTTTTTCTAAGGACCTCTCTTGAAAACGAATGTCGATCTGGTTGCATAATGAAATTACATCGTCCAGACCGACGGGAATGGCTCTTCCCGCTAATTCGTCTTTCACTCGGTCAGAGAGGCCATGTAAAAAGGTAGCGACCAGGGCCTCATTATTCCAGCTCAATTCAGCTGTGTGGATACGGAACTGAAGAGCATATTGCCCCACTGAACTAGATTCTTGGCGAAGACGTAAGACAGCACTAGCCGCTGAAGAAGCCCGAGCCGGCTCTTCGAAGATATTACGAAAGAGCTTCAAGAATTCGGACAGACTGGAAACCACCGGATCGTTCCTCTCCCACAGGGGGGCAGCCCAGGCCAAAGCTTCACCGGAGAGGAGGGAAATGATATAGGCTACCTTAGCCCGGTCAGATAGGAAGCTTTGAGGCTGAAGCTCAAAATGAATAGTGCATTGGCTGAGAAACCCCCTGCAGGCCTTGGAGTCCCCAGAGAAACGGAACGGAGCTGGCAATCTTAGTGAGTGTGAGGCTGCGACTGGTGCGATAGGTACAGCCGCTGGTTGTACTTGGGGTTGCGGATTCGGGGTTCCCAAGGAGACCTGAAGCTGCTCGAATCGAGAAGCCAGATCCTGGAGGAATAGCATCACCTGGGTCTGATTTGATTCCTGGGTCTCAAGTCTGCGAACTATGCCCTGCAATGGATCATCCGCGGGAAGCGGGATGTCAGCCGGGTTCATGGCTGATCAAACTGTCAGGGTCACCTGTGGCCAGGTGACAGATGCACACCGTAGGGGGACAGGAGTGCACCGCGAGGTAGTGAACCCTATGGCTGGCTTCTGTGGATAGGAAACTGGGTGGTTGTGGAAAGCGGGACCAGAGGAGCACAACCGGGATCCCAACGGAAGCGAGAGCCAAGATTCCCCAGGGCGCGGAGTCTAAGACCCAGCTGGTCTTCTCCAGGGCCTCTAGTGGTGAGGATGTTACGCTGCAGGCTGGGACCAGGTCGCGGCCCCTGGAGTTTCCTAGCTCACGCCCCGTAGGATAAGGGGAAGCAGCAGCACACGATAGAGAGAACCGAATAACAAGCCGAAGGTCAGGGGCCACAAGCAGACAAGGATAACGAAGAACGAGCCGAAGGTCAAGGGTCACGAGCAGACAGGGATGGTCGGGGACAAGCCAATAACGTAACAGAGAGACAGACGTAGCACACGGCAGGCAGGAACCCAAACACACAATGCCTAACAAACACGTTGATCAGCAAAGCAGGCTTGCAGTGCACAGGTTAATATAGTGTTCAGTGATAGGGCCTGGGGTGGAGTCAGGCTGGGAGGAGATTATAAAGGAAGCCAGGTGAAGGAGGTCTGGTCTCTAGATGAACACATGAGGAGGAAGGTAAGATGGCAGACAGACATTAATGCATATCCATGACATACAGCAGCTGGGACACCCAGGGAAAATTGACAGAGGTGGGGGGAAGGGGAGCCTGAGCCTGGTTGCCAAGAAGATACTCCAACTGAGCTAATGGGGAGGAGGGGGGCCAGTAGGGGGGGCACTGTATGCAGGGACACTAACCTGTGCCGCAGCTGTAGCGCCTGACACTTATCATCCATGGGTACAGTGTCGGGAGATGCTGGGAGGCAGTAAGTGGGATCCAGAGTCAGGGCAGCAGAGTGGGCACCTGAAAAGCACATCATTGGTTGCTAGGACACCGGCAATCTTGGCAACCAATGACTGAGAAAATAATAAAAGTGGAGGGGGAGAAGAGAGAACACAGGCATGCAAGCATCCTCCCTGGGTGCAATGTGTGAGAGTACATATTGAATTAATTCAGGATATCCCACTGAGTGGAGCCCATTGCTGGAATTTGTTCTGGCAGTGGGCTCTGAGGCCCCAGCTCAGATCCAGGACTTACTTCATAGACCAGGATGGTCCCATGGAATCTGGGACGGTTAGGAGGTATGCACAGAGCAGGTAAGTATAGAGATGTTTGCTATTTAAAAAAAAAAATCCTTTACAATCACTTTAAGAAAAGACAGAGCAACACTGTTTTAGCGGAGTTAATTTTTGTTTATTTAGCATTTTCCCAATGATGTAAATTTGGTAGGCATCTGATGACTTCCTGAAGTGTCAATACCTTTCTGTGGCAGTCCCTGCTTTTGCCCCTCCCCTTGTGCTATATAGACAGACTGAAGGAGCTTGCATAGCTACTTGTTAGCAAACAATAGGATTTCAGGCAAACTTTGTGATTATCTGTAAATTTATAAAGTCATTAAACACAAGTGTGAGTGGGAGCAAAGTAGCTAGTGCACAAAAAAAGTAATTATAAGCAAAGCCAGTTTTAATATATGCAGTAAGGAGTAGAACTCTGTATAAAGAATGCTACAAGGGGCCCTTCCTGCGTTAGCACTGCTCAGCGCTTAGGACTATAGCAATGGTGGTTAGTTACCTTGAGTAATAGATAAATGTATATGTGAATATAGGTCAATTGATGCTAATCACAATAAGCAGCCACTGAAAAAAAGAGAGAATCTGTATAATACAATACTCAGAGGGAACACTCAATAATAGTCCATATATATAAAACTAATAAATTAAACACCATTAATGTCCATAAAATATTGTAGCGGCGCTCTCATCAAGAATATGATAAGCTTCCTTATGTTTTGTGATACACATAAAGGGACTGATGGGCGAAAAAGTTCATTATCTTAGTGCAGGAATAGCTGTGTATAAATCACCATCTATCCGCGATGCATCTCATTGAAAGAAGGATAATCCCCTTTTGGGACAATGTAGATAATATTGCACCTTGTCACAAAAAGATAGGATTCTCCTTCGCTCTTTATCCACTCTTCCACCAAACTCCAGCTTTGTATATTCAGGGGTCCAGGGCACTCAAATGGGGAAAAGATATAATTGCCACATCGCGTGATACTGTTTCAAAAAAACTTTATTATCCCATAGAGAATTCCCCCCTTTTCCAATACACGTACACAAAGTAAAATCAATAAGGGCAGTAAAGTGCAGTGCAAGCGATAGTTCACCAGTAGATGGTGGTCAACGCTGTCTGTGTACAGCAGACTCGTTTTCACTCACTGGTTCTGGCATGCCGTGAGGCGCAAGCGTTAATTTCCGGTTGACCAGCGAGACCACGCTTGCACTGCACTGCAATATTATCTACATTGTGGTGAGTGCATCCCCAAAAGGGGATTATCCTTCTTTCAATGCGATGCATCGCGGATAGATGGTGATTTATACACAGCTATTCCTGCACTAAGATAATTAACTTTTTCGCCCATCAGTGCCTTTATGTGTACCATAAAACATAAGGAAGCTTATCAAATTCTCGATGAGAGCGCTGCTACAATATTTTATGGACATTAATGGTGTTTCATTTATTAGTTATATATATATGGACTATTATTGAGTGTTCCCTCGGAGTATTTTACTATAAAGGAGTAGAGATCACTTACTGGCACTGTGCTCTGCTGTGTGGGAGCTCCTACCATCAGTTGCATGCTGTCCTGTCAGATAAAAGTCATGCTTTTCAGTGAGCTTCAAAGATAAAATAAAATAAAATGCTACCAGGGGAATGCTACATAGTGTCATTTAAGTGACAGCTTTGATTCTACCTGGGGCTGCTGAAATCAAATCCAAGAGGGCACCCAGCAGCAGTGTAAAGCCTGTTCAATATCAAAATATCATCAACAATTACAGAGAGATTAAAGCTGAATACACACATTGCATGTAATAAGCCTGTCACTGCAATAACACACAGAAAAACAATTATCTTCTACTTGTCCCAATTACATTGCAACGCAGTACAGAGCTGTCTGCTAAATTTTATTGCAGCACACTGTACAGAATCACATGGCACTGTACAGCAGCAATTCTCGCTGCTGTACAGTCAGTGACATTTATGACATGTACTTTTGTACACTGCAAATAAAGTTTGTAAAAAAAAAAAAAGGGACATGTGAGGGATGCGCTGAATCTCGCACCTCAATGCTCCCTACCATAGAGGGAAACGGACAGCTGTCAGAGAGGTTAAGCACTCCTGCAGCTGTCCGTTCCTGTGTGAACTGACCCTAAATGATCAAAACAAGGTAATTTAACATGTATAATGGGAAGATTCTTGCTGATAATAACAGGGCCTCTTTAAATTGTACAGCAGAATTATCAACCTTGTTCATAGAATTGCTGAAGCTTGAATTTTAAGGTTTTTGGGGGATACAGAACAATACAAATTCATTATAGGTAAAGGTGTATAGAGGCAGTCAGCTGTTTCTGATAAACATCTTCCCTGCAATGCCTTCCTTATAGCCGTCAGCTACTGGAGTCACTTCATTAAAAATTAGATACTGCATACATTTTTTCAGTAAAATAAATCATGTAGTATTTATCTCACAAGTAGCTATTTTACTAAAAACAGTGCGACATCACTGTACAAAGCATGTCTCTTCTGCATTAAAAATTCTGCCTGTGAATCCATTTTAATAGGTTCTGGATGGACCCTCTGCACACTGCTACACCCTCCCCAGCAAACTATGCATTGAAAATTAGGGATATTTGTTCACATATAAATTTGCAATACATGTTTAAGCTGACCAACTGCGTCAAAGTAATCCCTCTTCTGGCCAGTCCTACACTGACTTGCCACTGCAAATGCTACGGGGGACATTATGCCAACATGGGACATAAAGACACAAGGTTGGGGAGAGCGATTAGGTTCAGATCTGTACACTGACCTGCGTTACATCAGAGAAAAGATATACCTGTGTTTAAATCCCAATAGCTTTTACATGTGTAGCGGGTATACACTTTTCTGTGTGTTAAAACTGGCAGAGACACCAGTGATGTGCAGTTGCCTGCAGCCCCACGGGTGGCGCTGTCGCCTTGGGCTGGGGTTGAACCATTGCTGTGTGCTGTGCTCCCTTTTTGTCCTCCCTCGCCAGAGGTATGGTGGGGCGGGGAACCCGCCGTGCTTGCTGGGAGAGGGTATAAAGGGGCCGGCCATCTTTGTCACGGGGTCGAGTCCCGGGCACCTTCAGCCTGTGGGCGGTGGTTCGTGTCGGTCCCCTGGGCGGTCTAGGCCTAGAGGACGTTTGGAGGTCGTGTTCCATCCCATGCACCTTTAGCCTGGCGTGAGGTACTCGGATGGAGGTCTGGAGCTCAGTGCCCACCACTGAGTTCCGCGAGGGAAGGAGATCCTAGGGAACCCCGGGAGTGGGTACCCGAATCCGGAAGGCGTAATGGACCGGTGGGAGATACTTGCTTGAAGACCTGGTGCAGCATATTGCCAGTGACAGGTGGGCCTCTCATCGGAGACCGCCTGGAAGGAAATCCCCCCTCGCTCGGAGACAGCAACCCACTTTCAGGAAGGAAAGTGGAGAGTTCATTGTGTCTGGGCCTACTCGCATCCACACCTCCTTGTCTGTTCTGTTCTCTAAGGGAGTCCAACTGATTGTGTTCACTTTTCATTGAGAAGAATAAAGGAGTGTTGGACTTTAATGGTGTGGGGCTCATTTTCTGACAGACATTGTTCAAGGTAACTCTCTTTGGAGGCTCCAGGTGCAGAACACCGACCCAAAGGTAATATAAGAACTCTGCTTACACCACACAAACATCTGCGGTGAAGGCTTGGCGTGGTGACCCCGCACCCTCTCCTCTAAGGTACCCCTAGACAAGAGACAGACGAGCTGATAAAGAGAGGAGAGAGAGGAGACCGCTACACGTGGTGGCTCGGGTCCGGGATTGGTGTTCGTGCTACTACGGAGTTGAACGTGTCTGCCGGGAGGAGTTCCGAGTAGGTGGGCCACGTTATTGGCCAAAGTGCATCCCTGCTTGAAGTCGTGGACATGACCCAGTGAAGGGAAAGGCCAGCGCAGAAGAGCGAGAGAAGGGGGGAGCCTAGCCGTGTGAAGTAGTACACGTGGGGGTTTCTATTTGCACTGCTCCACCAGGCACACCCCCACCGCTTAGTTCGTGGGCGTGACTCGGAAAGGAAAAAGAAGAAAAGCCCGCGAACTGGAGCAAAGGGGAGGAGTCCAATACGTGTGAAGGACTACACGTGGGACGTTGGCGCAAAACTTTGCAGTGCGCGATGGACCAACAGCAAGTCACCATGTTCGGACAAACAGCGTGGGTTCCATTTCATCCTTTCACCACGTCTTTGACTGCTGCTGCTCCGGTGACCGATACAGGGATTCAGCTAAAGCCAAGGGGACGATTCGCCCTGTATTCATGCATGGACGTTGAGGCTCTGGGTGTGATTTGTCCCGGTTGTTCGGGACTGGTGTGCCAACTGAAGCCGTTCGGGCGATGCAAGGCCTGTGGGGAGTTTCTATTTGAAGTAGATCCAGTGGTTGAGAAGCCGAGAACCATCTACCCCGGCCGCGTTGCAGGCAGCACCACTCAGAGAGGAGGAATCACTGCTTTGACAGCCATCCCTGCGCGCACTGCAGCGACCGCGGAGGAGGTCGCGACTACTCAACGGGAGAAATCCGAGGATGCTGACTCGGTCACCACTGTCTCACAGCGTCCACCACCGAAGAGAAAGACCGGTATGGTAGCCCCGACCAGCGGTTGTGTTGGACCATCTCACCCGCTTACGCCCGGCCCGGAGGGATGCGTCGGCAGGAGTTCCGGACGTCCCGCTTCAAGTAAAGGCCGAGGTAAGCCAGGCGGAGAGATTTGGTGTGTGGGAGGAGGTGGTAATTCAGTCTCCACTATGGGCTACCTGCCTGCGGAGGAGTGTGACACCTCCGACCTGGAGTCGCTCTCCGATTTGGGAGACAATGTCGCCATTGATGAACTGTTTGCAGAAAAGGGCTGGGACAAAGTACCTCTTGCCTCATCCCGCAGAACCAGGGACCCACCCATGTCTACAGGGGATAGTACACCCCGGGTGGAGGCACCAGCGCCTGAAGAGGGGTTCCGTCCCCAGCCTGCCCTTACATTCCCGGTACCCCCTACACCTGGGACCGGGAAAAAGAGACTGTTGCTGCGGGCACCTATGCCCAGATCAGATGTAATCAAGAACCCTCGCCACCCAAACTCAATAGTTTTGCCTGGCGAAGGGGACAGAGCCACTATGCCTCCTCTGGCGAGACTACAACGCCTATTTGGCCAGAAGGTTGCTGCTGAGTACGGATGGGAGTATCCATACTTGTCCAAGGAGTTGCTGTATGAGGTGGAAGTGTGCCGGGAGCGCTGGTACAATGACTTTGTGTGGACCCACCTTCAGGTTCCCCACGCCCGCAGGTACCTGGCATGCTCCCCCAAGGCCTCTCAGCGTTTTAAAGATTGTAAGGCAGAATGGATGTTGGAACGGCACATCCACGCGGACAAGGTGCTGATCCGGCGCAAACAAGGGGATGATGTCGAGTACCATCTGGAGACCATGGATCAGCACTTGAAACCACTTGTTTTGCCCCATCCCCGTTTCTATCTGTAGGAGGAAAGAGACTCCGTTCTTGTTTCTTATGCTGCTGAACTTTCTGGGACTTGTTGTCCCAGTTGCCCAGAGGAATGAAGGACTGTTCCTGTTTTTTTCTTCAATTTACTATGAGAGATCATGGACTCTGGGGTAGATAGGGCTCAAGAGAAGAAGAGAAGTTCCACGAGTGCAGTTACCGCGATGCTGTCACCAGGTGGCAGTGTTGCGCATCGTTAACACTTTTTACACACTCACTCTTTGGAGAAAAGGGATTTCTTTTCGAAGAAGTTTCTTTCCTCTTACACGAATACATGTGTCAGGGTTTATGTGTGTTAATTTTCTTTTTTTCCCTCTACAGGAGAGCATCCCATCAAGACCACTGAGTATGGGGTGGGTCTTAGTCAGGATGGGTGGGGAAAAATGTATGTGAATGTGATTCTATTGTTATGGTTTAAATGTTGTTGTTTCCCTTCCCTTTCATGTAAGGTTCAGACACAATTGCTTCAGTTGACCAAGTTTTCAAAAGTTTTATTTTGTACAATTTGTAGTTGGTTTCTGGACTGGGCTATGCCAGCCATTTAGGGCATAGTTTACTCCAGACACTGGGGACCAGTGTCAAATTACCAGGGGGAGAGTGTAGCGGGTATACACTTTTCTGTGTGTTAAAACTGGCAGAGACACCAGTGATGTGCAGTTGCCTGCAGCCCCACGGGTGGCGCTGTCGCCTTGGGCTGGGGTTGAACCATTGCTGTGTGCTGTGCTCCCTTTTTGTCCTCCCTCGGCAGAGGTATGGTGGGGCGGGGAACCCGCCGTGCTTGCTGGGAGAGGGTATAAAGGGGCCGGCCATCTTTGTCATGGGGTCGAGTCCCGGGCACCTTCAGCCTGTGGGCGGTGGTTCGTGTCGGTCCCCTGGGCGGTCTAGGCCTAGAGGACGTTTGGAGGTCGTGTTCCATCCCAGGCACCTTTAGCCTGGGGTGAGGTACTCGGATGGAGGTCTGGAGCTCAGTGCCCACCACTGAGTTCCGCGAGGGAAGGAGATCCTAGGGAACCCCGGGAGTGGGTACCCGAATCCGGAAGGCGTTATGGACCGGTGGGAGATACTTGCTTGAAGACCTGGTGCAGCATATTGCCAGTGACAGGTGGGCTTCTCATCGGAGACTGCCTGGAAGGAAATCCCCCTCGCTCGGAGACTGCAACCCACTTTCAGGAAGGAAAGTGGAGAGTTCATTGTGTCGGGGCCTACTCGCATCCACACCTCCTTGTCTGTTCTGTTCTCTAAGGGAGTCCAACTGATTGTGTTCACTTTTGCATTGAGAAGAATAAAGGAGTGTTGGACTTTAATGGTGTGGGGCTCATTTTCTGACAGACATTGTTCAAGGTAACTCTCTTTGGAGGCTCCAGGTGCAGAACACCGACCCAAAGGTAATATAAGAACTCTGCTTACACCACACACATCTGCGGTGAAGGCTTGGCGTGGTGACCCCACACTCTCTCCTCTAAGGTACCCCTAGACAAGAGACAGATGAGCTGATAAAGAGAAGAGAGAGAGGAGGCCGCTACACATGTATTTAAGCCAGTGTTTCTCAACTCCAGTCCTCAAGGCGCCCCAACAGGTCATGTTTTCAGACTCTCCATTGTTTTGCACAGGTTATTTGATCAGTTTAACTGCTTTAGTAATTCCCAATGCTGTTTCATCTGAGGGAAATCCTGAAAACATGACCTGTTGGGGCGCCTTGAGGACTGGAGTTGAGAAACACTGATTTAAGCTATCAGGTGCTAAAAGGGTTTGACTACATAGTAACATTACAACTGCAATACATTTGTAATATTTTTTGCAATTCATTTTCGGGACAAATTGGGCTGTTATTTAGTAGTAATAGATATTGGATATCTCCTGTTTTTGTTTTATTTATTAACCCCTTGGCGCCAGCTCCCCTTTAAGGGCTTTAGAAAGCTGGGGGGTGGGGCTTTTGGCCATGTGACTGCTGCAATTGGCTGTCGCAGCAGTCACATGATCGGAAAACTCCCGATCACAAGCAGTGATCGGGAGGTTTCCGTTAGTCGTTTCGGGAGCGTGCACGGCGCCCACTCTCGGCACAGCTCTATTGGCGCAAATATGTGGCCGCTCTGTGCTAAAGCCCAGCCGCTGAGAGGCCGCGTATTTGAGTGAACTCGGTGCCAACAGGTAATTATCAAAGCAAGATTAAAGAAACATGTTTTTGAATTTTAACTATATTTTTTTGCCATTACCCACCACCAAAGAACACCCCAAAATAAATGTGCCCACTCCTGAGATTCACAATAATATTATATATGTGTATATTATTTGTTGTTTGTACATGTAGTAGGGCCCAGAAACATTAGTGGGAATTGATTTTTTTTTATATATATATACTGTATATATATATATATATATATATATATATATATACACACATATATATATATATATATATATATATATATATATATATATGTGTTCCTACAGAAGACTTCAGTGGGGCTTCATTTTGCAGATTTGCACTACAGAACGTGTTCCATAGGAAACCTTGTTAAATGGACTGTAGTGTGAATCTGCAAAATGCACTAAAAAATGCATAGGTGTGAATCCAGCCTAAAAGTTCTTATGTGAGATCCAGCTAGGATTTTATTGGGTGCGTCAGCCAGGGAACAAGGAAAAAGCTGGCCATTTCAGAGGAAAGAAAAGCTAACGGCACCCCAAACGGAGGTCGCAAATGCAGTGCGTTTTTCCACACTGGATCGCACGGTAAAAAATGATCATGCGATTTGGTTGCAGTGCGTTTCCAAAAAGTAGTGTATGCACTACTTTTGGTGTGGTGATATGTGATTTAAACCCATTCAAAATAATGGGCTCATATCGCACTGCACAGAACAGCATGTGAATCGCACAGGAACCAAACAGCATTGCTGTGTGATTTACATGCAGCAACTAGTGTAAATGGGCTCTTAATTAGCATTGACATTTATTGGGAGGGTGGGAAAGGTCCATTTTTAAATCACCCATCAGCTTCTGTTTGAAAGGGTTAAATGACATGTCTAGCTTTAAATAAAAACTACATCAATCTATGCTCAGTATCTTCAAGGAGTAGCATAGTGGCTTAGTGTTTAGCATGACTGGAGTCCTCAAGTAGAACACTATCTGCATGTAGTTTGAATGTTCTCCCTGTACTTACATGGGTTACTTCTGGGTACTCTGGTTTCCTACCACACTCCTAAGACATGCTGGTAGGTTAATTTGCTCAACTGAGTGTGTCCTAGATGGCTGCCTCACCTCCTTAGTTCAATAGTTATCAGTGGCGGCTGCTCCATTAGGGGCGTAGGGACACGCCCCCCTAATCCATGCGCCCAGCTCGTAATCTACATGCAGGGCACCGGACGCATGGATCTCAATTTTTTATTTTATTTTTTTAAGCACATGATTGGAGCTTGAGGCTCTAATTGGCTTAAAAAAGGTGGGCTCGGGGTGCAGGGCACTGCGCCCTGAGCCCACCCAGTTGTGTGACAATAGTGAATTATTATTCACAATTGTCTTCCTGCTTCTCCTCCCGGCCATTTAGGACCCGATTGGCCGAGAGGAGAAGTGACTGTATTGGCCGGTACCGGGGAGGATGTATGGGTAAATCCAGGAGATGGCCGTCCTCATCGAAGCAATCTTCCTGCTCTGCATCGCTGCCAACATACAAGACAGAGCCCGACCGTGTGAGTACCAGGGACATGCAGTCAGGGCAGGGCCTCACCTGCCATAAACATTAAAAAAATAATCAAACATTCGAGGGTCGTAGCTCGGCGACCTGGGGTCAAGTTTATTTTCATGGCAAAGAGGGATCTGATTTTCTCTGAGCACTCTTCATAACATTATGGAGTATATGCCAATTGCCATCATAAAAACTGAGGCAGCAGACTTTGTGAAAATTAATATTGTGTCAGTCTCAAAACTTTTGGCCAGGGCTGTATACCCACAGTTGATCCAGAGGTAGGCAACCCCCCCCCCCCCCACTAAAACATGATACAATTTACTCTAGTGGAGGAAATTATTTGGACTGTATGTAATGGGATGATACAAATCAGCTGAGCTTCCTCACATTCACTAAGATCCTGGTAAAAATTAGTGCAACTTTATTTGCAAAGCAGGGACGTGCAGTCAGGGGAGAGGCAGGGATTGACCTGCCAGGAACATTAACAAAAAGAAAATTGAGCTTTGAGTGTCATCGAGACCCCAAAGCCTTAGTGTAGTGCTACGCCCCCCCCCCCCCCCCACACACACACACACTGGTAAAAATGTGGGGCTCCTACGACCTATGGTTCCAGAGATATGGGGCTACTTGCACAGCCTGAAACTAAATACAGAGCGGCCACTTTAAATACAAGCAGGCACACTCTGTTTGCAGCAGACTGAGAGGTTGAGCTCACAGTGCCTCTCATTTCTCCTCCCCCCATTTGCATCGCCCATTGCCCATCAGACCCCCCGCCAGCCCCGTTACCCCATCCAGGTCGTGGCTGCGGTGGCTTCCCCCCCCATGTCTCCTCCCAAGTCTTGGCAGTGGCTTCTCCTCCTGGCCAATCAGTGCTCTGCACCCCAAGCCTACCATTTTTGAAGCCAATTAGGGCCTCAGGCTCTAATCATGTGCTTAAAAAAAAAAACATTAGAATCCATGCATCCGGCAGCCTGCATGTAGATTAAGGGCCAGGCACATGGATTAGGGGGGCCCTGAGCATGAGCAGCCACTGTTACCGGCCTCAAAATGTGAATTAAGAGAGCCGATAATTGTAGACGTGATGAGATAAGGTGATCAGCTTGGTGTGGACTGCAAAGAATCACACAACAGCATAAGACAGGACCACTGGGTTTTATGGCTGGAAATCGTTTGACTCCAGTCACATGGTGGGTGGCCTTATATAAACTCTGTTTGTGTACCTTCTCTGCCATCTACTGGTTCTTGCTAGAATAGCAGGAAGGTATTTCTTTGCTAGAAATAAAAATAAAAAAAATGAGTATGTACTTTGCTTTGGGGTGTCTGTTTTGTGACCATATAAACCCCAGTCCGTCACACTCTCCCCTCCTTCAGTTAATGGCTCCCGACATTAAACTCAATGGTTATCTGAACACTGTTAGTGATTTAAGTAACCCAGATAGGTACTTGTTGCCACCAAGGAGCTATGTTAACTACCTGGCATGTCATGGGAGTAGCTAGCATTGTAGGAGTTTGTACGGTGTGAATCTGACTTGGTATGTATCTTGGCTGACCTAGTGTGTCATATGTAAAGATCTCTTTAGGCTTAGCTTGTCTGGTAGATCTTCTGACAGGAGTTGAGTCATCTCCATCAACATCATTCTCCATTATTTGGTCACCAACTAATGTTCCATCATTTTGTTCTTGTTCAAGATTGGGTGTGGTAGTTGTAGGATAGAACTCTTCAGCAGAAACTCTTATGCCCCATACACACGATCGTTTTTCATGCCGTTAAAACTGCCATTTTTAAAAATGGCCCTGAAAAATGATTGTGTGTATGCTCCAGAGCATTTTTAACGACGTGAAAAACGGCCATAAAAAATTTCGATCATGCTCTCTTTTTTCACGTCGTTTTTCATGTCGTTTTTTTTAACGACGTGAAAAACGATAGTGTGTATGCTTTCACGAGGTGAAAAAAAACACGCATGCTCAGAAGCAACTATGAGACGGGAGCGCTCATTTTGGTAAAGCTAATGTTGGAAATGGAGATGGCACATTCGTCACGGTGGAATTAATAGCATAGTTTTAATGCTGCGCATTCCGTTCTTCTTTTGATAATGCTTAAAAATTACCTTCTTTTGCTAATGACATTGAGAGTTATGCCAAACTTGTTTCTAAAGTAATTCCAAATTGCTCTAATGACTGTAAAATATTATTTCTAAGCCGCACCTCCCTCCTAAATAATACTAATAATACAAAAAAAATGTATATATCCTTTTTTTTGGAAATTATATTTTACTATTGTATTTTTAATTTTTGGGGCCTTGTTTTTTATTTTTAGGCTTAAATTATTCTTGTGAAAAGTTACCACACCAACCTTCAAAATGTGTCTCATTTGGCCTCAGGGAGGTTTGTGTCCCTTGATAATAACAATAATATTATTTGAGATGTCCCTGCCTGCTCCCTAGCAAGCTCTCTTTTGAAATACAAATCACATAGTCAAGTTTTTTAAGGCCAAAAAAAACCCCTTTATTTTGGAACATTAACAAATTAAAGGGGAAGGCAGCACTGGAGAGCCTGCTTGCATTTGTGCATCCCTTTGACCCCACAACAACCATCCAAGATGTGAAAACCAAAATAGAGATTAGATCCCAAAAAAAAGGAGCCCAATCTTGTCTTGAGCTCCCAGAGGTCAGGAGCCACAGCAGATAAGTCCTATATGTCCCCAGTCTGTGGTACTGCAGCAGGCATTATTTTCTCCTCTTCCTTGTAGCCTTCTCTCCAGCCTTCTCTGCAGCCTTGGTTGGTTCCTTCCTTGGAGGCTGGGGATCAGGAGGAGAGGTTGTGGCAGGAGGAGTAGTAGGAGGAGGAGGAGGAGGTGGAGGAGTAGGGACAACCTCCGTTATATCGCTGTACATGGTGAGTTCACCCAGCAAGCCCTTATTGATCACTTTTAAAAGCAGGGTCTCACTATATATCTTTTGCCGTAAGTCCATTTGCCCTAGTTTGTGGGCGAGGACTGCGGCAAATCCCTCATCAACAGAGGGTGCCTCTCTGAGGGCCGCTGTTGCCTCTCTGATGAAGGCCCTGGTTTCCTCCTCCACCTGCCTACCTCTCCTTGGCCCTCGTGGTTTAACTACCAGGGGAGGTATCTGGGCTCTTGTGCTGGGCCCAGCCTCCTCCTGGGTGCCACTGGGCCCTGCCTCCTCCTGATCCCCAACATCACCCTCTTCCTGGCTCTGCTCTGGCTGTAAAAAAAGAAAGGGACATTATTTATTTTGCTCTTAAAAAACTTTATTGGTAGAAGTTTACATACCTAACAATACTAATATCTATTTAAATTCTACAATTTTGTAAGATATAAATATAGATATCAATACTTTACCTGGCTCCATATATCCAAATCTGCCTCCTCAAGGACCTCATCTTGATCCTCAGAGGAAGCCAGAGCAGGGTTGCCAGGAAGGCTGGAGGACTGGCTGCAGGGAAGGCTGGAGGGTTGGCTACAAGGAAGGCTGGATTGACCTCTGGGGGGAAGGGTGGACAGAGATTCCCTCACTTCCAGCTGGTCATCCAGGAAAGATAACTTGCTGTAGTACCACAGACTGGGTTTATAAACCTTATCTGCTGGAGTACCTGACCTCTGGGACCTCAGGACCATAGTCCTCTGGGTCCTGTATGTCCCTCTGATGGTCGCTATTTTGGTTTTCACATCTTGGAGAGTTGTTGTGGGTATCTTGGTTTGCACAAATGCAAGCAGGCTCTCCAGTGCTGCTTTCCTGGCGTCTTTATTTTTATTCGCGCCACTTTTAGTTTGCCATAGTATAGGTAGCTCTTGCCATTTGTCTATGAACTCCCCCATGAATTCCGGGTTTTTGAAAGTATTCATGATATCTGTAAAAGCGAGAAACAACAAAATATATATTTTTCAGGCAACATTCCTCAAATGTGCATTTTCTACGTATTTTTTACGCACAAATCTCCTCGTCTGATGAACCTGAAATGCTTAAATTGTTAGGTACCTTCGTCAAGACGTTCGTTGCTAACTCCCTCTCCCTCCAAATGAATGTATTTTCGAGACATGGATCTTCACTTGATATACACTGCGCATGCGTGAAACGCTGCACGCTTTCCCCGCCCCTGACGTTCGATATTGCACTTTCCCCGCCCCTTCTCGCTCGTCGTAGTGCTTAACAAAACATGGCGGAGACACAGGTGGCTGAGATTACCTCTACAGAGGAGGAAATTCCAGAGGAGCCCAAATCCAGATCCAGGAGATATAAGGCATCCAACATGTCATTCGAGGAAATGGTGGAGATGGTCGCCATTTTGAAGAGGGAGGATTATGATGCCAAGCATGGGCCGTATAAAAGGCCTAATCTGGTCAAGGCAAAAATTATGGGCAAAGTGGTCAAAAGTCTTCGCAAAAAAATTGGGGTGTGCAGAATGAAGGAACAGCTCAGAAAACGTTGGTCTGATCTGAAGTTGCGAGAGCCCGACCAATACAAAAGAATCAAGAAAGTTTTAGGAAAAAGTAAGTTATTTTTTAATATTTTCCATGGTACATATTATTTACTTGTATTCTGTTGTGTATTTTTGACTTTGATATAGTACAGTGAAAGATACCATCTTTCAGGTTCGTCCGCACAGTAAACGGACGTATTAAACCTCTTTCTCCGCACAGTTCCTCAAACGATGTTTTAGGATCATCCAGTGTGAACACCCATGTATTTTATTTTATTTGGGGGAGCAAATTTTGTAATCACGTATTTTTTAGGTGCTAATCCAAAGGACATTTGTTCGTTTGAAAAAAGGATATGCATGGTAATGTTAAGGGAGTGAATGCTCAGCAGCTGATGAAACATCTGAACGCAGTAGTACAAGTGTGGGCCTAAAGCCAAAAAGCTTGAGGGTGTCACACACAGGTGATCCTGTGTAGATACTTTGGGGTGTTACAATGTGTCAAATTTGTGTTTAAAAAGTATATGCTATGGTTTTGGCTATGTATCCAATCATGTGTTCCGGTTGGCACTGGGGGTCCATTTTAAAATGGAGCAGGCTTCAAAAGAATGTTTACAAAGTATTTTATCATGTTTTTTTTTTTTTTAAAATTGAGTCGCTACTAATGAAACTATACCTTTTATTTCAATCTCCCTAGGGATTCCAATAGCTACCTCAGATGAGCCGATAATTGCAACACCTACAACAATACCCCCAGAACCCCAGGATGGAGAGGAACGTGATGTTGTGGAAGTGGAAAGTGGCACCACAACAGGTCAGAGAGAAACCAGACACATGCATGTTAAATAGATGTAGGCCTACATATTCTATCCTACATTTTTCTTTTTACATTTAGGTGCAGTTCTGGCCGAAGACCCCAAAAAGTTGACACATCACAGTGCCCAGATCCTGATCAAATACCTCATGGTCTGCTGTCGTGACCTCGAAAAAATTAAGGGAGACTTGATAGAGATCAGGGCAAATACCAAGCGGGTGGAGGAAAGGCTCCAAAATATCATGGCTGTGCTTGGGCGTGTCTAATGTTTTTACACCAAAGAACGTTTAAATTGCTGAGTTTTGGAAGGTTTTTTGTTGTTTTACCCTTTAATGACTAGCACATGTTTAGCTTTTTCAGAATTTTTTAGAATATAGTTTGTTTACGCATGGCTGGTCATGCGTTTTAATACCCCAAAAATTAAGGGAACATCCACATTTCAAAGGAAGTTTACCACCAAAAAAAGAAATAAAGGTATTTTTACATTCCAAATAATTGTGGCTTCATTATGTAAATGTGGTGCTGAGTGAACTAATCAATGTTTTGTGTTTACACTGACAATGAAGGCTAATTAAGAATGATAAATACACATGGCAATACAAGTGCGCTAGGTAAACCTACATGAAACATAAAACATTATAAAATGAAAACACCAAACCAATCTTTACTCCATAAAATAATGTATTTATTGGAAAACAAAATTTTAAACATTTTCTGGCATTTCAATGGCCCCCCTACCCATAAAATATTCCACATATTGGTTACGGACCTCACGTCCGGTTGGGTTGGGGGGGCCAAGCCAGGACGGCCAGGTTCCAGGGCCACTAAAGTTTCTTGATTGAGTAAAGAGGCCTCAGGCCCACTCAAAGCTATATAACTGGTGGAATGCACCCGTAGGAAATTATGAAGCACACAGCAAGTCATTACCACATGGTTCCATTTGTATGGGGCAAGGTGGATGGAAGTCAGGAAGAGGCGAAATCGGCTGGCCATGATGCCAAAGGCATTTTCCACCACCCTTCTGGCTCTGGCCAGCCAATAATTGAACACCCTCCTCTCAGGGGTGAGGGTGCGTTGCGGGAATGGCCTCATCAAATGGGGTCCCAGGCCAAACGCCTCATCCGCAACAAACACAAAAGGTAGTCCCTCCACATTCTGCTCCGCTGGTGGCAAGGCCAGCAGATCCAAAAGGAGCCGTTCCCCAAACTCCGTCTGGGCAAATACTCCTCCATCAGACATCCTGCCATTCTTGCCAACCTCCACATAGAGGAACTCGTAGGTGGCCGACACCACTGCCATCATCACGATGCTGTGGAACCCCTTATAGTTATAATAAAAGGATCCCGAATGGGGTGGTGGGACGACCCGAACATGTTTGCTGTCGATGGCTCCTCCACAGTTCGGAAGGTTCCATCGCTGGGCAAACTCGGAAGCCACATTCTGCCATTCATGTGGCGAAGAAGGGAACTGTGGAATTAAAGAAAGAATAAATTAATACATTGAGCCAGAAACATTGAAAGCTGATTTCATAAAAACATTCATGTCCAACATTGGTAGAAACTGTAAAAAAAAAAAGATTAGTAAGCAACAACAAACCTAAAAAAAACAATAAATAAAAATTGGGGTGGGGGGTTGAAGATGAGTTGGGAATATCACAAATGAAGGCTGTAGCACTCTGTATGAAGTTAAAAAAAAAGGAACATTCCTAGGCAATCTTTAGGTTGCGTTTTGGGTAAAGCACTACGATGGAACATAGAATAAAATACATGGAAATGACTAGGCAAGGTAGGTATGGCCCCAGGATAGCATGCTGGAGAGGTTAGGTAAGCCAAATTTACAGGTAGGCCTCAAAACCAAAACTTTTACTATTAAAACATGGGGAGAAAGGGGACATTCCCTGCAGCTAAGAATCATGTGAATTAGGGACTGCTAATAAAGCAAAATAAAAAGTATCCAAAACAAAAATACATACAATGTGAAGTTTTTAAGAAGAACACTTACCTTAATATAGTCCTCCTGCAAAACTTGAAGGATGGCAGAACAAGTCTCTGGTATAATGATACCCAGAGCCTGGGGGGATATGCCTGTGGAGAACTTAAGGTCCTGCAGGCTTCTCCCAGTCGCCAGGTATCGCAACGTGGCAATGAGCCTCTGCTCAGCACTGATGGCTTCACGCATAACGGTGTCCTGCCTGGTAATGTAGGGGGACACCAAAGCCAACAGATGCTGAAATACGGGGTCAGACATCCTGAGAAAATTCCTGAAATCATCAGGATTATTCTCCCTAATCTCCCGCAACAAAGGCATGTGACAGAATTGGTGCCGCTGGAGCAACCAATTCTTGGTCCATGAACTCCTCCTGACCCTGCTCATGGCATGGAGTCGGGATACAGCATGAACCCCTGCACCAACTACAGCATGAACTCTACGACAAGTACGTAGCCGCAACATGGCTAGATAATGGTCGGCTGAACAGAACGAACTAGAAGAACGCACGGAAGAACAGCAAGGCCAATGAAGAACAAGCTGAAAAACCGGAACGAGCAGAGCAGACCGCACTGAATAAACAGATACGAACTGACTACACGCACTGCCAAACAGATACGAACCCACAGGCACAAACTGAACTCCACAAAACGATCTTCAAAGCACGAAGACTGAAAAGCGCGAATCGTCTCTCACCAAACTTTTACTAACACGCGGTAACACGGAATTAGCAAAAGCATCCCAAAGGGTGGCGTCATTAGAACGGAACTTCCCCTTTATAGTGCCGTCGTACGTATTGTACGTCACTGCGCTTTGCTTCATCGTTTTTTAAAATGATCGTGTGTACGCAAGACAGGCTTGAGAGGAAACATGAAAAAAACGACGTGAAAACGGCAAGAAAAAAAATGGCAAGAAAATTGATCGTGTGTACGCGGCATTAAAGGGATTTTCTGTACGTTTTGAGAGTTTTGTTGAGACACAACACGATCATGACTTTCTGTAGTCTCTGGTATATAAGGATAATACCATCTTTCTTCATCTGAACATTCCTCCTCTTGGTCCAGATCCATTCTGGTCTCCTTTCTGTTACTTGATTGTCTTTGTTTCATTGGTACTCTTGGAATGTGTCCTTCAATTGGTAGGTCATTTACTGGTAGTAAAAGATTTCTGTGCAGCACTCGAATAGTCTTTTTACCACTTTCAGGCTGAATTTTGTACACAGGCCCATCTTTGATTCTTTCTACCACATGTGTACTGATTCTTCCCAGTATGAACGAAGTTTACCAGGTCCTCCTCTTTCAGAGAGATTTCGTACTAAGACCCTATCACCCGGTTGAAGAGGTGCTCCTTTTATCTTCTTGTCATAGTACTTCTTTCCTTTAGCAGATGATTTTTGGCTATTCTCGGATGCGATTTTGTAAGCTTCTTGCATTCTGGATGCCCATTTTTGAGTAAATGTTGGTTGACTTTCTGATTCCTTTTCCAAATTTAGGTTGAGCATTAGGTCAATAGGCAAACGAGGAGATCTTCCATACAATAGAAAGAATGGCGAGTATCCTGTGGCTTCATGCCTGGTGCAATTGTATGCATGAACCATATGTGGAAGATATTCTTTCCAATCTGACTTTTTCTCTTCCTCTAAGGTGCGAAGCATCTGTAACAAAGTATGGTTCAGTCTCTCCACTGGGTTACCCTGTGGATGGTACGGAGTAGTTCTTGAATGAGAAATCCCTGCCAATCCTTGCAATGTCTGAAACAAGTTGTTTTCAAATTCTCTTCCTTGGTCATGGTGGAGTTTCTCTGGATAGCCAAAACGTGGTATGAAATCTTGAAAGATCTTTTCTGCCGCCGTTTTTCCAGATTTGTTCTTAGTGGGATACGCTTGTGCAAAGCGTGTAAAGTGGTCAACTATTACAAGTATATACTCATATCCTCCTTTGATTTTTTCCAAGTGAAGATAATCAATGGATACTAACTCCAAGGGTGAACTGGTAGTAATCGAACCCATAGGTGCTCTTTCGGTGATATTTGGACGCTTTTGTTTGATGCAGTTGCACTTCTTCAGCACATATTCATCAATGTCTCTTTGCATAAATGGCCAGTAAAATCGTTCACGTGCTAGGTGGGTTACCTTGTCTGTACCAATGTGACCCATGTCATCATGAAGATTTTTTAAGACCAATGGTTTTAGCTTTTCTGGTAGGACTAGCTGTTTTCGGGTTCCAGTGTGTCGGTAGAGGATTCCTTCATCAACTCTGAGTTTGTTCCATTCATGTATCAAACGTCTTGTTTTACTGGTCATACTCTCCTTTTCTTTGTGGTTTGGAATCCAGTTGTTCTCCTTAAGCCAGACAACTTCTCTAATGTTGGTATCGTCTTGTTGAAATGCTCTGATATTCTCCTGAGTCATTGGGCAGATTGTCTGTCCTTTCAGCAATTCTTCGGCCACATCACTTTCTGAGTGAAAAGTCAATGAAGCCACCCATAGTGCCTTTTCTTTGTCGACAGCTTTGCTCCCTTGCCACATAGCTGACACAACCTCAGATGGTACAAGCTCTGTGTACTCACTCAAATTCTTTGTGAGTTCCACCGGAAATCGTGACAGTGTATCCGCGTCTGCATTCTGTTTACCTGGCCTGTACTTGATATCAAAGTGGAAATCGGCCAACTCGCCAACCCAGCGATGACCCACAGCATTCAGTCTGGCAGTACTCAATACATATGTCAATGGGTTGTTGTCTGTGTAGACTGTGAATGTTGGAGCCTAGTACAAGTAATCTCTGAATTTGTCACAGACTGTCCACTTGAGAGCTAAAAACTCAAGTTTACCAGAGTGAAGATGGTAATTGCGCTCTGCTGGAGTCAATGTTCTGGAGCCAAACCCGATAACACAAAGTTTTTCTCCTTGTCGTTGGTACAGTACAGCACCTAGGCCTTCATTGGAAGCATCAGTGTGTAATACGAAGGGTAGGTCAAAATCAGGGTATGCTAGTATTGGTGGATTGGTTAGCATGTCCACCAATCTGGATACTACAGCTTGATGTTTGGGTGTCCATTGAATCAGTGTTTTAGATGGCACTTGTGTTTTGTTCCCATTTTTCTTTGTAGGTTTCCCTTGATTGTTTTTGGTAATGGATGTAGCAGATTCTTTCTCAGTGTTCTGCAAAAGTTCATACAGTGGTTTAGCAAGTCGAGAGAAATCTTGAATGAAGGACCTGTAGTAGCTCAGGAATCCTAACAAAGATCTGACTCCTCCCACTGTTTTTGGTTCTTTCCTTTTCAAATGTAATACCGCTTCAAGATCTTTTGGGTCAATTTTTATGCCTTCTTCTGACACCATTCGTCCAAGGTACCGAATCTGTCGTTTAAAGAGTTCACACTTCTTCGGTCTAAGTTTGATACCATGCTCGCGCATTCGACTAAGCACTTGCCTAATATCATTGACATGCTCCTGAAAAGTTTTGGAGTAGCAAAGTACGTCATCCAGGTATGGAGAACAACATTTGTCTCTGATGCCCTCTAGTACATTTTCCATGCATCTCTGAAAAGCTGCTGGGGCATTAGTTAATCCAAACGGAATACGATTCCACTCCAGGAGTCCCCAGGGGGTGCTAAAAGCCGTCAGATGTCTGGAGCCTTCATGCACAAAGCCTTGATGATACGCACTACCCTGGTCCAGGATTGAGAACCATGTAAATCCTCCTAAGCTATCTAGCAGATCTTGTATTCTGGGTAGTGGATGTCTATCTGGGATAGTCTTTCGGTTTAACTCCCTAAAGTCAACACATAGTCGTAGGCTACTGTCCTTCTTTCGAACACAGACAACCGGTGATGAGTATGCGGAAGAAGATTTTGTTACCCAACCTCGGTCAAGAAGGTTTTGGATATATTCTTTCACTTCCTTGTATAGGGGTTTCGGTATCGAATTGTAGAGTTTCTGGACAGGAGTTTCATCTTTCAGATTTATCCTCAATTTCAGGTTAGGAATGCATCCTATGTCTCCCTCATCTCGAGCAAAGACATCTGATTCGTCATATAACATTTGTCTCGCCATCTCCTGTTCTTCTTCTGAGAGATCTTCCAAATTGACAGGTGGGTACCACTTAACAGATTTGTTAGTGGATAGCTGATTTCCAGTGTCCACTTGATTCAACTGGTTTACATGAAACACCCTTTTCTTCTGGTCAATTCCCTTTCCATCGTCTTTGTTTGAAGACAATGGTAGAATTTCAGCTTCTGGAGAAATGGTACCCAATACTGTTCTGGGCGGAAGGTAGATGTCATGTTGAGCACGGTTCAGTATAGGTATCTTCACCAGTTTAGAGAACCCATTTGGCACATCTACCACTGAAGGAAATATGGAAAATTTGAAGATAATACCTATCACCTGTATCTCATAGGCACCACATCCCTTAATTTGTAAACTAAGTATAGGTATGGAGAGTATGGGACTTTTAAGGTGCAACAACTACACAATGTTCTATTTAAAATATGATTTTATTACAAAGACATTTTCATAGAAAGATATATTTTCTCATATGTACATTAAATACATGAGCCATCGAATAAACATATTTAAAATTTCCAACATGCATATAGACAGATTAACTCAACATGTTTCGCCAGTTTTTGGCTTCTTCAGGAGTAGTGTCATGCAATTGCTGAAAATAAAAAAGGAAAATAAATACAACATAATTTGTTCAATCTATTATCAAAGTTAAAGACACAAAAAACACAAAAAATATAGTTGTATTTAGAGATGACTGAAAACCAAATCCACCCAGAAGTATATTTCCAATCTCAGTTCAGTTTTACCCCATATTATATATATATGCTTTACCTGTAAATTTGTTGGTATGATCATAAAGAAAGGGTAAAAGACGGATAACCAGTAAGTTGAGCCACGTAGGGAGACCTCAAAAGGAAAGATTATTGGTGTATCATAGAAGGGAGAATATACTGGCACGAGTAGCCACCCGAAGCACACCAACAAAAGAACAGAGGATCATCTGGGGGAAACTATGAAAAGGAGTATTGGTCAGAACTTATAATATCTTTTATATTGACTTACTTCGTCTTATATCTTATATTTCCCATCCATATTTACCTTTCTATATATCAAACTGATTTCAAAACAAGCAACCGAAGAGATGGATGAGGGGGAGAAAAAGGAGTGGTAGAGAAGAAAAAGGGAAATTATCCCAATCTCTCCAAATCACCCCTTGTCGCCCCACTTCTATCCGCTCTATGGAGACACAAAGAAAGGGAGAAGAAAAAATTATTAATTATAAGGATGTTAAATAACCTTATTTTATTATGTTTTAATTTTTATTTTTTATTTCTATATATAGTCAAAAATTGCCATATATTTATGACTATTGATTACCTATTGTTTTCCCACATCTGGGTTAGATCCACCTTAAGATATTTTTACCGGTATAAGCAACCAGTTCCTAAGAAAATTAAAAAATATATATGTATGTATAAAGATTGCTACTTTGAATTAACAGCCTATTAGACCAAAAAGATAGGATAAGAACAATAATTCAGTATCAAGTCATTAATTACCTTAGCCTAGTAACGCAAGACGTCTTTTCCCCAGGGTGTTGGTCATGTTACTGAATTAAACCAGACTGTGCTCTGGACTATATATCTCCCCTCCTCCTTCCCATTGGACGCCTATTTCGCGCCAAATCAATGGGAGGAGCGGGCGCATCATTTCCTGCATCCACCCCTTTTGCTATGCTGACCCGGATGTGACGATCATGCTGGAGAATGCCGCACCGATGTTTGCAGGCCACTGCAAACCGGTCTAGTGGACGAGCCCCCGACAGGCAGGAAGCGCCGCAAACCTGATACAGGAAGCGGAAGTAGCCTAAAGTATAGAAAAAAGGCCAACTTCCCTTTAACTACAGCACTGTCGACACATGTTGATGTTAAGTATGGGGCCAGGATATCATCGCGGGTTTTGTCAGATGGCGCTCCCCTTGTTCCCAGTTTGAGGACAAAGGAAAGCGCCCTGGGCGCCCATATGATCACCTAATCTGCCCCCTTCTATGGAGGTGAATATTTTTGGCTCAATTGTGTTCCGTTTTATATAAACATATATCCAATATATTTTACTGGGATTGAAACATTTCCCTCTGAATAGATAGGGATATATATTCAGCCATCTACATTTTACACTATAGGCAACAAAAATCGTTAAACACAATATAATAGATAAACAACATTCGAGTTGTTTAGAACAAAGTTTACATAACCAGCATTACTATTGAGATCCTATAGAAAGGGTTTGAAGCTGATGGACTCATTTAACCCCGGGTACATAGTTGCTCTTAAACTATGTATCCATCTGGTTTCCCGTTGTAGGAGATTTTTATCCACATCACCACCTCTTTCGTTTATAGATATATATTCTAGGGCAAAAAATTTTTTTGATCTTATGTAGATCGAAGGAGTGAAAAAGGCCACTGTGTCGGCTAATAGGAGTCTCCATTTTTTTCTTCTTAATAAGAGACACATGGTCTCTTATTCTATGAAAAAATGGCCTTTTCGTTTTTCCAACATAAAAGGCCTTACAATCACAGATCATCAAATAAATGACGCCAATTGACTGGCAGTTACAGAAAAAATTGGGTCTGTAGGTGATTCCATTAGGCAAAACTAATTCAGTTACATCTAAGATGAACCTACAATACTCACAGTGACCACATGGTGCAGAACCCTTTCTACTTTCAATCCTTTTAGTTTCAAAGTGACTATGTACTAGTTGGTCTTTTAAAGATCTGGATTTCCTGTATGTAATTTGAGGGAACGGCTTAACATATTTTGAAATAGTCTGGTCAGTTGCTAGCAGTGGCCAGAATTTTTCAATGATCCTTCTTACTTTATAGTGTTCACCTGAGAACCTGGTAATTAGGCGTACCGTTTGGTCTTTGGTTTGAGATTTTTTAGGATGTATTAGATCTTTCCTATTTTTGTTTTTTGCTCGTTTATAGGCTTTTTTAAGGGTTGACCTGCTATATCCCCTAGCAATCAGCCGAGATTGGAGGGCTGATGCCTCCTTCTCAAAGTCTGCTTCCTTGCTACAATTTCTTCGAATTCGTAGATATTGACCATACGGTATGTTTTGTACCAGAGTTCTAGGATGAGAGCTTTTGGCATGTAAGATGGTATTGCCTGATGAAGGCTTTCTATATAGGGAGGATCCCAAAGTATTATCAGGATTCAGATAAATCGTAATGTCAAGAAAGTTTATCAAATTTTGATCACACATCATTGTAAACTTCAGATTGAAAGAGTTTACAGCCAATATAGACATAAAGGAGGTTAATTCTTCTAAAGAGCCAGTCCACACCATAAAAATGTCATCGATAAAGCGTCGCCAAATCAAGACCTTATCAAAAAACATTTCCATTGATTGAGACGAAAAAATCTCCCGTTCCCACCCCCCCAGGAACAGGTTGGCGTACGATGGGGCACACTTGGTCCCCATCGCCACACCCTGCACCTGGAGGTAGTGGGAATGGTCGAATATAAAAATATTGTTGGTAAGTATAAAGAATAACAGTTCCCTAATGAAATTGTTATAGGGCTTGGCTCCTGGTCCTCTCTCTAAAAGGAAGCCCTCTATCACTTGGACACCCTTGACATGGGGAATAGAGTTATAGAGGGCCTCGACGTCTATAGCTACTAGCCATGATCCCAATGGCACACACAGGCCATCCAATGATCTAAGTAGGTCAGCAGTATCTTGAATATAAGAACTTAAGGAACCTACATGAGGCCTCAAGTAATCATCTACCAACTGGCTAGCTGGTTCTGTGAGACACCCAATCCCTGACACAATAGGACGGCCAGGGGGGTTTTTTAGATCTTTGTGCACCTTTGGTAGTGCATAAAACGTGGGAAGTCTCGGCTTTTCAATAATCAGAAATTCACACTTTTTTTATCTATCAAATTATCACAGAATGCTCGATTTATAAGTATGCGATATTTGGTCTCTGCATATTTCACCTGTGCAAAAGGAATGGAGCGATACCAACTTTTATTTAAAAGAAGGTTCATAACCATCTGCTTGTAGTTTTTTACATCCATTATCACTATGTTTCCTCCTTTATCCGAGGATTTTATCACTAATTGTTCATTCTTTTTTAATTCTGTCAAGGCTTTTTGTTGTGATGGTTTAAGATTGGTATTTCTTTTTAACTTTTTCCAGTTGGTACTTTGTATTTCCTTTGTCACTTGTTGGGTGAAAGCCCAGATGTTGGGATTGCCCTGAAGGGTGGGGAAGGTTCTGGATTTTGGCTTATATAAGTTTGGTGGGGGGAAAATTCTTTCCGTGGAAATCTCATCCACGGGGCCCAATTGGGGTTCCTCAAGGGGCTCGTCTAATGGGTTACCCTCTTCCCATAATTCCATTAAATCATTAATTGCCTGAATTTCTCTAATTGTTTTATTCTGCCAGAGATCATCCCCCATGGATACCATGGGAGAGCATCTTTGGTCCTTGTCAAACATAATTTTAAAGGTAAGTTTTCTCGCAAAGAGATTGACGTCCTTTATAATTTCAAAGGCGTCAGCTTCCTGATCTGGACAAAAAGTCAGACCGAGGCCCAAGACCTCCATTTGGTTCGGTGTAAGTGAATATGAAGATAAATTAATTACTTGGAAATTACTTTGGGAACTATTTTGAGTGCTTGTGAGAGAACTGGTGTCTTTTTGATATCTACTATTTGGGAGGGTGAAAAGATTGGTGCAGTGCGAAGATCCCCTGTTAAGGGGGTTTGGGAGTCCCCCGACGGGGTATTTGTTAGTTGATTTAACTTAGGTGCATTGAAACTATTTGAGGAACTTGATGGAAACATATTAGAGTGACCGTCAACTGTGGAGTTAGTGAGAGGAGAAATATGTTTAGATTGTGAACGTAAACCCTGACGGTTACTCTCCCGTTGGGCACGTTTAGAAAGTGCAGACGATGAGGGTGCTCGATCTGTTTTTCTTTTTTGGGAACTTACTGAGGTATTGAAGGTATTGCCCGATACAGATGAAGAAGATAAAGACGTTTCATCAGAATCGGTAGCTTCCTGGTTTGTATTTGTTTGTTTTCGAACTGAGGATTTAGATTTCCTCCATTGATTTTCTGAAGTCCAACGATAGGCTGTGTTTGATTCATATGCCAAACGATCCCTATAGTATTTCTTATCTTTAGTTTTGAGGATATTGGAGACAAAGAGCTCCAAGTGTTTTTCTAAAAGAGCCTCTCTATTTGAGAAGGTTTCTTCAGTAATCAAATTGGAGTTATCAGCATATAGTTTTTCTATGTCATTATTTACTATTTCCAGATCTTTCGAATAGTTTAGGCATAAAGCCTCCATCATTTTAAATGAACATGACTGTAGATTAGACTCCCAGTTTAGTTTAAATGCTGTCTCTATTTTAAACACATTAGGAAATATCTGTATACGTAGTCCCCATGGTACGATTTTATCCTCTAAATATTTCAAAAAATACCTGTGATTCCAGAAAATACGAGCTTTCTTTTCCAACAGTCGTTGAAGGCTATTGAAAACACGTTCAAGGGTCATTCCACCAAATGTAGACCCTTGGGCAAGATGAATTTTTGTCATAAGACCATCAAATGCCGACCCCCTATAGGTAGCCATGCTGGTTGAAAAACTCTGTTATACAAATAAGAAACTATAAAGAAATTAATCTTTAAACACAATTCAAAAAAAAAAATATATAAAAAATATATATATATATCTTTCTATGAAAATGTCTTTGTAATAAAATCATATTTTAAATAGAACATTGTGTAGTTGTTGCACCTTAAAAGTCCCAAACTCTCCATACCTATACTTAGTTTACAAATTAAGGGATGTGGTGCCTATGAGATACAGGTGATAGGTATTATCTTCAAATTTTCCGTGTGATTATACCGGGTGGAAAACGCCCAAAATCTTTCTTATACCTGTCACCTCTATAGCATCTTGTTTAAATAGATTTTTTTTTTTTTTTTTGAATTGTGTTTAAAGATTAATTTCTTTATAGTTTCTTATTTGTATAACAGAGTTTTTCAACCAGCATGGCTACCTATAGGGGGTCGGCATTTGATGGTCTTATGACAAAAATTCATCTTGCCCAAGGGTCTACATTTGGTGGAATGACCCTTGAACGTTTTTTCAATAGCCTTCAACGACTGTTGGAAAAGAAAGCTCGTATTTTCTGGAATCACAGGTATTTTTTGAAATATTTAGAGGATAAAATCGTACCATGGGGACTACGTATACAGATATTTCCTAATGTGTTTAAAATAGAGACAGAATTTAAACTAAACTGGGAGTCTAATCTACAGTCATGTTCATTTAAAATGATGGAGGCTTTATGCCTAAACTATTCGAAAGATCTGGAAATAGTAAATAATGACATAGAAAAACTATATGCTGATAACTCCAATTTGATTACTGAAGAAACCTTCTCAAATAGAGAGGCTCTTTTAGAAAAACACTTGGAGCTCTTTGTCTCCAATATCCTCAAAACTAAAGATAAGAAATACTATAGGGATCGTTTGGCATATGAATCAAACACAGCCTATCGTTGGACTTCAGAAAATCAATGGAGGAAATCGAAATCCTCAGTTCGAAAACAAACAAATACAAACCAGGAAGCTACCGATTCTGATGAAACGTCTTTATCTTCTTCATCTGTATCGGGCAATACCTTCAATACCTCAGTAAGTTCCCAAAAAAGAAAAACAGATCGAGCACCCTCATCGTCTGCACTTTCTAAACGTGCCCAACGGGAGAGTAACCGTCAGGGTTTACGTTCACAATCTAAACATATTTCTCCTCTCACTAACTCCACAGTTGACGGTCACTCTAATATGTTTCCATCAAGTTCCTCAAATAGTTTCAATGCACCTAAGTTAAATCAACTAACAAATACCCCGTCGGGGGACTCCCAAACCCCCTTAACAGGGGATCTTCGCACTGCACCAATCTTTTCACCCTCCCAAATAGTAGATATCAAAAAGACACCAGTTCTCTCACAAGCACTCAAAATAGTTCCCAAAGTAATTTCCAAGTAATTAATTTATCTTCATATTCACTTACACCGAACCAAATGGAGGTCTTGGGCCTCGGTCTGACTTTTTGTCCAGATCAGGAAGCTGACGCCTTTGAAATTATAAAGGACGTCAATCTCTTTGCGAGAAAACTTACCTTTAAAATTATGTTTGACAAGGACCAAAGATGCTCTCCCATGGTATCCATGGGGGATGATCTCTGGCAGAATAAAACAATTAGAGAAATTCAGGCAATTAATGATTTAATGGAATTATGGGAAGAGGGTAACCCATTAGACGAGCCCCTTGAGGAACCCCAATTGGGCCCCGTGGATGAGATTTCCACGGAAAGAATTTTCCCCCCACCAAACTTATATAAGCCAAAATCCAGAACCTTCCCCACCCTTCAGGGCAATCCCAACATCTGGGCTTTCACCCAACAAGTGACAAAGGAAATACAAAGTACCAACTGGAAAAAGTTAAAAAGAAATACCAATCTTAAACCATCACAACAAAAAGCCTTGACAGAATTAAAAAAGAATGAACAATTAGTGATAAAATCCTCGGATAAAGGAGGAAACATAGTGATAATGGATGTAAAAAACTACAAGCAGATGGTTATGAACCTTCTTTTAAATAAAAGTTGGTATCGCTCCATTCCTTTTGCACAGGTGAAATATGCAGAGACCAAATATCGCATACTTATAAATCGAGCATTCTGTGATAATTTGATAGATAAAAAAAGTGTGAATTTCTGATTATTGAAAAGCCGAGACTTCCCACGTTTTATGCACTACCAAAGGTGCACAAAGATCTAAAAAACCCCCCTGGCCGTCCTATTGTGTCAGGGATTGGGTGTCTCACAGAACCAGCTAGCCAGTTGGTAGATGATTACTTGAGGCCTCATGTAGGTTCCTTAAGTTCTTATATTCAAGATACTGCTGACCTACTTAGATCATTGGATGGCCTGTGTGTGCCATTGGGATCATGGCTAGTAGCTATAGACGTCGAGGCCCTCTATAACTCTATTCCCCATGTCAAGGGTGTCCAAGTGATAGAGGGCTTCCTTTTAGAGAGAGGACCAGGAGCCAAGCCCTATAACAATTTCATTAGGGAACTGTTATTCTTTATACTTACCAACAATATTTTTATATTCGACCGTTCCCACTACCTCCAGGTGCAGGGTGTGGCGATGGGGACCAAGTGTGCCCCATCGTACGCCAACCTGTACCTGGGGGGGTGGGAACGGGAGATTTTTTCGTCTCAATCAATGGAAATGTTTTTTGATAAGGTCTTGATTTGGCGACGCTTTATCGATGACATTTTTATGGTGTGGACTGGCTCTTTAGAAGAATTAACCTCCTTTATGTCTATATTGGCTGTAAACTCTTTCAATCTGAAGTTTACAATGATGTGTGATCAAAATTTGATAAACTTTCTTGACATTACGATTTATCTGAATCCTGATAATACTTTGGGATCCTCCCTATATAGAAAGCCTTCATCAGGCAATACCATCTTACATGCCAAAAGCTCTCATCCTAGAACTCTGGTACAAAACATACCGTATGGTCAATATCTACGAATTCGAAGAAATTGTAGCAAGGAAGCAGACTTTGAGAAGGAGGCATCAGCCCTCCAATCTCGGCTGATTGCTAGGGGATATAGCAGGTCAACCCTTAAAAAAGCCTATAAACGAGCAAAAAACAAAAATAGGAAAGATCTAATACATCCTAAAAAATCTCAAACCAAAGACCAAACGGTACGCCTAATTACCAGGTTCTCAGGTGAACACTATAAAGTAAGAAGGATCATTGAAAAATTCTGGCCACTGCTAGCAACTGACCAGACTATTTCAAAATATGTTAAGCCGTTCCCTCAAATTACATACAGGAAATCCAGATCTTTAAAAGACCAACTAGTACATAGTCACTTTGAAACTAAAAGGATTGAAAGTAGAAAGGGTTCTGCACCATGTGGTCACTGTGAGTATTGTAGGTTCATCTTAGATGTAACTGAATTAGTTTTGCCTAATGGAATCACCTACAGACCCAATTTTTTCTGTAACTGCCAGTCAATTGGCGTCATTTATTTGATGATCTGTGATTGTAAGGCCTTTTATGTTGGAAAAACGAAAAGGCCATTTTTTCATAGAATAAGAGACCATGTGTCTCTTATTAAGAAGAAAAAAATGGAGACTCCTATTAGCCGACACAGTGGCCTTTTTCACTCCTTCGATCTACATAAGATCAAAAAAAATTTTTGCCCTAGAATATATATCTATAAACGAAAGAGGTGGTGATGTGGATAAAAATCTCCTACAACGGGAAACCAGATGGATACATAGTTTAAGAGCAACTATGTACCCGGGGTTAAATGAGTCCATCAGCTTCAAACCCTTTCTATAGGATCTCAATAGTAATGCTGGTTATGTAAACTTTGTTCTAAACAACTCGAATGTTGTTTATCTATTATATTGTGTTTAACGATTTTTGTTGCCTATAGTGTAAAATGTAGATGGCTGAATATATATCCCTATCTATTCAGAGGGAAATGTTTCAATCCCAGTAAAATATATTGGATATATGTTTATATAAAACGGAACACAATTGAGCCAAAAATATTCACCTCCATAGAAGGGGGCAGATTAGGTGATCATATGGGCGCCCAGGGCGCTTTCCTTTGTCCTCAAACTGGGAACAAGGGGAGCGCCATCTGACAAAACCCGCAATGATATCCTGGCCCCATACTTAACATCAACATGTGTCGACAGTGCTGTAGTTAAAGGGAAGTTGGCCTTTTTTCTATACTTTAGGCTACTTCCGCTTCCTTATCAGGTTTGCGGCGCTTCCTGCCTGTCGGGGGCTCGTCCACTAGACCGGTTTGCAGTGGCCTGCAAACATCGGTGCGGCATTCTCCAGCACGATCGTCACATCCGGGTCAGCATAGCAAAAGGGGTGGATGCAGGAAATGACGCGCCCGCTCCTCCCATTGATTTGGCGCGAAATAGGCGTCCAATGGGACGGAGGAGGGGAGATATATAGTCCAGAGCACAGTCTGGTTTAATTCAGTAACATGACCAACACCCTGGGGAAAAGACGTCTTGCGTTACTAGGCTAAGGTAATTAATGACTTGATACTGAATTATTGTTCTTATCCTATCTTTTTGGTCTAATAGGCTGTTAATTCAAAGTAGCAATCTTTATACATACATATATATTTTTTAATTTTCTTAGGAACTGGTTGCTTATACCGGTAAAAATATCTTAAGGTGGATCTAACCCAGATGTGGGAAAACAATAGGTAATCAATAGTCATAAATATATGGCAATTTTTGACTATATATAGAAATAAAAAATAAAAATTAAAACATAATAAAATAAGGTTATTTAACATCCTTATAATTAATAATTTTTTCTTCTCCCTTTCTTTGTGTCTCCATAGAGCGGATAGAAGTGGGGCGACAAGGGGTGATTTGGAGAGATTGGGATAATTTCCCTTTTTCTTCTCTACCACTCCTTTTTCTCCCCCTCATCCATCTCTTCGGTTGCTTGTTTTGAAATCAGTTTGATATATAGAAAGGTAAATATGGATGGGAAATATAAGATATAAGACGAAGTAAGTCAATATAAAAGATATTATAAGTTCTGACCAATACTCCTTTTCATAGTTTCCCCCAGATGATCCTCTGTTCTTTTGTTGGTGTGCTTCGGGTGGCTACTCGTGCCAGTATATTCTCCCTTCTATGATACACCAATAATCTTTCCTTTTGAGGTCTCCCTACGTGGCTCAACTTACTGGTTATCCGTCTTTTACCCTTTCTTTATGATCATACCAACAAATTTACAGGTAAAGCATATATATATAATATGGGGTAAAACTGAACTGAGATTGGAAATATCCTTCTGGGTGGATTTGGTTTTCAGTCATCTCTAAATACAACTATATTTTTTGTGTTTTTTGTGTCTTTAACTTTGATAATAGATTGAACAAATTATGTTGTATTTGTTTTCCTTTTTTATTCTCAGCAATTGCATGACACTACTCCTGAAGAAGCCAAAAACTGGCGAAACATGTTGAGTTAATCTGTCTATATGCATGTTGGAAATTTTAAATATGTTTATTCGATGGCTCATGTATTTAATGTACATATGAGAAAATATATCTTTCTATGAAAATGTCTTTGTAATAAAATCATATTTTAAATAGAACATTGTGTAGTTGTTGCACCTTAAAAGTCCCATACTCTCCATACCTACACTGAAGGAAATAGTTCAAGTCCTTCCTCAACTGGATATTCTGGAAGTGGTTTAAATGGCATGATTCCTCCTTTTGGCCATGCTCTAATTCTGCATTTGACTTCACAGATCTCGCCTCCTTTAATCTGGAGTCCCTTCTTCCCCACTTTGACCATACGACTATCGGATATTTCTCCTGGGTCAGTTGCTTGACTGACAGCATTGACAATGTTATTCGCTACACTCTGTCTTACTTTCATAGCTTCACTCAGCAAGATAGTCAGATTTTGGGTGCTGTTTGGTCGGTCACGGTTTTCTCTGATCAATTCTTCGATCACATTAAACCCAAGAATTGGATTGCCATTACAGCAGTCACTCACCAGCATTGGCACATAGATGGCTGAGTTTCCATGTCCACTACTTTCGAATTCCAGGCAGACTTCAATCCATCCGATGAATGGAATGATAGAACCATTTGCAGCTGTAATAGATAAGTTGTCATCACAAAGTAAATCTTGTATGTGCCTAATGGAGACACTGGGTAGAAACTTTTCTAACCATGCCTTCCCGACAATGCTGACCTGAGCTCCTGTGTCCATCAACATGTCAACCGGAACACCATTCATCCGACATGACAGTAGGCATTTTCCTCCAATTAATTGTGCTATGTGTTGTTTGGAGAATCCCTTCTCTTTTGGGAGTGTTCTAGTTGACCGGTGGGTGAATACCCTGTTTACCTTCGCACGAGACAGATCATTTGAGGTGGTCACTGGTTGTCCCTTCCCAGTGACCGTCTGTCATTTCCCGAATGCCTTCTTCTCTCCAAGCAATCAACCGCTCTGTGTCCTGTCCAACCACAGTAGAAACAGTGGTAGCAGTCCTGACTCTCTCGTTTAATGCAATCATCACACCTGGGTTTGCAGTGAGCTGTATCTGGAACTTGAACATTGGTTAGTGGCTTAGTCCTTTGGTTTCCAACAACAGGAGTTTGCTTCATCAACTTTTCCAGGTTCTTTGTGAGAGCAGAAACCTGTGTTGTTAGTTCCGTTAATGCAGTGTGATTTGCTCTAGCATCTTTCTCAACTCTCTTTTGCAAGGTGTCTTTTTCACTATTACTTGGTGTCTGTGATGAATGAACAGTAAGAGGTTTATGTTTAGGTGCACTGTTTAAGCGTCTCTGTCTTTCTGTTTCCTCATCAACTGATCGGGTGACCTGCTCTATGATAAAGTCATCCGTTACTGTCAAATCAGACACGTAAGGCTTGATATCTCGTCTAACATTAGAGTTTTTTTCGTTTAGTCCCTGATACAGTGTATGAAGGAATATGCCTTGCACCAGTTTTTTGTCATAGTTAAGCTCTCGCCTATCATGTTGTGATGTGGACAGAACTTTTTGTTTTAACCCCACTAGCCTGTAAACAAATTGTTGTGCTGTTTCTCTTTCTTGCTGGATAGCATTGCTAAGGTCCTGAAATAACTCATTACCACTTCGTTCTCTCATATGTGACTTCAAAAACCTTTTCAATTCAGCAACAGTGAGATCATCTTTGTCAGTCAACATATCTTTAAAATGACCAGGTTTGATTATTCTCAACGCGGTGCGTATAATTTCAGATTCAGGGAATTTTTCTGTTAGACCCTCGTCAATTTGTCTGCACGCGCTAATGTAACTCATGTCCGAACCATGATCTGAAATTACACCACCATGCATTTTGAATTCTCTACGTGGCAATAAAGCAACAACGTCAGTTAATCTCACCACCTCCGATACCTGTTCAGTCCTTGCAGTCCCACTACTTATTTTTTTGCAGCGGTTGCAATGTCCACAGTTGGTGTACTTTCCTTGTTAAGTTTTAGTTCATTGATCTTGTCTTGGATGATGAGTAGGTAAGACATGCCTTGATCTTCTAACTTCTCCAGCTGATCACTTCTCAAGTAGTCTTCAATAAATTCAACGAGTTCCATTTCATTGGTACCAGTCACTGATGGAACGTCCACATCTCTTTCCTCTTCCAGCGTAATAGCGAGGCTATGCAGCTGTTCTTCACTAAGCAGATGAAGTTGTTTCCGGATATCCCACATCAGCGCACGACGAGGAGACGCCATATCTGTTGCACTCTAAAGACTTGCACTCACAAGGCAGACGACACTCACGACTCTCCTTGTAGCTCTGTAGTAGGCTCACGCTTGTCTCGCGCTTCCCTCTCACTGGTAACACAACGAATCCCGGCACGAGCCCCCAAAATGTTACCGGCCTCAAAATGTGAATTAAGAGAGCCGATAATTGTAGACGTGATGAGATAAGGTGATCAGCTTGGCGTGGACTGCAAAGAATCACACAACAGCATAAGACAGGACCACTGGGTTTTATGGCTGGAAATCGTTTGACTCCAGTCACATGGTGGGTGGCCTTATATAAACTCTGTTTGTGTACCTTCTCTGCCATCTACTGGTTCTTGCTAGAATAGCAGGAAGGTATTTCTTTGCTAGAAATAAAATAAAAAAAAGGAGTATGTACTTTGCTTTGGGGTGTCTGTTTTGTGACCATATAAACCCCAGTCCGTCACACCACCACTGGTAATCTCTTTGTTACATTCAAACACCAGTGAACAGCTGGGGCCGTTGTCAGCCTATCATTGCTTTGTACAGGCTGAGCGGCCACAACTATCTACATCCACCTGTAAATCCAGCCTCTGGAATCTGCTGGATTCTTACTGCAGCTGGTACATTGTGCCATGTGAATGAGGCCTAACATTAAAATATTTGGCATAATGTTCCCTGACTCATGGAATTTGTTGTTTCAGAAATAGCACAGTAAGACATTTGTCTAAACTACTGAAATAAGTATATTTAATTATATCAATGCTTGGTTCCTGTCCCACATCTTTGGAATGATACTTATTTTTTTATTTATTTTTCTGTTTTGCTGACATTTATTTTGACATTTTCAAACCGCCGGTATAAATAACTTTTTCATTAAAAGAGAGATTAGATTGACTGGTTTTCCGATTTTTTGAAAAATGCTTTGTTTTATTATGAATGACCTATTTTAGGAAGCAAATTTTTAATTGGTGATTCGTTTATAGGGCAAAAGCGATGACATGACATTAAAAGGTCTATTTATAAAAAATAAAAATAAAAATCACAGTGCAAATGTCTAAGCATCAGTGTAAAAGTCATAAATAATGCCCATATTGTTTGTAATACTGTATGTGTGAAATGTCAGGGGCAAATTCAACATTCCTTAAAGGAGTTGTAAACCCTTGTGGTTTTTCACCTTAATGTATAATATGCATTAAAAGAGAAGTATGTTTTTTTTTTTTTTTTTTGCTAATCCTACTTACCTCAGTGAATGGAGCATCAGACCAATGCTGCAGCTGTCCCCTGGAGTCTCTGCACTGAGAACCCGAGCCACTGAACACCGCCAATGGCTCTGGTTTTCACTCCTCTCCAAGCAGAGAGATGCTGACTGTCAGTCTGCTACTCCACGCTCATTGGAGCGATGAGGTGTGGAGGGGTAGGGAGCCATCAATCAAGGCAGTTAGCGGATCCAGACTTGGAAGTCGGGATGACGCGCTGCCTCAACTGATGGCAGTGACGTCAGCGGAGAGCAGACTTCAGACCGCTCTCCACTGAAAATGGGTCACAGGAGTACAAAACGAATTGCACTCCTGTGACCCTTAGGAGAAACCCAGCCAAAAAAGCTCAGGCTGGACTTCTCCTTTAAGGTGAAAAACCTTCTGTGCTGCAGCTGCCCCCCAGAGCCACCCTTTTTCTTACCTGAGCCCGGTCGTTCCAGCGATGGGGACGAGCACAGCAGCTCAAACTTCTGTTTTGGGTTCTCATTTGCTAGATTGATAGCAGCAGGAGCCATTGGCTCCCACTGCTGTCAATCAAATCCGTTGACATGGGGGGTGGGGCAGAGTCCTGCTGTCTGTGTCAATGGACGCAGCAGCATGACTCGGGAGCGCGCCCGCATGAGTGCCCCCATGGAAAGCGGCTCTCTGTGGGGGCACTCAAGAAGAGGGGGAGCCAAAAGCGTCACCAGGGGACCCCAGAAAAGGAGGATCGGGGCTGCTCTGTACAAAAGCCTTGCACAGAGGAGGTAAGTATAACATGTTTGTTGTTTTTTTTTTTTTTTAAACCTTTACAATCACTTTAACATTTGATCCTAAGAGAAATAGCCTAAAGAATATTTGACCAGAACAGTTAAAGAATATTTGACCAATAGAGAAAATAGCCTAGCACTATAGGTTAAGAACATTCAATCAGGAGAGGAAATAATATGAGAGAGAACTCCGCAGGGTAAAGGGCCATCTTTAATATTGATTGAACCCTGGGCAAAAATTAATTTGAGCCCCCCAGCTTACCCCACCTGCTCTAAAACATACAATAAATAGCAGCTAAACTCAAAATTAGGCCAGGCAGCAATTGCGATTGGTTGCCAAAGGTTACAGCATATCATTACTGCTCATTAACTGGATGCTAGAGGTTACAGCACACATTATGACTCATCGATTAGTTGCTAGAGGTTAATGCACATCCTTACCGCTCACTAATTGGTTGCTAGAGGTTACTTGCTTACCACTCACTCATTGGTTGCTAGAAGTTACATGCTTACCGCTCACTGATTTAGTGGTAAGCATGTAACCTCTGGAAACCAATGAGTGAGTGGTAAGCATGTAACCTCTAGCAACCACTCATTGATTGCTAAAAGTTTCATGCTTACCGCTCACTTACTGTGCAACATTACTGTAACGACACCCCAAATATGAAAGGGGATAACGCCATTTAGATATCTTCCCTCTCCTGGACACAAATTCACTGTCGATCCTCCACAGCCAGACGACCACTTCCCATAGGAATTAATCCTTCTGAAAGAACAAGACTATCTTTCTAGGATAGACTGCTCTGGCTAACTGTTGGGGAGGGAAAAGGGCTGCTTCTCCCCCCTGCATCTCTGAAATCCCCTGGGAAAGAGGAACCATCACCTTCTCACCTCGGGCCTCCAAAACTGCCACGGGTGTAGAGCAGGGGTCTGCAGTACTCTGTCCTGCTGCCAGTACTTGGGCAGGCGATGCATAATCCCTAACATCCTCTGAACAGCCCAGTAAGTCCATACCTTCTGTAATCTGTGGCTGGGGAGACGAGCCAACTGCCCTAGCTCCCTGGAACTCCACATCATCTACTTCGGCTTTAGGAATGGCAATCTCCAGATTCTCTACTGCCGATTCTTCAGCCAGGATTTCATAGTTGTCAACTGGTATTTCCTGATAGTCCCAGGCAAAGGTAGCCCCACCCTGCTGCTGAGCAGATTCTAGCAGCTGTCTGTAGGCGATCTCCGATTGCCGTATTTCCGCCATTCTCCGCTCATGTTGTCGCTCTAGTTCTCTCTTTTGTCGCTCTCGTTCTCTCTCTTGTCGCTCTAGTTATCTCTTTTGTTGCTGTAGTTTTTTCTCTTGTCGCTCATCCTGCAGCTGGATGCCTCTAATGGCTTCCTGTATGGCGGTCTCTGATGGGTTAGCACCATATAATGCCAACCGCTCTCGAACTCGTTGCTGAAACAAATCTTCAATTGACCGGGGTCTTGCATCACCATCCTTCTTGTCCATCTCGGCTAGCTCCCTGATCAAGGTGGCCTTGTTCTTTGTCCCACTGGTCCCTCCAGGGCTCTCAAGTAGGTCTTTCAGTGTGACTTTCCTGCCGGCTGCATAGCTGGTCATTCACTGTGGTGGTTTTGAGTGTCCCAGGAACTGGAGGGAAAATCCCGCTGCTGCCAACCAATGTAACAACACCCCAAATATGAAAGGGGGTAACTCCATTTAGATATCTTCCCTCTCCTGGACACAAATTCACTGTCGATCCTCCACAGCCAGACGACCACTTCCCATAGGAATTAATCCTTCTGAAAGAACGAGACGCACTCACAATTACCACTTACTTATTGGTTGCTAGAGGACACAGCACATCAATACAGCTCACTGATTGGTTGCTGAAGGTTACAGCACATCATCTCTTTACTGCCTGCTAGGGATGAGCTTCGAGTTCGAGTCAAACTCATGTTCGACTCGAACATTGCCTGTTCGCATGTTCGCCGAACAGCGAACAATTTGGGGTGTTCGCGGCAAATTCGAAAAGCCGCGGAACACCCTGTAAAAATCTATAGGAGAAATCTAAAGTGCTAATTTTAAAGGCTTATATGATGCTTATATGCAAGTTATTGTCATAAAAAGTGTTTGGGGACCCGGGACCTGCCCCAGGGGACATGTATCAATGCAAAAAAAAGTTTTAAAAACGGCCGTTTTTTCGGGAGCAGTGATTTTAATAATACTTAAAGTGAAACAATAAAAGTGAAATATTCCTTTAACCTTCATACCTAGGGTGTGTGTATAGTATGCCTGTAAAGCAGCGCTTGTTACCCGTGCTTAGAACTGTCCCTGCACAAAGTGTAAATTCTGAAGGAAAAAAAGTCATTTAAAACTCACTTGCGGCTATAATGAATTGTCGGCTCTCGGCAATACATATAAAAGTCATTGATAAAAAAAATAAAATGCGTGGGGGTCCCCCTTAAGTCAACTACCAGGCCCTTCAGGTCTGGTATGGATATTAAGGGGAACCCTGCCGCAAATTTAAAAAAATAAATGCGTGGGTTTCCCCCAAATATCCATACCAGCCCCTTCAGGTCTGGTATGGATTTCAAGGGGAACTCCACCCCAAATTTAAAAAAAATCCATACCAGACCCTTTATCCGAGCACGCAACCTGGCAGGCCGCAGGAAAAGAGGGGGGGACGAGAGAGCACCCCCCCACTCCTGAACCGTACCAGGCCACATGTTGATGGGGACAAGGGCCTCATCCCCACAACCCTTGCCCGGTGGTTGTGGGGGTCTGCGGGCAGGGGGTTATCGGAATCTGGAAGACCCCTTTAACAAACGGGACCCCCAGATATGGCCCCCCCATGTGAATTGGTACATTGTACCACTACCATTTCACAAAGAAAGTGTAAAAAAATGTAAAAAAAACACACAGACACCTTGGAAAAGTCCTTTATTAAAAATAAAAAATAAAAAATAAAAAACACATTCCAGCGATGTAATCCAATGTCCCGCGGCGATCCGATGTTCAGCGCTGCAGTCTCCACTCGAAACGTCATTGGCTGAGCGGATCTACACTGCGGAGGAAGTTCCCCATCAGGTCCGCTCAGCCAATGACGTAGGCGGGGTCTGAGGTACAGGGGGGGCCGCCCTCGTATCTCAGACCCCGCCTACGTCATTGGCTAAGCGGACCTGATGGGGAACTTCCTCTTCAGTGTAAAAAAATTAATAGACCCGCCCCTTCTCACGTTCCCTATCAGGAGCGGACCTGATGGGGAATGTGAGAAGGAGCGGGTCTATTCATTTTTCTACACTGAAGAGGAAGTTCCCCATCAGGTTCGCTCAGTCAAGACGTAGGCGGGGTCTAAAAAACGAGGGCGCATCCTGTCAAAGAAATTTCGGACCGACTCTCGTTACAAGTCAAGATGTTTTATTGCATATGCAGAGAAAATGGTTAAAGTATATTTGCGGCTTCAGAGATCCATTTTCTGCCTGTCATAGATTTACATTCTGCTTTTATAACCCTTAAACCTTCCCCTTTCCTGCTCGTAACGTCCTGATCATGTGTATAATTTCAACCTTTATTCTGACGTTTTAGCAGGAAAGAGGGAAATATCCTTTTTCAGCCTACACCTTATGACAGGATATTTCATACAATGGATACATAAATTATCTCATACAATAGACACATAAATAATTTCATGGTTCACAGCCCATGTTTGGCAGATGTAAGCAAAATACAGTTTTACTATAAGTCAGCACATCTTTTGCACAAATAGAATATGGTCATATGACTTATTCCAGTAATTAGGACTATTAGAGCTATTCAGCATATTTATGTATAATAGAGTTATATAAAACAAACATTTTAACTTTAGAAGATTAATATGCATCTTGATAGTTGACATATAAAGTATAATTTTAAATTTATCTAACATTCCCTCCTTATTATAATTATAATGTCAATACTTCAAATATCCAGGTTCTTTATTTTACCAGGTATTATCATTTAGACAAATAGGTCTTTTGAAAGGACTGTAAGTTCATCTTCATCAGGTTCCAGGTATAGTTCAGTGTTGTTCTGGGAAAAATATAGTCTTTGTTAGTGATGTGTCAATCAGTCTTTGAAGAATTCCTCTAATACAAGGAATGCAGCAACATCCACACAGCGTAAGGACCGTGGCTGCCATGACAACAGAGATGAGCAAACCTTTTGCAAGATCACCCCATTTACCAAACCATTTTTCAAAGAGTCCTGTTAAGGGGTTCTCTACACCAGAGTTCTCAGTTAGTTCATGGGATAACATTTGTAGGCCTTGCAAAGCCTTGGTGATACTTCCATCAGGTGCCGTATTATTTGGAATAAAAGTGCAGCAGAAGGTGCCGAACATTTCGCATACCCCGCCCCTTTCTGCCAGCAACATATCCAATGCTATAGGTTCTGCCACGCTGTCAAAGAGGTGGCGTCCAATTGTGCTGCTATACCTTTGATAGCATCTCTGGTGTAATTCACAAACCTCTGCTGGTTGTAGTAAATGTAGTTTATCCAGTCGACATTCTTATTGGGCTGTACCCATAGGAAGAGTGAGGTGAGTCCTGCTGTTACTTGATTCTGTGCTTTAAATTCATCCGGAACTCCTCGTGGAACACCTATTGAGTCTATATAAACCCGGTTGTCAAAGGATCCTTGGGGTGTTTCTCGCTTAAACCGTTTAAAATAGTGTTTACCTGGTAGTTTTATCAATTTGTTAGTCATAGGAACAATATAAAAGGGAAGCAACAGGCGGGTAAGGGCACAACTACCCTCCCATCTAGGTGGCAGTCTGGGTCTTAGTTTCATGTCCCCACACAGCCACCAAACATTAGCCAGTTGCCGTTTCCGTTCCTGAAACCATTTTAGTTGGTACTTAATGTCTGTAGTTGATGTTGTGGTCGCACAGTATTCAGGAGATAGAGTGCCAACCTTTGAACCATCCTTGTCTATGTTAGAGAAACAAGAACAATTTCCTGGTAATGCTTGTACTGAAGGGGGTATACTTCGCATTTTAGTTTTAGGGTATCTCTTTTTCTCATTTGCACATTCAGACCCAGTAATATTTTCTGAAAACAGTCTTATTATGCAAGCTAAATCTGTTTCCTCTTCAGGGAGAGGAATATAATAAGGTTTACCATACAACATTTCATACGGTGTTAGGCCCTTAGCAGTAGGGGTAATTCTTGTACTTAACAATGCCATTGGCAAACACTGAACCCAGTTTTTTCCCGTTTCCTCCATCAATTTTCTTAGTTTACTCTTTAAGGTACCATTATGTCTTTCCACTGTGCCTGCAGATTGTGGGTGGTAGACACAGTGATTTTTCAGGTCAATATTATACCATTTACCAATCTGTTGTATTGTTCGGTTCACAAAATGGGAGCCATTGTCACTGTAAATTACCGAGGGGATCCCTTGTCGTGGAATCACCTCTTTGATTAGTACTTTGGCTACTGACTGCCCATCCGGGTGTGTCATAGGAAAAGCTTCCACCCACTTTGTAAACATATCAACAATAACCAGACAGTACTTTTTATTCTCACATTTGTTCAATTCAATAAAATCCATGCATATTGTGTGAAAGGGATAAGGGGGTTGTGGGAAATGACCTCGTAAGGGTCGTAGGGCACCTTGTGCATGGTATCTGTTACAAATCGGACATGTGATCACCTGTACCATCCCTCCTTTTGAGGTATGGGCTTGCCCATGGCTCAATAATGCAGCATACCTAAATAATGATGTAGGTAAGATGGGTTTACCGTCTGTACTTGTATATAAATCATTGACCAGTGTTGCCCCTTTTGATAACCACTTTTGTTTTTCACCTTCCGGTGATGCCTTCTGCATTTCTGATAACCATGTTTCATCAATAGCTTTCCGTACCTCACCATTTACTTGGAGATTTGTATAACATATGTACGTTATTTGCTGTCCTTCAGCAGCTGCTTTTGCTGTCTTGTCTGCTAGTGCATTCCCTAGGGTAATTGGATCTGTTCCCTTTCTATGTGCTGCACATTTACAAATAGCCACTTGTGCTGGTTTTTGTACATTTTCTAGAAGGGCAAGAATGAGATCTCTATGTGTGATCGGTTTACCTGTGGACGTAATCATACCCCTATTTTTCCATTGCTGGGCAAATATGTGTATAGTGGAGAAAGCGTATTGGCTGTCAGTATAAATATTAATTTTTTTCCCTTCCCCTAGACTGCAAGCCCTAGACAGGGCTATAATTTCAGCTTGTTGTGCAGAATAGGAATTGGGAAGGGATCTGGCTTCAATGACCTGGTCATGTGTCACTATAGCATAAGCTGTTTGATTTATCCCTTTATCGTTTTTTCTACACGACCCATCAACAAAGAAGGTAATGTCAGCATCTAGAAAGGGAACATCAGTGAGATCCTTTCTAGGGAGTACCCGTTCATCAATTTGAGCTATACAATCATGTGGATCCCCGTCACCAGGTGTTGGCATTAGTGTAGCGGGATTCAATGTAGCGCACCTCTCAATTGTAAGGTGTGGCTGTCCCAGAAGTGTAGTCATGCATGATAAATGTCTGGCTGGAGATAAATAGGAGATCTTGTCTTGTAGTAAGATCACTGAGATGGCATGTGGGACCTTAAGTACCAGGGGATGGAACAATACTATCAATGCAGAGGACCGTATGGCCAATGAGGCTGCTACTACAGCTTGTACACAGTGGGGCAAACTCCGTGCCACTGGATCTAATTTAGTTGAGTAAAATGCAATTGGTTTGTGTTTGTCCCCATAAACCTGAGTGAGAACAGAAGTCATGTACCCCTCTTTACAGTCTACAGTCTGATAAAATATTTTACTGTAATTGGGTAAGCTGAGCACAGAGGAACCCACAATGAGGTGCTTCACTTTTGTAAATGCATTGTACATTCCACTGGATGCAATCTTTCGCAGACATTTGTGTACCATAGATGAGATCAGAAAGAGGCACCACCTCCGTAGCATAATTAGCTATCCATGCTCTACAAAAATTTGCCATACCAAGAAATGACATCATTTCTTTTTTTGGTGCGTGGTTTGGGGACTTGAAGGATGGCCTCTTTTCGGATCTCATCCAGATGTCTGCCTTCTTGAGACAAAATATAACCCAAGTATGTCACCTTTTCTTTCCATAGTTGTAGTTTATGCTTGCTGACTTTGTGACCTTGTTCTGCGAGGAAATGCATCAGAGCCAAGGTGTCAAGTTTGCATTGTTGCTCCGAAGGAGCTGCTACCAAAATGTCATCCACATACAAGAGAATTTGACTCCCACAGGGAGGTATAAACCGAGACAAATTATTGGACATTTCTTGTGAGAAAATAGTTGGACTTTCACAATATCCCTGGGGTAACCTGGTGTATGTGTATTTTTTCTTTTTATGTGTAAAAGTGAACCAGAACTGACTGTCTTTGTGTAAGGCAATAGAAAAGAAAGCGTTACTGATATCAATGACAGAAAATACCTTGTTATCTGGGTGAAGGTCGTTCAGAAGTACATGCGGGTCTGGGACCACCGGTGCCCTCAGTAATACGGCCCTATTGACCGCCTGTAAATCCTGTACAAGTCTCCACCCATCTTCCCCTCCCTTCTGCTTCCTGACTGGGAACAGGGGCGTGTTACATGGTGAATCCGGACATTCAATGATGACACCATTTTTTAGTAATTCCATTATCAAGTGGTCTGCTCCCTCTTCGGCATCTTTCCTTAGTGGATATTGTTTTTGATGAGGCCTCATTGTACTTTTAGGGGTTATTTGGACCTCACTGGCTGTTTTAATTAGTCCAACGTCTGTTTTTCCTTTTGACCACAAGAAATCGGGGACGTCTTTTAAGGCATCCTCTTCTTCTTGGGTCAAAAGTGTCAGTCACTGTCTTTTGTCACAAACTTCAATCATGTGGATTCTGGGTGTACATTCAACAAACCATGCTAATCTGCACCTCCGAATCCCTTTGGATTCTAGTTCCTCATCTGTTAGTAGAACCCAGTCTGTGATAAGTTCTCCCAGCTCATACCATGATACCCCAGGGTTCCGGGTGACCGAAACATGAGGTACAGTATCCTGCCTGTATATTTGCAGAATTGGTTGTGGTAGGAGACAAGTAGCCACACTAGTTCCTTCCTTATCACAGTACAGGTATCTTAAGAGCACTTCAGTGTTAGTGAGACTCGTTAACTGTTTCTCATAAGACTTATCAGGCCCTGAGGTCTTTTTGTAGTACATAGTGCAATAGAGGTTCGTCTAGACCTTGTACCCGCTCCTCACAGGCTCTTCTTCAACTATTTCTGTCAGGGTTTTGGGCATCTTTAACCCCTCAGTTTGCAAATCCAAGCTATACCAGTATAGGGGCTCATTATCCACGGCTGTGATTCGTTTTTCACACAGCCGATGGGCTTTGAGGCCCCCCTCCACTGGTATGACAGAAATATCGAGAGCATGCAACATGTCTCTACCCAACAAATTAACAGGACATTTAGTTGAAATTACAATTTTACACTGAGCCTTTTTACCTGTCTGTGGATCTTCCACAGTAAGGCCTTCAGACACGGCCTCCTGGTGCATTAACCCATTTGCAGACTTTACATATACTACACCTGTTTTCTTTACCCCTGGTGGCATATCCAGTGGGTGTATTAGGGTCCTGCAAGCCCCGGTGTCACAGAGAAATGTTACCCAACTACCCTTTACAATCAATGTTATTTCTGGCTTGACTTCAGCATGCAAACAAGCTTCAACATTACACACATCCAAGATCTCAGACTCTTTCTCCTCATTTCCCTCTGTATCTCTCTCTGTGGACATACCAACATTTTCTAGTCATGCTTCTTCCTCTCTGTTTGACTCACATGCTCTCGCTAAGTGACCTCTTTTACCACACAGGAAACACTCCCCCCTCTTCTTTTTCCCCTCATAATCCTGAATGCGGGGCCTTGTTCGAGTGTTCCCCAATCTTTTGTTCTGATTCTCAACAACATACACATCATTACTTTCACCCATCATAAACACCTTCCCTTTTTTTACTTTCTTTTTTGATTGGAAGTGCCTTTCAGCATGCCTTGCATACTCAATTAGCTCCTGAAGTCTGCAAATCCTATGGTTAATCATGTGTTTGGTAACAAAACTTGATATAGGGGCTATCAGCCCCTTCAGGATTGCATTCTTTAGCTGTTGCTCATATGGGCTATCGTTCACTTGGTCTGCTGGGATTTCTATCCCAGAGTGGTTATTGAAAATCTCCCTCATCCTAACAATGAAATTATCCACTGTTTCCTCTTCTCCTTGCATACACTGATTTATAATGGACCAGTCGGCCCGACGTACCCATCTATTTTCTATCCTTGCTATAAGAGCATTTCTCCTGACTTCGAGTGCTGCATCATCATGAGGCAACACCCTTCCCTGGTTGTTTAATCCACTCCAATCTCCCACTACATGATGCCAGTCAGGTCCCAGTACCTGTCGGATGACCTACTCTATTTCCCTCCCATTGAGATGATAGCTAGCAATAATTCCCATGATACCATCCCTGAATTGAGCTATGTTAACTTTGGGATGTGGTATCCCTTCAATAGCTTTCTTAACATCCTCGGGGGTCCAGGGGCGATAGACCATCATAGTGTTGGGGGCTGGTACACCTCCTACATCTTGTCCTGCCCTAGGGTTGGGAACTTCAATTAATGGGAACTCTTCCTCCCCAAATTCTGTTTGTTCCCCAGCTGAGGGGGATATTAATTTATTGAGCAGGTGGCCGACGAGTTTTGTAACCGTTGCTGTAAGGGGGGTCCCTTGTGGACTTCTCTGGACAGCAAGGGTCATTTTGAGAGGGGGTTTTGCTGCAGCCGTAGGAGAAACGGTTGCATCTGGGGGTGACCCAGGTGACCACAAAGGGACAGCAAACAGTGGGGGGTCACATTGCATGGAAAAAGGGTTGTTTGCCGATAGTCGGGGGGTCAGTCGAGGTGGCCTATTGCATGCCTCTGTCCCGTATGGTGGTGGGGAATGTAAGTCTGCAATAGGGTATAGGGATTTGGGAGTGGGAGTTGTGGTTAAAGGGGGAGCGGCAACTGTCAGTGGGTTTGGGGTATCTTCTAAAGGGTGTGTGGGGGCTGTTGGGTGCATTTGATTTGTTGAGTTTTGTTCAGTCAATACTTGCTGAACTAAGCTTCGGAGGACGGTCATATTATTGTCCTCCTCTTTGTCTAAAAACATAGTTTTTTTTATGGTTTTCTGAATTTACCCTACGATTAGCCTCCTCAAGCCATTTTTTTGCCTGGGGAAGACCTAATTTCTTCTGTTTCCTTTTTTTTTTCAGGCCGGCCTTATTTTTAAGCTTTCTACACAGCATTACACAACCATCCTTATTTAAGGAAGTATCAAAATCATATTTTGTTTCCCACATCTTAAGAAATTTCACATTCTCTTTGTCTAGACTACACATATACTTAGCATCTTCATTCAAACCAACAGATTTTCCATGGATCACACCCATTTTAACGTGCACACGGAGTTTTTTTTTTTTGTAAGGTCTTCTCACACTGACACAATACCTGCACACAGTATCTTATCACTTCTGCAGCTACTCACACAAACTTTCTAGTCGTGACATATCACTTCTAGAGTATTGATCTTGTGTGCTGCTATAATACTGGTGTCTTGTCTTCTTACTTAATGTTTTATTCATTTATAGGGAGAATGAACAGAATTACAAGGCGAACGTAAATTCACCTGACTGGTCAACCCCCCTGATCAAAACATTAATATTTCAGTAAACTGTAGGGAGCATGAACAGAATTACAAAAGAGACTTAATTTCTCTCGACTGTTGTTCCCACACTTTATCAAAACATTAATATTTGTTGATTCAACGGTATTTATAAATGCCTGTACAGGTTTTTTACACAACATACGAGGCTGGCTGAGCGCAAGGGCTCGTCAAATTACCTCTATTTGTTACCTGGAAATCTATCAGGCCATACCTTTGTATTAACAGGGGTTCATGTTTTTGATGTAGGAATATTTATGTGTCCCCCACGGGAATTCCTGCAGTTTACAAGGCTGTCAGGACCTAGGTCCTTTGTCGACAAATTTCCTTTATCTGCACCCGGGTATTAGAATGGGACCATACTCCTATATCAAAGGGATTTAAACTACGGACGTATCTACTTATATTCCCTCAACTCGGATAAAGCAAAACATATACACAACAGATAAACATTCAATTCATCTCTATATTATATGTATTTAACAAAAATCCCTTAATTCATTAAATCCCTAATCACATTTAGGCCTAAAGGTATAATATAATAAATGAAAATATCTTACCTTGCCCCGAGAGCGGTCTCTTGTGCTGATCCGGTAAGTCGCTGCCCGGGAGGCACTAGTTCAGTGAGCCGGCCTCTGTTAACGTCAAATTTAAGACAGAGGACTTACAGTTTTTTGCCGTACGGACATCGGTTCACTGGGTTGTTGGCTAGTGCTTTCCAGGAATTTGGACTTCCAGTCCGAAGGACCAAAATGTCAAAGAAATTTCGGACCGACTCTCGTTACAAGTCAAGATGTTTTATTGCATATGCAGAGAAAATGGTTAAAGTATATTTGCGGCGAGTGCGCATGCGCGAGAGTTCCGAGATGGCTGCCTGAACTCAGAGCTCCACGCCATCCCGATCCAGCAGCACCCACAGCACCCGCTCCCGCAACGCTCAGACACCGGAGAACGGGGAATCGACACCCCGCGACACCCACGCCCGCCCTCGTATGAGCCAAACGGGCGTCAGACGGCAATTAGAAAGCCAATTCGCCGCCTCCACACTCCCCGGGTGTACCAAGATGGCCGCCGCGGCTGCTGCGACCTCACAGCCTCACACAGCCACTGAGGGGACACAGGATTGCAGGCAAGTACTGGCCCCCACTCTCCTCTCCTATACCCCGGAGATGAAGGGACACAATCAGCAGCCCTTGACACCCTCTCCAGCCTCCACAGAATCCCTCCTGAGACACTCCTTTGGGGCACAGGCTTACTCTCCTGCTGGGCCTGCAGATTCTCCTCACACAGGATTCTCTCCCCATGGCGCTGCAGGCCCAGATCAATCCTTTAATGCAGCAGACTTATTCCTCAAATTCTCTACCCTTCTAGAGACAGGTCTAGCCTCCACAGCTGCTAAAATCACAGGGGACATTGAAGCAGACATCCAAAATATAGGGTCCAGGATGGAAGCCATAGAAATTAAGCTCGATCAAACTGCAGCTGCCTCTCACCAGAACTCTGATCTTATTCAGACCTTACATGACCAACTGGACACAGCTTTCTCCCGCATAGATGACCTCGAGAACAGGTCCAGGAGATATAATTTCAGAATCAGAGGTCTCCCGGAATCAATTATCGATGTTGAATCTGCCACGCAAGAACTTATGAGGTCCCTGATCCCAAACATCCCTACACCCCGCCTGGAGCTGGACAGAGCACATAGAGCGCTGGGACCCCCCAGGAAAGATGGCTCCCCCAGGGACATTATTGTAAAGCCCCACTACTATGCTGTCAAGGAGGCGGTCATGAAACAGACCCGCTCAATGCCTCAAGTGATCTGCCAGGGGCACCCGGTGCAAATTTTTGCGGATCTCTCTCCTTCCACCATACAGTGCAGACGTACCCTAAAACCGCTACTATCTGCTTTGACACAGAAGGAGGTCAAATACAGATGGGCATTCCCCTTCGCCGTGAAGTTCACCTACAAAGGCCGAGACCATGCCTTCTCCAACTTCGCCATGGGAGAAAAGTTGCTTCTCAGCCTGAAGATCATTTCCCAGGAGTCGGACATGGAGACGTCGTCATCAGGATCGAATAAACGCCCGCCTCCCACAAGTCCGCCGGATCCCCTCTGGAACAAACCCAAGGCCAGAAGATCGTCGCATACAGGTCCTACATGAGACTTTGACTGTCACGAGGTTTAGGTTCGACGCATACTGATGCACCCGCATCGGACTTTTCTCTTCTCCTAAGAGGATGACTCTCATACTACCCCGGAAATCGTTTTCTCCGGTGTTCTCTCTTTACATGTTAACAAACGGTTTTATCTGTTGTTTCTCCCCTCCTACGTCTAGTGATGGGTTTCCTGACTATGCCTCCCCCGTCTGGGGGACAAGGGCGATACTATAGCCACTTTACCGAAGTAAATATGCTTTACTCCATCTCATTAGCGGCGGCGGATCGGGGGTTCCCTCCCCCTCCCTCCTGCCTGTGCGGGTGGGGTGGGGGGTGCCTCTGACCGCTTATACCTGGGTAGTTGCTTCAATGCTACTGTCCGTTTATTGGTTCACGTTGCTTTAGGAGAATAGTTGTTTAAATTTACAGGGCGCCCTGGTTTGGGGTGGCTCACATGTGCCTCCACCTATCCCTTGAACCCCAGTTGGTCTTCGGGGGATAGGATCTCCAAGGCTTTTAGCCAGGAGATTTGGACTTCCTACTTTTATCTCACGATTTTTGGTGAGATGACATTTAGGAACTTTTCTCTCCCGCCGGGAGCATTCTCCTGCGCGGGGGGAAACCTTCCTCCTGTTCTGTCCTTTCTAACTTCCTTTCTATCCCCTTTTTTCTCTTTTGAGCATCACCTGACATTTTTGTTTCTTTTAGACACTACCACCGGTAAGCCTCTCAAGTCTGCGAGATCCCAGAAGTACGGTACCGGCGATCCAATCGTCGCTCTGGAGTCGCCGGAGGTCCCAGCGGTAAGTGGTGATGGACATTGCAGTGCTTCTCCCCTTGGGGTCCATGGCTGACCACACTTACACGGCCTTAAAGGTCGCTACACACAATGTCTAGGGCCTAAACTCCCCCCTCAAACGTAGGAAACTCTTTAATACCTACAAATCGTCAAGCCTGGACATTGTAATGATACAGGAAACCCATTTCCCGGCCCGGTACAGTCCCAAGTTCCTCCACTCCCACTTCCCGAACTTCTATATGGCCAGTGCGGTTAATAAGTCAAAGGGGGTGGCCGTCTTATTAGCAAAAACGTGCAACTTCACCTGGATCACTGATGTAAAAGATCCAGAGGGCAGGTTCATCTTAGTAAAGGGCACGATCGAAGGCCACTTATACTCCCTGATATCCTACTACACGCCCAACAAAGGTCAAGCAGCCTTCTTCAAACAACTATTTGAAAAGCTAGCTCCTCTGTTGGAGGGCACGATCATTTTTGGTGGGGACTCCAACGCAGCATTTGATCAGGGTCTGGATAGATCTAAACCTCCCTCGGCCCAACTGACACGTCCGACCAAAGAGAGCCTGAAAATCGCCAAACTCATCCATGCTCAGGGTCTGACCGATGTGTGGAGAGAACTAAATCCGTCCAAGCGAGATTATACACACTTTTCCCATCCCCACAACTCCTATGCTCGAATTGACCACCTGTTAGTTTCAAACCACACTATCCCACTTGTTGTAAAATCCCACATCAGGGACACGGTTTTGTCGGACCACTCCATTGTGAGCATGTCCCTTACAACGCAAAGCTCAAGGCCGGGCCAGAGACACTGGAGACTGAACGAATCCATTCTCTCCGACCCTATCCGAGTCACCATGCTAGATAAGGCTATGAAGGAATACTTCATTCTTAACAACGTAGATGGGACAACGTCCGAAACCCTGTGGGCGGCTCACAAAACTTTTATGAGAGGGGAATTCATTAGGATGGGAGCCCAGATAAAGAGGGAGAGGGAAGCGGACAGAGTAAGGTTAGAAGGGATATACACAAAGCTGAGAGCCCAGCACAAACTAAATCCCTCCCCCATAATGGCAGCGCAACTAGACAAGGCTAGACTGTTGCTCAATCTTGTTCTCACGGCCAATGCAGACAAACAAATCAGATGGAGCAAAAATAGATTTTACTCCATGGGGGACAGTATGGGCTCCATGTTGGCTGCTAGACTAACACCACGCTTCAGAACATATACAATGCCTCAGATTAGAATCCCTGGACAGGGCACTACAGCCAACCCATCCAAGATATTAGACGCTTTCCAGGCTTTCTATACAAATCTATATAGTCCCCACACGCTCGGTAATGACGATTCCGTACGCAACTTCCTGCATAGCCTTCCCTTACCGTCGCTCTCCCCGGAGCATAAAGGGGAGCTCGAAGCACCCTTTACTGAAGGAGAGGTTATGGAGGTGATTAAAGACCTAAAGACGGGATCGGCCCCAGGGCCGGATGGGCTCTCGAACCCCTATTATAAAACGTTTGCCGAGACCCTAGCCCCGCATCTAACTAATTTCCTTAATGCTAAAACAAGGGGAGACCCACTCGATCCTCAACTCAATACTGCGTATATTACAGTAATCCCTAAGCCGGACAAGAATCCGGAAGAGATTGGAAATTATCGACCCATTTCTCTAATAAATAATGATTTAAAAATCTTAACTAAAATACTAGCTATCCGTTTGGCTTCTTTCATAAGCACATATATCCATAAGGACCAAGTGGGGTTTATCCCCGGCAGGCAGGGCCCTGATCAGATAAGGAGGGCAATAGATATAGTTTCCATTCTCCAAACAAACTGGGTGGGAGGTCCCAAGCAATCGGGAATGCTCCTTTCGCTGGACCTCCACAAGGCCTTTGATTCGGTGTCCTGGCCCTATATCTTTGCTCTCTTAGAATGCTGGGGTTTCGGCACACGGTTTTTGGGACTGATACGTGCCTTATACTCCAACCCTTCAGCATACATACGACTCCAGGGCTGTTACTCGAAACCCATACATATAAAGAAAGGGACTAGACAAGGTTGCCCTTTATCTCCGCTCATCTTCGCGATAGCTATTGAGACACTTGCCATCGCAATTCGCCAAAACCCAAACATACAGGGTGTCTCCTGTGGCCCCCAAACACATAAATGCGGTCTCTTTGCGGACGACATTTTGCTGTTTATAACCTCCCCCATCACTTCCCTCCCGAACTTATGTAGAACTCTGGATGACTTTGCAACGGTATCTGGCCTCCACGTGAATTACACCAAATCCCAAGCCATGAATATCTCACTACCAAACGACACTGTGGCTCTCCTAAAACAATCCTTCCGGTTTGCCTGGAGCGAATCCTCTCTTAGGTACTTGGGGATCAACTTGACATCTAAGACAGAATTCCTCTACACGAATAACTACCCCCCTATGTATTGTAAGCTAGAATCAGATCTACTCACTTGGTCCAAAAATAATCTGTCCTGGCTGGGAAGGGTACATTCTATAAAAATGACGTTACTCCCGAGGTTATTATACCTTTTTCGCTCTCTTCCCGTACCCATACGGAAGAATCACATTAAATCATTCCAAAGTAAAATAATGAAATTCATCTGGGGAAAGGGGGGATTTAGGTTACCTCAAAAGACTCTACACCTTCACAAACGGAAAGGAGGTCTCGGCTTGCCCCATCTTCACAAATATTACCAGGCAGCCAGGTTAGCTCAGTTATCTGTAGTCTATTCACGATTTGAGAAACCTGATTGGGTGAATATAGAAAGACAGGCCGTCCCTCGTTTCACGCTAGACTTCCTACTTTGGAGCCCCCCGAAAGACAGACCCCCGATTTTATCCCCTACCCTTTCCCACTCTTTCGCCCTATGGGATGGGCTGCGTTCGTCAACTTCATTAGTATCCTCATACAGACCCCTAACTCACCTTTTCAACAACCCGAACTTTCCTCCCGGGAAAGACGTCTTAGCTTTCAAATGGTGGCTGGACAAGGGACTTTACCGAATTGGGCAATTCTTTACAGCAGCAGGTCCCTTCACCCTAAACCACTGTATCAAAACACTAGATCTGCCCGACTCGGAACGATTCAGGTTTGGCCAAATATCTCACTTTCTACATTCCCTCTGGAAAGAAAGGCCCATTCCGCCAAAGTTTACCAATTACGAGTTGTGGTGTGGTCGGGCCAGGGACCAGAGGGGTGGGATCTCGGTGATCTACTCGTCGCTTGCATCTGCGTCCTCTAAGGAGGCCTTTATGACTGCCTGGGAATCTGACTTCCAATTCCAGTGGGATCTGGAGGGATGGCAGAATGCATGCTTTCGGTCATTTAAAGGTATCCTCAACACTGCACTGATGGAGGCTAGCCTTAAAGTGATTTCTCGGTGGTACTATACCCCTTCCAGACTAGCCTCGATCTACCCCACAGCGGATCCTCTATGTTTTAGAGGTTGCCAACATATAGGCACAATGGCCCACATATGGTGGGAATGCCCCAGAATTCGCCCCTTCTGGAAGAACATTTTTAATTTAATTAACAAGCTGATTGGAACTCGGATCCCCAGGACCCCGACGATTGCCCTACTGATTGCTCAAATCCCAGAGATCCCCAAATCTTCCCGAAGGTTAACTCATTTTATATTGTTGGGCGCAAAGCTTACGGTGGCAAAGGCCTGGAAACAACCAAAGATCTCTTTTCCTGCGGCTAAAAAGAAAATATCTTGGATAATGTCGCAAGAAAAGCTTTCCAGTATATTACTAAACACAACGGACAAATTCGAAAAGGTATGGGAACCATGGGCCCAACAGATGGGAATCCTCATTGGTTCTCCTTCCAAGCAGGTGTAGTGCATCCTCAGCATTTCAGGTGATGTTCTAGCTCTTCATTCCTCTTTCTTTTACCTTTCGGCTCGCTCTGAGTCTCTGTGTTTATCTGTCCACTTTTTTCCTTTTTTATCGCTGCCAATGTTTTTTTAGGATTAGAGGTCAGGTTCACAAGATCTCAGGTAGAGCATGAGTAGTCAACACTTTAATTCTGTTCTGAATTCTAAATTTTTGGTATAAGCCTTCCTCCAGTTGACAAGGATCGGAATAATGGGAGGTTCTGGGATCCCCCTTCCAACACAGTCAGTTCCCATTCGAGGTGTTGGGGGGAGCGGAACATGCTTCCTGCTTTAATTTATCTCCCTATGGATATGCCGACAGTTACTACTCTACATAGATTCTGGATGGACGATAGGCCACTGCTCTTGCTTCTATCTATCACAGCTATAATCAGTTTCAATTCCTCTGAACGTTTACTATTGCTTACATATGACTGACCTGTGCTTTATGTATAACCTATGAATTTTGAAATAAAAATATTGAATAATAAAAGTATATTTGCGGCTTCAGAGATCCATTTTCTGCCTGTCATAGATTTACATTCTGCTTTTATAACCCTTAAACCTTCCCCTTTCCTGCTCGTAACGTCCTGATCATGTGTATAATTTCAACCTTTATTCTGACGTTTTAGCAGGAAAGAGGGAAATATCCTTTTTCAGCCTACACCTTATGACAGGATATTTCATACAATGGATACATAAATTATCTCATACAATAGACACATAAATTATTTCATGGTTCACAGCCCATGTTTGGCAGATGTAAGCAAAATACAGTTTTACTATAAGTCAGCACATCTTTTGCACAAATAGAATATGGTCATATGACTTATTCCAGTAATTAGGACTATTAGAGCTATTCAGCATATTTATGTATAATAGAGTTATATAAAACAAACATTTTAACTTTAGAAGATTAATATGCATCTTGATAGTTGACATATAAAGTATAATTTTAAATTTATCTAACACCTCCGCCCCCTCGTACCTCAGACCCTGCCTACGTGATTGGCTGAGTGGACCTGATGGGGAACTTCCTCCGCAGTGTAGGTCCGCTCAGCCAATGATGTTTCGAGTGGAGACTGCAGCGCTGGACATTGGATCGCCGTGGGACATTGGATTACATCGCTGGAATGTGTTTTTTATTTTTTATTTTTAATAAAGGACTTTTCCAAGGTGTCTGTGTGTTTTTTTAAATTTTTTTTACACTTTCTTTGTGAAATGGTAGGGGTACAATGTACCCCATTACCAGTTCACACAGGGGGGGCCGGGATCTGGGGGTCCCCTTTGTTAAAGGGGTCTTCCAGATTCCGATAAGCCCCCTGCAGACCCCCACAACCACCGGGCAAGGGTTGTTGGGATGAGGCCCTTGTCCCCATCAACATGGGGACATCCTCCCCATATTGAGGGCATGTGGCCTGGTACGGTTCAGGAGGGGGGCGCTCTCACGTCCCCCCCTCTTTTCCTGCGGCCTGCCAGGTTGCATGCTCGGATAAAGGGTCTGGTATGGATTTTTGGGGGAACTCCACGCCATTTTTTTTTAAATTTGGGGTGGAGTTCCCCTTAAAATCCATACCAGACCTGAAGGGTCTAGTATGGATATTTGGGGGGAACCCCACGTAATTTTTTTTTTATTTGATGCTGGGTTCCCCTTAATATCCATACCAGACCTGAAGGGCCTGGTAATTGAATTTGGGGGGACCCCCACGCATTAATTTTATTTTTTTATCAATGACTTTTCTCTGTATTGCCGGGAGCCGACAATTCATTATAGCCGCGAGTGCTTTTAAAATACTTTTTTTCCTTCAGAAATTACATTTTGTGCAGGGACAGTTCTAAGCAAGGGAAACAAGCGCTGCTTTACAGGCATACTATACACCCCCCCCCCCCCCAGGTATGAAATTTAAAGGAATATTTCACCTTTATTGTTTCACTTTATGCATTATTAAAATCACTGCTCCCAAAAAAAGGCCGTTTTTAAAAAGTGTTTTTGCATTGATACATGTCCCCTGGGGCAGGACCCGGGTCCCCAAACCCTTTTTAGGACAATAACTTGCATATTAGCCTTTATAAATAGCACTTTAGATTTTGAACGTTCGAGTCCATTTTATTTAATAGGGTTCTACAGTTCACGCAAACTTTAGGTCTGTTCGCGGGTTCTGGTGCGAACCAAACAGGGGGGTGTTCGGCTCATCCCTACTGCCTGCACACCATGAACTTTGGAGGTTAAGGGTTCCGCCAATAGAAACTCACAGAACTTGGTATTAGCAATGAGCAGAGCACACATAGCTATAAAGGTTAACTGAGTGCAGCTAGGAACAGAGCCCAATAGGAGCAGTTTTCCTGAGGACAGGCTGCCAGAAATAAATGACTAGTTATTCCACCTGCAGCAGAGTAGTTTTGAGGGGTGAGCTAGGTACAGAGTGCAGGGTTGAGGGCTGCGCCATGTACAGAATGCAGGATTTAAGGATGCGCTATGTATGGAGTGCAGGGTTTAGGGGTGAGCTGTGTACGGTGTGCAGGGTTTAGGGGTGAGCTGTGCATGGAGTGCAAGATTGAAAGGTAAGCTGTGTATGGAGTGCAGGGTTTAGGGGATTAGCTGTGTACAGAGTGCAGGGTTTAGGATGAGTTGTGTAAGGAGTAAAGATTTTAGGGGTGAGCTGTGTATGGAGTGCAGGGTTAAGGAGTGTGTAGTGTGTGGAGTGCAGGGTTTAGGGGTGTGTTGTGTGCATCCAAGTCGGCTCTCCTCCCTCTAGATTACATTTTGTAGCTCACGCCTTATCAATAGACAGTATTCCTCCGGCATCAATCCCCCCCCCCCTCTTTCAATACACAGCATTCTGAGTCCTCACCAGTTGAAAAACATCAGAGTGGAGCTCAAGAAGAGCAGCTGCAACATACTGTAAGTCCGTGGCTTGGAGCAGCTTCTACCTGTGTAGATCTCCAGCCCCTCCCCTCTCTGCTCTCGTACAGAGATCGAGGATGTGTTTTGTAGAGCAAGTTCCTAAATGGCCTCCAGGAGGAGAGCGCTGTCTCTGACACAAGTGACAGTAGTGAGCAGCTCAGCAGCTAGCCAGGATCCCAGAGGTGGCGGAACTCCGGCTGAAAAAATGCAGATGGGCAGCGCAGGCTCCAGGGGCAGCTGCTTTGAGCCCCTCAACAATGGCAGGGCCCTGGACAGATGCCCCATTTTTCCCTGCATTAAAGACGGCCCTGGCAGGGTATACTAATGCCGCGTACACGCAATTGGAATTTCCGACAACAAATGTTCGATGTGAGCTTTTTGTCGGATATTCCGACAGTGTGTAGGCTCCATCAGACATTTGCTGTCGGAATTTCCAACAACAAATGATTGAGAGCAGGTTCTCTATTTTTCAGACGGCAAAAGTTCTTGTCGGAAATTCCGACCGTGTGTAGCCATTTCCGCATGCTCAGAACTAAATTGACGCATGCTCGGAATCATTGTACTTAATTTTTCCCGGGTCGTCGTAGTGTTGTACGTCTCTGCGTTCTTGACCATCGGAATTTTCAAGCAACATTTGTGTGACCGTGTGTATCCAAGACAAGTTTGAGCCAACATCCGTCGGAAAAGAAAACACGGTTTTGTTGTCGGAAATTCAAATCGTGTGTATGCGGCATAAGAGTTGTATTTGTAAGAAAAATTTGCAGAGCTATTTGTCTTCTGAAACTGCATTTACTTTTGTTTTGTGTGAATGGGAGCAAAAACAAATATTATTAGACTATTTTCTTTCCAGTTCAAATGTTTTTCATTTATAAAAATTAAGTGAATCGGGAAAATACTACAACATGACTACTAGGTGGAGGTAATGATCATACAGAGTGAACTGCTATATAGAATTGATGCAAAGTTTCAGAGGTGAAACTACATTATTTGATAAGTTTACTTGACTGTAACCCATAAGACGCCGGGCATTTTGTGTGGCTCTTTTAAAGTGTTAGCGGTGCGCTTTTTTGAAGGTCAGGTGACTCAAAAGAATAATTTTAAGGGCACTTTTGAATTGCTTTTCGTCCGCTTTTGAGGCACTTCCCATTAATTTCAATGGAGAGGGTCGTTTTTGAGGCGCTTTTTTTTGCACTCCAAACATGCTCCATGCTGCTTGCATGAGTTTTTTCACTGTCCCGCCAGCGCACCGCCCCAATGTGAAAGCATTCATTGATTTTAATGAAAATTGGTTTTCGTGTGCTTTTTAGGCACTTTTTTTTCCCGCAAAGGCGATTGAAAAGCGCCTCAGTGTGAAAGGGGTATAAATGCGGATAACTGCAGTGACACATAGAAAACAGTAACATCTGTTTTTTTATGTGTCATGTTCACACCAGAATGCTGTGTTTATCTGGGTTCCAGAGATATGAGATAATATGTAACATGAAGCCTTACATGTGTGTACATATGTTTTCACAGGTGATTGACAGGCAATGAGGAGGAGATGTAACCCCATTTTTGCTGATAAACGTGGCTCAAGCACGTTTGCAGCACATCACCGTTGGCTTGAATGGGTCCTGTGTTCAGCAGACATCACAACATTTTGGATAGATTTTGCTGCGGGCCCAAAGTGCAGAATGTAATCATCCCCATCCACTGATATTTGCAGCTTAAAGAGTAACTCCACTTTTGTTGAGAAAAAAACATTCCCCTCTGGGTGATCTATGCACATTACAAGGATATTAACAAACAAATTATTCTGAAGAAATCCCTGTGTGTTTGTCTGTGTTCATGTGGAAGGTGAATGGGAGTGGTTTCATATTTATTAACCAGCTGTTGCACCTTCAGGGCTCTAATGAGGAAAGTTGCAGAGTCTGCATCCATTTAGATGTGTTCCTATTGGGAGTATCTCACCAAAAATGACATTTGTGTTGCAGGGGATGCCTGAAATCTGACTTGTGCAGACTTCTGGGAAATCCAGAGGCCCAATCACACAAGCAGGACATTACAGTTGCAATAAAAAGTATGTGAACCCTTTTGGAATGATATGGATTTCTGCAATTCTTTGTGTGTTATTAGTTTAAGCAGACTGTGATTGTCTATTGTTGTGACTTAGATGAAGATCAGATCACATTTTATGACCAATTTGTACAGAAATCCATATCATTTCAAGGGGTTCACATACTTTTTATTGCAACTGTATGTTTCTGGGGAGTGTTTTGTACACATTCTGTGTACAGAACACCTCCAGGTAACCATATTGCATTACATTTCACAGAAAATTACACTGCTGAAGATTAAAGAGGAAAGGTCATTTTTTTAATAACATTCATTTACAATATGACTTGAGTTGCAATTGTATATTTTTTTTGTAGTAGTTAAATTGTAATGCATTATTTAAGCATTTCTATAGAATTTCCAAACTCATTATATACTCCTGGAGTAAAAATTGAATAACATGTTATTATTTATGGTAATAAGGTTTGAACATGCACCACAGACACAGATTCAAGCCTCGTACACACGACCGAGTTTTTCGTCGTTAAAAACACGTAGTTTTTCTCGACGAGATTCTTGTCAAGCTTGACGAGATTCTTGTCAAGCTTTCCTTGCATACACACTGTCAATTCCAAATCTCGTTGTTGTTCTGCGCGGTCACGTACGACGGCAGTATAAAGGGGAAGATCGATTTCAATGGCGCCACCCCTTGGGCTGCTTTTGCTGATCTCGTGTTACCGCATGTGAAGTAAAAGTTTGGGAAGAGACGATTCACGCTTTTCAGTCGTGCTTTCAGTTCGTTTTGTGCGGTTCAGTTTGTGCTTGTGGGTTCGTATCTTGTCTTTCAGGGCATGTAGGCAGATCGTATCTGTTTTACAGTGCGTTCTTGCCCGTTCATTTCTGAATTTCAGTTCGTTCTTCATAGGCCTTGCTGTTCTTCAGTGCGTTCTGTTTAGTACGTTCTGATTAGACGACCGTCTCCTAGCCATGTCGCGGGTACGTTCTCGTCATCGAGTTCATGCTGTGCGGGCGCTTGGTGTTGGTCTGCTTGTCTTGGACCAAGACGAGTCCATGAACGGGGTGAGGAGGAATTCATGGACCAAGAATTGGTTGCTCCAGCGGGACCAATTCTGCCATATGCCTCTGCTGCGGGAGATCGTGGAGAATAATTCTGAGGACTACAGGAATTTTCTGCGGATGTCTGACCCCGTTTTTCAGCATCTGTTGGCTTTGGTGTCCCCCTATATTACCAGGCAGGACACTGTTATGCAGGAAGCCATCAGTGCTGAGCAGAGGCTCATCGCCACGTTACGTTACCTGGCGACAGGGAGAAGTCTGTAGGACTTGAAGTTCACGACAGGCATCTCCCCCAGGCTCTGGGCATCATAATCCCAGACACCTGTTCTGCCATTATCCAAGTCCTGCAGGAGGACTATATTAGGGTAAGTTTTCTCCTTTTACATCACATTCTATGTATTTCATGTATGCTAATGTATTGTATTTCTTTCATCCTTCACTAATTACCATGATTGTAATATGCTGAGAATGTCCCCTTTGTCCTCATGCATGCTGTAAGCTTTTAAATGACCCTTTTTTCTCCTCCATGCATATTTCCCTTCACTAACCTCTCCAGCAGTGGCGGCTGGTGCTCAAAATGTTTGGGGGGCCACCCCAAAATTTTAAAAGGAAAAAACATCCATTTCCGCGACTGTGCCTATTAAACGCCACCAGTTGTCCCCTCAAATGCAGCCAGTTTGTCCCCTCCAATGCAGCCAGTTCACCCCCCAGCCCTGCACTTACCTTCCTCTGGTCTGCGCCGTCCTTCTTCTCTCCTCGATGTCTTCTCCCACCCTCGATGTTGCATCAGCCAATCAGGTTACCGGTAAACAGACTCGGTGAACATGATTGGCAGAGGGAGGAGCCTGTCAGTGTTTAACCAAGGAACGCACCCCCCCTGCGTCCCCTGGTTAACTTTTTGGAAGCCAATTACAGCCCTCAGGCTGTAATCGGCAAGCCTATCAGAGCCGCTGGCTCTGATAGGCACTTCCCAAAAAAAACAGACGCTGTTATTCAGATGTCCGCCGCTCAACAGGGGGCCATCCACCTGAATAGTGGGCGGCATCGACAATACATAGGTTCATGCAAGGCATGAACCTATGTATTGTTCTGAGTGACGGGCGCAGGAGAGAGAGGGGGCAGCGCTCCTGCGCCCACTATGGATGCACCGCCACTGCAATGCTATCCTGTTCCCAAACACACCTAGCCGAGTCACTTCCCAATGTATTTCTGCAGCTCCATTGTAGTGCTTTACCCTCCCCCCCCTAATCACCCCCTAAAATTTCTCTATAAATGTTAGTTCTCCTTATTTTTGAGCATTCCCAAACTCATTTAGCCCCCCCCCGAATATTTTTAGAATGGACCATCAGAGGGGGTGATGAATATGATACTTGAGCCTTCGCTTTGAGTTTTTTAAAACACATTAAACGGAAACTTAGAATGATGTTGGGCTAGAATGTATTTTAGTATAATCTGCTTGCAATGTTATGTGCAAAAGTAATAATATATTTTTTCTTGTTTGACTCCACAGCTTCCTTCCACGCCACAGGAATGGCAGACTGTGGCATCGGAGTTTGCCACGCGGTGGGACTTCTCCAACTGCGGTGGAGCCATTGACGGGAAGCACGTCCGCATCGTGCCGCCACCCCGTTCTGGGACCTACTTCTTCAACTACAAGGGGATTTATAGCATTGTGCTGATGGCGGTGGTGTAAGCACGGTATGAATTCCTCTATGTGGATGTGGGGAAGAATGGCCGGATGTCCGATGGGGGATCCTTCAGCCAGACGGAGTTTGCCCTCCGTCTCCAGAGTGATGACCTTGCATTGCCACCGGATGCAGGGAATGTTGAAGGACTCCCCTTTGTGTTTTTGGCTGATGAAGCCTTCGGACTGGGACCGCATCTCATGAGGCCACTTCCCCAGAGGACCCTGACCCCGGAGAAGAGGGTGTTCAACTACCGGCTGGCCAGGGCCCGAAGAGTCGTGGAGAATGCCTTCGGGATAATGGCCAGCCGGTTCCGCCTTTTCATGACTACAATTCACTTGGCGGAGTACAAAATTAACTACGTTGTTTTCTGTTGCTGTGTGCTACATAATTTTCTTATCAGGAAATCCACAAATTATATTGCCTCAATTGTGCCTGAGGCAGGACTTCCAACTGGCAATACCCTGCCGGGCCTAGAATCTGGCCGTCCTGGCTTGCCCCCCCAAAATGTCCGTGAGGTTCGCCAGAAATATCTTGAATATTTCACGGGTAGGGGGGCAATTCCTATGCCAGGCCATGTCTGAATATTTCTTGAGAAAGAACAAAATAAAAATCTGGTTTATTTTATTTTGTTTTGTTTTTTGCTGTCTCCTAGTTTGTCTTAGTGCATTTGTAGGGCCAAGTGTATTTTCCTTTAGTAAATACCAACCATTTCACTAGTAACACCAAAAATATACACAAATAAGGTTATAGCGTATTTGAGAAAGAAGCTACACTTTGTGGTTGTTCAAACATTTTACTCTGTGCACATTCACACACATGGTAAATAGAACACTATATTTTTTTTTTTTGGCTGCCCAGAAACAGGCCTTTTTTTGTTAGAAAATACAAAACCATCAGTAGCATCCAACAAACTACAACATTCTATACCTCTCGGCAATATGAGACATTCAATTTCACAAAAAATGTCTGTATCTACCCGTCATAATATGGGGTATTGGCACCCCTGACCAAGCCAAAATTTGAAGATGCACACAATTTAGAGTAATTTTAAAATGGGATTTTTGACTCCTGATCCCTATTGTCAACATGTGCTATCTGCCATCAGGGGTGATCAATGGACGTGTTTTGGGGGTGCAACCCCTTCTTCATTTCACCTACTTGAGATGCGAGGAAGGGGTTGCACCCCCAAAACCCGTACATGGATATCCCCTGATGGCAGATGGCACATGTTGACACACTGTGTGCATCTTCAAATTTTGGCTTGATTGATTTTCAAAAAGCAAAAAAAGGGAGAAGAACAATCAGAAAACAAAAATGGGGTGTTTGGTGCCTTATTCAATTCGCCCCAAAACATCTAGGATGTCCTTAAAGGTTTGATCCATCACATTAATTCTTTGCTTAATTCTGTCCAGTTCTGTACTACATTCCATTACTTGCTGGATGATTCGTAGGGCACTGTCAGCAGAGAAACGCGTACTTTCTTTCACCCCAACATTTTCATCCCTTATAAAAAAATACAAAAGGTATTTTAACTCTGCAGGCTTACATCTCTTACCTGAAGCTGTGGTGACAGATACTGACCTGTTGTGGTGACCAGTTCCACCACGTCATCCACTTCTCCTTCCTCCACTTCTCCTTCCCCCACCTCTTCAACTTCCTCAACATCCTCAGGTTGGGGTTCTTGGTGAGGTTGGGGTTGTTTAGAAGGTGTGGGGTTCCTGTGCTCCCTGGAGTGGTGTCCTCCCTGTCTTCTCTCCCCTATGAGAATCAAACAAAAGGTATACTTAGCACACAGATATTTTTGTAAAAATAAATGAACATGACACATTGCTTGGAAGTGGGGTACAAGTGTCTGTTTGGGAGGAATTTCAAGATGAAGACATTATTTAAAAAAAAAAAGATTCTTGACTATTCACCTTTGGCTGACAATTTTTATACATGGAGGCACCCCAAAAATGCACTGATGCACCTGTGTGGGGCACCCTAAAAAGGTGGTTCTGGTGGCCCACACTATAGTGCTCAAGAGTCCAGATGTGGAAACAGCTGCTGAGTGTCCTCTCCTTTACACTGATTAAAGTTTGCATTTCATTCTCTTTCCAAACACATCATCTAGCCAACAATGTACTAACATTTATGGAATAAAAACAGGCATCTCTGTAAATTATTGGAACCCTGTAAAATCCCAAAACATTGTATATAGTGGGCGAACAATGTGTCTGTAACGACCGATTACTGGGCCAAACCAAGTCCTAACGATGACATTTTGTAAGGTACAATTGTAAAATGCAACAACATGAAGCAACATGCAAGTTCTGAAATACAATAATAGGAACACAGGAAAAAAAGTACTTACCTTTTTCTAGCATTCTCTTAATGCTCCTTAACTGCTCCGGCTCCCTCAGTTTGAGGTCAGACCACCTCTTTCTGAGCTGCTCCTTTGATCGTTTCACCCCAAAATTCTTCTTCAGACTTTTCACTACTTTCTTCATTATTTTGGACTTCCTTAGATTAGGGTGGGTATACGGCCCATGCTTTGCGTCATAATCCGACTTTAGCAATATGTCCACCATCTCCGCCATCTCCGCGTAAGACATATTAGATGCCTTGAATCTCCTCCTTGATCGTGACGTTTCACGGTCTGGGCTGGTCTCCTCCTCGTTATTTGATGAATTAGCAGACACCTGCTGTAACTCCTCCATATCTGTCTGCGCGCCGAAAGAGAAGGGGCGGGGAAAAGTTGATACTTTGAACGTCATGGACGGGCGACGTGTGCAGAGCGACATGTGCGGAGTTTCACGCATGCGTGGTGTATATAAAGCAAACACACATGGGACGATACTACGTTCGGTGTGCGGAGAGAGGAGGAAAAGTGACGGACGTGAGAACGAAGGTATGTGATTTTTATACTTTGTGAAATCAGTGGCCTATAATGCCTAGAGATTGTTGGAGGATATATATGGGAAATCAGATTTACAGGAGGTTAGACTGTGTGACTGACATTACTTTTTTTGTCTTGTTTTTTGGCTTGCAGAAACAAAATGAATGCTTTTATCAGCGACCGGGAATTCCTGGCTGAATTTATAGACCGGGTAAGGGAGCTGCCCGCTCTGTGGGAGACCAAAAACCCCATTCACAGGAAGAAAGGTGTAAGGAAAGCAGCGCTGGAGACCCTGCTCCCATTTGTGCAGACCAAGGTACCCACAGCAACCACAAAACAGGTGGACAGTAAAACTGGGAGCTTGAGAGGCACATACAGGACTGAGCACTTTAGGGTCCTAGCTTCTCAGAGGTCAGGAACAGCAGCAGCTGATGTATATGTCCCGAATTTGTGGTACTATAGCAGGATGTCCTTTCTGGATGACCACATTGAGGCAAGGCCATCACTGTCCAGTCTTCCCCCCAGTCTTCCCTGCAGCCAACCTGAGCCTTCTCTGGAGCAAGAGGAGGCAGCCATCCTGGAAGAACCTGATTTGGACATCTGGAGCCAGGTATAGTATTTTCTCAAAATGTATTGTGAGAAAATGAATGCATGAAAAATAAGATAATATGTAAATCCCCCCAAAAATTGGGAGCAAAAAGTGATCTCAATATCAATAGACAGTAGTGGGCCCAAAATTGGGGGAGAAGAATTAAATCTAATGGGGTCATAATTATAGTCTTTTCTATTGATTTACATTCAATTTGCAACAGTCATGAGCTATAATTTGTATGAAAATGATGAACCACAAACTAAAACTATGTCCCTTTTTCATACACATGATGACATCAGCCAGGAGGAGGGTCTGGAAAGTGTCAGGCAGGAGGAGGCAGGGCCTACTGTGAGCCAGGAGGTGGCAGGGCCCAGTGGCACATAGGAGGTGGTAGGGCCCAGTGGCACACAGGAGGTGGCTGGGCCAAGTAGCAGGACCAGATCGCAGGTGCCTCCCATCCGCCTTCCTAAAAGATCCAGGAGGGACAGGAGCACAAGCGAGGCAGCAATGGTCCTTATTAGAGAGGCACATGCCACCCTCCAGGAGCCCACATCCCCTGAAGAGGCCATTGCCGGCCTAGTTGAGGCCAAGTTCAAGATGATGAGCATAGAGCAACGCCTCCTATGTGAGCCCCTGCTCATCACCTTGCTGAACAAGGGGGTGATGGAGAGAATTACCCCCAATACGGCCATATGTGAGGTCGCCCAGCTTTCCCAACCTCAACCTCCTGCTCCTCCTCCTCCTCCTCCTCCACCTTCTTCTCCTCCACCTCCTTCTCCTCCTCCTGACATGAGTACACCTCCAGTGGCACAGCCTCCAGCCACATGCAGAAGGAAGGCTGCAGGGAAGGCTTCAGGGAAGGCTGCAGGGAAGGCTGCCAAGAAGGCTTGCTTCATTGTGGTCTGACAGAAGGCAGCCTGTTGTAGTACCACAGACTTGGGACATGTATATCCCCTGCTGCTGTTCCTGACCTCTGGGAGTCCAGGATCAGATTGTGCTCACAACTGTTGTGCTTCTCAAGCTCCCAATTTTATTGGCCACACAGGGTTGATGTGTGCTCTGGGGTCCCATGGATGCACAAATGGCAGCAGGTTCTCCAGCGCTGCCTTCTATTTATTGTGTTAGATACATGAATAAATGGTTTTTATTTTTACAGTTAATACTTGACTATGTGTTTTTATAATAATTATAAATTTAGCTTTGGAGTAGGCAGATACATTTTAACAAATAAAATAAAAGGGACAGATAACACAAAAAAATCTCCTTGAAGGTCTAAAAAATAAAAACAAAATAAATAAGGGGTAAACTTGACACAACAAAAATAATAAATAAAATCATGGAGATCACTATAAAATAAAGAAGCATTTAAAATGAAGATCTGAATTCAAAATGAAAATAATATAATTACCCCTAAATTTACACATAGCGTCCCAGAAATTTGGGAAGGGCGCTACATGTGCTATAAACATAAAAAGACCATCAATTTAGAAAAAAATAAATAAAATTACTTTCTGCAATAATACATATCCAAAATAAAAAATATATAAAAAAATAAATGTATTCATCAGTTTAGGCCAATATGTATTCTGCTACATATTTTTGGTAAATAAATAATCACAATAAACGTATATTGATTGGTTTGCGCAAAAGTTATAGCATCTAAAATATAAGGGATCATTTTTTTTAATTGTTTTTACTAGTAATGACAGCGATCTGCGTTTTTTGTCGGGACTGCGACATTGCAGCGGACAAATCTGACCCCAAGTGACACTATTTGGGGACAGGGACATTAATACAGTGATCAGTGCTAAAAAAATGCACTGATCAATAAATAAATTACATTGACAGGGAAGGGGTTAACACAAGGGGGCGATCAAGGGGTTAACTGTGTTCCCTGGATGTGTTATATCTGTGTGGGGGATGGGCTTGCTGGGACAACACAGAGATCGTTGTTCCTGATCACTAGGAACAGCAGATCTCTAAGTTGTCCCCTGTCAGAACTGGGATCCGCCTTGTTTACATAGGCAGATCCCCGTCCTGCCTCTCTGTACCGCAAACGTAGGGGGGGGGGGGGGCGATGGACATTGTGTCCGTCGGACCCACGGGTGCGTGCACCCACAACCCACAATACCACCTGTACAGACCGAAGAACAGGTACGTTGGTTTGCGCAGCCGAGCTGCCTTGCCACAGTATATATGCGGAAGACAGTTTAAACTTTAATGTGCTATTATTATACGCTCTGGGTGGAATTGCGTTGCAAATTTAGAATTGACCAGCAGAGTAGTGTTAATTTTGATGTCAATCTTCAATTTAGTTTTAGTCGTAGTCTTTTGACTAAAATGTCATTTTAGTTTTAGTTGTATTTTAGTCATCTGAATTGTTTTAGTTTTAGTCGTATTTTAGTCGACTAAAATAGTGTTAATTTAGTCTATGAAATTAACACTGGCCATAAGTTGGTGTACCAATGTGAATATTGAGCTTTTATTTCAGAAAAATGTTTATACATTTTGTTTTGCATCCTCAGTGCATCCTTGTCATTTTAGATAACTTTTTGCATCATTTAAAGATGTCAAATGATGTGCATCCTGAAATAAATACCTATAATAGTATGGATAAGTATGAGTCTTGCAAAAGTAGATGCTTTGAGACAGTGAAAACGAACTTCATTCTTTTCTGCAGAACTACAATTATATACATGAGTGATGATTTTTGTAATCAGTGTTTGTATGCCTGCATAAATAGCATTTAACCGTTGTACGCAATATTTTATTACAAATGACACATCAGATACTGTTTCTTCAGTTTATTTTTCACTGGTTTTAGTCATGCGAGAAATAGAATGCAAATGTAAGAAAGTTGGCAGTGCAAAATGTAAGGATTTGGATAAAGGTTAAAGAAGCTAATCATCTAGCAAAACAGGACAGCAACAATCTACTGTCCCTAATATTCACACACAGCCAGTTACATGGATAATCAACTTCAAATAAACAAAATATGTTTTTCATGGAAACTCAAATATTTTGTGAGATAGATTTTTGGCCAGCATATACAGTAGAACTTCAATCTGGACAAAATGTAAAATCTGGTTATCTCCACTCAGGGGCAAATTTATAAAGCAGAAGAAAATTACCTGCAGTGAATGTATAGTGAATTAAACATTTACTGCTTTATTTACTTATCATTACTGTTTTTTATATACTGTAGAGCAGGGATATGCAATTAGCGGACCTCCAGCTGTTGCAAAATTACAAGTCCCATCATGCCTCTGCCTTTGGGTGTCATGCTTGTGGCTGTCAGAGTCTTGCTATGCCTCATGGGACTTGTAGTTCTGCAACAGCTGGAGGTCCGCTAATTGTATATCCCTGCGTAGTGTAAAGGATAAGTTCACCTTTTGTAGCATGTTACATTAAACCTATATTCAGGGTGTAGCATATAACATATGTACTGGCCCCCGCACCCCCCCCCTCCTCTATTCCTGGTTTTGTCAGCGAGCAGGGGATCCTCTCCCCCTTCTCACTGCCACAATCAAAAGAAAGGCTCCACCCACCCAGCCGCATCATTCATTCACAGTGTTCTGTGAATAATGGACTACAACTACTGACAGTCTTTGCGGCTGTCGGCTTGTAGTTCTCAATTAACTAACGTAGCGCTGTTGAGCTCTGGGGTTGTTCCTTAATTCTTCCTGTCAGTAGGAAACTGCCTGCCCGTAAGAGGTACGAGGCAGACAGCTTACACTGACAGTCTGCAGGAGAGCTGCATGCCATCAGTGATCTGCTGATTGTTGGTGCAATGCTTTTCAGGATCCTACAACAAAAAATAATAAATTCACATTTTTTTTTGCCTGCAAAAATTGTGCATTTATTATTTTTTGTTTAAAATGTGAATTTATCCTTTAACAATTCACACATTGCTTTGCATACTGTACATTTTCATCCATTTTTGCCCTCAAGGAGCTTACAATCTAAGATCTTTATCTTACATACATACACTTACTAGGAAAAATGTAAACAGGAGCCAGTTAACTTATGTTTTTGAGTGAGAGAGGAAACGTGTGCACCTGAAGCACAGAAAGAACATGCAAACGTCATACAGACAGTGCCCTAGCAGTATATCCCACTGCTTTATAAATATACCCCTTTAGTATTTCTTAATAATTAAAGTGAATCTATTATGGGAAGAATACAGAGACTGCATTTGTTAACTTCTTTTTTTTTTCTTTTTTTTTTAAACGCACAGGGATCTGTGAATGAATGACACAACTTTGGGAGCAGATCCCTGCACAGCCACACTGTTTTTAACTTCATTCAAGAGAAGAAAAAGGTGACTGAACACTGTGATAGCCAATCAGTGGCTATCAGATGATCTGTAACCGGGCCTCTTGGTTGCCAATCTTTAGTAGGAGACCCAGAGCTTTAGGTTTCATATGGGTCAAACATATCAGTATGATGCTTGGCCTGGGCAGACTCGCTTGAGAATCTTGTCCTGGAATGATAAAGTTGTGTGAAAACTAATGTTATTAAAATGTGTGGGCCTGGGTTGTTTTTTTTATTAACACAATTTTGCTTGCTTACTGGGTATTGTCAGTGTCCCTAGTGCAGTGATGGTGAACCTTGGCACCCCAGATGTTTTGGAACTACATTTCCCATGATACTCATGCACTCTGCAGTGTAGTTGAGCATCATGGGAAATGTAGTTCCAAAACATCTGGGGTGCCAAGGTTCGCCATCATTGCCCTAGTGCATGTAATTCCAGAGGCAAATGTATTGCTCCTCTGTTCGGCTTGCTGAGGTAGAATGGCGATTGTGTGAATGTTGCTAAATCTCCATATCATTTTCACCATTCTGCCAATATGTGGATGGGACAAACAGAGGCAAAGTGGGAGTGAGCGAGTTTTCTGAGTTGCATAAAATGCCGGGAGTTGTAGAGCACAGGACAGTAATTCATGTGTACTTGTTCCTCCACAGAAGACTGGATGGTCACCTAATGATGGTGTAAGTGGCCACCGATTTGGGTTGATTTTAGCAACAGAGTTAAATTAGGCAGACCATGGCAAAATGATAGATTATGTAAAAAAGGTATAACAGTTATATTGATGATCTAATACGTGTGCTAGGCTGATTACTGTATTTGATTTAACAAAAACATAGAAGCAAGTATCCTTTAGGTCCTTTTTTTAATCTATCAATCACTAACTAAACACGATGGGGCATATTTATAGAGTAGTGAATTCATCAAACATTGGCTTTGGATGAATCGATCGCTGTAATTTGAAGTACATGTACGAGGAAGATATACCTGCATTGAATGTTTGGTTAATGTCACATTCACCACTTTATAAATACACCCTTTTTCTGAGGAAATTATGTAAGGCATGTACAGTACAGAACTGCAAGTGCAGTATTAATTATGTTATGCAAACTCTTTAAGATACTGCATGCAGGGCTGCTCATAGGGGGGGGGGGACCACCAGTCCTCCTGTAGGGGGCCCCGGGCGCACAGGGGGGCCCAAACAGCAGAGAGAGTCAGTGCGGTCGGACTTTACAGGATGCCCTGTGCGGCTCTCTGCAGCAGCTGAAAACTGGTTTCTCTCCCTCCCGTCGACTTTCAGCTGCTGCAGAGAGAGACACAGACACATCTGCCGGCTTCCCTGTCCAGTTAAAAAAAATAACAAAATTGTAACCCTGTATTATTTTAATCCCTTGTAAAACTCAATACAATTCTTGGGAAATTAAAAAATTGTAAAAAAAAAAATTTTTTTGCAAAAATTGTAAAATAAAATAATTTTAAAACAGTTAAACATTTTTTTAAAAAATTATAAAATGTTTTTGTTCGAAATTTAATTTTTTTAAAAAAAAAGGGCTAATTCACATAGCTTCTTTGTTATGTTTGTGTCCGCTAAGAATGATTTTAGTATATTTTTAGTGAAAATGTTGTTTTGATATATTTAAGGGGGCCCTGCCAGGTAGGCTGTACGGGGCCCTGTTATTTCTAACAGCAGTCCTGACTGCATGTTGCACACATCTCATAGAGTTATATAGATTTACTAATATAAAAATAATTGCTTTTAACGTCTCAGGCTTATATAAGTTTCATTATTTACTATATTGCACTTTTTTTTTCTCGTGAAGTGAAAGGATTTTGACCGCATTACCTCTAGTTTTAATTCCTTCAGTATGCAGCAGCCAAGTAGCAGCAGATTCATGTTTTAGTGTCTCCTGCTCACAAGTGAGTAAAGCTTGTCACCATCATATTATTCAGCCAGCTGCGGTCACATACGTAACAGCCCATAACCTTCCTATCTTGGCTATCCACCAGTAGAATATATGAGTATGTGGGGGAGGAGTAAAGTGTGGCCAAGAGTGATTGCAGTGCCCTTGCTATGACTTGACCATTGGGTTGCAAAAATCAAACAGCTCAAACCACGACAACCAACTTTACCATGATGACATTTAACAAACAAATATGCTAAGCAAGACAGCCATCTTTGATTCTAAGTAGTTTCTAAAATGCTTGCTTTCCAGCATTCAAAAGCATGGAAAATACAAGGACACAAGAAAAAGCATCTTTTTTATTTTTGCTTCATGTGCTGTTTTGTCCTCACTGAATGTTATGAGAACATCAATTTTTATTTTAGGTTTAGTGTAATTCGCTTATAGTCAGAAAGATTTCTGTTTAGTGTACTGTGGTGTATGATTTGACATAGGAGAAAAGCGGCTATGACATCTCCAGAGACTAACTTAGCAAATTATAACACCATTATGGCGAGCTCTGAAATAAATTCTCCCAGTAGTGGTGGCTGAGTATTTGTATAGACGTATGTCTGGCTCCACTGCTGGCTCTGTGGTTTCAGTGGTAACAGTCTGTGGGGCTCAGATAAGCAACCTACTGTGTTTTGGCTGGCCTGCTATTTTGAATCTTTTATATATATATATTTTGCTGAATGTAAGGCAGATTGCATTTATTACAAGCTTGCTTGTTTGTTTTTCTTGCACAACAAACAAACATAAAAAAATGATCTTCTGGAGCTTTATCTGATTGTTAATGTGCGATTCCCATAAAAAATAAATAAAATATTTAAATATTGTAACCTAAATATAAAAATATAGCATCCATTTTAAACTTAGGGACACATTTTTATACCAGTGAATGTGACTTTCACCAAACATTTACTGGTGGTGAATCAATCACTGTCATTTCCAACTCATGCCCCTACAGTGACTACTTGGTGAATGTCAGAATTTCTGTCTCAATGGAAAAATTTCTCTGCATGGGCCTGATTGATTTCCTTTACACTTCAGTAAACTGGTAAAATGATGGCTCTGGTTGGCTAAGTAGATGTAAGGGGTCATACTGTAACCCTGACGCCATCCGCCGTACTGCCATAGGACATTTTTTAATGAAAAGGTATAAGTGGTGTGAGATCTGTACAACAGTTTTTGCCACAATTTGAGCGATTTCACCTTTGCCAACATTTTGTTTACATAAGCCTCTTTGAACTCCTCTGTGCCACCCCTAGCAAGCAATCATTGGATGGACATCACCATACCTGGGATCCTTTAGAAGTTAGAAACATGGGTTAAAAGTGCCACATCAAAATCAGGTGCAAACAGCAGATCACAAAAGTGTGCCACAGTGAAGAATGGGTATTAGTGGCATGCTTTACCAACTTAAAGGGGTTGTAAAGGTTCATATTTTTTTCAACTTATTGCATCCCATGCATTAAAAAAATATTAAAAGCCAGCAGCTACAAATACTGCAGCTGCTGACTTTTAGCCCAGGTTCACACTGGGGCTGCGGGAGTGAAGCCGTGCGAGTTCAGCTGAACTGACTCCTGCCTGTCAGTCCCGATTTCAGCTCGATTACAGAGACATCTGACACAGATGTCAATGTAAATCGCGGCTGAAATCGCAAAAAGTAGTACAGAAACTACTTTTTGTAATCGGTGCAGCGCCGCAGATGCGGCGTCGCACCGATTAGGACGGTGCCATTGCCCGCAATTTGCGGCAAATTTCGCCGATTTGACATGTCAAATCGCACCAGTGTGAACCAGGGCTTAATATTAGGACACTTCCTGGAGTCCAGGAGAAGTCAGTGAGGGAATCAAAAAGTGAAGCGTTCCGGCTTCATGCCCGGTTCCCTACGGTGCATACGCGAGTCGCGCAGCACCGTCCTCACTGGTCCCCGCTGTGTCCTGGGAGCCATGTGTTTCCCAGAACACAACGGGCGGGGGCGGGAAGTGACGTACTACCCGCAGAAAACCCGCAGAGAGGACTCCCGGAAGTGGGTGCAAATACCTGTCTTAGACAGGTATCTGCACCCCCCTCCCCCCTGAAAGGTGCCAAATGTGACACCGGAGGGTTCCGATGAGTGTTAGTTCCACTTTAGGGTGAAGCTCCGCTTTAAGGTGAAAAAACACCTCGCTGTCACTGGCCCCCCCGTTTTACTTACCTGAGCCCTTCACCTGCTGTGCGCCTCCCTTGGCGTCCTCTTCTCCACGGAGTCTCTGCATTGATTGGATAGATTGATAGCAGTGCAGCCATTGGCTCCCGCTGCTGTCAATCAAATCCAATGATGCGGCCGAGTCATACACTCTGTGTCTATGGACGCAGAGTGTATGACAGGGAGCACGCCTGCAAGCTAACCCAGAGAGAGAGAGATTCCCAGATCGGGTTAGCTATTGCGGGGAGGAGCCGAGGGACCCCAGAACAGGAGGATCGGGTCCACTCTGTGCAAAACGAACTGCACAGTGGAGGTAAGTATGATATGTTTGTTATTTAAAAAAATAAATAAATAAACCTTTACAATCACTTTAAAGCAGTGAAGTGACTGGCCTCAAGCGACACACAAAACAAATCCTCCTGCATAAGTTGTTCCCTTTATATCTGCAGTCTTCTCTTCTTTACATCTGTTCCAAGGGCAGAATTTATAAAGCTTGTCTCAGCTGTCAGAAAACAGGGGTTGGAGTGCTGAAATTGCACAATGCAGAGCTCAGTGAGGAGAGCTTTAAAAGCTGGTTGGAGGAAAGGGTCACACCTAGGGTTGCAACCTGTCTGGTTTTGACCCGGACAGTCCGGTTTTTGACACATGTGCCCGGGTTTCAATCCGCCTGAAACCCGGACACATATAGCAACTGTTCAACAACTGTCCTGTGGCCCCGGCCGCAACATCTAGAGCGGGCGCATCGATTCCCGAGCCCGCCGCCATCAATATACATTGTCACATACACACACTGCCTGTGACTGGCATGAGTCATGTGCGTGCCGCGCTCCGGTCTGTGATTGGCCTGGTGGAGCTGGTAAATGGTCACATGTGGAGGCGGGGCTGGGCTGTGGGTGATCGCAGCCGCTCAGAGTCCTGCCTCCCTGCCTGGCGCGCTGTTTCTCTGAGGTGAGGTCTCTCTGCCATCCGCTCTTCAACCCGCCCGTCTGTAAGCCCCCACCTTCTGTCAGCCTGCCCCTCTCTATAAGCCACCCCCCTCTGTCAGCTCGTCCTTCTCTGTAAGCCAGCCCCCCTCTCTATCAGCAACCCCCCCGTCAGCCCTCCTCTATCAGCAACCCCCCCTGTCAGCAACTCCCCCCTCTGTGTCAGCAACCCCCCTTCTATCAGCAATCCCCCTGTCAGCAATCCCCGCTGTCAGCAACCCCCCTTCTATCAGCAACCCCCCCTGTCAGCCCCCCTCTATCAGCAACCACCCCTGTCAGCAACTCCCCCCTCTGTGTCAGCAACCCCCTTCTATCAGCAACCCCCTGTCAGCAATCCCCACTGTCAGCAACCCCCCTTCTATCAGCAACCCCCCCTGTCAGCCCCCCTCTATCAGCAACCCCCCCCGTCAGCAACTCCCCCCTCTGTGTCAGCAACCCCCCCTTCTATCAGCAACCCCCCTGTCAGCAATCCCTGCTGTCAGCAACCCCCCCTTCTATCAGCAACCCCCCTGTCAGCCCCCCTCTATCAGCAACCCCCCCTGTCAGCCCCCCTCTCTGTCAGCCCCCCCCTGTCATCAGCCCCTCTCTCTGTCAGCAACCCCCCTTCTATCAGCAACCCCCCCTGTCAGCCCCCTTTCTGTCAGCAACTCCCCCTCTCTGTCAGCAACCCCCTTCTATCAGCAACCCCCCTGTCAGCAACCCCCCTTCTATCAGCAACCCTCCCTGTCAGCCCCCTCTCTGTCAGCAACCCGCCTGTCAGCCCCCCTCTCTGTCAGCAACTTCCCCCTCTCTGTCAGCAACCCCCTTCTATCAGCAACCCCCCTGTCAGCCCCCTGTTGTCAGCCCCCCTCTCTGTCAGCAACTCCCCCCTCTCTGTCAGCAACCCCCCTTCTATCAGCAACCCCCCCTGTCAGCCCCCCTCTCTGTCAGCCACCTCTCTGTCAGCAACCCCCCTGTCAGCCCCCCTCTCTGTCAGCAACCCTCCTGTCAGCCCCCCTCTCTGTCAGCAACCCCCCCTCTGTCAGCCCCCTCTATGTCAGCAACCCCCCCTGTCAGCCCACTCTATGTCAGCAACCCCTCCCTGTCAGCCCCTTCTATGTCAGCAACCCTCCCTGTCAGCCCCCTCTATGTCAGCAACCCCCCTGTCAGCCCCCTCTATGTCAGCAACCCTCCCTGTCAGCCCCCTCTATGTCAGCAACCCCTCCCTGTCAGCCCCTTCTATGTCAGCAACCCTCCCTGTCAGCCCCCTCTATGTCAGCAACCCTCCCTGTCAGCCCCCTCTATGTCAGCAATCCCTCCCTGTCAGCCCCCTCTATGTCAGCAACCCCCCCTGTCAGCCCCTTCTATGTCAGCAACCCTCCCTGTCAGCCCCCTCTATGTCAGCAACCCCTCCCTGTCAGCCCCTTCTATGTCAGCAACCCTCCCTGTCAGCCCCTTCTATGTCAGCAACCCTCCCTGTCAGCCCCTTCTATGTCAGCAACCCTCCCTGTCAGCCCCCTCTATGTCAGCAACCCTCCCTGTCAGCCCCCTCTATGTCAGCAACCCTCCTCTGTCAGCCCCCTCCTCTGTCAGCAACCCCCTCCTCTGTCAGCAACCCCCCTCCTCTGTCAGCCCGCACCTCTCTGTAAGACACCCCCTCCTCTGTCAGCTACCCACCCCCCCCTCTGTCAGCTACCCCCCCAAACAGCATGCAAACCCCCCCTTTCTTCCCCCGCTCCAGCGGGGCTAATGTCCTGCAGCCGGGTCATGCTGCACTGTCTGTCTGTGCGCTCTCTCTCCCCAACCCAGCCGCCTGCGCCGATGCCACAGATGCCACCAGAGACAGTGAATGGAGGGCCACTGGACTGGTGTCCTAGCAATCAGGGATGCTTTTGCAGGAGAAAGCATGATATTACAGACACCGCCCCTAACAGTTTCACACACACATCTTTACAGCGGCTACTGGAAGGTAAGGTTTTTTTTTGTCTCGCTGTAATGGAGGTCTCTATTGGGGAGGCACAACATTTGTGCCTCCCCAATAGCTGATATTTAATTAGTTATTTTCTTCTTTATTTGTGGGTGCCTGTGGATTGCTTTTGAATTTTTGGGGGATTTTTTTTGTAATTAAAAGGTGCTTGAAAGGGTTGTAAATTGTACAGTGCCACTTTGTGAACAGTTTGTATGGGGTTGGGTTCAGTAGAGCTGATTCAGGTTTTTGGATTGAGGTACACTGCTCTACTGACACCGTCCACTGTTCTACTGACACCTTCCACTGTTCTACTGACACCTTCCACTGTTCTACTGACACCTTCCACTGCCCTACTGACACCATCCACTGCCCTACTGACACCTTCCACAGTTCTACTGACACCTTCCACTGTTACTGTTCTACTGACACCTTCCACTGTTCTACTGACACCGTCCACTGTTCTACTGACACCTTCCACTGTTCTACTGACACCTTTCACTGTTCTACTGACATCTTCCACTGCCCTACTGACTACTGACACCGTCCACTGTTCCGGTTTGGCTTGATGAAAAGGTGGCAACCCAAGTCACACCACTCTTCACACAGCACACAGGGACAGGACTTAGCCTGTCAATCACAGGCTGTGTGGTCAAGATCCCTCCCCTGTCACCTTTGTATCCCTTGGTGTCAGTAAAACCTGTCGGAAGTGACTCATGCTGATAGCAGAGGAACAGGGCAGCAGACAGAAATGACACATGCTCAATGCTCTGGATTGAGACAAGTACACACTATAGAGGAATATGCTTTATTCAAATTTCTTGTCTGAGGCTTACAACTACTTTGATTAATAATAGTTTTGTTTACCAAGGGGAATGTATCAGTTCTATTCTCAGTCATCTATAGTACATTGGGTTTTGTATGTACATTTTTAAAGACTTCTGTTGAATTTGAGGATAAGAGTTTTGTGTGCTTGGTATGGCACAATTTGCAGTGTTTTTTCCTGAAATACAGTGTTTTTGTTGAAATGTATCTAAGATTAGAACTGTTTAGCCAGAATGACATTTAGCTGTTCAGTTCCCTATTAACGTTGTGGAAAATGGCTGGCATACAATGTCCCAAAATCAACAGAGGAATTGGCATACAGGTCCTTCTCAAAAAATTAGCATATTGTGATAAAGTTCATTATTTTCTGTAATGTACTGATAAACATTAGACTTTCATATATTTTAGATTCATTACACACAACTGAAGTAGTTCAAGCCTTTTCTTGTTTTAATATTGATGATTTTGGCATACAGCTCATGACAACCCAAAATTCCTATCTCAAAAAATTAGCATATCATGAAAAGGTTCTCTAAACGAGCTATTAACCTAATCATCTGAATCAACTAATTAACTCTAAACACCTGCAAAAGATTCCTGAGGCTTTTAAAAACTCCCAGCCTGGTTCATTACTCAAAACCGCAATCATGGGTAAGACTGCCGACCTGACTGCTGTCCAGAAGGCCATCATTGACACCCTCAAGCAAGAGGGTAAGACACAGAAAGAAATTTCTGAACGAATAGGCTGTTCCCAGAGTGCTGTATCAAGGCACCTCAGTGGGAAGTCTGTGGGAAGGAAAAAGTGTGGCAGAAAACGCTGCACAACGAGAAGAGGTGACCGGACCCTGAAGAAGATTGTGGAGAAGGACCGATTCCAGACCTTGGAGGACCTGCGGAAGCAGTGGACTGAGTCTGGAGTAGAAACATCCAGAGCCACCGTGAACAGGCGTGTGCAGGAAATGGGCTACAGGTGCCGCATTCCCCAGGTCAAGCCACTTTTGAACCAGAAACAGCGGCAGAAGCGCCTGACCTGGGCTACAGAGAAGCAGCACTGGACTGTTGCTCAGTGGTCCAAAGTACTTTTTTCGGATGAAAGCAAATTTTGCATGTCATTCGGAAATCAAGGTGCCAGAGTCTGGAGGAAGACTGGGGAGAGGGAAATGCCAAAATGCCTGAAGTCCAGTGTCAAGTACCCACAGTCAGTGATGGTGTGGGGTGCCATGTCAGCTGCTGGTGTTGATCCACTGTGTTTTATCAAGGGCAGGGTCAATGCAGCTAGCTATCAGGAGATTTTGGAGCACTTCATGCTTCCATCTGCTGAAAAGCTTTATGGAGATGAAGATTTCATTTTTCAGCACGACCTGGCACCTGCTCACAGTGCCAAAACCACTGGTAAATGGTTTACTGACCATGGTATTACTGTGCTCAATTGGCCTGCCAACTCTCCTGACCTGAACCCCATAGAGAATCTGTGGGATATTGGGAAGAGAAAGTTGAGAGACGCAAGACCCAACACTCTGGATGAGCTTAAGGCCGCTATCGAAGCATCCTGGGCCTCCATAACACCTCAGCAGTGCCACAGGCTGGTTGCCTCCATGCCACGCCGCATTGAAGCAGTCATTTCTGCAAAAGGATTCCCGACCAAGTATTGAGTGCATAACTGAACATAATTATTTGAAGGTTGACTTTTTTTGTATTAAAAACACTTTTCTTTTATTGGTCGGATGAAATATGCTAATTTTTTGAGATAGGATTTTGGGGTTTTCATGAGCTGTATGCCAAAATCATCAATATTAAAACAAGAAAAGGCTTGAACTACTTCAGTTGTGTGTAATGAATCTAAAATATATGAAAGTCTAATGTTTATCAGTACATTACAGAAAATAATGAACTTTATCACAATATGCTAATTTTTTGAGAAGGACCTGTACAAATTTCACTACATATTTTCTTTTCTTTATACATAAAAATTGTATTTTGTCCTACCCTAACCTTATCAGTGTTCCCAATTGAAATGCAGACCTAATGCAGACAAAAAAACTCCAACATTTATTTATATCCTATTAGGTTGCAGTGGCCTGTGCTGTGAGGTAGACCCTCATATATTAGACCGTATCTGAGTGGATTTTAGATCTCAATAGGATTATTCTTTTTGAAAAACATACATACTCCCTAAGGAATTCCATGAGTGAGTTTGATGCTACCTGGTCAAGATGGCTTCAATTCATGACCTAGGTATCACATTGTAGACTAAAGCCCTGTACACACGATCGGTTTGACTGATGAAAACCGTCCGATGGATGGTTTTCATCAGACCAACCGATCGTGTATGGGACCCATCGGTCTTTTTTCCATCGGTTTTAAAAAATAGAACATGTTTTAAATTTTTCCGATGGATAAAAAACCGATCGAAAACTCTGATCGTCTATGGGCAAGTCCATCGGATCAAAAACCCACGCATGCTCAGAATCAAGTCGACGCATGCTCAGAAGCATTAAACTTAATTTTTCTCGGCTCATCTGAGTGTTTTACGTCACCGCATTTGTAACGGTCGGTTTTTTGACTGATGGTGTGTGGGCAAGACTGATGAAAAACAGTTTCATCGGATTTCCGATGGACAAATCCATCGGACGAAAATCCATAGGTTATCCGATCGTGTGTACAGGGCTTTATAGGTACTATATACTTTGTAATATTGGATGCTGTTTATTTTCTGTCCTTTTTATTCCATATATACTCCAAGAGCAGGGTGGGGGGTTGGGTGGTTCGGGGTCCCCCTTTTTTTTTTGGGTTGTGTTTTGTTTAATGTGATTTTGTTTGTATAATTTGTCCGTATTGTCTTAATGTTGTTTGCATATAAAAATAAAAAGGATCTGATTTAAAAAAAATAAAATGGTACATTTTCTCAGTTTAAACATTTGATATTTTCTATTTTCTAAAATATGGGTTTATGAGTTTTTCAAATCATTGCATTCTGTTTTTTATTTAGATTTTACACAACATCCCAACTTTTTGGGAATTGGGGTTGTACATATACAGTGTATATATATATATATATATATTGTGAGGGGGTTAACTCGGTAGCGGGTGTGTGTGACCCCCTGGTTGGGCTCCCCACACAAAAACAGGGCCAGCAGACGGAGGTTGTGGTTTTCAAAATCAAAAGGTGCGGTTTATTTCTCTATGTACAGTGACAAAAACACAGCAAAGCCAAAAAGAAACAAACAAAATAAATCCTGGTCAGTTTGACCTCTGACTAAACATGCAGGTTTCCTAAACTAACAACTGGGATCAGCCTGGTGCTGTCCTAGTCCCTAAGTCCCTGGTTTAGTAAAAGTCCAAACAAATAGCCACACAGGCTTTGCCTCACCGCACAGGGGTTCACTCTCCCTAGACAGTCCACACAGGTCTGGTTCCAGGCATGAGCTAACACCTAATGAATCTGGGAGTTTTTATAGAGGCCTTAAACGAACTGACAGGCTTCAGCTGGTCTCATCAACTCCCTGCCTCACGACGCCCAGCACTCTCCCTAGAGGTATGAGTCATTCATGAGCCCACTAGCCTCAGCTGGGCTTCATCAACTCCCTAGTTGTATAAGTCGGCATAAAGCCTGAATCTGGGAGAAATATATCTACCCCCCTGGATGCAACCAGGTGACTTTACCTTCCTGCTGTCACATACCCCCCCCTCTTGTTTTAACCTTGGGGTTGGAACACCAGCAATCAGGCATTCATGTACTCGAGACAAAGCATCCACATTCCCCATTTGAACGCCAGGGCGATGCTTTACTGTGAAGTTGAATTCCTGTAGGGCCAGGAACCACCTATTCACTCTTCTATTTGTCTCCTTGTTTTGAGCCATCCACTTTAACGGAGCGTGATCCGTAACCATGTCAAAGTGCCTACCTAGCAGATAGTACCAAAGGGAATCTAGAGCCCACTTCACCGCTAAACACTCCTTTTCAACCGTGGCGTAATTTACCTCATGGGACTTCAACTTCCTGCTGAGGTAAATGACTGGGTGCTCTTCCCCGTTCCAGACCTGGGACAATACTGCTCCTAACCCCACATCTGACGCATCACTTTGTACGACAAAGTCTTTAGAGAAGTCGGGTGAGTACAACACTGGCTGGCTACATAAGGCTTGTTTCAAGAATTGGAATGCTGCCTCAGCCTCGGGGGTCCATTTAATCATGACCGACCCTTTCCCTTTCGTCAGGTTGGTTAGGGGCACAGCCTTAGAAGCAAAGTGGGGAATGAAGCGCCGATAATAACCCGCGATTCCCAGAAAGGCTCGTACCTGCTTCTTGCTGTTGGGACGTGGCCAACTCTGGATGGCCTCGACTTTGTTGAGTTGGGGTTTTATTACTCCCCTGCCAATGGTGTACCCAAGATATTTGGCCTCCTCCTGCCCAATGGTACACTTCTTGGGGTTAGCCGTAAACCCCGCTTCCCGGATAGAGTCTAGGACTGCTTGCACTTTTGGCAGATGTGAGGCCCAATCTGTGCTATGGACAATTACGTCATCCAGGTAAGCCGCAGCATACTTCCGATGGGGCCTCAGTATCTGGTCCATTTTCCGCTGGAATGTGGCCGGCGCATTCTGTAACCCGAACGGCATTCTCTTATATTGGAACGCCCCGTCTGGGGTTACAAATGCGGTTTTCTCTTTGGCCGACTTGGCCAGGGGAATTTGCCAATACCCTTTTGTGAGGTCAAGAGTCGTCATGTATCGGGCTGTTCCCAGCCGGTCGATCAACTCATCTATACGTGGCATGGGGTAGGTGTCAAATTTTGTAACTTTGCTCAACTGACGAAAATCGTTACAAAATCGCCAGCTCCCATCCGGTTTAGGCACCAACACAATGGGACTAGACCAATCACTTTGGGACTCCTCTATCACCCCTAAGTTCAGCATTTTCTGTACTTCCTCCCGTATTGCCTCCCGTCGGGCCTCTGGGATCCGATAGGGTTTTAACTTCACCCTTTCACCGGGCGGGGTAATAATATCATGCTCTACCCCAGATGTTTGTCCCGGCAGCTCAGAGAACACCTCCTTGTTGCGAAGCACAAACTCCTTAACCTCCTGTTGTTGGGGTTGTGACAAGGTGGCTGCTATTCCAACCTCCGGAATCACGCAACCAGTTTGAGCTGGTGACCAAGTTTCTGCGACTAGGGACTCTCTATCCCTCCAGGCTTTCAACAGATTAACGTGATATATCTGTTCGGGCTTTCGCCTTCCTGGTTGTCTGACCTTGTAATTCACTTCGCTCACTTTTTCCATTATCTCGTAGGGGCCTTGCCATTTGGCAAGGAATTTACTTTCAACCGTAGGGACAAGTACCAATATCCTATCCCCCGGGGAAAAGGTACGGGTCTTTGCTCCACGGTTGTACACTCTCTGCTGTGCCAACTGCGCTTGGGCCAAATGTTCCTTCACGATGGGCATTACCTGTGCAATTCGATCTTGCATCAGGGCGACATGCTCAATCACACTCCTGTGGGGAGAACTCTCACTTTCCCAAGTTTCCTTGGCAATATCCAACAGCCCTCTTGGGTGTCTCCCATACAGTAACTCAAAGGGGGAGAATCCCGTAGAGGATTGGGGCACCTCCCTAATAGCAAACATCAAATAAGGAAGTAGACAGTCCCAATCCTTTCCATCTCTATCCACCACTTTCTTCAACATTTGTTTTAGGGTTTTGTTGAATCTTTCAACCAGCCCATCGGTTTGGGGGTGATACACAGATGTACGCAATTGCGTCACTTTGAGCAATTTACACAGCTCTTTCATAACCCGGGACATAAAGGGTGTACCTTGGTCCGTAAGCAGTTCTTTACAAATACCCACCCGGCTAAAAACAAGAGATAGCTCTTTGGCTATGGTTTTGGCCGAGGTATTTCTGAGAGGGATCGCTTCTGGATAACGGGTGGCATAGTCCATTATAACCAATATGTACTGGTGCCCCCTAGCGGACTTGATTATAGGACCTACCAAATCCATTGCGATTCTCTCAAACGGGACCTCAATGATGGGTAGAGGGACCAGCGGGCTACGGAAATGTGGCATCGGGGCCGACCTCTGACACACAGGGCAGGAGGAACAATAATTTTCTATGTCCTTCATCACCCCAGGCCAATAGAATCTCTGTAATACCCTCTCTCGGGTTTTCTCTGTCCCCAGATGACCTCCAAGAATGTGCCCATGGGCCAACTCCAACACCAACTTCCTGTAAGGTTTGGGCACCACAAGCTGCTCAACGGTTTCTTCTGCCCTTTTTGCCACCCGATACAGTAGGTCCTTCTCTACGCTGAAGTATGGGTAAGTGCAGGTATTATCTGGGTTCACTAACTCGCCATCTATTTCCACTACGTTTTCCCGTGCCTTTATTAGGGCGGGGTCTTTTAACTGTTCTGTGGCAAAATTTTCCCTGTGAACCTCCAGATCAGAAAACTCCACAGACGGTAGGTTTTCGTCTGAGGAGGTGGGCTCCTCTCCAGTTTCTTGAGTCTCCCCTGCAAATACTGACAAGGGAAATTCTGGAGAGTCCTCACCACTCTCAGAGGAGTTCTGGCTATCACATTCCTGGTACATAGGGGCACCAGTGGGGGGCTCAGGATCATCCCACAGTTCCCAGAACTTCGGAAAATCCCTTCCCACAATGGCATCATGCGGTAATTGAGATACTAACCCCACTGGATGAGAGAGGGTACCTTTGGGGGTTTTCCAAGCTGGAAAGTCCAGTTATGCACACGCTGAGCCCGGACAGCCAGGGTGACACCCAGCCTTGCCAATATTTCAGCTTTTAGCATCACATAGTCTTTTGCTTGGTCAGGCTCTAGGTCATAGTAAGCCTTCTGCGATTCACCAGTTAACAGAGGAGCCACCAGTCCAGCCCACTGCTCCTCAGGCCACTTTTCTCTTTCAGCAGTCCTTTCAAATGTGGTCAAAAATACCTCTGGATCATCCTCTCCAGTCATTTTTGTCAATAAACGACTCACCCCAAAGGACGCGGTATTAGTGGGACGGCTTTCCTCACTGGTCTGCGGACGTTGCTGCATTACTGCTTCCATTTGTTGTAGTCTCTGCTCTTGCTTCTGTAACAGGTCTATGAAGCGGGCCTCAGATTGCTGCTGGGCTTGTTGATGAGCTTGCTGCTGGGCTGCAAGGCTCCTTTGCAAACCTGCATTTGTCTGCTGTTGATTGGCATTTGCTAGAGCCAGCTGTTTCAGTATCTCCTCCATGCTGGCTTAAAAAAAACTGCCACTGGTTCTCCACCAACTGTGAGGGGGTTAACTCGGTAGCGGGTGTGTGTGACCCCCTGGTTGGGCTCCCCACACAAAAACAGGGCCAGCAGACGGAGGTTGTGGTTTTCAAAATCAAAAGGTGCGGTTTATTTCTCTATGTACAGTGACAAAAACACAGCAAAGCCAAAAAGAAACAAACAAAATAAATCCTGGTCAGTTTGACCTCTGACTAAACATGCAGGTTTCCTAAACTAACAACTGGGATCAGCCTGGTGCTGTCCTAGTCCCTAAGTCCCTGGTTTAGTAAAAGTCCAAACAAATAGCCACACAGGCTTTGCCTCACCGCACAGGGGTTCACTCTCCCTAGACAGTCCACACAGGTCTGGTTCCAGGCATGAGCTAACACCTAATGAATCTGGGAGTTTTTATAGAGGCCTTAAACGAACTGACAGGCTTCAGCTGGTCTCATCAACTCCCTGCCTCACGACGCCCAGCACTCTCCCTAGAGGTATGAGTCATTCATGAGCCCACTAGCCTCAGCTGGGCTTCATCAACTCCCTAGTTGTATAAGTCGGCATAAAGCCTGAATCTGGGAGAAATATATCTACCCCCCTGGATGCAACCAGGTGACTTTACCTTCCTGCTGTCACAATATATATATGTATATATACTGTGAGGGGGTTAGCTCGGCAGCGGGTGTGTGTGACCCCCGGGATGGGCTCCCCACACAAAACAGGCCCAGCAAACGGAGGTTGTGGTTTTCAAAATCAAAAAGGTGCGGTTTATTTTCTATTTACAGTGACAAAACACAGCAAAGCAAAAGAAACATAAACAAAATAAATCCTGGTCAAGTTGACCTCTGACTAAACATACAGGTTTCCTAACTAACAACTGGGATCAGCCTAGTGCTGTCCTAGTCCCTAAGTCCCTGGTTTTAAATGTCCAAGCAAATAGCCACACAGGCTTTGTCTCACCGCACAGGGGTTCACTCTCCCTAGACAGTCCACACAGGTCTGGTTCCAGGCATGAGCTAACATCTAATGAAGCTGGGAGTTCTTATAGAGGCCTAAATGAGCTGACAAGCTTCAGCTGGTCTCATCAACTCCCTGTCTGCACGACGCCCAGCACTCTCCCTAGAGGTATGAGTCATCCATGAGCCCACTAGCCTTAGCTGGGCTTATACAACTCTCCACCTAGTTGTATAAGTCGGCGTAAAGCCTGAATCTGGGCGAAATATATCTACCCCCCTGGATGCAACCAGGTGACTTTACCTTCCTGCTGTCACATACCCCCCCCTCTTGTTTTAACCTCGGGGTTGGAACACCAGCAATCAGGCATTCATGTACTCGAGACAAAGCATCCACATTCCCCATTTGAACGCCAGGGCGATGCTTTACTGTGAAGTTGAATTCCTGGAGGGCCAGGAACCACCTATTCACTCTTCTATTTGTTTCCTTGTTTTGAGCCATCCACTTTAACGGAGCGTGAGCCGTAACCATGTCAAAGTGCCTACCTAGCAGGTAGTACCGAAGGGAATCTAGAGCCCACTTCACCGCTAAACACTCCTTTTCAACGGTGGCGTAATTTACCTCATGGGACTTCAACTTCCTGCTGAGGTAAATGACTGGGTGCTCTTCCCCGTTCCAGACCTGGGACAATACTGCTCCTAACCCCACATCTGACGCATCACTTTGTACGACAAAGTCTTTAGAGAAGTCGGGTGAGTACAACACTGGCTGGCTACATAAGGCTTGTTTCAAGAATTGGAATGCTGCCTCAGCCTCGGGGGTCCATTTAATCATGACCGACCCTTTCCCCTTCGTCAGGTTGGTTAGGGGCACAGCCTTAGAAGCAAAGTGGGGAATGAATCGCCGATAATACCCAGCGATTCCCAGAAAGGCTCGTACCTGCTTCTTGCTGTTGGGACGTGGCCAACTCTGGATGGCCTCGACTTTGTTGAGTTGGGGTTTTATTACTCCCCTCCCAATGGTGTACCCAAGATATTTGGCCTCCTCCTGCCCAATGGTACACTTCTTGGGGTTAGCCGTAAACCCCGCTTCCCGAACAGAGTCCAGGACTGCTTGCACTTTTGGCAGATGTGAGGCCCAATCTGTGCTATGGACAATTACGTCATCCAGGTAAGCCGCAGCATACTTCCGATGGGGCCTCAGCATCTGGTCCATTTTCCGCTGGAATGTGGCCGGCGCATTCTGTAACCCGAACGGCATTCTCTTATATTGGAACGCCCCGTCTGGGGTTACAAATGCGGTTTTCTCTTTGGCCGACTTGGCCAGGGGGATTTGCCAATACCCTTTTGTGAGGTCAAGAGTCGTCATGTATCGGGCTGTTCCCAGCCGGTCGATCAACTCATCTATACGTGGCATGGGGTAGGTGTCAAATTTTGTAACTTTGTTCAACTGACGAAAATCGTTACAAAATCGCCAGCTCCCATCCGGTTTAGGCACCAACACGATGGGACTAGACCAATCACTTTGGGACTCCTCTATCACCCCTAAGTTCAGCATTTTCTGTACTTCCTCCCGTATTGCCTCCCGTCGGGCCTCTGGGATCCGATAGGGTTTTAACTTCACCCTTTCACCGGGCGGGGTAATGATGTCATGCTCTACCCCAGATGTTTGTCCCGGCAGCTCAGAGAATACCTCCTTGTTGCGAAGCACAAACTCCTTAACCTCCTGTTGTTGGGGTTGTGACAAGGTGGCTGCTATTCCAACCTCAGGAATCACGCAACCAGTTTGAGCTGGTGACCAAGTGTCTGCGACTAGGGACTCTCTATCCCTCCAGGCTTTCAACAGATTAACGTGATAGATCTGTTCGGGCTTTCGCCTTCCTGGTTGTCTGACCTTGTAATTCACTTCGCTCACTTTTTCCATTATCTCGTAGGGGCCTTGCCATTTGGCAAGGAATTTACTTTCAACCGTAGGGACAAGTACCAGTATCCTATCCCCCGGGGAAAAGGTACGGGTCTTGGCTCCACGGTTGTACACTCTCTGCTGTGCTAACTGCGCTTGGGCCAAATGTTCCTTCACGATGGGCATTACCTGTGCAATTCGGTCTTGCATCAGGGCGACATGCTCAATCACACTCCTGTGGGGAGAACTCTCACTTTCCCAAGTTTCCTTGGCAATATCCAACAGCCCTCTTGGGTGTCTCCCATACAGTAACTCAAAGGGGGAGAATCCCGTAGAGGATTGGGGCACCTCCCTAATAGCAAACATCAGATAAGGAAGTAGACAGTCCCAATCCTTTCCATCTCTATCCACCACTTTCTTCAACATTTGTTTTAGGGTTTTGTTGAATCTTTCAACCAGCCCATCGGTTTGGGGGTGATACACAGATGTACGTAATTGCTTCACTTTGAATAATTTACACAGCTCCTTCATAACCCGGGACATAAAGGGTGTACCTTGGTCCGTAAGCAGTTCTTTACAAATACCCACCCGGCTAAACACAAGAGATAGCTCTTTGGCTATGGTTTTGGCCGAGGTATTTCGGAGAGGGATCGCTTCTGGATAACGGGTGGCATAGTCCATTATAACTAATATGTACTGGTGCCCCCTAGCGGACTTGATTATAGGACCTACCAAATCCATGGCGATCCTCTCAAACGGGACCTCAATGATGGGTAGAGGGACCAGCGGGCTACGGAAATGTGGCATCGGGGCCGACCTCTGACACACAGGGCAGGAGGAACAATAATTTTCTACGTCCTTCATCACCCCCGGCCAATAGAATCTCTGTAATACCCTCTCTCGGGTTTTCTCTGTCCCCAGATGACCTCCAAGAATGTGCCCATGGGCCAACTCCAACACCAACTTCCTGTAAGGTTTGGGCACCACAAGCTGCTCAACGGTTTCTTCTGCCCTTTTTGCCACCCGATACAGTAGGTCCTTCTCTACGCTGAAGTATGGGTAAGTGCAGGTATTATCTGGGTTCACTAACTCGCCATCTATTTTCACTACGTTTTCCCGTGCCTTTATTAGGGCGGGGTCTTTCAACTGTTCTGTGGCAAAGTTTTCCCTGTGAACCTCAAGATCAGAAAACTCCACAGACGGTAGGTTTTCGTCTGAGGAGGTGGGCTCCTCTCCAGTTTCTTGAGTCTCCCCTGCCAATACTGATAAGGGAAATTCCGGAGAGTCCTCACCACTCTCAGGGGAGTTTTGGCTATCACATTCCTGGTACATAGGGGCACCAGTGAGGGGCTCAGGATCATCCCACAGTTCCCAGAACTTCGGAAAATCCCTTCCCACAATGGCGTCATGCGGTAACTGAGATACTAAGCCCACTGGATGAGAGAGGGTACCTTTGGGGGTCTCGAAACACACTGTAGTCACTGGATACTCTCGGGTGTCCCCATGCACACAAATAACAGCTACCTTGCTATTCCCAGAGACCTCTGTTTTAACTAACTCAGCCTTTATCAGGGTCACAAGGCTACCTGAATCCAGCAATACCACAACATTTCTACCATTAACACACATTTTGCATAAATGTTTCTCAGTTCCTCGAATGGCAGTGCATGTGACTGTCGCACACAGCGACTGACGTCTGCCCGTCAGAAAGTCACACTGCATGGGTTCCTCCACAACCGGGCAATTGGCTGCAATATGTCCCGCTTGCCGGCAGCGGTAGCAAACGATCCTTCTTGCCGCCTCTTGAGCCGCTGATTTCCCAGGCTGTTCTCGCCAAACTTGGGGTAGAGCTCCCACCCTCTCACTCTCTCCACCCTTACCCCTTGGAATCCTCTTATCCGCCCCTGGGGATGGTCTGGTCTTAGGGTGGAAAGTCCGAGTGTCTCTGGAAGAGGCCGTCAGGTTCTCTGTAGCCAAGTATTTCTCCACACGATCCACAAGACCATCGGCCGTCTCTGGGTCTCCATGGCTTACCCACTTTTGGATGGCAGTAGGAAGAGCTCTCAAAAACCGATCCATTACAACACGTTCCACAATCTTTGGTGCGGACAAAGTCTCTGGCTGTAGCCACTTTCTGCTCAGGTGAATGAGATCATACATTTGAGACCTGGGGGGTTTTCCAAGCTGGAAAGTCCAGTTATGCACACGCTGAGCCCGGACAGCCTGGGTGACACCCAGCCTTGCCAATATTTCAGCTTTTAGCATCACATAGTCTTTTGCTTGGTTAGGCTCTAGGTCATAGTAAGCTTTCTGCGATTCACCAGTTAACAGAGGAGCCACCAGTCCAGCCCACTGCTCCTCAGGCCACTTTTCTCTTTCAGCGGTCCTTTCAAATGTGGTCAAAAATACCTCTGGATCATCCTCTCCAGTCATTTTTGTCAATAAACGACTCACCCCAAAGGACGCGGTATTAGTGGGACGGCTTTCCTCACTGGTCTGCGGACGTTGCTGCATTACTGCTTCCATCTGTTGTTGTAGTCTCTGCTCTTGCTTCTGCAACAGGTCTATGAAGCGGGCCTCAGATTGCTGCTGGGCTTGTTGCTGAGCCTCCAGACTCTGTTGCAAAGTTGCGTTTGTCTGCTGCTGGGCTGCAAGGCTCTGTTGATGAGCTTGCTGCTGGGCTGCGAAGTTCTGTTGTTGAGCTGCAAGGCTCTGTTGATGAGCTGCAAGGCTCTTTTGCAAACCTGCATTTGTCTGCTGTTGATTGGCATTTGCTAGAGCCAGCTGCTTCAGTATCTCCTCCATGCTGGCTTAAAAAAAACTGCCACTGGTTCTCCACCAACTGTGAGGGGGTTAGCTCGGCAGCGGGTGTGTGTGACCCCCGGGATGGGCTCCCCACACAAAACAGGCCCAGCAAACGGAGGTTGTGGTTTTCAAAATCAAAAAGGTGCGGTTTATTTTCTATTTACAGTGACAAAACACAGCAAAGCAAAAGAAACATAAACAAAATAAATCCTGGTCAAGTTGACCTCTGACTAAACATACAGGTTTCCTAACTAACAACTGGGATCAGCCTAGTGCTGTCCTAGTCCCTAAGTCCCTGGTTTTAAATGTCCAAGCAAATAGCCACACAGGCTTTGTCTCACCGCACAGGGGTTCACTCTCCCTAGACAGTCCACACAGGTCTGGTTCCAGGCATGAGCTAACATCTAATGAAGCTGGGAGTTCTTATAGAGGCCTAAATGAGCTGACAAGCTTCAGCTGGTCTCATCAACTCCCTGTCTGCACGACTCCCAGCACTCTCCCTAGAGGTATGAGTCATCCATGAGCCCACTAGCCTTAGCTGGGCTTATACAACTCTCCACCTAGTTGTATAAGTCGGCGTAAAGCCTGAATCTGGGCGAAATATATCTACCCCCCTGGATGCAACCAGGTGACTTTACCTTCCTGCTGTCACAATATATATATATATATAGTACATCCTCAGTTTGCAGTGGTTATACCGGGAGGATGCCTGCACCTACAGGCATCTTCTTGGTATGAAGATTTTCAGCCAGCGATTCTCTTTCTAGCAGAAGTGATTAGAGTAGTGTAGTGCCCTGCTCCCAATGACTGGGCGCTATGTTCAATTTAGGGGGTATCTGAGCCAGTAGTTAGGCTCAGATGTGAGTGAGTGAGTGAATAACTTGTATAGCGCTACAAATGCGAACTAAATCGCCTCAAGGCGCTTGCAACCAGTGACGTCCTGATCCATCAGAAGAGGTGGGTCTTAAGTTTTTTCCTGAAGGCCCGATGGTTTTCTTCCATGTGGATATCCGTGGGTAGCGCATTCCATAGCCGTGGTCCTTGGACTGCAAATCTTCGTTCTCCCTTTGTTTTGTAGCGGGACTCGGGGATGTGAAGGAGGTTTTGGTTTGTTGATCGGAGAGTGTGATTGGGGGTGTAGTGTTTTATCTTCTCGCATAGATATAAGTGCACACATATTTCCTTGTGTGCACTTGTGGGTGAGGCAGAGGGTCTTGAATGTGATCCGATCCTTTATGGTGAGCCAATGAAGGCTCCTCATCGATGGGGTGATGGATTCCCAAGGTTTTTTTCCCGTTACCAGCCTGGCAGCCGTGTTCTGGACGACTTGTAGGCGCAAAATCTGGTATTTGGGTAGTCCGAGGTAGAGGGCGTTTGCGTAGTCGAGTCGCGAGTTGATAATTGTTCCAACTACTACTGCTTTGTCCTCTTCCGGGATGAAGGGGATGAGTCTACGCAGCAGGCGGAGGAGATGGTGAGATCCGCTGACTACTGATCCTATTTGTGCATCCATCGACATCTCCGAGTCAAAGATGACTCCGAGGCTTTTGACTTTGGTGCTTGGGGTAATGGTCTGTCCAAGGATGGTGGGGGGTGTCCAAGAAGTTTTAGTTTTTGTCTTTCGGTTTGCGTGGAGGAGAAGGAGTTCTGTTTTGGATCCGTTGAGTTTGAGGGAACTCTCAGTCATCCATTCATCGATCAATGTGAGGCAATTTTCCAATCCGTGATATTGGTCTTTTTTCCCAGTGATACGAAAGTAGAGTTGGGTGTCGTCAGCGTATGAGTGGTAGCACAGGTCCTGTTTGCTGATGATTTTGAGGAGTGGGCGGAGGTAGATGTTAAAGAGCAAGGGCGACAGGGGTGATCCTTGAGGGACACTGCAAGAAATTGCGTGAGTTTCAGAGGTGAAGGCTCCTAGTTTTACTGTCTGGGAACGATTATCTAGGAAGGATGCGAACCAGGATAGGTCAGGGTCTGGGACTCCTGCTCCTTCTTTAAGGCGAATGAGTAGAGTTTTGTGGCCTACTGTGTCGAACGCTGCACTGAGGTCCAGCAGCACCAGAGGGCATGATTCTCCATCATCTGCTGCTTCGAGGGCGTCATCCCATATTTTAAGAAGTGCTGTTTCTGTGCCATGGCCAGGGCAGAAGCCTGATTGTAGTGGATCCAAGAGTTTGTCCAAGTGGAGTTGTAGCTGTTGTACTACTGCTTTCTCCATAATCTTCGAGATGGTGTTGAGGCGTGTCACCGGTCTGCGGTGGTTTGGGTCTTTGGGGTCGAGGTTGGGTTTCTTTAGGAGGGGTTTGATTATGCCTTGCTTGAGAGAGCTCGGAACAATACCTTCTTTGAATGATTGATTTATGAGGTGTGTTATGGTAGGTGCTAGAATGTCGGTACATTCTTTCAAGAGTTTTGTAGAAATTATGTTGTTTGGGGAAGTGCTGTCTCTGAGGCTTCTGATTATGTTTTTGGTGGTGTCGATGGTGATCGGGACCAGCGAAAATTTTGTCAATTGTATAATGTTCGTATTGATTTCCTCTATTTGCTTTGACGGAGTGGGGTTGGTTGTTTTTTTCTGTTGAATTTTTCCCGAATGTTTTCGATTTTGTTGATAAAAAAATCCGATAGCTCATTACAGAACTCTTGGGTTTCGCTTGCTGGAGGTTCTAGGCAGGTGGGGTTCATAGTCTGAGTGACTAGTTTGAAGAGTTCATGAGGTCGGTTTGGGGATTTTTTTATGGTGTTTGAGAAATGTTCCTTTTTTGCTCTGAAAATTTCTTTGTGATATTTCTTAGTGAGTGCTTTGTAGTTAATGTGGTTTTCCTTAGTTGGGTTTCTTCTCCAGGCTCCTTCGGCCCTTCTCCGTTCTTGCTTCAGTAGAGTAAGAGTGTCATTAAACCAGCCCGAGTTGTTTTTGTGAATGAGTGCTCTGCGTCTCGGAGCAACTATGTCTGCTGTTTGTCGTAATGCTTTGTTTAAGGAGTTGAGTGTTTGTTCCATTGAGTGGTTGTGATTTTGCGTTCCTATTTTTTTTGACAGTGTAGTTTTAAAGAGTTCTGAGTGTAATTTCTTCTGAGATCTTGTCCAGTATTTTGTTATTGAGTGTTCCGGTTTTTGGGAGATGGTGTTGGTGGTAATTTTAAATTTGATAGCGTGGTGGTCCGTCCATGGTAACGGCATGTTCTCCAGTGTGTTGATGTCCAAATTTTGTTTGAAGATGAGGTCAAGAATGTGACCCGATCCATGTGTGGGGGCATTTATCAATTGCTGCAGACCTAGTTCTTCCAATTGGTTGATGCAGGAGATGGCGACGGGGTCCTGAGTAGACTTGTGCACAACGGTAAAATTCGTTCCGTTTCGGTTCGTTTCTTTCCGGTCCTGTTGATTCGTAATCATTCGTAATTTTGCTAGACGGGATTTTTCGTGTTCGGACTCATTCGTATTTTTGCAAGCGACATTTTTCGTTGAATTTTTTGTTGCTTTATAATTCGTACTTTCGGTAGAGTACGTTGTTTTTCGTTGATTCTGGACACAACTCCTACTTTCGTAACTTTTTTTGGGTTCGTTGATTCGTAATTTTCCGTGTCTCTCTCACAACGACGCTGCCTATTATGCCTAATGTGCTTCGAATGGATTTGTACTTTTCTAAATACATAGTGGTTATTTGTAACGATTCGAAATCTCGTATTTTACTTTCGTTTTTTACATGCGGCTATAGGCTCCGCCCCTGTACACCATTTTGAGAGGGTTCAGCACGGTGAGGGAGAAGCAGAGAGCAGAGCAGAGTGAGTGTTATTGTGCTTCGAATGGATTTGAAATCTCGTATTTTACTTTCGTTTTTTCATGCGGCTATAGCCTCCACCCCTGTACACCATTTTGAGAGGGAGTTCAGCATGGTGAGGGAGAAGCAGAGAGCAGAGTGAGTGTTATTGTGCTTCGAATGGATTCGTACATTCGTAACTTTTTTCATAACGAATTATGCCGAAGACCTTCGGGCATTCGCTATTTTGCGGTATAATTTATTTCGGATTCGGTTTTATTCGTAATTGCTCTGTTCGGAAATTCGAATGCTTCCGAATGTCCGAAAGTTGCTAAATTCGGACGAATTTTGATTCGTTACGAAACGAATTGCACAAGCCTAGTCCTGAGTGGAGTTAGCCCAGAGGTTGAAGTCCCCTAGTAATAGGAAATTTTTGGTTTTTAAAGTATATGTCGAGATGAATTCGGTAAGGGGTGTGAGGAGATTTGTCTTTGGTCCTGGCGGTCTGTAGCAAAGCAGTATGTGGATGGTGTCCTGGGGTGTTGTTTGGAGTTGCAGAGTGAGTGTCTCCATGAACGGCAATGAACTCTGTATAGTTGGTTTGGTGAGCGAGAAGTTAGATTTGAAGATCACTGCTAGGCCTCCTCCTCTCTGTCCTATTCTGTGCTCAGTTAGGATGCAGTAGTTCTCGGTACTAATTCTGTTAGGAAGTGTTAGGATGGTGTTATAGTCAGGTGTTAGCCAGCTTTCCGTGATAAAGAGGCAATCTATGTCGTTTTGCGTGATGAAGTCGTGAATTTCCTGTCTGTGCTTGACTGCCGATCTGGTGTTGATCAGGGCGCATGACAAATGTTGTAGTTGAAGTGGTGTTTTTGATAGTCGATTGTCGATTGATCCTTAGCAGTTGTTCTTTTCGTAGTATTTTTTGGGTGGAGGTTGGTAATGTTGAGGCAGTATTCCTTAGCCTGTGGAGGGTGTCCGCTGAGTATTTAAAGTTGCACATGATGGGAAGAAAAAGGGGATGGGGATGGTGAATAGGGCCCAATGACCTAGCCACCCCCCGTTAGTCCAGAGGAAGGTGAAAAACCCCAGCAGAGTCGAAGCCAATTGCTGCAGCAGGGGAAAAATTCCTTCCTGACCCCCCGAAAGGCAATCGGGTGAACCCTGGATCAACTTCCTACTGGTTGGAGGTGCCCCAATGTACTTACCAGGTCAGCACATGCGGGCCCGCTGGAAGGAGAATCGTGGGGAGGGTAATGGGATGGTCGGAGCTAGGCCGCAGCCACGGTCTGTCCTGCAGGTCTAGCAGTCTAGAGGCGGGCGCCCATATGGCGGCAGGGGGCAGTCGGCGGCTGCGGGCGGCGTGATGGTGAGCTAATCAGTAATCAGTAGAAAAAGGGTTGAGAGTTGTGTGAAAGATAGTGGTGGGGTGGGGTGGGGGGGTGAAAATCAGTAGAATGGAGAATAAAGAAAAGTTTTTTTTTTTTGTGTCAGTGTAGGGGGCAAGGTGTACCAAGATGGCCGCTGCTTACCGGCCGGGATCACAGTTTTGTCCTCCAGGCAGCCTTTGGGGAGTGACCCAGTGGGGGCCACAGGCAGTTGGTAAGTGAGGGGGTGCAGTCCGGTGGTTGTACCGGGTCGGAGTGGTCCAGGGGGGCCAGGAGAGTGTGTTGGGGGCCGAGGCTGGGTGGCCCAAGATGGCCACCGGGGCTAGGCCGAAGCTGCGGTCTGTCCTGCCGGGCCAGGCAGCTGCTAGCGCTGCTTCAGGGGCCCTCTGGTGCCTGGGAAAAGCTCCGATCGTGGGGGGGGGGGGGGTACAGCGGCTTGCTGAAGGTCCAGATGCCGGAGGAGGGGATGCTTCTGGCGATGCTTCTTGACTGATTTGTTGAATCCTGTGGCAGAGGATCCCGGACTATCCAAATTCTGTGCACCGCCAGTCTGTGGCAGAGACTGGTCCTGACTTATTGTTTGTGCATCATACCGGCTGCTAGGCCAGGTGAGAGGGGCCTATCCGGGTGAGTGACTGTATTTTTGAGGAGTTCTCCCCAGTGATCTGAACTGTGTGCCTGAACCTACCCTTTCCCTTCACCCTTCTTTATGTTTATGCAAAAAGGAAAATAAAACCTCACTGCTTAAGGTTTTACATCTTGTGTGGACATTGGAGTTTCTACAGACTTTCTTTCCCTAGACAACGAATACTGAGGTAACGTGTAAGGCCCACAATTAAACCAGCAGCTCCTACGGGGGTGTGCTACAGTAGCTAAATAGCCACTTGATCACTTCCTACCACCTCCCACCGCCTCTCCTGGGCTCTACCAGACGATCGCAGAGCCCAGGAGCGATGCGACACTTGGCAGCGGCTGCACAGAAGAGAGAGAGGGACTGACATTGTTCCTCTCTCTCTCTGTGACTCCGGAAACGGGAAGCGTCGAGTATGTCATCACTTCCGGTTCTGCCTCTTTGTTTACCCGGCCGTTAGCTGCCAGGAAACAGCCGATCAGACCGATCTGTGTCTGATTGGCTGCATTTGAGGCCAGAGGAGAGATTTGGGGTTTAATAGACCTCAGATCTCTAAATAAAGAGGACCTGTCACGGCCCATGCTGTCACAAGGGATGTTGCTCATCCCTTGTGATAGCAATAAAGTTAATCCAAAAAAAAGTGTAAAAAATAAAGTTTTGTATAAAATAGATAATAGAAAAAATAATAATTATTTACAGTATATAATATATAAATCACCCCCATCCCCTCGTGTTTACGTGCAAATGCGAATGCATGCGATACCCCCACACGCTCATGTAAACAGTGATTGCACCACACATGTGAGGTAGTGTTGTGAATCTCAGAGTGAGAGCAATAATTCTAGCACCAAACCTCCTGTGTAACTCTAAACTTGTAACCTGTAAAAGCATTTAAAGCGACACCTATGGAGAATTTTAAGCACTGTAGTTTGCCTGCGTTCCACGGGCAGACACAATTTTAAAGCATTACATGCTAGGTATCTATTTACTCGGCATACATTGTACAAAAAAATGAGGGTAAATATTAATTTTTTTGGTTTTTTAATTCATTAAAAAAAAAAAAAATCTAAAAAATTACATTTGAAAAACCCCTGCCAAATGTGGAAGTTCCATTTTTGGGTAGAACCAGGGCCGCCATCAGGGGGGTACAGGCAGTACACCTGTAAGGGGCCCGGATGCCCCCCTTTTTTTGTAAGGGGCCCAGTGGTCCCCAGGGGTCCGGAGTTCCCCAGGGCCCCGAATGTCAACCCTCCCTTTTTTCTTTTTTTTTAATAATTTTTCTTTTTATTTATTTTTTATAAAAAAAATATATAATTTTTTTTTATTATTTTTTTTTTTATTTATTTACGTTATTATTATTTTTTTTGTAAGGGGCCCAGAGGTCCCCATGGCCCCCGGATGGCAACCTCCCCCTTTTTTTTTTTTATAAAAATGATTATTATTATTTTTTTTAGATTTTTTTTTTTTTTTTGTAAGGGGCATGGAGGTCCCCAGAGGCCCGCAGGTCCCCAGGGCCCCGGATGGCAACCTCCCTTTTTTTTATTTTTTATAATAATTATAATTTTTAAAAAAAAAATTATTTTTTCTTTATTATTTTTCTTTATTTTTTTTTATAATTTTTTTGTAAGTAAGGTCCCCAGGGCCCCGGATGGCAACCCCCCCCCCTGCTTCTCAATTCGTGGCACCCCCCCGCTTCTCAATTTGCGGCAGCCCCCCCCGCTTCTCAATTTGCCGCGGCAGCCCTGGGTAGAACTCCACTTAAAATGTGTTTGTAAAAATACTTACCTTACTTCCAGCAGTTTAATGTCTGCAATGTCCCACACCAGCATCCCTTCCCTGGCTTTTTCAAATCTGCTGGTCTTGATTGACTGGCTCAGAAAGACAGCCCTCCCCTCCCACCCATACCCAGGAGTGCTGTCATCCTGGCACATCGGCAGTGTGCCGGAATGTAAATTGAGCTGCCCATATGCAGCTCAGTGTACATTCTATAGGGGATTGTGAAAAGGCAGGTACAGTAAGTGTAATTTATTGTAGAATAAACACCCTGACTGTTTGCAACAGTTCTGCTTTAAGTGATGGGCAGGTACTAACCAGGCTCAGTGGGGAAACAACAAATGGTCAATATTCAGTGGTATAGTAATCATTCCTGGACAACAAACTTTGCACACATGTATATGAAGAGTGGGGCTACATGTGTGCCAAGTTTGGGGTACCGGGTCCCCAAAATCACCAGAGTAATGACCGTTTAAAATTGGAGTCTATGGAAGGGGTGCCCGGCTTTGAAAAATCGGTGCTTCCCGTCCGTAGGTCCCCCGGACAACAAACTTTGCACACTTGTAGAGGAAGAGTGGGGCTACATGTGTGGCTGGGATCAGGTGCACAATGGTGAAGATGGACACAGACTCGAGTATAAGCCGAGGGGGGCATTTTCAGCACAAAAAAATGTGCTGAAAAACTCGGCTTATACTCAAGTATATACGGTACCTGTTTCTATTGAGTCATTCCCACAATAGTTGGTAGAGCAAGATTTCATTCCATTGCTTCTCCCTTTCTAGTGAGGTAGATTCAGCATTGTTGTAGGTCAGCTAGGGAAGAAGTCAATGGAGTCGAGCAGAAGCCTCATCCGGGTGATCTAGCTACTCGTGGTGTGTTGCTAGCAGCATAATTGCCCATGTGACATCAGCCTTACTGCAGCACATTTCAGTGGATAGACCCCATTTTTGTGCTTTCTGCAACAAGCTGTGTGTGTAATTTACTAATAGAGTGTGCTCTAGATTTGATTTGTGGTACCAAAATGCTTTCATGCAAATTCAGATAAAATATCCATGTGCACGAGCCCACAATTCTTATAAAAACCTTTTGTAGCCCATATATTTTGATGCATTCTTAGTAAAGAATGAAGATTAGAAGATCATTATTTTGACTTTTTTTAACAGCTTACAATAGGGGTCATTGCAGTGGTAAATGTTGATTTTCAACAATGCGTAAATGTGTTCTAAAATGGTTGAAAACTATAATTGTCACATTCCAGACATACATTTACCTTATTACTATTGTTTGTTTTTAATTGGTCTTAGGAAAGGATAGCTTAAAAGGAGTCTGGTCTGTTGGTAGCAGGACCTGGCTCATTTCTTGGCCTAGGGTTATAGCAGCTTGTAACAAAAAAAACAAAAAACATATATATTTTTAACATCTATTATTTCACCTCATTATTGTTTCTTAAAAAATCGGTAATGCCATGTTTTAACCTTTTAGAAATGGAATTGGAGGTCCTACTTGGATAGCTACTGTATATCCTTAAACCTGTACTGCTGCTGTGCTTCTATTTAATATTTTGTTTTTCATTTAGCTGTTTAAAAAATTATTATTTTTTTACATTCATACTTTGACGTTTGATTTATATGCCTTTTTCCTAAACACTCCATGCATTTTTATTACTTCTCTGTAGAAGGTTTTTTAATACAAAACAATAGAAACAGCTACATACTAAAAGTAGAGAAGAATAAAAAAATAGGAAAAAAAGGAAAGTAAAAACTGAAAAGAGTGGGGGCAATAAATGGAGGACATTCTGGCCTTCTGGTGGGCTACTCTGTCCCTGGTAGGCATGTCATACTCAAATTAAATGAATTAGTGGACCAAATTGAGTGAAATTAGTCTTTAATGCCTTGTACACACGATCGGATTTCCGATGGAATAAAATCCGATGGATTTTTCAGTCAGAATTCCGATGAAGCTGACTTTCATCAGTCTTGCCTACACACCACCAGACCAAATTCCGACCGTCCAAAACGCGGTGACTTAAAACGCTCCGACGAGCCGAGAAAAATGAAGTTCAATGCTTCTGAGCGTGTGGAGATTTTTTCACTGATGGAGTTCCCCACAGACATCGGAATTTTTTCCCATCGGTAAAATTTAAAACATGTTCTATTTTTTTACACCGATGGAAAAAAAGACCGATGGGGCCCACACACGATCGTTTTTTTCCGATTAAAAAAGTCCATCGGTCTTTTTTCATAGGAAAAACCGACCGTGTGTACGCGGCATAAGAGTCTGTATTACAGTATGTTCACACCTACTTAATTCCAGATAAAAGATTAGAGCACTTTAGTACTTTACAGTAACAGCTGTGACTCACGCCATGTTATGCCAGGGAAAGAAGAGGTCCTTTACACATTTTAGGAATTATTGAGCTGATGTTTAATCATAGATATGTAATAGGTAATCAAGTGGAAAAAAATACACAGGGAAAGAAACAAAAGGAAAAAAAAATACCTTACAAAGCATAGTCCAATTTGCTCCAACAGAGAAAAAGAAACACTTCCTGATCCCCTGAGGGAATCGTACATTCCCTGGATCAACAATCTCTGATGTTATTACTTATAAATGTTAATAGCTAGTTATATTCATTTAGGAATGCATCCAACTTTTTTTAACAATCAACTGATCTGGCTAAAACAAGTTCCTGAGAGAACTGATTATCTGCTTATATTTTTCCTTTCCTGGTTTATTTGTTTCCCTCATACCAACATGAAATTAAAAATGTTTAAATATATACCTGGGTCTCCATGCTTCTCTATACGGTGCATGCAGATCATGGCTGATGGAACGGGCCAGCAGGGTGCTGTGCATAGCTTCCTGAAAACATCACAGCACCCTGCTCCGGGCTGGGGAGGAAATAACTAGAAAATGCTGGATGTTCGCCAGTCAGGAAATTAGGTGGACTCTGTGTGCACTGCAGTAAAATCAACATTTTAGTACAGGAGAGGAACCTGTACAAGCATGCAAGACTTAAGTTAATATCAAAGTTCAGCTTTATAGTGATATTAAGGTCTTGTTTTTTTGTTTGTTTATGTAGCACCCTCTAGTTCATGTATGAGGGCCTCAGCCAATCCCCAGTAATGAACTGGCAGGGGGCAAGGCTTACCTCATAAATAGGCATAAGCCATGTCAGCAGGGGCAGTCAGGTAAAAGATGTAGTGCTGTGGAGACTGTCGGTGGCCCTCGGAGGGGGGGGGGGACCTTGGGCTGGGGCTCGAGTGCTGGAAGGATCCAGTCCCAACACACGGAGGAAGCCCTTCCTGGAGGCACGGGAGCAAGTGAGAGGGCAGTGTGAGTAGAGCAGCACTACAGGGGATTTACAAAGGGGGAGACTGCCACACGTAGTCAGTTCTCCCTGAAGACAGCATTGTGCCAAGTCTTCATCTCTTCCCTGGGAGATCTCCTGCAGACTCAGCCAGGTGGGCTGATGAGAGTCAGTCTGGAGGACTGTGAAGGGAAGTTAGCCTGGAGGGCTAGTGAAAGGGGCAGCTGCAGCCAGGTGGGTTGGCAGTGCCTGAAGAGGTGGTCCTGGGACCAGTAGCCACAGACGGTAGATTGTAAGCTGATCACTATGTTCTGCTACACAACAAGGGGCTTCGAGTTCCTGCCTGCAAAGGGCTTTTGCTAAATCTGACTGTGCTTGTCAGATCCATTTCAGTGATTCAGCTGGAGTCTTCAAGCAAGTAAAGTGCAGTAGGAGTGTCAAGACTGTATATAGACTATGTATAGGAAGATGTCCCTGAAGATGTTGCCAAAGTTTTGTTGCTGAAGTCAAGTGGGCATCCCATAATCTCCCATCCCCATCCAAGTTATTAACCCATAATAAACCACAAAAACAAAGTCACAGGCTGATCCCTGTCTCTAGAGTGCCTGTGAAAATTTGATGTGCGTGGCTGTGCAGGGTGGGAGATTCCAGTTCATCTGCGGCCCTTAAGAGGATGCGCTACATTTAAAAATAATGAAGTGGTTTTTGCACAAAGTAGTACACAGCGCTCCTGGTCCCTCCCTTCTGCCCCCACAGCAAGCAGTTTCTATGGGGGCACCAGAGCCCAGCCGCTGCTCTATGTGTCCATTCAGACAGGGAGCTGTGGCTCAGCCCGACCCCTCTCTCTCCTCAATGGCACCCACTGCTGTATCTCAGCCAATCCGGAGGGGGCTGCTGAACACTGAAGGTTTTTTATCTGAATGCATTGAATGCATTCAGATAAAAAACCTTCTGCCTTTACAACCACTTTAAGTAAGCAAATTGAGGTTTTTATCATCTGAAGAACAACTGGGGTGTCATTCAATTTAAGTTCTTAAAGGATTGAGGGCTGCAAAGTGGATGTTAGAGGGTTACAGACAGCCCACAAATACCAGTTTGTCATGCCTACTCAGGATGCACCTTACCAGTCTGCTATTTGTTTGCAGGAAACCCTCAATATAAAGATATTAGACCAATTTGGTGGTGATCAAGCAACAGGATGGGTACTCATCTGGAATGATCAGACAAAGTAATTGTAACTTGCTGGAAAATTAGAATTAATAATGCAATGTGAACAGAATGGCAAAGTGTATGCATTTACGGTAGAATAATACAAAACTCAAAGGCTCAATCAAGGTAGCATGTGGCTACATAGCATAGTCTCTACAAGACTCTGTGGGGACAGGGAGTCTAGCCGAGAGTCACTTCTTCAGTAAAACAGTTCAGAACACAAACAGCTTCACACTATTACTTACAGTGGAGGGCATTTCACCTGGCTGCAGATCACTTGCCCAGCTACCTCTGCTTAATCTGGTGTAGCCACTTTAAGCTGCTATAAGGGAGAGAAGATGTATCTTCCCATGGTGTGTCCAGGAACCCAAGGAGTTATGGGAAAAGGAGTTACTGGGGTCTGCATTTGAGTATGGTGGGTAAATGAGCATTATGTTACAATCCTCATATATCAATGAATGCATTTAACTTGAGTAAGCATAGTACAAACAGACTTTAAAAACAAATAAAAAAAACTGAATATGACTTTAGCTACAATAATCACCTCCTTTGATACTGATCATATATAAAAAAAAAAAAAACATAAAATGTACAAGGTGGTGGCTTCAAGAGGAGAGGGATTTACTCTTAGCAGGAGCCAAGAGTTGGGCTACAGTTGAGTTTTAGGCAGCCAGCAACAGACCAAATCCCTGATAATTTTTGTAACGTCCCCCTGAAGGTTAAAAAAAAGAAAAAAAAATTGTGGCTGCAATACTCACCTTCAATCCAGAAGCTGTTGCTCACAGTACCTGTTCTCCACCACAAGATGTCCTCGGTTTTCCTGGTTAAATGACACCAAAATTTACATAAAGTGTATGTAAACCATACCAATCAATTTATATTATTTTCTAACTTTTGGTCTGTTAATTATATCATTGAAAGTGTTCATTAAAGTGGAACTTTATTCAGACAATGAAGTCCTGCTACTTTACTTCATGCTGGCCCCTTTTGCAGATATAGCTGTAAAACATTAAAAATAAGTGCCTATTACTTTAGAGGCTGCCAACTCTTGGGTAGGGATGAGCTTCGAGTTCGAGTCGAACTCATGTTCGACTCGAACATTGCCTCTTCGCCCGTTCGCCGAACAGCGGACAAATTGGGGTGTTCGCGGCAAATTCGAAAAATCTATGGGAGAAATCTAAAGTGCTAATTATAAAGGCTTATATGCAAGTTATCGTCCTAAAAAGTGTTTGGGGACCCGGGTCCTGCCCCAGGGGACATGTATCAATGCAAAAAGAAGTTTTAAAAACGGCCGTTTTTTTCGGGAGCAGTGATTTTAATAATGCTTAAAATGAAAAAATAAAAGTGAAATATTCCTTTAAATTTTGTACCTGGGGGGTGTGTATGATATGCATGTGAAGTGGCGCATGTTTCCCGTGCTTAGAACTGTCCCTGCAAAAAATTTCATTTTTGAAAGAAAAAAATGCATTTAAAACTGACTCGCGGCTATTAATGAATTGTCGGCTCCCGGCAATACATACAAAAGTCATTGATAAAAAAAAAAAAAAAAGCGTGGGGGTTCCCCAGAATTCAATTACCAGGCCCTTCAGGTCTGGAATGGATATTAAGGGGAACCCCGCCGCAAATTTAAAAAAAAATTGACGTGGGGTTCCCTCAAATATCCATTCCAGGCCCTTCAGATCTGGCATGGATTTTAAGGGGAACTCCACCCCAAATTTAAAAAAAAATGGCGTGGAGTCCCCCTAAAAATCCATACCAGACCCCTTATCCGAGCACGCAACCTGGCCGGCCGCAGGGGAAAAGGGGGGGACGAGAGAGCAGCCCCCCCTCCCTCCTGAACCGTACCAAGCCACATGCCCTCAACATGGGGAGGATGTCCCCATGTTGATGGGGACAAGGGCCTCATCCCCACAACCCTTGCCCGGTGGTTGTGGGGGTCTGCGGGCGGGGGGGCTTATCGGAATCTGGAAGACCCCTTTAACAAAGGGGACCCCCAGATCCCGCCCCCCCACCTTTGTGAATTGGTAAAGGGTACACTGTACCCCTACCATTTCACGAAGAAAGCGTAAAAAAATGTTTAAAAAAACACACAAACACCTTGAAAAAGTCCTTTATTAAAAAAAAAAAAAAAAACATTCCAGCGGTGAAATCCAGTGTCCCGCGGCGATCCCGATGTCCAGCGCTGTCCTTCATTGGTTGTGCCTGAGCGGACCTGATGGGGAACTCCCTCTCAGTATTTTAAATGTATAGACCCGCCCCTTCTAAAGTTCCCCATCAGGTCCACTCAGCGGACGAGATGCGGAACATGAGAAGGGGCGGGTCTATACATGTATTACCAAAGTGAGAGCAGTTCCCCATCAGGTCCGCCCCCTCGGTATGTCGGACCCGCCTACGTCATTGGCTTGAGCGGGGAACTTCCTTCACTGTGTAATTGAAATTTACCAATTCACATAGGGGGAGGGGCGGGATCTGGGGGTCCCCTTTGTTAAAGGGGTCTTCCAGATTCCGATAAGCCCCCCGCCCGCAGACCCCCACAACCACCGGGCAAGGGTTGTGGGGATGAGGCCCTTGTCCCCATCAACATGGGGACATCCTCCCCATGTTGAGGGCATGTGGCCTGGTACGGTTCAGGAGGGAGGGGGGGCCGCTCTCTCATCCCCCCCTTTTCCCCTGCGGCCGGCCAGGTTGCGTGCTCGGATAAGGGGTCTGGTATGGATTTTTAGGGGGACTCCACGCCATTTTTTTTTAAATTTGGGGTGGAGTTCCCCTTAAAATCCATGCCAGATCTGAAGGGCCTGGAATGGATATTTGGGGGAACCCCACGTCAATTTTTTTTAAAATTTGCGGCGGGGTTCCCCGTAATATCCATTCCAGACCTGAAGGGCCTGGTAATTGAATTCTGGGGAACCCCCACGCTTTTTTTTTATTTTTTATCAATGACTTTTGTATGTATTGCGGGGAGCCGACAATTCATTAATAGCCGCGAGTGAGTTTTAAAAGACTTTTTTTCTTTCAAAAATGACATTTTTTGCAGGGACAGTTCTAAGCACAGGAAACATGCGCCACTTCACATGCATATCATACACACCCCCCAGGTACGAAATTTAAAGGAATATTTCACTTTTATTTTTTCATTTTAAGCATTATTAAAATCACTGCTCCCGAAAAAACTGCAGTTTTTAAAACTTCTTTTTGCATTGATACATGTCCCCTGGGGCAGGACCCCGGTCCCCAAACACTTTTTAGGACAATAACTTGCATATAAGCCTTTATAATTAACACTTTAGATTTCGAACGTTCGAGTCCATTGTATTTAATAGGGTTCTAAAGTTTACACAAACATTTTGTCTGTTCGCAGGTTCTGGTGCGAACCGAACAGGGGGGTGTTCGGCTCATCCCTGCTCTTGGGTTCGATGGTGCATGTCTGGTGGGAATGTCCTAGGATCAGGTCAGTCTGGAAGAAGATTTTTAACCTCATATTCAAGGTCACTAAGTGCTTGAATCCCAGGTCTGCTTCTATTGCTCTCCTCAATGCCTGTATTCCTGATCCACTTTATGCTACTTGGGGCAAAATGTACTATTGCTAGATCTTGGAGGCAACCCAGGGTTTCCATGCTGGCAATACAAAATAAGAGCTCTTGGATTATGGCGCAAGAGAAGTTGGCTGGTATTTTAGCTAATACCATCCCTAAATTTGAAGCTGTGTGGGAACCTTGGGCTGTTTACTGTGGTATTTCTCTGGTGGTCGGGATTGACTCTAATCACCCCATTTCCTAAACATCACACTAGGCACGTGATTTCTTCCCTCTTCTCTTCTCTTTTTTCCTTTTTCTCTTTCTTCTTTTTCTTTTTATGTCTTCTTTTTTTTTTTTACATATTTAATTACTTATTTATTTTTTACCTTCAGGTTATTGGACATGATTTAAGGGTTTGGCATAATTAATTGTTGTGTAGTTGTTTCGGCAACTCTATGAATTGAATCCAATATGTACTTCAGAGTATGAGTATAACTGCTTTATACATTTAAAATCCTCATAACCTGGTATTAGGTATATGTGAGGGAGGCGGGCTGGGGAGGGGGCCTGACCGGGGCACAAGATGATCCCGTTTGGGGTGTCCAGGATGGGTAGGACTTCCCAGACGGTCTGACCCTCCGATTAATTTTTCAGACCGTTTTTCTTTCTAGTTACCAGGGGTTATTTTGTAACTTCAGTTCCTTGACCCATGGTTGCTCTCTGAAACACTTTTGTAGGATTTGTTGCTGAGTCTATGTTTTAATGCTTAAAAAATGTGATGTGATATGTTATACGTGATATTACCCTTTGTCATGCTGTACTTATGTGATATGTGATATCTATACTTGATTTGAAAATAAAAATCTATTGAACGAAAAATAAAAATAAATAAATTAAGTGCCTATACTGTTTAAAATCCAGTAATACACTGTCTCGCCCTGCTCTGCACATGCTCAGTTGTTTTTAGGCACTGTGCTGAATTTGTAGAGGCCGATCTGCTGACAGCCTAAAGATGTAATGCTGTTCAGGGCTCTGGGCTTCAGCAAAATGGCAGCCTTCAGCAAGAAGAAACATGAACAATGCTAGAGACTTTTCACAGCACACACTAATTCTGGTAGCATAATTACTAACAGGGCCGGATTAACATAGGGGCTATTGGAGCTGCAGCTCCAGGCCCCTTCCTCAAGATAGGCCCATTTGCCCAAAAAAATAAAAAATAAAAAAATAACAAAAAAAAAGATCGACTTTGAGGGTTGTAGCTCGGCGGCCAGGGGCCAGAGACCCCAAAGGGTGGTAGGTAGCTGAAGACCTACCCCACTACTGGCCAAAATATGGGGCTACTATCATTTATGGTTCCGGAGATACGGGACTGCTTGCGCAGCCTGTCAGAAGCTACATACAGAGCGGCCAGTTTAACCACTTCCATACAGGGCTTTTTATACCACTTCAATACCGGGCCTATTCTGGCACTTCTCTCCTACATGTACAAATCATCATTCTTTTGCTAGAAAATTACTCAGAACCCTGAAACATTATATATGTTTTTTTTAGCAGACACCCTAGGGAATAAAATGACGGTCGTTGCAACTTTTTATCTTGCACGGTATTTGCGCAATCATTTTTCAAACGCCTTTTTTGGGGGAAAAAAATGGATTCATGAATTCAAAAATAACAAAACAGTAAAGTTAGCCCAATTTTTTTGTAAAATATGAAAGCTTATGTTACGCCGAGTAAAAATATACCTAACATGTCACGCTTTAAAATTGCGCACACTCATGGAATGGCGTCAAACTTTGGTACTTAAAAATCTCCATAGGCGACGCTTTGAAATTTTTTACAGGTTACCAGGTTAGAGTTACAGAGGAGGTCTAGTGCTAGAATTGTTGCACGCGCTCTAACGCACGCGGCGATACCTCACATGTGTGGTTTGAATGGTGTTTACTTATGCGGGCGGGACTTACGTGTGTGTTCACTTCTAAGCGCGAGCTATTGGGGACGGGCTTTTAAAAAAAAAAAAAAAAAAAATATTTTATTTTACTTATTTATTTATTTTTCCTTTTTTTTTTTTTGATCACTTTTTTTTTTTGATCACTTTTATTCCTATTACAAGGAATGTAAACATCCCTTGTAATAGGAATGTGTGTGACAGGTCCTCTTTATGGAGAGATGCGGGGTCAATAAGACCCCACATCTCTCCTCCAGGCTGGAAAGCATGAGATAATTTTTTTCACGATCTCATACTTACAGCCGCAATGGCGGCTTTGTTTACATTTGAGGACCCGGGCGTGACGTCATCACATCGCGCCTGGGCCTCCGACGATTATAGAGATGACTGGTGACCATATGGTCACCAGTCATCTCTATGCTCATCACGTGACCCACCACCGGCGCTGACGATTCTCTCCGGGTCCCCGATCGCACGGGAGATCCCGGAGAAGCACCGGATGGCGGCGGGAGGGGGGATGTCCCCTCCCGCCGCCTATAAGAACGATCAAGCGGCAGAACCGCCGCTATGATCATTCTTATTGTGCGCAGGATCGCCGGCTGAAAAAAAGGATATCTGAATAATGCCTCTAGCTGCAGGCATCATTCAGATATCCCCCCTCAAACCCAGGACGTCATATGACGTCCACCCGGAGGGAGAGAGGGTTCGTGCCGGCGTATGGCCTGGTTTGGAAAGGGTTAAATACAAGCTGACACACTCTGCAGCAGACTGAGAGGATGAGCTCACAGTGCTTATAATAATTATTTGTATATTACTTATGGTAATTAACCCCTTGCCACCCAGGCCAATTCTGATACGTCTCTCCTACATGTAAAAATCATAATTTTTTTTTGCTAGAAAATTACTCAAACATTATATATTGTTTTAGCAGACACTCTATGGTATAAAATGGTGGTCTTTGCAACTTTTTATGTCACATGGTATTTGCGCAGCAATTTTTCAAACAAGTTTTTTTGGAGAGAAACTGTTTCATTCATAAAAAAAAACACTAAAGTTAGCACGATTTTTTTTTGTATACTAAGGAATGCTTTAATTTTTTTTACAGGTTACATGTTTAGAGTTACAGAGGAGGTCCAGTGCTAGAAATATTGCTCTCACTATAACGATCGCGGCGTATGTAATCTGTGTGTATCTGGCTCTGATACTAGCCAGTGCCTACCCAGCCACTGACTAATATCTCTCCCCAGCCTGTCCCCACACACCCTCTCACCTGCTGACCTGTGGATAGGGGAATCACTCCTGCAGTGTTATTGTGTTCTGCCAGTGAATACAATGATCAGTGAACTATAGCTGGCAGCACTGATTGTTTTGGGAAAACCTGACAGGCTGGTTGTACTCAAGTCGATTAACAGATTGACTTGTGTAAAACCAGCTAGCCCATACATAGATCGACTATGGCTGGTCTCTGCTTAATTTGCTTAATTTCAATCCATGTATGGCCCGCTTAACCACTACGCAGTCCCTAAACATCCTTCCACAAACCTTTAAATTTTTCCTTCCCAGATTCCTTCATCCTCCTCACCTGTACATAGTGCCCACTGTCATACTCTCCACACATCTCTCCTGTACATACTGCTCACTGTCAAACCCTCCACACTTCTCTCTGATACATAATGTCCACTGGCATACCCTACACGCTCCTCTCCTGTACATAGTGCCCGCTGTCATACACTTCTCTCCTGTACATACTGCTCACTGTCATAACCTCCACACTCCTCTCCTATACATAGTGCCCACTGTCATACCCTCCGCACTTCTCTCCTATACATAGTGCTCCCCGTCATAACCTCCATACTCCTCTTTTATACATACTGCTCACTGTCATACCCTCCACACTTCTCTCCTATACATAGTGTCTGCTGTCATACCCTACACACTCCTCTCCTGTACATAGTGCCCGCTGTCATACCCTACACACTCCTCTCCTGTACATAGTGCCCGCTGTCATACCCTACACACTTCTCTCCTGTACATATTGCCCTCTGTCGTACCCTCCACACTCCTCTCCTGTACATACTGCTCACTGTCATACCCTCCACACCCCTCTCCTATACATAGTGCCCACTGTCATACCCTCCGCACTTCTCTCCTATACATTAGTGCCCACCGTCATACCCTGCACACTCCCCTCCTGTACATACTGCTCACTGTCATACCCTCCACACTCCTCTCCTATACATAGTGCCCACCATCATACCCTCCACACTCCTCTCCCGTACATACTGCCAACTATCTTTCTCTCCACTTTCCCCTCCTGTACATACTGCCCCCATCATACCCTCCACACTCCTCTCCTGTACATACTGCTTACTGTCATACCCTCCACACTCCTCTCCTGTACATACTGCCCACTGTCATACCCTCCACACTACTCTCTGGTACATACTGCCCACTGTCATACCCTCCACACTCCTCTGCTGTGCATACTGCCCACTGTCATACCCTTCACACTCCTCTCCTGTACATACTGCCCACTGTCATACCCTCCACACTACTCTGCTGTGCATACTGCCCACTGGCATACCCTCCACACTCCTCTGCTGTGCATACTGCCCACTGTCATACCCTTCACACTCCTCTCCTGTACATAGTGCCTTCTGCCATACCATCCGCACTCCTCTCCTGTACATAGTGCCCACTGTTAGACCCTCCACATTCCTCTCCCTCACCTGCACATACTTCCCACTTTTATACCGTCCATACTCCTCCCCTATGCCTCTTACCCACAAAAACAGTTCTTTAAAATTATACTGAATATCCTCAATGTTTCCAGCTCTAGAAAGGGCACACTTTTGTTAGTTCAACTAAAGGAAATCTTCTCAGTCCTCATATTTGTTCTGCCCCATTATTAGTAATCATTTAATTTTGTGATTACTACTGTGATGTATAGAGGAACATAGGGGGTCTCAGCTACTCTAAATATACCACTTGTAAAAAAAAGTGTCCCTGAAATTATTTGGAATGTTGGCAACTATGCACTTAGGCACTGCCCAAGGGCCACCGGGTCAGTAGGGGGCCCCATGAGAGCCTCCTGGGATCCTGTGATATTAAAGCGGTAGTAAACTTCACTAACATTACTACTTTTTAGAGGCCCTGAGGTAGGTTATGCCACAATGTACAAGTATGCACAGCATATTAGCACATTAGGGTACACTTAAGCCCTCCAGTGCTGCGCTGTGATCAATCCGGCGGGGCCCGGGTGCTTCCATCTTCACCCGGTCTTCCTTCTGGGTTCTGTGCCTTCAGTCACTTGCCTTGGCCAGGCTGCATTGATGTCATTCCCACGCATGCCCATGCGCATCCTCTCTCTCTCATCCCCCTTTTCTTTCTCATCCTCCCTCACCCCTCTCTCATCCCCTTTCTCTCTGTCTCTCTCTGTCTCATCCTGCCTCTCTCTAATTTAATTTGTTATAACAAAAATGTTTTGCATTTTTATTTATTTATTTATTATAAAAGGCCCCACCAAAATCCTCAGCACCAGGCCCATGATGTTCTTAATCTGGCCCTGATTACTAATGTGAAATGTATTTTTCTTGCTAAAGAACATTCTTTTTTATCAAGTTATGGGTAAAGTTCTGCTTAAGACCCCTTTCACACTGAGGGGCGTATTGCAGGAGCTATGGTGTTAGAAATAGCGCCTGCAATCCGCCCTCAAACAGCTGCTCCATTGTGTCCAGTGTGAAAGCCCTCGGGCTTTCACACTGGAGCGTTGTGCTAGCAGGACGGTAAAAAAAGTCCTGCTAGCCGCATTTTTGGAGCGGTGAAGGAGCGGTGTGTTTACCGCTCCTCCACCGTTCCTGCCCATTGAAATCAGAGGGACAGTGCAGCTATACCGCCCGCAATGCGCTGCTTCATTGCGGGCGGTTTTAACCCTCTCTCAGCCGCGGGGGTTAGAAGCGCCCCTGCTAGCGGCCGAAATGTGCCGCAAATCCACCCATAGCGTCAGCTGTAAAAATAGCGCAGTTTTACCACCGTCGCTATGGGCGGCTCAGTGTGAAAGGGGTCTTAGGTGTAAAAAAACATGTTGATCGTGTCAAAAAGTGGGATTCAGTAGTTTAACAGATCAATTGGCAAGGATGAAACCTTGTCTTGAAATTTCAGAACAGGAAAAGGCATGTGGCATGAATTCACATGATTATGTTTGTCAATCACAGCCTGAGGAGGGAGCGAGGGGTAGGGCTGAGCCCCACTCTGTTTGTTTTATGGACACAGAGTGCAGAGTGGGATTTGAAAGTGAGCATGCATGAGTGCCCTCACAGCAAGAGGTTTGCTATGGAGGGCACTCAGCAGGGGGAAGAAACCAGGAGTGCACTTTGCATTAAAGTAGAACAAATAGCCTATAGCAGTGGTTCTCAACCTTTTCTAGTGCCGTGACCCCTTGATAAAATTTCCCAAGTTGTGGGGACCCCTAACAGTAAAATTATTTTTGTAGTGTGGGTTGTCAGCACCCAAGGCAAGACAAGTAATTTGCACCCCTAACCCATGGACATTTAGCGCTCCCTGAGTCCTTTCCACTCGTACAGTTTTAAAACCCCTTATGGTACATTTTAGGATGTACCACTCTTTCTCTTTGTTCTCCTGTCTTTCCCTTTTACTTTTCTCTATCCTAAATTTTTGTTTGTTTTTCCCCATCCCTCTCACTAGCCATTTCTTGTTCTTTCTCTTATTCTTTCTCTCCCTTTCTTTGTTCCTCCCCCTCTTTTTCTCTCCCTTCCATGTATTCTCTATTTTTACTCCTTGGTAGGGGGTGGGGGGAATGGGATCAGTGGCAGTGCTGGTGGGGAGTTGGGATCAGTGGCAGTGCTGGTGGGGAGTTGGGATCAGTGGCAGTGCTGGTGGGGAGTTGGGATCAGTGGCAGTGCTGGTGGGAAATTGGGATCAGCGGCAGTGCTGGCGGGGAGTTGGGATCAGTGGCAGTCCTGGCGGGGAGTTGGGATCAGTGGCAGTGCTGGGGGGAGTTGGGATCAGTGGCAGTGCTGGCGGGGAGTTGGGATCAGTGGCAGTGCTGGGGGGAGTTGGAATCAGTGGCAGTGCTGGCGGGGAGTTGGGATCAGTGGCAGTGCTGGGGGGGGGGAGTTCTGATCAGCCAACTTGCTCTTGATCAAGGTCATCTGCTGATCTGATAACTGTAGTGGGGACTTTTAATGGACACTATAATCACAGGTAGTGTTTCTCATTGTGTCTCCGACTTTGTGGTGTCTCGTAGCAGTAAAACCTATGCCAAAATCACGAGCCTCTCCCACTTCACATTCCTCACCAGTCAGCTGACCTCTAGTCTCTGCCCCCCCCAGCCATGCTGTGAACTGAATGTGTGGCTGCGAAGAGGCTGAGTGGGAGACCGCGGGCTTCAGGGACAGCCCTGCTGGGCAGCCGCAAAAAGACTGGGAGAGAGGTGCGGGCTTCAGGAACAGCCCAGGATTCGGGGACCCCTGGCAAATCATCATTCGACCCCCGAGGGGGTGCCAACTCCCAGGTTGAGAACCACTGACCTATAGCCATTAAAAATATTTGTGGCAGGGGATCCCCTTGCAAACTCCACCACTAGATGTTAAGTCCTCCAATAAAGTTTAGCTATTGCTTTCTTTGATTGTGCTGCAACAATAAGGGTTGCTTCTGAATTCAGATCAGAGTTCCCACTCTTCTGTGACTATTTGTGCTTGCTCTATAGTGGAAATTAAAAAAATGATGCAGAGGGCATGGTTATCAGAATTGTCCGTGCTGATTCACAGGTCTGTAGCTTGTCATTCAGCACCTGGCTACACCTAGTCCTACACACTGCTCGTTGGATTGACAGCATTGCTGTGTTCTCTCACTGTGAGCTGCTGTGTCTGGGAGGGGAACACGTGAGACATACAGTAAGTGAAGACGGATTTGGCTCAGTTAGGGGGAAATAAAATAAAATGTTAGTTTACTTTATGTGGCTTGTGTACCCCTTAGTAACTGGATTTGGGGCTTGTTTAGACTCAAACATTGCCATCATTCATGTGAAACTCTTTGAGTTAGAAATCAATGCATGGATATTGTAGTTTCCACCTGCACTTTCATCCAGATAAAATAAGTAGCTGTGATGGGTCATATGAATTCTCATTGATTATGATTGATTTAGTGAAGTAAGGGTTACATCTGTCAAATAGATGTTGTTTACTTTTAAACAAACAAGGGTGATAAAAATAAAGGCAACTTTGAGTGTTCTTTTAGACAATATAAGTATAAATTCACATATAATATTAAGCCTTCATTATAATTAAATGTCAACACTGAGTTATAATTAGTGGCTTGTGTAGCTAGCCCCTGGAGAGGTTAAGAGTCCTTGAAGTGGCATAGAAAACGAGTTTGCAAATGATCTACTTTTGGCTGTCAGGCAAGATGATATCATCTATGTTCACATCAAAGCAGAGCGATTATGTCTAGACAGACAGATGAACATTTTCTATCATTTATTAAAGTTTCTTTAATGTGATTGCCTCCTCCCATCCATTGGGTGACTTTTTCATTATTAGGGAAGTAGTACAAAAACACTGTCTGCAGAAGAGGAGCCACAAGTAATTTGAATTCCATGCACTTCCATTGTTTTAATAAATGTTAGGGGGGGGGGGGAAGTATGACTGTGTACTGATACAAGACCTTGTGGACATGTAAGAGCAGCTTTAAGTGCATTGTGTCTCTAAGACTCAATAAATGTCTGTTAAAAGCTGACAACTTTGAATAATGATAAAACCTCAATAGGTTGCATGTTCTCTTAAATGTCCCATGTTGTTTTTGCACTTAAAAGGGATTTGTGGGTGATGAAAGATCTGTACCTCTAAAAAGAAATAGATAGATGTTGAGAAAAAAAAAAGTATCATCTAGCTTTGCTATTGTCTTTTAAAAATTCAGGTTTCGTATGTGCACAGAAATATCCCGCCTCCCGGGATGTTCTGTGCACATACGAAACCTGTATTCTTTTATCTCAGTTCTAAGCGACATGCTATATATTGAGCAGCCTTGGTGAGGTTCACAGCCTATGCACTCATACACTTTGAAATAATGTTTCTATGCCCTACATTCGATAGTTTTTATAGATTTTTTGATATATTTGCATAATTATTGATATTTATGCCAATCTGTATGTTTATTTTCCCAAATGTCAACATGAGTATTCATTTCATTTTTTTGTTACCCATAGTATAACAGACGCCACAACCAAATCTCCTGAGGAATCTCTGCTGAGCGAAACATGTTGAGAAAGTGGTATTATCTGTTCAGTATGTCCTAAAGGGAACAATTGATTTGTGGTTTGAATATAAAGCTGTCTCATGTTTTTTAAACCATTTTTGTAATAAAGTATTTTTACTTCTATAGTAGTGTACTAGTGATTCTATCTTTTCACATATGACACCTTTAAAGTCCAGAGGCTTGTGACCTCTAGTCCCTTCAATTTTGTTGTTCAATATTGGGATGTGGTGTTCTATTTTTATCACTTATTCTTATTCTGTTTAGCTTTGTATACTGGCGCAAGGTGATTAGTGGAGGCACCTAAAGAATTGTTCACACATTCAACAAATAACCAAGTTATCTGCCTAAATTTTGAAGTGTGCCAGCAGTTTGGGAAGGTAATCCAGCAGAGTACTACTGGACTTCAGTAGTCTGATACACAAGTCAGTCAGTAGTCTGAAATCTCACAACACAAGTAGGGCTGTAGGGAACATGCATGTTCTCTAGCATGTTCTCCACCGGCTTTGCTAGTGCTTCCTCACTTTTGCAATTGAAACTTGCCTTTTTCCCTTCCTGTGTTATGCTATTCAATGACCCTTGATCTGTCATAACCAAAGGTTTTCATTGGGAAATAGACGTATGAGTGCTGCCAGCATTGCTGCAGAGGTTGAAGGGGTGGGGGGTCAGCCTTTCAGTACTCAGACTATACGCCGCACACTGCATCAAATTGATCTGCATGGCTGTCATCCCAGAAGGAAGCCTCTTCTAAAGATGATGCACAAGGAAGCCCGCAAACGGTTTGCTAAAGACAAGCAGACTAAGGACATGGATTACTGGAACCATGTCCTGTGGTCTGATGAGACCAAGATAAACTTGTCTTAATTTCTGTCACCAAATTTTGTAAATAAGTAATTTTTCTCCTTCACTGATGTGCGCTGATGAGGCGGCACTGATTAGGTGGCACTGATGGTGAGGCACTAATATGCCACACTGATGGGCACTTATAGGTGGCACTAATATGCGGCACTGATGAGCACTGATAGGCGGCACTGATGGGTTCTAAAGGTGGCACTGATAGGCGGCACTTATGGACAATGATAGGCAGCACTGATGGGCACTGATTAGCAGGCACTGACGGGCAATGAAAGGCAGCACAAACTGGCATCACTGATGGGCATTGATTGGTGTCACTAATGGGCACTGCTGAGGCTGCACTGATAATCAGGGCACTGATGATCAATGCGCTGATTACTAGATATGTGCAGAAAGATGTGTTTTGTTTTGTTTTGGATAGATTCGTTATGTTAGTAATTTCATTTAATTATGGAATTTGTTTAGTTCGTTTAGTTGGTTTCAGAATTTGTTTAGTTTTGTTTTGTTTTCGTTAAAATTTGTTTTGTTTTTTGTTAAAATGTGTTTCCTTTATTAACTTTCCACTGAATTCCAACTTTTCAGAACGATTCGAATTCTAATCGGTCGAAAAAAGATCGACCAATTTGAATTCTGTGTGAAGAATAGCTGGTTGTTAAAGCAGGATTTCACCCGCAATTTTTTTTTTTTTTTTAAAGTCAGCAGCTACAAACACTGTAGCAACTGACTTTTAATAAGGACACTTACCTGTCCTAGGTGCCCGCGATGTCAGCCCTCCCCCCAAGGCCGACCCCTCGATCGCGGAGGGTCCCGGCGCCGCCATCCTCAGTAAGGGAAACAGGCAGTGAAGCCTTGTGGCTTCACTGCCCGTTTCCTACTGCGCATGCGTGAGGCTCGCGCCATTTTGTGAATGGGCGGCTGCTTTCTGGGATACACACAGTTCCCAGAAGGCAGCGAGGAGGAAGAAGACCTGCCGAGGTGGAGGAAGAGGCAGATTAGCAAGTTCCATATAGCAACCGCCCTTTCTGGTAAGTAACATTTTTTTTTTTTTTTCAATTTTGTTTTTATTTTTTTTTTAAGTATTTTGGTGTATTTTTTTTTTTTAGGGTGGAACACCACTTTAAGCAGCGGGCAGGGAAGTCGGCTGCCGGCGTCATTAACAACCATGACTTATTTGTCAGCTGGCTTCCCCACTGACAGATGAGTGTAAAGAAAAGAATGCCAGCATTGCCCAGCAATAGAAAAGGTTGAAAAAAACAATGTGGGCATACTAGGCCCTTCAGTCTGATCCGAATTCTAATTGTTCTGTAAAGTTGGAATTCATTAGAAAAATAAACTGAACACATTTTAATGGATTTTGTAGAAATCAATTACTATTCGTTGCTATTTCATTCGGAGATTCGGATGTATCTGAATCTCCAAATAACCAAAAATTTGTCAGAATTTGTATTCGGACTGAAATGAATTGTACATGTCTACTGATTATCTGTACAATCTCCTCTGAGAGGAGATGCCGCTGATCAACTCTCATTGCCTCACACAGTGAGGCGAGGAGAGGCGATAAACGGCACTTCCGTGTTAACATGTGATCGGCTGTGATTGGCTTTTACCCAGATCTGGGTGGCGCCGTGTCCTAGGCACATGGCAAGACCACAACCTCCCTGCTGCACGCCTACCGCGGGTGCACGAGAACGGTGACACTGGGGCAATGTCATATGATGTTGCCCCAGAGCAAGAGGGGATCCCGTCCGCTGTCATTTTATTATACAGCAGGTAAGAAGTAGTTAAACAAAAAAACGCTCCTCCACCGATGCCATGACATCACAGGTGGGCGGGTCTTCGGGTTACCTCACCTGATGGCCACGGCAGGAGCAAGCGTTGGTGGAGAAGCTTTTTTTTATAACGGGTCGGCTGTGGTGATGGAAATCGTGATTGACTTTGGAGCTACCACGGAGGACATTATTCATTTTAATAAACTTTTTTCTTTTTTTTTAACACTACACTGCTATTTTGAGGGTGAATGTGTAGGGGGTACAATGTACCCCCTACTCATTCACATTGGAGGGTGAGATCCAGGGGCACCCTTTCTTAAAGGAAGCTTCCAGATTCCAAAAAGCCCCCCTGCCTGCAGACCTCCACAACCAATGGCCAGGGTTTTTGGGAAGATGCCCTTGTCCCCATCAAATAGGGACAAGGTGCTTTGGGGCAGGGGGGCAGAGCCCCTGCCCCAAAACACCTACCCTCCCATGTTGAGGGTATGTGGCCTGGTATGGTTCAAGAAGGGGGCTTGTGCCCCCCCCTCTCCTGACCTGCCGGGCTGCATGCTCCGATAAGGGTCTGGTATGAATTTTGGGGGGACATTACGCAGTTTTTTGGAAGAGATTTTGGGTGGGGATTCACCCCAAAATCCATACCAGACTGCCATTACTAGAAAAAGTAAAATTAAAAAATTGCAATAATTTTATCCTCTATTTTGTAGACAAAAAAAGGCGTGGGCCCCGCCAGGTCCATTCCAGGCCCATACCAGGCCCTTCAGGTCTAGTATGGATTCGGAGGGGGCCCCCCATGCCAAATAAAAAATGGCGTGGGGTCCCCCCAAAATCCATACCAGACCCTTATACAAGCATGCGGCCCGGCAGGTTAGGAAAGGGAGAGGACGAGCGAACGCTCCTCCCCCCTCCTGAACCCCCCAAAGCACCTTGCCCCCCTCGGTAATGATTAAGCACAAGATGTTGGTGTTGGTGTGAAAAGCGTCAACGTGACCTCGTGTTGGTGTCTTTGGTGTTATCACTTTGAACAATAAAAGGCAATCGGAATTCCTGGATGTGCAGCAATTTCTTTTCTTACAAGTTTCCCACGGAGGCGGGCCAGGGCTGGCACTCTACAAGACATTCCACCTCAGGTTATCATCATACACCTGGAGCAGCGGCTCTTTTTCTTTGTACCTTGCCCCCATGTTGATGGGGACAAGGGCCTTTTCCCAACAACCCTGGCCTGTGGTTGTCGGTGTCTGAGGGTGGGGGGGCTTATCGTAATCTGGAAGCCCCCAGATCTCGCCCCCCCATGTGAATGGGCATCATACCCCTACCCATTCACCCCAAAAAGCAGTGAAATATTAAAAAAAAAAACAAGAGAAGACAAGCCTTTTATAAAAAAATTGTCTTCTCCCGAGCTGTCTTCTCCTGATGCCTCTCTTGTTGGACTTTTTTGTGATTGCTTTTTTTAATTCTGCATTTATCATTGCATTTAACTTGGATTATGTGATTATCTTTTTGTGCTAGCTGCATTTGTTTTTAGGTTATTTAGGAATTATTTTTTGCACTGATTGCTTTATTCATATTAACTTGGGGTACGCTGTACCCGATACCCATTCAAATAGGGGGGGCTGACACTGAGGTGCTTTTCAGGTGCTTTTAGAAATAAAAAAGGGCTTGAAATGCTCACAAAAACCTATTTCCATTAAAATCAATGGATGCTTTCACACTAGGGCTGTGCGCTGGCGGGGCGGTAAAATAACTCCTGCAAGCAGCATCTTTGGAGCAGGTTTGGAGCGCTAAAAAAAATACCTTGAAAACGCCCCTTTCCATTGAAATGAATGGGAAGGTTCTCCAAAGCACCTGAAAAGCGCACGAAAAGCACCTCAAAATTGTACTTTTGAGTCACGTGTCCTTAAAAAAAAAGTGCACCGCTAGCGATTTAAAAGAGATTGAAAAGTGCCACAAAAGCACCGACGTTTTATGGGCAGTTTTTCCAGCGCCTCAGTGTGAAAGGGGTCTTAGGCATTCAGGCAATTTTTTAAACTGATGTAAATGCAGCCCATTGTTTTTAATGAGCCTGTGCAGACAGGTGTGCAAAGTTGTGCTGTGTATAGATCAGAAAACAAAGCAAAATAAAATCTGCATGCTGGACAGTATTTTATATGCAACTACATGCATTTATGCCAGGGGCGGATCCAGAGTCTTTTCTCGGGAGGGGCACTGTCAAAAAATATGTTTTTTTTTGTGGGAAATTTATCAGGGAAATGGCTGGTGTCGACGCTTCAATCATCCCGGCAACCATGGTTGTTATGGTATCAGGATGATTGAAGCGCATTATTTCTATTATTACATTGTAATATAAAATTAAATAGTTAAATGCAGAATCAGTGGGAGCTCCGAGTGTGTCACTTGCCACTGTCGCCTGCAATTAGTGGGAGCCCTGAGCGTGTCACTTGCCACACGTTGCGGATTTTCATTTGCCACGTCACCTGCCACATCTTGTGGATTGTCACTTGCCACACCTTGTGGATTGTCACTTTCCACATCACCTGCCACACCTTGTGGATTGTCACTAGCCACACCTTGCGGATTGTCACTTGCCACGTCACCCGCCACACCTTGCTGATTGTCACTTGCCTGCCACCAGATGCAGATTGTCATTTGCCACGTCACCTGACACAATTTGCGGATTGTCACTTGCCACGTCGCCTGCCACACCTTGCGGATTGTCACTAGCCACACCTTGCGGATTGTCACTTGCCACGTCACCCGCCACACCTTGCTGATTGTCACTTGCCTGCCACCAGATGCAGATTGTCATTTGCCACGTCACCTGACGCAATTTGCGGATTGTCACTTGCCACGTCGCCTGCCACACCTTGCGGATTGTCACTAACTTGCCTGCTAAGGTGCAGTTTTGGTTGTCTCTTGCGGTGTCCCAGACTCCCAGATAATGTAATCTTTCTGCTGCCTGCACAGTGAGGGCGGAAGTCACTGCAGGAATGCAGGGCAGGCACGGGCCGTGAGAGATGATCTCATCTCTCTGCTCCCCTGCTCCCGGCTAGCTGATTGGCCAGCTGCCACACTGAGCCTACTCACTCTCACCTGCGCTGCCAACACACTGAGCAGCACGGTCTGCCCACGAACCGCGCCGCCCGCCCACAAACCGTGCCGCAAGTGGAGCTTTCTTACCCTTTCTTACCCGTCTGTGGAGCCACACGCTATCGCACCTGCCCGCAGAGCGGCCCGACGTAACTCACTGACGTCACTCTATGCTAGACGCCAAGCGGCCCAGGCGTTAGCAACGAGTGCAGGGAAGAGGCTCCACCCACCTCCTTCTCCGCTCCTGGTATCGTGTCAGTGCGCCGCGTAACTACATTAGACGAGTCTCTCTCTCGGCGCCGCTGATCGGCTGATGTGAGAAACAGAGAGAGACTCAGAGAGGCAGCGGCAGCGGCAGAACAAGTACTGTATATACTCGAGTATAAGCCGACCCGAATATAAGCCGAGGCACCTAATTTTACCCCAAAAAACTGGGAAAACGTATTGACTCGAGTATAAGCCTAGGGTGTCCATCTGCATGCCTCACTGTGCCTCACTTTGCCTCACTGTGCCCATGACTAGACTGATGTTTAACATGGGAGTCTATGGAAGGAGTGCCCGGATTTGAAAAATCGGTTCTCCCCGACCGTAGGACTTCCAGACACCAAACTTCGTACACTCGTAGAGAAGACATGGGGCTACATGTGTGCCAAGTTTGGGGTCCAGAGGACCTACGACCGGCCGGTACCAGGTCCACAAATTTACCAGAGAAATGACCGTTTAACATTGGAGTCTATGGAAGGGGTGCCCGAGTTTAAAAGATCTGTGCTCCCCGGACGTAGGTCCCCCAGACACCAAACTTTGCACACTTGTAGAGGAGACATGGGGCTACACGTGTGCCACGTTTGGGGTCCAGGGGACCTATGGCCGGCCGGTACAACAGAGCACGCAAGTGAGTGAGACAGATGGTCTCGGGGGGGGGGGGGCAATTGCCCTGTTGCTCCCCCCCCCCTGGATCCGCACCTGATCTATGCATACAACACATACCAAGGAAAGCTAAAATAATCTTTGTGCACATTCACGCAAATGTGCAGAAAAAAATAATAGACACATTTACTGCCTATCCATGCATTTTCATGCAGGAATTTTCTGCCAGGTTTCTGATGTTCATACATCAGTATTGTGTGTAAGTCCCCTCTAGGAGTTTTTATTCTTGCTGTATTCTTCATTAAATGTAAGAATACCTCAGCAAATACTGCGTAATGTTCTTTTTGATGTTTTGTGTCATACAGGGCAAGAGAGAAAGAACTGTCATGTCCTGCTAGTGGAGTCCTGGAGACTTGTATGAAGCGGGTTCAAAATTGAAATGTTATTTATATGGGTTTACTTGCTGATTAGTAATAATATGCACTGCTCAAAAAAAATTAAAGGAACACTTTGAAAACACATCAGATCTCAACGGGACAAAATCTCTTGATGGATATCTATACTGATATGGACTGGGTAATGTGTCAAGAATGAAGGGATGGCACATCATTTGATGGAAATGAAAATTATCCACCTACAGAGGGCTGAATTCAAAGACACCCCGAAAATCAAAGTGAAAAAATTATGCAGCAAGCTAGTCCATTTTGCTGAAATTTCATTGTAACAACTCAAAATGGTCCTCAGTAGTTAGTTTGTATGGCCCCCAAGTGCTTGTATGCATGCCTGACAACATCAGGGCATGCTCCTAATGAGACGATGGATGGTGTGCTGGGGTATTTCCTCCCAGATCTGGACCAGAGCATCACTGAGCTCCTAAACAGACTGAGGTGCAACCTGGCAGCACCGGATGGACCGAAACATAATGTCCCAGGATTAGATGAGGATTGGATTTAGGTCAGGTGAGCGTGGGGGCCATATAATGGTATCAATTTCTTCATCCTCCAGGAACTGTCTCCATGCTCTCGCCACATGAGGCCGGGCATTGTCGTTCCTCACCAGGAGGAACCCATGACCCACTGCACCAGCGTAGGGTCTGACAATGGGTCCAAGTATTTCATCCCGATACCTAATGGCAGTCAGGGTGCCATTGTGTAGCCTGTAGAGGTCTGTGCGTCCCTCCATGGATATGCCTCCCCAAACCGGTTATGCTGAACGATTTTACAGGCAGCATAAAGTTCTCCGCGGCTTCTCCAGACCATTTAACGTCTGTCACATATGCTCAGGGTGAACCTGCTCTCATCTGTGAAAAGCATGGGGCACCAGTGGTGGACCTGCCAATTCTGGTGTTCAATAGAAAATGCAAATCGAGCTCCACAGTGTCCGGCAGTGAGCACAGAGCACACTAGAGGATGTCGGGCCCTCAGGCCACCCCCAAGGAGTCTGTTTCGGATTGTTTAGTCAGAGACATTCACACCAGTGGCCTGCTGGAGGTCATTTTGTAGGGTTCTGGCAGTGCTCATCCTGTTCCTCCTTGCACAAAGGAGCAGATACCGGTCCTGCTGATGGGTTAAGGACCTTCTACGGCTCTGTCCAGCTCTCCTAGAATAACTGCCTGTCTCCTGGTATCTCCTCCATGCTCTTGAGACTGTGCTGGGAGACACGGCAAACCTTCCGGCAATGACACGTATTGATGTGCCATCCTGGAGGAGTTGGACTGCCTGTGCACCCTTTATAGGGTCCAAGTATCGCCTCATACTACCAGTGGTGACCCTGACCCTAGCCATATGCAAAACTAGTGAAAAACAGTCAGAAAAGATGAGTAGAGAAAAAAATGTCAGACACCTCCACCTGAAAAAACATTCCTGTTTTGGAGGTTGTCTCATTGTTGCCCATCTAGTGCACCTGTTGTTAATTTCAATTAACAGCAAAGCCGCTGAAACTGATTAACAACCCCCTCTGTATACACCCCTCCCCCTCTGCTACTTAACTGACCAGATCAATATCCCAGGAGTTCTGATTCAAAAGTGTTCCTTAAATTTTTTTGAGCAGTGTACTTTTTGGCCTGTCTGTGTAGAATTAAGTTATTAGGTTAAAGTATATGTAATTACTATCAATGAACTACTCCTATTTTGCTCCATTTTGGTCTGTTTAACCACTTGGCCTCTGGAAGGTTTTACCTCCTTCATAACCAAGCCATTTTTTGCTATATAGCACTGTGCTATTTTAACTAGCAATTGCGAGGTCACGCAACACTGTACACAAATGAAATTCATGGCATTTTTTTCCCCACAAATAGAGCTTTCTTTCAGTGGTATTTGATCACCACTGGGTTTTTTATTTTTTGCTATATAAATGAAAGAAAGTCCAAAAATTTTGAATTATATTTTCTACTTTTTGTTATAAATCATATCCAATAAAATCTCATTTCTTTATAAAATCAGGCCAAATCTTTTTTCCGAGTAAGTGTATATTATTTGGTTTGTGTGAAAGTTATAGCATCTGCCATCTACACATTATAGAATACATCATTGAAAATGAATGCTGATGTACCGAAGGCCTACCTCATTTCTAGAGGCCCTTAAAATGCCAGGACAGTGCAAATACCCCCAAAATTACTCCTTTTTGTAAAATAGACAGTCTGGGCTATTTAGTTAGAAGCATGGCAATTTTGTTGTAATTTTTTGTCACATTTTGTTTGTAAAATAAAGAAATTAAATAAAATGTGTTTTTTTTTTTTTTTTTCACATTTTTTTTTACATGCTGTTACCAGTGCAGTACAACATCATTATAATATAATTGGTGTGGCAGTGATCAGGAATACTGACTGGTGACAGTGTGTTAAAAAAAATGAACATTTGTTAACTTTTTTTTTCTTTTTTACCATTTTCTTTTACATACTTTTATCAGAGTAATTCAGTGTCACCATAGTTAGGACCCTTTCACACGGGCTGTCCAATCAGGTCCACATGTCAGTTTTTCAGGTGGACCTGATTGGACCTTGTATTTTCCCCCATGGAGTGGCGGATGTCAGCTGTCCGCTGTCATCCGCTGCTATCTGTTCCTGTCTGCAAAATCCAGATGGATGGTGGTCCTATTTTCCATCCGTCTGGCAGGTCAGATAGCATTGGATGAAAACAGACTGGTGGTCCGTTTTCACCTGATTTTCCCAGGACAGTATCTGTCTCCGCTCTGCACTGTGAGCAGAGACGGACCTGTCATTCGCCTGCTCAACGGGGATCAGCGGAGCGATCCCCCCCCTGAGCAAGAGCATGCCAAACAGAGACACCTGTGTAAAAGGGGTCTTAGTGACTCTGTACTACTCTGGGGAGTAGGGGGGGGGGGTAATTGGGGATTTTTTTTCACTTTGATTGCTTTTACAGTGATGATCACTGTAACATCAATGCTTTGAACTGTCACGAATGGGTTACATTCATAACAGCTGTGTGCTGCGACTGGCCCACAGCTATCACATGGTACGAGGTGTTGTGATTGGCTCAGGTACCATGTGATAGCTGTGGTCCAATCACAGCATCACAATACTAAGCACAGCTGTTATGAATAAAACCTATTCATAACAGTTTTGTTTACATTGTGATCATGTGATACCCCAGCTGCTCAAAGCGGACAGGTACCAGAATAAAGGTGAAGGGCAAAGCATGAAATGTCCCCGCTCGCACCACCTGTGGGATCGTGGCAGACCAATAGTTCAATTGATTAAAGTCAGTTAAGCCAATAAAAAAACGGCCCTCTGGCATGAGACTCAACCTGTAAAAGGAATAGAGGATGCATCATTAGTGGGCAGAAGGCGACGAGGATCAGAAAGGAGCACATCCCACCCTCCCTCCCTGTGGTGGCCCAATTTATGAGGTTTGTCCCTTCCTTTGGTAAGGGGATATTATAGTTGATGTTAAAATTATAGCTAGAGCCTAAATGGCTGAGCTATATATATATATATATATATATATATATATATATATATATATATATATATAATATGGTTATATCAGAAAAGGTGCAAAAAAATAGGCCTACATTGCACTTCTCAACGCCAATGAAAAAATTAAAAGCTCTGAGACTCCTCTTATAACTGAAATAAATCAGCTGAAGGGTAAGTAAAATAAATAAACAGAGTATAGCTAGTATCAAGGTGAATTAAAACAATGATAAAAGCAAGGCAGCAGCTACTTAAAGTATAAAATGAACAATCTCATAAAATACACAGATAAAACCATATAGATATCAAATTTTGGAACCATAGATAGTCCAAATGATAAAACAGCGCTGAATTTGGATAAGTGTCCAAAAAAGCACATAAAGCATTTGTAGATGACGTGTCAACAGTAGATCATAAAGTGATGAGTGCTTCTAGGGGTTCAGTCTATAGTGCAGCCTACACCAGCTCCCAATCTATTTTTTGGGGGTTATTTATTTATTCATTAAAGCAGGATTACACAATTTTAGTGCTTTTGTGTCTTTATATGAATTCAACTGGAAACTAACCCATGCTGCCCCTGGTGGTGATGACGGAAGTTGACGTGTGAGAGTTTTCTAAATAAGGCTTATATTATTCATCTTTCTGGTGAGTTTGTACCCATGGGCGTAGCATAAGGGATTGCAGGGGTCATAATCGCAACCCCACCCCTAGCTCCAGGGAGCCCCTGCAGCTTCCCTGTCATATTATCATATCATCCAAAAAGTCCAGCTCCGATCTGCCCAAGGGCCCCACAGCCACACTTTAGTACTGGGCTTCCACTTTGCCTTCCACGGTCAACACCCCTCCGTTCTCATTGGCTGGGGACAAGCTGTGAGCCATTTCCTGAATGGAGAGGAGCACAGGGTGAGAACAGCCCAGGGCCCAGGTAAACGTTTGCATTGGGGCCCACAAGCTTCAAGCTACGTCTCTGAATATACCATTAAAAGTGATATTTGTGCAATAGGCGGAAAAAATTCTGATATTGGTTTGTGTATAAAAAGATGGGCCTGCTCATACTTGTATGGGAAACATACAGATATGAACAGGCCTAAGGGCTTATTTAGTGCCAGTATTTAATCTATGGGCAATAGCTAGTATGTTATATACCTGACTACAAACATTATTTTTTATTTTTGGAGTGTAAGGCCCCTTTGAGATGGGAGTTCTGATCAGGTCCGCATGTCAATTTTTCAGGCAGGCCTAATCGGAAGGTCCTATAGACAGGCTGTTGTAAATTTACTACCTACCTTTGGGTCCAATCAGGCCCACTAAAAAAAAGGTAGAGGACTCCATCTTCTTCTGTTTAGGGAGAGTGGATCGAAGGTAGCTCAGTGTAAACTGACAGCAGAGTCTGTTTAAACCCTGACGCCCATACAACAGTGAGAGCTCTCTCCATGTCCACTCTGCAAAAATGGTACGGACACGAATGTGTCACTCACCTGCTCTGCTCCGATCAGCAGGGGATATGCTCACAGATCCCCTGTTGATCACAACTGAATCCACCCCGTGTATGAGGGGCCTAAAGATGACCTTAGGATTTCACTGATATTACTTATTTTAATCTTAATAATGCCTAAAGATAACGACAACAATGGCATTCAACTGCTAAACTGTACTGTTTTAATAAACCAGCACTTGGCTTATGGGGCCAGTCATTTAAATATTTGACATAGATTGCTGACGGGTGCAATTCTGTTTATGAGTAAAACATCAGTTTAATGTCTATGTGTCTGTAGGAGGTCTCTGTTCAGGATTATGCAAGCCTCCAGGCAAGGTGTATTGTACAACGTAGTCAATGGTGAGCGGCTGTCTGTCAGTCAAGTTAGAGGTAACCCTTTATTTGTAAGAAGAAGGTTGTGTCTGTGAGAAGTGTTTCTGCCAAGTTAAAAAGTGTTCTGCATGCTTGAAAGATTTCATAATTGTTTTATAGCAGAATAAATGCGTAGTAATTCCTTAAGCCAGGCAAGGTTTAACACAAGAAATAATGGGTTTTATAAGATTAAAATATGTTTTTTTTCTGACGGCTATATTTATATTGTTATAGTGATATTTTTTCCATTACATAAATACTTTTAACATTTTTAGTAGCCACAATCTGAGGTAAGAAATTACTCTGAGCCCCTATGACCTACATTGTTGACACTAGCTACCAAAGTAAAAGTCAAAGCTGTTGTGGTTTCTCTTTCATTTGGCCTTACTTAAAGAGGAGCTCTGGTCAGTTATAAAAAATATACAGTCAGCACCTACAAATACTGTAGCTTCTAAATTTTAATATACAGACACTTACCAGCTCTGGATTCCAATCCTGTCATCACTGGGGCCAGCTTTTCACCAGTAGAGATGAGCTTTATGTTCGGGTCGAACATGAGTTTGACTCAAACATTGGCTGTTCGCCCGTTCGCCGAATAGTGAACAATTTGGGGTGTTCACGGCAAATTCGAAAGCCGCGGAACACCCTTTAAAAGCCTATGGGAGAAATCAAAAGTGCTAATTTTAAAGGTTAATATGCAAACTATTGTCATAAAAAACCTGCGTTGCATCAGAGGGGGGCAGGGTCACCCGTACATGTCACTGGGTAACCCCGGAGTTTCCCAGTTGCGTCAGAGGGGGGTGGGGTCACCCGCACATGTGACGGGTGGCCCTGCCCTCAGCTATATAAGAGCTGTCGCGGCAGGAGAGCGTCATACAGCGGGTGCCTCCCATGACACGGCAGGATCGTGTCGGCGTGTTCTCCGTATCCTCCGCCCAAGAATGGATTTACATCGCTGGAATTTGTTTTTCTTTTTAATAAAGGACTTGTCCCAAGCTGTCTACTGTGGTTTTTAAAAAAATGTACACTTTTTTGTGAAATGGTAGGGGTACAATGTACCCCGTTACCAATTCACATAGGGGGGTGGGATCTGGGGGTCCCCTTTGTTAAAGGGGTCTTCCAGATTCTGATAAGCCCTCACCCGCAGATGCCCACAACCACCGGGCAAGGGTTGTGGGGATGAGGCCCTTGTCCCCATCAACATGGGGACATCCTCCCCATATTGAGGGCATGTGGCCTGGTACGGTTCAGGAGGGGGGCGCTCTCTCATCCCCCCCTCTTTTCCTGCGGCCTGCCAGGTTGCGTGCTCGGATAAGGGTCTGGTATGGATTTTTGGGGGGAACCCCACGCCAATTTTTTTTTATTTTGGCGCGGGGTTCCGGATTTTGAGGGGGGCCTCTACTTTTTTTTAAATTGGCGCAGGGTTCCCCTTAATATTCATACCAGACCCAAAAGGCCTACTAATGGACTGGGAGGGGAACCCATGCCATTTTTTTCAATGACTTTTATCTGTATTGCCGGGACCCGACAATTCATTATAGCCACGAGTAGTTTTAAATTACTTTTTTTCCTTTAGAAATGTCATTTTGTGCAGGGACTATTCTAAATACGGGAAACATGCGCCACTTTACAGGCATACTATAGACACCCCCCAGGTACGAAATTTAAAGGAATATTTTACTTTCATTGTTTCACTTTAACCACTTAACGACCGCCCACTGTAAATATACGTCAGCAGAATGGCACCGACAGGCAGAATCACGTATATGTACGTGATTGCCTTTGTATAGTTGGGGGTCCGATCGGACCCCCCTTCTTTACAGTGAGCGGTCGTTTTACCTTCGGGAGCGATCCGGCATGAGGGGACGGCCGTTCGATTCCGGCCACCCCCTCTCGATCGCTCCCGGCGAATGAGAGAGCTTCCCCTGCCTGCCAGGAAGGAGGAAGTGATGTCATCTCTCCTGGGGCGCTCACATATACCGAGCGCCGTACAGGAGAAGATGCCAGGTTAGTACACAGAACAGCACACTGACACCAGGACACATAGGCACATAAATCGCCCCCCTGGGCCCCCCCAGACACCCCCAGATCACCCCCCAGCCCCCCCCAGCCCCCAGTCACAGTGTCACTGATTGCAGTGACCATTTATTTAGTGATCACTGCAATCAGTGACATTTGTGACTGTAAAAGTGTCAGTACATTTAGTTTTAGGTCCAGTGTAGCCCCCTAACCCCCCCTAATAAAGGTTTAACCCCCTGATCACCCCCCAGATAACCCTTTCACCCCCTATCACCACTGTCACTAAGCAATCATTTTTCTGATCGATGTCTTAGCGTCGGTGATGCTGATCGGTAGCCAGTAATTTTTTTTAGGTTCGCCGCAGGTTTTTATAGCGTCGGGTACCCCCATATATTACCTAATGAAGGTTTAACCCCCTTGATCGCCCCCCAGGTAACCCTTTCACCCCCTATCACCACTGTCACTAAGTTATAATTTTTCTGATCGATGTCTTAGCGTCGGCGATGCTGATCGGTAGCCAGTAATTTTTTTTAGGTTCGCCGCAGGTTTTTATAGCGTCGGGTACCCCCATATATTACCTAATGAAGGTTTAACCCCCTTGATCGCCCCCCAGGTAACCCTTTCACCCCCTATCACCACTGTCACTAAGTTATAATTTTTCTGATCGATGTCTTAGCGTCGGCGATGCTGATCGGTAGCCAGTAATTTTTTTTAGGTTCGCCGCAGGTTTTTATAGCGTCGGGTACCCCCATATATTACCTAATAAAGGTTTAACCCCCTTGATCACCCCCCAGGTAACCCTTTCACCCCCTAGCACCGCAGTGGCTATGCGATCATTTTTCTGATCGATGTCTTAGCGTCGGTGATGCTGATCGGTAGCCAGTAATTTTTTTTAGGTTCGCCGCAGGTTTTTATAGCGTCGGGTACCCCCATATATTACCTAATAAAGGTTTAACCCCCTTGATCGCCCCCCCAGGTAACCCTTTCACCCCCTATCACCACTGTCACTAAGCGATCATTTTTCTGATCGATGTCTTAGCGTCGGCGATGCTGATCGGTAGCCAGTAATTTTTTTTAGGTTCGCTGCAGGTTTTTATAGCGTCGGGTACCCCCATATATTACCTAATAAAGGTGTAACCCCCTTGATCACCCCCCAGGTAACCCTTTCACCCCCTAGCACCGCCGTCACTATGCGATCATTTTTCTGATCGATGTCTTAGCGTCGGTGATGCTGATCGGTAGCAAGTAATTTTTTTTAGGTTCGCCGCAGGTTTTTATAGCGTCAGGTACCCCCATATATTATCTAATAAATGTTTAACCCCCTGATCGCCCCCAGGTAACCCTTTCACCCCCTATCACCACTGTCGCTAAGCAATCGTTTTTATGATCGTTGTCTTAGTGTCGGTGATGCCGATAGGTAGCCAGTAATTTTTTTTTAGGTTCGCCGTCAGGTTTTTATATAGCGTCAGGTACCCCCATATATTACCTAATAAAGGTTTTAACCCCCTAATTGCCCCTAGTTAACCCTTTCACCAGTGATCATCATATAAGTGTTACGGGTGACGCTGGTTAGTTAGTTTGCTTTTTATAGTGTCAGGGCACCCGCCATATATAACCCAATAAAGGTTTAACCCCCTGATCGCCCGGCGGGTGATATCAGTTAGGTTTTAGCGTCAGAGAGGGTCTGCGTCACACCCCAGGCAGCGTCAGGTTAGTGCCAGTAGCGCTAACACCCACACATGAAGCATACACCCCCCTTAGTGGTATAGTATCTGATCAGCTCAATATCTGATCTGATCAGATCTATACTAGCGTCCCCAGCAGTTTAGGGTTCCCAAAAACGCAGTGTTAGCGGGATCAGCCCAGATACCTGCTAGCACCTGCGTTTTGCCCCTCCGTCCAGCCCAGGCCACCCAAGTGCAGTATCGATCGATCACTGTCACTTACAAAACACAACACACATAACTGCAGCGTTCGCAGAGACAGGCCTGATCCCTGCGACTCCAGTGCTGTAGGAGGTAATTTCACCACCACAGTTAAAAAAAAAAAGCATATATGCCGAAGCATTGGGGCAGCAGGGGCGGAGGAGCGATTTTGCTCCTAATGCCGCATACATATGGTCGAAATTCCGACGGAGGCTTGCCCGTGGAAAAGTCTGACCATATGTACGCGGCATAACTTTTGCGAGAAGATGCCCCCATGCTTCGGCATATATAAATGGTGCATGTATGCCCATCATTAGAAGTGGGTGGATGAAGGGCGGTATTCTAATGGTGGGCATACCCACCGATCAATCTTTTTTTTTCGTTCAGCCAACAGGCTGCATGAAAAAAAAGATTACAATACATGTCCAACAAGGACCAGCAACGTACTGGTATGTTGCTGGACTTTGAATGTTTATACCAGAATGATGCCTGCGGGTTTAGGTATCATCTTGGTATCATTCTTTTCAGCCAGCGGCCGGCTTTCATGTAAAAGCAATCCTAGTGGCTAATTAGCCTCTGGACTGCTTTTACAAGCAGTGGGAGGGAATGTCCCCCCCCCGGATATAAAAAGCGCCATTGGGAAATTGGGAAAGCATTTTATCACACCGATCTTGGTGTGGTCAGATGCTTTGAGGGCAGAGGAAAGATCTAGGGTCCAATAGACCCCAGTTTTTTCAAAAAAGAGTACCTGTCATTACCTATTGCTATCATAGGGGATATTTACATTCCCTGAGATAACAATAAAAGTGATAAAAATAAATAAATATGGAAGCAACAGTTTAAAAATAAAATAAAAAAGCAAAATTAATAATAAAAAAAAAAAAAAAAAAAAAGCACCCCTGTCCTGCCCTGCTCTTGCCCAATGGCGAACGCAAGCGTTGGTCTGGCGTCATATGTAAACAGCAATTGCACCATGCATGTGAGATATCACCGCGAAGGTCAGATCGAGGGCAGTCATTTTAGCAGTAGACCTCCACTGTAAATCTAACGGGGTAACCTGTAAATGCTTTTAAAGGCTTTTAAAAATGTATGTAGTTTGTCGCCAATGCGCGTTTGTGCGAAATTTTAAAGCATGTCGTGTTTGGTATCTATGTACTCGGCCTAAGATCATCTTTTTTATTTCATCAAACATTTGGGCAATATAGTGTGTTTTAGTGCATTAAAATTAAAAAAAGTGTATTTTTTCCCCAAAAAATCAGTTTGAAAAATCGCTGCGCAAATACTGTGTAGAAAAAAAAATGCAACACCCACCATTTTATTCTGTAGGGCCTTTGCTTTAAAAATATATATAATGTTTGGGGGTTCAACATAATTTTCTTGCAAAAAAAATATGTTTTCATGTAAACAAAAAGTGTCAAAAAGGGCTTTGTCTTCAAGTGGTTAGAAGAGTGGATGTAAGCTTCCTAATGTTGTGTATAAAATGCCAGAACAGTTCAAAACCCCCCCAAATGACCCCATTTTGGAAAGTAGACACCCCAAGCTATATACTGAGAGGCATGTCGAGTCCATGGAATATTTTATATGTTGACACAAGTTGCGGAAAAAATATTTTTTTTTTTTGCACAAAGTTGTCACTAAATGATATATTGCTCAAACATGCCATGGGCATATGTGGAATTACACCCCAAAATACATTCTGTTGCTTCTCCTGAGTACGGGGATACCACATGTGTGAGACTTTTTGGGAGCCTAGCCGCGTACGGGACCCCAAAAACCAATCACCGCCTTCAGGCTTTCTAAGGGTGTCAATTTTTGATTTCACTTCTCACTGCCTATCACAGTTTCGGAGGCCATGGAATGCCCAGATGGCACAAAACCCCCCCAAATGACCCCATTTTGGAAAGTAGACACCCCAAGCTATTTGCTGAGAGGTATTGTGAGTATTTTGCAGATCTCGCTTTTTGTCACAAAGTTTTGAAAATTGAAAAAAAAAAGAAAAAAAAAAAAAAAAGTTCTTTCTTCATTTTCAAAAACAAATGAGAGCTGTAAAATACTCACCATGCCTCTCAGCAAACAGCTTGGGGTGTCTACTTTCCAAAATGGGGTCATTTGGGGGGGTTTTGTGCTATTTTGGCATTTTATGGCCTTCAAAACTGTGATAGGTAGTGAGGAGTGAAATCAAAAATTTGCGCCCTTAGAAATCCTGGAGGCGGTGCTTGGTTTCCGGGGTCCCGTACGCGGCTAGGCTCCTAAAAAGTCCCACACATGTGGTATCCCCGTACTCAGGAGAAGCAGCAGAATGTATTTTGGGGTGCAATTCCACATATAACCATGGCATGTGTGAGCAATATATCATTTAGTGACAACTTTTTGTAATTTTTTTTATTTTTTTGTCATTATTCAATCACTTGGGACAAAAAAAAAATATTCAATGGGCTCAACATGCCTCTCAGCAATTTCCTTGGGGTGTCTACTTTCTAAAATGGGGTCATTTGGGGGGGTTTTGTACTGCCCTGTCATTTTAGCACCTCAAGAAATGAGATAGGCAGTCATAAATTAAAAGCTGTGTAAATTCCAGAAAATGTACCCTAGTTTGTAAACGCTATAACTTTTGCGCAAACCCATAAATATACGCTTATTGACATTTTTTTTACTAAAGACATGTGGCTGAATACATTTTGGCCTAAATGTATGACTAAAATTGAGTTTATTCGATTTTTCTTATAACAAAAAGTAGAAAATATCATTTTTTTTCAAAATTTTCAATCTTTTTCCGTTTATATTGCAAAAAATAAAAATCGCAGAGGCAATCAAATACCATTAAAAGAAAGCTCTATTTGTGGGAAGAAAAGGACGCAAATTTCGTTTGGGTACAACATTGCATGTCCGCACAATTTACAGTTAAAGCAGTGCAAAATTCTGAATTCACCTCTGGTCCTTTAGCTACCAAATGGTCCGGGGCTTAAGTGGTTAAGCATTATTAAAATCACTGCTCCCAAAAAAAGTAAGTTTTTTAAACTTTTTTTTGCATTGATACAGGTCCCCAAACACTTTTTATAACAATAACTTGCATATTAACCTTTAAAATTAGCACTTTTGATTTTTCATGTTCGTGTCCCATAGACTTTAACGGTGTTCGCGTGTTCGAACACATTTTTTACCTGTTCGCATGTTCTGCTGCGAACCGTACCGGGGGGTATTCGGCTCATCCCTATTCACCAGTCTTTGGGTCCCTGGTGCCAGTGGCATCTCCAGCTTTCATATTTAGGGGGGCACATGGGAGGACAGGGACAAAAGTAGGGGGCCAACTATAAAACGCAATATATATATTGTTTTTTTTTTTTCAAGAATAGAATGCACTCTAGAGGTCTTGTTACAAAATCACATTTGTTGTATGCTCAACTACACTGACCTACCTGTCCACTACACTGACCATTACCACTGACCTACCTAATTCCTACCCCTCCATTGGGGGGCCATGTCACATCCTCAGCTCTGAGGGGCTCATGCTGGGACCTGTAGTCTTTCAGTTTTCTGGGGGTCACACATCCCCAAAAATTAAGGACTACAAGTTCCAACATGAAATACTCAGATCTAAGGATGTGACTCCCTCCAAAATTAAAGGACCGCAAGTCCCAGCATGAACCCTTGAGATCTAAGGATGTAACCCCTTAGATCACAGGAGTTCATGCTGGGACATGTAGTCCTTCATTAAGAGATGGGATCAGTGGGGGTAAGGGTGGATGAGTGGCAGTGCTTGGGGGATGGGTTCAGTGGCAGTGCTTGCTCACTTGCTGTCACCTGTTAGTCAGTGCCCACTTGGTTCCCCCTGCCTGCATGCAAGAGAGGGGTGTGAGAGGATGGGGTGGAAGATGAGGTGCAGTATATGGGGGAGGGCGGGCAGTGGGCAGTATACAGTGGGGGGGGGAGTGAGCAATATACGGGGAAGAAGTATATAGTGGAGGGGAGCAGTGAGCAGTATACAGGGGGAGCAGTATATAGTGGAGGAGAGCAGTATACAGGGGGAAGCAGTATATAGTGGAGGGGAGCAGTATACGGGGGAGCAGTATATAGTGGAGGGGAGTAGTGTACGGGGGAAGCAGTATATAGTGGAGGTGACCAGTATACGGGGGGGGCAGTATATAGGGGGGAGCAGTGAGCAGTATACAGGGGGAGCAGTATATAGTGGAGGAGAGCAGTATACAGGGGAGCAGTATACGGGGGGGAACAGTATACAATGGGGGGAGCAGTATACAGTGGGGGGAGCAGTATGTAGTGGAGGGAGCAGTATATAGTGGTGGGGAGCAGTATATAGTGGAGGAGAGCAGTATACGGGGGAGCAGTATACAATGGGGGGCAGTATATAGTGGGGGGAACAGTATAAAGTGGATGGGAGCAGTATACAGGGGAGCAGTATATAGTGGAGGAGAGCAGTATACGGGGGAGCAGTATATAGTGGAGGGGAGCTGTATATGGGGGGGAGCAGTATACAATGGGGGGAGCAGTATATAGTGGAGGGGAGCAGTATATGGGCGGAGCAGTACATAGTGGAGGAGAGCATATTGTGGAGGGGAGCAGTATACAATGGGGGGAGCAGTATACAGTGGGGGGAGCAGTATACAGTGGGGGAGCAGTATATAGTGGAGGGGAGCAGTATACATGGGGAACAGTATACAGGGGAGCAGTATACAATGGGGGGAGCAGTATACAGTGGGGGAGCAGTATATAGTGGAGGGGAGCAGTATATGGGGGAGCAGTATATAGTGGAGGGGAGCAGTATACGGGGAACAGTATATAGTGGAGCAGTATACAGGGGAGCAGTATATAGTGGAGGGCAGTAGTATAAGGGGGGAGCAGTATATCGTGGAGGATGCAATGAGCAGTATACAGGGGAGGGGGGTGGTTCAGTATACAATGGGGAGTCAGTGAGCAGTATACAGGGGGAGCAGTATATTTTGGAGAGTCTGCAGTATACATGGGGGAGGGACAGTGAGCAGTATACAGGGGAACAGCAGTGGGCAGTATACAGTGTGGAGGGAGAGCAGTGAGCAATATACGGGCCTTAAAATATAATAATAAAATACAATGCAATCTATATAAATAATTATACAGTATACAGGGGGAGCAATGACTATTATACAATGGGGAGCAGTATATGGGGGGGCAGTCACCAGTATAGAGGGGGGGAGCATAAAGTGTGCTAACCAGAGTAGGGAACTGAAGAATTGCACATGGAGGGAATTGCTGTAGGCGTTCCTCACCATATGGATGGAGGTGAAGCCTCCTGGGGTCGCCATCTATGCTCCTCCTCCAAGGTGCTGTAGGATTTTCAGCAGCCACCTGTGCATGTAAGTGAAGACGGCCACACCCCCGCCCACCAGCTTGGCCAGCCCGTGTAGCTGCAGGCTGGGAGACAGGGAGAGAGACCATCGGGTCTGTCAGCCAGAGGAGGTTGCATGCACAAAAGCTGCACTGCACCCGGAGGAGAAACCAGAGGTAGCCTATAGTTCCCTATGGGCTCCCTGGTTACATAAATAGCTGTGCCCGCATGGGTCCCCTGCATTATGACCATGGCCACCTGGGTAGGAGGGGCAGCTGGGCAGCACATAGCGTACACAATATGTCAATTTATCTCTTGCCACGCTGAATGCCTGCAGGAGGAGAAGCGGGAGTTCAGCGGCAGAATAGAAATGGATGGTTCGATTCCCCTATGTGCTGCCCAGCCACCCCCCCCCCCCCCCCCCACCCAGGCGGCCACAACCCACCGGACAGCTGCTTTCGACCCCAGGAGCCCTAGGCACAGAGGAGGAGGAAGTTAAATCCTCCTCCGCTTTCACCGCTAGGCAGAGAGGGATGTCACTGATTGCTAGGGGCCAGGCAGCTCTAGCAACCAGTGGCCAGAAATAGAGTCAGAGCCAGTGCTACCGCGGTTCAGTCTGTCCCAGTCCCCTGCATTCCAGACTGCTCCCAGAGTCCCAGTGTCAGTTTCTTTTAATTGGGGGCACATAGGGGGGCACAATCTAATTTTGGGGAGTCATGGCCCCCTCTGGCCCCCCTAGTGACGCCACCGTCTGGTGCTGCCATCTTCCTTGTGGGAAGCTGGCTGTTAGTTCATTGTTTTTCACAGCTGGTTTGCCACTGCATATGTGTGAGACATTAATTAAACATATGCAAACATTGTTGCGCTATCTAAGTAAAGCATAAGTTAACACAAATTGTGTTCACCAAAAAAAAAAAATCACATGAAATAAATTAAATTGTCCAGTGTTGTGAAACTAATTGAAGTCCACAAATAAATTCTTGAGACCACGTGAATGCATCCAATCCTCTATCCACTATGCTCATGAAATAGTGTCACTGTAGATCTGAGGGGAAGCTCTGAAATGAGGGGAAGCTCTGCTGATTTCTATCATCCAATCACGTGCAATCAAAAATGTTGTTTTTATTTTCCTTGCATGTCCCCCTTAGATCTACAGCGACTGCACTTCCAAGTGCACTTGTAGTGTACAGTGGATTTGCCTTTAGTAAATAAACACCATTGTGATCAGTGAGCTCACCACCTATGTACATCCAGCCTCTTACCAGAACGACAGACCCCAAGTTACAGTATAGGAGGTCTGACATAGCATGAAAATGTAAATTATTATTATTATTTAGGTACTTATATAGCACCGTCAATTTAACCAGCGCTTTACATATACATTGTACATTCACATCGGTCCCTACCCTCAAGGAGCTTACAATCTAAGGTCCCTAACTCACATTCATATACTAGGGCCAATTTTAGACAGAAGCCAATTAACCTACCAGCATGTCTTTGAAGTGTGGGAGGAAACCGGAGTACCCGGAGGAAACCCACTCAGGCACAGGGAGAACATGCAAACTCCAGGCAGGTAGTGTCATGGTTGGGATTCAAACCAGTGACCCTTTTTACTGCTAGGCGAGAGTGCTACCCATCACAACCCTACTCCTCTGACGCCTTCTGAGCAAGTTAACTTGCAAAAGATTGCATTCAAAAAGCTCCATGCAGCTGCTGTAATGCTGCTAAGCACTGTCTCTCTCAACTCCTAATCACTCCAACAGGAAATAATGCACTGGTTACCCCCACCAAAAGGGTGGTGTTAAATACCATGCCTTTTTTTTAGTTCCTGTTCCGTTTATGAATTGGACTTAACAGCTTGGCGCACAATGTTTTGCGATGTGTACCGACAATTTCTTATTTTCGTTATTTACTGCAAAATCTATTTTTTTGATTTTATTTATGAATTAGACTTTATTTACTGCATGCGATAAATCAATGGGTCATCCAATCAAAGGACATTAGATGGCACTTCACATTGGTATTGCTGTGTAATCCTCCTCCTGCCCCTCGTTTCAAATATTTATTAAAGCTTATCTCACTAACTATGCTAGATTTATTACCATTGCCGTGTACATTTGTTTGTGTGTGTTTTTTATTTTTATTTAATTTTTTCCCTTTCCCTCAGAGATTGTCTTTTTTTTTAACATTCTGCAAAATTGTCTGTGAATTAGTACTGCTGGGACCTTGAAGAAGGGGACATACCCCGAAAGCTTGTCCTGAAAAATTGTTAGTGCAAATAAAAAAAGTATCACGGATAGTACTGTACTCCAATTTTATTAAACAAAGGATAAAAACTACTTACAAAATGCTTTCTTGTGATCATACAATGTATAGGAAAATGCTGCTGGTGCCTGCTCCAGATAAGCGTGGGTGACGTCAGCACAAGCTCCGTCACGCCCCATTGTGTATTTAGTCTAAACAGACATTGTCAAGGAGATCAGTATGTGTGAGGCATGCTGCGCTTTCTCAAAGGTGACATGTCCCAGGAGGTTGCAGGTGGGAAGGGAGGCGAATTTCTGCTTGCCTAGGAGAAGGATGAACAGAACTTCCCTTTTCAAGGGAAGTTCCGCTCTAAGGGCCAGTTCAAACAATAGAAACGCAGTCCAGATACGATACGGATTCGCTTCTGCATGTGCTTTTTTGACACATTCCGGCAATTTTTCTTATCTTTTTATTTTTTACCTTAACCACTTCAGCTTTACCTCCCTTCATGACCAGGCCATTATTTGCGATACGACACTGCGTTATTTTTAACTGACAATTGCTCGGTCGTGCAACGCAAAACCCAAATAATTTATGTCCTTTTTTTCCCCACAAATAGAGCTTTCTTTTTGTGGTATTTGATCACCTCTGCCTGTTTTTATTTTTTGAGCTATAAAAAAAAAAGACTGAAAATTTGGGGAAAAAATAAATATTTTTTACTTTCTGCTATAAAACATATCCAAGAAATAAAAAATAAAAAAATGAATTTCTTCATCTATTTAGGCCAATAGGTGTTCTGCTACATGTTTTTGGTAAAATAAAAATCCCAATAAGCGTATATTGATGGTTTGTGAAAAAAATATAGCATCTACAAACTATGGGATATTTTTATGGAATTTTTATTTATTACATTTTTACTAGTAATGGCGGTGATCAGCGACTTATAGTGGGACTGCGATATTGCAGCGGACAGTCGGGACACTAAAGCCCCATACACACTATAGGATTTTCTTCTGATTTTTGTCTTCAGATTTACCAAAACCATGTAGTGCAAGGGCCTGCCTGATTTCATACAAATTGAAACTCTCAAGCCTCGTACACACGGCCGGGAATCCCGTCAGGAAAAAAATGCTGGTTTTCCGTGTGTTCAAGGGTTCAGGCCGGGTTCACACTGGGGCGACAAACGCTCCGACATTGGGAGCTCATGTCGCATGACGTGTGAAAATGAATGTTTCCCTATGGGAGCCGTCTTAACTGGTCCGACACATGTCGGTCCGACTTTGAAAATGCTCCCTGCACTACTTTGGTCCGACTTTGATCTGACTTCAGCCCATTGACTATCATTGAAGTCGGATCAAAGTCAGAACCGCAGTCTTGCATGATCCGACTTTGGCATGCGACTTGTGCTCCGCTGCTCTTGAGGGGGAACTCCAGGCCAAATTTGAAATAAAAAACCGGCATGGGTTCCCCCCTCAGGAGCATACCAGGCCCTTGGGTCTGGTCTGGATTTGAAGGGGAACCCCTACACCGAAAAAACGGCGTGGGGGTCCCCCCAAGATCCAAACCAGACCCTTATCTGAGCACGCAACCTGGCAGGCCGCAGGGGAAGAGGGGGGACGAGAGAGCGGCCCCTCTCCCTCCTGAACCATACCAGGCTGCATGCCCTCAACATGGGGGGTTTGGTGCTCTGGGGCAGGTGGGCGACCTGCGGCCCCCCCCACCCCAAAGCACCCTGCCCCCATGTTGCTGAGGACAGGGCCTCTTCCCGACATCCCTGGCCGTTGGTTGTCGGGGTCTGCGGGAGGGGGGCTTATCGGAATCCGGGAGCCCCCCCTTGATAAGGGGGCCCCCAGATCCCGGCCCCCCACCCTATGTGAATGAGTATGGGGTACATCGAGGACGAGAAGAGAGAAGAAGACGGCGACGGGAAGACCGGCCCCTCCACTAGCAAAAGAGCTGGAAGAAGATAGTGGAGGGGCCGGCAGAAGGACAACAGAGAGCCGGATGAGACGACGGAGATGACCGGGCCTCCACTAGCAAAAAAACTGGAAGAAGATAGCGGAGGCCCGGCGGAAGGAAGAACCGGAGAGCGAGAGAAGAACCGGAGAGCAGGAGGAGAAGAAGGCGACGGAGAAGACCGGGCCCCGCTAGCAAAAGAGCTGGAAGAAGATAGCGGAGGCCCGGCACACATCATGCGACATGAGCTCCCAATGTCGGAGCATTTGTCTAAGGCCTAAGGCTGGGTTCACACTTGTGCGACACGACAGCCATCCTACTTTGGATCTGACTTTGCCCTGTGACATGAAGCCGACATATGTCCGACTTTCAATGAACAGGGATCCGACTTGGATCCCCGCCAATACCAGGCACTGTGTTTGGTATGAATTTTGAGGGGGAACTCCACGCCAAATTTTAAATAAAAAACCGGCATGGGTTCCCCCTCCAAGAGCATACCAGGCCCTTGGGTCTGGTATGGATTTTAAGGGGAACCCCCCTAAGCCGGAAAAACCTGGCAGGCAACAGGAAAAGAGGGGGGGACGAGAGAGCGCCCCCCCTCCCTCCTGACCCGTACCAGGCCGCATGCCCTCAACATGGGGGGTTTGGTGCTTTGGGGCAGGGGGGCGACCTGTGGCCCCCCACCCCAAAGCACCCTGCCCCCATGTTGATGAGGACAGGGCCTCTTCCCGACAACCCTGGCCGTTGGTTGTCGGGGTCTGCGGGCGGGGGCTTATCAGAATCTGGGAGCCCCCCTTTAATAAGGGGGCCCCCAGATCCCGGCCCCCCACCCTATGTGAATGAGTATGGGGTACATCGTACCCCTACCCATTCACCTGGGGGAAAAAAATGTCAATAAAAAAACACACACAGGTTTTTAAAGTAATTTATTGCACAGCTCCGGTGGTCTTCTTCCGACTCCGGGGGTCTCTTCCAAATTCGGGGGTCTTCTTCCGACACTGGGGGGTCTCTTCCGACTTCGGGGGTCTCCAGTGTCGTATTCGCGCTCTCCGGTTCTTTCTTCCTTCTGCCGGGCCTCCGCTATCTTCTTTCAGCTCTTTTGCTAGCGGGGCCCGGTCTTCTCCGTCGCCTTCTTCCCTCTTCTCCTCTTCGATGTTGACACGTCGCTTCATCCCGCTGTAATGCTGGCTGTGCGGTGCGCTCCGATTTATATAGGCCTCTTATGACATCACAGTCACATGCTCTGGGTGGCCACATGCTCCCATGACGTCACAGTCACATGTTCCGGGGCCACCCGGAGCTTGTGACTGTGACGTCATGAGAGGCCTATATAAATCAGAGCGCACCGCACAGTCAGCATTACAGCGGGAGGAAGCGACGTGTCAACATCGAAGAGGGAAGAAGGCGACGGAGAAGACCGGGCCCCGCTAGCAAAAGAGCTGGAAGAAGATAGCGGAGGCCCGGCAGAAGGAAGAAAGAACCGGAGAGGAGAAGAGGGAAGAAGGCGACGGAGAAGACCGGGCCCCACTAGCAAAAGAGCTGGAAGAAGATAGCGGAGGCCGGGCAGAAGGAAGAAAGAACCGGAGAGCGCGGAGATGACACCGGAGACCCCCGAAGTCAGAAGAGACCCCCGGAATCGGAAGAAGACCCCTGAAGTCGGAAGACACCCCCCGGAGTCGGAAGAAGACCCCGGAGCTGTGCAATAAATTACTTTAAAAACCTGTGTGTGTTTTTTTATTGAGAATTTTTTCCACCAGGTGAATGGGTAGGGGTACGATGTACCCCATACTCATTCACATAGGGTGGGGGGCCATCAACATGGGGGCAGGGTGCTTTGGGGTGGGGGGGCTGCAGGTCACCCCCTGCCCCAAAGCACCAAACCCCCCATGTTGAGGGCATGCGGCCTGGTACGGTTCAGGAGGGAGGGGGCGCTCTCTCGTACCCCCCTCTTTTCCTGCAGCCTGCCAGGTTGCGTTCTCGGATAAGGGTCTGGTTTGGAATTTGGGGGGACCCCCACGCCATTTTTCCGGCTTAGGGGGTTCCCCTTAAAATCCATACCAGACCCAAGGGCCTGGTATGCTCTTGGAGGGGGAACCCATGCCGGTTTTTTACTTAAAATTTGGCGTGGAGTTCCCCCTCAAGATCAGCAGAGTACAAGTCGCATGCCAAAGTCGGATCATGCAAGACTGCGGTCCGACTTTGATCCGACTTCAATGATAGGCCCCCTTATTAAAGGGGGGCTCCCGGATTCCGATAAGCCCCCGCCCGCAGACCCCGACAACCAACGGTCAGGGTTGTCGGGAAGAGGCCCTGCCCTCATCAACATGGGGGCAGGGTGCTTTGGGGTGGGGGGGCTGCAGGTCGCCCCCTGCCCCAAAGCACCAAACCCCCCATGTTGAGGGCATGCGGCCTGGTACGGTTCAGGAGGGAGGGGGGCGCTCTCTCGTACCCCCCTCTTTTCCTGCAGCCTGCCAGGTTGCGTTCTCGGATAAGGGTCTGGTTTGGAATTTGGGGGGATCCCCACGCCATTTTTTCGGCTTAGGGGGTTCCCCTTAAAATCCATACCAGACCCAAGGGCCTGGTATGCTCTTGGAGGGGGAACCCATGCCGGTTTTTTACTTAAAATTTGGCGTGGAGTTCCCCCTCAAGATCAGCAGAGTACAAGTCGCATGCCAAAGTCGGATCATGCAAGACTGCGGTCCGACTTTGATCCGACTTCAATGATAGTCAATGGGCTGAAGTAGGATCAAAGTCGGAGCAAAGTAGTACAGGGAGCATTTTCAAAGTCGGACCGACATGTCTCGGACCAGTTAAGACGGCTCCCATAGGGAAACATTGATTTTCACACGTCATGCAACATGAGCTCCCAATGTCGGAGCGTTTGTCGCCCCAGTGTGAACCCGGCCTAAGGGCTCTGTAAACACATGCTGTCTGATCAGGTCCACCTGTCAGTTTTTCAGGCGGACCTGAACGGATGCTCCATGCACCTCTATGGAGCAACGGATGTCAGCTGTGACATGTCAGCTGACATCCGCTAAATGCAAACCCTATTTTCCATCCGTCTGGCGGATCAGATAAAAACAGACAGGCGGTCTGTTTTCACCTGATCCAATATAGAGGAGAGCGGGGCTCTGACAGTCCTGACCCTGCATATTGAGCAGAGACGGACCTGTCATCCGCCGGCTCAGCGGGGATCAACGGATTGAGTCCAGCTGAGCAAGCGGAGTCCATCAAAATGGACAGCCTAACTTTTTTGGGAACCAATGACACTAATACAGTGATCAGTGCTAAAAAATAATGCACTGTCACTGTACTAATGACACTGATTCAGAAGGGGTTAGCATCAGGGGCAATCAAAAGGTTAAATGTGTTCCTAGCTAGTGTTTTACTAAACTGTGGGAGGTGCTTGTACTAGGGAAAGGCATAAATCCGTGTCCCTGCTTATCAGAAACATAGGATCAATGCCTTCCCCACTGACAGAATGGCAATCTGCCTTGTTTACAAAGGCAGACTGCCATTCTGCCTGTGTAATAAACAGTCGGCGGGTGCCGGCAGACATCAAGTCCATGCTAACTGCTGATCGGCTCCCGATATGAATAATCACAGTGGGAGCAGGCGTCTGACGGCGCCCCCTACCCAAAGGTGCTGGATCACAAACTAGATACGTGATCCAGTGCAGGAGAGCCACCTTGCTACTTTACAGTCGGCAAGCAATTAAATAAGGGCATGTGAATTCCGGTGCATTTTGTGTTTAGGTGCGTTTTTGATGAGTTTTACTGCATTCCAGTACAATTCAATGCAGAAAAAAATACAGCATGTTCTACTTTTTTTTCTGGAACTGGAATGCACTGGAACTGACCACACTGGTGTGAACTATGCCATTGAAAACCATATAACCTACTATCCATGTATTTTTGTTGCAAATAAAATATCTTTAAAAGAACAGTGAAGTGTATAAATGGTGGTAAGAAGATATCATATTTTGCTAGAGAAGATCTTTCACAGGAGGTATATCAATGGGCAGCCATATTACTGCTTGGATGTATGCATGGGCGTAGCATAAGGGGTAGCAGGGGTCACAATCGCTACCCCGCCCCTAGCTCCAGGGGGGCCCTCCCTGTCATATTATCATATCCTCCACAAAGTCCAGCTCCGATCTGCCTCAGGGCCCCACAGCCAGGCTCCAGTACTGGGCTTCCACTTTGCCTTCCACACTCCACACCCCTCCGTTCTCATTGGCTGGGGAGAAGCTGTGAGACATTTTCTGAATGGAGCACGGGGTGAGAACAGGCCAGGATGGCAAAGTGTCTGTGCTGTGTGCATGGAATGGTAACCGAGCTCAACGAGTTAAGAGGAGGAGAGTGACGTCACTGGTGAGGTAAGACACTGTTCAGTGTCTCCTACTCATTAGCTGGGATTCTCTGTACCCCCCCCACTAGGGGATGTCCGCTTACCCCATTTCCCTGACAACTGGGGAAAAGACATGCACCTCAGGGAGGTAAGCTTCCCCAACACTTGCCAACACTGACAGAGAAACCTTCAGAAATTGCTAAAACAAATCCTCTAACACCTCCGGAGGGGCCCACGAGGGGCACCTGAGGGTCTTCAGGCTCCAGATTTTGTGTCACATGACTTTGCCCCCCCAGATCTAAGTTGCGCCCCCCCCACAAAGCCCCCTGAACACCCCCTCTGCCCTGGATGCTATGCCCGGCTAATGAGCTCCTTTCCCATTACAGCACTCTATACTGCTCCTCCTCTGCAGGGCTGAAATCACATTCCTTTACAGCACAGCCAGTATGCCACGATCTGCACAGGGTGTATCTGCCTACTGCAACTACACTGCCACACCGACCAGAGAATTTCACAGGTCAGAACAGCAACATACAAGCCAGAAACACCCTGTGAAGACTGACAGACTGTGTGTAAAGGAATGTGATTTTAACCCTGTGTAGTGTGGGGGGAGGAGCTGTATACAGTGCTGGGATGGGAAAGAAGCTCTGCCAAGTGACCTGCCAGGGGTCCCTGTCCTCTGATTCTCCAACGGTGATTCCTGTCCTCTGATCCTCCAGCGGTGACCCCTGTCCTCTGATGTAAGGAGGAATTCTGGCAACTCAAAACTCTTAAGCAGTGTATCTGCACGCACTATGAAAGTGGTGGGAGGCAGTGGGGGGGCCCAGGTTAACTTTTGCATCGGGGTCCACAAGCTTCAAGCTACGCCTCTGGATGTATGTGTAAAATGAAGATATTACACTTGGTAGTCTTAAGCTTGGTACACACGATCAGATTTTCCACGGACAAAGCGTAGGACTTTTGTCTGAAGGGCGTTGGCCATGAACTTGTCTTGCATACAAACGGCAAAGAATTGTCGGCCAACAAACACGAAACTACGTGGTTTTTCAGCTCTTTAGCGCCTCCCTTTGGGCAACTTCTGCTAATGTTGTGTTATGGTTAGCATTTCTTCTGAGCATGCGTGTTTGTACTTTGAGTTTTTTTCCGAAGGACTTCTGTACACAAGATCGGATAATCTGACAACACACAATTCCTGTCGGAAAATCCGATCGTGTGTACGGGCCTTTAGGTTAGTTTAAAAATGTGTTTTCATAGCTGTAGTGTTCTATTATTTTTATGGTGTGCACTCAAAAAAGGAAAACAATCATAACTTCATAAAAAAAAGGCTGTTACTTTGGCTTATTATGTTTCAAAATCATGTACAGCATCCATAAGCATGAAATTAATGTTATCAAACACTCTGGAAATAATTACTGCATGCAGAATATAATATTTTTAACAAACCACAACTGCTTCCAGCCAACAGAAAAATACAGTGCTGTGGATTATAGCTGAAAATGAAGTCTAAAAATAACAAATATGACAGCTGTCTGCCTGAGCGGAAGGAGGAAAGCACTGTAAATTACACGATCCTTATTCCAAATAAACTATAGTATGTAGTAAAAGAGCAGTTACACCTGACCAGCACGAATGAAAAGATACTGGCAAGGCACACAGCTTACTTTTTTTTTTTTTACATACCAGGGTTCTGCTTTAAAGTACAACATTGTCTTCTTAAAACAAAGGGATATTTCATAGAATTTCACTTTAGTCTGAACCCAGTCCCCCAATTTTTTGCTTTTATTAAGGGCTCATACACATGGAGCATTGGTGTAAGTTCACCTTTACAGAAAAATCTGTAAGGTGAACTTACACAGGACCCCCTCCTCGTCACCCCCCCCCCCGGTCCCGCTGACCTGGACTGCGGAAATCTCCCGTTCTGAGCCCCGGTATTTCCGCGTCAGGAGTCCGGGGCTTAGAAATCCCCTCGGCATCCATGTGTCTTCTTCATAGCTGACAGGACGGCTATGTGGCTGCTGATTGGTCGGTGCTGACCAATTAGAATGCTTCTGATGAGATACGTTTTGGACATTCAGTTCAGGGAATTTCTAACCCCTGGACTCCTGACGCGGACATACTGGGGCTCAGAACAGGAGATTTCCACAGTCCAGGTCAGCGGGACCGGGGAGGGGGTCCTGTGTGAGTTCACCTTACATATTTTTCTGTAAAGCTGAACTTACCCTTTAAAGAGAAGTTCCGCCCCTCCCCCCCCCAAAAAAAGTCAGTATCTACAAATACTGTAGCTGCTGACATTACTATTGGGGCGCTTACCTGTCCAACAGTCCAGGGATCCCACGATATCCTCACCCGAGCCAATTATTGCATTGTCTCTCGGGTGCTGGCATCGCCATCTTGGCTAAGGGAAACTGGCAGTGAAGCCTTGTAGCTTCAAAGCCAGTTTCCTACTGCACATGTGCGAATCGAGCTGAGCTTTGTGAATGGGCCAACTGTGGGGGGAAGGAGGGGAGGCTGAACTTCCGGCTCACTTTGCCGTGGCAAACTAAGCCAGAAGTGGGAGCGGGTGCCTGTCAAAAGCAGGTACCCTCTCCCCACCCCAAAAGGTGCCAAATGTGGCAGCGGAGGGGGGGTAGACACGCAGGTCTTCCCCTTTTGGGTGGCGCTCCTCTTTAAGCTTCCCTAGGGGCCCATTAGCTATGAGATATGCATACTTACCTTGTGCCAAGGTAAGTATGCAATAAAGACTATACCTGAAGTACAGCTTTGAAATGAACCTGTCAGGGCCTATAAGCAGGGCTGGATCTTTGGATTCTGAAAAACACACTATTTTTGAAACCCAAAGGTCTGTTTCACACGGGCTTCAGCTTGTATAAGAGCAGTGTGAACAGCAAGCTTTGCCAAAACATTTGCAGAGCTTTCAGCAAGCGTTTAAAGCGTTCCTTCAGCTCTAACTTGTAAATGTTGAACACAGATGGGAGTATTGATTGCCCCTTTCAATCAGTCTGCTGGCAGGCTTTAGCAGGCTTTCAACAAGCTTCAAGAAGTGCTGCAGCCTGCTAGCAGCTTTCTGAAAGTGGCAATCAACGCTCCCTTTAGAATCTGTGTTCAACATTTAAAAACTGGAGCTGAATGGTACTTTAAAAGCTTCAAAAAAGCTTGCTAAAAGCTCTGCAAATTCTTTGTCAAACCTTGCTGTTCATACTGCTCCTATTCAAGCTGAAGCCTGTATGATATAGGCCAAAAAAACAACGTTCTGCCAGCACCACATCTGTTACTTGGGGTGCTTTTTTTTTTTTTTTTTAACTGGTTTTAGTGTGGCTTCAGTTATCATAGTATATATAAAATATAGGAAATATTGTATATCTGCTGATGTTTGGGGGAAAAGTATGTGGCTTGTTACTATAAAAGACAGGAGTAAAACCCTGAACCTCTGCTCTTTCCAAAGCAAAACACAATCTTTTGATTGGAGTTTGGCTTGATCCAAAACTAAAAAAAAAAAGAACAAAAGATTGGCTTAAATTGGCTCTGTTGAATTGTTGAATAAGGCCAGGAGTGTTTATTTTATTTTTTTTTAATTGTGGGCCTTGGAATGTTGGTGTCTCCCACAATCATATGTTTTAGAATGACACATTTACTATTAGAATCAGTCATTGTGAAGCTTCAAAAAGAAAATAACTAACATTTAGCTGTTATAATATTAGGTTTAAATTAATTATTGTTTGAATTTACTTATTAAATAAGCCTAACTTTATGGGTAGGCTAATCAGCTTTGTTATTCAGCCCCATTCTGCTTAATATCTGTTTATTACTGTTCTGCAGGGTGGATGCCCTGTTCTGGGAATATGTTCATACACATCCTCGCGTCTGAAAAAAAACCTAAAAAAACAGCAGCCAATACTTGCTTATGCTGGCCATACACTATACAAAAAATCGGCCGAAAATCGGTCGTTCAGACAGTTTGTTTGTTTTTCTAACAGTTAATGGGCACAATCGATTACCGTTGGGGCATTTTGAGCCGAAAAAACTAAGGACAAGTTTGGAAATTTTCTGCTGAACGAACGATAAATTGAAAGGTTAATGCGTTTCCCATCCGAACTTTCTGCACTAGGTATATGTAAAAAAAAATAACCAATTTTTTTTTATTTAAGTCCACTGAACGATTTATCGGTCATTACATGATGGCACTATCGTTTGCGCTCACGGCCGAACGTTAGTTTTTTAAAAGTTCGTTCGGACAATTTTTTGTATAGTGTATGGCCAGCATTACTCTAAATCCCTGCTGTTGCTGTCAAAGTAGAGTGATTCCTAATCATGTGACCAGTATTTCAGGTCTGACATAGTAATTACATGCAAGCCGGAGACTTCACTGACCAACATAAAAGCTATCTGTTTGCAAATGCCACCTTTAGACGTTAGTGTTCATCTGCAATGTCATCTAAAAAAGTCTGAATAATTTGCACTATTAAAACGAATACAAGGGGGCGTGGCTTGCCAGCAGCACGGATGGCTGCCTGATCTGTATGCTCCGCACTAAACCCGGCTATTAGCAACTCCACAGCGCGAGGAACGGGTTAAAACACACCCGATCATCCCCACAGTGAGTCTCGTTACACCCAGGAACGATGCTGAAGAGGAGAAAGCAGCTGAACATGCCACAAAAGCTGACAGACTTTTTTCAGCTGGCCGGAGCAGGCCGCGAGCAAGATGACGCTGGCTACACACACAGCCCTGCAGATCAGCTCTCTCCTCACGCTGGCGGCGGCGGACCACAACACCCAGGACTACCCACACTGACAAACTGTGAGTACTCCCCACCCCGCTCACCTTCCTCAGCCTCTCCAGTCAAGTCTAAGCCCAGACGAGAAGATGGCATCCCAGGACAAAGCCCCAGTATACCCTTCACCTTGCCTCCTCCTAATACACAGCACCCATCAGCCATAGATAATTTCCCTGCCTCAGACCAGCCCATTTCTGAGCAATCAATGAAGAACATGCTAATCTCCCTTAAACAGACACTGTATTCTGACCTATCAGCTGCAGTGTCCTCGCTGGCTACTGTAGTGCACCATCAGGATCAGCGTCTCCACCACGTTGAAAACAAAATGTCTGATCTCCTCACTGCCCATAATGATATAGTGGAAGTATGCACTGTACATGAAGATGAGATGCAGATGATCAACCTTAAACTCACAGATCTCGAAGATCGTTCTCGCAGGAACAATATTAAATTCCGCAACATACCTGAATCGGTTCAACAACCTGAACTGGTGCGATTCCTGCAATCCCTAATGCGAGCGCTGGTACCTGAGCTGACCGACAGAGATCTAGAAATAGATAGGGCCTATAGGCTGCCAAAACCGTCTCATCTCCCAGCAGAAAAACCTAGAGATGTGTTAGCGCGCATTCATTTCTACAATGCTAAAGAAAGAGTGATGTTCGCCGCAAAGCGAGCCTCAAACCTCCCTGACCCTTTCACTGCTATTGCGCTATACACCGACCTCTCCAAAACCACGATGGAGAATCGTCGGCAACTATCCACGATCACAAAAGCACTCCAGAACCACCACATACCCTACAAGTGGGGGTTTCCCACAAAGTTGATGGTTACGTTCCAGAGTAAAACCCATACTGTGCGCACTCTCCAGGCTGGCCTCCAACTACTGAGGCTATGGCGCATAATTCCTGAGGAAAGTCCACGACCACCTCCATCTCCTCCTTCCCAAATGGAAGCTGACTGGTCACTTCAAGACGCCTGATATACCCTGTCCTCGCACATGACCCCAATCTACTCATAGCCGGACTATAGCGGATCAACGCCTATTCCAAGCCTTCCTTTCGATCCACTGGTTCCAAGTTCCTGGACACCACTGGAGGAAATCCCCCCTGTTTGGAAATTGTCAGCAGTAACTCTGCACATTGAACCCGTATTGTTCACGGGATCACTCTTTTTACTTCCCCCTCCCTGCCCTCCACCAGCCTCCAACTGAACCAGATCCCGTCTCCTCAGCTCACTTCTCTACTGAACAGTCTGATCTGATCACCTACGTCCAAAATCTTCTGTTCTTTGCCACTCCCAGCAGGAATCTTCCCACGCTCACCACCACTGACTTGTCATTCAAAGTCACTCCAACTGCCTTGACATGCCTATAAAGCTTACCTCCTTAAACGTGAAGGGCCTGAACAGCCCGCACAAACGTGCTAACTTACAAAGGGAAATATCCAAACAGAAAGCGGACATTGTATTCATACAGGAGACACACTTTGCAGAATCAAAAACCCCTAAGTTCAAAATCAAAGGGTATAGCACCGTATATCTCGCATCCGGCCCACAGAAGAAGAATGGAATATTGACGGCCATTCGTGATACCCTTCAGTTCCAACATCTCCACACCTATGCTGATCCACAGGGCAGATACCTTATAACCATTTGCACCATCGCGTGCACCACATACACCCTGGTGAATACCTATGGCCCAAACTCCAGGCAACTCCGCTTTTTTCGACGCCTCTACAAGAAGGTTGAAAGCCTGCGTCAAGGAAATGTGGTCCTGGGTGGCGACCTTAATATTGTTGGCGATCCACACATGGACACCTCCACTAATAAAAGTCAACACCGACAGGCTCTGAACCCACTACTCCATGACATAGATCTCTTTGACGTATGGAGAGCACAACATGGCTCGGAACGAGACTACACATACTTCTCACACTCACAGCTATCCTATTCACGCATTGATTCCTTCCTGGTGGATAAATGGACCCTTCAAAACGTCGTGCAATCTGACATTGGTCTCATCTCGTGGTCAGACCACGCCCCAATCTCCATAACCCTGGGAGACCTACGACCTGGCCCTCCGAGACTATGGAGACTAGACTCCTCCTTGTTGGATGACCCCAAAGTCCAAAGGGAAATTGAAACCGAGCACCAATCCTTCTTTGATAATAATGAACTGCCTGATACTAATAAATTTACACTCTGGTCTACTTACAAAGCTTACCTAAGAGGAATTTTCATAAAGCTGAGTAAAAGAGCGAGGCGCCAGAGGACCCAGAAGATTGATGAGGTTATGTCCCAAATATCCTCCTTAGAACAACTAAACAAATCCTCTCCCTCTCCTGCACAAACCATCCAACTCCTAGAGCTGAGACAGAAATTACGTACCCTCCTGCTCCACAAATTCGAACGTAACTTTAAATTCTCCAAGGCCTCTTTTTATGCGTTGGGCAACAGAGCTGGGTCATTTTTAGCAAAACAAGTCAAAGCCCAACGCACAAAAACAAAAATTCTATCTCTCCACCACCCGATTTCACAACAACTCTTAACCAACCCTCAAGAAATTGCTAATGCATTTAGTGATTACTATGCATCCCTTTATAACCTCAAACGCGACCCTCTCACTCCCCAGCCTACAGCAGAGCAGATACATAGCTTTCTTACCCCAATTAACCTGCCCAAAATCTCAGAGATCCAATTTGACTGTATATCTAAACCATTCACAAAGGAAGAAATCCTCAGAGCAATTAAAGCTCTCCCACTGCATAAGTCCCCAGGAGAAGATGGCTTCTCTAATGGGTTTTACAAAAAATTTGCTGATATTTTAGCCCCTAGACTGACGGACCTCTTCAATGCTGCTGGCTCCTCGGGCTCCTTGCCTACAGATATGTTACGCTCTATCATAACTACCATCCCAAAACCTGGAAAGGATGCCTCTGTTGCCTCTAACTACAGGCCAATCTCTCTCTTGAACACTGACATCAAGCTACTTGCCAAAGTTATTGCTAACAGATTGATGATGTTTTTACCTGAGTTAATACACCCGGACCAGGTTGGATTTGTCCCAGGTAGACAAGCCCCAGACGCAACCAGAAGAGTACTCAACCTCATCCACCATGCTGCGCGCTCTCAAACGCCTTCTCTGCTACTATCCCTTGACGCAGAGAAGGCGTTTGATAGAGTCCACTGGTCATTTCTTCAAGAAGTGCTGACTAAATTTGGTATTACGGGGTGGTTCCAAGATGTAATTCTCTCCTTATACTCCAACCCATCAGCTAAGGTACTCTCGGGAGGGACCCTTTCCACCCCTTTCGAGATCTCTAACGGTACTCGACAGGGATGCCCCCTATCCCCGCTCATCTTTGCCCTCTTGATGGAACCTTTGGCCTCTAAAATCAGATCAGACCCATGCATATCAGGCGTGTAGACCACAAAATTAGCCTATTTGCTGACGACGTGGTTCTGATGGTCACCAACCCCGCCCAATCCCTGCAAGCCATTCAGGATACCCTACACCAATTTAGCTCTGTATCTTACTATAAACTGAATACCACAAAATCCACAATCCTTCCCATACATCTCCCCCCAAAAATGGCAGCTCAGCTGAAATTCGAAATACCCTACATGTGGGCGAATACATCTATCCCTTACTTGGGAGTTCAGATTACACCCAACACAAAACGACTGATTGACTTGAATTACCTAACCTTCTCCCGAAATTTACCCACCCTACTGAAATCTCTACGCAGCACAAGCCTCTCTACCCTTGGCCGTATTGCTACCATCAAAATGATAGTACTACCTAAGCTCCTATACCTGTTTCGGACACTTATCCTACCCCTCCCTCGGTCCCTCCTTACCTCTATTCAGAGACAAATAACTAACTATATTTGGAACTCTAAACCACCTAGATGTGCTAGCTACATACTCACTAGGCCCCACAGACACGGCGGAGTAGGATTACCCCATATAGGCAACTACTACTACGCCTCAATTTTGGACCAACTTTACTTTTGGTGGCACCCTACACAGGAAAAAATATGGTCCACCATAGAAGCCTCATACCCACAGCCTGCCACCCTACTGGACCACCTCTTACTAACAACTGCAGGAGGCTCTCCATCCCTGCCAAAGCATAACCCCATGATCTCAGCCTCAATATTGGCATGGAAAAAAATTCTAAGTTTATATCCCCAAAACTCATCTAGTAGGTCGATACCGATACCTCTGAGAGTTCTATCATCCTGCATTCCTGATTTGAACCTCTCTCAATGGCACTCCGCAGGTATCTTAACCTTTGATGACATGAAGAACCAAGACCAGATGCACACATTTAAATATCTCCAAAATAAGTTTAAACTTCCATGTTCAGAGATCTTCACTTACACGAGAATCTCCCACTTCTTCAGAGCATCTACACTGCCCTCCAGAGTAAAAATCCCTGTACCGATATACCAATACTACTCCTCTACCCCCTACCCTAATAGGGGTATCTCTCTGATGTACGCATGCCTTAGCGACACTCGACCCTGCTCCCAAGTACACCCCTTAGCTAAGTGGGCTGAAGAATTGAATGTTCCCTTCACCCAAACCCAATGGCAACGGGCATTTACGGAAACCTTTAAAGCTTCTCACTGCTCCAACCACTGGGAATCCTACCAAAAGACTATCCATAGATGGTACTTAACACCCTATCGCTTATCTAAAATGTACCCGGGTCACTCACCATCCTGCTGGAGAAGCTGAGGCAGTATTGGCTCCATCGCACATACCCTTTGGTACTGCAAATCCTTGACTTCCTTCTGGAAACAAGTATTCGCTCTGATCTCATCTATTGCTGGGGCGCCATGGTCTCCGAATCCTGCATTGGCCCTGCTACATATTGACATAGAAAAAATTCCACCCCAATCTAGATATGCAGTCCTTCACTTACTCTATGCTGCCAAATTGAACATTACTAGATTATGGAAAACTACTACAATCCCCTCCATTTCAAGCACTGTCGCTGATCTCAATATCCAGTGTGAAATGGAACGAATTGTAGCTAAGAAAAACCTGCACTTAGAGAAATTTATGGTTATGTGGTCGACATGGTTACACCACCCAAAATGCACTGTTCAAGTATAACTATACTGAAATGTTAATTGCTCACCTTGCTCCCTATCTCAGGCTCGCTGGTGCCCTCTTTGTCATCCTTCCTTCTACCCCTACCCCTTACCCCCTCCTTCCTGCCCTTTCTCCATCTAGGACCTCTTTTCAATCGGCTATCCAAGTTTACTTACCCTCATTAGCATTTCATTGTTTACTGTAATAAGATAATGCTTATCAAAAGAGCTTGTCTCTAGTTGGAACATCTGTTACTGTTCGTATTGATGTTATGGCTATAACATGTATGTATCTTTGAAACGCTAATAAAGAACAAATTATTAGTAAAACGAATACAAAACAATATGTGTGTTGTATCGCACTGCAATGCATGGTAACTTATTATCATTTGTTGTGCATTTAAAAAAAAAAACATGCACTTTGTTGGTGTGATTTGGATGTGGTAGGCAGCCCATTCAAATTAATGGGCCACCATACTGCAATGCACAGTAAAAAGCATAAAAACGCTCAGTGCCACACGTGCAGTGACACGCCACACAGATGTCAACCCAGCCCAAGGGGCACCATACGCTTTACAATCATGTATATCAACTTCAGATTTACCAAAACTATGTAATTCATCCAATAAATCTAGTCAGACATGCCCTTGCACTACATGCTTATTGCTATATATATATATATATATATATATATATATATATATATGGTGAGTATGTGGTGAGCTTAAAAAATATATAAAAACTATTTTGCGTGCAAAACTAGTCAGAGGTTTTTGTTAGGTTAACCTTTTTATGCTGGCTTGGATATCTAGACATCAGTGACCTATGGTCATGAACAGGTTGGGATATCGATATTTGCCTAATTTATATGAAAATATATTAATACGTAGTTTAGAAACATTCCTTGGTTCGATTAACTTTTTTTTCAGATGTTAATTTTTTTTTTTTATAGATAATTTATTTATTAATTTATGGATCAGACTTTCTTTTTGGAATTTGTGCTGCCCATTTTTATTTTTATTCTATTTAGTAAATCATGTCTTCTATAATAATCACCAAAGTCAAATTCTGAATAGGATTAGCAATTGTAGGGCAATGCAGTACTATATTTTTTTAGACCTCCCCTTTAAAAATATAAAATCATCAGGAGCCAATACTTTAATGTTTAATTACAAATAAATGTATGTATCATTTAACTACTATTAAGTATAAAAGAAGGTTTGGTACAAGCGATATATGTAATACTCTAAATCGGTCTGTAGAGGGTGATATTGATTTTCAGGATCTTTAGCCAGTTTTGGCTGTACAGCATTTTAACTGGTTATACTGCTTTATATCTTATGACACTGTTGCTATGCACTCTGTTTTAAAACTCTGAAAACAGTTACATTTTAGATGTTACATTCAAATTACAACTGAATACACAGATATTAATGGTGAAAATTAGTATGCAGACAAGTATTATAGACTTAAAATGTTCTTTTTTCTTATTGTTAAAATATTCTTATTTATGGTGGCTAGCAGTAGATTCAAGATTACATTATTCCACTGGACGTAGGAGATGTTTTTTTTTTTTTATTATGCCACATGTGCTGTGCTGTCAAATTCTCTAGTAACATTGTGGTACCCTAGCAAGCAATGTCTGGAAACAGGCAGTTATGGTAGTGCCTCTGGTAGAATGTTAAACTCTCTCTTATACATGTCAGAACTCTTGAATAACAAACCTACCTTTGTGATTGCAGGTATAGAGAAAATTAAGTACTGTCCGTGATACTTTTTTTTTTTTTTTTTTTTTTTTTTTTTTTTATTTTTATTTGCACTAACATAGAATTTTTCAGGACAAGCTTTCGGGGTATGTCCCCTTCTTCAAGGTCCAAGCAGTACTGATTCACAATTTTTTTAGCAGAATGTTGAAACAAAACAAGAAAAAAAAAAAAAAAAATCTCAGAGGGAAAGGAAAAAAACCACATACAAATCAATGGTAATAAAGATAGCAGCAGAGTTAGTGAGATAAGACAGAGTTAGTGAGATAAGACAGAGGGAGAGCTATAGACTTGAGGGGGGAGATGCTAGTCACAGAGGGGGTCATAAAACCTTAGTATAATGGGTAAGGAAACCAATATCTAAATTTAGGCCATTCGTTTTTGTGTTAAAAAGAATTATCATTCTTAGTTCAAATGTTTTCCTTTCCTGGATAGTTCTGAAATTCCCTTTAAGAACTAAAACATTGAGGTCTTCTATAGTGTGGTCTGGTTGTGAGAAGTGATGTCCCACAGGTGTGCAGAAACTCTCTTCTTTATGTTCCTTGATGGTATGTCTGTGAAAATTCATCCTCGCTTGCAACTTCTGTCCTGTTTCACCAACATAAGATCCTTTGCCACACCTGTTGCATTGGATGAGGTACACAACATTACTGGAGGTACAGTTGTAAGATCCCATGATGGTGAAGGTCCCATTTGTGTGTGTGACACTTTTGGATGGATTGATCTGGTTGCACAGTTTGCAGCGTTTTTTATTGCAGGGTTTGCTTCCATTATTTGTGACTTCATAATCAGAGTGAAGTTTCCTGCTGATTAGTTTGTGTCTGAGGTTGGGTGGTTGTCTGAAAGCCAATAATGGGGGTTGTTGGAATATTTCTTTTATTTATTTGATTGCAGGTATAACATTCAAAATTGACCATATTAGAGATCATGCCGTAAGTGATGATTTCTTATAGAAATGGACCTGGTAATAATGCCCTGTGAGTGTTCCCTAGCCTCTTCATTGCCCCATATGTCTATGCTTAGTAAGGTATCCCATGGTGTCCTTTATACTCAGTAAAATCTCCCAATATGGTCCTCGTGTTCAGTAGAAACTCTTTTTTCCCCATGCTTAGACGTTTACCTCCATAGTGCTCCCATATTCGGTAGTGCCCTCCTCAGAGTTGGCAATTGTCCGTAAATTTATGGATAGTTTGTAAAAATTGGCAGATTTTTACACTGTCCATAAATGTATGTTAGGGATGGTGTCTGCCTGTAAAAAATATGGCCACGGGCTGACTTTGGAAAAATGCATGCTCCAGGCTCTGGCAGGTTCGGTAGGTTCAGGCAGCGCTCAGGCGGCTGCGTGTGCATTGACATTATGGTGCCACTTGGCAACTTTTATGAATTGTAGGAGGGGGAGCAAAGAGCGGAGCACCAGGATGGGGGAGGACTGGAGTCCAGAATGGAGGATCAAGAAGCAGAGGAGGACCCAGACTGTGGTCTGACTGAGCTTTCCCCCAGTGGCAGAAGCTGGAGCACTGTGACGGGGAGAAGTCCAGAGGGAGGATCAAGAATCAGAGGAGGACTGTGGTCTGACTGAGCCTGCCTTCAGTGCTCCCACTGCCCTGCACCTGAGCAGTCTTACAGAGGAGGCAGGTCAGTGACAGCTCTGGCCAGGCCACACAATGTCTGTGGGGGAGTCACTGATGTAAGGGGGGACTTAGTTGGAGTGAATACACTAAGGTAAGGGGACACCGATATAAAGGTTCCCCCTTATATGAGTAACCCCAAAAACTTTAGTGTATTCACTCTGCGAAAAGTGGCCTGTGGTCACCAGAGTCCCCCCACATCAGAGTTCCTGGCGGTGTTCCCCCTTAAATCAGCATCCTCAGAGTTCCCCTTTACATCAGAGTCTGCAGGATTCCCCCTTACCGTGCAAGGGTAAGGGGGAACTCTGATGTAAAGGGGAACCCTGTGGACTCTGATGTAACGGGGGGGCTCTGGTGACCAGAGACCACCTTACATCTTAGTTTTCCTTTACACCAGAGTCCACAGCATTCCTCCTTACATCATGAACTGCAGTGTTCCACTTTACATCAACATTACCCTTTACATCAGGGTCCACACAGTTCCCCTTGCACTGTAAAGGGGAATACTGCAGATTCTGATGTAATGGGGAACTCTGTGGACCCTTGTGTAAGGGGGGCTCTGATGACCAGAGACCCCCTTACATCAGAGTTCTCCTATACATCACGTTCTGCAATGTTCCCCTTTACATCAGGGTTTACAGTGTTTCTTTTTACATTAGGGTCCACAGAGTCCCCCCTTGCACTCTAAGGGGGAACCCTGTTGACTCTGATGTAAAGGGAAACTCTGTGGACTTTAATGTAAGGAAGATCTTTGTGGACTGTGTTGTAAAAGGGAAACTCTGGAATCTGATGTAAGAGAGAACTCTATGGACTGTAATTTAAAAGGGAGCTCTGTGGACTCTTGTGTAAGGGTGGGGGGGGGGCTCTGGTGACCAGAGTTTCCCTTTACACCAGAGCCCGCAGCATTCTCGTTTATTTCAGAGTCCCCAGAGTTCTCCTTTACATCAGCGTCCACAGTATTCCCTTTTACATCAAAGTCTGCTGAGTATCCCTCTTGCACTGTAAAGGTGAACCCTGCAGACTCTGATGTAAGGGGAACTATGTGCTGGGTTATAATAATCTGACTTTCGTGTAAAAGGAGAAATATGTTTTTTGCCTTTTGTTATTCACACTAGCTACATGTTTGTAGCTTAAATATTGATATTTGGCTACCTTTTTTGATCTGTCAGTAAAAATTTTGCTCTGTCAATATACACTGCTCAAAAAAATTAAAGGAACACTTTGAAAACACATCAGATCTCAATGGGAAAAAATATCATGCTGGAAATCTATACTGATATGGACTGGGTAATGTGTTAGGAACTATTAAAGAAAAGTTGTGGGATTTTAAACAAAGCATGTAGCCTATAGGGCTTAGTGCTTCCATCCCTAATTTGTGGAAAAGGAAAAGAGGAGGTTGGGACTTTGAATAAGATGGGAACAAAAAAATAAATTGTTATTGTGTAGGAGCACACTAATAACCAATATATGTATATATCAGTAAAATCATGCTAGTATATATAAATATATTAGGAGCTACTTTTATTGAGAATCCTTATCCAGGCAATGTAAAAAAGTAATGATTTACAGTCATTGTACATATAATAGAACATTACATAATTGTTAAAATGAGATCATAACACATTAGGACATATGGATAAAGGTCGTTGATGGTATGAATGAATGAAATACAGCACAAAAAACACATGATTGGCAAAAAAATCATGTGTGTATATATATATATATATATATATATATATATATATATATATATATGTATATATAAAATCTTGAACATATATGTGAACGCATGATTGTTTTGTTGACATCCTAAAAATCTTGACACGTTTCGTGGGGTAGTTTTCACTTAATCAGGAGCAGGTGCAATAAGCGTCACTGTATAGAGAAAAATGGTATGATTGAAAATAAAATATATGAATAGGATGGTAAAGAAAGGGGATGGGAAGAAGAGGAACACAAGTTCACCCAACTAAAAAGCCTTCCCTACTATACTCACGCATCAGCTCAAAGTAAACACTTATGCCGAAATTTCTGACAACAAATGTTTGATGTGAGCTTGTTGTCGGAAAATCCGACCGTGTGTATGCTCCATCGGACATTTGCTGTCGGAATTTCTGACAACAAATGTTTGAGAGCTGGTTCTCAATTTTTCCGACAACAAAAGTTTTGCTCGGAAATTCTGATCGCGTGTAGCCAATTCCAACGCACAAAAATCCTACGCATGCTCGGAATCAATTTGACGCAAGCTCGGAATCATTGAACTTAATTTTTCTCTGCTCGTTGTAGTGTTGTACGTCACCGCGTTCTTTCCGACAACATTTGTGTGACTGTGTGTATGCAAGACAAGTTTGAGCGAACATCCGTCGTAAAAAAACTCCACGGTTTTGTTGTCAGAATGTCCGATCGTGTGTACGCGGCAATAGTGTTATGGATATAGGGCCAAATGGGGATGCCTGCACCCGGAACTGCCTGTGGACGCCAAGGCACATAGAGGAGGACATCACAAAGGGTTGGATCTCCATTATATGGTCAGTGTTGTCATCAATACCAAAAGGGGTTTGCCAAATCTTTTTTTTTAAGCATAATCAAGGAAACATTTAAAAAAAATATACAGTATATGTGTGGCAATTGCCTGGTGACATATACAGAGTGATTAAAGATTCAGAAAAGAACCAAAAAGACCCATAATAAACTAGGACATAACAATAGGTTGAATAATGAATACTAATATACCAATTAGAACTATGCAAAAAGACCAGACAAGTGAGTGACATGGGTCTGAGGAATAAGAAAATTGTTGCAATGCCAAAAGTGAAATTGTTCATTAAAAATTAATGGACAAAAGTGACAAAATCCAAAGAAAAGGATAATTACCAGAGTCCAATCTAAATGTTTGTGCAGGGCATCCCAGAACATTGTGAAAGGTGGCTGGCTGAGATGTGATGTCCAGCAAGATGTGATATATATGCCCTCAGCATGATCGCAGGCGCTTCCCAGCGCTAGACATTCAAAGAAAGAGGAGGAGATGGTGCCATCGCCCAGGTAGAAACCCACCCAGGCAAGGGCGCCAAAAGAACTCCCCTGTATGGTGAACGCCACTCGGAAAAACCACGCGCCAGCACGGGGACACCCGGGGGTTGACGTCACACATGTGTTAGGAACAAAAGGATGCCATCACTGAGCTCCTAAAAAACTGAGGTGCAACCTGTTGGCGTCGGATGGACCGAAACCTAATGTCCCAGAGGTGTTCTATTGCATTTAGGTCAGGAGTGTGGGGGCTATTCAATGGTATCAATTCATCCTTCAGGTACTAGCTGCATACTCTCGCTACATGAGGCTGGGAATTTTCATGCACCAGGAGAAACCCAGGACCCACTGCACTAGCCTAGGGTCTGACAATGGGTCCAAGTATTTTATCCTGATATCTAATGGCAGTCAGGGTACCATTGTCTAGCCTGTAGAGGTCTGTGCATCCCTCCATGGATATGCCTCCCCAGACCATCACTGACCCACCACAAAAGCGGTCATGCTGAACAATGTTACAGGCAGCATAACATTCTCTGCGGCTTCTACAGACCCTTTCACGTCTGTCACATGTGCTCAGGCTGAATCTGCTCCCATCTGTGAAAAGCATGGGGCACCAGTGGCGGACCTGACAATTTTGGTGTTTAATGGCAAATGCCAATTGAGCTCCACGGTGCCAGGCAGTGAGCACAGGGCACACTAGAGGACATCAGGCCCTCAGATCACCCTCATGAAGTCTGTTTCTGATTGTTTGGTCAGAGACATTCACAACAGTGGCCCGCTGGAGGTCAATTTGTAGGGCTCTAAGGCCTCTTTCACACGGGGCGGATCCGTGAAGATCCGCCCCGTGAAGCTCCGCTTGCTCAGCGGGGATCGCTCCGTTGATCCCCGCTGAGCCGACGGATGACTGGGCGGTCCCCGCACACTGTGCAGGGACCGCCCTGTCAGAGCGCCGCTCTCCCCTATGGGGAATCGGATGACGACGGGCCGTAGAGTCCGTTGTCATCCGATCCGCTCCGCAGACGGAAGGAAAAATAGGATTTTCCTCCGTCACACTTTTTCGGAGCGGAGCGGAAGTCAGCGGACATGTCACCGCTGACATCCGTGCTTCCATAGGGGTGCATGGAGGATGCGTTTCAGGTCCGCCTAAAAAACTGACAGGCGGACCTTAACGGACCTCCGTGTGAAAGAGCCCTAACAGTGTTCATCCTGTTCCTCCTTGCACAAAGGAGCAGATACTTGACTATTGTAAAACCGATGTATTCCAGTACTGCCCAACACATTATACCCCATACCTTACTTATCTTAATCAAAGAGACCACACATTGCTGTTTTGGAGTAAAACATGGCCATAGCAGCCTCCTTTATTTTTTTAACTGTTCCATCAGTTATCAAAAACTTTAACCATCAAAACACATAAACCCAGAAACATAACAGAAATATTGCCCCCTAGTGTTGGTCTTTGCAGGAACCTCAAATTCGCCATAATCATATTAACCCGATATTCCTCATCATATTAAATTCTTATTATCCCGGGACACTGCGGTACCTTACCAATGGTCATAGGCCTCAAGCCGATCAGCTACTCAGAGACGACCACTGACCGCAGTGCCCCCATTATCCAACTCATCCAGCTAAACTCCTGTTAGCTGGAAACCATCCTCAGAACCCATACCACCGATGGTTCCTGACCACTTGCTTATTCGAGGTACTTCCTTCTCCCGCAAAGACCAAACACCCGCCACTGCTACGACAATCCGTCCACCTGTAAAGAAAAATTGACAACAGAAAACCATACTGTGACCACATTAAAATTCCTCCTTCCTACATTGCTTATAAGGGAGGGTGGGTGGGAAACTTTCCCCTGCGCTGTGTTAACTCAGAGGGGCGGGGTCTTCCTTTTATCTAGCCTTCACCCCTCCCCTCCATATTTCCATTAGCCAATAGTTAATATCCTCTTATTACATACTCTGTTCACTCAGTCATGCCCAGCCCTCCGCCTATGGCATTCTGTCTTTTTGCTCCGGGCTTTTCTTGACTATTGTAAAACCGATGTATTCCAGTACTGCCCACCACATTATACCCCATACCTTACTTATCTTAATCAAAGAGACCACACATTGCTGTTTTGGAGTAAAACATGGCCGTAGCAGCCTCCTTTATTTTTTTAACTGTTCCATCAGTTATCAAAAACTTTAACCATCAAAACACATAAACCCAGAATCATAACAGAAATATTGCCCCCTAGTGTTGGTCTTTGCAGGAACCTCAAATTCGCCATAATCATATTAACCCGATATTCCTCATCATATTAAATTCTTATTATCCCGGGACACTGCGGTACCTTACAATGGTCATAGGCCTCAAGCCGATCAGCTACTCAGAGACGACCACTGACCGCAGTGCCCCCATTATTCAACTCATCCAGCTAAACTGCTGTTAGCTGTAAACCATCCTCAGAACCCATACCACCGATGGTTCCTGACCACTTGCTTATTCGAGGTACTTCCTTCTCCCGCAAAGACCAAACACCCGCCACAGCACCCAAGGGAAAACACCTTTACCCTTTGGTGCCCCTCCAAACCTTAAGGGCTCATTGGATCCCATCCTGCAAACCCAAAGACCATAAATCAGTCCCCACATCGTTCAGATGGACCCCATCCCTTCGTAGATACTGCCATGTATCCACCTCCAATTCGAAATGTCGGACCACCAACCCACCATTCCGTACCACAAACTTGCCCATGTCTCGGTTAATTTTCCTCCGAGCCCTGTTGACTCCAGCCACAGACCTAGCCCCCCTCCACTCTACCCGTGCCACCATGTCTGACCAGACGATAATCATGTCCGGGAACGATATCCTTAGCCTCAGGAAATCAGACTTCATATCCCGAGTCACTTCTAGCATGGACCTGAAACCCAAGTCGTTGCCACCTACGTGCAATACCAGAACGTCAGGTGGCCTGTCCAAACGCGCAAAACGGTGCACCTCCGGAACCATCCTACTCCAGAACATTCCTGGAACTCCCAGCCATCGGACACACGCCTCCGGTCTTGGGAACCCCAGCTGCCGACCCTCATGACGAACAACGGCTCTCTTAGCCCCCCAGAAAACAAACGAATGGCCCAGTATCCAGACCAACGCCTGCATTTGACCTGTAATTGCAAGAAGACATTCCCCATGAGAATCTCCCATCACCCTTATATATTCCCAGCAATCCAAACAAAAACCCAAACCAAAACATAAACAACGCCCCATGACTTGTACCCCCACATTATTCCAGTCCCACCAGTAGCTGTGGGCGTACGTATAACCGGAACCTCCTGGATTCCCAGCGGCCTATCTTCTTAACCGCCTCCTCATCCATCCCACATCTGGCCGCCTCCGTAGCTGCCCCGATCCTAAAAGAGTGCGAGGAAAATTCTTTTTCCTTGAGTCCCAAAGCCCGAAGGGACTTCCGGAACACCGCAATGAACTGATACCTTGAAAGTGGGATTCCGTACTCGTGTACCAAAAAGGAACCCACCCCCGACGGTCGCACCTCCAAGTACCCTTTTACTGCCCTTACCGGGCACAACCGGGAACCTGGGACCGGAAAAACCTGGACCAACTTACCTCTGCCCATCTGGTCCGTCTTAGACTTTCTCAGCACCAGCGACACCCCTTGCTCCGTTCAGCCCACCTCGCTCTCAAGCAACCCCCCGTGTACTGCTTTTTGACGGGCTGACCAACTCACCTATTCTGAATGCTCCAAAGAATGCCAGTGAAAATGTCACCGTGCACAACAAAACTTCGTATGGGGATGAACATAAGCCCTGTAACTGCCCCATGATCTTGACCAAGAGAGCAAACGAAACCGGTCGTCTGCCATCCGGCTTCTGCCCTCCCCGCCCATAACCCTTAAGTGCCTGCCGCACCCAAAAATCCTTTGTAAAATCGGGGCAACCTTGCCATTTGAACAAAAAAGCCAAGCCTGCCATCTTCTTACCCAAACTGGACCTGGACACACGGGCCTCCATGTTTCTAGCCAGGAAATACAGCACCAATAACCTGACATTGGGACCCACAGGATCCGTTCCTGCTTCCCGAACCATCTCTTTCCATTCCAACCACACCTTCTCATATGCCCCCCATGTGCCCGTACTCACCGATTTTTTGATCCAACCTGACACTATTCCAACGGAATCTTCCACAGCCAGCCTGGACAAGGGACCCCACGTTGCTCCGCCCCCGGTGCCAACTCTCGGAGCCTGTCCCACTGAAAGCGAGACAGCGCATCAGCTATGACATTGTCCACCCCCGAAAGGTGCACAGTATACACAAACACATTGAGCTGCAAACATCTCAACACCAGATGGTGCAGAAGACGCACCACCGGGGGGGAAGATGCCGACACTTTGTTGATGACTTGTACTACCCCCAGGTTGTCCCCATGAAAACGCACTTTCAGATCCCTGAAACACGCCCCCCACAACTCCACCGCCAGCACCACCGGGAACAGTTCCAACAGAACCAAATTCTTGGTGAAACCAGCGTCCATCCAGGACTGCGGCCATGGGCCCGCACTCCACCTGCCCTGAAAGTAAGCCCCAAAACCTGCCCCCCCAGCCGCATCTGTGTATAGTTCTAAATCAAAATTGCTAATAGGGCCCGACATCCATAACGCTCTCCCATTGAAAGACTCTAAGAATGAATGCCAAACCCGCAAGTCCGCCTTGTGTTCTCTGCCCAAACTCACAAAGTGCGTGGGGGACCGTACCCCAGCCGTGCTAGCCGACAGCCATCTGAAAAACACCCTGCCCATTGGCAGAATGCGGCACGCAAAATTGAGCTTTCCCAGTAGCGACTGTAAAACCCTAAGCTGCACTTTCCTTACCCCCATCATGACCTTCAGCTCAGTCTTGAGCGACTCCAATTTGTCCAATGGTAGGCGGCACTCCATGGCCTCCGAATCCAGGACAATACCCAAAGACGTGATAACCGTGCGAGGTCCCTCCGTTTTGTCAGGTGCCAATGGTATCCCAAACCGCTCTGAAACGTGCTCCAATGTGGCCAGGAGCACAGCGCAGATTCTGGATGAGGCCGGACCCACGCAAAGGAAATCGTCCAAGTAGTGAATGATTGAATTCACCCCCGACACATCCCTGATCACCCATTCCACGAACGAACTGAACTGTTCGAACAATGCGCACAATATGGAGCATCCCATAGGCAAGCACTTATACACATAGAACTCATTGTCCCACTTACAACCCAGGAGGTGAAAACTATCCGGGTGAACAGGCAACAATCTAAACGCCGCCTCTATGTCTGTTTTTTGCCATCAGCGCCCCCTGGCCATACCGGCGAACCCACCCCACCGCAGCATCAAAGGAAGTGTAACTGACCGTACATGCTTCCGGATCAATAGCGTCATTGACCGACCTGCCCTTCGGGAAAGACAGGTGGTGAATGAGGCGGAACTTGTTGGGCTCCTTCTTAGGTACCACCCCGAGCGGGGAGACCACCAAGTTCACCAGGGGAGGGGACCGGAAAGGACCCCCCATCCGGCCCAAAGCAACCTCCTTGCGCAGCTTTTCCATGACCACCGCAGGTTGCTGCAAGGCCGATCGCAGATTGCGTGCGATCAGGGGAATAACCTGCAAAGAACATGGAATGCGAAACCCCTCTGAAAACCCTTGCTCCAACAACCTTGCCGCCCCCTTGTCCGGATACCTACCGAGGAACAGCCGCATCCTTTCCACCATCACCGGAGTCCTCCCTTTTTTGCCCAGAGTCCCCGGCCCGCCCCTTACCTCGCTTAAAGCATCTAGCCTGTGCATGGGAGCCTCCGCAACCGGAGCACTCATGCTTGAAACGACAGGACCCCCCAAACTTGCAGGAGCCCTCATTATATTGCCAGCACACCCCCTTTTGTTTCCCGGCCGATTGTCCTGGGGAAGAGGTTCCACCGCCCCCCCCCCCCTGAAAAAACTGACTAGAAGCCCTCGGCGCCGTCATCAACCGCATCCATAAGCTTATGTCCTTATTATCCCACCGCAGACCAGGCCTCACCGCTCTCCTCTGCCTGAATTGTTCATCATATTCTGAGCCACCCCGTGCCCCCGTACACTCTGTATGCTTCCCCTATAGTGTCCTGATAACCAAATAGTGCCGAACAATGTTCCGGGTTCTTCTGCCCTATAACACTAGCCATGATGGAGAACGCTTGCAACCAATTTGTAAATGTCCGTGGGATCAGCCTATATCTCCTCTTCTCCTCATCCTCTTTTTTTGAATCATCCGGTTTTACCCTGTCCAGATGAAACTTCTCTAATGGCAGAAGTGAGAACATCTCCACATACTCACCCTTCCATATCTTTTCCTTCACTTCGGGTTTCAGGTGAGATCCCAGCAATGCCTCATAACACACATACATCTCACAATTAGCAGCATCATCCAACCTAATGACATCCTGCCTTGCCGCCTGTTCCACCGCACCACCCTCTTTTGTGGCCACAGCTGCAGAACCCAACCCTACAGCATCCCCCACCCCGATATTCCCCGCAGGTGTAACCGGTGACCCCACCACGGCAGCGGGCCCAGCCGTCCCTGTTGGCGGGACCCACGCCGCCGCCGGACTGACTCGCCCGCCATCCCCCTGTTCAAATTGGCTAACTAAGGATTTGATGCCCGCAAGAAACCCCTGCAGCCCGTCCGGCCGTGCACCTCCCCTATCCTGGAACGCACCCCCCCCTGCCTGTCCATCATCTTGACCCCGAACTTGCACCGCAAAACCCACACCCGCAGCCGACATACCCACCTGGGCACCATTCCCCTCCTGGCCCCCAGCAGAGACAATTGAAAGGGACTTACCGGGCTGCCTGGAAGAACTCACACCAGCCGATCCACTCGAATCCACCGCTGCCTCCGACCGTCCGGGTCTCCGATCCTCCTCCGAGCTGCACACTTCACCCTCTGACAGCACACCAGCCAGCTCCTCACCACCGGACGATAGCTCACCAGGTGACCTGTCCCTGGAAGCCGAGGGGTCAGAACCCGATTGGTCCCACCTCCGCGCACCTGACCCGCCTGCCGATTTCTTAACCGCCTTGCCTCCACGCTGTCTCTGCTCACCCGCACCGCCGTCATCACTCACTGGCACACCACCTCCCACAGCCTCCTGCACCCGATGTCCGGCCGAGGGGGGGGATGCCCGGACGCCGCGGCCACCGATGACCCCCGCAGGAGCCCCAAGGCCGCCGGGGACCCCTGAGGGGCCGGGCCCGCCTGATCCGACTCCACGCGCCGCGCGGGCCTATCGGCCACACCAGAACTCCCGGTGCGGCCCCCCGCTGAGCTCCGCACTTGAAGGGGATTCCTTCCGGTACCCCCCGCCTTGGGCAATGCGGCACGCTTAGCCGGGGGGCCCGAAGGGGCCCTAGAGGGACTCCCAATCTGCCGCTGTGCTCTCGGGGAGGGGCCCGGTGAGTAGCGCTCCGGGGGTCTAGACCTCCGAGCTCGCCCAGCCTCTCTCCCCGCGGTACCTTGTAACCCGGCCGGACTTGAAAGCATCGGCCCCAGGGTCTCCTGGAGCCAATCTTCGCCCCGGGTCACAGCCTCTGCCCGCAGTTGGGCCAGCAGCTTTTCAACGGAGGACATGATGCTGAAACTTTCCCCTGAGCTGTGTTAACTCAGAGGGGCGGGGTCTTCCTTTTATCTAGCCTTCACCCTTCCCCTCTATATTTCCATTAGCTAATAGTTAATATCCTCTTATTACATACTCTGTTCACTCAGTCATGCCCAGCCCTCCGCCTATGGCATTCTGTCTTTTTGCTCTGGGCTTTTCTGGTCCTGCTGATGGTTTAAGGACATTCTATGGCCTTGTCCAGGTCTCCTAGAGTAACTTCCTGGCTTTCTGGAATCTCCTCCCTGCTCTTGAGACTGTACTGGGGCACACGGCAAACCTTCTGGCAATGGCACATATTGATGTGCCATCCTGGAGAAGTTGGACTGCCTATGCAACAGGGTCCAGGTATCTCCTCGTGCTACCAGTAGTGACACTGAGCCTAGCCAAATGCAAAACTAGTGAAAAACAGTCAGAAAAGATGAGTAGGGCAAAAAATGTCAGCTGTCTCCACCTGTAAAACCATTCCAGTTTTGGAGGTTGTGTCATTGTTGCCCATCTAGTGCGCCTGTTCTTAATTTCATTAACACCAAAGCAGCTGGAACTGATTAATAACCCCCTCTGGTACTTAACTGACCAAATCAATATTCCAGGAGTTTGACTTGAATCTATACTCTGATTAAAAAGTGTTCCTTTAATTTTTGTTGAGCAGTCATGTCAGTAAATATTGACTCTGTTAGTAATTTTTTTCTGTTGTGTCACTAAATTTCACTTTAGGAAGTTGGCCACTCCCCCCTCGGTGGTACACTCATACTCAGAAGGGACTCTTCCCTGTGGGTCTTTAGTAGTGATTAATAATGCAACCATGACCAGTAGTGACCTCCAAACAGTGCCCCTTTTTCAGTGGTGCCCAGTGCACAGAAGGCTTGTGCCAATCACTATTGCAGTACTATTACAGAATTCTGGCAGCCTTTCTGTGCAATCTCCTGTCCTGCCAGTCCAGCAGCCAGGCCTTTGAAGCTCCTTTTGTTTGTAATATTGTGCTGAAGGTGTTGCCTTTCACCTACTTTGGCCTCTTGCACGTGGACATTATCATCTACTTATTATACACACATCTTGCTGATAGAAAGATTCTGGGTCAAAAACAAGTTATATTCTTTAAAGACCTTGCATATACATGCATACAGGCACCTAAGTGTGCATATATGCATATATACATAAAATTCTTCTTCATCAGGGATGAGCCGAACACCCCCCTGTTCGGTTCGCACCAGAACCTGCAAACAGACAGAATGTTCGTGTGAACTTTAGAACCCTATTAAATACAATGGACTCGAACGTTCGAAATCTAAAGTGCTAATTATAAAGGCTAATATGCAATTTATTGTCCTAAAAAGTGTTTGGGGACCCGGGTCCTGCCCCAGGGGACATGTATCAATGCAAAAAAAGGTTTAAAAAATAGACGTTTTTACGGGAGCAGTGATTTTAATAATGCTTAAAATGAAAAAATAAAAGTGAAATTTTCCTTTAAATTTCGTACCTGGGGGGTGTGTGTGATATGCATGTAAAGTCGCGCATGTTTCCCGTGTCCCTGCACAAAGTGACATTTTTGAAGGAAAAAAAGTCATTTAAAACTCACTCGCGGCTATTAATGAATTGTCGGCTTTTATCAATACATAGAAAAGTCATTGATAAAAAAAAAAAACGTGGGGGTTCCCCCAAATTCAATTACCAGGCCCTTTAGGTCTGGAATGGATATTAAGGGGAACCCCGCCGCAAATTTTAAAAAAAAATGGCGTGGGGTTCCCCCTAAATATCCATACCAGGCCCTTGAGATCTGGCATGGATTTTAAGGGGAACTCCACCCCAAATGTAAAAAAAAATGGCGTGGAGTCCCCCCAAAAATCCATACCAGACCCTTATCCGAGCACGCAACCTGGCCGGCCGCAGGGGAAGAGGGGGGGACGAGAGAGCGCCCCCCCTCCCTCCTGAACAGTACCAGGCCACATGCCCTCAACATGGGGAGGATGTCTCCATGTTGATGGGGACAAGGGCCTCATCCCCACAACCCTTGCCCGATGGTTGTGGGGGTCTGCGGGCCCCCCAGATCCCGCCCCCCCATGTGAATTGGTAAGGGGTACATTGTACCCCTACCATTTCACGAAGAAAGTGTCAAAAAATGTAAATAAAAACACACACACCTTGGAAAAGTCCTTTATTAAAAAAAAAAAAAAAAAAAACATTCCAGCGATGAAATCCAGTGTCCCGCGGCGATCCTGATGTCCAGCGCTGTCCGTCATTGGTTGTGCCTGTGCGGACCTGATGGGGAACTTCCTCCGCTGTGTTTTAAATGTATAGACCCGCCCCTTCTAAGTTCCCCATCAGGTCCGCTCAGCGGACCAGATGCGGAACATGAGAAGGGGCGGGTCTATACATGTATTACACAGCAAATGAAGTTCCCCATCAGGTCCGCCCCCTCGGTATGTCCGACCCCGCCTACGTCATTGGCCTGAGCGGGGAACTTCCTTCACTGTGTAATTTAAATTTAGTTTAGTTTTTTTTTTTTTTTTAATAAAGGACTTTTCCAAGGTGTGTGTGTTTTTATTTACATTTTTTGACACTTTCTTCGTGAAATGGTAGGAGTACAATGTACCCCTTACCAATTCACATAGGGGGGGGGCGGGATCTGGGGGTCCCCGATAAGCCCCCCGCCCGCAGACCCCCACAACCACAGGGGAAAGGGTTGTGGGGATGAGGCCCTTGTCCCCATCAACATGGGGACATCCTCCCCATGTTGAGGGCATGTGGCCTGGTACGGTTCAGGAGGGAGGGGGGGGGGCGCTCTCTCATCCCCCCCTCTTCCCCTGCGGCCGGCCAGGTTGCGTGCTCGGATAAGGGTCTGGTATGGATTTTTGGGGGGACTCCACGCCATTTTTGTAAAAATTTGGGGTGGAGTTCCCCTTAAAATCCATGCCAGATCTCAAGGGCCTGGTATAGATATTTAGGGGGAACCCCACGCCATTTTTTAAAAAATTTGCGGTGGGGTTCCCCTTAATATCCATTCCAGACCTAAAGGGCCTGGTAATTGAATTTGGGGGAACCCCCACGCTTTTTTTTTTTTTTTTATCAATGACTTTTGTATGTATTGATAAAAGCCGACAATTCATTAATAGCCGCGAGTGAGTTTTAAATGACTTTTTTTCCTTCAAAAATGACACTTTGTGCAGGGACAGTTCTAAGCACGGGAAACAAGCGCTACTTTACATGCATATCATACACACCCCCCAGGTACGAAATTTAAAGGAAAATTTCACTTTTATTTTTTCATTTTAAGCATTATTAAAATCACTGCTCCTAAAACAACGGCCATTTTTAAAACTTTTTTTTGCATTGATACATGTCCCCTGGGGCAGGACCCGGGTCCCCAAACACTTTTTAGGACAATAACTTGCATATAAGCCTTTATAATTAGCACTTTAGATTTCTCTCATAGACTTTTCGAATTTTCCTTGAACACCCCAATTTGTTCGCTTTTTCGGCGAACAGGCAATGTTCGAGTCGAACATGAGTTCGACTCGAACTCGAAGCTCATCCCTATTCTTCATCCTCGTCTAACTGCCAGTGCTATATGTACAGTATATGCTTTTTTTTTTAAGGCTCTGAATGCATTGCTGCATTGGGGATCTTCACTCAGATGTGTGCAATGTCTACTAGGCAACAACACACCTGTGCTCAGATGTGTAAAATAAAAATAAAAAGTACACTGCTTCTTTTTTTTCACCTGTATGAAAGCAGTGGCGTCACTAGGGTTGGTGTCACCTGGTGCGGTAAAACATGGTGTCACCCGCCCCCCCCCATCGTCTAAAGAACTATGTGCAGAGGGCCCCTCACCCCATATACCCCCTCCTAGCACAATTCCTCTTTCTCCTTCCCTCATCCCACCCTCTCAGCACAAATACGCCCCCCAATATTCCCCCTCTTAACAAAAATCTTTACCCCCATATGCCCCCTTCTAGTACAAATACCCCCTCTCAGCACATTGCTTCCCCTCCATTTTCCCCTACCAGCTCAAGTCATCACCCTCATAAACCCCCTTTCAGCACAAATCCCCCTTCTCAGCACAAAATGCTCCCCATATCCCTCTTCCCAGTATAATTCCCACCCAAACCCCTCCTTATACAAATTCTTTTACCCCCCAAATCCCCCCTCTCAGCACAAATTATCCCCCATCTCCCCCCTCCCTAAAGAGATCCCCCCTCAGCACAAATCATCCCCCCTCCCTGCACAGACAACCCCCTCTCAGCACAAATCATCCCCCATCTCCCCCCTCCCTGCACAGATCCCCCTCTCAGCAAAAATCGTCCCCCCGTCTCCCCCCTCCCTGCACATATCCCCCTCAGCACAAATCAATCCCCCATCTCCCCACTCCCTGCACAGACCCCCCCTCAGCAAAAATCATCCCCCGTCTCCTCCCTCCCTGCACATATCTCCCCCCCAGCACAAATCAATCCCCCATCTCCCCCTCCCTGCACAGATCCCCCCTCTCAGCACAAATTATCCCCCCGCCTCCCCCTCCCTGCATAGATCCCCCCCCTCTCAGCACTAATCCCTCCTTTTAGCATAAATCCCTCCCAAACCACTCCTTCTTACACAAATGATCTTATGAACCCCCCTCTGATCACAAATCCCCACCCCCATATACCCCTTTCAGTAATAAACCCCTCTTCCTGCCCAAATTCTCTTATTCCCCCACCCAAGCCACCTTTAGCACAAATCCTCTTATTTAATCCCTCCCTGACAATTTCCCCCCTACAAGCACAACCCCCACCCCAATACAAAGGCACTCGCCTCCAGATTTTCCCATAAAAAAAAACTCTTAATCCCTCTCAGCATAAATCCTTCCTCTTATTGTACAAATCCTCTGATCCCTGCCCCCAGCACAGACTTACCGGTTATCAGTTACCGGGACCTCAGTGATTCATTGCTGACACTTTAGCAGCTTCTATCTGTCCCAGCCGGCTGCATGTTAGCTGTGTCAGAGCGCCGGGAGATCTCCTCATCAGGCTCCTCATCCTGTCCCATCAGAAGACACGCCAAAAGCAGAGGAGGAACCTGCAGGAAACTTCCCTCGGTGCTCTGACACTGCTAACATGCAGCCGGCTGGGACAGATAGAAGCTGCTAAAGCAGGGGTACTGAATTAAAATTCAAGGAGGTCCGGTCTGCAAAATTTTCTTTGGGCCGAGGTCCGAATCTCAAATCTGTGCTATGACTCAGCAAGATTGTAGTCAGAGGTGTCCCCATCACAGCGCCCCTTTAAATCAGGTGTCCCCATCACAGCGCCCCTTTAAATCAGGTGTCCCCATCACAGCGCACCTTTAAATCAGGGGTACCCATCACAGCGCTCATTTACATCAGGCATTCCCATCAGAGTGCCTCCTTACATCAGATGTCCCCATCAAAGTCCCCCTTAACATAAAATAAAGGTCACGCTGATGGGCACATTTTATATTAAGGGACAATCTGATGGGTACAACAAAACGTGCCCCTTAATGTAAAATCTGCCCATCAGAGTGCCCCTTAATACAAAATGTGCCCATCAGTGATGCTGTTAAAATAAAATATGCCCATCAGAATGCCCCTTAACATAAAATGTGCCCATCAGCATGTCCCTTAACATAAAATAAGGGTCACGCTGATGGGCACCTTTTGTTTTAAGGGGCACGCTGATGGGTATGTTTTTAATGTGTACGATGATAGGCACATTTTATGTTAAGGGGCACTCTGATGGGCACATTTTATGTTAAGGGGCACTCTGATGGGCATAACAAAATATGCCCATCAGTGTGCACATTAAAAATATACCCATCAGCGTGCCCCTAAAATAAAATTTGTCCATTAGAGTGCCCCTTAAAATAAAAAAAATATGCCCAGCAGTGTGCACAAAAGTATATAACACATACCTTGAATGAGGGCACAACTGAAGGGGCGGAAGCTGCAAGATAAGGTGAGCCAGGACCTGGGAACCGCGAGAAGCAGGGGGGCGGGGCGCGCACGTGACTCCACGCCCCTACTCGCAAGGAGAGCCAGGACCAGGTGTCATCTCGTCAGAACACCGGGAACCGTGAGCAGAAGAGGGCGGGGCGCGCACGTGACGTCACGCCCCTACTCGCAAGGAGAGCCGGAAACCCCGAGCAGCAGGGGGCGGGGCACGTACGTGACGTCACGCCCCTACTCGCACCTGTGCAGCATCAATGGTCAGCAATCACTGCACTGGAGACCAGGGGACACCCCGCAGGAGATGTCGGCAAATGCTGACACTGTAGCAGCCCCACTGGTGCTCCCCTTGATGCTATCACACTGCGCCCGAGACTGGAGCCCCTCTCACCCCGCCTAGTCCCGGCCCCTGGTGTCACCCCTCTGGTGGGTGTCACCTGGTGCGGCCCGCACCCCCCGCACCCCCATAGCAACGCCTCTGTATGCAAGAGACCTTAAAGTGGTTTTAAAGTCAAAAGTTGTTTTCTCTTAATGCATTACCTGCATTAGGTAAACAAAAAAAACTCCCAGTAGCTGTTCCTTTCTCCCCCTCCATAAATACCTACCCGAGTCCTTTCTCAGTCCAGCGTTGTTCCCCTCTGCAGCAGCACTGGGTTCTCTTCCAGACTGAAAGGAGTGGGAGCCATTAGCCATTAGTCAAATCCAGACAGGAGGGATCAGGGGGCGTGGCTGAGCCATACTGTGTGTGTCTATGGATACACAGTCTGGGTCAGAAGTGTACGGGTGCCCCTATAGCACAGTGCTTGCTATGAGGGCACTCAGAGAAGAAAAGGAACAGACAGTGCTTTCAGGGGACACCAGAAGAGGAGGTAAGTGGCTGCTCTGTGCAATATCTTTACACAATTCACTATGGAAAACATTTTGTAGGCAGGTGCAATCTATTTTTTCCACTGTACAGTAGGTGACGCTCAACCACAGGAGCAGTTCAGAGGGAGAGGAAGTCAGAAGAAACATAGTTTCTCTATGGTTACCTGGGTCACTGGGGCAGCGATCTGGTTGATTGCTGACAGCCCATGTGACTCCGGTGGCCATCTTGGGTCAGGCAGAGTCTATTTTAGACCTTAGTGCACTTTTAGCATGTGGATAGAGTAGGGACAGGTCACCCGTCTGTAAAGAACAGTATTAGTGGTAGGCAAAGGTTTATGATGAGTAGGGAAAGTGTAGGTATCCAATTCTCTTCCTGGAAACCTCTCCACTTCAGCTCAGACCGGCCAGGCCGCATTCTGCCAATCTAGACTGACGCTGTCAGCTTGGCTGAGACCTGCTCCACTACATGCTGTTGTTATCCGTGAATGTTCCCGGTTGGGTTTCCTTCCACCTGTCTTGTCGTGAACTGTTTTTCCTTTACTTCAATACAAGTTCTTTCATTTGCATCTGGACTGAGTGTGTGTTATTTCTGCCGCAAGAAAAGAAAAAAGAAAAGAGGGCGCACCGACCTAGTGTATTACCAGATAAAAAACTTTATTAAAATGGATAAAAACAAAGGTCCTACTCACAAACAAGCTTTTCATATAGGTATTTCTAGCAATCAAACTGAGTCCCGTGGCAACTGCAACCAGGATTAGATGATCAGAGGGTTGGACGGTACCCAAATGTAGCTGAATGGCTGACGCGTTTCCGGGGTGCACCCCTTTCCTCAGAGCCCAAGCAGTCCGAGCTCTCCTGCGTGAAATCACAAACCTGTACGGGATTGGACACAGCGGGAGCCAATCAGAGGGTCCGGCCGACGTGATGTCTGCCGGGACCCACTGATCATTCTGAGGAGAGGCAGAATGGCGGTCTTCCGGTGTAACCAAGGCAGACCACCGTTCTGCCAGAGGGGTAAATGGAGATCTTGTATTTCTGCCAAGCAGAAACCCAGATCTCTGTTTTCCTTTAGTCAAAGCACCCCCCACACAGTTAGAAAGCACCCCCTAGGGACACATTTAACCCTTTGATTGCCCCTGATGTTAACCCCTTTTCTGCAAGTGTCATTTATACAGTGACAGTGCATTTTTTTTAGCACTGATCACTGTATTGGTGTCACTGGTCCCTAAAAGTGTCACTTATTGTCCGCCGCAATGTATCAGTCCTGCTAAAAATCGCTGATTGCCACCATTACTATTAAAAAAATAAAATAAAAAATAAGTCGTACTGTTGAATTACAATGGAAACTGCACAATTTTGAATTCATACAAGTGTGAAAGGGGCCTAAAAGGGATCACAGGGCAGGAAAGATTAGAAAAGTTAAGTTTACTTAAAGCGCATCTTTACCTGAAAAGTTCCAGAAGTTTTGCTTATCCATTTATTTTGGTGATTTAAAAAGTACACAAAGCTCATTACAATATTGATTTAAAAACAAAGGTGCTGGTGTATTTTTCAGCTTACACTGGGTGTGTCTGGACAGGCCATGGACAATTGCACCCATATAGTGTGATTATGCATAATTATGTCAAGTTTATCTAACAGAATGCAGGGCTGGCATTTTCAACAGCCCTCCTATGTCTTTCAGTATTTTAATGTTATATCGCTGTTCAAAAATGTAAAATTAAATGTCAGCATTAAGACAACCATAAAATAAACATTTTCTTTAAAGCAGCTCGAAACATGCTAATCCATATTTGGTGCGATTTAAATAAGTTCATGCCCTTTTATTTACCAACTGTTATGTATTTCACAAGGTCACTCGTTTTACGTATAGATGACTTTAAGAAAAGATTAGCCAGTTTTCCTGCGTTTGAGACACCTTTGCTAGACAGTTGTGTCTGTCATCTCTAGCCAACGATATCTACTTTTTGAGGGTCCCATGGGTCAGACTGGCGCTGTTTCTACTCTTCATAAAACACCAGGAGATGTGTAATTATCATCCATCATCTCCACACTGCTTCACTTCCCCCTCTGCAGCTCCTGGATTGTTCTAGGAAATGTTATTCTGGCTGGATCTGATTCATTTACTTTCTATTTACTCCTTATTTTGGACTCATTTGTTTTGTTTTTTTTCTTTAGAGAAGACTGTTTCTCTTGTATTAGTTAAGGAGACCCCTATGTTTATTCCAGCAATTATTGTTTGAAGTTTTAGCACACTGTATGTTGCTCTGTAATATCACTCCAGCCAGTCCACTTAGTTGAGTCTAGATTGGCCACTATCATACCTCTCCACATTTTGAGATGGGAATGAGGCACACCTACAAGCAAATGTATGTAGGCATAGGACACGCCCCCTGCCACACCCCCTTAACCACTTCCCGCCCAGCCTATAGCAAAATGACGGCCGGCGGTGGTTGCGTTATCCTGACTGGGCATCATATGACGTCCAGCAGAATAACAGCCGCCGCGCGCCCAGGGGGGCGCGCATTGCGGCGATCGGCGGTGCGGTGTGTCAGCCTGACACACCGCTACACCGATCTCGGTAAAGAGGCTCTTTACCACGTGATCAGCCGTGTCCAATCACGGCTGATCACGATGTAAACAGGAAGAGCCGTTGATCGGTTTTTCCTCACTCGAGTCTGACAGACGCGAGTAGAGGAAAGCCGATCGAGCGGCTCTCCTGACAGGGGGGTTCACGCTGATTGCTTATCAGCACAGCCTCCCTGCGGATGCCCACACTGGACCACCAGGGAAGCCGCTAGGACCACCAGGGAAGCGGGCAACATGTGGATGGCCAGGTATGTACCCCATGGCCATCCACATATTAAAAAATAAGCGCAATAGATGCCAATCAGTGCCCACAAATGGGCACTGACTAGCAACATTATGGCCGAAAAAAATATGTGATGCCCAGCAATGCCACCCATCAGTATCATCAGTGCCACCCATCAGTGTCCATCAGTGCCACCTCTCAGTGTCCATCCATGCCCATCAGTGCCCACCTATCAGTGCCCACCAGTGCCCATCTGTACCACCCATCAGTGCCACCCATAAGTACACATCAGTGCCACCCATAAGTACCCATCAGTGCCGCCTATGAGTGCCCATCAGTGCCGCCTATGAGTGCCCATAAGTGCCGCATACCAGTGCCACTTATCAGTGCCCATCAGTGCCGCCTATCAGTGACCATCATCAGTACCCATCAGTGCCAACTCATCAGTGCCACCTCATTGGTGCCTGCCCATTGGTGCCGGCTTATCAGTGCCCATCACGACAGCCATATAAGTGCCCATCATTGAAGAAGAAAACTTACTTATTTACAAAAAAATTTACAGAAACAAAGAAAAACATTATTTTTTTCTAAAATTCGAAATTTTTGTTGTGCAAAAAATAAAAATTGCAGAGGTGATCAAATACCACCAAAAGAAATCTCTATTTGTGGGAACAAAATGATAAAAATTTTGTTTGGGTACAATGTAGCATGACCACGCAATTGTCATTCAAATTGCGACAGCGCTGAAAGCTGAAAATTGGCCTAGGCAGGAAGGTGCGTAAGTGCCTGGTATTGAAGTGGTTAAAGAAGAATTAACCAAAAAAAAGGTTAATTAAATCCACAAGGGCTTTTTTTTACCACTACTATTTCTTTATATTGGCTTTTAAATGTACATATGCAGCAATTTAGAATTTGGATAAAAGATTTAGCACTGGGAAACACATTTTGAAAGATAAAAAGTGCATTTTATATACCGTATATACTCGAGTATAAGCCAAGTTTTTCAGCACATAAGCCCCCCTCGGCTTATACTCGAGTCACCTTTTTGCGCCTGATCTCCTGGATTTTGGGGACCCGGTACCAGCCGGCCGTAGGTCCCCTGGACCCAAAACTTGACACACTTGTAGCCACACGCTTCCTCTACAAGTGTGTAAAGTTTGTTGTCCGGGGGACCTACGGCCGGGGAGCACCGATTTTCCAAACCGGGCACCCCTTCCATAGACTCCCATGTTAAACAGTAATTTCTCCGGTGACTTTGGGGAACCGATACCGGCCGGTCATAGGTCCCCTGGACCCGGAACTTGGCACACATGTAGCCCCATTTCTCCTCTACAAGTGTGAAAAGTTTGTTGTCTTGGGGACCTAGGTTCGGGGAGCACTGATTTTTCAAACCGGGCACCCCTTCCATAGACTTCCATGTTAAACTTCAGTCGAGGTATGGACTCAGTGAGGCATTGACACAGTGAGGCTGCGTACACACGACCGGTTTTCTCATCAGAAAACTGCCGGGAGAGCTTTCTTGCCGAGAAAACCAGCTGTGTGTACGCGGGTTTCAGTTTTTTCATCAAGAAAACTGCCCAGATTCCCCGACGAGAAAAAAGACGACCTGCGGTCTTTTTTCTCGTCGATAATCTCATTGGCCTGTTTCTCAACGAGAAACCTGAGCATGTGTACACTTACCTGTCGCCGTGGAAACCCGCGCATGCTCGAAATGACTTTGACGCATGCGCGGTAGCTTCCTAGGCATAGGCATAGGGTGTAGCAAGATGGCGGCGATGGCATCAAATGTGACGAGTGCACGCTCGTTGTAGTCGATGATGTCACCGCGTTCGTGCCATTCAAAAGAACGGCATTTTTTTTCCTGACGAGAATCTCGGCTGTGTGTACGAGGCTTGAGGCATGGACACAGTGAGGCATGGACTCAGTGAGGCATGGACTCAGTGAGGCATGGACACAGTGAGGCATGGGCACAGTGAGGCATGGACACAGTGAGGCATGCACATGGACACAGTGAGGCAAAGTGAGGCACAGTGAGACATGTAGATGGACACCCTAGGCTTATACTCGAGTCAATAAGTTTTCCCAGTTTTTTGTGGTAAAATTAGGTGCCTCGGCTTATATTCAGGTCGGCTTATACTCGAGTATATACGGTACATCTATGTAGATCAGACCAAAATGAGGGACAAATGAGGAGGAAAGCGGGACAGAGTAGCATTGCTCCAAATCAGGGACAGTCCCTCAAAATCAGGGACATTTGGGAGCTATGCACTATGTATAAAGTATATAACTAAATCTGAAAGATCATAATATTTCTCACCTAAACCAAACATCTTGAAAATCTGAGAACACAGAAATTCGTTTTGATGTGATGCATTAGATAGTGAGATAGCACTAATTTGGTACTATTGAGTATCAGTAGACCAAAGCAGTCAGCTTCAACCAATCCATTGGCTGATTGTTAGCTTTGTGGATTTAAAATGATCTCTTTTGCTTGATGATCAGCTAGTGCATGGCACAAGGAATAGGCTAGATGAAAAACAAAAAACAAAACCTGGAGCCATTATGCAAATCGCCTGAACCGGGCGTCTCAAGTCGTCTTGAGATCGCGCCGCAGAGTCGCCCCCAAAGTCGTGCCGCCCCTGTGTGAACCAGGCCTAAAGAGCTCTGTTCTTGTAAGTAATAAAAGTATTTTATATTGTTTGTGCTTTTGAACAATAGCCTACATTCTCGCTTTCATGGCATTAGATAATGCAGACATTTTCCCTTATATATTTTTTATATGTCTGTGTTATATGCCAACATGAGGGATTAGGTGTGGATTGGCTGCTACTGTTGGTTTGCAGACAATTCTGCAGATTAGAAATGCATGGTCCAGGTGATTTTATGTCAGAATGTGCCAGTGTGAACCTTTGAACCATGGCCATCAGGCTTAGAAGGTCCAATAAAGAGGTATTTTGAATAAGCCAGTACTCTCACTATAAAAGTGAGGGTTTAAAGCAGCCAAGTGTCAATGGGGGTTATTTACGAAAGACAAATCCACTTTGCACTACAAGTGCAAAGTGCACTTGAAATTGCACTGAAAGTGCTCTTGGAAGTTCAGTCGCTGTAAATCTGAGGGGTAGATCTGAAACGAGGGGAAGCTCTGCTGATTTTATCATACAATCATATGCAAGCTAAAATTATGTTTTTTATTTTCTTGCATGTCCCCCTCGGATCTACAGAGACTGCACTTCCAAGTGCATTTTCAGTGCAATTTCAGTGCAATTTTCACTTTGCACTTGTAGTTTGCACTTGTAGTGCAAAGTGGATTTGCCTTTAGTAAATAACCCCCCAATGTGTTATAAAGCTAAAAAAAAAATGCATAGGGAGCATTTAAAGTCTATTAGGAAACTGTGCTTTATTTCTGAGATCTACCTGTTTGGGAAAGCACCAACTTTGCTGCCTTTTCATTATTTTTTTTCCTTATTATTGGGATTTTTTTCTTTTAATTTTAGTTTGTGATTGAAACTGTCCTGCTGCTGGCCAGGTTTTACACTGCCATATCATTGGTAGTATCTTTATTCTTGTAAAACATATGCCTTTGATTTGTGCATTAGTATATTTGTGCCTAGTTTTGCTCATTAAAACTACCCTGCTGCTGGCCAATTTTACTCTATTGTATCCTCTGCAGTCTTGGAATTTTCACTTAATGAATAGATTTTGTCTAAGGAGATTAAGGTGTGCTAACTTTAATAATCCAATCATGTGTGAACAAAACTCCTGCTCATGATTCAGTATAGTTTATAAATGTACCCTCATTTCATTCATGAATCTAAGTTAAAATTATTTTACCTTTTGTAAAGTGGACATACTCAATGCCAAGTGCAGTGTGTTTGCAAATTTTCTTCCTGTAGCTTCTCCAAGCCACCACTATAGGGGGCTGAAGGTAAGACCAATATGCTCTTTGCAGCATACTGCAGCTAATTTAGCTATCCCATTTCTAACATCCCCAGGATTGTCAGCAAAATTGGAACTTTTTGCAACAGATTGTTTTTGATAAGAATGGCATAATAGGGCTCAATTTATTTGTGCCCATGCACATGGGTTCGCAGCCACCCCTTCTTCTTCTTCCTTATCCTTTCCCAGAGGAATAAGTAAAAAAAAATATGTGTGTTTGCATTTACTGTACATATGGAGCACTGCCCCTTTAAGTTTTTTACAGGTACCTGGACAAGGTGTTTCCTGACTGGCCCAGGTGAAGCAGGTGACCAGTGGAAAGTTCTGGAACTCACCTGGACCCTATTTAAGGCTGCAGAGGACGCTGCTTCTTGCTGCTCGCTGGGTACGGGACTTTGCTCCTGCGGGCCAGCCATGAAGACGTTGCTGAGGGAATTCCCGGAGCAAGCGGAGGGAGCCGGAGGTGAAGCCTGGATTCGTAGCTGCCTTGCCATGGGGGATGCGGAGGTCGAGCGTCCGGTGGAAGAAGGAGAGGTCACGGCCGAGTCCCCGGGAGCTTCGAGCAGCCTTTTGGAAGACCGGCGCCATGATGACTACACACCCCCCGCCGTCAGAACCAGGCGCAGCCGCGTGGTGGAACAGCCGGCTCTCGTGGCGCCCGAAGAGGAGGAGTCACAGCGTTGTCAAGCTGAAGGTGGTTTTGCCGCGTCAGCGTTACAGAGCTCTGGCCGAATCAAGCAAGCTCTCTCATCTCCTCGGAGGTCAGCCCGTAAGGGGAGTCATGGGCGGCGGCTAGCTCCGCCTCGCCAAGCCGCGCCTCCTCCTCCTGATCCTGAACCTGTTGCCAGGCAACCGACTGAGCGGCCTTCCAGGCACCCACTACTGGCTGAATTGCCGGCTGCACCAGCTGTGCAAGGTAATTTAACCCCTGCTGTGCCTTCTCTGCCAGTGGGTTTACCTACTATTATATTGTTTCTTTACTATTACTTTATTCTCTGGTTTCTTCCTTCTCTAAGATTGCTGAGGCGGTAGTGTCTCAGTATTCTTCTGCTGCTCCTCCTATTCTTTCACCTGTAAATGTATGGTCGCCTAATGTACCTGTATCAGTTCCAGCAAGAGCACCTGTCACACAAAGCTTACTTGATAATACTCTGCTGATGTGTTTGCACATGCTGTTCCTGAGACATCTGTTCGGGAAGTTCTGCCCTGTGCCCTGTCCCCCTTGGGTTCCTAGGATATTTTTTCCAAGAGCATGTACTCCAGTGAGGCTGGAAAACATGCTTCCTTGACTATCAATATACCCAGACAAGGGGAGGGCCAGTCTCTTAACTGAGGGTTTTAGGGACGGTTTTCCTTTACCAGTTTTCTCTGGCGTCGGCTGCCAGCCGGTGAGGAATTTGAAGTCGGTGGATAGATTTTCGGATATCATTTGGGAGAAGCTTCTAAAAGAGTTTAAGGAAGGGCAAATTGTTGGCTCTTTTATTTCTCCACCTTTTGATAACTTCTGAATTTCTCCTTTGGGCATCGTGCTTGGTTTCTGTTTCAATGATTTTTTTGATATGTGTCTTCCTATGGGTTGTTCCTTGTCCTGTGCTTATTTTGAGTCATTTGCCTCTTTTTTGCATTGGGTAGTGTCTTTTGAATCCGGTTTTGATAGTATTGTGCATTACTTGGATGACTTCCTTTTTGTTGGTCCGGCTGGTTCCCCCCTTTGTTTTTATCTCTTGCAGCTCTTTTCTAGGATCTCTGCATTTTTTGGCATCCCTTTGGCAGTAGAGAAGACCATTCTTCCATCAGTTTCTATTGAGTTTCTAGGCATCACAATTGACTCTGTGGCCATGGAGTTCAGGCTGCCGGCGGTCAAGATTGATAGATTGAAAGCATCCATTTCGGTCTTGCTTCGCAGGCGCAAATTGTTGTTGAATGAGCTTCAATCCTTGCTTGGCTTGTTAACTTTTGCGTCTCGGGTCATGCCGGTGGGCCGTATCTTCTCCCGCCACCTGTCCTTGGTGACGTCTGGGCTTAAATCTCCTTTTTCGCACATCCGCCTGTCTGCGGACTTGAAGGCTGACTTGTCGGTTTGGTATAAATTTTTTGGCCAATATAACGGACGGTCGTTCTTTCAGGATGACTTCATTTTTGCAGCTGACTTGGAGCTCTCCACGGACGCGGCAGGCTCTTGTGGGTTTGCGGACATTTGGCGCACGCATTGGGTGTGTGGTTCGTGGCCTGATTCTTGGATTGCTCAGAAGGCTACCAAGAACATTGTTTTGTTGGAATTTTTTCCAGTTTTGGCTGTGTTTAAACTTTGGAGCGTACATTTTGCTAACAAACGGATAATCGTTCAAACTGATAACAAGGGAGTGCTTTTTGCCATACATTGTCTATCTTCCAAATCTCTCTCTGGCATTAAGTTACTTAGATATTTTGTTTTCCTCTGCTTGAAATATAACATATGGGTGAAAGCTCAGCACATTCCCAGGAAATCTAATGTAATTGTGGATGCCTTATCCCGTTTACAGATGACGTGTTTCCGTCAGCTATTTCCTCAAGCGGATCGCAAGGGATGTGTGTGTCCAGCTCACTTATGGAATTTGATGAAGATGCCTTATCCTCAGTGATTCAGAATTCGTTCTCCCCTCACACATGGTTGGATTATTCGGCGGCCTGGACTAGATGGTTGGCCTTTTGTAATTCTTTCCAATTTCCTTTTTACCAACACTCGGAGGGCTCTGTTTTGTTGTTTTTGTGCTTTTAATGCATGACCATTTGTCCCACAGCCACATAACACAGATTTTGGTGGGGATTTCGATATTTTTTAAGCTTCAGGGCTTGCCTCTGGTTAATGTATTCTTTTCAGTCAAGCAAGCATTAAAAGGGTACAGAAAGAGCACTTTTGTCCCAGATAAGCGTATGCCAATCTCCATTGATGTACTCCGGAAGCTTTGCTTGGCCACGGGTCAGGCTTGCCATGATCAATTTGAGGCTTGTCTTTTCCAAGCGGATTTTTGTCTGGCCTTTTGTGCTGCACTCCGAGTGTCGGAATTGATGCACCTTAATAAATCTGGTTCTTCTGGGTTGAGGTTCCAGGATGTTTCAGTGTCTGGTTCTGGTGTGAGTTTGTTTGTACGCCACTCGAAGACAAATAAGCTGGGCAAGGGGTGTTGGGTTCAGCTTTCTCCATGCGGGGACCAAGTGATTTGTCCTGTGGTAGTTGTTACGAAGTGTTGACCCTCAGGCCTCCATTGTTGGGTAATGTTTGAAGGTTATTGGTTTAGCTGACGTCTTATTCTCGACCCATTCTTTCCGAATTGGCACTGCCACTGAGGCAGCCAGGATGGGCCTAGATGAGACATTGATAAGAAGGCTGGGTAGATGGGAGTCTGCTAGATTTCAAGTTTATGTTTGGCCTAACCTTTTGATTTGACTTTCTCAGGTTTACACAGGATGGTGTGGATCCTAGGTCACTCCTTTATTTTCTGGGCACGTAGGAGAGCATCTCAGCGTTGCTACACGGAGAACCTATCTCTTCCCACAGACTCTTTCTCAATTTACTGGAAAGGTATTCGGGAGTTACGCTGGTGTCAGGTATCCTTTCAGTTGTCACAGCTTAGTGTACATTGGCCTCCACCTTCAATCATTGTAATCCATGCGGAGGGTAATAGGGTAATGATGTTGGTCATTTGAAATCTCTTGATTTAATGTTTGCAATGCAGAGGGATTTTCAAAGTTTTAAACTTGCTTTCCCATCTTATACATTTGTTTTTTCGGAGATTGTTCCCCGCCTTCTCTGGTTCTCTTCCCCTCAGTTGCGCCCCCTGGAGAAAGTGAGACGGTGGATTAACAGGTCTCTTGAGAAATTTATGCCATCTATTGGCGGTTTTTCTTACCGTCACATTGACCTGGAAGGTGGTATTCCATGTTTGTATTGGCCGGATTCCATTAATTTATCAGAAGTGGGTGTGGATTTGTTTAATCTGGGTATTCAATCTTGTGTGGAAATGGCCACGGCTGTTTGGTAGGCCAATCCTGTTTGCAACAGGATTGACTGGTGTGGGACTTTACAGTTTACAAGTGATATTATCTGCTCGAGTCCTGAGACTGAGCAGGAAAATGTTTCTTTATTACAAAATTATCAGTATTTGGTGGTTACGTTAATTTAAATGAAATATGAAATGGTTATATTCAGTGTTATACCAATAAAGTGCCACGGCCATTATTTAAGCCATATGGTGGTAGATGTGTATTATTTCTATGGGATTTTTGGTTTGGTTTGGGGGAGGGTTGTGTGGCCTGCGATCCCATGCTGTAAGGATAAGTAATAAAGGATAAGTACTTAAGGTGTACTAATATTTTAGGTGTGAGAAAAAGTGCACCTACCAACAGCTGGTTTAACCACTTCTGGACTAAGCCTATTTTGTTGCTTACAAGTTAAAATCTGTATTTTTTTCTAGAAAAATACTTAGAACCCCCAAAAATTATATAATTTTTAGCAAAGACTGGAATATTTTTTAGTCAAACGTTATTTGCACAGAGGTCTTTCAAACGCAATTTTTTTGGAAAAGTAAAGTAAGCCCAATTTTTTTGCATATTGTTAAAGATGATGTTACGCTGAGTAAATAGATACCTAATTGAATAAGGGTTGGATTTTGGTCCCCAAACCAAAAGCCAAGCAAAGTAGGGGGTGGGGCAATTGGACTATTGCGGTACGGGTAGACAATTATAAAAATGCACATGTGAAAGGAAGTATAAATGTACAGTTTAAAATAGTGACGATCCATATGTATCACCACAGTAATCATCCCCTGGGGGGGAGGTCCTATAAAATTTTATACCCCTAGATACTAAGTCCGTTCACATATACGTCCTCCTCGGTCGCCATAGGAGACCTCCCCTGGTGACTCCTGCCCCCGCGGACTGTGGGGGTCGTAGGTAAGCAGCTCAACCCTAGTCCCCCACCACATATTATATCATCATGTCAGGCTTGACTGTATCTCTATGCCTGCCACCTGTTTATTTATTGATTGTTTGTCAATTAGTTGCAGATTGTTCTCCTGACGAAGCGGCAATGGCCACAAAACTAGTAGAGACACCCCCAGTGACCCCTACTCCCATCGTGACTTCCCCCCCAGGGGATGATTACTGTGGTGATACATATGGATCGTCACTATTTTAAACTGTACATTTCTGTTTGTATTTTATCATTTTTTGTGTTAATAAAATGTATACTTCCTTTCACATGTGCATTTTTATAATTGTCTACCTGTACCGCAATTGTCCAATTGCCCCACCCCCTACTTAAGCTTGGTGTTTGGTTTGGAGACCAAAATCCAACCCTTATTTAATTCTGATTCCTGGATGATGGTACTTTTAATTAACAATACAGTACATGTCTTTCTTAGAGGCCAACTTTTAAATAGATACCTAACATGTTACGCTTTAAAATTGCACGTACTTGTGGAATGGTGAAAAAAGTTTATTACTTAAAAATATTAATATTTTTTACTGGCTATCTCTTTTAGAGTTACAGAGGAGGTCTTTTGATAAAATTATTGCTCTCGCTCTAACGATCGTGGCAATACCTCACATGTGTGATTTGAACAACGTTTACATTTGTGGGCGTGAATTATGTATGAATTTTCTTTAGTTCGCGAGCTCGGGGGGACAGGGGCACTTTAATTTTTTATTTTTTTTATTTAACACTGTCCCTTTAAAAATAAAATAAAAATCTGATCACTTTTATTGCTGTCACACTATTACTTGTGATAGTAATAGGCAGTGACAGGTACTCTTTATGGATGGGTAGGGGGTCTTAAAGACTCCAAATTCTTCCTTTGCACTTCAAAGTATTCAAAATGCCAAAATCGCGTGGAATTGTTTGGAATACAGAAAATTTTAAACAGGCACCATTGGCAGCCGAGTAAAGTGACGTTGTGACATTGCTTCCAGGTTTTTACAAACCCGTTTCTGGCTTTGTTTGGGTCTCCACACAGCCGGTGGATGTGTCGAATGGTCGCTTTTATAATGGTCGCTTGGGTCTCCCGTTGGGATGAGGCTGCTCCTTATGATAACGACCGAGCGGCTCATTGGATCGGTTATTATCATGAGAGAGCCGACCAGCAGCTCTAAAAAATGGTATCGGGGCGAAGCCTGCAGCTGCAGGCATCAGACCGGTGTACCCACTTCAACCAAATGACCTACAGGTACCTGATTTGGCGTGCAGTGGTTAAAAAATCCCTAATAAGTAGTGGGTCAGACAATACACCTTTGGTCCCTATATCACCACAAATTTAAACTTGGGTCTGGCAGACCCCCCCTGTCCACCTTCCTGGGATCGCCCAGTTTTCCCCCTGCTTTCCGATCCCCTGAGAGCTTCCATTGGTGGGTACAAAACTCCCTCTTGACATTAAAAGCACTATCGCAAGGCACACATTTCTGTTCATTTACACAACTCCAAGAGCAGTTCGAAGCCCCGGGAACGGAATTCTTTAGATTCCTACAAATTAGGCACTTTTTCGAATCCCTATTCACATTGAACACTAGATCCAACTTATCCCAGTATGAAACAATCTGCCAGAATGGTGCTAGAGGCAAGGGAACGATCTCTACAATATATATGTCACTGAATGATTCTCAGCTTCCAGTTAAGTCCTCGGCTATGACCCATTGGGAATCAGACCTGGGTGTGTCATTCCCCCCAGAAGACTGGAGCGACACGCTACAGAATATGCACAGATGTACCCGCTCCATAGCCACTAAGGAGACAGTACTTAAACTACATACGAGGTGGTACCTCACTCCAGATAGAGTTCATAAATACTACCCTACAGTTCAGGAGACGTGCTTTAGGGGCTGCCAGAGCCCTGGCACCCTTCTGCACACGTTTTGTGGTTGCCCTCATCTGAGGCACCTATGGAGCCAGGTGGCATCCAGGGTGACGCAGATTGGGGGCACCATCCTAGACCTGACGGCCCCGATGTGTTTGCTCTTTGCCACTATACCGTGTCTGCCTCCCCATACCCAGAGATTAGTGAATACCCTATTCTGTGCAGCTTATTGGGCCATAGCCTTGAATTGGCGGTCCCAGTCGGTTCCATGGACACAGGTACTCCAGCGGATGGAGTTTATCCGTCTTATGGAGAGGATCTATCACACTATCATGGACACCATGCAGACCTTCCATAATAAATGGGCGGCGTGGTCGACAGGAGCGGCTATACTGTGACCCACACACTGCTTCTGGTGAGGCTGCCTCTGTATGGTCGGATAGGTACCCCATATTCTCCCGTTTCCTTTGGGCCCTGGGCCTGGGGATACTAGGAGATGGTAAGGACATGTGATCCCAACCCAACTAGGAGTACATCCTATACTTTTTCTTTTTGTTTGATACTGGGTCGGTCGAATTATTCATACCAGAAGTAGCAGATTAAAGTTTATTTTTCAACAGGTTGTTTTCCCCTTTCTACCCATGTACCTGTCTAAGCTTTTTCTTTTCCCTAATCTTTCTTTCCCTTCGTTCTTATCCTTCCATGGAGATTCTCCCTTATTCCCCTCTAATCCTGTTTCCTTCTTGATTTCTTTTAAGCATAAATAGAATTTTCTTTCTGTTTGAACCCTGGGATGCACCCGAAGGGCCGTCACTGGGCCTGACCTCGAGTAACACATTTAGTTTCTGCCCCTGTGACTGATCCTCTTATGCTCTTTTCCTCTCGATATTATATGTTGCAATGTAATTTTTATGTTATATGTGTGGGTTGCATCCCGATAAGATATGTGCTTTTTTTTCTGTCTATACCCAATAAAAAAACGTTTGTATTAAAAAAAAAAAATCCCAAATAAATGCTTACTATTGCTATAGAGTTGTATATATTAGTCCCCGACTAGTTTTAATGTAATGTGTTGTTTCTATTAATGACCTAAATGGACAGGACCACTTTATTTACTTTCATAGAAATGTATCAACATGTTGGGGTCTGAAGCAAATATCCCAAGCATTTACAGTACTTCTGCATCTGTACTTTATTAGATAACTAAGTAAAGATGCCCTCATAAATGTAATCAGCCTATCTGTGCAAGCTTGACCTCCTACCTGGCGACAGAAGCTATATAAATGTTGTCTGAAAATCAAGACTAAAATATGCTGAGGAGCTGCACACATTTTATAGAATGCTGGGTGCATTACTCTACCATCATCTAACCGCTGCTTGACCACTAATTACTTAAATGATGGAATGAGTTAACACCTCATCCAGCTGGTATGCCACAACTTTTGACCACATCTCTCAATTTAACATGTCATTCTACATCTGTTATCATCAAGCTAATAGTTCAAAGATCGGTCATATTATAAAAGGCACAATACTATTGCACAACCAAAGAAAACTTAAACTATCTGATTAGTGAGCTTCTACAATAACTGAATTCATTAAGGTTTTTAGGTAAGAATGTCATACTTCCATCAAAGGGACAACATTTTCTGTGTGTCTGGGAATACAAATGTTTCCTTGAGCCCTGGTTCACACTGGTACGTTTTGACATGCGATTTGAAATGTCAAATCGTAGGTCAAATTGGCGGCATTTGCCGGCAATGGCACTGGCCTAATCGGTGCGACGCCGCATCTGCGGCGATGCACCGATTTCAAAAAGTATTTTCTGTACTACTTTTTGTGATTTCGGCCTGCGATTTACATTGCTATCTGCACAGATGTCTCTGAAATCGCGGCCAAAATCGGGACTGACTTGCAGGAGTGAAATTCATTCCCGCAGCCCAGTGTGAACCTGGGCTAAAGGAACAAAAATGTAGGCATACAATGTACAACATACCTCGATGAAACCAGTTATGTAAATATTACAACTATCCTTAAATGTATTTTGAATTTTTTTTTTTTTTTTTTATAAGGCTGTACACTGAAGCTGATAAACTGCAGTTTATTAGCGTTTTGGCGTTTTTTTAAAAAGCCCATTAACTGCACTCTATGTTAGCCTATGTGTTCATGTACACATAACGTTTTTTAGCGTTAATGAGCAGTGGAGTTAATGGGCTTTTTTCTGAACGCAAGAAATTTGCGTTCAAAGTGACGTTTTTCGGCGGGAAAAAACGCTGGCGTTCAAAACGACCGTTTTTGAGCTTCTGTGTACATGGAGCCTTATCCTCTTATAGTTCCATATGCAGCAGGATTCCTACTGAGAGAGTAGAAGCAGCACTGCAAGTCAATAAGACTTTATTACATTGCACAGTGCACTTAGAGCTTGCTGACAGGAGGAAAGGTTTACTTTATCAGTGGATTTGATTTACTAAAACTGGAGAGTGCAAAATATGGTGCATCTCTGCATAGAAACCAATCAGCTTCCAGGTTTTTTTTTGTCAAATCATAATTGAAAAAGCTGAAGTTAGAAGCTGATTGGCTATCATGCACAGCTGCATCATATTTTGCACTCTCCAGTTTTAGTAAATCAACCCCAGTGTGTTGCTTCTCCTTCATCATCCAGTCAGAGGCTGGAGTCAGGTATTGAACAAGCTGTGTTGCTTAAGCTACAGTTGAAAAAAAGTAAGGTCAGTCCCTGGTGTTTTTTTTCTGCCTTTTAAGATTACTACCAAAAACAGCCAAAAGGAACAACAGTCATAAAAGTTGTGCAATTTTGCAATATGTTTTCCTCTTTTTATCAAAAGTAGTAGATCCATGGACCTTAGTGTATTTATTCCTGGGCTTTGCAGCAATATACACAGTGCCATGAAAAAGTATTCATACCCCTCGACATTTTCCACATTTTGTCATGTTACAACCAAAAATGTAAATGTATTTTGTTGGGATTTTATGTGATAGACCAACACAAAGTGGCACATAATTGTGAAGTGGAAGAAAAATGATAAATGATTTTCAAAATTCTTTACAAATAAATATGTGAAAAGTGTGGCGTGCATTTGTATGCAGCCCCCCTGAGTAAATACTTTGCAGAACCACCTTTAGCTGCAATTACAGCTGCAAGTCTTTTTAGGTATGTCTCTACCAGCTTTGCACATCTAGAGAGTGACATGTTTGCCCATTCTTCTTTGCAAAATAGCTCAAGCTCTGTCAGATTGGATGGAGAGCGTCTGTGAACAGCAATTTTCAAGTCTTGCCACAGATTCTCAATTTGATTTCCCCAGCCTCTTCTTTTGCAGACTCTAATTCCGCGTACACACGTACGTTTTTAATGCCATTTTTTAAGCCAACATTTTTCTCGTCGTTTTTTTTCTTGTTTCCTCTCAAGCCTGTCTTGCATCCACACGATCATTAAAAAAAACGCTCGAGCAAAGTGCAGTGACGTACAACATGTACAACGGCACTATAAAGGGGAAGTTCCGTTCGAATGGCGTCACCCTTCATGTTAGTAAACTTTGTTGAGCGGCGATTCACACTTTTCAGCCTCGTGCTTTTCAGTCCGTTACAGCGTGACGAATGTGCTATCTCCATTACGAACGCTAGTTTTACCAGAACGAGCGCTCCCGTCTCATACTTGATTCTGAGCATGCGCGTTTTTTTTCCCCTCGTAAAAGCATACACACTATAGTTTTTCACGTCGTTAAAAAAACGACATGAAAAACGACGTGAAAAAATAGAGCATGTTCGAAATTTTTAATGGCCGTTTTTCACGCAGTTAAAAATGCTCTGGAGCATACACACGATCGGTTTTAATGGCCATTTTTAAAAATGGCATTTTTAACGGCATGAAAAACGATCGTGTGTATGCGGCATAACAGGTTTCCTTCTAAGATTGCCTTGTATTTGGCTCCATCCATCTTCCCATCAACTCTGACCCACTTCCCTGTCCCTGCTGAAGAAAAGCATCCCCACAACATGATGCTACCACCACCATGTTTCACGGTGGGGATTGTGTGTTCAGGGAGATGTGCAGTGTTAGTTTTCTGCCACACATAGCTTTTTTTAATTTTGCTTTTAGGCGAAAACATTCAATTTTGGTCTCATTTGACCAGAGCACCTTCTTCCAGATGTTTGCTGTGTCCCCCACATGGCTTCTCCTAAACTGCAAATGGGACTTCCTTTGGCTTTCTTTCAACAATGGCTTTCTTCTTGCCACTCTTCCATAAAGGCCAGATTTGTGGAGTGCACAACTAATAGTTGTCCTGTGAACAGATTCTCCCACCTGAGCTGTTGATCTCTGCAGTTCCTCCAGAGTTACCATGGGCCTCTCGGCTGCTTCTCTGATTAATGCTCCCCTTGTCTGGCCTGTCAGTTTATGTAGACAGCCATGTATTGGTAGGTTTGTAGTTGTGCCATACTCTTTCCATTGTTGGATGATGATGGATTGAATAGTGCTCTGTGAAAGCTTGGGATATTTTTTTATAACCTAACCCTGCTTTAAACTTATCCACAACTTTTATCCCTGACCTTTCTGGTGTGTTCCTTGGCCTTTATGATGCTGTTTGTTCACTAAGGTTCTCTAACAAACCTCTAATGGCTTTCACGGAACAGTTGTATTTATACTGAGATTAAATTTACTATTTACTAATTAAGTGACTTCTGAAGACAATTGGTTCTACTAGATTTTAGTTAGGGATAACAGAGTAAAGGGGGCTGAATACAATGCACGCCACACTTTTCAGATATTTATTTGTAAAAAAAAATTGAAAACCATTTATCATTTTCCTTCCACTTCACAATTATGTGTCACTGTGGGGTTGATTTACTATACTGAAGAGGGCAAAATCTGGTGCAGCTCTGCATAGAAACCAATCAGGTTCCAGTTTATTTTTGTCAAAGCTGAAGTTAGAAGCTGATTGGCTACCATGTACAGCTGCACCAGATTTTGCACTCTCCAGCTTTAGTAAATGAACCCCTTTGTGTTGGTCCAACAAATAGAATTCCAATACAATACATTTTCATTTTGGTTGTAACATGACAAATAGTGGAAAATTTCAAGGGGTATGAATACTTTTTCAAGACACTATAATAAGCTGGATATAATTCATCTTGATTCTTTGCATATACTCCGACAACCTCTACTATGGATAACATCAATTGTCTGTATTCATTTTTGATTTCTAGAAATAATCTATAGTCTATTTCGATTATGTCCATATCCTCTAATGCCGCGTAAACACGATCGGAAAATCCGACAAGAAAACCGTGGATTTTATTCCGACAGAATCTTGGCTCAAACTTGTCTTAAATACACACGGCCACACCAAATTCCGACCGTCAAGAATGTGGTGACACACAACACTAGAACAAGCCGAGAAAAATTAAGTTCAATGATTCCGAGCATGCGTGTTTTTTTGCGCGTCAGAATTGCATACAGGCGATCAGAATTTCTGAGCAGAACTTTTCTTGTTGGAAAATTTAAGAACCAGCTCTCAAATTTTTCTAGCCGGAAATTCCGACAGAAAAGTTCAGATGGAGCCTACACACAGTCGGAATTTCCGACCAAAAGCTCACATCGGACTTTTCTTGTCGGAATTTCCAATCGTGTGTACGCGGCATTACTTGTTCTTTTTGTACATGCCAATGTCTGTATTTGACAAGTGAAAACAAAAATGTATTTTAATAAAAAACTAAGCCGATTCATAGGGTTTGATTTACAAATAAATAGGCTGTTCACTTTGTAAGTGAAAAGTTATATTTTCCAAGGGGTGTTTCCCCAGGGCTTATGGCCCTTTCACACTGATGCGTTTTTGATATGTTCCTATTGATTTACATTGGAAGGTGCTCTTTTGGTGTGCTTTTGAAAAACTGCACCAGAAGGGAAACACACTGGACTTTTCAAAGCGCAGCTGACCTGCAGTGTGAACAGTTACCTAAGATTTAATAAGCAATCATTTTCATGCGCTTTTGTTGCCCTGCTAAAGCACACCAATGTGAAAGGGGTGAATGTGGTGAAATTTCCCATGACGCTCTCCATTCAACCTGATGGAGCTTGAAAGGTCCTGCAAAGAAGAATGGGAGAAACTGCCCAAATATAGGTGTGCCAAGCTTGTAGCATTATACGCTAAGGCCCCTTTCACACTGAGGCGTTTTTACCGCGTTTTCGCGGTAAAAATAGCGCTGTAATAACGCCTGAAATAATCCTGCCCCAGCATTCTCAATGTGAAATCTCTAAGGGCTTTCACATTTAGGTGTTGTGCTGGCTGGGCGTTGGAAAAAATCCTGCAAACAGCTTTTTTAGAGCAACTTTAGGGCGCATAAAATAGCGCTGTAAAAACGCCTATCCCCATTGAAATGAATGGGAACCGCGGTAAAAACGCGGTAAAAACGCATAGGCATAAGCGTTATTTTAAAAAATAACACTAACGCTAACACATAGGATGCATTAAGGTGAAAAAACATGAATCTTTACAAACCCTTTAAAGCGGAGTTCCACCCAAAAATGGAACTTCTGCTTTTTGGAATCCTCCCCCCCTCCGGTGTCACATTTGGCACCTTTCAGGGGGAGGAGGGAGCAGATACCTGTGTAATACAGGTATTTGCTCCCACTTTCGGGCATAGATCACCACCTACTTCGCCCCCCCCCACTGTCTTCTGGGAGACACACAGGTCCCAGAAGACAGCAGGGACCAGTGGGAATGCGCAGCGCGAGTCGAGCATGTGCTGTAGGGAACCAGGAAGTGAAGCCGCAAGGCTTCACTTCCTGATTCCCTTACCGAAGATGGCGGTGGCAGCACCCAGAAGCCGAGGGAGAGAACGGCTTCGGGTGCCAACATCGCGGGTGCCCAGAACAGGTAAGTGTCCTAATATTAAAAGTCAGCAGCTGCAGTATTTATAGCTGCTGACTTTTAATATATATATATTTTTTTTGTGGAACACCGCTTTAAGTCTTTCATGTTTTTGATTTCTGTAATGTTAGCAAACCACAGTTGTATTGTGGGAGTAAGGAGTGCTTACAGTATGTCTCTGAAAAGGTAGTTCACATGGAGGAAATAAGCAGCGGGGTCATCACCCAGGTTCATATATGTTAAGTGAGGTCTTACATTTTTAATTAAAAAATATAGTGAGCATAATATGAATGAAATTTCCAGAAAATAGTTTGGATGTTGTGCACACAGAGAGTATTGGTTTACACTGTCTGGATGTAATGTTCCTTTTACCAAAAAGCCATGATCCTATTTGTTTTATTTCTGAAAAATAAACATGTTGCATTTTATCCGAAGATTAATTAGCTCTTTTTCAGACATAACACTCTGCACCTGCTGAAGTTTGAGCACCTGGGTTTATTTATTAGAAAGGAGTAAAATAAAAGGCTATTTCCTCACTGCAAACTGAAATGCTATTGTTATTGGCCTGCAAAAGGACAAATCCATAATAGAACTTTTAGATTAATGCAGATGTTTCTTTCAAAACAGTCAGCTTTACCCAAAGAATACACATGTCACTCTTGGAGAATAATAAGTTGCTGTAATGTCTGATCTTCAGCACAAAAAAAGGTTACAGAAGAACTGTGAAGGAAAAAGCTTCTATAAATGTAAGCATGTCTGTTTCAAAAAGGAACAAAGCAGAGCTGAGTGTATGATGTTAAAGGCTTATATGACTAATACATGTTTACTTGTAATTTATCAAAAAATTTAACAATCCGATGTTGTGCTTTTGAGGTGTAATCAATTTGATTTTAAAGCTCTCCGGGCACAGAAACTCATGACATAAATGTATGTATAGGTATACAGGAGGAAATTCAGTAAAGTATTTGCAATGCTCTTATGGTGGTTTGGCCCTTTAAAGAGTCCTGCACCAGGTTCAAAAAAGATACCCTTACTGAAACAAGCAACAGAGATTTTAATGCCTCTAGATTGCCTCTAATTAGCAGAAAACTAAACTGGAGGTAATTAAGACCACGTCTCCGCTAGTTTACAGAAACAGGCACCCCTAACCTGTCAATGGTTGTCAAGAATGCTGTCAAATAATTGCCCATCAGGTTTTTGATGAGCCGACCATTTGGTCCTAACCTAGATTCGGACCAAACTTAGACTGTTCGGGCATTTGGATGAAGAATTTAATTTAAACAGTTTGGCCCTCTGTTCAGTGGGAGCTGAGCTTCATACACATATAAGCATATTTTTATCACTTCTATACAGTATATGACAGCTGTCGGTGGTTCAAAAAGAAGTAGCAGCTGACGTCACAGAGAATCCCCACCATGTAACAAAGGGGAGAGGATAGCCGTAATATCACTGCACAAATATGGCCTATATTTGGGTGATGATGTTACCGCTATACCCACCCATTCCCTTTATATAGCTGATGACTGCTTAGGGAGCTGTCATTAAAGTGATTGTAAAGCTTCAAATATTTTTTTTTTTTTAAATAACAAACATGTCATACTTACCTCCACTGTGCAGTTTGTTTTGCACAGAGTGGCCAAAACATCGTCTTCTGGGGTCCCTCGGCGGCTCTCGCGGCTCCTCCCCGAATCAGATAAACCCCTGGGAGAAACGCTCTCCCGGGGGGGCTACCTTGCGGGCACGATCCTGAGTCATTTATTTGGCCGCCAAATGTGTGACTCGGCTCCCCCACCGGCGCCCGCATGATTGGATTTAATTGACAGCAGCGTGAGCCAATGGTGTTCTTACTTTTTCCCCATTACACCATTACATGTATTAATGTTTTTTTAAATAAACGATTCAAAGGGAAAATTCTTCTTGTTCACGTATATAACTTTTATCTCTAGGCACTGTTTAAATAGAGATCTCATGTTTGCCTTTTTCAAATATGCTGTAAAGGCTTACAATTTCCATGGGGTGTACTTAATTTTTCATGACTTTATATCATTTACCTGTACTTTCTCCTGCCACTGACATCAGTAAACATACAATAATTAGTAGACTGTAAATATGACATCATTCAAGGGAAGGAGCCCAATACTTTCTATGGAGCGGCAAAGATAAAGGTGTAGCGGAAACGGCATACTATTTAAAGCATAAATAGTTCTCTTCACCTCTGTCCTCTAAATAGCTTCAGTGATTGATATGCAATATCTTTAAATCCTTTGGCATACTTTTTTATTTAAGTAGCACACAAAGAGAGATCAAAAGCCAAAGTAAATCATAGGTCTTGTAACATTATCAAGGATGATTAATGTGCTGTCAACAAATTCTAAAATCATGTTATGCTATACATGGTAAATCCTTTAGTGTTGTTCAGATCTTCTTTCATCTAGTGCAGAGACAAACATGACAACATACAAACAACAATATATATTATTAACGTAGTAAAACCCTCTGTAGTTTGTCACTAAGAACATCATTGTATTCAAGTTTCATTTTATTTAGTTTTGCCAAATTGCTTATTTTAATGAAAACATGTTTACTATAAACTCCAGAGTAATAAAGCAATGTGCTTCCTTGTAGTTGTTATTGCATTTTCAAAATGTGAATTTCACTTTAAAAGCAATCAAGGACTCTGAAAAATGGCATTGGTATATAAAATGTTGTAAAACCAAAGCTTAGTTGAACTTCAGCTATAGATACATATTTATCGTGCAGTTCCTCTCTCCACCTCTTGAGCTACAAGGGTTAATTTCTCTTTTAATGCAGATCCTGTAGGCTTACTTAATATTGTATGACTCACCATTTTTGCCAGCACTCTTGCGTTGTACATGTGGAGTGGAGGGAGTGAGAAGCAAGGCAAGTTTTCTACCATATTCACCACCCCCTAGCCTAGAAATATTGAGCAATTAACTCCTGCAGCACAGGTGCTGCCCCATTGCAACTTACAAACATAAAAATCTTTAATAAAAAATGACAATTATTGAAGGTTCGGTGACAAATGTGCATGAAATGTTTTAAATATTGTACTTCATTACCATAGGGCTGATTGAGCCCTACCAGCTGTGACAGACTCACCCGGGACAGAGGCTTTTGGAGGGGACTGAATGCTACCCTCTTGCCTACTGACTATGGGCCCTGGTATTTGAGGGAGCTAAAAACATTTAGGAAGATGTCCTGTTATGTTAATATTAAGGAGGCCATGATAATCTCTGCCAGCTTGTGACTCAGTGGACAGATGTATGTAAAAGGAAAGCTTAATTACTTAATTAACTCACCTATTGTCTGCTAGCAAACTATTGGGGGATGTGTTTACACTTGTAATAAAGTATATTGTACTCTGTGAGCTCGATGCCGGCAAGTCTGACCTGGAATGAGACCTCTAAATGTCTAGGTGGCTAATTGTTTAATCAACTTAATGTTTCTAGTATATGTTAGTTGTTGTTTAGCTATGGTAATTATATTCCCGTGTGCAGTTTGTATTGTTAAGGTAATATGATCAGGAGGTGGATGTCCACCTGTGGGGTATATAATCTGTTTGTTCAATAAACTTTCCAGTTTCATACAAGCTATTTGTTGGCTAGTCTTGTATACTATGTGGCTACAATATCTGATATCTATGTTCAGACTGGAGGAAGCGGTATACTGACGGAAACACTCAAGCGGAGTGTGGGACCGTTCCGTCACACCAGCCTTTACCAGTTCCCAAATACTTTTATCTAATGTAGCTATTCTACAGCGCTTCCTAGTACACACATTCATGAAAGTTGTTATTGGCAATTAAAGCAGCCCACACGTGAATAATTTTTTTTTTTCCCCAGTCAGGTTAAACAAAAAAAAAACTGACTTGATTTACCCATCCACCCATTCGAAGTGGATGGGCAATTCTTCCTGCTCAACTATTGTATTCTGATGGCAGGGAGACTTTCCTGCCATCAGAATACATTGATCAGCGCTTCCTGCTATGATTGAGTGGCAAAAATCCAATAGGGCAGTTGTACAGAGGTAATTTGGTAGATTAACTTCAGTAAAACCCCCCCACGCCCATACATGGATCAATATTCGGTTGGTCTCTGCTGAATCGTTTGAATTTTAGTTTGTGTATGGCTGGTTTTAGAAGAAATAGTGTATCTAAACTTAATAACAAATAACATAGGATATTGCAAACCTTCTTATTTCTTATTTTTTACCTGATGGTCCTGCCAATAAAACACTTCCTGTCCTGGGGTAAAAATGTTCATTGTGTGTACTATATTCATGCAGCATTATCACCCTAGGACAGGAAGAGTGTTAGAGCTACTCCCCATCTCCATCTTTACAGAGGTGAACAGGACAGGGCTAATAGCAATTCTTGAGATAAGCTGCAGAATGCACAAAAATGTATGAGCTCACTTTATTTCAAGCAAGATCTGCAAATATGTTTGTGCCTTTATAGAAAAGATATAAGAAATGACTTTAAATTTTATATTTCCCAGACAAAATGAAGCAAATAAGAGAAGTCTAATATTTTTAAATGGTCCATTAGGTAGGGTACAAAATGGAAAAGCAGCTTTGGCTGCAATTACACTTTCACCCCAAAAGGGGTCCCCCACAGTACTTCTCTTTCATCACAAGATATCTTCAGCATAATTCTTCCTGGAAGACTGAGAGTATACAATGAAAGAGGGACATGGCCTTTCCCGCTAAGGGGTCCATTCATTCATGACATAATCATTCCAGTGATGTGCTCTGCATCAGCAAAGGCCTACCCTTACCTGGAGCAAAGATGATAAGGAAGAAGACCCTGAAAGTCACCTCAGGGGCCTAGAGACGTATAAAAAACCTTAAAACAGAGAAAACTATAGAAATTAGCTCCTCTGAGGGGGGGGGGAGTTGATTGTGGGGAGGGGGCTGAGTCCAGGGTTGGGCCTTAAGCAAAGCTCTGATTGTTGTGAAATTTTTGCAAGTTGACAGAAATTCTTGTATTAACTACACTGTTTTTCTAGGCTCTACCCATAGTAAGTGCACAATACAATGCATGCAATGCTTTCTTATACGTTATCAAATACTTTTTATGAAATAACATTTCAGTCAAAGGTAACATTTCAGGAGTTCTATTCTCCAATCAAACTGCTAATCCAGGGAATGTATCACTCCAAAAAATGTTTTTCACATTTTGATGCCTGAATTAAATACTTGGGAACAGTCATCCAGGGCCCATGCCAAGGATCCAAAAATTCACCCTCCTCCCCCTAGTTTATTACACTTCCCAGAATCCTACTCCTACCTGCCACAGTGCTTAGCATCACTGTGCAGCTCCAAGCCTGACAATTAGGTTTCAGATGCACACTAGAGTATACAGTGACATTGTGGGATTTTCCTGCTGTGGATTCTCTGCCTCTGCCAGTCTCCTTGTGCAGACTGTGAATCATGCCTTAACAACTAGGAGAAAAAATGAAGGGCAGGGCAAACGTGCAGTAGCATAGCTAGTGAATCACTGCAAGGAATACTTGCCCCACTGCATCTGCCTAAGTCTGGAGAGAGTATCCAGTAACAACTGAGACCACACCTCACTAGCATAGTTGCTAACATTTAAAAACATTTAAGAGGGACACCTTGAAGGACCAGAGAGTTAAAATGAGGTGTGCAAAGTATGCCAGCCCTGTTCACATGTGTGGTGGTCAAAAAGTGGATGTGGCCAATAAAGTGGGTGTGACATATGGCTTGTAGCATCTAAGCTTTGCAATGGTTTAGGCAAATAAGTGGGGAAAAAGTTGTGCTACCAAATAGTGAAACAATATGTGTAGTAGGCTGCCAGCATTAACATATAGAGAGGAAAATAAAAAATATGGACAGCCGCACTCCAAAAAACCTTTGACGGTCGCCTTTATTGTAAAAAATGGAAGATCACACCAAAAATCATCACAGCATAGCCGGGGTAACAGCTTACATGTTTCACACTCAGCATTAACAATCAGACATATTGTAAACAAGAAAATAAAATAAATAAATGCGGCGCCATTAACAAAATAGATTAAAAAAATTGATATGTGAAACAATTCTCAAAATAAGTGTACCTTGCGTATGCTGCGTGGGTAATTAGAAACAAGTGACTGTAGCACTCATGTGTGGCCTGTAGGCCGTGACCACCATAGATCAAACTAGTGTACACAAACGACCAAAATGTACATACATTGATCAGTGACCATATAGTCAATAATGGTGATAAAGTAAATTAAAACATGAATGGGTGTGTGAAGTCAATCTATGAGGAACACATATGGGATGTGCTGGAGTCAATGTGACTCTAAATCCAAAAACAATGTCCACGTTAGCCCATATAGAACGACTGTGCTGCTGATGAATGTTTCAAGATGTACAACACCCAGGAATGTGACTTCCAACACCGGGGGAGGGGGGGGGAATAAATACTCTTACCCCTACGTGTGGACTCACACGCTAGCAGCGGTGGGTCAATAAGGCATACAGATGATCCACTTGGATACACGTGTGGACTGGAACTTCCTGTAGGGAATGGTGTCCTACACCGATGACCGACAAGGTATCCACGGAAGGTTGGAATTCTCCAATCTCAGTGTCCTCGAGATCCAGACAACCAAGGAACGATATCCACCATGGAAAGGAACAAAGGATGCCTCCTCATAGTATAGATCAGTCAGGTGGTGTGTAGTAAAAAATGTAGAAATGGTTAACATTAGTATGCACATGTTAAAATACACTAAAGCGCATGTGCCCATGGCCCACATGAAGAACGGTGGTGTAATAAAAAGAAGGATAGCCAAAAACTAAAAAAGTCTACCATTGACTAGATATGAAATACTAGAAAATAAAAATATAAAATAAAATTCTCCAAGGGAGGGGTAGGAGCACAAGGAGAATATAAACAGTAAACATTATGCTTTAGTAATAAATGAATTAATATCCCAGTCGATGTTAAGCCCAAAGGGCGAATAGCATCGCAACTGGTATATCTAAAAGGTTTCTAATTGAGAAACCCCCCTAATGCGAGATTCACCCCTCCAATGAGCGATGAACTGGTCGATCACTTGGAATTTGGTTCCTGCAGGATTCTTATTATGAACGTGCAAATAATGTCTTGGTACGCTATGGTTGTTACGGCCCTTTTTGATGCTAGTAATGTGCTCATTCACTCTGATTGCGAAATTCCTGATCGTACGTCCCACATATTGTTTATTACATGGACATGTAATAAGATACACATTAAAACGTGTCGTACATGTAACAAACTGTTTCATGTGATACACAGTGGATGTGGTAGAGGACGTAAAGCGATCTATTTTCCTCCGACCAATCGCATTATGGACGCACACATTACACCTCCTACAGGGGTAATACCCTTTCATGGCAGGGAAGAGGGAATAAGACGGTTTTCATGGAGGTTCAACTACATTAGGGGCAATTTGGTTGTGAAGCGGCGCGGCACCTCTATATATAACTCCTGCTTTATCAGGAAGTACAGGACCCAAGAGTGGATCATTCTTAAGTATTCTCCAGTGGCGATTAAAAATATTCTTAATTTGTCTATGCTGAACTGAAAACTGTGTAAAAAAAGACCATTTGAACTTTGAATCCGGTGTCCATTTTGGTCGTTCTGCAATTAGTGAATTTCGATCCAATAGGGCCACTCTATTAATCTCACCATCGATAGTGGCTGAATGATACCAATTTTTGACAAGCCTGGACTTCAGAGTGTGAGCCTGTGTGTGAAAGTCATTAAGATTGGTACAATTCCTCCTAATACGGAGTAATTGACTATAGGGCACAGACTTAAGCCACGAGCTGTAGTGACAGCTATCGATTGGGATATATCCATTGCGGTCAGTCAGCTTGAAGAAGGTTTTGGTCTCAAGCCACTGATCAACAATGGATATCTCAAGATCAAGAAAATGAATGGTGTTAAAACTCAGTTCGTAGGTGAGCACAATTCCCATGTCATTATCATTAAGAGTAGCCATAAAATCGTGGAGAGATTCTTCATCACCTCTCCACAGGAGGAGGATGTCGTCTATATACCTCGCCCATAAGACAAGCTCCGGGCGTTGTAAAGCATAGACGACATCCTCCTCCCACAAGGCCATAAAAAGATTTGCGAGACTGGGGGCAAACTTGGCACCCATCGCGACACCCTTTTTCTGTAAATAGAACTGGTTATGATACCAGAAATAATTTGACTGGGTGGCAAATTGAAGCAACTCCATGATATAGCACTGTTGGACCTGGGGTAGCAGGCTACTATTAGACATAAAATGTTCAACAGCATGTTAACCAAATCTGTGTGGGATACAGGTGTATAAAGCCGTGACGTCGGCCGTAACCAGCATGCAATCATCTCGACAGTCCACACCATCTAGTAGGCGTATAGTGGCCCCCGTGTCTTTTAAAAAAGATGGGGTGGACTGAACCAAAGGCTGTAAATGGAAGTCTATGTAACGCCCAATGCGGGACATCACAGAATTAATTCCACTGATTATAGGTCTACCAGGGGGCTGTGTAACACTTTTGTGGACCTTCAGGAGGTAGTACATGACCGGAATCCTTGGTGCCACGGGCATGAGGTAATCCCTTTCTTTTCTATCCAAAATGCCAAGCTGGAACCCCTTGTCCACTAATTCTGACAGGTCTCTTTTAAGGACTTTTGTGGGATCTTTCAATAGAGGGATGTAGGTATTGGTGTCATCAAGAATCCTACACATCTCTATGTGATAATCACTAGGCTTGTGCAATTCGTTTCGTAACGAATCGAAATTCGTCCGAATTTAGCAACTTTCGGACATTCGGAAGCATTCGAATTTCCGAACAAAGCAATTACGAATAAGACCGAATCCGAAATAAATTATACCGCAAATAGCGAATGCCCGAATGTCTTCGGCATAATTCGTTATGAAAAAGTTACGAATGTACGAATCCATACGAAGCACAATAACACTCACTCTGCTCTGCTCTCTGCTTCTCCCACACCGTGCTGAACTCCCTCTCAAAATGGTGTACAGGGGCGGAGGTTATAGCCGCATGTAAAAAATTAAAGTAAAATACGAGATTTTGAATCCATTCGAAGCACAATAACACTCTGCTCTGCTCTCTGCTTCTCCCTCACCGTGCTGAACCCTCTCAAAATGGTGTACAGGGGCGGAGGCTATAGCCGCATGTAAAAAACGAAAGTAAAATACGAGATTTCGAATCGTTACAAATAACCGCTATGTATTTAGAAAAGTACAAATCCATTCGAAGCACATTAGGCATAATAGGCAGCGTCGTCGTGAGAGAGACACAGAAAATTACGAATCAACGAACCCAAAAAAAGTTACGAAAGTAGGAGTTGTGTCCAGAATCAACGAAAAACAATGTACTCTACCGAAAGTACGAATTATAAATCAACTAAAAATTCAACGAAAAATGTCGCTTGCGAAAATACGAATTAGTCCGAACACGAAAAATCCCGTCTAGCAAAATTACGAATGATTACGAATCAACAGGACCGAAAAGAAACGAACCAAAACTAACCGAATTTTTCCATTGTGCACAAGCCTAATAATCACTCTTATCTAAAGTGACCAGACCCCCACCCTTATCTGCAGGGCGAATAATGATATCTTTCCGCACACACAGGGACTTCAAACCTATTTTGATATCTGGGTGGTCATATGTCCTAATTCTAGGTAGTGACTCTAGATCCTTAAGGACAAGATCCCTAAACACCTTAATCGATGGGGCAGTGGCATTAGGAGGGTTGAAAAGTGAGGGGTTTGATAGGCCAGTATGAATGACGCCATCACTCTCAACATTTGAATCTCTAGGTTGAGATGGATTGCTGGCATCAAAAAGGGCCGTACCAACCATAGCGTACCAAGACATTATTTGCATGTTCATAATAAGAACCCTGCAGGAACCAAATTCCAAGTGATCGACCAGTTCATGCCTCATTGGAGGGGTGAATCTCGCATTAGGGGGGTTTCTCAATTAGAAACCTTTTGGATATGCCAGTTGCGATGCTATTCGTCCTTTGGGCTCAACATCGACTGGGATATTAATTCATTTATTAATAAAGCATAATGTTTACTGTTTACATTCTCCTTGTGCTCCTACCCCTCCCTTGGAGAATTTTCTTTTATGTTTTTATTTTCTAGTATTTCATACCTAGTCAATGGTAGACTTTTTAAGTTTTTGGCTATCTTTCATTTTATTACGCCACCGTTCTCCATGCAGGCCATGGGCACATGCGTTTTGGTGTATTTTAACATGTGCATACTAATGTTAACCATTTCTATATTGTAAACTTGTTATACTTATTTTCACATTATGTATGACATTATTTGATCAATCATTTCTTGCCCCACTTATGTTATATGTTGAAGCTATACCTGTGAGTTCATGGCATCATATTTACTGTTTGCCCTTCTTGTTTATACCTCTCCCTCCCCCATATGGATGACAGGTACTGTGACACTCTCAGGAGTTCACTCAGAGGACACTGTTATTGTTCCACTATGCCAAGTGTCAGGTGACGGTAGGTGGAACTGAGGCTTGGAACGCAGACGTCCTGGCATTTCAATGAGGCGGACATCAGTTACTTGTGTTTCCTTGTCGGTAGGAAGAAGGCTAAAATGTCTAATATAGACAGGGAAATTAAGGAATTGAGAGACCTACTCCACCCACATAAGACTACGTCTGAGTATATTTCCCTTTCAACCAGTCTCAAGACTCTTCTTGAGAAGGAAGAAAGGGAACAACGTAGCAAAAAACAAAAGAAATACACGCGTGATATTAATGATTACAAAACCAATTTTGTTTTCAATTGGCAGAAAAAAGATATAGTGCCCCCTGATAACTCCTTTTCAGGACAGATGGACACCTCACTTCCTCCTGCAGCCTCTAATGTATCTGGATCTATGTTACCTCCCACTCAGCCACCTATAGCTAGTAGGATGGAACATCCACGTACCCCTAATGCCCATTATGGACATAGAGGTAATGATCACACTCCAAATAGAGCCCCCAGAGATAACCATCGTTCTCGTGGAAGAGGCACTAGTATAGTACGAGAAATAGAGGCAGAGGTTCACACTATGCCAAACATGATGTGCATAGACATTCCGATTACCGTGATAGATCACCACGTGCTGAATATAAGAACCATGGGGATTACTATCAGGAACCTTACTACTCACATCATACTCCAGTTCGAACACACAATCGATTTTCGCCCCTTAGAGGTGCTGCACCATCAAATAATCAAGAAACCGACCATTCTTATACTATTAGACATAAAATGTTCAACAGCATGTAAACCCAATCTGTGTGGGATACAGGTGTATAAAGCCGTGACGTTAGCCGTAACCAGTATGCAATCATCTCGACAGTCCACACCATCTAGTAGGCGTATAGTGGCCCCCGTGTCTTTTAAAAAAGATGGGGTGAACTGAACCAAAGGCTGTAAATGGAAGTCTATGTAACGCCCAATGCGGGACATCCCAGAATTAATTCCACTGATTATAGGTCTACCAGGGGGCTGTGTAACACTTTTGTGGACCTTCGGGAGGTAGTACATGACCGGAATCCTTGGTGCCACGGGTACGAGGTAATCACTTTCTTTTCTATCCAAAATGACAAGCTGGAACCCCTTGTCCACTAATTCTGACAGGTCATTTTTAAGGACTTTTGTGGGATCTTTCAATAGAGGGATATAGGTATTGGTGTCATCAAGAATCCTACACATCTCTATGTGATAATCACTCTTATCTAAAATGACCAGACCCCCACCCTTATCTGCAGGGCGAATAATGATATCTTTCCGTTCACACAGGGACTTTAAACCTGTTTTTATATCTGGATGGTCATATGTCCTAATCCTAGGTAGTGACTCTAGATCCTTAAGGACAAGATCCCTAAACACCTTAATCGATGGGGCAGTGGCATTAGGAGGGTTGAAAAGTGAGGGGTTTGATAGGCCAGTATGAATGACGCCATCACTCTCAACCTTTGAATCTCTAGGTTGAGATGGATTGCTGGCATCAAAAAGGGCCGTACCAACCATAGAGTACCAAGACATTATTTGCATGTTCATAATAAGAACCCTGCAGGAACCAAATTCCAAGTGATCGACCAGTTCATCCCTCATTGGAGGGGTGAATCTCGCATTAGGGGGGTTTCTCAATTAGAAACCTTTTGGATATGCCAGTTGCGATGCTATTCGCTCTTTGGGCTCAACATCGACTGGGATATTAATTCATTTATTAATAAAGCATAATGTTTACTGTTTACATTCTCCTTGTGCTCCTACCCCTCCCTTGGAGAATTTTATTTTATGTTTTTATTTTCTAGTATTTCATATCTAGTCAATGGTAGACTTTTTTAGTTTTTGGCTCTCTTTCTTTTTATTACGCCACCGTTCTCCATGCGGGCCATGGGCACATGCGTTTTGGTGTATTTTAACACGTGCATACTAATGTTAACCATTTCTACATTGTAAACTTGTTATACTTATTTTCACATTATGTATGACATTATTTGTTCAATCATTTCTTGCCCCACTTATTGATTTTATATGTTGAAGCTATACCTGTGAGTTCATGGCATCATAGATGTGCTTTAATATTTACTGTTTGCCCTTCTTGTTTATACCTCTCCCTCCCCCATATGGATGACAGGTACTGTGACACTCTCAGGAATGGGTAGTGTCTGTGCGGAGGACACTGAGATTGGAGAATTCCAACCTTCCGTGGATACCTTGTCGGTCATCGGTGTAGGACACCATTCCCTACAGGAAGTTCCAGTCCACACGTGTATCCAAGTGGATCATCTGTATGCCTTATTGACCTACCGCTGCTGGCGTGTGAGTCCACACGTAGGGGTAAGAGTATTTATTTCTCCCCCCCTCCCCCGGTGTTGGAAGTCACATTCCTGGGTGTTGTGCATCTTGAAAAAATCACCAGCAGCACAGTCGTTCTATATGGGCTACCGTGGACATTGTTTTTGGATTTAGAGTCACATTGACTCCAGCACATCCCATATGTGTTCCTCATAGATGGACTTCACACACCTATTCATATGTTTTAATTTACTTTATCACCATTATTGACTATATGCTCACTGATCAATGTATGTACATTTTGGTCGTTTGTGTACACTAGTTTGATCTATGGTGGTCACGGCCTACAGGCCACACATGAGTGCTACAGTCACTTGTTTCTAATTACCCATGCAGCATATGCAAGGTACACTTATTTTGAGAATTGGTTCACATATCAATTTTGAAATCTAATGTTTTAGGCAAAATAGGCATGTGGGTACACTGAAGAGAAAGTAGGAGTAAAATAGGCACCATCACTGGCATCAGTAAGTAAAAAAAAAAAAAACTCATTGGTCTCAGTGAAATAAACTAAGCATCATCACTGGTGTCAGAGAAGTAAAAAAGGCTTCATTGCTGGTGTCAGGGAAATAAAATAAACTCCCTCACTGATGTCAGTGAAATAAATTAAGCCACATCACTGGAGCCAGTGGCATAGAATAAGCCCCATCACTGTTTTCAGGAAAATACAGTAAATAAAGCTTCATTACTGGTGTCAATAGGATAAAATAAGCCCCATTGATGGTGTATGTCAAAAAGAATAAAGCCCCATAGCTGGTGTCAGTAGGAGAAAATAACCTCCATCATTGGTGTCGGGGAAATAAAGTTAGCTCCATGTCGATGATTGCAGTGGAATAAAGTCCCATCATTGGTGTTCTTGAAATAAATTAAGCCTCATCGCTTGTGTCAGTGAGTGAATAGTGGCAAATGTGATCAGGCAGCCTGCCATGTGGCACATTACCCCACCAAATGAAAAAAAAAAATGGCGCCACAGGGGTTTATTCGAGCTGAGGGACCTGTCATATGCACTAGTTAAAGGAGTTGTAAACCCTCGTGTTTTTTCACCTGAAAGCATCCTATGCATTCAGGTGAAAAAACTTCTGACCATGACCGGCCCCCTAAGCCCCCCCACCCCCCCGTTTTACTCACCTGAGCCCTTCGATCCCTCAGCGGAGATACGCTCTTCCTCTCTGCCTGGGGTTTTCGGCTCTTGATTGGATAGATTGATAGCAGCGCAGCCATTGGCTCCCGCTGCTGTCAATCAAATCCAATGACATGGACGTCGGGGGCGGGGTCGAGTCCAGCATTCTGTGTCTATAGACGCAAATGCTGGACTTGGGAGCGCACCCACAAGTTAACCCCCCAGGAGAGCGCTTCTCGCAGGGGGTTAACCGATGCGAGGAGGAGCCGCAGAAGACAAGGTTCGGGGCTACACTGTGCAAAACTAACTACTAACACCAGCTATGGGGCTTTATTCTATTTTACATACACCATCAATGGGGTTTATTTTATCACATTGGCACCAGTAATGGAGCTTTATTTACTGTATTTCCCTGAAAACAGAGTATGATATGTTTGTTTATTTTTTTTTTTAACAAGGGTTTACAAACCCTTTAAGAGTGACGACTATGTTCGCCATTTATGTCCCCCTCCTCTATTCATAAAAAGCTGTACTTTAGCTCCAATAAACAAAAAGTGCTCTATGAGTGGAGCATGGGAAGATGAATGAAAAGTCTGCCTACTCCATTCATTAAATAATTTTTTCAACTACTTACAGTAATAAGTAAAAAGTATTAAAGAAGTCTTTGTTTATTTTTAAATGGCCAAGTCGGAATGTAGGCCTCAACCCAGTTGAGATTAATGAGATGTGTTAGATTCATAAATTTGCATTTTTAATGTTGCTCTTTAAGCTGCATAAAAAGACTTTCTCCCATGTATTTACTTTTTGCAGGTGTACATATTCCCCATGGCAGCGTCCAGCTACCAATACCTTTATTTTAACAAAAGCTTGCAAATTTTCCTTGAAAAATGCCTAAAAAATAACAAGATATGGTTCACATGGACGTCAATGGGTTTCAGGGCTATGCTCCACAAACTGAACTTTGCCCCAGTATACTTGTTCCTAGCACAGAGCACTGTGTGTGAGTAGAAAGTCTTGAAAATTCCAGTCCGTTTAGGAACTATTATCACTTTATTCGTTTATGACATAAAACATACCCAGAATTTTCTGAGGATAGAAACCCTCCTTCCCCCCCCTTCTTAGAGGCTTTGGTGGTGTTGGATCTGTTTTGGGCACTGCAGTCTTTGTTCTAATATGATAATGGTATTCCAAAGAGTCTGACGTAACTGCACAGGTTTAAAAATAGGTCTTTAGATACAGGTGCTGGGCTGTTCTGCCAAAAAAAATAATCGTACAAACTGAAAGTTTTTCACTAAGACCCACCCTTCATTTTCCAACTGGCACCACACTGCGATGAACTGCTTTGTGGGCCAATACGAATGAGCAAAAGGCAGGAAGGGGTGGGGACGCTTGGGCACCATTAGGAATAGTCTGCTGTTCGTACATATTTTCAAGCTTTATAAAGCTGCTGCAGGTATGTGGAAGTACCTGTAGGTCTTTAATCACCTAAGCCCAGGACTATTTTGCTGGCCAAAGACCAGGCCGCTTTTTGCGATTCGGCACTGTGTCGCTTTAACTGACAATTGCGCGGTCGTGCGACATGGCTCCCAAATAAAATTTACGTCCTTTTTTTCCCACAAATAAAGCTTTCTTTTGGTGGTATTTGATCACCCCTGCGTTTTTTTTTTTTTTTTTGCGTTATAAACAAAAATAGAGTGACAATTTTTTTAAAAAAGCGATTTTTTTTACTTTTTGCTATAATAAATATCCCCAAAAAATATATAAAATTTTATTTTTTCCTCAGTTTAGGCCGATGCGTATCCTTCTACATATTTTTGGTAAATAAAAAAACGTAATAGGCGTTTATTGATTGGTTTGCGCAAAAGTTATAGTGTCTACAAATAGGGGGTCGTTTTATAGCATTTTTATTAATATATTTTTTTTACTAGTAATGGTGGCAATCACCGATTTTTATCGTGACTGCGACATTATGGCGGACATTATGGCGGACACATCGGACACTTTTGACACCCTTTTGGGACCATTGTAATTTTTGCAGCGATCAGTGCTATAAAAATGCACTGATTACTGTAAAAATTACACTGGCAGTTAACCTGTAGGGGGCGCTGAAGGGGTTAAGTGTGACCTAGGGAGTGCTTCTAACTGTTGGGGGGCGTGGCTTGCCGTGACATGTCACTGATCGCTGTTCCCGATGACAGGGAACAGACGATAAGTGACATGTCACTAGGAAGGATGGGGAGATGTGTTTACGCTAACATGTCCTTGTTCTTCAGCTCTCCGGGTCCTGCAGGCAGGGTCACGGAGCTTGCAACAGGGTCGCGAGTGGGCTGCCGCCGCCTTCGCGACCACATGGCTCGCAAATTAAAGGGGACGTATATATACGCCCATTTGTGCAGCCGTGCCATTCTGTTGACGTAAATCTGCGTGCGGCGGTCGTCAAGCGGTTAAAGGCTTATTTTCGCAGGTAAAAAAATTAGCATTTTTGGGTTTTGCAGATAACGGATGCAATGACAGGCTCCTGCAGGCTCTCAGTATAGCTGTCTACCTGTACCATCCATATAGGCACAGAGTTACTCTAAAGCAGGAAGATCAATGACCTATGAGAGCACTCACCAATGACCTCCCATTTGATTGAGAACTACAAGCCATCTGCTACAATGGCTGGCAGTAGTTGTAGTTTATTCATTCATTATTCATTCACATAACTGTGAATAAATGACGCGGGCATGTGGTCAGAGCCCCGCACGGACACATATTTTTTAAATTGTGACAGTGGGTACATGGAGAAGATCTCACAGTGGGGGATTAGGGAGGTGCTGGTGTCCCATATCCTGTTTTTTGGTTTTAAAACTATTCTGTCACCTCATAAAATAATAAATAAAGGGCTCTCTGTAATACTTACTTGTCTCACTGACCATGCTTCTGATCTTCTCTTTGTTATGGCACTTTAGCCTGGTACAGACTATCAGTTTCTTTCAGCTGGATAGAACTTGTGGAGAAGGGAAAGTGTCCTATATCTACGCGTGTATATGTTGTAACCACATTCTTAGGTGTACACCCCGAGTACCAGTCATCTGCGGCAGGCCTTACTAGAGGGACTAAAGTATGCAGAAAGATCCCCGAACACAGAGGAATAAAGTACAGAATTGAGGTGTCTTTGTGGTTGGTTTCTCTTGCTAAGGGTCTCAAGAGAATTAAGTGGTCTAGTCAAGGTATCAGGTGTGTCGTGGGATATTAAAAAATGCCTTATTTGAACATAAATCCCAAACGGCATAAAGTGCGGTATGAGGAGGCATTGAGGGCATTGAGAGAAAAAAGTTTACCACGACAAAGAGTGGGAAGCTGAGACCTCTTTGTGCAACCAGACAGATGCCGAAAAGTTTGGAGACATGCCCAGTGTAAAAGCTAGATTGAGGCGTAAAGGAGTTAGAGGCCCAATAGTAAGGAAGGTGGAAAAAAATAAATGGGTTTTGCGATGAGCTTTGATCGTGGGGCCTATCAAGGGGTGTGACTTGGGAATGTTTGATTCTTGGAGGCCGACCTTGCCAAAGAAAAGTACAACCTATCCATTTAAAGGCAGGGGGTAAGTGTATCAGAACCATGTGCATGATGTTGAGAAAACGAGGAAGGCTAGGCATTTTAATGAGGGCTGCTCTACCAAACCATGACACATTAAGGTTTACCCAGCAGTTCAAGTCTTGTAATATGCACTCAAATGCCGCCAGGAAGTTTCTGGAAAACAATTCTGACAAATTAACTGGCATTTGGATACCCAGGTAAGTGATAGCCTCAGTAGTCTCAGTCTCAGTTAGACTTGCACGGAGAGTCCTTACTCGCATTCTAAATTCTGCAGCTAGAATGTGTAACGACACATTCTAGCTGCAGAATTTAGAATAGTTGATCTTCAAGTTAGACAAATGGCAAAAATGCTCCAGGTCCTGAAGTAAATTAAGCAGAGCAATGTGGGGTTCAGTTAAGAAGAGCAAAATATAATTCGCAAGTGCAGATAATTTATATATTTGGTCCTTGACCCTAATCCCCTTGATGTCGGAATTTCAATGAAGTCTATTCAAAAAGGGCTTGAAAGTCAAAGTATCAAGTAAAGGGGAGAGAGGACATCCCTGTCTAGTTCCATTGCTTTAACCATGGTTTCTCTTTATGCAGGGTTCTTTATTTGCTTTTATTTATTTATTTGTATTTACCGTATTTATCGGCGTATAACACGCACAGGCGTATAACACGCACCCTAACTTTAAGAGGGAAGTTTCAGGAAAAAAACTTTCCACAGCCCCCTGCGTATAACACGCAGGCACAGTTTACACTCTATTTTCAGGGTAAAAAAGTGAGTGTTATACGCCAATAAATACAGTACTTATTTATTGTTTTCTTTTCAGAGTGAGCTCCATACACATCTTTTTTTAACCAGTGTATCCAATGTATCTCTAGAAATAGGAAACAAGGTGTAATTTCTAGCAAAACAATTGTACTTTGATAATGTGTTTATTGGTGATCGAATTGTTACCTTCTTACATTTTTAATATATTAAAAATAAAGGACCTTTTTGAAAGGAAGTACAATACCTTGGATGTACTAGAATACAGTAAACTGTTTTTTATTTTCACTTTTTATTCTTGTTTTGCATGTTCACAGTTGATTACAGGGTGAAAATATGTTAGTTGAACGTTTCTAGTATAGAAAAGCTAAAATTATTGTGGTACCAGAAACATTGTCATGGGGCCTTGGTCAAATAAATATTTCTTTCCTATTTTAATGAATTTGACCACAGTTTTTAAACTTTGGTGGTGAACCAAACCACAGTGAACCCAACATTAAAGAGGTGAATTTGAGCAATAATGTAGTGTTTTTTTTTTTCCAGATGCTATTTTAAAATAAAAACAATTTGTATTTAGCAATTATGTCATTGTGTGGTTGAGATATTTTGCATATCTATATTTTCTATTTAAACTTCTGTACCCCAGAGGCTAAGAGTTTTAGGTTTTAATCTTCTTTTAGGCTACATTTTGAGATTTAAATTGTAGTCAGACACAAAGTTAAAGCGGGGTTCCACCTGCGATTTATTTATTTTTTAAAGTCAGCAGCTACAAACACTGTAGCTGCTGACTTTTAGTAAGGACACTTACCTGTCCTACGTGCCCGCGAAGTCGGCCCCCCCGAGGCCAATCGTTCGATCGCGGCAGGTCCCCGCGCCGCCATCCTCACTAAGGGTAACAGGCATGCGGCTTCACTGCCCGTTTCCTACTGCGCATGCACAATTCCCGTGGCGCTTTGTGAATGGGCTGGCTGCTCTCTGGGATACACACAGTTCCCAGAAGGTCGCCCCATTGATCATAAGTTTTGGCCAAAATTTCTACTGCTGCATATCTTTGGTAAAAATAACCCAAATGAGTGCACATTCTTTGGTCTTGAGACCCTAACAAGCCAGGAAAGTAAAATACCCCCCAAATGACCCTTTTTTGGAAAGTTGACATTCCAAGGTATTTAGTAAGAGGCAAGGTGAGTTTTTGGAAGTTGTAATTTTTTCCCACAATTCTTTGCAAAATTAAGATTTTCTTTTCTTTTTTTTTTCACAAAATTGTCATATTAACATGTTATTTCTCTCACATGGCATATGCATACTTGCAACTACACCCAAAAACACATTATGCTACTCCTCCTGAGTATGGCAATACCATATGTGTGGGACTTTTACACAGCCTGTTCACACACAGTGGCCCAACATGCAGGGAGCACCATCAGACGATCTAGGAGCATAAATTACACATATACACCCTGTTCCAAATTATTATGCAAATTCTATTTCAGTGTCACAAAGTTTAAATATTTTGTTTTTCAGTTTAACTCATGGATGGCATTGTGTCTCATGGCTCTTTTAATCACTGAAAACAATCTCGGACACCTGTGATAATTAGATTGCCAGGTGAGCCCAATTAAAGGAAAAATTACTAAAGGAGGGTGTTCCACATTGTTAAGCAGAGCACCATTTTCAAGCGATATGGGGAAGAAAAAGGATCTCTCTGCTGCCAAAAAGAGTGAAATAGTTCAATGCCTTGGACGAGGTATGAAAACATTCGATATTTCATGAAAACGTAAGCGTGATCATCGCACTATTAAGTGATTTGTGGCTGATTCAGAGCACAGACGGGTTTCGTGCAGATAAAGGCACATTGAGGAAGATTTCTGCCAGATCCATGCATCGGATCAAGAGAGCAGCTGCTAAAACACCATTGCATAACAGCAAACAGATATTTGAAGCTGCTGGTGCCTCTGGAGTCCCACGGATATGAAGGTGTAGAGTCCTCCAGAGTCTTGCAACTGTGCATAAACCTTCCATTCGGCCACCACTAACCAATGCTCACAAGCAGAAATGGCTGCATTGGGCAGAAAAATACATGAAGACTAATTTTCAAACAGTCCTGTTCACTGATGAGTGCCATACAACCCTGGATGGTCCAGATGGATGGAGTGGTGGATGGTTGGTGGACGGCCACCGTGTTCCAACAAGGCTGCAACGTTATCAAGGCGGTGGTGGAGTCATGTTTTGGGCCGGAATCATGGGAAGAGAGCTGGTCACCCCCTTTAGGGTCCTCGAAGGTGTAAAGATGACCTCTGCAAAGTATGTGGAGTTCCTGACTGACCACTTCCTTCCCTGGTACAGAAGGAAGAACTATGCTTTCCATAATAAAATCATCTTCATGCATGACAATGCACCATCTCATGCTGCAAAGAATACCTCTGCATCAATGGCTGCTTTGGGGATAAAAGGAGAGAAAGTCATGGTGTGGCCTCCATCCTCCCCTGACCTCAATCCTATTGAGAACCTTTGGAGCATCCTCAAGCAAAAGATATATGAGGGTGGGAGGCAGTTTACATCCAAACAGCAGCTCTGGGAGGCTATTCTGACATCTTGCAAACAAATTCAAGCAGAAACTGTCCAAAAACTCACAAGTTCACTGGATGCAAGACTTGTGAAGCTTCTATCAAATAAGGGGTCCTATGTTAAAATGTAACGTAACCCTATTAAAATGTTTAAAATGTTAAAATGTTGTTCAAAGTTTGATTGAAATAGCTTTTGATTTCAGTTAATATGCTGCAAAACACAAATGACAATTTTCAGTTCTTTACAACCTATAAAGTGTTTTGAAACTTACTGTGCGTAATAATTTGGAACAGTGCATCGTAAGTTTTTTTATTTTGAAAAAAAAATATTTTTTTATCATTAGGAGGTTTGTTCAAAAAAAATTGAATTGTACTCTTAATAGTTGATAACATGAGAATTATGCTGACTGTTGTTTACATCAATTATTTAGGTAAATGAGAAAAATATCATTGGCATAATAATTTGGAACAGGGTGTAATTTCTTGACTACCTATCGCACTTTTGAAGGTCCTGGAGCACCAGGACAATGGAAAAGCCTCAAAAATTACCCCATTTTGGAAAGTAAACATCCCAATGTACAATCTAGGAGGCATAATGAGTCTTTTGAGCATGTCATTTTTTCCCAAAAGTTTTGGAAAATGTGGAAAGAAAATAAACGCATTTTTTTACACAAAGTTGTCAATTTATAAGATATTTCTAACACATAGCATGTGCATGACAAAAATTACCCTCAAAACACATTCTGCTTCTCCTCCTGAATATGGCGATACCATGTGTGAGAGTTTTACACAGCCTGGTCACATACAGAGGCCCAACATGCAGGGAGCACCATAAGGTGTTCTAGGGACATACATTTCAAATCTAATTTGACTACCTATTACACTTTTGTGAGGCACTGATGGGCACTGTAGTGGCATGAATGAGTACTGATGTGGCATGGATGAGCCATGGATGGGGATGGATGAGCATGGATGAGGATGAATGAGGATGGATGCGCCAGGGATTAAGCATGGATGAGCATGAATGTGGATGTATGAGACAGGGTGGGTGAGCCAGGGATGGATGAGCCAGGAATGGAGAATGGATGGAGCATGAATGAGGATGAATGAGCCAGGGATGGAGCATGAATGTGTATGGATGAACCAGGAATGGATGAGCCAGGAATGGAGCATGGATGTAGTATGAATGAGGGTGGGTGAGCCAGGGATGGAGCATGAATGAGGATGGACGAGCCAGCGATAGAGCATGAATGAGGATGGATGAGCCAGGGATGGGTGAGCCAGGGATGGGTGAGCCAACTATGGGTGAGCCAGGGATGGATGAGCCAGGGATGGATGAGCTAAGAATGGGTGAGCCAGGGATGGGTAAGCCAGGGACGGATGATCCATGGACGGGTGAGTCAGGGATAGATGAGCCAGGGATGGGTACACCAAGGATGGGTGAGCCAGCGATGGGTGAGCCACGGGTGGGTGAGCCAGCGATGGATGAGCCAGGGATGGGTGAGCCGGGGATGGTGGATGGATGAGCCAGAGATGGATGAGCCAGGGATAAATGAGCCAGGAATGGATGAGCCAGGGATAAATGAGCCGGGCATGAGCGAGGGATGGATTAGCCAGGGATGGATGATTCAGGGGTGGGTGTAGCCGCACCGGAAGTGACGCGGTCGAGATCCTGCATGGATCGAAACTTTTTTTTTACAACACCGGCTCTCACCGCTGTCAGTCTGCAATAGTGACTGGGAAGACTACCAACGATCTGAAAGCGAGGCTTGAAGCACTCGTGGAGTGTAGCATGGAAGAAATGAGGTTGATGGCGGTGGCGGTGCAGAGGACGGTCTATGTGGAGAGCTTTAACCCAGTTTGTTTTTTTAAATAACAAACATACTATACTTACCTCCACTGTGCAGTTAGGTTTGCACAGAGTGGCCCCGATCCTGGTCTTCTGGGGTCCCTTGGCAGCTGTCTCAGCTCCTCCCCGCAAGAGCTAACCCCCGTTCTGGTAAGCGCTCTCCCAAGGGGGTTAGCTTCCGGGCACACTCCCGTGTGATACAGTGGTGGCTATAGCCGCCAAGTGTATCACTCGGCCCCGCCTCCCGGCACGCCGCGTCATTGGTTTGATTGACAGCAGTGAGAGCCAATGGCTGCGCTGCTATCAATCTCCAATGAAGAGCCACCTCAAGCTGGGGGAAAGCATTGCGGGATCGCGCCCAGTTTCGTGGCTCAGGTAAGTAAAACGGAGGGCTGGGGGGCGCGAGAGTGCAAGGTGTTTTTTCACCTTAATGCATGGGATGCATTAAGGTGAAAAAACACAACGTTTTACAACCTCTTTAAGGCTTGTACACACTATAAGAAAGTCTGGCGACCATTTTTGTCCGAGGAACTTTCGTACGATTTTCGTATAGTGTGTACACAACTTTCGACAGCCGATTCTGACTTTTCGTATAGAAATTCCCGAAGGGACAAACTCCAAAAAAAAATCACGTACGGGATCAAAATGAACGATTTTCATTTAATGCGTACAATTTTCGTACGATTTTACAACAAAAATCTGAAAATAAAGACAACTAACAACAAAAAAATAAAATGTTTGTCATACAATAATTTCCATACGAATTTTCGTTCATTGGTTCCGATTTGCTGTGAAACAATGAGGAAAATTGGACGATCGTTCGCCCGATTTTCTTATAGTGTGTACTCTACATTAGAGGCACCTCTCTTTAGTTGTGACATGATGCTACTCATATATCAATACAGTGTGAATATCTCCTAAACTGTTCAAGTTTAGGAGCTATTCACAGTACCTACAGGTAAGCCTTATTATAGGCTTACCTATAGGTACAACTGTAAAAACAAAAAAAAATTACCTTCACTTTAAGTACATTCTTATTTTTCTTGCTTTTTGATCTGCTGCTTTAAAGCGGAGGTTCTGCGGCCAATGTTTTTTTTTTTTTTTTGTGCATTCGATGGGGTTTCACAATACAAACTTATACTCACTTGTTTGGTGTCTGCATATATCCCCTGTCCGTTTCCGTGGCAAAAAAATAACTTTTAAAATCCATTCCTGGCAGTTTCCATTTTGCAGAAACACAGACAATCTCCTTCGCTCGGAAGCTTGATCTCTTAAGCCCTGTACACACGATCGGTTTTACCGATGAAAACCGTCCGATGGATTGTTTTCATCAGACAAACCGATCGTGTATGGGACCCATCGGTCTTTTTTCCATCGGTTTTAAAAAATAGAACATGTTTTAAATTTTTCCGATGGATAAAAAAACGATCGAAAACTCAGATCGTCTATGGGCAAGTCCATCGGATAAAAAACCCACGCATGCTCAGAATCAAGTCGACGCATGTTCAGAAGCATTGAACTTCATTTTTCTCGGCTCATCGGAGTGTTTTACGTCACCGCGTTTGGAACGGTCGGTTTTTTGACTGATGGTGTGTAGGCAAGACTGATGGAAGTCAGCTTCATCGGATTTCCGATGGACAAAACCATCGGATTAGAATCCATAGGATATCCGATCGTGTGTGCGAGGCTTTAGTGACACAACCAGAGTCTTCAGTTGGAAAGGGAATGACCAGGAATCTTGCTGCACTCCTCAGAATAATTGGTATTCTTGGGACTAAAATGTAAAAGGAAAAAGAAGGGCACACCGACCTAGTGCATTACCAATGGCTAGGTTTATTAAAAGTAGATTAAAAGATCATAAATACTCACAAAGCAAGTATAGTAATAGGCAAATACACCATTCCATCAAAAGGGATAGATGCCTTCAAAGGGCCTCCTGCTGAAACCAGATAACCAGAAAGTCCAGACGACATATATTACAGCTACGGCTGATGCGTTGCGAGGGCGAACCCTCTTCCTCAGAGTCAAAAAGTAATAGTCATTTTGCTTGTGGGCATTGTGAAGCCCACAAGCAATCATTTCCTGGAAGCAGTGAATGCTCATCTCCCAGCATTCACTGCTGTATCTCGTGCCTGCGCAGTGTTTACGGCGAGTAGCGCCGTAAACTTACTGGTTGCAATCACAACGAGCGGCGTCATTGAAGGTTTACGCCCCGTTGTGATGGTATGCACAACAGTAGAAAAACCTAATCGCAATATTTACCTGCATGCCCCGTTTTTAAAATGGCGAATCTAGAGACGCCCTCGTCACGTGACCGGCGTCACACGTCACTTCTTATGTGAAATCTCTCGAGATTTCGCAGCACGGCGTTCCACATTGTATCTTGGGAAGCACGACACTGTGCTCCGAGAAGACATTGCAGCGAAGTCCCATATTGCATTGCGGCGCTAGGTAAAGGAGTAGAAACGCCTACTCCCGCGGGAGGGGAAACCCGGAAGTCACACTTGGAAACGCTATACTACGGTATTTATCTCTGAAAAAAAAAATGTTGTGGCTTTTGAGCATGTAGGTAGTGCAATGATTGTGTTGGAATATAGTTGTTATTTTGGGTGAACCTCCGCTTTAAGTCCTAAAGCTGCAAATTATGAGAATGTTTGCAAAACAAAGCACAGTGCTGTCAGGGTTAAGGAAGGACAAGCATGTGTTACAATGCACAAGCATCTGTAATATGGTGGAATAATTACCTAATATAAGGATATCTCATTGTACTAGGAAGTGAAAGAGGGATATTAAATGAATGTGGATGCACGCACATTTTATAGAATAGTTAACAAGAATCAGATGTCTTTTCTCTGCGTCATATTGGGAGGAATTATAAAGCCTGTTGCAGCCACTGTCTAATTAGAGATGTTAAGACTTTACTGTGGCTTCACTTTCACCAATTGTTTTCATCTTGAAGCCAAAGAACAAGCTGTCTCTACATAGCAGACCATTCTTGTAAAGTATACAATATTTGTATAGCATTCTCCCCTGTCTTCTGCAGAATTGTAGCAAATGCATATTACATTCTTACACAACTAAAGTATATCTAAATGGGTGATATTTCATTTGATACAGTATATCATTGTGTTTTACAAACAATTGTTTTTTTGTTTTTGTTTTTGTTTTTTTACATTTTTGTCCTTTAATTCATCTCAGTGCTAATGAACTTATCCAGTCTCTTTTTGGGCTCTTTCACACGGAGGTCCGTTCAGGTCCGCCTGTCAGTTTTTTAGGCGGACCTAAAACGGATCCTCCATGTACCCCTATGGAAGCACGGATGTCAGCGGAGACATGTCCGCTGACATCCGCTCCGCTCCGCCAAAGTGTGACGGAGGAAAACCCTATTTTTCCTTCCGTCGGCGGAGCGGATCGGATGACAACGGACTCTACGGTCCGTCGTCATCTGATTCCCCATAGGGGAGAGCGGCGCTCTGACAGGGCGGTCCCTGCACAGTGTGCGGGGACCGCCCAGTCATCCGTCGGCTCAGCGGGGATCAACGGAGCGATCCGTGAAGATCCGCCCCGTGTGAAAGGACCCTTTGCCACATCCTTTCTACTGTACATGCACTTTTTTTTTATCACACCATTGCCCTGGACTGACTTCCTAATATAACAACATAGCGCATTATGTGTTGCCATAGCTGAATGTAGTCTCTGAAGGAAGCATGTGACGGGTGACAACACAGGAGTAAGATTGGGATTTCATCCTGTAACAGCACAAAAAAGACCTTCATTACAGAATGGTTAAGTATTTGTTTAATTTAAGCTTCAGTTTAAAAAAAAATTAAAACAACTCTTGAAATGACATTAAATTGGTTTCAAAGGTAAAAGATTTTTTTTTTTTTTTTAGCATATTACCAGTGTGCTGCTCCCTCCAGGCCATCCTTATACTTGGTTGGGATAAATATATACATTTTATGTACTAGTGGAGGCGCTGAGTGAAATTACTCGTGATAAATAGACAAAATACCAAGTGTAAAAACAATACAAATTATAATACCAAAACACCAGCCTGCCTAGCGTGCTAAATTAAACTGTGTATAACCAAAGTGAAATGTATACAAGATTTCCCAGATCTTGCATAGGTATGTGTAAAGTGAGCTCCTGTAAATCAATACAGAAAAAAATATTATCATACCTTAATACAAATTTACATTTGTGAAAAAAATATATAAATGGTGAGTTCATATATCAAGTGTCAATCAAGTCCTTATAATCAATGAATGGAGGATAAATCAAGTGAATAAATCACTTGATTTATCCTCCATTCATTGATTATAAGGACTTGATTGACACTTGATATATGAACTCACCATTTATATATTTATATATTTTTTTTTGTAAATTTGTATTAAGGTATGATAATATTTTTTTCTGTATTGATTTACAGGAGCTCACTTTACACATACCTATGCAAGATCTGGGAAATCTTGTATAAATTTCACTTTGGTTATACACAGTTTAATTTAGCACGCTAGGCAGGCTGGTGTTTTGGTATTATAATTTGTATTGTTTTTACACTTGGTATTTTGTCTATTTATCACGAGTAATTTCACTCAGCGCCTCCACTAGTATATAAAATTTATATATTTATCCCAACCAATATTTTGTTCCATTTTTTTGGAATATTTGGAGAGCAGCTTTAATTTATTTTTGTTGTTATATTAGGCGCGAGATTTTCTTTTTTATTCCCATCCTTATACTTACCTGAGCCCGATCTTGATCCAGTGCTGTGCCCCAGAGTAGTGTCTCTCTCCTCACTGGCCATGGAGGCAACAGTGGGAGCCATTGGCTCCTGCTGTTGTCAATCACAGCCTGTAAGGAGGGAGCAGGGGCTGAGGCTAAGTTGGGCTCTGTGTGTCAATAGTAAAACCATTGCACAGAGCAGGTAAGTATGATATGTTTATTATTTAAAAAAGTCTAATACAGTCACTTTAATGTGTATTTATACACCTGTGGTCTGGCCAATAAGGCCTGTTTTTTCTTTACACCCTTTAACAGACCAAGTTGTCCAGCAAAAGTTAAGAGGGTTGTAAAAACACACAGTTGAGCCATGGTTTTACCACCTCCCTGACCTCTCCCTCTTTAGCTACAAAGGCAGTAAAAGGGAAGGAGTGGTTGGGATACACAGCAAAAATGATCCCTTTGTCATATTCAGCAGGTAGTACCATTGAATGGGGGTGCCCCACTACTGCATGCAATGCATGCAGTTGTGATGCGCTAGTGCAGGGTTCAAGGGGCCAAAGCAGACAGTGAGGAAATGATAAAATGCTGCCTGTCAAGAGCTCTTGGAAGATGTGAAAGTAGATCACTCTTCAGAGAGCAGCACTAGTGCAAACTAGCCCTTGGAGGACTGAGACAAACAATTTAACACTTACAGGGGTGCTTACAATACTCAAATAGTATTCACTTTATTAAAACCTTTATCCCAAAAGAAGAAAAAATGTACTTAAAAGTGTTAGCATCTAGCACTAGCCTCCCCACTTGTTGACAATTCTGCTGTCCAGGGGTGGCTCCATTGCTCCTTCATCGAGAGAAGCCACCTTAATCAGCCAGCACAATTAAGGAATGGTAAACTGCAATTAATTACATTTTGAATCCAGATTAAAGGAAAAGTTTTTTTATAAAAATAATAATAAATGCACATCTTTTTACAAGCAAAAAAAATGTGCCTTTATTATTTTTCAACACTAGTGCCTGTAAAGCTTTGCACCCGCAATCAAAAGATCATGGGTGCAACACCAGGATCCTGCAGACTCTCAGTACACTGTCTGCCCGTACGTTCGATACAGACAGGCAGTTACTAAATTGCAGAAAGAATCAGTGAACTACAAGAGCGCTCACCAGCGCCCCTTGCAGTTCATTGAGAAAAGCAAGTTGTCAGCCATGGTGGCCGACGATACTTGTACTTCATTCATTCACAGAACTCTGTGAATGAATGATGCGGCCATGTGGGCCTCGCTGTTTTTAAGTTGTAAAAGTAGGGAGAACATCCTCTATCTGCTGTCACGGGGAGTAGGGGATTTGAAGGGGAAGATGCAGGAGCTGGAACATGTTACATGTTCCACCTTAAATACGTGTGGAACATGTAACATGTTCCAATAGTGAACTTAGCCTTTAAATCTTTTTCTGGACTGAGGTATACGACTAGGGGTCTACTGAAGGAGATCCTTACAGCTGATTATGACTAAAAATGAGCTAAGGTACATGTTGTACTCAGAACAGTCACATGATAGCAAGCCACTGGCCTAAATCAGCTTCTGATGTGGAATTTCCCACTCCACAGCCACACAGCAACAACAAAGGGATGGGGATGCTAGTGACATCATTAATCTAATGTGGACACATGAGGGGAATTCCAGGACTGCAGCTGACTGGGCCTGCAGCCTGCTATCATGTGACAATTTATCATAGGTGTCACGATCTTGGTAGGAGGCCGAGATGCTGGGAGGGCTCCCCTTGCGGCCGAGCGCAGCACAACCCTGAAGATGACACAGGGGGTGTGGTGCCCACAGAAGCACGGGTTGCCTGGTAGGTAGAGCTGGTTGCCAGGAACTTGGTAGGACAGGCAAACTGCAGGAAGCAGATGCGCTCTAGGAGGTCCAGAGGATAAGGACCAGTGGAATGTTCAGGTTGCAGAGTCAGGAGCCAGGAGCCAGGCCAGGGGGTCAAACACAGCAAGACAGTCCGAGATCACAGACCAGCTGAGTCTTTGCACAGAAGACAAGGTAAGCAGAGTTTGTTAGCCAGGCTGGGGTCAGGTACAAGAAGCAGCAGCAGAAAGTCAGGTACAAGCCAGGGGATCACGCCAGAAAGTGAGCAGGATCAGGTCAGACAAGCCGGGTTTGGTACACAGGAGATCAGATAAGCAAGAGATACAGGACACAGGAACACAGGAGAAGCTGAAGGCGGGGGGGATGGAGAAGGCGCCGGACGTGGCATAGGTCACCGCGGTGACCTATGCCCAGGAAGTGGGAGCAAATACCTGTATTACACAGGTATCTGCTCCCTCCTGCCCCCTGAAAGGTGCCAAATGTGACACCGGAGGAGGGGAGGATTCCGAAAAGTGGAAGTTCCATTTTTGGGTGGAACTCCGCTTTAATATTCACCAGTGTGTCCCATAGTTTTGATGATTGTACTACCTCCACTCAGATATGAGTTAGGCATACTGTACACCTTCATAACAATGTCAAAAAGGGAGACCTATTCCAACTGCTGTCTTTTGTTCCTAGGTATTTTAACTTTCACACAACCCCTTTACTCTTACGTATCTGGGGGCGCTCTGCAAATCGAAAACAGCACCCTGGTAATAGCCTAGCAGGTGGACGCATAGCTCCCAACTGTCCCTGATTTAGATGAACTGTCCCTGATTTCGAAGGACTGTCCCTGATCTGGAACAAGGTCCCTCTGTATCTCATTCCTCCTCATTTGTCCCTCATTTTGTTCTGATCTATAGAGTTGTATATAAAATGCGCTATTTATCATTCAAAAAGTGTTTCCCAGTGCTAAACCTTACATCCAATTTCTAAATAGCTGCATTTGCAAATTCCAAAAGCAAGTATAGAGGAATAGTAGTGGTTAAAAAAAAAGCACTTGTGGGTTTAACTAATAATTTTTTTGTATACAGTAATTCTCCTTTAAGGGGTGTGACAGGGGGTGTATCATATACCTACATACTTTTGCTAATAGGTGTCCCTCGTTTCCATCTCAAAAAGTTGGGAGGTATGGGTGGACTAATATTTGCCAATCTTGAAGTATTAATAGGAAGCATGCTTCAAGCACTAATCTGGTGGTGCTTGAATTGGTGGGAGCTATAAAATGTTCTGTTTTAGGCTGGATTTGCATTTTTAGAGCTTTTTGCATTTTGCAGATTTGCACTACAGAACGTGTTCCATAGGAAACCATGTTAAATGGACTGTAGAGCAAATCTGCAAAATGCAAAAAGCACTAAAACTGCATAGGTGTGAATCCAGCCTTAATAGGGTAAAAAACGCATTGCAGTAATAATATGCAGTTTTTTTAGTTCACGTATTTGTTTTCTCTATTACCATTTATCTTTAATATAACAATATTGTTTTTTACACATGCAAATGATTCCTAAAGAGTGGTAATGAAGAAATTTTACTATCCAGCAAATAGTTACAAACATACATATTTGGAGTTTCCTGTTAAGTAAAAAAACAAAAACAGAAATGCTTCTCAGACCAAAAAAAAAAACACTTGGTGATTTACAATGGAATATGCTTGTAAATGCTGGAAGGCATTGAATATAAAATAAGCTTTACTTGTCTGACATCTGGTCAACCATTTGTGGCTTCCCTTTTTCCACTACACGTGTCTTAACTGATGTCATTAAGAGCTGGAAATGGTGTGTTTAGTAACTCTCACTCACCATTGGATAATGAAGAATGCATGAAATGTAGCTTTAGTAACTCGGGCCAGTCTACAAAATTCCAACTGGAATTAGGTGGCAGCAGCATGCACTGCATAAGAGGGAAATGATAACATCCATACCAAACACTGTATGTTTTGTTTATATGTGAATCCAATATATCTAATAAAAAAGTATCAGGTACTAGAGGCTTTACTGTACCTTTTAGTATTTGTTCTTTTGTTTTGAAACAGGAACTTTGCCTGAATCCAAACATTCTACAATTAGAATAATTTTAATGGCAGGATGTGGTTGGTTCATTGTAGCTGACCTCATCTTTCTTAATCACAAGAATAGCATTTACAACAAATCCTTGTAGGAGATTACTTGATTTAACCATTTGATCTTTGTCTTATAATTTTCATGAACTGGTCATTTTGACACCATGTCATTTTTATACTTGCTGCAGTCTAGCTGTACTGTATACAGATGTGACACATCATGTTATTTTTTTTATTCAATATACCACTAATATAATTTTACTGCTTTTTGCAATTTTACAATTGTAAAGTAAATTGTTCAGAGATCTTACTGTTTGTGTTTAAATTTACATTATTGCTATTTTTTTGTAGCACATATAAGCATCTCCGCTCTAATTTATCCCAAAAGTGTTCTATTGGAATGAGGTCAGGAATCTGTGCAGGCCAGTCAAGTTTCTCCACCCCAAACTCACTCATCCATGTCTTTATGGACCTTGCTTTGTGCACTGGTGCAGTCATGTTGGAACAGGAAGGGGCCATCCCCAAACTGTTCCCACAAAGTTAGGAGCATTAAAGTGTCCAAAATGTCTTGGTATGCCGATTTCTTAAGACAAGGGTGCCCAACCTTTTGAAGAGCGAGGGCCATTTAAGCGACTTAGTAACTGGTCGTGGGCCACAAAGGGCGGGAGCGGGCGGATGACATGCATACTGCAGAGTGGACATGGATGCAGCCCACTCTACTCTATGGGCCCTCCTATCTGATCTGCCCAGACGGAAGGGGACGGATTCCCTTCTATTTTTTTTAGCGGATCGAATTGGAGGTAGGTGGGTGTAAATGGACACAAGTCCGTTTTCATCTGCCGCTCCATAGAGGTGAATGGAGGGTCCAATTGGGTCGGACTGATCCTGTGAAAGGGGCCTAAGGCTGCTTTCACACTGATGCGCTGCCATTTACCCACACCACGGGCGCAGTGCAGTGCACCTGTGGCTTTCCTGTGGGTTAGCTGCACTTTTCTATAGATTTCTATTATATCCTGCAGGTGTGGAGCACTTTCATGAAAACGAACCAAACCTGCAGGTAATTACAGAAGTCTATGGCTCAGTGCAGGTAACCCACAGGCACACTGCGCTACACCTGCGGATCAGTTTAAAAGCAGCCCAGTAACCAATGCAGAAGATATGCCCATATTTACTCTGTGATTTTAGTAATGAACTGACCTATAATAACCGAAAATAAGTCAGGCAGAGCACATTTGGTATCACTCCACCTGTGACAGGAGCCGGTGCTATACAGGAAGCATTGGCTTATGCGTCTCTGCTCCACAGCCCCTTGCTTCCTCTACTTCTCATTTCATTAACAACACTAATGCTCTGAGATAAAGGGTTGGGAACCCAAGATCTGGGCTTGCCAACCCACCATTACAGAGCAGGAGGTCGCAGGCTACATCTGAGTGCTCCGCGGGCCACTGGTTGGGCACACCTGCTTTAAGAGCTCCCTTCACTGGAACTGAGGGGCCAAAACCCAACCCCTGCAAAACAACCCCATACCATAATCCCCTCTCCACCAAATGAATTGGACCAGTGGTCCATAAAGACATGGATGAGCTTGGGGTGGAGGAACTTGACTGTCCTGGCCTCAACCCAAAAGAACACCTTTGGGATGAATTAGAGTGGAGACTATGAGGCAGGCCTTCTCGTCCAACATCAGTGCCTGACCTCACAAATGCGCTTTTGGAAGAACGGTCAAGCATTCCCATAGACACACTCCTAAACCTTGTGGGCAGCCTAACCAGAAAAGTTGAAGCTGTTGTAGCTGCAAAGGGTGGGCCAACGCAAAATTGAACCCTACAGACTAAGATTGCCATTAAAGTTCATGTGTGTGTAAAGGCAGGTGTCTCAATACTTTTGACAATATAGTGTATGTGTGGGGCACCTGGCCTCCCTTCCCGGGTACCTGATTTGATAGTGTGAAGGAACATTCAATATCTTTGGTCTAAGGTCCTTGTTGGTCCCATCGCTCCTCCCAGGGACATCAGTGACTCTCCTGCATGCTATTGATATGCTTTCACTATAGGCTGATGTATGGTTAGTTCACCTTGTGTATGTAGCGCCCTCACTCCATCCTTCTTGTCTAGGGGTATGTTATATGTGAGGGTGAGATGCGCTACGGCCCATGTCCTCCCCATCGCGGCGGGTGAGGTGAAGGCCAGTACCAGTTGTTCTTCTCGGGCCTGTGTATTTCAATTAGCAACAAAGTTCTGCTGTGCTGACACTTCCCTTTGCTCCCAACAGCCAGAGTCTCACACACCGATAAGGATCCAACACTTGCTTTATTGTCACATACAATAACAGTTCTTCTTTAGTTCACTAGTTGAGATCCATATACAACTCAATACGGTGGGACGAGCAGGTCGAGGCACTGTCCTAAACATAAACTAAACCACTGAGGTTTCACCAGCGGTTGCTATAGCCATTTGCTATCAAGAGAACTTGGAACTTGTGAGTCTCTACCAGTGACTCTGAAGAACATGAATAGGAGTACCTTCGCTGCGTTGCGGCCCCTGTCAGGGGGAAGACGTCCCTCTAAGGGAGTTACCAGAGGCCCATCCGTCACCGGGTTGATGCTGCTCCGGACTCTTCAGACGGGTAACCTCTCCGGCCTCCTCGCCTCAGACATGGGTCCCACCCCTCTCGGGGACCCTCGGACCCATCCACCCTTGCGGGACCCAGTCGACGTCACTGGGCCCCAGGCCTCCGGTGTAGTACCTCACCCCAGGCTGAAGGTGCCTGGGATGGACGCCAACTCCGCTCCGACCAGGCCTAGGGCACCTGGTCCGGAACTCCGGACCGCCCGCACCCAGGCCTAAGGTGCCTGGGTGCGTGATGAAGAAGACGAAGACCTTGTGGCGAGCGCATCTCCCCCTTTTATCTCCTCCCTTGACGTCACGGCAGGTTCCCCGCCCTTACCGTACCATCTCCGGAAAGGGACAAAAAGGACAGCACTGCGGCAGCAAATCTACCTCGAGCCTGCGGGTACCCCGCCACCCACAGGCCAAGGAGAATAATACACCACCCAGTCCTCCACGAATACAAATGGTCTAAATCCTCTCATGATTTACACACCTGGGTCATACTATAACCCAGGTGTATCCCACCTGAATTTAGACCCCCGCTACACACTCCCCCCTGTGATTTGACGCTGGTCCCCAGCGTCTGGTGCAAGCCCATGTCTCCCATGGAGTGGTGACATAAGCCTGACCCCAGAGGCTATCCCTCAAAATTTTAATCCTAATTGTGCCAAGACCTGCTCAAGGAAAGGGGAACATAAAATAATAAAACTTTTCCATAAAACCATCTAAGCATGTACACATATACAATCCCTCCCATCACTGTCTAAGAACCACCCCATACTCAGCAGTCTTGACAGATGGATCTCCTGCAGAAGGGAAACAAAAAAACACAACATCCTAACACATTTGTGTTAATTTGGAATGAATGGGTCTATCAGCCGATAGACTCATTCGCTTCAACGAGTAAAGTGATGCAAGTGTAAAAAAACAAACAGCCGTTGCGCAACACTGCCACCTGGTGACAGTGCCGCAGTAATGACACTTGGTGAAATCTTCCTTCTTCCTGCGTCCCTACTCTGATTCTACCCCCAAAGTCTCTGTCTTTGAATTGTGAAGGAAGAGAGAACAAAACAAAACAGCTCTCATTCCTCCAAAGAGTAGAAAAAGCCCAAATAAAAAACTAGGGCACAGTTCTGGTGTTCTGGTAAAGGCACTTCCAGAAAGTTTTGCAGCAGGAAAAAAAAAACATACAGGAGCGTTTCCCCTCACTAGTAAAATTTTTTGTCAGGCAAGAATAAGGGCTTCAAATGCTTATCGAAAACCTCAGTCGAATAGTCAATGTCCTCTCCATCTTTCCGGCAGATAAGCACCTTGTCCGCATGAATATGACGCCCCAACATCCAGTCTGCTCTGCAGTCTCTGAATTTTTTCGACACGGGTGGCGAACAGGACAAGTATCGCCGGGCATGAGGCACTTTAAGTTTCTCCCAAACAAACTCATCATACCACCGCTGCCGCAGAACTTCAACCTCAAACAGTAAGTCCCGGGGCAAGTAAGGATATTCCCATCCGTACTCACGGGCGACCCTCTGGCAGAAGAGTCGTTGCAGTCGGGCCAAAGGAGGCATTGTGGCCCGCTCACCTTCTCCTGGTTGAACGATGGCCTCCGGATGCCGAGGTACTTTCACTACCTCTGATGGCTTTGCTCTTGGTGCCCGTAGTGATGCGCATTGTGTCCCCGCCACCAAAACGGATGATGCTGTGGGTGGTGAAAAGACAAGCGAAGGACTAGGCTTCCTCGTAAGCTCCGGGGCTTCTGCCCGGGGCATACTTTCTCCTGTGGACATAGGCAGATCCCGTGATGCACGTAACACAGGCAATGGCTGTTTATCCCAGCCCGTGCAATGAAAAAGTTTGTCTATTTCACCGTCATCTCCACAGTCCGACAGCGATTCTAGGTCGGAGGTGTCATACATCTCTGCGGGGAGGTAGTCCCTAGTAGACGTGGAACTACCCCCCCTAACGGGCTCCACCGGCTGCGGACTGAGTCCCGACACTTCCAACCACCACCACAGTCCCAGCCCCTGGCTCACCTGGGCCTTTTGAAGAACAGGGATGTCCAGGATTCTTCCGACCGGATCCATCCAGGCCCGGTAAGCGACGGGGTGAAGCTCTTCCACGACCATAGGATGCCTGTACCAGGCCGACTTTCCTCTTCGGAGGTGGGAGCAGGGAATCTGTGGCGACCGAAGCAGCATCCTCTGATTTTTCCTTCTCAGTCTCCGGTTGGGCAGTCACGACACCCTGGTCAGTGCGCACGGAAACCTCCGCAAAGGCCTTGATCTCCCCCTCTGGAGTAGCGGTACCTGTGAGGCAGTTGAGGCGAAGGGCCCGGGGCCTTACTGTGAATGGCTCCACCTCGAATAAGAATTCTCTGCACGCCTCACAACTCCCGAATGGCTTCAGTTGGACCACCAGTCCCGAGCATCCGGGACAGATCACGCCGAGGGCCTCCGTGTCTCTGCAGGTGTACAGAGCCAACTGTCCTCGGGGCTTGAGTCTTATCCCCGTGTCTGTAATGGGAGCAGCAAAAGTAGTCATCTTCGTGGGGTAGGGAAGCGGAATCCACGGGGAGCTTGAGGCCATCCCGACTGTCTGCTGCTCCATTTCGCACTGACCTCGCGCCGGAGTCTCCATGTGTGTCCGTCCACATGGCCAAACTCCTCCCACAACTTGCACATTTTCACGGGCTTCGATCAAACCCCGCCCACGAATGGCGCAGTCATGGGGTGCCTCATGGCGCAGTGCAATAAAAGCCCCCACATGTAGTACGTCACACGGCTGGACCTCTCCCTCTTCTTGCTCTTCCGCATGGGCCTTTCCCGACTTAGGGTCATGTCCACGACTTTGAGCAGGGATGCACTTTGGCCGATCACATGGCCGACCCACTCGGAACTCCTCTGGGTAGCAAAGTTCAGACACAACCGTTCTCAGTCCCATAGTCAAAACACACAACATCCCGGACTTACGAGCCCCCACGTGTAGCGCCCTCACTCCATCCTTCTTGTCTAGGGGTATGTTATATGTGAGGGTGAGATGCGCTACGGCCCATGTCCCCCCCATCGCGGCGGGTGAGGTGAAGGCCAGTACCAGTTGTTCTTCTCGGGCCTGTTTATTTCAATTAGCAACAAAGTTCTGCTGTGCTGACACTTCCCTTTGCTCCCATCAGCCAGAGTCTCACACACCGATAAGGATCCAACACTTGCTTTATTGTCACATACAATAACAGTTCTTCTTTAGTTCACTAGTTGAGATCCATATACAACTCAATACGGTGGGACGAGCAGGTTGAGGCACTGTCCTAAACATAAACTAAACCACTGATGTTTCACCAGTGGTTGCTATAGCCAAGAGAACTTGGAACTTGTGAGTCTCTACCAGCGACTCTGAAGAACATGAATAGGAGTACCTTCGCTGCGTTGCGGCCCCTGTCAGGGGGAAGACGTCCCTCTAAGGGAGTTACTAGAGGCCCATCCGTCACCGGGTTGATGCTGCTCCGGACTCTTCAGACGGGTAACCTCTCCGGCCTCCTCGCCTCAGACATGGGTCCCACCCCTCTCGGGGACCCTCGGACTCATCCACCCTTGCGGGACCCAGTCGAAGTCACTGGGCCCCAGGCCTCCAGTGTAGTACCTCACCCCACGCTGAAGGTGCCTGGGATGGACGCCAACTCTGCTCCGACCAGGCCTAGGGCGCCTGGTCCGGAACTCCGGACCGCCCGCACCCAGGCCTAAGGTGCCTGGGTGCGGGATGAAGAAGACGAAGACCTGGTGGCGAGCGCGTCTCCCCCTTTTATCTCCTCCCTTGACGTCACGGCAGGTTCCCCGCCCTTGCCGTACCATCTCCGGAAAGGGACAAAAAGGACAGCACTGCGGCAGCAAATCTACCTCGAGCCTGCGGGTACCCCGCCACCCACAGGCCAAGGAGAATAATACACCACCCAGTCCTCCACGAATACAAATGGTCTAAATCCTCTCATGATTTACACAACTGGGTCATACTATTACCCAGGTGTATCCCACCTGAATTTAGACCCCCGCTACATGTATATACAAATTTCTCTGGAAGTTTATGAAACACATCAAGTTCAACCCCAAACCTGCATTTACTGTATCAAACCAACAAACGCCAACAATGGTGTTTGTCGGGTTATGAAGTGATTTTTTTTTTTTTTTTTTGGTTATTGATGGCATACTGCATTATCAGCCTGTTTTTTTTTTATGATATAAAACCATTTAAAAAAAAATCCTAATAAATATTAATGCAATTTTATTGATATTGGTTTTAAATGCCATTTTCTGTCTTAAAATTCCCACTTACTAGATTTTGTTCCTGTTTCAGATAACATTAACTATGTAACTTCCTTTAAAAACCCAAATAAAATGGAATAGTCAGTATTTACATTCACATTATTTGGGTATAGATAGATGAAAATAGTGGTAAAAGTTTCAGTTTCATATTGATATAGTACTGGCCTTTTAATGGATCCTTCAACAGGGAAATGCATAAGGTTTGCAACTTCACAAGCATTGGTTCTAGTTAATACTTTCATTTAGGCGTAGCCACCTGAACAAATATATCTCTAAAACTAACAGTATATCTCATAAGGAGAGAGGAATAACATTTTAGAGTGCCTTACAGATAAAACCTGTCAAGTACAAGGGGACTTATCCCAGGAGGCCTTTTACTTGCTAAACAATTGCCCATTTTTGTAGGCTTGGTGTTCCATCCTGCTGAGGTAATTATGTTTTTCTCTTTTTGCTTACCCTTGGTAAAAGTGTGTTGTATATAATGCCTATTTGGAAAAAATGCACCAAAATTTACATACATATCCAAAGGCTTATGTAAAAATTTTAATATGGAAATTGACACCATAAGAAAACAGAAATTGCTGTGGGATTTAAACCAACCAAACCAAAGGTTCTTAAATGGTTAAGAATGCAACAACTGGATAACTGCCAAGCAGCTTCATATAGACACTGATAACTAGTTTTAAAATTTATATAAGAGCTTACCAACTAATTGATAGAGGAAGGATGGAAAGACAAATGTCTGCCTATTCATATCGTTAGGAGAAAGGACCTGAACTGCTTGAATTAAATGTTCTGTTCCTGCCATGTGTTGACAATTTACTAAGTAAAATGGTAAGGTCCATTGCTAAGGCAGACATAATGGAGCCCACTTTCTGCAGCAGTTCCAAATTACAGCCAAGGAACTTCACAAACATTCCAGACTGAAAAAAAAATGTTTAAAATAACTTTAGACTGTAACAAATGCACTAAATAATTTAGTGATTGTTTTTCATGTTGCTCTGCAACAAATTTTTCATTTCCTTAGTTAATATTCTGTTGTGTGATTTGTTTTTATAGATGCCTATATTTACAGAATCTGTGTTCATTATGAGAGTGGAAGAAAAATAAAACGGAAATGAATATATGTATATGGAGTACTACTAGACACTTTGACATGCAGGCCTATTCAGCCCATTGAAATGGCAGTGAGCATACATTGGTAGACATTTTACAATATTCTACCACCAGACTACCAGTAACATTAGATCATTGTGCTTAATATCTTTTAATAGCTTTATTAATTTTTAGGTAATTGGATGGGCTACATATTGGTCTAAAGTCATAGATAGTGTGATAGTCTGAGGCCTTTCCATGGTGAGAATTTAGGCTGGGTTCCCACTATTGCGAATTAGATGCAGGTTTCTTTTCATCCAATCTGCATAGCAGGAGATTGTGACCGGCTCTCTATGGAACCGGTTCACACATCTCTGCAGCGGCTCCAAAGCAAATTGCACAGGAGCCCTGTGTGTCTTTTGGTCGGTTTTGGGTCCGAATTCAGACAAAATTTTGGGCTGAATTTGGACCTAAAATAGTGAATGGAGACGCACTGGTCTCCTGCTGTGAGCCGCTGCATTCTCCAGTGTGAACCCAGCCCCAGCCAATTTGTGTATAAATAACACTGGATTCTCAAAGCTGCAATTTGAGAGGCTCTGGCATGTTTATAGTGAATGGAGAAAGCTGTGCTGTATATTTTCTCTGGACTTTGTAGTCCCGGATCAGGCCAGGAGATTGAAGGTTCCAAAAAGTATTGGGCAGGATGGAACCTTCAAACCAGTGTCCAGGCTTTGCTAGTTGCCTACAGCCTGTGTGAGTGCACAGGTGGTCAGGATTGGTATAAGTCAGGCTTGAGCATAGCTCAGTGCAGTTGCTGCCATGTGGAAATAGAGCCCTCTCAGGAGAGCTGGGAGTTCCTTTTAGGAGACTGGAACCCTTTTGAGGGGGACTCCCTGCCCAAGGACTGGGAAAGTCTGGAAAGCTATAGGAGTCTAGGAGACCAAAAGAGTGTCTGGGAGTCTGAAGAAGCTGAGAAGGCTAGTGAGTCCAGGGGGCTGGAGGTAGTCCGAAAGTCTCTGGGGGCATGAGCAAGCTCGAGGGGGCTGGAGAACCCTATTGAGAGACCAGAGGTGGGTCTGTGCAGTAAGAGACTATAACTGAGCCTGAGTGAGCTAGAAAAGCCAATATACTGGCAGCACATGCTACCAAAATGTAGCTAGGTGGCCTGGTATTTTGTCATTATTTGTTGCTGCATAACGTTGAAACCCCTGCATGGGAATCCTGAATGGACCTTTTAATTTTTGTTTAATAAAAGTGGGCTACCAGGTCCAGAACTATAGTTCCTGTGTGATGTAGACTCACTGTACAAATGCATATACCACAAGAGCAAAACATCCCCCTTATCACAACAGGAATATTTCTTAATGAGTGCTAGAGTAAAGCCAAAACCTTTTTCTTTTATAAATTTAGTAAAAGATAAAGCCTCTATATGGTCTACATTGTCACTTTTAAGGATATTTCCCTGGGATAGTTGAAACAACCAGATGCAGAGGATTCATTATAGTTACGTTCAAACTAGAGAAGGTAAGGTTGAGGGATGCAGTTATGGTTTGTGAGAGGGGGCCTTAGCGTAGGACTTTGCCAAGAACTCTGCCATGAAAACTGGGAAAGAATTAGGACCATGTAACACTAGCAATCTTGTTGCTGACTAAGAGAATACTGTATATACATTCTCAAAGGTTTCACTCTGTCACTGACTAAGAAAGTGAGGTGTAGCTTTACTCCATTCTGCTGGGACTCACACACATGAGTTTTTATCACTGACTCTGCAAGTACCATAGTTATTACCTGTGGAACTCACCAACTCAGAAAGGGTATTAACTATGCACTGCTCTGTCTCAGTATACCCAGGTGAAATTTTGGCAGTTCAAATAGCCATATTGCAGTATGCTGTACATCATACAATATTTGTTAGGTAGCGATGTGTCCCCAGCTATTACAATCTGGGTACTCAGTACTGTATGGGTAACCTGGCCCAAACATTAGCCTAGGGGATCTCCTCTGTATGCCCAAGTTGCCTGCTGAATTTTTCCCCTAATTTTTCTTGATGTGCCTTAATAATGAAATTTCTCCTTCTATTGTGATTATTACTGCCTATTAAACTGCCTAGTACACGATGCAATCTTTTAAATTTCTTTCTCATGTCAATTTGTATCCACCTGGCTTAGTGTTGTGCACCTCCCCTCTTTGTCCTCATAGTAGTATGATATGCTTGGACCATATGTGGAGCTTTGCTCTGCTGAAAATAAACTTTTATATCCCAAGGACTCGGGGGAGTTGGGTTCATGCAACTGTCTCATGTGTTATACTCTGGAGACGATTGCTGGTTCATACTGGCAATTTAATTTAGGCAATGGGATATTGGCTCACCCCAGAGGCCAGAGAGTGAATTGGGTTCACTGTGAATTATTGTTGCAATTGATTTAACTCAAAGTTCTGTTGCCTGCTATTTTTGGAGGCTTACTTGACTTCTGTTATCTGGGGGTACCTGCCCTTTTGGGACTAGCTTGCCTTTTGCAACCTTTCTACACATGGGTATATTAGTTTGCTTTTGCATCGCTCTATCATTTTATGTTTCATTTCATGCTTATATTATTATGGGAGTGGTAGGGACACTGGCTTATTGTCAGACCTCTTCCCCAAATAGGAGCGACCCTGACCTTTCTAGGGTTGGCTTTTGACTTGAATAGGTTAACTCCCGTTCATCCCACATTCCCCTATGTTTCCTTTCCCTATTTCTGCTCTATTCTACTTAGTATATGAGCCACAATCTGATTAGTAAACCCAAGTGGGTAGCAATCAGTATCCACTCCACCTTCCCAGTCTCTGACATGCAGGAATTAATAGATGAATCAGGTAGGTTCATACTCAATGGTAAAATATACAATAAACAATTCATTTTGGCTAGCATATAACATGCCTAACGATGGCCAGGCTTCCATGCTCTCTTCTTTAGGGGATTTCCAGGAAGGGATGACAATACTTGGGGGTGACCTTAATCTTACCCTTGACACCTCTGGGGATTCTAGGACAGGTAGCCCATGTGTATTGTATCTCTGTTGAGGCTTAGCAGACTTAGGTGTCAACTACAAGCCATTCAATTGGTTGATCTTTTGGTACATACTACATCCCACAAACAGGGATTTTACCTGTTACTCATCCTCCCATTCTGCATACAATAGTATTGACTACTTTGGGGCTTCCCAATGTGTACTCTGGTGGCAATCACGGGCTTACATAGGTAGCCAATTATGGTCTGACTACTCCCCAAAATATGTAACCAATGGCAATCAGTTTAGTCAAATCAAGTAAATCCATGAACCTTATAATCCCCAATACAAATATTAACCACTTCTTCAGCTAAACACTATTGAGGTTTTTCACTCCACCCCTATATCAATATATCAATATAATGTAAATTAAGATGTAGCGCAACCTCCTCAGTATTAATAAAAAAGTGCACACAATATTAAAAGCCTATAAACCAGGGGCATGTCCTGGTCGCCGAGCAATATGGGCGCGTGAGTCACCGCTCCTCTGCTTCACAGGGTGACCTACCCGGCTCTCCGCATCCCAGCCCGCCGTTCTGACCTCTCACTGGCACCGACCGTAAACACAGGGTCTCTGCCGCCTCACAGACTTCTTCATGAAGCCGCCGCACACAGCTTCACAAGATGGCGCTGCGGAGAACGGCCGCCCTGCCTCACCACAGCCGCTGCCCAGAGCCCCTGCCTCAGACACGAATTCAGATACAGAGGAATCCAGAAATGAAGTTGCCCTCTCCTCATCGGCTGACAGAGGTAAAAGAGCTGCAGTCTCCCCAGCCTCCTCTCCCAATAAGCTGCCCTCAGCCAAGAAACAGCACTGGGCTTCACTGCCAGCACAGTCCCTTGAACATGAGGAGAATAACACTGATTCTCTCTCCGCCTTTCCTGCAGCAGATGTCCCAGCCACAGAGGCTACACTAAAAGCTGGGCTACACAAAGAACTCAGAACATCAATTAACCATTTATCCACCAGATTGGATGGCCTGGAGGAAAGATCACATAACATGGAGCTCCAAATATTTGACATGGTGGCAGCACATAATGAGGTTGTGGATGGTCATGAGGTACAAGCTGAGGCCATTCAGAAGCTTCAATTGAAAGTGGAGGCCCTAGAGTATAGGTCCCGCCGTAACAATATAAAATTTAGAGGCATCTGAGAAGTGGTCAAAACGCATGAAATAGTTCCTTTTCTGAAACAGCTCTTCCTGAAACTATTGGCTGACCTATCCCCCAGGGATCTCCTCCTTGATCGTGCTCATAGAATACCGAAGCCAGCGCACCTACCAGATACAGTCCCTAGGGATGTACTGGCCTGGGTCCACTATTATCACGTCAAGGATCAACTCCTTAGGACTGCTAGAAATGCCCGTACACTTCCTCCTCCATACAAAGGGGTGACACTTTATCAGGATATATTGCCAGCTACCGCACAAAGAAGGAAGGAATTTGCCCCGGTCACTAAAGTCCTACAAGATAATAAGCTGCTCTATAGATGGGGCTTTCCTACCAAGCTACTTGTCACGCATCAAGGCCAGCAGGTGGCTATCACCTCCCTGAAAGAGGGATATAAACTCTGCTTCAAATGGTACACACATAGCAACAAACCCAGTGCCCTCTTAGCACAACAAGTTAAGCGAAAATAAGCGATAGCTATAATCCCCTTCATGCTCACTACTCAAGGACGTAGAGCAGCCTTTCTCAACCTTTTCAACACAGAGGAACCCTTGAAATAGTTCTCCGGTCTCGGAGGAACCCCTGCTAAAATTGAGAAATCTACAAATCATGATACACTAGTGTGATGGTCAGTTGGAAGAGTGGTCCTTACACTTGTGGCAATTGGGAAGAATTACCTCCTTACAGGTAGCTAAAAAGATCAATGGGGTCAGTGTGAACTTATCTGAGAGGCAGAAATTGCCCAATGCTGAAGGAACCCCTAGCAACCTCTGGAGGAACCCCAGGGTTCCACGGAACCCTGGTTGAGAATCACTGACGTAGAGTATGCAACCCCAAAGATATTGCTGAATGCTTCAGCAAATTCTACTAAAAAATATATAACCTCAGCTGCTCCACTACCAAACCCTCACCTGACCTGACTCAGATCAATCACTTTTTAGATCCCATACGCTTACCCACTCTTACGATCTGACAAAATCTCAGAACTAAACAATCTGTTCCTAGAACTGGAAATCAAAGACGCAATCCGTGACCTCCCTTTACATAAAGCCCCCGAGCCAGACGGCTTCTGTAATTAATATTACAAGACTTTCTCCACCATCCTTAGTCTCCAACTATGTAAGACTTTCTCTCATTTTGTAGATTCTGGAAACGTCCCCGGGGAATCCCTAGAAGCAGTGATTGTCACCATTCCCAAACCCGCAAGCCACATATGGACCCGGCCAATTATAGACCCATATCACTAGTCAATACTGACTCCAAACTTAACGCAAAAATTCTGGCCACCCATCTCTCCCAATATATCACACATCTGGTCCACCCCGATCAGGTAGGATTTGTTACACAAAGGCAACCCCCGGATGGTACTAGGAGATTTATTAATCTCATTCAGTAGGCGGAACATCACCAGACGCCTTCTCTGCTTATATCTTTAGACACAGAGAAGGCATTTGATAGAGTATATTGGGGGTATTTATCAGTGGTCCTACAGAAGTTCAGTCTACACAGCCCCTTTGCAACCGCAATTCTGAACTTGTATTCCTCCCCCTCGGCCAGAGTCCAAATGACTGGTGTTACTTCTACACCCTTTAATATTACCAATGGTACCAGGCAGGGATGCCCCCTGTCACCACTGATTTTTGCGCTAGTGATGGAACCATTGGCAGAGGCAATCAGGTCACACCCCCTAATAGCTGTCTTTCAAATAGGTGGCACTGTTCGAAAGATAGGACTATATGCCAACGACGTGATAGTGGCACTTAAAGTGGTTGTAAACCCTCTCTGACCACTTGCACCTACAGATATGCCTACATTAAGGCTTACCTGTAGGTGCAAGAAATATCTCCTTAACCTACACGGTTAAGGAGATATTTGCAGAAAGGACTGCACTGATGTCTACGGCGCATGCACGCCGTAGACAACGGTGCAGGCGCACTGAGTGTGCCGGTTTTATCAATGGGATAATGCCGAAACCGCGCGCTTGCGCAGGGATAATGCTGGTCCCGCGTGCATGCGCGGGAGTGACGTCATCGCTGTTCCGGGCCAGTCACAGCGCCGGAGTGGTGATACATGGAAGGGACTCGTAGGCAACATGGCGGAGGGGAACGAGGAGCGCTTCGGGGGCTTCGATCTCAGGTAAGTCATTCATAATGAGCTAGTATGCAATGCATACTAGCTCATTATGCCTTTCTCTTGCAGGGTTATTTTTTTTTCAGAAAAAAAATAGGGTTTACTTCCTTTTTAACAATCCGACTCAGTCACTGCCGGCCCTTACTGAGCTCCTTACCCAATTTGGCAAAGTATCTCTCTATAAAGTTAACTTCACCAAATCCAGCATGTCAGGAATATGCTTGGACCCCCAACTAAAACAGAGAATCTCTGACCTATTTTGCTTCCCCTGGGCCCCAGCCTCATCACTATCACTCACATACCTTGACATTCAATTGACAAGGCCCTCAACTAACCTAGTTAAGAATTATTTAGATAGAGTGGTTAAGAAACTTCAGGATTTATCCCTTGGCTTATGCTCCATAAAAGCATCTTGGGCTGGAAAAATTGCCCTAGTCAAGATGTTCCTCATGCCACATATCCTTTACCTGTTCCGTTCCATCCCCCTGACATTTCTGCAAGATCAACTGGCCAAGCTACAAAGGATCCTGAACTTGTTTATCTGAAATGGTAAACACCCTTGAGTCCGTCGCTCCACCTTATACGCTCCCACACACATGGCCGGCCTTAATGCTCCTGAGGTCAAAAGATATTACAAAGCTATACTACTAGATCAAACGAGGAGATGGTGGACTTCATCGCAACAACATACTCCATATTGCAAGTATCTCAAGGAATACCAAAAGCGCTTCTCAGACGGCTTCCTCTAACTGTAATGAATCTCTTATGCCAGGATCTGAGGATCGACTCCTGGGTTGTCGCTGGGATCCAGACCGTTGGAGACCTATTTGAAAACAAAGTCTTATCTTCCTTCCATACACTTCAGGTCAAGTCGCACATCAGTCACAAAGACTTTTACAAATACCTGCGCATCAGGCACGCTCTGCTTGACACTCTGGTCCACTTCCACCATACCCTAACAGCTCATTCAATCTTACATAAACTCCTTCCGCACTGGCAAAGAGATCTGTACTATCTACACAGTGTTAGCATCAAACAAAGAACTCCTATCTATGGAAAAATGGGAACATTACCTCCACTTCACAGAGGAACCTAAAAATTGGCATCGAGCAATGACCTACCCGCTAAAATTTTCCAAATGCCTGACACATTGGAAATAAGCTCTCAAAATTCTTTACCTATGGCACTACACGCCAGCCAAGCTGGCGCAGATGTATCCATCACACTCAAACTGCTTCTGGAGAAACTGTGGTCTTCCGGGCACATCCCCGCATGTATGGTGGTACTGTCCTGCAATCACCCTATTCTGGAAAAATTTGAATACCCTAATATCTCAACTCACAAAATCACATGTATCTTTAACCCCTGAAATTGCTCTGCTGGGATTAGGGTTACAAACATGGCATGTACAATTCCATTCTATAATTACACATGTTCTAATAGCTGCACGGCTAGCCCTTGCCCAGAACTGGAAATCTAGTCACCCCCCTACTTTCCAGCTCTGTATATCCATTCTTAATCAGAATCTCCATATGGAATACATGTATGCTAGGGCACATTATACCCTTAAAAAATTCCTTGCTCAATGGGCCCCTTGGTTACAAGACCCCAGAGGTAAGTTGGTTATTACATAAAATTATACGTCTTGCCATCTTTAAGCCATTGATCCTTACTCCCAGCAAAGTACAGTACTAACCCTATGCTATATAGTACTAGTTGCCCACCTTAAAATTTCGAGAATATATCTTAGTGAAGGGGATGGTAGACGACCAACTATTTTCATTATTTTCTTATTACTGTACACCCCCAATAAGGGCCAAGCAACATTCTTTCGAATGATGTTTCATACCTTAGAGACATTATTGGAAGGAACGGTGATATTTGGTGGCGATTCCAATGTCGCTTTTAACCAAAGTCTGGACAAGTCGAAAATCCCAGCTAAACAATTATCCCGCCCCACCAGAATTAGTTCTAAGATAGCAAAATTGATCTACCAACAAGGTCTGGCCGACATTTGGAGGGAACTCAACCCTACAAAACGGGACTACACGCACTACTCGAACCCCCATCTAACCTACTCCAGAATTGACAATATATTTATTTCTACTATACACATTACCGCAGTACACAAAGCCTTTTGTCATGTACCTGGCGGTGACGAGCCCGGACTTGCAGAGGAAGGCCTCCCTTACGGCTCCCACCAGCGGCCCCTGGTAAGGTAACAGCAGGCGCGGAGGTAGGAGGGGTACGAGCGCCTGGCAGGATCAACCAAGGTGAAGGTAGTTCCGCAGACTTGGTAGGCACACTGGAACACAGCAGGTAGAACTGGAATCAGGAACACTCAGCAAACTGGAATCGTTCAGCAGACTGGACCAGAACCAGGAGCACAGGATCTCAGCAAACTGGATCAGCTTAGCAGACTGGACCGGAACCAGGAACACAGGAACTCAGCAAACTGGATCAGCTTAGCAGACTGGACCGGAACCAGGAACACAGGAACTCAGCAAACTGGATCAGCTTAGCAGACTGGACCGGAACCAGGAACAGTGAGATTGGTCGGACAAGCCGGGTCGGTTAACTGGCTGGCAGCAAGGTACAGAGGGATCAGACAGAGGAGAGGTCACAACAAGCCAGGGGTCAGATGCAGGCAGAAAACTGAAGAAGTCACAGGCAGGTCGGGTCAAACACAGGTAAGTCTTCAGATCAGGTTTTCAGGTATTCAACGCTGTAGAGCAGACAGCAGGGACTGTCTGCGATTGACCGGTTTAAATAGCCCCTCTGGCGCCACCCGCAGGGCGCGTGCGCAACCGAGAATCAGGAAGACCGGGACGCCTGTTTCTGGCAGGATCTCCATGACACCTTTATAAAAGATACAGCCCTATCGGATCATTCTATGATGATCATGATCTTACAAGGTCACTTCAATAGACCCCCCTATCCCATTGGAGACTTAATGAATCCTTACTTGATGACCCCATCACGATTATAGAACTCGAAAAAGCGATAAAGGAATATCTTCTCCTTAATGACACAGATGGAATCTCGGCTGAGACCCAATGGGCTGCTCACAAAGCCACGATCCGGGGAAAGCTCATCCAAATAGCTACAAAACTGAAAAAAGAAAGAGCCTCGGACGTAGAGAAACTTGAGCGGGAGTTCACAGCTCTCTGCAAACAGCATAAAAAGGACCCGTCAAAAGTCCAAACCGCACAACTTGACACTGCAAGACTAGCCTTAAACCTAGCACTCACGGTCAAAGCCGAGAAATGCATCCAATGGACTGGCACAAAATTTTATTTGCAGTCTGACAAGATGAGCACAATGTTAGCCAATAAACTCTCTCCAAAATTTCAAACATTCACTCTCCCAAAAATAAGACTTCAGGATGGCTCCACAACCCTCAACCCCCAACGCATACTACATTAATTTCAGGAGTTCTACAATAAATCGTACCAGGAAAACTATACGGCTAGGGAATCCAACATAAATTCCTTTTTGGATAACCTCCCTATACCTTCCCTCCATAAAGAACATGTAGATCTCATGGAAGCCCCAATATCAACAGAAGAAACCATAGGGGTGATAAAAGATTTAAAAGGGGGTTCGACCCCTGGACCTGACGGTTTCTCCACCCAATATTATAAAACTTTTGCTGACACACTAGCCCCTCGCCTTACCAAATTTTTTAATTCAAAACGTAACAGGGAAACGGTTGATTCTCAACTCAATGCAGCCTTTATCTCCGTAATACCCAAACCGGATAAAGACCCCGAATGAGTAGAAAATTATAGGCCCATTTCCCTGATCAACAATGATTTAAAGATCCTTACCAAAATTATAGCTAATAGAGTAGTCTCCTTTATTAACCGTTATATCCACAAGGGCCAAGTGGGATTTATCCCCAGGAGACAAGGCCCAGACCAAGTAAGGAGAGCGGTTTATATTGTCTCAATCTTCCAATCGGGATGGGACGCGGGCCCTCCTCAGGAAGGCATTTGGCTTTCATTGGACCTTCAGAAGGCCTTTGATTCCCTTTCATGGCCATACCTTTTTACAGTACTGAGGCGCTGGGGGTTTGGTGAAAATTTTCTGGGACTTTTAAAAGCACTTTACTCCGATTCGGAAGTTAGGATCCATTAAAATCGCCAAAGGGACGAGGCAAGGCTGTCCTCTATCCCCTCTGATCTTCGCCACAGAGATTGAAACACTAGCCATCGCAATTAGAACAGACCAGGCTTCGATCTCAGGTAAGTCATTCATAATGAGCTAGTATGCTATGCATACTAGCTCATTATGCCTTTCTCTTGCAGGGTTATTTTTTTTTTTTTAAGAAAAAAAGAGGGTTTACTTCCTCTTTAACAATCTGACTCAGTCACTGCCGGCCCTTACTGAGCTCCTTACCCAATTTGGCAAAGTATCTCTCTATAAAGTTAACTGCACCAAATCCAGCATGTCAGGAATATGCTTGGACCCCCAACTAAAACAGAGAATCTCTGACCTATCTCCCTTCCCCTGGGCCCCAGCCTCATCACTATCACTCACATACCTTGACATTCAATTGACAAGGCCCCCAACTAAACTAGTAAGAATTAATTTAGATAGAGTGGTTAAGAAACTTCAGGATTTATCCCTTGGCTTACGCTCCATAAAAGCATCTTGGGCTGGAAAAATTGCCCTAGTCAAGATGTTCCTCATGCCACATATCCTTTACCTGTTCCGTTCCATCCCCCTGACATTTCTGCAAGATCAACTGGCCAAACTACAAAGGATCCTAAACTTGTTTATCTGAAATGGTAAACACCCTTGAATCCGTCGCTCCACCTTATACGCTCCCACACACATGGCCGGCCTTAATGCTCCTGAGGTCAAAAGATATTACAAAGCTATACTACTAGATCAAACGAGGAGATGGTGGACTTCATCGCAACAACATACTCCATGTTCTGTCTCAACTACAAAGCGATAAAGTTCATCTCCAGGTTTAAGTAGGCCTTACACAAGCTGGTTTGCTATTATCCCTTGCATCGATACAGGCAGTTTAACTCAATGAATAAACTCACAGTTAGGACGACAGACGATGAATCCTTTGTTCCGTTTAATGATGGATATTCATAGGTAGAAAAACGTTGCAGTTGTAAGCCTCATGTAAGATGTTTAGCATGGAAGATATACAGGAGTAATGACCAGAATCAGGAAGTGGAGGAGATATATAAAGAACTACGGTGAGAGAGTGTTCAGCTAGAAAGAAGGGGACAGATCTTAAAGACACAGAGCAAGAATAATCACATAGTGTAACTCAACACTCCCCGTCTGAAATCTTTAGATTTCATAACCTTAAACTAATATATATATTTTCAAAAAGTCCAATACTGACGAATGTCCTGGAACCTGTAATGAAAAAACATGCAATAAGCAAATAATAAACGTAAGTTCAACAGGATGAAGAACATAAAGTCACAGTATGATGTCTTCAAATAATTCCAAAGTTCTGAGTAGAACCTGTACATGGCAGCAATGTACTCCCCGCCGTGCCAACAGCATGGCTAGTCCTTGCACAAGTCACTCACCTGGCAAAAGGAGTACTAACTCTGTAATTGGTCGACTAAAGGTTCGTGTCGATCCTCCCTTGGTTACCTTGACTTCTACCTTCCGGGCTTTGTTATCGTCGCTGGGCATAACTTTAGTAATAAGACCCATAGGCCACTCATTCCGACAAACTTCCTTGTCTTTTAGAAGGATGAGGTCTCCAACCTTAAGATTCGGCTTAGATGCTTGCCATTTGTTACGACCTTGAAGGTGGTGAAGATACTTTTTCTTCCAGCGATGCCAGAACACATTGGCTAGATGCTGCATCTGCTTCCATTGATGCTCATAACGGTGTGATCGCAGCTTCTGTTTTGTACTTACAAAAGTGTGGAGTGAGGTGTTCACAGTTCTTATTTCCTTATCATCTTCAGGGTTTACTAGCCCATAGGTGGTGTCAATAGGGAGTAAGTAAAAGTCCTCACACAGAAACCTTGGAGGTGACAGCCATAAGCTGTCCTGAAGAGCGGCAGGTGACACGGCTCTGGTTCCACAGTCAGCTGGGTTGAGTTCAGTGGGAACGTGATGCCATTGACTTGGTAGAGAGAATCTCTTGATACGTTCAACCCTGTTGCTGACGTACACATAAAATTGTTTTGTTTGGTTGTTTATGTAACCAAGTACTACCTTACTGTCTGTATAGAAGGTGAAAGAATCAATTCTAGTGTCCATTTCACTTCGTATGACCTCAGCAATTTCTACTGCTAGCACGGCTGCACAAAGTTCAAGTCTTGGTATGGTATGTGCAGGCTTGGGAGTGAGTTTTGCCTTGCCTAGGACAAAACTACAGTGTGATTCTCCATTCAGTTCAGAGGTCTTCAAATAGGCTACTGCAGCAATAGCTTCAACTGATGCATCAGAGAAAATATGAATCTCTCTCCGGTTAGCAGTTGAAGTGGAACCTTGAATGGTAACTGGAGCAAGGAAACCCAGTGGGTCATAGATGCTATTCACCACGGACAGGACTCCTCTCTTAGTGAAGGGTTTGTCACAAGTTGACACTTGGAAGGTGAATTTGTCTTGTTTGATGTTCCACAACAAACCCAGACTTCGCTGTACTGGAGGAACATCTATACCTAAGTCAAGGTTTTTTAGACTAGTGGCATAGTCCTCAGAGTGAAAGGCATTCAAAAGTTCCTGGCTGTTGGATATAATCTTGTGCAGTCTAAGGTTTGCTACAGACAGCATCTCCTTTGTTCTGGTGAGAAGATCAATTGCTTCTTTAGCAGTTGGAAAGGACTTAAGTGCGTCGTCAATGTAGAAGTTTTTTTCAACAAATTGACGGGCATCAAATCCATATTCAACTTCTCCAGTCTGAGCTGTTTTCCTTAGCCCATAAGTTGCCACTGCTGGGGAAGGACTGTTACTGAAGACATGTACCTTCATGCGATAATCTATAACTTCCTTGTTGAGGTCATTGTCCTTGTGCCATAGAAACCTGAGGTAGTTTCTGTTGTGTTCTCTGACGATGAAGCAGTGAAACATCTGTTGAATGTCGGCCATTACTGCTACAGGCTCTTGTCTGAAACGAATCAAGACTCGTATTAGACCATTGTTCAAGTTGGGTCCCGTAAGGAGCATGTTGTTAAGAGAAACACCTTCGTGCTGAGCACTGGAATCAAAGACAACTCTGATTTGGTCTGGTTTGCGTGGGTGATACACGCCAAAGGATGGAAGGTACCAGCATTCTTCTCCCTCCTTTAGTGGGGGAGCAGGCTCTGCATGATCTCTGTCAAATACATTTTGCATAAAGTCCACAAAGTGCTTTTGCATCTCTGGTTTCCTGCTTAAGTTTCGCTTTAAGGAGGAGAATCTACTGATGGCCTGCTGTAAGTTGTTGGGCAATCTCTCTCTTGGGAGACGAAAGGGTAGGGGTGCTACCCAGTTATTGGAGTCATCTTGAAAGAACTCCTTGTCCATTACCTTGATGAATTCTTTGTCTTCCATTGAAGCAGCCAGTATGTCATCTTCACTGGTTGCATTAAACACTGTAGAGCCGAAGTCGCCATCATGGCAGGAGAAAGGGCTTGTGTCACCTGAGATACCATGTTGCCATTCGTGGCTGGCTATCTTCTCTTTCAACCAGTAGTGATGTGGGCATGGCTCAAAGTAAGTGTTTCGGCCATTTGGCAGAACATTTGTCTTGAATGACGAAATGTTGGTAGGTCTTTTCATTTTGCCTATGCAGACATTGCCTATGATGACCCACCCTAGATCCGTGCGCTGGGCAAATGGGGTATCTGGGGGTCCACTGACTTGTCTGTGTACCTTGTGAACTCTTAGAATGTCTCTTCCTAACAGAAGAAGGATCTGAGCATCTTTGTCAAGCGGCGGTATCTCATTTGCTATTACCTTGAGGTGAGGGTGATGGAAAGCAGCAGCTGGAGTAGGGATTTCTTCCCTGTTAGCAGGTATCTGATTGCACTCAACAAGTGTAGGTAAGGGTAATTGCAAGTTACCTTTGAGAGAAGATACCATGAGTCCATGAGCCCTTCTTCCAGAAACCTCTATAGTTCCACTACAGGTACCCAAGGTGTAAGGATGAGCTTCGCCTTTTATTTCAAATAGATTGAACAATTCCGATTTTGCAAGTGATCGATTGCTCTGATCGTCTAAGATAGCATATGCCTTTAGAGACTTTTCTGGTTGATCCTTGTGGTATATGTTCACCAAGCATATCTTAGCACAGGACTTACCACAGCGGTCTTCTCCACAAACTTCAGTGCAGGATGAAGAAATGATGGTAGAATTAGGCACTTGGTCTGTATTCTCCCCGCCATGCGTTAACCTGGGAGGAGTGTTGGCAGGTTGTGCAGAGCTGGGCTCAAGAGGATGAAGGGCTTGCACATGTTCTTCAGAGCCACACTCTATGCACTTGATGCACACATTACAGTCCCTTGCAAAATGTTCTGTAGAAGCACAGCACCTGAAACATACCCTAAATGTCTTTAAAAGCTCCTTGCGCTCTTCCAGAGGCTTTTTCCTAAAGCCGATACATTTATTGAGGGGGTGTGGCTTCTTGTGTATGGGACACTCTCTGTTAGGGTTTTCAATCTTCCTACTCTGTTTGTTAGTGGCCAGAACTGTGGTAGGAGTGGGAAGGATGTCAGTCTTTTTCACGGACACTGGGCCTCTATGGTTTCTATAGTTGCCCTGAAGACTGGTACTCTAAGGAAAGGGTGAGAAGAGGCTGTACTCACCGTAGGAAAAACTTGGATCGTTCTTGGTCTCTGCAATTTTCCTGATGAATTCACAGAAGAAAGAGAATGGAGGGAAGGAAACCTTGTTCTCTCTTTTGTATGATGACCCTAGTGCAGTCCATTTCTCTTGCAAACCATACGGGAGCTTGGAGACAATTGGGTTTACCCCTCTTGGAGTGTCAAGGTAACTGAGTCCAGGTAGTTTTGGGTCTGTCTTGGCTAGCTGAAGCTCAAGGAGAAGGTCACTCAGTCTCTGGAACTCCTTGTTGTCCTTACCGGATATCTTTGGGAAAGTTTCTAGACGCATGAACAAAGCATTTTCTATAGCTTCTGGACTGCCATAACTTTGCTCTAGTCGCTCCCATGCAGCTGTGAGGCCTGCAGTAGGATTGTCCATGAAAACCGATCTTAATGGCTTAACACGTGCAGCAGATAGAGGACCAAGCCATTTGATCAGCAGATTCAATTCTTGATCAGCTGTAATGCCAATATTGCTGATTGTAGTTCTGAAGGCACATTTCCAACTTCTGTAGTTCTCAGGTTGGTCATCAAAACTTGTAAGACCAGTCTTTGTGAGCTCTCTGCGAAGCATGTACCTCACAAACTCTTCTGTCTCAGTTGTCTCCGCCTTTATGTGAGATGCTGTTGGCTGTATGGTGCTGATTGCGTTATCTTTGACATTGTTGTTAAAGGACACAGGGAAATATGGTGCAGCAGATGCATCCAGGTGAGTTGCTTGCTTGAAGTCAGTTGTTCCAATGGTACGTTGATTCAAGGCTGTACCAATGACTGGAGATTGATGATTTGCTTGAAGCTTGCGCTGATGCTCTGTGACGTATGAAGGCAGGCAAGGTAGGCAGGTAGGAAATGCAGTGGAGTGATTTTGAGTGCAGGAAGTTGCTGGAACCTCTTTAACTTGAAGCTATGAAGGAGTCTCTATGTAGTCGGGAGCATTGGAGACAATGGAGTGTTCACAGCAGTGGCTTAGGACATAGTCTTTAGTGCGTTTGAGGGGGTCTTCCATATCTGCTATGTTTAGGTTAATGCTGTCTTTCTCACTTGCACCTTCGTCTGCACTGATAGCTTGCTGTAGGACCCTTAGCTTTGCCATAGCTGCGTCATGTTTACACTGTTCATTTAAGGTTTCCATTGTTGCTCTTTGTCGTGCTGACTGCGCTTCCAACTCTGCCCTTTGACGTGCTGACTGCGCTTCCAACTCTGCCCTTTGACGTGCTGACTGCGCTTCCAACTCTGCTCTTTTTTCTGCATATGCTACCTGCACTTTGCTGGCTTCCACTTCAGCGTGGGCATTAATAAGTCGCTCACTGAGTGTTGAGTATCTTGAACTATGGGATCTTGATGAGTTTTTAGAATGTCTGGTGGAAACAGATCTGTGAGATGCAGTGTCCTGTAACAGCTTTATTTTTGCTTCTGCCTTTAATCTGGTTTGCTGGATAAAACTGTCTCTTTCAATATTGAGAGCATTGACGCGCTTTAATTGCATCATCGCATTTTCTGACTTCATGTTTTGTAAGACATTAGTGAATTTGATGCTGGTAAGCTGATAAAGCTCATATGAGGCAGAAAGTTGTTTAATGGCGCCCTCTAGTGTCAGTAGTTCACGTTCAACAGACACTGTATTGGCTTCAGCAAGGATTTTCTCCCAGACTAATTCCAAGCTATTTGACAATTCAGTCCTTGAAGCTTCATAATTCTCCATTACTTTCCAAGTGGGTTTAACTGAGCGTTTGGGTAACTCAGTTTCTTCAGGAACTTGTGGGGAGGTAGATGTGAGTTCACATGCAGAAGCTTGGTCACTCATGATAGCAGACTGACTGTGAAAGCAGGCAGGATCTGTGTGCTGAAATATGACACTGTGCAGATTGTCTCAGGCTATAAGGCTGCCATGTGCTGCTCTGTCCCTTCTGTCTTGCTATGAGGGCAGTAAATCTTGTCTGTTTCAGTACTGACATGCAGAAATCTTGTAATTAGGCTGTGAAACTCCGTTTTTCTACTGTTCTGTCTCAACTACAAAGCGATAAAGTTCATCTCCAGGTTTAAGTAGGCCTTACGCTGGTTTGCTATTATCCCTTGCATCGATACAGGCAGTTTAACTCAATGAATAAACTCACAGTTAGGACGACAGACGATGAATCCTTTCGAATGTTCCGTTTAATGATGGATATTCATAGGTAGAAAAACGTTGCAGTTGTAAGCCACATGTAAGATGTTTAGCATGGAAGCTATACAGGAGTAATGACCAGAATCAGGAAGTGGAGGAGATATATAAAGAACTACGGTGAGAGAGAGAGTTCAGCTAGAAAGAAGGGGACAGATCTTAAACACACAGAGCAAGAATAATCACATAGTGTAACACAACACTCCATATTGCAAGTATCTCAAGGAATACCAAAAGCGCTTCTCAGACGGCTCCCTCTAACTGTAATGAATCTCTTATGCCAGGATCTGAGGATCGACTCCTGGGTTGTCGCTGGGATCCAGGCCGTTGGAGACCTATTTGAACACAAAGTCTTATCTTCCTTCCATACAGTTCAGGTCAAGTCGCACATCAGTCACAAAGACTTTTACAAATACCTGCACATCAGGCACGCTCTGCGTGACACTCTGGTCCACTTCCACCATACCCTAACAGCTCATTCAATCTTACGAAAACTCCTTCCGCACTGGCAAAGAGATCTCTACTATCTACACAGTGTTAGCATCCAACAAAGAACTCCTATCTATGGAAAAATGGGAACATTACCTCCACTTCACAGAGGAACCTAAAAATTGGCATTGAGCAACGACCTACCCGCTAAAATTTTCCAAATGCCTGACACATTGGAAATAAGCTCTCAAAATTCTTCACCTATGGCACTACACGCCAGCCAAGCTGGCGCTAATGTATACATCACACTCAAACTGCTTCTGGAGAAACTGTGGTCTTCCGGGCACATCCCCGCATGTATGGTGGTACTGTCCTGCAATCACCCTATTCTGGAAAAATGTGAATACCCTAATATCTCAACTCACAAAATCACATGTATCATTAACCCCTGAAATTGCTCTGCTGGGATTAGGGTTACAAACATGGCATGTACAATTCCATTCTATAATTACACATGTTCTAATAGCTGCACGGCTAGCCCTTGCCCGAACTGGAAATCTAGTCACCCCCCTACTTTCCAGCTCTGTATATCCATTCTTAATCAGAATCTCCATATGGAATACATGTATGCTAGAGCACATTATACCCTTAAAAAATTCCTTGCTCAATGGGCCCCTTGGTTACAAGACCCCAGAGGTAAGTTGGTTATTACATAAAATTATACGTCTTGCCATCTTTAAGCCATTGATCCTTACTCCCAGCAAAGTACAGTACTAACCCTATGCTATATAGTACTAGTGAAGGGGATGGTAGACGACCAACTATTTTCATTAATTTCTTATTACTGTACACCCCCAATAAGGGCCAAGCAACATTCTTTCGAATGATGTTTCATACCTTAGAGACATTATTGGAAGGAACGGTGATATTTGGTGGCGATTCCAATGTCGCTTTTAACCAAAGTCTGGACAAGTCGAAAATCCCAGCTAAACAATTATCCCGCCCCACCAGAATTAGTTCTAAGATAGCAAAATTGATCTACCAACAAGGTCTGGCCGACATTTGGAGGGAACTCAACCCTACAAAACGGGACTACACGCACTAATCGAACCCCCATCTAACCTACTCCAGAATTGACAACATATTTATTTCTACTATACACATTCCCGCAGTACACAAAGCCTTTATAAAAGATACAGCCCTATCGGATCATTCTATGATGATCATGATCTTACAAGGTCACTTCAATAGACCCCCCTATCCCATTGGAGACTTAATGAATCCTTACTTGATGACCCCATCACGGTTATAGAACTCGAAAAAGTGATAAAGGAATATCTTCTCCTTAATGACACAGATGGAATCTCGGCTGAGACTCTATGGGCTGCTCACAAAGCCACGATCCGGCGAAAGCTCATCCAAATAGCTACAAAACTGAAAAAAGAAAGAAGCCTCGGACGTAGAGAAACTTGAGCGGGAGTTCACAGCTCTCTGCAAACAGTATAAAAAGGACCCGTCAAAAGTCCAAACCGCACAACTTGACACTGCAAGACTAGCCTTAAACCTAGCACTCACGGTCAAAGCCGAGAAATCCATCCGATGGACTGGCGCAAAATTTTATTTGCAGTCTGACAAGATGAGCACAATGTTAGCCAATAAAATCTCCCCAAAATTTTAAACATTCACTCTCCCAAAAATAAGACTTCAGGATGGCTGCACAACCCTCAACCCCCAACGCATACTACATTAATTTCAGGAGTTCTACAATAAATCGTACCAGGAAAACTATACGGCTAGGGAATCCAACATAAATTCCTTTTTGGATAACCTCCCTATACCTTCCCTCCATAAAGAACATGTAGATCTCATTGAAGCCCCAATATCAACAGAAGAAACCATAGGGGTGATTAAAGATTTAAAAGGGGGTTCGACCCCTGGACCTGACGGTTTCTCCACCCAATATTATAAAACTTTTTCTGACACACTAGCCCCTCGCCTTACCAAATTTTTTAATTCAAAACGTAAGGGGGAACCGGTTGATTCTCAACTCAATGCAGCCTTTATCTCCGTAATACCCAAACCGGATAAAGACCCCGAACGAGTAGAAAATTATAGGCCCATTTCCCTGATCAACAATGATTTAAAGATCCTTACCAAAATTCTAGCTAATAGAGTAGGCTCCTTTATTAACCGTTATATCCACAAGGGCCAAGTGGGATTTATCCCCGGGAGACAAGGCCCAGACCAAGTAAGGAGAGCGGTTTATATTGTCTCAATCTTCCAATCGGGATGGGACGGGGGCCCTCCTCAGGAAGGCCTTCGGCTTTCATTGGACCTTCAGAAGGCCTTTGATTCCCTTTCATGGCCATACCTTTTTACAGTACTAAGGCGCTGGGGGTTTGGTGAAACTTTTCTGGGACTTTTAAAGGCACTTTACTCCGATCCGGAAGCTAGGATCAAATTACAGGGTTACTATTCTGAACCCATTAAAATCCCCAAAGGGACGAGGCAAGGCTGTCCTCTATCCCCTCTGATCTTCGCCATAGCGATTGAAACACTAGCCATCGCAATTAGAACAGACCACAACATTAAAGGTGTCAGCTGCTGACAAACTGTTCACAAGTGCGCTTTGTTCGCTGATGATATCCTCCTTTTAATCACCTCCCCAATCACATCTCTCCCCAACATAAACAAGCTCCTCGAGTCCTTTGGGAATATATCAGGGCTAAGGGTCAACATGTCCAAATCCCAAGCATTAAATATTTCCCTACAATCCACAATGGTTGAGCAATTGAAACCCTTGTTCAAATTCAAATGGAGTAACTCTTCGATCCGTTATTTAGGTATTAACTTAACCCTAAAGATCAAACAAATATACAAGGCGAACTGTCGCCCCATGTATCGCAAACTTGAGAATGACCTTCAAGCCTGGTCACACCATAAAATTTCTTGGCTAGGTAAAATTCACTCGATAAAGATGACACTACTCCCCAGACTTCTTTATCTGTTTAGGTCCTTCCCGATAGCGGGATCATCTCAAATCTTTTCAGGGGAAAATAATTAAATTCGTATGGGGGAAAAAGGGATATAGGCTCTCCCAAAGAGTTCTTTATAGTCCTAAAACACGAGGGGGACTAGGCCTACCCAACCTGTTTAGATACTACCAATCAGCTAGGCTGGCCCAACTCTCAATAATCTACTCTAGATACGAGAAACCTGACTGGATAAGTATGGAGAGGCAAGCGGTCCCTACACATACCCTAGACTACCTTCTTTGGTGTCCCCGTAAATCCAGACCCTCGATCTTATACCCTACGCTATCTCACTCATTGAAACTTTGGGACGGCATGAAACATCTCACCTCACTGACATCAGATATACAGCCATTAGCTCACATATTCCACAATCCGCAGTTCAGTCCAGGCATGGACATCAAATCATTCCAATGGTGGCTAGACAAAGGGATGTACAGGATCGGACACTTTTTCACCTCCTCAGGCCCTCTCTCTCTTCAAACACTGCATGGAAAAATTGGAACTCCCAGACTCCGAGAGGTTTAGACACCTCCAAATCTCCCACTTCCTAACATCCTTATGGAAAAACAAACCCAAGCCCCTGGAGTTCACACAGTATGAACGCTGGTGTGGACAGGGAATGGAACAAAAAGGGAGTATAACCATAATCTACTCATCATTGTCAGAGCCCGCCTCCAAATTCCCTTATATGGAAGCATGGGAAAGAGACTTGCAGGACACCTGGGACCTGGAGTACTGGCATAAAGCGGGAACAAGAGCGTTTAAAGGTATTGTAAATGTATCATTAATAGAAGCAAATCTGAAGGTTCTGACGAGATGGTACCTGGTTCCCAACAGACTAGCAGTGATGTACCCCTCCACCTCATCTTTATGTTTCAGAGACTGTCAAGCCCAGGGTTCCATGTTGCACATTTTGTGGGATTTCCCAAAAATTAGAAGTTTCTGGAACAAGATGTTTTGCCTTATCCGGAAAGTATCAGGAACTCCAGTAGTGAAATCTCCCCAAATAGCTCTGCTGAATGCCAGAATACCCAAAACTACTAAATATACTCAAACATTTATAGCTTTTATGCTTCTGGGAGCATAAATCGTATTAGCCAAGCGAAAAATCTCATGGATAATGTCCCAAGAGAAGTTGGTCAGTACTATAACGAAGTCCACCAAATCATTTGAGGTGACATGGGAACCCTGGGCTAAACATATGGGAATCTCCCTAATCCCGGGAGTTGAGGCAACATAAACACACTCTCTAGTCCACAAACTGGCACTTCATCCCTCCTTTCTCCCCCTCTTTCCTTCCTTCTTATCCTTCCTTTTCTTTCTGGTTTATCATTGAAGTTAGTAACAACGACAGAGTATTGCTCAACTATTAGCAGTTAGAAGCATCACCTTCACCAGTTTCACCCTGACAAGGGCTCTGTAACAGTTGAAGTAATCTCTTCTGGTAATTTCCTGAGGAGGCGATTCGCCGAGACATATTTACCTGCTTCAAACCCGGGTCACCCACGCAGCTCTGGAGACCACAGTTATTCTGGAGCTGCAGGATCGACCCCATTTATAGTGGAGCACTACTCATTTCAACCGAATAAGTCGGTCCCTGACACAGTGTGTACCCATAAGGGGTGTCTGGACCGGCGTCCAAAAGTTGTGCACTCCACTGTTTTGTTATTTTTGATGGTCACTCAGGTATCCTATGTACACAGAGGATGGTATATTATTACTTAAAAAAAAAAAAATTGTTACCTCAGTTACACTGCTTTGTCAATTTTGAAATGTTCCCCAGAGTGAAATGGTGGCATTAAGCTGTAATGCACTGCTTTTCAATAAAACTTAAAAAAAATATTTTTTTTTTTTTTTAGAGAATACCATCTGTCTTGTTCTACCCTCTCATAAGGCCCTCAGGTTTCTATATCCTGCCCTGGGATATGAAAACGCCATTTGTTAAGCACCTACAGTAGATGCTTATTTATCATTATCTTATCTAAGCTGTACCTACCTTAATACTCATGCTTTATCTTGTTTCTCTTGCTGACGTTAGGGTTCTATACCCAGAGTTACTGTTTATGTTTATGTTTAAAAATCATCACAATCTTGTTTTGTATTCTTTGAACCCCCTCTAAAGGGGCTTGATATATTCCAAAGTGGTCCATACCAACCACTATGCTATCATGTATAACGAAAAATATGATTTTCTTTATGTTAATAAGTACAGAAACAGAAAATTCACATGTTAGACTCTTACTGCATTATATGTAAAATTACTTTGCCACATGTAAACCTCTTTTCTTTTCAATAAAAATTGCAAGTTAAAAAAAAAAAAAAGCCTATAAACCGTGCTCCAGCCAACAACGGGCTTAATGTAGGCAAACATCATCTTGTTCATCACATATCACCTGTGCTCCACATGCCGCACCTCATGTGAAAAGTAAATGCTCACCTTTAGTATTTAAAGGTCAAATGCGCTTTTTGCCCCTTGGGCTATACTCAGAGTCATTCCTGGGCCACGTCCACACATCCACACTTGTACTGCATGTAAACATTATTTGTTATGTAAAATTGAAAAGGGACCAATAGCGTTCTGAATTTAAAAAGATTTATTGAGATTAAAAGATAACGTGACACTCACATAAAAAGTGCACCAAAGTGCTTTGATAATTGCATTGCTTTTTTAAAACCACAAATGGCAACCTCCACCTCTAACCATAGACCAGGCATGTCCAAAGTCCGGTTTCGGATGGCCCGCCTGGTGATCTTGACATATATATCTTTTGTGGCCTCCAACGAAACCCCGAGTGCCGGGGGCCACAAAAGATAGTATGCTGGCTGCCTTGGAGGGGACGGGACGAGTGCCGTGCATACAGGAGAGGAGTATTTCCTGTTTACATGGCGTCCTGTGTAAAAGGAAGTCCCGTCTTCTGGGCTGCCATTGGACAACTGTTCTGTCCATCACAGGAGGCAGGACTTTCAATTAAAGAGGCACCCCCGAGAAAGCAGGAGTTTCTCCTGTATGTCTGTCTGCGCTCGTCCCGCCCCCCCCTGTCTCCTCTGCAGGCTGCATTCATGGCAATGGGGTGGGTGCTGCATTCATGGCAATGGGGTGGGTGCTGCATTCATGGCAATATGGTGGGTGCTGCATTCATGGCAATGGGGTGGGTGCTGCATTCATGGCAATACGGTGGGTTCTGCATTCATGGCAATACGGTGGGTGCTGCATTCATGGCAATATGGTGGGTGCTGCATTCATGGTATTACTGTGGGTGCTGCATTCATGGCAATACGGTGGGTGCTGCATTCATGACAATACAGTGGGTGCTGCATTCATGGCAATACGGTGGGTGCTGCATTCATGGCAATACGGTGGGTGCTGCATTCATGGCCATACGGTGGGTGCTGCATTCATGACAATACGGTGGGTGCTGCATTCATGACAATACGGTGGGTGCTGCATTCATGGCAATACGGTGGGTGCTGCATTCATGGCAATATGGTGGTTGCTACATTCATGGCAATACGGTGGGTGCTGCATTCATGGCAATAGGGTGGGTGCTGCATTCATGGAAATACGGTGGGTGCTGCATTCATGGCAATAGGGTGGGTGCTGCATTCATGGAAATACGGTGGGTGCTGTATTCATGGCAATATGGAGGGTGCTGCATTCATGGCAGTAGGGTCGGTGCTGCATTCATGGCAATAGGGTGGGTGCTGCATTCATGGAAATACGGTGGGTGCTGCATTCATGGCAATAGGGTGGGTGCTGCATTCATGGAAATACGGTGGGTGCTGTATTCATGGCAATAGGGTGGGTGCTGCATTCATGGAAATACGGTGGGTGCTGTATTCATGGCAATATGGAGGGTGCTGCATTCATGGCAGTAGGGTCGGTGCTGCATTCATGGCAATACGGAGGGTGCTGCATTCATGGCAATACGGTGGGTGCTGCATTCATGGCAATACGGTGGGTGCTGCATTCATGAGAATGAAGTGGGTGCTGCATTCATGGCAATGGAGTGGGTGCTGCATTCATGAGAATGGAGTAGGTGCTGCATTCATGACAATGGAGTGGGTGCTGCCTTCATGGCAATACGGTGGGTGCTGCATTCATGAGAATGAAGTGGGTGCTACATTCATGGCAATGGAGTGGGTGCTGCATTCATGAGAATGGAGTAGGTGCTGCATTCATGAGAATGGAGTGGGTGCTGCCTTCATGGCAATACGGTGGGTGCTGCATTCATGAGAATGGAGTAGGTGCTGCATTCATGACAATGGAGTGGGTGCTGCATTCATGGCAAAACGGTGGGTGCTGCATTCATGGCAATACGGTGGGTGCTGCATTCATGGCAATACGGTGGGTGCTGCATTCATGGCAATACAGAGGGTGCTGCATTCATGGAAATACGGAGGGTGCTGCATTCATGGCAATGGAGTGGGTGCTGCATTCATGGCAATGGAGTGAGTGCTGCATTCATGGCAATACGGTGGGTGCTGCATTCATGGCAATATGGTGGGTGCTGCATTCATCACAATGGTGTGGGTGCTGCATTCATGGCAAAGGGGTGGGTGCTGCATTCATGGCAATACGGTGGGTGCTGCATTCATGGCAATGGTGAGGCTGCAGATGGGCACTGATTAGGCTGCATTGATGGTCACTGACCCTTATTTTGCTTCACAGTTCTAAAAAAATTAAGAATGTTTTCCCTGAAACTTCCTTTTTAAAGTGAAGGTGTGTGTTATAAGCGGATAAATACAGTATATCCAAATAACACACAGAGCTTATCTCTTCACCACACACAGTCACAAAGGCAGGAGAATTCTTGTTGAGCCGTGTAATAGTGCTTGGAGGAACACACTTAGACCGAATTTTAATGGTTTAAAGAATGTCAGGCAATATGGTCGGCCCTCAAGCATGTTCACTTCATCAAATCTGGCCCTCTTTGAAAAAAGTTTGGACACCCCTGCCATAGACTCATTGGACCTGAAGATGACACAAGCTGTGGTCACCCACGTAGCCTCACCCCTAGCCAGTAAGATGTGGGTAACTATTATATGGCAACTAGTCGGGAAGTCATCAATCCCTTGGTTAAGAATAGCTAATGACGGTTCAGGGAATATTAGTACCCCCTGTAAACTGGAACATCTTCCACCGGAAACTAGTCATATTTTTGCATGACCACAAAATATGCAACCTGTTTGATTGCTTTTGCCATCACTCAAAGTAGAGGTGAAAGCATTTCCCTGTGTCCCACAAAATGTGCATTATGTTTCCCGTTTGTTCACAGCCTCGCCAGCAAAAAAAATAATTAAATCTGGAAAACTGTGCCAATCAGTACGGAGTATAATACCAACATAACTCTATTGCTAGCTCCCAATAGTTAACACAATGTACATGGATTGAAAGGCCTTAAGCCATTGGGAGGTAGTAAAGGTGTTGGCTAAATCCATTCCCATTTCAGAAGGGGTGCTATCTTGGTGAATAAAAATGTATTTTGGAGTAAATTATAGAAAAGGAAAATGCCCATCTTGGTTGGCAAAAGGGAACTATAGAATTGCCAAGCCTTAGGGTGTGTATTAAACATCAGGAGAGAGCAAGAGGGAATAATTAGTAATCTGCATGTATGTGGGATATTCAGAATTCAGAAGTCCATATTACTACATTCATTTTTCTAGGCTTTTGGGTATGCATCTAGGCAGTATATCATCAACCATTGTAATACCGTAGTGGGTCAGAGTTTTAACCAAAAGTTGTGGGATAGGATACTACGAGGGAGATTCAAGTCCCCCCGCTATCTCAGCGATCTAGACACACTGTGTCTGTGGCAGTATTGATAGAGTACGAATGGAACCCTTTGATCCCAAAATACAGATATACCCACCAGTACTTATATACAAACAACATTGTCAGAATAAGCCCTATACGACCTATACAGGGACAGGGGATCTTCTCCTACTATCAAACTAATATCAATAATCAATCATTTTATACCTTTAATCATGTGTCCATGGTCGTAGATATAAACTTTTCCCCTGTTTTATACATCAATTACATGTGTGTCCCCACATTCCGACACATGAACCCCAATTGGATGATCTGAGGTGCCTTGAGGGGTCCGGGAATTGTGCTGCGGTTTTGGTGTCCGACTTACAAACACTACAAGCTCCTGAAGAAGCAACGCTTTGTCGCGGAACATGTTAAGCAAGTCCGTCATGTACATATGAGGACCTGTGATAGCCCCACGTCCATTGATGATGCATCCGGATACAATGAATGTGCATCCTCTATAGTTACATTGATACCAGATCTGTAGGGGAATTACTGGAAATCCTATGTCATTTTTAATGTTTTACTTATTTCTATAAATTTTGTATTGTGGTATTATTTCTTTCATTGGTTAATACATTTTGTTATTTTATAATAAATGCATATAAAGACCATTATAAGCTGCTTTAATACTTTTCAAATCAATTTCGGGATGTGGCACCTGTTCAACCAGGATGCCTAATAGCCACCTCTAGGTACCCACAAATTTCTCTAAATTTCCTCAAGGATAGGATACTCAAACACAGAGTTAGGTAGCAGGATATCACTGTTAGATGTACTGTGTATAGAGGTACAGTGGAGAGCTCTCCATGCCACTAGAAATGCCTGAGTTGGCAAAGGCAAATTCCCCAGCTCCAGTGGCTTCCACAGATCTGCCAATAAAAGAGTATGCGGAAGGCACCAAGGATTCTATTCCTATTCATAAGACATTCATCAAAGTTCTAAACCAATGATTGAGTTGATTCCTCAAAGCCCATATCCCCAACTCTCTTTTGTTTGTCCAATTGAGCATGAGTGAGCATGAAGTTTTCAGGCCTCCTGCCTCATAGAAGGACATTTGGCTGGATGTTTAAGCCCACGGGCATGAAGGCACACAATTTTGAAACCCATTATGGACTCGGAAAGAGAAAAGAGAGTAATAATTCACTGTGCTCCTCCAACTGCTCAGGAGAGATGAGTTCTTCTGTGGGAGGCAGGGCCCATCAATTATACCATTGCTCCCTTATGCATGACCAAATGAGCATTGCAGAGTTCAACTGTATGATAAAGGCAAGTACACAAAGAAAAAACACAGCTTGTGCATAGTAAACCAATGAAAAAGTTGCAAACAAAAAAAACTGGTAAAAAAGGTCCTATGTACAAACCATGTGCAGTATGGACTGCAAAAAATATGAGGGTGAGGAAAGCAATTTACTCTCTTGGTCAGGGACTGTGAAGACTGCAAATGAATAGATGATGGAGTAGTTACAGGCCTCCTTGAGAAGATTTCTTGTCCTGACGTTTATAAGAGACCACCTGCCAATATGAGGATATCATGGATGGGGTTGTAGGTGCAGAGAGAGAGAAGGTGGAGGTTGTGGGACAAGGTCCCATTGTCAAAGAAGCCGAGTCCCTCGTCCACCATGGAGATTAAAGAAGTGACACCATTGTGCTTGATAACAAGCATAGAGGGATTCCCCCATTGATACACAATGTTGTGGTTTCTAAAAGTCTCAGTGATGATCAGATTTTTGTGTTGTCACAGTTCATGTTGTGAAAGATCAGGATATGCCTGCAGTTTCTTAAATTGTTCAGGAAACAGATTTGACTTACGAAATGCTTCTTTCTTTCACGTGGTAGAAATGAACAAACAAAATGACATCACATGGGATATAAGCAGAAGGTTTTGGGATGCAATGCACTCTGTAGATGATGAGCTTAGCTGTTGTGAGAGATGGTGACACAGACAGAAAGAGGTCTTGCACGTATTGTTGCAGCTGTGCAGGTTGGATAGGTTCTTGTATACCACAAATTTTGAGGTGTTTGTTGCAACAGGACCTATCTTCCAAGTCAGCAACTTTAACTTTGAGCCAGGACAGGTTTTCATCTTGTTCATTGTCAACCAAGCTGTTAAAGTAAATTTGCCCATTTTATTCCCGATATGTCCCACTCTGCCGCCGAGATCTTGTACCTCTGCTTTTGAATTGTTGTATACACATCAGTATATCAGAGTGCAGAGAGGCTCTTGAAGACAGTAACATGTCCTTCAGAGCAGTGTCATATACAGGTTGGTCAGAGGTAGGAAAAGTTGAAATAGGGTCAGTAGGATCTGTGGTGAAGCTCATAATAGATGCTCGTAATAGGCCCATAAGCTCATAATAGATGCTCACCTCCATAGATGAATCGTCCTCGGGTTTATCATGCCCCTAAGTCCCTTTTAGGTTAGATTTCACAGGCTTTCTGGTGGATGGAGTAGAGGTGCCAGAGTTGAAGGGACCCTGGGAGGAGTGGATCACTGGAGCACCTGTAGGCTGTGATTGTCTGGAGCTTGTAGCCAGAGAGGCTCCAGTGTGCATTGTGGAGCAGCCGCTGCCAGCAATTTGGTGTGGACCTCCGGGCACCGGCAGCAAGAACCCAGACAGCTTCTGTGGCTTCAGGTTTCCCTTCTCCTCTGAGGCATGCCACAAAGCATACAGAGGTTGAGGGAGGTAAAGGAGCTGTTGGCTCAGAAGTGGAGGCTCAATTATTGATAAAAATCCAAGCGGTCATATTGCAGCACAGTCACCAAGCCCTGCCACAAAAAAGGCCTTTGACTGCCTTGACTGGCAATTCCTAGTAGCTATTTGGAACAAGTGGGCCTGCCTGTAGTTTTCATACATAAAATCATGGCCTTGTATTCTGCTCACACAGCCAGAATAAGGGTCAATGGCCTTCTATTTGGCTTTGTGATCTTATCTAATAGCATACGCCCAGTGTGCCCACTCTCACTCTATATATACTAGCCATGGAACACTTGGCTGTTGCCCTAAGATCTAATGCCTCTATACAAGGGGTGCAAGTAGGAGACACCCCTCAAAAATTGAGCCCTTTTGCAGACGACCTTCTCATGCGCTATCCCTGTAATATCCTTCTTTTGCATGTGTTCCCTCAGCACCCATACTTTATCAGGGAATGGGAGAAAGAATTGGGTTATTTGCTTTTTATACATGACAAATCCCGTTTTCTAATGTTTAAATCAAACCTATCGACCCAAACACAAAAAAAATCATAAACTATTGTCCAGGTGGTACAGCTGCCCTGCTGGACTACATAGGATGCTGTAGTTGCTTTCTGACTGCTGTTGGCATTATGGAGGTGGCCCCGGAACTATGCTTCACATCTGGTGGTCCTGCCCATGCATCAGACCATACTTGGACCCTATTTTTCAATTATGTTCCCAGATCACAGGTATGACCTATCAAGAACTACCAGAGGTGGGTTTACTTTCTGTTCTTCAGGGCTCTGTGATATCTGCTAAAAAGGGCCTACTTTGTTTCCTGTGACACAAGCCCTAATTCCCAGACAATGGAACTCACCTGTAGTTCCTAGTGTTGGGGAATGGGTGGTCGAACTTAACCATATACAGTATAGAGAATAGAGAAGCTCACTGTGACCTTACAGCAGGGACAATACCCTAAATTTATAGAACTCTGATATGCTTGGATCAAGTTCTTTGGCTCCAACAAACTTTGGTCCTTTCTGTGATACTCAAATACTAGGTAGGAACACATAATGTTTAGTTATTGTTTAGTGATTTTTTTCTTTTCTTTTCTTTCCTTTTTATTTTTTCTATCTTGGTTTTCATTTACAGCACCCTCACTCCTGAAGAAGCACTAATGTTCTGGCCACATCCATAACCACTGTATTCTGACTATCATAGACCTATATTGAACCCTGGTTTGTTGGGTTTTAACTGTACTGATAGAGATTATGGACTGTCCATTAGAGGGTGCTAACAATACTATAGGAGGATTCTAAAATGTTGTTTTTTTGACATGTGATTTTAACATTTATATTGGTCAAGATGTGTTAATTTATATTTTCTAACAGTGGTTTGCTTATTTGAGAGATAATACCGTGAATGTCACATTTTTTAATCTCCTTCTTTTGTACAATTTTTTAGGATGCAGTGTCATTTTTATCTACTGACATACCTTAGTATTGCTATCGCGATTTAGTGTGACATGGGGCTCAGAACCACTGTCAGATTTTTAATTTTGTCTTTGTCCATAATGGAAATATTTCCCCTTTATGTTCTGTCCTTGTGACACCCTTTTAGAACAAATGGGGGAAAGGCAAACCTGGGACTTTAAATGGGACATGAGGTATAGTTCACGCCCCCATTCTTGATATGTTGTAAAGAGGGGGGGAGGTCGGGACTTTAATTGAGGTGTGCGTGGTGGGACCAATCAACTTCACATAAGTCCAAACATATGTATGTTTATTGAGACAAATGATCGACAAAGCATAAAAACGGTGTTGCATGTAAATTGACAAGTAAATAAGATTATACAATAAGTGGCATCTATAACAACATGGCATGAAACAAAATAAAAAAGTAAAAAAGTACATCCCAATACTCCATATGTGGGGGTCCACCATTGCACAATGGGGAAAGAAAGGGCGGTAAAAACCATCTAAAATGATCAATGTATGTTGGATGCATCCAGGGAGGGCTCGACACGTTTCATGGAGTTGTATCCATTCATCAGGAGCCAGGTGCATCCATGTTCTATGAACAAAAATATGACCCAAGTGATCTGGTTAGTATACCCTTATGGGAACCGAGGGAAAAGAAAAAATATATAGTAGGTATTAAGTGATTGGCCATGCCAAAATTGTACTCACATGACACCCCAGTGTGAACCATGCAGAACCACAGATTGGAGGCCGATCAATAGAGCCTGGCCCGGGAACTGAGGGGGGGGACAAAATGACAGCAAATCAGGGACACGCACACCAACCACCAAGGGAAACTGGGACTTCTAAGGTATTCAAGATGGAAAATGGTGTATATGTCTAAATGACATTATGGGTCAGAGGAGTATTCAAATAAAGGTCAGTGACCTAGGTAGAGAAATGGGTACCATGGGGTTACCTTGGTTGATCCAATCAATTGAGATGTAAAGCCAAGTGGAAATAGAACAGAAATCTAGGTGTACAGACACTGTGTTGACTTGGAGGTCGAAAGGTGGTGGACGTGGGGGAGTGGAGTGCGGACCCATCAGAACAGGCAGTGTTCCCACCCAGCGCCACGCTGGTGCAGACAAAAGAAAGACATCCCGGTGAACGCCGGAGTGACCTCTCACGCCATGGACCACGATGTTATGACACCCTTTTTGTCACTGAGACAGGAAATAAGGGGTTATTTCTTTAGTAGGTTTAAAGACAGAAACAAAAGCCTGATATATCTTGACCCTCATCTCTCCAGTTGGAGATACAGTAAATGCATAGTTTAAATGACAAGACAATCAATATCGTGTGAAGTATATTTTTAAAAAAGTATGTACGTTTTTGCAACAGTCTATATCCATGTTTGACAGCAATGCTAGCCTTTTGTTTTTATTTTTTTCCCCCCTGTGCCATGGGTGATTCATGAACTTTTCTTGGGTTCTCAAGACTGTTCTGAGAATAATTTCCTATGAAACAAGCCAAGCTAAGCTTGATGAATCACACCCACAAATGTTTAATGGCAGTTTTAGTCTTGGCAACATTAACAACAACTGTAATGAGAAAACAAGAAAACCATTCATAACAAACCTTTCAAAACTGAGTAGTCACCTACTGTTTCTACATCACCAAGCCATTCTGTATTATAGAATCCCCTTAATGGCAGGAAATGTACATTCAGGATGGAATGCACTTCTAGAGTAGTCTGAAATGTGTTGCTAGGCTGTATAAACATAATGTACATTTTACACCTTTGCTTTAAACATTTGTATGTACACTCATGAAAAATAATTTTTAGATGTCTCAGAATTTCCACTTTTTAGAAGCTTGCTGCAATCATATTTAATAATTAGTAAAGTATATCTAAAGCAAAAACCTTTTTTTTATTGTGACTAGAATGGAATTTTTAGAACCACTGCCATGTTTTTTTAATTAACCTATTTAGGAGATTTCCCCTCATTTTCTGTCCTAGGATAACAATGAGAAGTAAAAGGAAATCTCTCCAAATAGAGGGAAATTCCCAATTCAATCAGTCGTCACCTAAAACAGGCTTTTCCGTTGCACGATTTCCTTGCTATTTAACTGTGAGTGTTCATTTACATTTGCAGTTGGGGGGAGTGCTAAAAAAATGTAATACCCCCCCGGCAACTGCTTCCCCTTAAGTTGCAAAGACAGTGGCCAGGGGTGTACACATGGAAACATGCAAAGCATTAAGGCATTAAGTTATTCCCCCTATAGTGTTTGGTGGCCACTACAGCCTATTGAACGTGACCCATTCAAGTGAATAGGACCACAACGCAACTGACCTGCAACCATGTCACCACTAGTCAAAGACCTCTGAAAAGCAATCTGAGCACAGATGAAAATAAAGTTTTGTTATTCGATGTACAGGGGTGAGGGTCTGATTTGCTGCTATCTTGGGTTTGAAGCAGGTCTCCTGTTTCTACAGTTCGGCGAAACTCAAAATGAATGGGCAAATGTTTGTGTTGAAACCCCTAATGCACTGCATAAGCTTTATCCCTGGTCAAATGGGTCTCTGAGAGACAATAATCTGAAGAAATGGACAAGCCAGCACCCTCATTATAAATGTGTGGGCTCCCAGCAGCCCAGTCAGTGGGGTTGATTTGCAAGGCAAGTAGGCTATTAACTTTGCAAACAAAATAATCCCCAGAGCTGAGTGAATGTGGTAAAACTTTACTTTGCAAAGAATACCCAATCATGTGATAGGGAAAAAAACAAAAAACATTTTTTGCACTTGATTGGGTGATTAAAGTCAACATAGCTTTGCCTCATTCACCAAGCTCTGGGGAAAATTTCCATGCAAAGTGCAAACTTTCCTTCCAAAGTGAAGTATATTTAATGTGTTTGTTGAAGCTGGTTAGGGAAACATGAACAATCTGTGTAGAGAGAGCGTATAGAGAGATACAGAGCTTACTTTGCTATACAGTGCTATACTATGGATTTCAGTGTGGTAGGCTACATCCTTGTTACATAGACCCAACTATTCCCATTGGTCAGATGCCACTATTATTTGACCAGGGAAAAGGAGGGCTGGAGGAGAGGAGGTGAAGGTAGACAGGATTTGTGGAGGACAAAACTCAGACCCTATAAAAAATAATCGCAATGTTAGAAATACATTCCATCTTTATGAAAATAGGTCGCAAATAATTAAACCATGACAACAGTCAATTTCCTAACCTATAATGTGCGAGGGCTGAATACACCAACAAAAAGGCATAACATTTGGAAAGAAATTGAGCATCATGGGGCCGGAGTGTTTTTTTTACAAGAAACACACCTGTCCCACGAAAAAAATGTGAAGCTATATTCCCACCAGCTTCCAACTTGGTACTATGGTGACTCGATGACAAATAAGGCAAAAGGGGTAGCAATTGGAATAGGTAGAGGAATTTGGTTCTCTCTGGAGGACAGATTAACAGACCCAGAGGGAAGATTTATTTTCCTATGGGGGAAGCTGCTGGGAATGGACCGCACATTAGCAAATATATATTGCCCTAATAGAGGCCCGACGGTATATCTGGGGGAAACCCTGGAAAAATTGTCGGATTTTAAAAGAGGGAAAGTGTTCATAGCGGGAGACCTGAATTTTTGTATGGATCCGAAACAAGATAGTATGTCCCGTGTACAGGGGACGAGGAACGTTCAGTTGAAAGCAATAAAACAGAAATTACACCACTACCAGTTAGTGGATGTATGGAGAATACAACACCCTAGGGCAGGGCTTGACAAATTTGCTTGGAATCTAGGAGCCAGCTAAAAAAGTTAGGAGCCAGGACCGCGCACCGTTCCGCCGAGCTTGCGCGCAGAAGCGAACACATACATGAGTAGCGCCCGCATATGAAAGCGGTGTTAAAACCACACGTGAGGTATCACCGCGATTGGTAGATCGAGAGCAATAATTCTAGCCCTAGACCTCCTCTGTAACTCAAAACATGCAACCTGTAGAATTTTTTAAAAGTCGCCTATGGAGATTTAAAGGGTAAAAGTTTGTTGCCATTCCACGAGCAGATGCAATTTTTAAGCGTGACATGTTGGGTATCAATTTACTCAGCGTAACATTATCTTTCACAATCTAAAAAAAAAAATTGGGCTAACTTTACTGTTGTCTTATTTTTTAATTTAAATAAAAAAGTGTATTTTTTCCCCAAAAAGTGCGCTTGTAAGACCACTGCGCAAATACGGTGTGACAGAAAGTATTGCAATGACCGCCATTTTATTCTCTAGGGTGTTAGAATAAAAAATATATATAATGTTTGGGGGTTGTAATTAGAGGGAAGGAGATGGGGCAGTGGAAACAGACAGGGGAAGCTCCATTAGCATTGCTGGTTGTATGTCATACCAACGGCCACCACAAGATGGCGCCTGACCACAGAAGGAAGCATAGGCCTACAGAGAAGCATAGGCCTGCAGAAGGCCGCAAAGCCGCGGCCTCAATTACCGGCCGGCCTGATGCGATCGCGATGGCGAGCGGGGGGGGTTCACGGAGACACAGGATACCCCAGCTGTGCTGCCCCAGGCGCCAGGTCGCTAATTCTAGTCACAATGGCGACCTGGCGCCCGGGGATTGTCGAGCCCTGCCCTAGGGTACAAGATTTTACGTTTTACTCCCCTGTGCACGGGACGTACACTAGGATTGATTATTGGTCGATTGAACATAGGATGCTAGACTTGGTAATTTCCACCAATATAGAAATAACAACACTATCTGATCATGCCCCAATGACCATGAAGATAAAGATACCAGAAACCCAGACACAAGTGTATTCATGGAGGTTAAATGAAGATCTATTAGATGAACAAGGGGAGGAGATAATAAAAAAAGAACTAAAACTATATTTCAGTTTAAATGAAACCAGTGAGATTGTGGATGATACCCTATGGGAGGCCCATAAAGCCTACACAAGGGGAATCCTGATCTCACTGGGAGCCAGGAAAAAGAAGGAAAGAATTAAAAAGAGGGGAAAACTAATAGAAGACATTTACCTACTAGAACAAAGACATAAAAAATGTAATGGGCAAGATCAGGAACTGTCACAAGAACTAGCAATAAAAAGAGATGAACTAAGGCAGGGGTGTCAAACTCAATTTCATCATGGGCTGCATCAGCATTATGATTGTCCTCAAAAGGGCCGGTTGTATCTGTAAGATTAGATGTCCAGCGCATCCCCTCCCCTTACATTAGATGTCAAGAGCCACCCCACCATCAGAAGTTGAGTCCCCTACTCTCCCTCACATCACAGTGCACCCCCTTTCCTTATGCTGCTGCTGGGAAGAAGCTGGATGCATTGCTTGAAAGCAGAAAGTAGGGGTCTGGAGGAGGACCAGAGGAGGGCTGGAGCTCTCCTACAGCTGCAGGAGAGGTGCGAGGGCCACATGAAATGGCCTGGAGGGCCGGATTCGGCCCGCGGGCCTTTTTGTTTGACACCTGTGAACTAAGGGATTTATTAGAACAGGAAATAAGAAAAACCTTTAATAAAATCTGAAAGGAAAGATATCAATGGGGGAATAAAAATAGAAAATGCTTAGCAAGGATGTTAAGAAAAAAAATCAATAAACTTCATAGAAAAAATACAAAACAAAAAAGGGGAAATGATACATAATACAAAGGATATAGCAATGGTCTTCCGAGACTTCTATGAACAACTATATAAAGTAAATCAGAGAGGACAATGGGAAATGGAGAAAAACTATAGACTATAGACCCATATCATTGTTAAATGCGGACACAAAATTGTTTGCGAAAATTTTAGCAACTAGGATGAAAGAATTAATGATGGAGTTGGTCCATCCTGACCAAGTAGGTTTTGTACCAAGCAGAGAGGGGAGGGACAATGGAGTAAGAACACTCCTACTTCTTAAAAAAATAAGAGAGGGAGGGTCCCCGGTCTATTCCTGTCAATAGATGCCGAAAAGGTGTTTGACAGAGTAGACTGGGGATTTATGATGAGCACTGTGGAGAGTATGGGGATAGGTGCAAGGATGATGCAGTGGATACAAACATTATATAAAGGCTCCACAGCAATGGTAAAAGTGAATGGAACATTGTCACCCCCCTTTGAGATGAACAATGGGATGAAACAGGGATGCCCCCTGTCCCTGCTCCTGTTCGTGCTTGCGCTGGAACCTTTACTAGCGACAGTGCAGGGGGATGCCGACATAGGGGGCTTTAAAGTAGGAGAAGAGGAACATAAATTAGCTGCATTTGCAGATGACATATTATTTTATATATCAAAACCCCGAATTTCAATGCCCAATCTTTTGAAAGCATTAAAGGAATATGGAGATCTATCTATTTTCAAGATCAACCCGAGTAAATCTGAGATACTGAATATAAATATGAAACTGAAAGAAGAACAGGGTTTACAAAATGAGTTCCCATTTCCATGGAGGAGGACGGAAATAAAATATCTTGGGATAAAATTAACGGCACGACCGGAAAAAATATATCAAGCAAATTATATCCCACTATTAGAGGAAATAAAAATAGAAATAAAGAGAATAGCAGCATGCCCCCTATCGTAGATGGGTCGGATTAATGCCCTAACGATGATAGTACTTCCAAAGATCATGTATAAGTACCAGATGCTTCCCATGTATATATAACCCCAGCATACTTTAGAATATTAAAGACTCTTACCACAAACTTAATATGGCACAATAAGAAACCTAGAATTCCATTGGCAATATTGAAGAAAGCAAAAAGTGAAGGGGGACTAAATGCACCTGATTTTCAAAAATACTATGAGGCGGTTTTGTTAACACGTGTGGTGGAATGGACTAAATTAAATAACGAGAAAAGGTGGGTAAACATAGAACATACAATGGCTAATACACAATTAGGAAGGAATATATGGACACTACCACAATATAGGTCATTGGGAGAGGATACACATACACTGACACGGATTGCATTGAAAACTTGGGATCTATTGCACAAGAAAAATAAATGGAAATACAACTCACCACTGATGACACTTAAAGAAAACAATTATTTTGCACCCGGGAAAAGTTTGATAGGGGGGAATTGGATTAAAAAAGAAAATGTACAACTATGCGATATAACACAAGGGGGAAAAATTTGCGCAATACAAGAGTTAAAAATAAAAAAAGATATTTTGGAGATTAATGAATGGAGGTACTTCCAGCTCAAGCATTTTATAGCAGCACTTACACATCCAATAAGAGAAGGAGACACCCTTACAGTAATAGAGCGACTATGTACCAGCGAAAAAACACGCAGGAATATATCCCGGATATATAAAACCTTTATGGAAGCAGAAGAGCTGGAAGTCCTGACATTTATAAAAAAACTGGGAGAGGGAATTGGGGAAACGAGGAAGGAACCAAGAACTGGGAAAAATTTTGAAATTAGTACATGAATCATCAGTAAACAACGTGATGGTGGAAATGAATAATAAGTGTGTAACTCGGTGGTATAGAACCCCAGATATATTAGGGATTCGGAAGTTTCAAATAGGACAAAAAATGGAGTGTTGGTAGGGCTATAAACAAATGGGAACTATGGCCCATATATGGTGGGGGTGCCCTAAGATTAGAATCTATTGGAAGGAAATACTAGGATTTATTAAGGAGATAACTAACTGTAGCAATACCCCCTAGAAGGCCGCTGGTTAGTTTTGGGTTTCGCACGTTACCTCTTCAGCTGCGTTGTCTGGGTAGGAAAGTCTGTAGTAATGCAATGTCCACACCGATGTAAAACCTCAAACAGTTAGGCTTTATTTTTCTTATGCAATAAACTTTGAGAAGTAGAAGGTATAGAAGAGAAGAGGAAGGTTCAGGCACTCGCCACAAAATTTGACAAAGGTATAAGTTCAAAGTCACTCACCACTCTCAATGTTAGAGTGGGTATTGGTCACCCAGATAGTCCCCTCTCACATGGCCTAGCAGCTGGGATGACACACGAACCAGCAACGGGGCAATCTCTGCCACAGACTGCCCAAGACGAAGTAGGTTTCTGCCACAGACCTTTTGAACTGTACAAAGTCTCTGCCACAGACCTTTTGAAGTTGAGCAAACGGATAGTCCAGGAATCCTCTGCCAAGTCCCAAACTTCCAGCCGTACAGTTAATGGGCCTTTAAGCCAATCCGGCGAACTGCAGGGCTTGTAATATAGTGGATCCCTCCTTGACAAAGTCACCAGGCCTCACCCGAGACAGCAGCACTTTGCCGGTCTCCTCCAGGGCAGGTCCTCCCCTGGTCTCCTTCACCAAGATAGCTTCCTCCCCATTTGGACAGACAGCTTGGGATCCCTTCTCCGAATGTAGGCCCCAGCCAGACTAGCTGGGCCTACTAAGAAGCGATGCAGCCTTGGGCCAATGTGGCCCCGAGACCAGGACCACACACACATGCCTCACGCCCGGAGGGCTGTGGGGTGAGAATGGCCCCAATCAATCGCGTCTGCCCCTTAAGTATCCCCTCCCAGCAGGCACAGCGGTCCGACCACTCCCACTGTACCGTTGACGAGAAGGGCCACTCAATGCACCATGGCTTGCCTGTGTTCCAACAGGTGCCTGAGGTGGTAACGCCTCCTGCAGGCAATAAGGGAAAAATACTGTCGGGCAAACCACAGCTGAAGCAGAGGTAAAATTAAATGCAATTCAACCGTCTGAGCCCAACTACTGGCTCAGACATCCCTCTAAATTTAAATAGCGCCCCAACCTTTTGGGGTGGGCGCTACATAACATAGATCTACCTGAGGAACCATGGACATGCCTATTTCATGGGGTAGATATCCCGATAAAGGAATATAGAAATTCAATGATAATACACATGATGAATGCCGCAAAAAGTCTGATACAGAGGAAATGGAAAGAAGTAGAAAGCTCAAAAATTAGAGAGTGGTTTGACAAAATAGAAGAGATATATAATATGGAATACCTAACACATAGTCAAGAAGACACTAGAGAGGGATTTGTCAAGAGATGGGAAAAGTGGAAAAAGTTTAAATAAACGAAGAAATATAGTGAGATTAAGTGTATATAGAGAAGAGGAGAAAAATGCGACGGGAAGATGGAAGAAAAGGAGGGAATGAGATGGAAAGTGGGCGAGGGTAGGTAAGATATTGGAAATATGTCAATGTTTATCCTATTGGAAGGGAAAATGTATTTTTATATTTTTTGTATATGATAAATTTTGATAAAATAAAGAATAAAAAAAAGCAAAGCTGCTAAAATCTCCGTTTATAAACTACTTTTATCTCTGTTATTGTGAGTAGTGATGAGCCGAACACCCCCGGGTTCGGTTCGCACCAGAACCCGCGAACGGACCGAAAGTTTGCGCGAACATTAGAACCCTATTAAATACAATGGATGCGAACGTTCGGATTCTAAAGTGCTAATTATAATGACTATTATCCATGTTATTGTCCGAAACAGAGTTTGGGAACCCGGCTTCTGCACCAGGGGACATGTATCAATGCAAAAAGAAGTTTTAAAAACGGATGTTTTCCGGGAGCAGTCATTTTAATGATGCATAAAGTCAAATATTCCTTTAAATATTGTACCTGGGGGGTGTCTAAAGTATGCCTGTGAAGTGCCACGTGTTTCCCGTGTTTAGAACTGTCCCTGCACAAAATAACATTTCTAAAGGGAAAAAAGTCATTTAAAACTGCTTGCGGCTTTAATGCAATGTCTGGTCCCGGTAATATGGATGAAAATCTTTAGGAAAAATGGCATAGCTACCCCATCAACCCCCCCCCCCTACCCCAGCCCATTACCAGCCCCTTTGGGTCTTGTATGGATATTAAGGGGAACCCCGCACACAAAATAAAAAAGGACCTATATACTCTGAACAGCCGTATACAGGCGGTGCATACAAGACAGGGACTGTAGGTTTGTTCTTATGTAGAATCTGTTTATAATTTTGAACAGCTGCATTGTTTAAGTGGAGCTCCATGGCAAATTCCTTTTTTTTTGTTTTTTGTAAAACATAGGGAACGGTTATCACCCCTGTCACATTTTTTTTGCTGTCTGTGCCCCTGTTCAGAACCTTTTTACCTCACTTTGCGTCCCAATGACAACTGTTTTGAAATGTGGTGTTTTTATTGAAACAATGATTGGTGATAAAGCATCAGTAGAGAGGAGACACCTTTCTCCCATATTAATTCTTACAGGAGAGAATTTTCCTTCCAAGGGGTAGATTTCCTCTCACTTCCTGTTGTCTTCTTCCGTTTGCAAGTAGTAGTAGTTTGTAAGTTGGATGTTTGAAAGTAGGGACCTTCCGTATATACTCTGCAGAAATTGGCCCCTTAGGTGTTGGTGTTGGCACAACACTGAAAGCACTCACAGTTATTCTTGGTGGGTGCTGGAACACCCTTCTGTCAAGTATAATATCAGGAATTGTAATAACATATAATTGTTGATCAGTGGTAGTAAAAATTGGGCCTTTGATGGTGGTGCTGGTGCCCCAACACTGTAAGGCCTGACAGTTACTCTTGGTGGGCGCAGCAATGGTCCCTGCTGTGAATTATTAGATCAATAATTATAATTGCATGCCCCTGTTGAACAGGGGCTGAAAAATTGGGCCTTTGGTGGTGGTGGTGGTGGTGATGGTGGTGCTGGTGCCACAACACTGTAAGGCCTGACAGTTACTCTTGGTGGGCGCAGCAATGCTCCCTGCTGTGAATTATTAGATCAATAATTATAATTGCATGCCCCTGTTGAACAGGGGCTGAAAAATTGGGCCTTGGGTGGTGGTGGTGGTGGTGATGGTGGTGCTGGTGCCACAACACTGTAAGGCCTGACAGTTACTCTTGGTGGGCGCAGCAATGCTCCCTGCTGTGAATTATTAGATCAATAATTATAATTGCATGCCCCTGTTGAACAGGGGCTGAAAAATTGGGCCTTTGGTGGTGGTGGTGGTGGTGATGGTGGTGCTGGTGCCACAACACTGTAAGGCCTGACAGTTACTCTTGGTGGGCGCAGCAATGCTCCCTGCTGTGAATTATTAGATCAATAATTATAATTGCATGCCCCTGTTGAACAGGGGCTGAAAAATTGGGCCTTAGGCACTGGTGGCACAACACTGCAACCCCTCATAGATACTGTACTTGGAGCACAGCAATGAGGCCTGTTGCAAAGTATTGCATCAAAAATTTTATTTACACGCCCCTGTTAAACAGGGGCTGAAAAATTGGGCCTTAGCCACTGGTGGCGTCACCCATAAACCAAAATGATCTTCCAAGCTATCATCGTTAATCGTATCATTGAGGAGGAGGATAGCCAGTCAACATAACAGCACAGGCACTCAGCAGCAGCATCAGTCTTGAAGGGATGTGACATTTTAAAATCAATTAATCTGTTATATCAGCATCTGGTGTGTGGTAGCTGGTGGTGATCCAAGACTGGTTCATCTTGATGAAAGTCAGTCGATCAACCAAGTCGGTGGACAGGCGCACCCTGTGATCCGTGACAAATCCTCCAGCAGCACTGAATGTGCGTTCTGAAAGAACGCTGGATGCAGGACAGGCCAGTAGCTCAATTGCATACTGTGCAAGCTCTGGCCAGTGATCCATCCTCAAGACCCAGTAAGCCAGAGGATTTTCGGTGGGGAAGGTGTCCAAGTCTGACCTTGCCCCTAGGTATTCCTGCACCATGTATATCAGACGCTGGCGATGGTTGCTGGAACCGATCATACTTTGGGGCTGCGGACTAAAGAATTGTCTGAACGCATCGGTCAGAAGGCCACCTTCCCCACCGCTCCTTCTTTGACTGCCCGAAGCCTCAGCAACTCGTTGTCCAGGACCAGGAGTTTGTAACCTCCCAGTCTCTGGGAACGCGTTGCACAGACCTTTCTGCAAGGCCTCCCAGAGTTGTCTCATCCTCTGCTCCCTCTGCGACGGTACGATAAGGTCCGCAACCTTACCCTTGCACCGTGGATCAAGGAGAGTGGCCAGCCAGTAATGGTCCCTCTCCTTGATCCGAAGAATACGAGGATCCTTCCGCAGACTTTGCAGGATCAGGGAGGCCATGCAGCGTAGGTTAGCTGAGGCATTCAGTCCGGAGTCCTCTGGGTCACTAAGGACGACATGATCCGCAGCCACCTCCTCCCAGCCACGTACAAGTCCACTGGTTTCTTGGGACTGTAAATCATCCCTAAAAGACTGCTGCTGATGATGCTGAGTGTCAGCCTCCACCTCCATGCTGACACAATCCTCCTCCTCCTCCTCCTCCTCCTCTTCCTGTGCGATGGGTGGGACAGAAGGAACACTGTCTGGGTAAAGGGGGCCTTGAGAGGCAAGGAAGTCCTCCTCTTCCTGCCTCTGTTCTGCCTCAAGTGCCCTGTCCATTATTCCACGCAGCGTGTGCTCCAACAGGTGGACAAGAGGTACAGTGTCACTGATGCATGCACTGTCACTGCTCACCATCCTTGTGGCCTCCTCAAATGGTGCCAGGACAGTTCATGCATCCCTGATCATGCCCCACTGGCGTGGTGAAAAAAAACCGAGCTCCCCTGACCCTGTCCTGGTGCCGTAGTCGCACAGGTACTCATTGATGGCCCTCTGCTGCGTGTGCAGCCGCTGCAGCATGGCCAACGTTGAGTTCCACCTGGTGGGCATGTCACATATAAGGCGGTTCTTGGGCAGGTTCAACTCCTTTTGAAGCTCAGCCAGGCGAGCACTGGCATTATAAGATCTGCGGAAATGCACACATACTTTCCTGGCCTGCCTCAGGACATCCTGTAAGCCCGGGTACCTGCCCAAGAACCGCTGCACCACCAGGTTAAGGACGTGAGCCACACAGGGCACATGGGTCAGTTGTCCCTGTCGGAGGGCGGAGAGGAGGTTGGTGCCATTGTCGCAAACCACCATTCCTGGCTTAAGCTGGTGTGGCATCAACCACCTCTCGGCCTGCCCCTGCAGAGCAGACAGGACCTCTGCCCCAGTGTGGCTCCTGTCCCCCAAACACACCAGCGCAAGCACGGCATGGCATCTTTTTGCCTGCGTACTTGCGTAGCCCCTTGAACGCCTACGGAGCACCGCTGGTTCCGAGGACAAACCACAGGAAGAGGCCATGGAGGAAGAAGAAGAGGAGGGGGTGGAGGAGAGAGGTGTGTCACAACCAGTAGCAGCATTTTGGAGGCGTGGCGGTGGAACAACCTCCAACACTACTGCACCTTGTCCTGCATCCTTCCCAGCTGCCAAAAGAGTGACCCAATGGGCCGTGAAAGAAAGGTAACGTCCCTGTCCATGCCTGCTGGACCATGAGTCAGCGGTAATATGCACCTTACCGCTGACCGCCCTGTCCAGCGAGGCCAAGACATTGCCTTCCACATGCCTGTAGAGAGCCGGAATAGCCTTCCGTGCGAAAAAGTGTCGTTTGGGAACCTGCCACTGGGGAACCGCACATTGCACAAACTCACGGAAGGGGGCCGAGTCTACCAACTGAAAAGGCAGCAGTTGAAGTGCTAGCAATTTAGCCAAGCTAGCATTCAACCGCTGGGCATGTGGATGGCTGGGAGTGAACTTCTTCCGACGGTCCAGCAGCTGGGGCAGGGAAATTTGCCTGCTAGAATCGGACGTTGGTGTACTGCTAGCAGAGTGCCCGCAAGTACTTGCCTGTGACACACCTAATTCTACACCTTCATTCCTCTCAGAGCAGGTTTCAGAGAGGAGTGAAGGTATAGTGGGGTTGGAGATCCCAGCTGATGCGGTGCAAGAAGAGGTCAGCTTTGTTCTTTGGTGTGGGTCTTTAAGGTAGGCTTGCCAACGAGCTGCATGGCAGGTCAACATATGTCTGATCAAGCATGTGGTGCCCAAGCGGCTGATGTTTTGGCCACGCGATATACGCTTGAGACATATGTTGCAAACAGCAGCTGTGCGATCTGATGCACTCGCCTCAAAAAAGGCCCACACCAAAGAACTTTTTGAATAACGGGCAGAGGCAGCGCCCTGCACAGGCGGAGCTCTGCGGTGTGATTCCGTCGGTGTGCTGCCCATAAGCTGGCCACTCAAGGGCATCCTTCCTCGTTGGAGATGTGCCTCCTCCTCATCCTCCTCCTCCTCCTCTCTCCTATTAGGCACCCACGTGGAGTCAGTGAACTCATCATCCCCTCCCTCCTCATCACTGGAGCCAATCTGGCAGTATGCTGCAGCTGCTGGAACATGACTGCCAGATTGGTGTCCTTCTTGAGCATCCCCTCTCTCTGCTCTCACGCTGCTGCCTTCCTCTAGCTGGGTATCATCATCAGATCCTTCCAAACGCTGGGCATCCTCCTGGAGCATGTACCCAACACTGTGCTCAAACAGTTCGGGGGACTCCTCAGGAGGAGGGCATGGTGGGTCTAGGGAAGGATTGACTAATGAAGATAATGATACCAGAGAAGAGGACGCTTTGGCAGCTGCTTTGCCAGTACCCTGAGCCTGGGTGAGAGAGGATGAGGAGGATGAGGTGGGCTTGGTCATCCACTCTACCAAGTCTTCGGCATGATGTGGCTCAACATGTCCAGCTGCCGAAAACAAGGACAAGCGTGTCCCATGGCCATGTGCTGATGACAATGCACCGCGTACACGACCAGCACTGTTGCCCCCAGACACAGAGCCTGCTTGCCCTCTTTTTTTGCCTCCTGACTGTCTGCCTCTCCTTGGTTGCCTTCCAGACATTTTAATGGATGGCCTGCAGGGAGATGGGAAAAACAGCAATAAGGGCTACCTTCAGGTGTATATTGTGCAGGAGGCTTAGCAACAATGACACTGACACTGTCCCCTGCCTATCCTTCTCTGTCCCTAAACACAAGGATTGAAAATATGGTTCAGCAAAAAAGTTTTAGAACAGAATAGCACACTGACACTTTCCCTCACTGTCCTACTCTGTCCCTCCCTACAAACAAGATTTAGCACAGAATAGCACACTGATAATTTCTACGAGTGTCCTTCTCTGTCCCTCAACTCAAGGATTGAAAATATGGAACAGCAAAATTGGTTTAGAACAGAATAGCACACTGTCAGTTTCACTCACTGTCCTACTCTGTCCCTCCCTACAAACAAGATTTAGCACAGAATAGCACACTGATAATTTATATGAGTGTCCTTCTCTGTCCCTCAACTCAAGGATTGAAAATATGGAACAGCAAAATTGGTTTAGAACAGAATAGCACACTGTCAGTTTCACTCACTGTACCTCTCTGTCCCTCAACTCAAGGATTGAAAATATGGTTCAGCAAAATAGTTTTAGAACAGAATAGCACACTGTCAGTTTCACTCACTGTACCTCTCTGTCCCTCAACTCAAGGATTGAAAATATGGTTCAGCAAAATAGTTTTAGAACAGAATAGCACACTGTCAGTTTCACTCACTGTACCTCTCTGTCCCTCAACTCAAGGATTGAAAATATGGTTCAGCAAAATAGTTTTAGAACACAATAGCACACTGACACTTTCCCTCACTGTACCTCTCTGTCCCTCAACTCAAGGATTGAAAATATGGTTCAGCAAAATAGTTTTAGAACAGAATAGCACACTGTCAGTTTCCCTCACTGTACCTCTCTGTCCCTCAACTCAAGGATTGAAAATATGGAACAGCAAAATTGGTTTAGAACAGAATAGCACACTGTCAGTTTCACTCACTGTACCTCTCTGTCCCTCAACTCAAGGATTGAAAATATGGTTCAGCAAAATAGTTTTAGAACAGAATAGCACATTGTCAGTTTCCCTCACTGTACCTCTCTGTCCCTCAACTCAAGGATTGAAAATATGGAACAGCAAAATTGATTTAGAACAGAATAGCACACTGTCAGTTTCACTCACTGTACCTCTCTGTCCCTCAACTCAAGGATTGAAAATATGGTTCAGCAAAATAGTTTTAGAACACAATAGCACACTGACACTTTCCCTCACTGTACCTCTCTGTCCCTCAACTCAAGGATTGAAAATATGGAACAGCAAAATTGGTTTAGAACAGAATAGCACACTGTCAGTTTCACTCACTGTACCTCTCTGTCCCTCAACTTAAGGATTGAAAATATGGTTCAGCAAAATAGTTTTAGAACACAATAGCACACTGACACTTTCCCTCACTGTACCTCTCTGTCCCTCAACTCAAGGATTGAAAATATGGTTCAGCAAAATAGTTTTAGAACACAATAGCACACTGACACTTTCCCTCACTGTACCTCTCTGTCCCTCAACTCAAGGATTGAAAATATGGAACAGCAAAATTGGTTTAGAACAGAATAGCACACTGTCAGTTTCACTCACTGTACCTCTCTGTCCCTCAACTCAAGGATTGAAAACATGGAACAGCAAAATTGGTTTAGAACAGAATAGCACACTGTCAGTTTCACTCACTGTACCTCTCTGTCCCTCAACTCAAGGATTGAAAATATGGTTCAGCAAAATAGTTTTAGAACAGAATAGCACACTGTCAGTTTCACTCACTGTACCTCTCTGTCCCTCAACTCAAGGATTGAAAATATGGTTCAGCAAAATAGTTTTAGAACAGAATAGCACACTGTCAGTTTCACTCACTGTACCTCTCTGTCCCTCAACTCAAGGATTGAAAATATGGTTCAGCAAAATAGTTTTAGAACACAATAGCACACTGACACTTTCCCTCACTGTACCTCTCTGTCCCTCAACTCAAGGATTGAAAATATGGTTTAGCAAAATAGTTTTAGAACAGAATAGCACACTGTCAGTTTCCCTCACTGTACCTCTCTGTCCCTCAACTCAAGGATTGAAAATATGGAACAGCAAAATTGGTTTAGAACAGAATAGCACACTGTCAGTTTCACTCACTGTACCTCTCTGTCCCTCAACTCAAGGATTGAAAATATGGTTCAGCAAAATAGTTTTAGAACAGAATAGCACATTGTCAGTTTCCCTCACTGTACCTCTCTGTCCCTCAACTCAAGGATTGAAAATATGGAACAGCAAAATTGATTTAGAACAGAATAGCACACTGTCAGTTTCACTCACTGTACCTCTCTGTCCCTCAACTCAAGGATTGAAAATATGGTTCAGCAAAATAGTTTTAGAACACAATAGCACACTGACACTTTCCCTCACTGTACCTCTCTGTCCCTCAACTCAAGGATTGAAAATATGGAACAGCAAAATTGGTTTAGAACAGAATAGCACACTGTCAGTTTCACTCACTGTACCTCTCTGTCCCTCAACTTAAGGATTGAAAATATGGTTCAGCAAAATAGTTTTAGAACACAATAGCACACTGACACTTTCCCTCACTGTACCTCTCTGTCCCTCAACTCAAGGATTGAAAATATGGTTCAGCAAAATAGTTTTAGAACACAATAGCACACTGACACTTTCCCTTACTGTACCTCTCTGTCCCTCAACTCAAGGATTGAAAATATGGAACAGCAAAATTGGTTTAGAACAGAATAGCACACTGACACTTTCCCTCACTGTACCTCTCTGTCCCTCAACTCAAGGATTGAAAATATGGTTCAGCAAAATAGTTTTAGAACACAATAGCACACTGACACTTTCCCTCACTGTACCTCTCTGTCCCTCAACTCAAGGATTGAAAATATGGTTCAGCAAAATAGTTTTAGAACAGAATAGCACACTGTCAGTTTCCCTCACTGTACCTCTCTGTCCCTCAACTCAAGGATTGAAAATATGGAACAGCAAAATTGGTTTAGAACAGAATAGCACACTGTCAGTTTCACTCACTGTACCTCTCTGTCCCTCAACTCAAGGATTGAAAATATGGTTCAGCAAAATAGTTTTAGAACACAATAGCACACTGACACTTTCCCTCACTGTACCTCTCTGTCCCTCAACTCAAGGATTGAAAATATGGTTCAGCAAAATAGTTTTAGAACAGAATAGCACACTGTCAGTTTCCCTCACTGTACCTCTCTGTCCCTCAACTCAAGGATTGAAAATATGGAACAGCAAAATTGGTTTAGAACAGAATAGCACACTGTCAGTTTCACTCACTGTACCTCTCTGTCCCTCAACTCAAGGATTGACAATATGGTTCAGCAAAATAGTTTTAGAACAGAATAGCACACTGTCAGTTTCCCTCACTGTACCTCTCTGTCCCTCAACTCAAGGATTGAAAATATGGAACAGCAAAATTGATTTAGAACAGAATAGCACACTGTCAGTTTCACTCACTGTACCTCTCTGTCCCTCAACTCAAGGATTGAAAATATGGTTCAGCAAAATAGTTTTAGAACACAATAGCACACTGACACTTTCCCTCACTGTACCTCTCTGTCCCTCAACTCAAGGATTGAAAATATGGAACAGCAAAATTGGTTTAGAACAGAATAGCACACTGTCAGTTTCACTCACTGTACCTCTCTGTCCCTCAACTCAAGGATTGAAAATATTGTTCAGCAAAATAGTTTTAGAACACAATAGCACACTGACACTTTCCCTCACTGTACCTCTCTGTCCCTCAACTCAAGGATTGAAAATATGGTTCAGCAAAATAGTTTTAGAACACAATAGCACACTGACACTTTCCCTCACTGTACCTCTCTGTCCCTCAACTCAAGGATTGAAAATATGGTTCAGCAAAATAGTTTTAGAACACAATAGCACACTGACACTTTCCCTCACTGTACCTCTCTGTCCCTCAACTCAAGGATTGAAAATATGGTTCAGCAAAATAGTTTTAGAACAGAATAGCACACTGTCAGTTTCCCTCACTGTACCTCTCTGTCCCTACAAACAAGGATTAGCACAGAATAGCACACTGTCACTGACACTCTCCCTACCTATCCTTATTTGTCCCTAAACACAAGGAATCCAGGATTAGTAAAGGAAAAAAAATGACACTGTCCCTGCCTATGCTTCTCTTTCCCTGCTCCGGAACACACTACACAAGGCCGCCGCGCTGGCGGCCTTTTATAGTGTGGGGCGTGTACTAAACCCCATCAGCAATAATTGGCCACAGGCATCCTGCCTGTGGCCAATCATTGCTCTCCTCGCTGCCGGCGCTGTGATTGGCCAAGCATGTGGGGTCACAGTGCATGCTTGGCCAATCACAGCGCCTGGATGACACTGCGATGGCGTAGTGCATTGTGGGCCGTTCGCGTCACTCGAATTTGGCGCGAACGGCCCAAATCGTTCGATCTTTGTCGAACGATCGAACAGCCGATGTTCGAGTCGAACGTATGTTCGACTCGAACACGAAGCTCATCCCTAATTGTGAGATGTATTTTGATGTCGATATGTTATAAGTAGTGTTGAGCGAACCCGAACTGTAAAGTCCGGGTCCGTACCGAACTTTAGCTTTTTCCCGAACCCGAACCCGGACTTTGCGCAAAAGTCCGGGTTCGGGTTCGGGTTCGGCAATCTAATTACGCAGTTAGAAATGCTTCAGGGGCCAGCCAATCACCTTTTGATTAGCTGGTGTGCCCTTAGAAGCCATCATAGCCATGCCTACTAATGGCATGGCTGTGATTGGTCAGTGCAACATGTGACCCAGCTTCTATATAAGCTAGAGGCACACAGCACACACGTCACTCTGCTTCAGAATAGATAGGGAGAGGATCTTGGCTGCTGCTGTTGCTAATAGGGAGAGATTGTAAAATACATGAGGTAGTCCTGATTCTGCAATCTGAGGGAAAAGATAGAGAGATAGTGTAGTGTAGGGCCAGGTTCCTGTTGGTGCTTTCAGGGAGAGAGATTTATTATATAGGAGTCCAGATTCAGAGATTAAAATCAGTGATCTGCATAGGTTTACCTGTTTGTGTTGCAGTGCACAGTCTTTTTACACTGCCATGAGCCCAGTGTCAGAGAAAATCTAACTTTTATCTGCAAGCTCAGTGCACCAGCACTGCATATATTACGTTGAGAGATACACCGTTTCCATACTGTGGGTGTATTCTGCTCTTTGAAAAAGATCCATTTAGGGGAAAAAAAAGGCACTTTATTGTGCTCTTTTCCAAAAGACCCATAGGGCAAAAAAATAAATAATTTGCATTTTATTTTGCTCGTGCAAAAAAAGACCCATTTAGGGAAAAAAATAAATAAAAAAAAATTTGCACTTTAATGTACGCTTGCAAAAAGAGCCATTCAGGGGCACAAAAAATAGTTTGCAGTGTGTTATACATATGTGGAGGTGTGTGAAATAAACAATTTCTATATAATTTTCTCCTACTGTGCTATACTAAAAAAAACAACTTTTTTTTTGAATAGCATTTTCTGCAGTTCTGTAGCTGTGCAATTCAGCGGTTACATACTGTGGGTGTGTTCTGCTCTTCCAAAAAACGCCATTTAGGGGCACAAAAAATAGTTTGCAGTGTGTTATACATATGTGGAGGTGTGTGAAATAAACAATTTCTATATAGTTTTCTCCTACTGTGCTATACTAAAAAAACAAAATTTTTTTTGAATAGCATTTTCTGCAGTTCTGTAGCTGTGCGATTCAGCGGTTACGTACTGTGGGTGTGTTCTGCTCTTCCAAAAAACGCCATTTAGGGGCACAAAAAATTGTTTGCAGTGTGTTATACATATGTGGAGGTGTGTGAAATAAACAATTTCTATATAGTTTTCTCCTACTGTGCTATACTAAAAAAACAACATTTTTTTTGAATAGCATTTTCTGCAGTTCTGTAGCTGTGCGATTCAGCGGTTATGTACTGTGGGTGTGTTCTGCTCTTCCAAAAAACGCCATTTAGGGGCACAAAAAATAGTTTGCAGTGTGTTATACATATGTGGAGGTGTGTGAAATAAACAATTTCTATATAGTTTTCTCCTATTGTGCTATACTAAAAAAACAACATTTTTTTTAATAGCATTTTTTGCAGTTCTGTAGCTGTGTGATTCAGCGGTTACGTACTGTGGGTGTGTTGTGGTCTTCCAAAAAACACCATTTAGGGGCACAAAAAATTGTTTGCAGTGTGTTATACATATGTGGAGGTGTGTGAAATAAACAATTTCTATATAGTTTTCTCCTACTGTACTATACTAAAAAAAAACCATTTTTTTGGAATAGCATTTTCTGCAGTTCTGTAGCTGTGCGATTCAGCGGTTACGTACTGTGGGTGTGTTGTGGTCTTCCAAAAAACGCCATTTAGGGGCACAAAAAATAGTTTGCAGTGTGTTATACATATGTGGAGGTGTGTGAAATAAACAATTTCTATATAGTTTTCTCCTACTGTGCTATACTAAAAAAACAACATTTTTTTTGAATAGCATTTTCTGCAGTTCTATAGCTGTGCGATTCAGCGGTTACGTACTGTGGGTGTGTTCTGCTCTTCCAAAAACACCCATTATGGGCAAGATCCTAAATTTGGAAAATATGAGCAGAAGGTCAAAGGGACGTGGTGGCCCCGGTCGTGGTGCTGCTGGTGGAGCTCCTGTTGCAGGGAGAGGACGTGGTGGATCTGTGCCAGAAACACGCACAAGTGAAACACCTTCCTCAGGTGCGAGTAGGCGACCGAGCCTGCGGCGGTATTTTGTCACGCCTAATGAGGCTGTACGAATGTTTAGGCCAGGACAAGTACAGGCGATAGTAGATTGGGTTGCTGACAGTGCCTCGGGTTCCTTCACATTGTCTCCCACCCACTCTTCTGATGAAAGATCAGAGTTGGCACCTGAAACCCATGTCCATCAGTCTTTCACCTCACCCCCTTGCAAATCAGCCAAGCAGTCTGAGCCCCAAATCATGCAGCAGTCTCTTCTGCTTTTCGATGACTCTGTTAGCAGGGTTTCCCAGGGCCATCCACCTAGCCCTGCCCCAGAAGTGGAAGAGATTGAGTGCACCGATGCCCAACCACTTATGTTTCATGATGAGTACATGGGAGGACCATCGCAGTACGTCTCGGATGATGACGAAACACAGGTGCCAACTGCTGCTGCTTTCGCAATTGTGCAGACAAACAAGGAGGGCAGGGGTGAAGACTGGGTGGAAGATGATGTGGAGGACGATGAGGTCCTCGACCCCACATGGAATCAACGTTATGCAGGTGACCAGTGTAGTTTGGAGGAAGAGGCGGTGGTCGCACAGAGCCACCAGCACAGCAGAAGAGGGAGCAGGGTGCAAAAGCGGAGCGTCCGTCCCCTAGACAGTATGTCTGCTACTGCCCAACGCAGCAAGGGACCGAGCACACCAAAGCCAGGTCCAAGGAGTTCCCTAGCGTGGCAGTTCTTCACACAATGTGCTGATGACAAGACACGAGTGGTTTGCACGCTGTGCAATCAGAGCCTGAAGTGAGGCATAAACGTTCTCAACCTGAGCACAACCTGCATGACCAGGCATCTAAGTGCAAAGCACGAGCTGCAGTGGAGTAGACACCTCAAAAACCAAGAAAGGTCTCTGGCTCCTCCTGCTTCCTCTTCTGCTGCAGTCTCGGCCTCTTCATCCACCTCTGTAGTGACAGTGGCACCTGCCACCCCGCAAACAGAGGATCTGCCAGCAACACTACCACCTGGGTCACCAACCATCTCCACAATGTCCCATGGAAGCGTTCAGCTCTCTATCTCCCAAACATTGGAGCGGAAGAGGAAGTACCCGCCTAGCCACCCGCGATCCCTGGCCCTGAATGCCAGCATTTCAAAACTCCTGGCCTTTGAAATGCTGTCATTCCGTCTGGTGGAGACGCAGAGTTTTAAAAGCCTGATGGCATTGGCTGTCCCACAGTACGTCGTGCCCAGCCGCCACTACTTTTCCAGGCGAGCCATCCCTTCCCTGCACAACCAAGTGGGGGACAAAATCAGGTGTGCACTGCGCAACGCCATCTGTGGCAAGGTCCACCTAACTACGGATGCGTGGACCAGTAAGCACGGTCAGGGATGTTATATCTCCCTAACAGCACACTGGGTAAATGCAGTGGCGGCTGGGCCTGAGGCAGATAGCAGTTTGGCGCATGTCCTTCCACCACCGAGGATTGCAGGGCGCTTCAGTTTGCCTCCTGTTGCTAACTCCTTCTACTCCGCTTCCTCATCCTCTACCGCCTCCTCATCCGGTCAGCGTAACACCTTCACCACCAACTTCAGCACAGCCAGGGGTAAACGACAGCAGGCAGTTTTAAAACTTTCCTGTTTGGGGGAAAAACCCCACACCGTGCAGGAGTTGTGGAGGGACATGGAACAACAGACCAATGAGTGGTTGCTGTCAGTGAGCCTCAAGCCCGGCCTGGTGGTGTGCGATAATGGGCGAAATCTCGTAGCAGCTCTGGGCCTAGCCGGTTTGACGCACATCCCTTGCCTGGTGGTCCAGAGGTTCCTTAAAAATTACCCCAATATGCCAGAGCTGCTGCAGAAAGTGCGGGCTGTTTGTGCGCACTTTCGGCGTTCTCACCCTGCTGCTGCTCGCCTGTCAGCGCTGCAGCGTAACTTCGGCCTTCCCGCTCACCGCCTCATATGTGACGTGCTCACAAGGTGGAACTCCACCTTGCACATGCTGGCCAGACTATGCGAGCAGCAGCAGGCGATAGTGGAGTTTCAGCTGCAGCAATCACGCGTGAGTCGCTCTGCGGAACAGCACCACTTCACCACCAATAACTGGGCCTCCATGCGAGACCTGTGTGCCTTGTTGCGCTGTTTCGAGTACTCCACCAACATGTTCAGTGCCAATGACGCCGTTCTCAGCGTTACTATCCCAGTTCTATGCCTCCTTGAAAAAACGCTTCGGGCGATGATGGAAGAGGATGTGGCACAGGAGGATGAGGAGGAGGAGGAGGAAGCGGGATCATTTCAAAGGCTTTCAGGGCAGTCTTTCACAAGTGGCTACGAGGGTGGGTTCCTGCACCAACAAACGCCAGGTACACAATTGTCCGGCAGAAAGGGCACAGTTCTGGAGGATGACGAGGTGGAGGAGGAGATGGAGGAGGAGGAGGAGGAGGAGCCATTTTCACAGCAGGGTGGCACCCAGACCAGCTTGTGGCCATCACTGGTGCGTGGCTGGGGGGATACAGAGGACACAGACGATACACCTCCCACAGAGGACAGCTTTTCTTTGCCTCTAGGCAGCCTGGCACACATGAGCGATTACATGCTGCAGTGTTTCCGCAATGACCGCCGAGTTGCCCACATTTTAACTGGTGCTGATTACTGGGTGGCCACCCTGCTGGATCCCCGTTACAAGGACAACGTACCGTCCTTAATTCCCTCACTGGAGCGGGATCGTAAGATGCGCGAGTACAAGTGCACGCTGGTAGACGTGCTGCTGGTGGCATTCCCACCTGACAGCGGGCGTACGGTGGAAGCACAAGGCGAAGGCAGAGGAGGAGGAAGAGGTCGCCAACGCAGCCGGGGAACCGGCAGCACCTCAGAAGGCAGGGTTAGCATGCCTGAAATGTGGAAAAGCTTTGTCAGCACGCCACAACAACCAGCACCACCAGCTGAGATGGAACGTCTTAGCAGGAGGCAGCATTTCACCAACATGGTTGAGCAGTATGTGTCCACAGGCCTACACGTACTGGATGACGGGTCTGCCCCCTTTAACTTCTGGGTCTCCAAATTGGGCACATGGCCTGAGCTTGCCCTTTATGCCTTGGAGGTGCTGGCCTGCCCTGCAGCCAGTGTATTATCTGAACGTGTATTTAGCACGGCAGGGGGCGTTATCACAGACAAGCGCAGCCGCCTGTCCAGAGCCAATGTGGACAAGCTCACGTTCATTAACCACTTGACAACTGGGCACATAACCCCCTTCCTGCCCAGGCGAAATTTCAGGTTTCAGCGCCGTCACGCTTTGAATGACAATTGCGCGGTCGTGCGACGTGGCTCCCAAACAAAATTGACGTCCTTTTTTCCCACAAATAGAGCTTTCTTTTGGTGGTCTTTGATCATTTCTGTGGTTTTTATTTTTTGCGCTATAAACAAAAATAGAGCAACAATTTTGAAAAAAACACAATATTTTTTAATTTTTGCTATAATTAATATCCCATTTTTTTTTTTAAAAACTATTTTTTTCCTCAGTTTAGGCCGATACGTATTCTACATATTTTAGGTAAAAAAAAAAATCGCAATAGGCGTATAGTGATTGGTTTGCGCAAAAGTTTTAGCACCTACAAAATAGGGAATAGAATTATGATTTTTTTTTATTATTTTTTAATTTATTTTTTTACTAGTAATGGCGTCGATCTGCGATTTTTTTTTGTGACTGTGACATTACGGCGGACACATCGGACACTTTTGACACATTTTTTGGACCATTCACATTTATACAGCGAACAGTGCTAAAAATATGCACTGATTACTGTATAAATGTGACTGGCAGGGAAGGGGTTAACCACTAGGGGGCGATCAAGGGGTTAATATGTTCCCTGCTAGATGTTCTTACTGTGGGGGGGAGGGGACTGACTGGGGGAGGTGACTGATGGTTGTCCCTATGTACAAGGGACACACCATCCGTCTCCTCTCCCCGACAGGACGTGGATCTCTGTATTTACACACAGAGATCCACGTCCCTGGCTCTGTGACAGCCGATCGCTCGTACCTGGCGGACATCGCGGCTGCCAGGCACGCGCATCGGCACTCGCCTGACACGGCGGGCACAGTTTTTCCCCGACGCGCGCCCGCGGTGGCGCGCATCGCGGAAGTAAACAAGAGGACGTCCATGGACGTCCTATCAGCAATTGACGACCGCTTTGCGGACGTCTTTTGCTTATAGCCCGGGCGCGAAGTGGTTAAAATGAACCAGGCATGGATCCCACAGGACTTGTCCGTACTTTCTGCAGAATAGACATGTATACCGGTGTTGTGACAAAAACTGTCCGGCCATCGGATTGTGCCCGGCCCATACTGCGAAGGCTCAGCGCTTGCGCAGTACAGAGGACAAGGAGATTCACAAAATCTCCGAAGATGAACGGTGCCTGCGCAGTGAGTGCAGGTTCAAGCCCCACCATCCAAGTGGACATATGGTAGCACATAGTAACAGGGCCCCTCACGGGCTCGGTTCGATCGCCACGCTTCGGGCACGGCCACACTTGGCTCGGCTTGAACCACGGATGGTGTGGCCTTCACCTGAACTCACCACGCAGGCGCCGTTCGTCTTGGGAGATTTTCGAAATCCCCTTGTCCTACATACTGAGCAAGCGCAGTACAGGGTGGACACTATTTGACGAGGGACAGAATTCGACACATCACCGGCCTTACCCAGCCATTGTTGTATTTTTGAACCAGTGTTGGCTACCTCGTCCTCCTCCACCGCCGCTTCCACCTACACAGCCAAATCCACCGCCACCTCAACCTCCTACTCCATATGGACCTCGTCCTCCTAGGTCAAGATTATAATTTTTATTTTATTTTTTGTAGCACACAGATCCTTTCCCCCTTACTTGCCTTTATGTTGTTGGCTCCTCGCAGGAGGGAGAAAGGCACACCGCACTACCAGCTCGTACCCTCCTATATAAAGAGGTTGAGCGGTGTACTTGATGGGCCGTGTCCACAGCCGGAGTCAAAACTCCTCCAGAGGATAATTCTCACCTCTACTGTAGGTAGAGGCAAGTCCTTTAATTCCCAGTAAAGTCAATGTCCACACCAGCTGAAATTACAACTCTTATTCTCTCATGGCAAAATAAACTCTACTCGGATAGAAAAGGTTAGAGCAAAGAAACAGGACAGCTTAAGGTGTGGAGGAGGTCCAGGCACAAACGTAGCACATTCACTTCACTGCTTAGGTTTCTCAAACAGTTTTAGGTGCACGGTCTCTGCCACAGACCTTGAGGTTGGTCTCTGCCACAGACCGGGTGTACAAGGCCCCTGCCACGGACCTGGAGAACTTTGGTCTCTGCCACAGACCAGGGTGTATAAGGCCCCTGCCACGGGCCGGGTGAATAAGGCCTCTGATACAGTCAAGATGACCTTGAGCTTCTCCTTCTACGAACCTAGCCCATATCAAGGGGAAGACATCTCTCCAGGGAGTCAACAGACCCTTCCTTCACCGTGACTCCCGCATCGGTCCATCAGAATGATCCTCCCTTCCCTGGAACATGCTCCCCTACACGAGGCGGCACCCTAAGACTCCTCGACCCTTAGCGGACTCCAGACGAATGCTCTGGACTCCAGGCTTTACTCCCGCACCTAGGCCTCCATACCCAGGGCAGCAGGAACTCCAGGATAGTACCTCACCCCGGTCTAAAGGTACCCGAGATGGAACAGGAACACATGCACCCAGGCCGAAGGCACCTGGGCGTTGACCCCACTGGACATCAGCCCCCAGGCCAAAGGTCTGCCCCTTTTATATGCTCTCCCGGCATGCACAGCAGGTTCCCCGCCCCGCTGTACTACTGCCAAGAGGGGACACAAAAGGCACAGCACTGTATCGGTGGTTCAACCCTAGCCTACCATGGCAGCGCCACCTGTAGGCCGCAGGGAACTGCACACCAATACTGTTCCCCGAGGACAAAATGGTCCATGAATCCTACAGAATTAGGGTGTTTGAGCCTATTTACCACTCAAACACTTCCCTTAAATTTAGCACCCCGCTACATTTTTATTTCAAAGTATTTTATTTTCCCACTAGCTTATCCATTAAATTGAATAATTTATTCCAGAAAGGGCGTATTCTGGGGCATTCCCACCATATGTGTGGCATCGTGCCGTTGAGTTTCTGAGGTTCTTAATGACTTCCCGTACCTCTTCTGCTGAAAAGGGGGCCTCCAGCATATTTTTTTTTTTAATGTTATTTTAACCACTTAACGACCGCCCACCGCCGATTTACGTCGGCAGAATGGCACCGACAGGCAGAATCACGTAGATCTACGTGATCGCCTTTGTGCAGTTGGGGGGTCCATCCGGACCCCCCTTCACTGCAGTGAGCGGCCGTTAAGTGTTCGGGAGCGATCAGGCATGAGGGGGCGGCCGCTCGATTCCGCCCCCCCCCTCGCGATCGCTCCCGGCGAATGAAATTGCTTCCTCCTGCCTGAAATGTAAACACAGACTGGAGGAAGTGATGTCATCTCCCTTGCCGCGGCCTTTTCGTTCCCGGCGCCGAGGAGAGAAGAAGCAGGTTAGTGCACCAACAGTCCACTGACACGTAGGTACACATAGGCACACAAATCACCCCCCAGTCACCCCCAGATCACCCCCCAGGTCACCCCAAAGCCCCCAATCACAGTGTCACTGATTGCAGTGATCATTTATTTTACTGATCACTGCATTTAGTGTCATCTGTGATTGTAAAAAGTTGCAGGGCAGTTAGGATTAGGCCCCTTTAGGTCCAGGGTAGCCCCCTAACCCCCCCCTAATAAAGGTTTAACCCCTTGATCACCCCCCAGGTAACCCTTTCACCCCCTAACTTCAGCGTCACTAAGCGATTGTTTTTCCGATCGCTGTATTCGTGTCGCTGGTGTTTTAGATAGGCAGTTATTTTTTTTTAGGTTCGCCGCAGGTTTTTATTAGTGTCAGGTACCCCCATATATTATTTTAACCCCCTGATTGCCCCTAGAGTTAACCCTTTCACCAGTGATCGCTGTATAAGCGTCACTGGTGTCACTGGTTAGCCAGTAAGTTATTTAGTTATTTAGGTTACCCGTCAGGTTTTTATATAGTGTCAGGTACCCCCATATTTAACCTAATAAAGGTTTTAACCCCCTGATTGCCCCTAGTTAACCCTTTCACCAGTGATCACCATATAAAGGTTACGGGTGACGCTGGTTGATTAGTTTGCTTTTTATAGCATCAGGGCACCCGCCGTATATAACCCAATAAAGGTTTAACCCCCCTGATCGCCCGGCGGGTGAGATCAATTAGGTTTTAGTGCCAGAGAGGGTCTGCGTCGCCCCAGGCAGTGTTAGGTTAGTGCCAGTAACGCTAACACCCACGCGCAAAGCATACACCCCCCTTAGTGGTATAGTATCTGATCAGATCTATACTAGCATCCCCAGCGGTTTAGGGTTCCCAAAAACGCAGTGTTAGCGGGATCAGCCCAGATACCTGCTAGCGCCTGCGTTTAGCCCCTCCGCCCAGCCCAGCCCAGCCCAGCCCACCCAAGTGCAGTATCGATCGTTCACTGTCACTTACCAAACACAACACACATAACTGCAGCGTTCGCAGAGACATGCCTGATCCCTGCGATCGCTAACAGTTTTTTTGTAGCGTTTGATATATTTGCTGACGACAGTCAGGTGCTTTTTTTCCTGTGAATCTTACTAGTGTACCCCTAAATTTAGAGCCCAAAATGGCAAGACGAAGGTACACTAGTAAAGAGGCCTACAAGATTCTGAGCATGACAGATAGTGAAGAGGAGGTCACATATCTGTCAGATTCAGGCTCAGAATATCTTCCCGTAGAAGACAGTGACGTCAGCGGCCCCACGTCAGATAGCTCTGACGACGAAGTTGAGGTCCCTGCTAAGGTCAGGTGTACCCGATCCCAATCTTCTGAGGTTGTTGAGGAGCAAGAACCGCAGGTCTCTCGTATCATGGAGCAGAGTAGTACTAGCGCCGCTATTCCTTCTGGTGAACTGGCAAGCACCAGCGGCCTAGTACAGCCTGGACGTACATCCAGCACTGCAGTAACACTTGGTGACGTGGCGAGTCCCATAAGTGCAGTTCAAGCTGGCGAGGTGGCAAGCACAAGTAGTGTCCCGCTGCCACCAAGAAGACAAAGGCAGGCCCGTCGTGCCCATACTGCCCTTCCTGCAGAATTCGCCTATCCTGATTGGGTCCCCACCACTTCTGCAGAACCCGTACTTCCCCCATTCACTGCCCAACCCGGTATTCAGGTGGAAACAGCTGATTTTATTCCAATTGATTTTTATTCGCTGTTTTTCACGGAAGATCTCTATAGATCTATTGTGGACCAGAGTAATTTATATGCTGGTAAATTTATCGCCGCTAACCCCCAGTTGCCTAAAATTGCCAGAAATTGGAAACCAATTACGGTTTCCGAATTTAAGACCTTTCTGGGCCTTTCCCTCAACATGGGCACACATAAATTTCCGTCATTGCGTGCTTATTGGTCCACGCACCCAATTGACCACATGCCCGTGTTCTCTGCCTCCATGTCCAGGGCACGATACGAGCAGATTTTGCGGTTCATGCACTTCAACGACAATGAACTTTGTCGTCCACGTGGGGACCCTGAATACGACCGGCTCTATAAAATTCGGCCCCTCATAAACCACTTCAACGAACGTTTTGCAGCCTTGTTTACTCCCGATCAAGTTGTCTGCGTTGATGAGTCCCTGATTAAATTTTCTGGCCGCTTGTCTTTCAAGCAGTACCTTCCCAGCAAGCGTGCCAGATACGGGGTCAAGCTCTACAAGTTCTGTGACAGGGCAACAGGCTATGTAGTGAACTTTACGGTTTATGAGGGAAAAGATAGTCAGATTGAGTCGGTCAACTGCCCGGATTACATAGGGAGCGCTGGCAAGATAGTGTGGAACTTGGTGTCACCCTTATTCGGAAAGGGGTACCACTTGTATGTGGACAATTATTACACGAGCGTGCCACTGTTTAGTCACTTGTTTGATCATCAGATTGGAGCATGTGGCACCGTGCGACCTAATCGCCGGGGCTTTCCCCAGCGGCTTGTAGATGCCCGTCTTAGGCTGGGGGAGAGAGCCTGCTTGAAGTGTAATAACTTGCTCGCTATGAAGTGGAGGGACAATAAGAATGTTTTCCTTCTTACCTCCCTTCATGCAGACACGACAGTCCAAATTCGTACGGCGACTGGTGTTGTGGAGAAACCCCTCTGTGTCCACGAATATAACCAAAATATGGGAGGGGTGGACCTCAACGACCAGTTGATGGCGCCGTATCTAATTGACCGTAAGGCGAGACGCTGGTACAAAAAAGTGTCTCTATCATTATTCCAATTGGCTTTGCTGAACGCTCATGTGCTATACAGAGCTTCAGGCGGGACGTTATCTCTTCTAAAATTCCAGAATGAGATAGTCACAGAACTCCTGTATCCAGGCGGTTCTGCACCTCACCATCCCCTACCAAATGCAGTAAGCCGGGTGCATGAGAGGCATTATTCGTATGTCCTCCCGAGTACCCCTACCCAAAGCCACCCCCAAAAAAGATGTTGTGTCTGTAGCAAGCGCGGATTTAGGCGTGACACCCGTAGTTTTTGTCCACTCTGTCCTGACAAGCCTGGTCTTTGCCAAGGTGAATGTTTTGAACGCTACCACTCAAAAGTGAAGTTTTAGCGTAGGGTACAGCATTTCACAGACAAGGACACACTTACACAGGGTCTCCCAAGATGCCATTACATTTTGAGAGACCCGAACCATTACAGTTGTAAAGTTACAAAAAAAAGTGTAAAAAAGAAAAAAAAACGTAAAAAACAAAACACAAAAAAAATATAAAATAAAAAAACCAAAAATAGTTGTCGTTTTATTGTTCTCTCTCTCTCTATTTTCTCTCTATTGTTCTGCTCTTTTTTACTGTATTCTATTCTGCAATGTTTTATCATGCTTGCTTTTCAGGTATGTAATTTTTTGTTTTCAGGTGCGCCATTCAACTGCAGCGCGGAATTATTTATCTTGACAGCAACAGCGTTTGCTCCCACGATACATAAAGCCGTGACTCCAGTGCTGTAGGAGGTGATTTCACCACCACAGTTAAAAAAAAGAGCATATATGCCGAAGCATGGGGGCAGCAGGGGCGGAGGAGCGATTTTGCTCCTAATGCCGCGTACATACGGTCGAAATTCCGACGGAGGCCTGCCCGTGGAAAATTCCGACCGTGTGTACGCGGCATAACTTTTTTGCGGGAGGATGCCCCCATGCTTCGGCATATATATATTTTAGGCACAGGTTGCGTTAAAACATTTTTTTATTTTTTACTAGGTTTTGTTTTGGTATTTGCTTTGCAGGTATGGCATGGTAAGGTCTTACTGTTGTACTGTAATGTTACTTTGTTTTAATGTTAACCACCATTTGCTTAGCAGGTACGCCATTCAGTTGCAGCGCGGATCTATTTATCTTGAGAGCAACAGCGTTTGCTCCCACGATACATAAAGCCGTGACTCCAACGCTGTAGGAGGTGATTTCACCACCACAGTTAAAAAAAAGAGCATATATGCCGAAGCATGGGGGCAGCAGGGGCGGAGGAGCGATTTTGCTCCTAATGCCGCGTATATACGGTCGAAATTCCAACGGAGGCTTGCCCGTGGAAAAGTCCGATCGTGTGTACACGGCATAACCTTTTATGCCGCGTACATACGGTCGAAATTCCGACGAAGGCTTGACCGTGTGTACGCGGCATAACTTTTTTGCGGGAGGATGCCCCCATGCTTCGGCATATATGCCCATCATTAGAAGTGGGTGGATGAAGGGAGGTATTCTAATGGTGGGCATACCCACCAATCAATCTCTTTTTTTCGTTCAGCCAATAGGCTGTATGAAAAAAAAGATTACAATACATGTCCAACAAGGACCAGCAACGTACTGGTATGTTGCTGGACTTTGAATGTTTATACCAGAATGATGCCTGCGGGTTTAGGTATCATCTTGGTATCATTCTTTTCAGCCAGCAGCCGGCTTTCATGTAGAAGCAATTCTAGCAGATAATTAGCCTCTAGACTGCTTTTACAAGCAGTGGGAGGGAATGTCCCCCCCCCGGATATAAAAAGCGCCATTGGGAAATTGGGAAAGCATTTCATCACACCGATCTTGGTGTGGTCAGATGCTTTGAGGGCAGAGGAAAGATCTAGGGTCTAACCCCCCAATTTTTTTCAAAAAAAGAGTACCTGTCACTACTTATTGCTATCATAGGGGATATTTACATTCCCTGAGATAACGATAAAAATGGTAAAAAAATTAAATATGGAAGGCACAGTTTAAAAATAAAATAAAAAAGCCAAATAAATAATAAAAAAAAAAAAAAAGCACCGCTGTCCCCCCCTGCTCTTGCGCAAAGGCGAACGCAAGCGTCGGTCTAGCGTCATATGTAAACAGCAATTGCATCATGCATGTGAGGTATCACCGCGAAGGTCAGATCGAGGGCAGTAATTTTAGCAGTAGACCTCCTCTGTAAATCTAACGTGGTAACCTGTAAAGGCTTTTAAATGCTTTTAAAAATGAATGTAGTTTGTCGTCGCTGCGCATTTGTGCGCAATTTTAAAGCATGTCGTGTTTGGTATCCATGTACTCGGCCTATGATCATCTTTTTTATTTCATCAAACATTTGGGCAATATAGTGTTTTTTAGTGCATTAAAAATAAAAAAAGTGTGTTTTTCCCCCAAAAAATGCGTTTGAAAAATCGCTGCGCAAATACTGTGTGGAAAAAAAAATGCAACACCCACTATTTTAATCTGTAGGGCCTTTGCTTTAAAAAAATATATAATGTTTGGGGGTTCAACATAATTTTCTTGCAAAAAAAATTTTTTTTTCATGTAAACAAAAAGTGTCAGAAAGGGCTTTGTCTTCAAGTGGTTAGAAGAGTGGATGATGTGTGACATAAGCTTCCTAATGTTGTGCATAAAATGCCAGGACAGTTCAAAACCCCCCCAAATGACCCCATTTTGTAAAGTAGACACCTCAAGCTATTTGCTGAGAGGCATGTTGAGCCCATTGAATATTTTTTTTTTGTCCCAAGTGATTGAATAATGACCAAAAAAAAATAAAAAATGTACAAAAAGTTGTCACTAAATTATATATTGCTCAAACATGCCATGGGCATATGTGGAATTACACCCCAAAATACATTCTGTTGCTTCTCCTGAGTACGGGGATACCACATGTGTGGGACTTTTTGGGAGCCTAGTCGCGTACGGGACCCCAAAAACCAAGCACCGCCTTCAGGATTTCTATGGGTGTAAATTTTTGATTTCACTCCTCACTGCCTATCACAGTTTCGGAGGCCATGGAATGCCCAGATGGCACAAAACCCCCCCAAATGACCCCATTTTGGAAAGTAGACACCCCAAGCTATTTGCTGAGAGGTATGTTGAGTATTTTGCAGATCTCGCTTTTTGTCACAAAGTTTTGAAAATGTAAAAAAAGAAAAAAAAAAAGAAAAAAAAATGTCTTTCTTAATTTTCAAAAACAAATGAGAGCTGTAAAATACTCACCATGCCTCTCAGCAAATAGCTTGGGGTGTCTACTTTCCAAAATGGGGTCATTTGTGGGGGTTTTGGGCTATTTTGACATTTTATGGCCTTCAAAACTGTGATAGGTAGTGAGGAGTGAAATCAAAAATGTATGCCCTTAGAAACCTTGAAGGCGGTGCTTGGTTTTTGGGGTCCCGTACGCGGCTAGGCTCCCAAAAAGTCCCACACATGTGGTATCCCCGTACTCAGGAGAAGCAGCAGAATGTATTTTGGGGTGTAATTTCACATATAACCATGGCATGTGTGAGCAATATATCATTTAGTGACAACTTTTTGTACATTTTTTTTTTCTTTTTGTCATTATTCAATCATTTGGGACAAAAAAAAAATATTCAATGGGCTCAACATGCCTCTCAGCAAATAGCTTGGGGTGTCTACTTTCCAAAATGGGGTCATTTGGGGGGGGGGTTTTGTGCCATCTTGGCATTTTATGGCCTTCAAAACTGTGATAGGTAGTGAGGAGCGAAATCAAAAATTTATGCCCTTAGAAACCTTGAAGGCGGTGCTTGGTTTTTGGGGTCCCGTACGCGGCTAGGCTCCCAAAAAGTCCCACACATGTGGTATCCCCGTACTCAGGAGAAGCAGCAGAATGTATTTTGGGGTGTAATTTCACATATGCCCATGGCATGTGTGAGCAATATATCATTTAGTGACAACTTTGTGCAAAAAAAAAAAAGTTTGTCATATTCCCGCAACCTGTGGCAAAATATAAAATATTCCATGGACTCAACATGCCTCTCAGCAAATAGCTTGGGGTGTCTACTTTCCAAAATGGGGTAATTTGGGGGGGGTTTTGTGCTATTTTGGCATTTTATGGCCTTCGAAACTGTGATAGGTAGTGAGGAGTGAAATCAAAAATTTACGCCCTTAGAAATCCTGAAGGCGGTGCTTGGTTTTTGGGGCCCTGTACGCGGCTAGGCTCCCAAAAAGTCCCACACATGTGGTATCCCCGTACTCAGGAAAAGCAGCAGAATGTATTTTGGGGTGCAATTCCACATATAACCATGGCATGTGTGAGCAATATATCATTTAGTGACAACTTTTTGTACATTTTTTTTTTCTTTTTGTCATTATTCAATCATTTGGGACAAAAAAAAAATATTCAATGGGGTCAACATGCCTCTCAGCAAATAGCTTGGGGTGTCTACTTTCCAAAATGGGGTCATTTGGGGGGGTTTTGTGCCATCTTGGCATTTTATGGCCTTCAAAACTGTGATAGGTAGTGAGGAGTGAAATCAAAAATTTATGCCCTTAGAAACCTTGAAGGCGGTGCTTGGTTTTTGGGGTCCCGTACGCGGCTAGGCTCCCAAAAAGTCCCACACATGTGGTATCCCCGTACTCAGGAGAAGCAGCAGAATGTATTTTGGGGTGTAATTTCACATATGCCCATGGCATGTGTGAGCAATATATCATTTAGTGACAACTTTGTGCAAAAAAAAAAAAGTTTGTCATATTCCCGCAACTTGTGGCAAAATATAAAATATTCCATGGACTGAACATGCCTCTCAGTAAATAGCTTGGGGTGTCTACTTTCCAAAATGGGGTCATTTGGGGGGGGGTTGTGCTATTTTGGCATTTTATGGCCTTCGAAACTGTGATAGGTAGTGAGGAGTGAAATCAAAAATTTGCGCCCTTAGAAATCCTGAAGGCGGTGCTTGGTTTCCGGGGTCCCGTACGTGGCTAGGCTCCTAAAAAGTCCCACACATGTGGTATCCCCGTACTCAGGAGAAGCATCAGAATGTATTTTGGGGTGCAATTCCACATATAACCATGGCATGTGTGAGCAATATATCATTTAGTGACAACTTTTTGTAATTTTTTTTTTTTTTTTGTCATTATTCAATCACTTGGGACAAAAAAAAAATATTCAATGGGCTCAACATGCCTCTCAGCAATTTCCTTGGGGTGTCTACTTTCCAAAATGGGGTCATTTGGGGGGGTTTTGTACTGCCCTGCCATTTTAGCACCTCAAGAAATGAGATAGGCAGTCATAAATTTAAAGCTGTGTAAATTTCAGAAAATGTATCCTAGTTTGTAAACGCTATAACTTTTGCGCAAACCAATAAATATACGCTTATTGACATTTTTTTTACTAAAGACATGTGGCTGAATACATTTTGGCCTAAATGTATGACCAAAATTGAGTTTATTCGATTTTTCTTATAACAAAAGTAGAAAATATCATTTTTTTTCAAAATTTTCGGTCTTTTTCTGTTTATATCGCAAAAAATAAAAATCGCAGAGGCAATCAAATACCATTAAAAGAAAGCTCTATTTGTGGGAAGAAAAGGACGCAAATTTAATTTGGGTACAACATTGCATGTCTGCACAATTTACAGTTAAATCAGCGCAGTGCCGAATCCCAAAAACAGGCCTGGTCCTAATGGCCCGAAATGGTCCGGGGCTTAAGTGGTTAAGTTATTTCCCTATCCACATTTGTTTGCAGAGCACTTGCCATGCTCTTAACAACATTTTGCTACCACTTGCAGCCCTCTAGCCCTTTCCATTACTTTTTTAGAGCCTTTTTAGTCCTTAGAAGTCCGGGTCCCCATTGACTTCAATGGGGTTCGGGTTTGGGTTAAAGTTCGGTCCCGAACCCAAACTTTTTTCCGAAGTTCGGCCGAACCCGTCGAACCCGAACATCCAGGTGTCCGCTCAACTCTAGTTATAAGCAGTGATGCACGACTCGCAAGAAGAGCAAAGGGGTTATGTGGCCTGTGATTGACAGCCTTGCTTCACTGTTTTCTTTGCTGTGCATAGTGCTCAAGTGAAAGGCTTTCTGGGGAAAGCCTTGAGCAAAGTGTTGTTCACTGATTATGCACTGCTGATTTGTTTATAAACTAAATCATTCATACTGTATTTACCTGTAGTCTCTCTAAATAATGGCAAAGGAAAGGGTTAATTTGAAAGTTTTTTGTTTTTAAAGATTTACTATTTTACTATGAAATATAAAAATAAATCACATAAATGTATGTACTGTATATGTGTGTATAATGCTGTAAGGACACATCTCGTCTTGCGTGTGCCCCTGTGCACTTAACTGCAAAGCGCATGAATGGGCACCCCAACACACCTTTTGATAGACATGTGGTGGACCATTGTTTGGCAGCACACTGCACATTAAATGATAGGCATTGCAAAGTAACATGTGTATTACCACAACAAGATGGTATCAACGGGCCTTCAATGTAAAATTGATCATAAATAATTACTTAAGAAATGGGGACTTTTATTAAGAACCACTGTTTTTTTTTTCTAACCAAGTAACATCAACAAAATGTGTTCCTGGACATACTGCAGTGTCGGCCACCCTGGCGGGTGATGTCATTTATGGGGTTGTAAAAGAATGTACACATTGGCTGCATTCTTTAGAGGTAATGTAAATATTAAATGTGGTCTGAGTGTCTCCACAAGAGCTTTACTATTTGAAACTATTGTTCAGGAAGCATGTTAACACCTAATGTGTCTTCACTATATCTACCACAGCTGTCCTATTTTACTGCCACTGACATCATTTGGATGACACCTCAGCTGTCATTTTCATAACAGGAAAAAATAAGTCTGTCAGTGTATATCAATGAGTTTATATAAATATTCTATGTACTGTACTTCATGTTATTAATAATATACTCAGGCACCCAAATGTGAAATGAGTGATATTTGAACAAATGTGCATTAATACATTATAATATCATGTTCATTTTGTACAAAGAACTAATCAGATATGTGTGTGTGTGTGTGTGTGGGTGTATGAAAGATTTCACTCTTACCTACTGATTAACAATGGGAAAATATGCTTTTGAGGCTAGGCTTGGCAAACAGATCCAAAAATCTGCAAAATTCAAGCATTAAAGTGACACTAAACAATATTCTTATTATTCATAAATCACCCATATACATCCAATATTTAATGGCCCTGTAAACTATTTCTCTCACTTCCATTTGTTTGGAATGAGCAATGCACATTAGTTGTGGTCATGTGCACTCCTGTATGCACATTGCAAATCTCATAATCTCTAGTCCATCATCTCTGAAGTGAGGAAGAGAAGGTTGCTTCATTCTATGTGTCACTTTAAAGCAAATACCGGTGATGTTAGTAGGAGGTAGATCTTAAAAATCAGTTATTTAAATTTTCACGGTCAGTGGTTGACAAACAAAGGCTGTGAAGAGCTGGACACTGCCAGGGGGAAGATGTGCCAATGCAAAAAAAGTAAACAGATTGTTCAATGGGGAGCAGCTCTTTTAATTGGCCTTTTAAAATACCTTAAACCTGCCTGTGAAGTGGCGCATCTGTAGGATGTATTACAACAACAAAAAATATTTAAGTTTACATTCTAATTCCGACTTGTTTTTTTTTTGTTGTAAAAAAAAACATCATGGGAACCCCTCAAATCAAATAAAGGACATAGTGGACTGGCCTGGGGGACATTTACCAAGGCAATGCCTTTTTATCAATGCTATTTAGCAGCGATCATCTCTTTTAATTATTATTATTATACAGGATTTATATAGCGCCAACAGTTTGCACATCGCTTTACAACGTGGGGGCAGACAGTAGTGCTACAATACAAGTTAATACAGGAGGGATCAAAGGGCCCTGCTCATTAGAGCTTACAATCTAGAAGGGCGGGTCAAGTGGAACAAAAGGTAATAACTGTGGGGGATGAGCTGATGGTGAAAATGAAAATACAGTTGTTAGGTGTGGGTAGGATAGGCTTCTCTGAAGAGAAGGGTTTTCAGGGATCGTCTAAAGGCTAATAAAGTAGGAGATAATCAGAGAGATTGGGGTAAGGCATTCCATAGGATTGGAGAGGCTCTGGAAAAGTCCTGGAGGTGAGCATGGGAGGAGGTGATGAGGAAGCTAGAGAGCAGGAGGTCTTGAGAGGAATGAAGAGAATGATTAGATTGGTATTTAGAGACTAGGCTAGTGATGTAGCTGGGGGCTAAGTTGTGGCGTGCTTTTTAAGTAGTTTTTAGTATTTTGAATTTAATTTGTTGGGTGAGCGGAAGCCAGAGCGATTGGTAAGGTGGATGAGTCTGGCAGCAGCACTCATGATAGATTGAAGGGGGGATAGACTAAGTAGAGGTAAGCCAATGAGAAGGGAGTTGCAGTAGTTGAGGCGAGAGATGACCAGAGAGTGAATTAAGAGCTTTGTTGTGTCGATGGTTAGAAGGGGGCGTATTTTGGAGATGTTGCGAAGGTTAAGGCTATTAGATTGTAAGCTCTTCTGAGAAGGGCCCTTTTAATCCTCTTGTATTTTACTGTATCATAACTGTATTTTTTCCCTTTTATATTGTAAAGCGCTGCGCAAACTGTTGGCGCTATATAAATCCTGTATAATAATAATAATAATAAGGCAAGATTTGGACAGTGATTGGACATGGGGCTTAAAAGAGAGTTCGGAGTCCAGGACTACACCTAGGACCTTGGCATGTGGGGATGGGCTTATAGTTGTGCCATCGATTTTGACAGAGAGATCAGGGGAAGGGGCTCATGGGGGAAGAAAAACTTTAAGTTTGGTTTTGGATGGATTGAGTTTGAGGGAGTGGTGTGACATCCAGACTGATATATCTGTTAGTAAATTAGTGATACGTGAGGAGACGGAGGGAGTGAGCTGAGGTGTAGAGAAATAGATTTGAGTCTCTTCAGCGTAGAGGTGGTATTGGAAGCCATGGGAGGCTATCAGCAGACCCAGGGAGGAGGTGTAGATTGAAAATAGGAGAGGTCCAAGAACAGAATTTTGGGGAACCCCAACAGAGAAAGGAAGAGGAGAGGAGGAAGTAGAATTGTTAGTAATGCTAAAGGTGCGGTTGGATAAGTAGGTAGAGAACCAGCGAAGAGTACAGTCACAAAGACCAAAGGTGTTGAGTTTTTGGAAGAGGAGGGGGTGGTCAACTGTATCAAAGGCAGCAGAGAGGTCGAGGGGTAGTAGTACAGAATTGTGTCCATTGGTTTTGGCCGTTAGTAGATCGTTTGTTCGTTTTAGGAGAGCATTTTCTGTGGAGTGTTTAGGACGAAATCCAGACTGAAGGGGATCAAGAAGGCTATTATCAGCAAGGTGGTCACTCAGTCGGTTGTAGACCAGACGTTCAAGGAGTTTGGATAAAAAGGGTAGCAAGGAGATAGCGTAGGTTTTTAAGATTGGATGGGTCCAGTGAGGGCTTTTTAAGTATGGGGCTGACTAGTGTATGTTTTAGAGAGTTGGGGAAGATGCCAGAAGAGAGGGAGAGATTGAAGATGTGGGTTAGAGAGTGTAGAATAGAGCCAGAGGGTGAACGTAGCATTTGTGAGGTAACAGGATCCAGAGGGCAGGTGGTAAGATGGACGTTAGTAGTTTAGCAACCTTGTCTATAGTGGTGGGGTTGAAATAGGGAAGTAATGATTGTACTTGTGGGCATGAACTGTAAAGTGTGGAGGGTATCTGAACAGCGGAGATCTCCTGTGAATTGCATTCATCTTCTATTTGAAGTGATTGGTGATCTCCCGGGCAGTGAGTGAGTTTAGTGGATGCTGGCAATAGAGGACGACGTAGAGAGTTGAAGGTAGAGAAGAGCTTATGGGATAATAAGTTGTTAATGAGAGTGATAAAATAGGTCTGCTTGGCAGTGAGAATGCTGGTATTGTAATTTTGGAGGGCATATTTGTATTGGTTTAAAGATTAAACAGCCCATCTCAATACCGTAAAAGTGATTGGGAAGTGTTCTACAGCCACTTAGATCACTTTTATATAAAAGAGCGGCAGCAGCTGAGAAAACAACACCAAGCACATGGCTGCAGCTGCTGCCACCGTGAGCTTACTCAAACCACTTAAAGTCTCTGCCATTTGTACATGTTGCCCTTTAAGCCTTATGCTCACGGTACCCCTGGTTACTTATTTTATTCACCAAAAAAAAAACACACACAACGTGACAAAGTCCTTTATATTATGTCATCTACTGGGATGCCTGGTGATATCTCACCTGGGATGCCCCACCCCTTTGTATACATTCACGTAAGGAGCTGGGAGCTGTCATTCTAGTTGAGCAGTCAGCGGGGGTGATTTCGCAATAAGCGTATATTGATTGGTTTGCGCAAAAGTTATAGCAGCTACAAAATAGGGGATAGATTTATAGCATTTTTTTTTTTTACTAGTAATGGCGGCGATCAGGGATTTTTATCGTGACTGCAATATTGCGGCGGACACATCGGACACTTTTGACACATTTTTGAGACCATTCACATTTATACAGCGATCCCTGCTATAAAAATGCACTGATTACTGTATAAACATGACTGTCAGGGAAGGGGTTAACACTAGGGGGCGAGGAAGAGGTTAAATGTGTTCCCTGGAAGTGTTTCTTACTGTGGAGGGAGGGGACTGACTGGGGGAGGTGACCGATGGTTGTCCCTATGTACAAGGGACACACCATCGGTCTCCTCTCCCTGACAGGATGTGGATCTGTGTGTTTACACACACAGATCCACGGTCCTGCTCAGTTACTGGACAATCGCGGGTGCCCGGCGGCCATCGCGGCCGCCGGGCACACGCGCATCGGGTCCCCAGTGACGCGTGGGCGGTTGACAAGCAGTTAAAAGGGATTCCAGATTCCAACAAGTCCCCCTGCAGACCCCCACAATCATTGAACCAGGGCTGTGTGGAGGAAGCCCTTGTCCTTGTCAAATTGGATACCCTCTGGAGAGGTTGCCTCCACCTGTTGAGGGCATATGGCCAGGTATGTGGGGGGAGGCACATGCTCGCCTTCAATCTCTTTCCAGGATATCCAGGCTGCATGCTCTGATAAGGGTCGTGTATGTGTTTTTTGTTCATGTAAAACTTTTGGTATTAACAGTTTGGTGAATTGGCAAACTAAACAGGAATTTCATCCACCTGCTAAAGCTAAGCTAAACCTTCAGCTGCAGTCAATTATTTAGTGGTGTCATTACTACATCCATCAAATGACAACTACCCACTGTGCAGTTGTAAGCATCTTTTGTTGCAAGGATGCAAGCTGCCCCCTGGACATGGTGCAGGCTAGTCGGCCTAGCACCTGATGACATAATTGGCTGCTAGGGTGCCTACTGCCTTGTGGCCATTGGTTGCTTTGGTACACTATAAAAACGGATTACAGTGTTGCAAGAAAAAAGAAAAGATGTTTGATTCCTCAAAAAATTCAAAAGACATGATAAAGAGCATAGGGATCCCCTCAAAATACAAATCATACTGGCTAACAAGTAAAAGTTGGCATGCCCCCCCTCCCAAACTATATCAGGCTGTCAACATGGAGGTAGTACACTGGTGGGGGGAACCATGTTGATGAGGATAGGAGTCTTATTCCCACATCCCTGGCTGGTGGATGTAGGTCTTTGGCGGGACATATCAGAATCTAGAAGCCTCCTTTAAAATAAGTGGGCCCTCAGATACTGCCATTCCTACGTAAATGAGTAAGGGGTTACAAAGTACCCCTGGTTACTCATTTATAAGAAAAGTTGTAAGTAAAAACACCACACATTTGTCCCACAGTGTAAGTCCACCATCATCAATCCCATTGTCAGGATCCTTGCCAATCTTGATTAATGATACCTGCCAAAACAGAAAACACAGACTCGCAGAAATGTGACCTTATTTGGTGAATAACGTCACAGGGGATTCTAAGTGACTTAATTTACCAAATGTGGTCATGTCTATATTTGGTCATTGACTTTTGCTGTAGTACATTGTATAGGTGCACCACTATACAGGTAAGATCATGGTAGCCCAGCTCCCCATGCCTTTTGCTTAGTTATGGGGAGTCCCCATACCCTTTTTTACAGGGAAATGTTGTTTAGCAGCATAATGTATTTTTCTTCCCCATTTTTTGACAATTCCTTGTCTAATAGCTTTAAAAATAAAGAGAATTGATTTTCAAGATTTGACCCCATTGACTTCAATTGGGGCACCAATAAAATTAGCAATTTGTGAATTTTTGAACGTTCACCGAAACTGCTGTTGAATCGAACCCAAGAAAATTTAATATGATAATGTCAATAAAAACTGGTGCTCCCATAGACTTATTTTTGTGGAATTTTAGAAAATGTCTTTAAGAGGACTGGAAGATAAGTACGGAAGCATTGCTTTTTTTTTTTAAATGTACAGAATATGTAGTCATGGATTTTGTGTGGCCATATAAAAGAGGAACTGAGTATAATTCAAACAACTTTATTATGTACGATTAAAAATATTTTACACAACATTAAAAATTACACTCCACATAGGGGTTCACAACATGCAAAGATTCCAATTCTCATGTGGACTCAAGACATTTTGGGTATCCTTCTTTAGGAGCACATGTTTTCAATATCTTTTTATTAGTTTTATAAACAACATTACACAATACAAATACATTAATTTTCTTAATACATATTATCCTATTTACTAATATTGGGTTATATTGCCAGGGGTGATATGTTCCTGTTTATAAATGATTAATTAAATTTGCTGAGGACCAGAATTCATCCCATTGTTGCCACATATTTGGCAATCGATTCTCTATATACCCTTCTTCCCTTATCTGCCTTTCCATATATTGCGTTTCGTTCATTTCACAAACTCATGCCGTTATTTTTTTTAATGTACAACTATGAACAGAATATGTAGTCACGGATTTTGTGTGGCCATATAGAAGAGGAACTGAGTATAATTAAAACAACTTTATTATGTACCATTAAAAATCTTTTACACAACATTAAAAAATACACTCCACATAGGGGTTCACAACATGCAAAGATTCCAATTCTCATGTGGACTCAAGACATTTTGGAAATCCTTCTTTAGGAGCACATGTGACAGAATTAGTAAACTGGAACTCACTCCTAATCTTTAACCACTTCAGCCTCGGAAGGATTTACCCCCTTAATGACCAGGTCATTTTTTGTGATACGGCACTGCGTCGCTTTAACTGACAATTGCGCGGTCGTGCGACGTTGTACAAAAACAAAATTTCCATCCTTTTTTTCCCACAAATAGAGCTTTCTTTTGGTGGTATTTGATCACCTCTGCAGTTTTTATATTTCACACTTTAAAAAGAACAAATGTATTCATCCGTTTAGGCCAATATGCATTCTGCTGCATATTTTTGGTAAACAAAATCGCAATAAGCGTATATTGATTGGTTTGTGCAAAAGTTATAGCGTCTACAAAATAGGGGATATATTTTGGGACTTTTTTTTTTTTTATTGTTTTTACTGGTTATGGTGGTGATCTTTTTAGTGGAACTGCAACATTGTAGGGGACAAATATGACCCCAAGTGACACTTTTTGGGGACCAGTGACATTATTACATTGATCAGTGCTATAAAAATGCACTGATCAATGTATAAATGACACTGACACTAGGGGGCAATCAACGGGTTAATTGTGTTCCCTGGGAGTGTTCTAACTGTGTGGGGGTATGGCGGTCTGTGCATGTGAAACTGTGGGTGCGCGCGGGGGATCGGGGATGTAAACAAGGCGGATCCCCATTCTGACAGGGGACAACTCTGTGATCTGTTGTTTCTAGTTATCAGGAACGGCGATCTCTTTGTTGTCCCAGGCAGCCCAGCCCCCACACAGTAAGAACACACCCAGGGAACACAGTTTGTGCAGGAGAGCCGACCTGCCGCCGTATATAGAATAGAGTAATATAGGTCAGTATTGTACACTGGAATTCATAGCATGTGTATGTTGTTTAAAGAGGTGCAAATAAGTAAGCCAAGGTGAAGCCACTGCCTCCTGGATGGAAAATTTGGGTACATTTACATGAATCCAGCCTCGATTAATGTGAACTTAGTTTGTTAATCAAGAGCCCCCTCTTTGTAATATATGTGTCTTGACTACTCTGACTATAATGCTGTCTTTATGGTGACTTCAATTGGGTCTGGATGGTTCCCCATTGGGAAGTTGGTCCTTTTATTTTAAGATTATGTGTACAAGACCATTGGCTGTTTTCTGAATGTACCCTAATTTTCCATCTGAGCTGTAGTGACTTCACCTTGGCTTACTCATTTGAACCTCTATGGATAACATACACATGCTATGAATTCCAGTCTACCCTACTGGCTTATATTATTCTATTAAAGATTAGGATTGGATTCCAGTGTACTGATTCTGTCACATGTGCTACTGAAGAAGGATTTCCGAAACACATTGAGTCCACATGTGAATTGTAATCGGAATCTGTGCATATTGTGAACCCCTATGTGGAGAGTCATTTTTAATGTTGTACAATAGATTTTTAATGGTACATAATAAAAAATAAATAAGGTACACAGTTCTTCTACATGTCCACACAAAGTCCATGCCTATGTATTCTGTTCATAGTTGTACATGATTTGCTAGGATGCAAACATATAGCACACACAGTTTTTTTTTTACTGAAGGCAAATCCACTTTGCACTACAAGTGCCAACTACAAGTGCAAAGTGCACTTGAAATTGCACTGAAAGTGCACTTGGAAGTGCACTCGCTGTAGATCTGATGGGGACAAGCAAGGAAAATAAAAAAACAGCATTTTAGTTTGTACATGATTGGATAATAAAATCAGCAGAGCTTCCCCTCATTTCAGATCTACCCCTCAGATTTACAGCGACTGCGCTTCCAAGTGCACTTTCAGTGCAACTTCAAGTGCACTTTGCACTTGTAGTTTGCACTTGTAGTGCAAAGGGGATTTGCTTTTCGTAAATAACCCCCACAGTCTTGGCTTCTCTCTCACTGTCAACCAATGATCTGGGTATACCAGGGAGGACTCCTTATTTATGTTTTAATAGCTTTAGCAAATATAACATAAACCATGTGTAAAATAGACCTAATGAAGTAATTTTGATTTGTTTTTAACAAAAATTATTCCCTAAAAAATAACTCTATAGAAATACTGGCCACAAATAAAGAAAATGTAAATGTGTCAACACATCAGTTAAAATCTGATATGTAAAATATGCTTTCTCTAGGTAGTGAGACCAATATAGTGCATGATAGTGCATCATCGATCTCTGCACCTAGTAGTGAAAATTAAGGCATGAGCCTAAAGTCAATGAATTTATGAACTGATGCAAGCTAAACACTAGCATTCTTCCGAGAGCCTCCAGGAACACAGGTATGTTTCTTTATTTTCACTACTTAGTGGTTGACACCATCTATGACATTTCTATTGAATTTAAGATAGGAGAGGTGAATCGAGAAGTTATAAAATTGAGGATGCAGTTTAAAGTAAAAATTTGGTCAAAAATATTTATTAATAGAGTTTAGGGTGAAGGGTTTCAATTATTTTGCTATCTGATTCCCTATTGGAGAATCGTCCTCTTACTTTCTATTCCAGAGACACCACAACACAATTGGACTGATTTTCTAAAGGGAATGAGAATGTTCACATAATGAATTGTGTGAATATTTACTTTAGTTATCCTATTATGTAAAAAGCAAATTCCCGTTCACTTTTATTACCCAATCATGTTCAGATGAAGTAAACAAATTGATTAATCATTGTAGTGAATATTTACAACAATTTTGCTGTGCAGATTTCATACTTTTGCAAATCAGTCTCAGTGTAAGAAGAAATCTACCTAAAGTGACAGGAAATCTCATATTTTACAATCACAAAATAGGAATTCTACTCACCTCCAGTTTTTGTCAATGTATTTTTTGGATTGGTTATCACTTTGTGTTTCCTGTGACTGGGTTCTTAAAATGTGATTCTATCTCTCCATCATGGTAACAAACAGCAATAAAACTTTTTAGAAAAGTTATAACCCTTCCTTACTCTATCCAAAGTTGAAAAAGAAGTTAGTCACAATGTTACTTAAATGTTTTTAGAATATACAGTAATTCTGCTTCTTCCAGTAAATTTATCACATCCCTGCTCACTCACTGGCAACATTAGCTCAATAGCCCTGTTTTTGGAGGACCTAATAATTAACTTATAGGTTTGTCTGTTTCTAGGGTATGATCACTCAAAACATGACAGTAACCAATAAGCAGTTGCCTAACCACCTAACCACTATGCAATGAATATACAGAATGTGCAGTCTTTTCTGTATTGGTTTACTCAATGAGTCATTCTGACTTTAGCTGATATTTATTTAAAATACTTTGTCATGTTCAGGGAAAGTGTATACTTTTGTGTACCTGAGAATTAGAAAAGTTCTACTTTAGTAAACCAACTCTTAGAAGTAAATGTTTAAGTAACTTAAGAGGCAGTTTCCCATTTCCAGTTCATCACTTTTAGTAGAAACTTTGCAAATCAAAATAATATTTGTTTGGATTTGCAAGGTAACACTTTAGAGCTGGCTGAGAAGTTATGATATTTTTCATTGATGGATAAGTATGGTTACATTGTTCTAAAAAGTTGGAAAGTCTCAACGTATTGTATATAAAAATTGTGTTTACATCTACTGTATAAAAATATGATGTGACCTTGGATTGCGAGCATAGTTCATTCTGGAAACATGTTTTAATCCAAAGCACTCGTATATCAAAGCAAATGAACCCATAGGAAATAATGGAAACTCAGATAACTCTTTCCACAACCATTTATTCATATGTCCTTCAGTTTATAGTCCATATAAAAAGATTATATCAATGTGATAGGTTGTGTAACCATAAAATGTCCATCCACAAATGGAAGCCTCCACAAGAGGATTAGAAGCAAAATCCAGCAGGAGCTGTACAGAGTATAAAAGAGAAGAGAGGCACCTCTAAGTGTAGCAATATGGTTACATTTAATGAAGGTACAACATTTAGCAACTCACATGGTTGATGATTAAAAGAGTCACATGTAAGTAGGGATGAGCTTCGAGTTCGAGTCGAACTCATGTTCGACTCAAACATTGCCTGTTCGCCCGTTCGCCGAACAACGAACAAATTGGGGTGTTCGCGGCAAATTCGAAAAATCTATGGGAGAAATCTAAAGTGCTAATTATAAAGGCTTATATGCAAGTTATTGTCCTAAAAAGTGTTTGGGGACCTGGGTCCTGCCCCAGGGGACATGTATCAATGCAAAAAGAAGTTTTAAAAACGGCAGTTTTTTCGGGAGCAGTGATTTTAATAATGCTCAAAATGAAAAAATAAAAGTGAAATATTCCTTTAAATTTCGTACCTGGGGGATGTGTATGATATGCATGCAAAGTGGCGCATGTTTCCCGTGCTTAGAACTGTCCCTGCAAAAAATTTCATTTTTGAAAGAAAAAAATGCATTTAAAACTCACTTGCGGCTATTAATGAATTGTCGGCTCCCGGCAATACATACAAAAGTCATTGATAAAAAAAAAAAAAAGCGTGGGGGTTCCCCAGAATTCAATTACCAGGCCCTTCAGGTCTGGAATGGATATTAAGGGGAACCCCGCCGCAAATTAAAAACAAAATTGACGTGGGGTTCCCCCAAATATCCATTCCAGGCCCTTCAGATCTGGCATGGATTTTAAGGGGAACTCCACCCCAAATTTAAAATAAAAATGGCGTGGAGTCCCCCTAAAAATCCATACCAGACCCCTTATCCGAGCACGCAACCTGGCCGGCCGCAGGGGAAAAGGGGGGGACGAGAGAGCGGCCCCCCCCTCTCTCCTGAACCGTACCAGGCCACATGCCCTCAACATGGGGAGGATGTCCCCATGTTGATGGGGACAAGGGCCTCATCCCCACAACCCTTGCCCGGTGGTTGTGGGGGTCTGCGGGCGGGGGGCTTATCGGATTCTGGAAGACCCCTTTAAACAAAGGGGACCCCCAGATCCCGCCCCCCCCCCCTATGTGAATTGGTAAGGGGTACATTGTACCCCTACCATTTCATGAAGAAAGCGTAAAAAAAATGTTTAAAAAAACACACAAACACCTTGAAAAAGTCCTTTATTAAAAAAAAAAAAAAAACATTCCAGCAGTGAAATCCAGTGTCCCGCGGCGATCCCGATGTCCAGCGCTGTCCTTCATTGGTTGTGCCTGAGCGGACCTGATGGGGAACTCCCTCTCAGTATTTTAAATGTATAGACCCGCCCCTTCTAAAGTTCCCCATCAGGTCTGCTCAGCGGACCAGATGCGGAACATGAGAAGGGGCGGGTCTATACATGTATTACCAAAGTGAGAGCAGTTCCCCATCAGGTCCGCCCCCTCGGTATGTCGGACCCGCCTACGTCATTGGCTTGAGCGGGGAACTTCCTTCACTGTGTAATTTAAATTTAATTAATTTAATTAATTTAATTTGTACTTTAATATTCTTGGATCTATTGGTGTCTACTGGAGGAGTATATATAAAGTCCTATTGTCTATATTGTTGATATACTTTTTCTCTGCTAGTCTTTGAAGGTACTTTAGGATAGACCCAATCTTGGCAGACAATCCGCTTCTCCAAAAAGTCACTGCTACAGCCATTATTACTATAAGGTGGTCTGACCATGACCACACTTCAATCTCTCTACAACTGCAGGACTCTGGTACTGTGCTAACTACACTTCTTTGGTGCTCTCACTCACATCTTCTACAATCTGAAGATTCTAGAGCAGCCATAGAGAAGCACTTAATTGAGCATTTTGATACTGATGCTTTATCTGTAGACAATCTATTTATGGTATGGAATGCCCATAAGGCATTCATTGGGGTATACTCATTAAGTCAGGAGCATGGGAAAAGATGAAGAGGCAGCAGCACTTAGACAAGCTACTCACTGAAATCAAATCCCTAGAACTCCCTAGAACTACCCAACTCTGACATGATCTCCGTTTTTAGTCTTTACTACAGCTCCTTGTACAACCTGAAGGAGGATGATACAATCTCTCAACCATCTGTAAAAGATACAATATCTCACAAAAGTGAGTACACCCCTCACATTTTTGTAAATATTTTATTATATCTTTTCATGTGACAACACTGAAGAAATTACACTTTGCTACAATGTAAAGTAGTGAGTGTACAGCTTGTATAACAGTGTAATTGTGCTGTCCCCTCTAAATAACTCAACACAGCCATTAATGTCTAAACCACTGGCAACAAAAGTGAGTACACCCTTAAGTGAAAATGTCCAAATTTGGCCCAATTAGCCATTTTCTCTCCCGGGTGTCATGTGACTCGTTAGTGTTACAAGGTCTCAGGTGTGAATGGGGAGCAGGTGTATTAAATTTGGAATTATCGCTCTCACACTTTCATACTGGTCACTGGAAGTTCAACATGGCACCTCATGACAAATAACTCTCTGAGGAACTGAAAAAAATAATTGTTTCTCTACATAAATATGGCATAGGCTATAAGAAGATTGCCAAGACCCTGAAACTGAGCTGCAGCATGGTGGCCAAGACCATACAGTGGTTTAATAGGACAGGTTCCACTCAGAACAGGCCTCGCCATGGTCGACCAAAGAAGTTGAGTGCATGTGTTCAGCATCATATCCAGAGGTTGTCTTTGCAAAATAGACGTATAAGTGCTTCCAGCATTGCTGCAGAGGTTGAAGGGGTGAGAGGTCAGCCTGTCAGTGCTCAGACCATATGCTGCACACTGCATCAAATTGGTCTGCATGGCTGTCATGGCAGAAGGAAGCATGGATTACTGGAACCATGTCCTGTGGTCTGATGAGACCAAGATAAACTTATTTGGTTCAGATGATGTGAAGCGTGTGTGGCAGCAACCAGGTGAGGAGTACAAAGACAAGTGTGTCTTGCCTATAGTCAAACATGGTGGTGAGAGTGTCATGGTCTGGGGATGCACGAGTGCTGTCGGCACTGGGGAGCTACAGTTCATTGAGGGAACCATGAATGCCAACATGTACTGTGACATACTTTTTTTTTTTATTATTATTTATAACAGAGAGACCGGTCTGTATGGACCAATACAGTATAGTACATTAGGCACATGTCAGTACAGGCAAGGTTACATTGTCTTACAATACATAGAGACATTAACTTCACAAGGTAGTAATGTGCGGTCCGTTGCCCAAGACCCCCTAGGGGGTACCTGCATACCTATGTGGGAACGCGTGTGCTAGAGGGTAGTATGTGTGGACGTCTCATACGATGCCCCGGTGTAGAACCCAACAATCCTCAACACAGAGGGCAACAGGGATTCCCACACCAGGGGCCTTTCGGATTGTTTGGTCCTACAGGGCCAGCCTCCCATCCATTTTTCAAAATATTAGAGAAGAGAAATCCGAAAAATACAGATATAGAGATAGAAAAGGTAGGGAAATAAAGTAAGGAAGCCGGAAAAGGGGGGGGTGGGAGAGAAAGAAGGGGGGGGACTGTGAGTGCGAGCAAGGATGTGATAGGGGGGGACCCATCGTCTGGTTGAATCTACAGCAAATCAGTATCGGAATCAGTAGGCCGAAGCGGGTGGTTGCAAGTTGGTCTAAGTGACTGTCCCGTCCACCCCTCTAAGCCTTTGACCTTCCACTGAGTATTTGAACACATTCCACAGCTGCCAGGTCTTTTTAAATGTCTCATGTCTCTCTTGGCTGGTGAGGATCAGGTCTTCCAACTGCCAGATGTCGTCAACTTTCTTAAGCCAAAGGGAAATGGACGGTGGGTGTGGTGATTTCCAGTGAAGTGGGATGCAGGCCTTGGCTGCATCCAACAGATGCCGCACTACCGATTTTTTGTAGACTCGCGACGGCGTGTCCGTCGCGTGGAGTAAAACGTAAGCCGGGTCGTCTGGCACAACACGTTCAGTGAATTCCTGGTTATCCGCCGGACTTTGCCCCAGAAATTCCGTAGTCGGGGGCAGGACCAGAAAATATGTAAGAGCGTACCTTTCTCCTCTCGGCATCTCCAGCAAAGGTCCGAAGAGGTTGGGAAGAGAGTATGCAGCAGGGCGGGGGTCTTGTACCACCTAGTGAGGATTTTATAATTTGTCTCTTGAAATCTAGAGCACAGAGAGGATTCATGGGTGAAGTGGAGTATATGCTGTTTCTTCCCGTCGGTAAAATGGCAGTTCAGGTCTCTTTCCCATTTAATCAGGCATGGTATTGGGCTGTCAACGGGGGGTGTAATCAACATGTCATACGTCAGGGATAGGGTATGGGGGATCATCCCCGTCTCTGTGCAGAGCTCTTCCAGTATTGTGGGCGGAGAGCGCATGGTGTCAGGGGGGGTGGCAAGCCACTCAAGAAGTGACTGAGCTGGTAAGCTCGCATGAAGTCTAGTCTATACGGGCCTGTGGGGTCTAAGAGCTCCGCAGTTGTCTTCCATTTTCCCATATAGCTAAAGTGGGGCGCCTGATAGTATCCCGCTTCCCTTAAATCGAGGAACCTCCTATCATGTATGCCCGGTGTGAATTGAGGTTGTCCTAGCACGGGTCTCAGCGGGGAGTCATGAGTCGAGAGCAAGGGCTTTGACAACATTTGTGAGCAAATTCTAACGGTGGTGCCTATCAGCGGGTGACGTTTAAGCTCCGGGGGTAAGGCTGCGTGGCACCATGGGGCTCTATGAAGGGGCACAACACTCTGTGCCTGCTCAATTTGCGTCCAAAGCTTGGTGTGCGCATGTCGGCACCAATCAAGGAGCCTGCTGAGATGGGTTGCTTGATAATAAATGCGGATGTCCGGCATGGCCAAGCTTCCATGTAGCTTTGGGAGCGATAGTGTTTTCCTGTTAAGGCGAGGGCTCTCCCCTGCCCGAAGGAATCAAGTGAAGGCTGAGTGGATCTGTTTAAAAAAGGCTCCCGGTATCGAGATTGGGAGAGCCTGTAGGATATAGAGGAATTTGGCCAATATTGACATCTTAAGGATGTTACAGCGGCCCAGCCATGAATGGAGGCCACTGTCCCATTGGTCCAGGAACTTTTGCATCGTCGCCAGAAGCGGTGGAAAATTAAGCTTAAATAGGCGGGAAAGCGACGCAGGTATATAGGTACCCAGATACTTCAATGCTTCGCCTGTCCTTTTCAGGTTGAAACTATCTCTAAAGCCCCGTACACACAGTCGGACTTCCATCGGACTTTTCCGTGGTTTTTTGTCCGAACGGAGTTGGTTGGGAACACCCATAGCATACACACGCTTGGACTTTTCTGCAAACTTTCTTAAAACTTCTTACAACATCACGTGTTTTTTCTGCTCTTTTCTGATCTTTACTGCCACCCTTTGGTCAACTTCTGCTATTGTTGTTTGATTTTAACATTAGTTGTTTTGTCCATCGGACTAAAGTCCGATGGTTTTCTGTACACACGGTCGGACTTTGCTCCATCGGACTTTTGTTGGGCAAAAGTTTGTCCATTTGCAGACCCAACTTTTGTCCGATGAAATCCAAAACCAAACAAAAAAAGTTTTTCCGATGGAGCGTACACACGGTCGGATTGTTGGTCCAACTTGCTCAAAACGAAGTTTGTTGGGCAAAAGTCCGACCGTGTGTACGGGGCTTAAGCCTCATCAGTTGGTGTTGAGGGATCCCCACCCCCATGGCCTCCGATTTGGAGAGGTTGATCTTTAGGTAGGACAGTTGTCCATACGTGTGGAACTCACGTAGGAGGCACAGAAGTGAGACGGAGGATTTCGTGAGCTTGAACATCAGGTCATCAGCATAGGCCGACACTTTATGTTGCGTACCATTGGTAGTTACACCGGCGATGTCAGGGTTTTGTCGGACGTGACATAGAAAGGGTTCCAGGGTTAGAGCGAAAAGCAGGGGCGATAAAGGGCAACCCTGTCTTGTCCCATTAGTTACCGGGAACGACTCCGACAGGACGCCATTCGCTCTAACCCTGGCCGTCGGGTTCAAATAAACCGCCGCCACCCACTTCATCATCTGGTCCCCCAGGCCTACGTATTTCAGTGTCGCAAACATAAACCCCAGTCCACTCGGTCAAACGCCTTCTCTGCGTCTGTCCCCAGCAGCACGCATGGTGTCTTGCTGCTGACCGCTATATGCAGCAAGTTAAGGACTTTGGTGGTATTATCCCTTGCCTCCCTGGTTGGGACAAAGCCCACTTGGTCCAGGTGAATTAGGTGGGGTAGGTGTTGTTGTAGTATGGATGTCAGGATTTTGGTGAACAATTTAAGGCCAACGTTTAGAAGGGATATGGGGCGATAACTCATGCACTGAGATGGGTCTTTACCCTCTTTCGGTATAACCGAGATCTGTGCTTGTAATGTGGTGTTGTTAAAGGATTTCCCAGTGCCCAGGGCATTATAAAGTCTCACCATATGTTAGCCCAATGAGGGGAAGAGGGACCTATAGTATTGGGTGGTGAAGCCATCCGGGCCCGGGGGGCCTTGCCTGGTTTTGTACCTTTAAGAGCAAGTTGGAGTAAAGTAATGGGCTCCTCCAAGGTTTCCCGGGTGTCCGTCGGCAGTGTAGGCATGAGAGACCGGTCTGGATAGGCCGACGTGGGGTCATGTGCGGTACTAGGCGCGTGCAGGTTGCACAGAGAACTGTAAAAGGATCTAAATTCCTGTGTAATTAGGTGGGGCAGAGACGCTTTCTGTCCGGAGGGGAAGATGACATGCGGTATATAGGACGCCAACCGTTGTGATCTTAGGGTCTGGGCTAAGAGCCTGCCACATTTGTTGCCCCGACTCGTATACCTTCCTACAGCAGATCTGCATCTCTGCTTTGGCCTTAAATTGTAGGATATCCGTGATCTGTCGCCTGACCGTGTCTAGCTCCGTCTCAAGTTGTCTAGTCAGGCTTCCAAGGCCTGCAGGTTGACCAGGAGTAACGTTAGTTGTGCAGTCCGCGCCCGCTTTAATCTAGCCCCGTGCTTTATGAGCATCCCCCTAATCACGGCTTTGTGCGCTTCCCACACTAGTCCAGGGTCGCTGTCCGTCGTAGCATTAGTGTCAAAGTAGTGGCCCACCTCGGCGGTCACCTCCGCTAAAACCTCAGGCTCCTGCAGAAGACTCTCATTGAGTCTCCAAACCGGGTGTTGTTCTGTTAGGGCGTCCGATAGCGCATACTTCATTCCTATCGGGGCGTGGTCCGACCACATAATTGATCCAATTGAGGTGGCCTTAACCGCGTGCAGTTGTCCGTGGGGCACTAGGAAATAATCGACGCGCGAGTACGACTGGTGTGGCTTTGAGTAGAAGGAGTAGTCAAGTTCCCCGGGGTGGAAAAGTCTCCAGGTGTCAACTAACTGTGCGGCGTGGAGTGTCGAGCCTATTCGTATACGAACGTCACGTGAGGTGGAAGATGTGTCGGCGGAGGTGTCCTCCGATGGTGATAGGGGTATATTCAAGTCACCCCCTATAATGAGCTGGCCCTCCGAGTATCGCATAAGGTTGTCAATATGTCTCTTAAGGAATGTGTCCTGGTGGGTGTTGGGAGTATACAGATTTGCCAGTGTCACCTTTCTGTCCCCAATTAGGCCCTTCAGAAATAGAAAGTGGCCCTCTTTATCTGTTTGAACATCTACCAGTTTCCAAGGGACTCTGGCGGAGATAAGGATGGACACCCCCCTGGATTTGGCCTGCGTGTAGGCAGAGTGGTAGGCCAGGGGATATAGTCTGTTCTTGAGCAGTGGCAATTTAGGGTCCCTGAAATGCATTTCCTGTAGCATGATTATATCTACTCTCGAGTGACGCATGTCGTGGACTAGCATCCACCGCTTCTCCGGGGTGTTTAGACCCTTGACATTCAGGAACATGATATTAAGCACGTCCATGCTTACAACTCACAAAAAAGGGGTGGGAGGGGGAGAGAAGGGGCGAGAAGGGAAACGTGGGGGTGTGGAAGAAGAAGAGGGCACAGACATAGATACTAAGGGTAGAAAACACAGACTAAAGGGTAGATAGAGAAAGAAATAAAGAGCTGTCCCTAGGCAGACAGCAGTAAAAGGTGTCTAAGATAGCCTAACTGGCAATGGCACTCGCCGGAGGGTCCTAAAAAGAAAACCTCCGGGGTATTGAGCGCCGACCTAATTGGGGTAGTGGGTGTACAGGTCCGAGGTGTAAACTGCCCGCCCTGCCCCCTCCGTATGTTTGCTGAAAAAGGCAAATACCGGCAATGTATAACATTGAACTCAAGATTTGCAGTCTAACGGACCACAGCAGCAACAAGTGAAACATGACATTAGCAGCCAGCTGTAAAAGTGCAAAGGTTAAACTTCAGGACAGTCAACTTGTATCCATCCCCGCCTCAAAGCATGTAAAACTCAAACTGCCCCCCCCCCCTCACGGGATAGTAGTCATGTAGTGGTGGTCTACCCCCGCAGATTGGCGTGGTCCCCGCCTGATGTGTGGCGGCTCTTGTGGCTCCCAGCAGGCTGAAAGTGATCACAGTCCCAGCAGCCCTAAGGCGATGAGACCACATCCCGGACTGAAGAGTAAAGTGCAAAGCCCCCCCCTCCACCCAAAACCCCCCCACCCAAACAACAGCACAAGCCCCCAGCGGTACCATAGTGGCTACCTCCATCGTCCCCTTTTCCCAGATATGGGCAAGATTGGCAGTCCTGTTCCACCTCCTTCGTAGCATAACTGGGGGGGGGTGGGAACAACATGTCTCCTCTGGTCCCCCCTGAGCACTTAAGTCTCTAGTGGAATTGCTGCCACACTCCCGTGAAAAAAGAGGGGGGGGACAAGTGAGCCCTCAAGCCATGGTGTTTCTGTCCTGTCCAAGCAAGGCCGCAGTCTCATGTAGGGGTTACAATGTTGGGCAGCTGAGTGGCTCGCACGGCTTTCGCCGGACACCCGGGGTGCGGGGAGGAAACAAGGCACCAGGTTCCCCCCGCGGTCCACGGGTGGAACAATAGTCCCATAGACCACCTCAGGAGGCAGGGGGGGCCAAGGGCACAGTTCAGGAACATCAGCGGGCCACAGTTCCTACTCAGCCGGGGTCTGAGAGCTATATCGTGTGCCGGGGGGGTGTCAGGGGGGATGCGGCCGGCAGTCTCACCTAAAAGGGCAGAGAGGATGGAGTCAGAAGTTGGAGAATATGGCCTGTGGCCTACTCACGTGGTCCCTCCCGGGATGCAGATCGGTTCCTCCGGCGACCCCGCTGTTGGTGGGGCGGAAGGGGGCCACGCTGTGCAGAGAGGCCCGAACATCCAGGAGGACAGGAAGATCCGCCGCGGTCTGCAGGGTGAAGGTGTTGGAATCTCTCCGGAAGGACACAGAAAGCGGGTATCCACAGCGGTAGGTAAGTCCTTTCTGCTTGGCTAGATCCAGAAGGAGACGCAGCAGGGCTCTGCGGCGTAGCGTCGCCCTGGAGAGGTCAGGGAGAATCCTCACAGGGACGCCCGCCACCTCCACATCTCCATGATCCCAGGTCCAACGCAGGATTGCCTCTTTCTGGGTGTAGCGGTGAAGCCTGCAAATTACGTCACACGGCCTACTAGGATCCGTAGGCCTAGGACCTAGGGCCCTGTCCAGCACGATCTCTGCCTCTGGCTCCATCAGAACCATCCGGAACAGCTCCTCCCCCGATTCCCCAAGGCTCTCCATGTCCGAGCTCTCTGGTAAACCTTGTATCCGCAAATTATTGCAGCGGCTCCGGTCCTCAATGTCCTCCAGGTGGAGCTGTAGGTCAATGGCGGTCTCTCGGTGCTGGTCTCTGGATTGTTCCAGTGCCGCCACCCTGACTTCCAGGGACATTACTGAGGTCTCCCCTGAGATCACTCGCTCCGCTAGCGTAGAAACTTCCCCCCGAACCTCCTGGATGTCCCGCCTGTGCATCTCCTCGAGGCGGAGGATCAGGGACTCGATGTCCGTCCGGGTCGGAAAGGCCTCTATGTCTGCTCGCGTGGGGAGGACCATCAGTGGGGCCCAGATGTCGTGTTCCTGCATATCGGCATCAGGCTGCGGGTCCGCTGACATCCCCGGATCGTGATGTGCCTCAGGTGGTCCAGCTGCGGAGTCAGGTAAGGTGCCACTCGTGGATAGCGGTTGGGCCTTCTGTGCAGATCCCCACGTTGAGCCTTGTGGTGCCATCGCTTTAGCTCTGGGGGAATCGTCTTGCAGGAGCTTAAAATACCTGCAAATTTCACTCTGGTTCTTCCCTGAGGGGGTCCCCCATGTAGTTGCCCTGGTGCTATACTTTTTAGCCGAGTACATACCGGTAAATCACCGTATTTTGCCGGTTTTGGAGGGCTCAGGCCGGGATCTCAAAGAGAAAGCAGCCTCACTCAGCCATGTCCAGGCCACACCCCGTACTGTGACATACTTAAGCAGAGCATGATCCCCTCCCTTCGGAAGAATGAGCAGCAGGGCAGTATTCCAACATAACGACCCCAAACACACCTCCAAGACAGCCACTGCCTTGCTAAAGAAGCTGAGGGTAAAGGTGATGGACTGGCCAAGCATGTCTCCAGACCTAAACCCTTGTAAGAGTCCAGGACTTACTACGCATGCACCAATGGCTCGTTGCCGCAAGAGAAAATCCGTGCCAACTGAGCATGCGCCATAGACGCCTTAGTGCGCCAACCCACACCTGCGCAAAAGACCTGATGGAAAAAGGCAGGAAAATGCCCAGGAAGCACACCGGAAGTGACCTCAACCTGATGGAAAAAGGGCGAGAAAATGCCCAGGAGGCGCACAGGAAGTGCCCAGCCCAGACACTGCCAAATTGCTGGATTATCTTCAGTCCCCCCTTGTTCCTGTGCTAGTGTGTGATCTGTCTGAACTTGTTGTGACCTGGAAACCTATTTGACTATTCTTGATTGCTGCTTGCCTTTGACCTCGGATTTGTACGTTAACCATTCTACTTCTTTGCCACTTTTTTACTCTGCTGCCAGATTGGAACCGTCCCCGGCTTGGATCTCGACCATTTTTCTTCTGATTAACCCACTTCGTTGCCAGAGTGAACTTGACCTTGGCTCGGATCTCGGCTCAAGGCTTGCAGGGTGCTCCGACACCCTGGCACCCGTGCCACTCGGTGTCCACCAAGTCTCTGTCTCCATCTCCAGAGGCTTCAAGGACCCGAGGTGCAAGGGAGGCCTCCCCACTACTTTGGTCTCACCTCAGGTACGTGGCTCCCATGACAACCCTATTGAGAATCTGTGGGGCATCAAACGGAAGGTCTCTAACATCCACCAGCTCCGTGATGTCGTCATGGAGGAGTGAAAGAGGACTCCAGTGGCAACCTGTGAAGCTCTGGTGAATTCCATGCCCAAGAGGGTTAAGGCAGTGCTGGAAAATAATGGTGGCGACACAAAATATTGACTCTTTGGCCCAATTTGGACATTTTCACTTAGGTGATGTTTATGCAAATGGAGAGCACTATGTATTTTCTTTGCATCTTTACATGACCCAATTTTTACATACGAGTGATCTTGTAGGCCATTAAGTGACTGAGGAGTCTGAGTGAAGGACCTTATGTGAAGATATTACCTCTCATCTTTACCATTACCCTAGTTCAGGGACAGCGTGAATGACCTTCTGTTTGTTCAGAGGTTCGTTCGTTCAGGTGAGCGGTTTGCACTTCTGGTGAAGGAGACACTTATATGGATGCACAGTGATTATTTTGAGCACCCTATTCACTGCCTAAGGAATCTTCTTCTTCTGGTGTCCTTCACTATCAACATCCTCTGGCCTCAACTTGATATTTATTTTTGGACTTGTTCAAACCCCAAGGGGTTTTTTAACAGCGAAAAGGGGTTGAATTGATCAAAAGAGGTAACTGTTTGTAAAAAAAAAAATTATTGCCATATGAAATTCCAATAGTGCGTATGAATTAAAATATGAGCTCTGGCTATACAATACAAAACACATTTCATCATAAATAGCGATGTAGTGGAGCAAAAATTACATTACAGAATGCCAGGCACATATTTACATTAAGAAACTAAAAATTAAGAAACTAAAAATTCAAAGCATTTCATAGTGCACACACGTTTATGTACACGGTAATGGTATATTTACCGCTAAAAGATGAAATTGGGACAGAGATCATATAACCAGAAAATTTTAAGAAATTGGATAGTCCCGATGGATCCACAATCAATCCTCATCCTCCCAGGATGGAATCCAGTCCAAAACAGCTTGCAAGAAGCCACACTCTTGAAGTCTCCAGAGGAAGAAACAAATGGCACCTGCAGTATGATTCCCAATGATGATAATAAATTAATATATGTTATATGATCAAACCTTGAGGGTACTGAGAGAATGGTAGAATGCCAGACTAACAATATGTTTTTTTATATATATATGCTATTCATACAGTTTTTTTTTAAATGCCTTTGGTCATAGAGTTGCAGAGTTCTGAGCTTATTGTATCCCCTGCAGTCCCCGATGGGATCTATATTGCTATTTTGTCTACATATGGCACTTTTTTCAGCGGGAACGTGGGGGAGTGCAGTTCCGGCACCTCCTGGACTGACTGTATGTAATGGCAAGGGGTGCTGGAGTGTGCTGCAGGGTATTTATGCTCACTGCTGGGGATCTATTTTTGCAGGGGAGGTCTATTGTTGCTGGTGGGGGACCTATTGTTGCTGGGGGGGTTTGTTGATGGCAGCCAGAGAGTCTATTAATGCTGGCTGTGCGGAGATCTGTTGATGCTGCCGGAAGTCTATTGTTGCTGGCAGGGAAATTTTGTTGTGGGTGGTCCATTGTTGTTAGGGGGATCTATTGTTGCTGGCTGCAGGGGATCTATTTTACTGCTTTTCTTGTACAGGGGCGGAGGCTATAGCCGCATGAAAAAACAAAAGTAAAATACGAGATTTAGAATCCATTCGAAGCACAATAACACTCTGCTCTGCTCTTTGCTTCTCCCTCACCGTGCTGAACCCTCTCAAAATGGTGTACAGGGGCGGAGGCTATAGCCGCATGTAAAAAACGAAAGTAAAATACGAGATTTTGAAAATGTTACAAATAACCGCAATGTATTTAGAAAAGTACAAATCCATTCGAAGCACATTAGGCATAATAGGCAGCGTCGTTGTGAGAGAGACATGGAAAATTACGAATCAACGAACCCAAAAAAAGTTACGAAAGTAGGAGTGTTGTCCAGAATCAAAGAAAAACAACGTACCCTACCGAAAGTACGAATTATAAACCAACTAAAAATTCAACGAAAAATGACGCTTGCGAAAATACTAATTAGTCCGAACACGAAAAATCCTGTCTAGCAAAATTACGAATCATTACGAATCAACAGGACCGAAAAGAAACAAACCGAAACTAAACTAATTTTTCCGTTGTGCACAAAAAACGAACCGAAACGAAACAAATTTTTCCGTTGTGCACAAGTCTAACAGAGTGTATATATTACCGTATTTATCGGCGTATAACACGCACCCCAAGTTTAGGAGGGAATTTTAAGGAAAAAAACTTTTAGGAGGGAAATTCAAGGAAAAAAACTTACATTTAAATGCAGCCTTGTCCATCATTGCAGCCTTGCCCAGTGTCCATCTGCAGCCTTGCCCAGTGTCCATCTGCAGCCTTGCCCAGTGTCCATCTGCAGCCTTGCCCAGTGTCCATCATTGCAGCCTTGCCCAGTGTCCATCTGCAGCCTTGCCCAGTGCCTTTGAAGCCTTGCCCAGTGCCTTTGCAGCCTTGCCCAGTGCTTTGCAGCCTTGCCAGTCTCGGCGATTTTTAAAATTGGCGCCGATTTCTGTGTGGAGAGGAGCGAGCGGGGCCGAGTGTACTTTGGCTAGACTCGGCTCCTCTCGCAGTCCCGCCCACCTCCACTGACTGCGCCGCTGACATACAGAAAGCCGAGTGTACTTCGGCAAGACTCAGCTCTGCTCACAGTCAGGGGCGGGACTGCGAGAGGAGCTGAGACTAGCCGAAGTACACTCGGCTTTCTGTATGTCAGCGGCGCAGTCAGAGATGGGTGGGACTGCGAGAGGAGCCGAGTAAAGCCGAGTGTACTTCGGCTTCGTGTATCTCGGCTCCTCTCGCTCGTTTCAGCGAGGGGATCGGCGGAGGATCGGCGTATAACACGCACCCACGATTTTCCCCTAATTTTAAGGGGAAAAAATTGCGTGTTATACGCCGATAAATACGGTAATTAGTGGATAGTAAAGGGCATGAATATGGGACTGGGAATACTATATGCATATTGGTATTATCTACTATGTTAATAGCTTCCCTCTAAAATAATTTTAATATTTTTATGTATTTAATGAAATTGTGGTTTTAGGCCTCATTCATGTGGGCATTGACACCTGTAGGCTGGAAATTTAGCTTATGAGGTTTAAGGGTTTATGAGGCTTGAACTTAGTAATTCAGAGAAGCCACACCTGATAAGGCAGAGGTAGTTGGGCAAGTGATCTGCAGCCAGGTGAATGGCCCTTCACTGTCAGAACCTCTATGCAAGCACTTGAACAGAAGCCTAATGCCATGCAGCTTCTCTGAAAGTCCCAACTACTGTGGGGAGCACCTCCCTGATTACTATCAGAGTACTTTGGTTTCATTGGGGTGCCCCCCTGCCCCCCCTCCTCATGTCCTCAGGCCTTAGATCCTTCAAGCTGTTTGCCCATGTTACCAGAGCTACACTGGAATTCACTGTTTATAAAGTTTAATTAGAAGTATTTATGTTTGAAGCTATTAAGTAAAGTAGTAATTCTTATCTAGGCTCTGTTGTTAAAGAGTCTTTGAGAGACTATACTTTACATCTACATGTTACCCTGACTATGCAACAGAGACATTGCTTTGAAAAGTCCATGGTTATGCAGCATTCATAATCAGTTTTGTATTATTCTGCAGTGTATGGTATGCATACTGTGCATGACCCTGAACCTGTTTTTTGGCACCTGTTTAGGAAACTGCAAAATACAGTTACTCCCTGTCTGATCATTCAGCCAATTACCTATTCTGTTTAAACACTATAATAATGGGGTTTCTTTTTACCATTTTCCATGTGAGGAGACAGCACCAGTAAGCAGCTTTGAAACAGACAGCCTGCCTAGAATACCTAAAGTGATTCATAAGCATGTTTGACCAAACTTAGCTGTGAGGTCACATGCTCAGAGGTGAGCAGCCATTACCTGAGGGTGGGGAGCACCAGAGTGTGAACACCGTAGCAAGCTGTTTGTCACATTTTTTTTAAGTTACTAAATATATATCAAAATAACTTTATATCAACTACATTGGATGGATTTTCCATCTTGAATTAGAATATCACTGTTTTATGCACTACAGCACTTTATGATTTACGTTTGTGGCACTATAATTTTATGAATTATCTATTTATTCTATCCTACTGTGTGGCACTATATATATATATTTGATTTATTTGCATGTTTTCATATAGTATAATAATTTACATTAATATATATTTACAGCGGTGTGTGACATATATTACAGTATAATTTACAGATAAAATATATTTCATTAATTTTAATTTGGGAAGATGTTGGGTGAGATAGCGCAGCACATTCATTTAATTTAATATTATATGTAGATAGTAACAGATCTCAATAGGTGGAAGGGGTGTGACAATGCTTGACTTTTACAAAAAAAAATTATGTTTTTAGCTACCATACCTTTATTTCCATATATAGTAAACATTTAACATTCGGCGTTTGTGTATCCCATGCATAATCTATTCACAATAAAGTGTACATGTTTTAAAAGACTATAGTTTACCCTAAAAAATATATTATTAGGTTTAAAAAAATTCTTATGGCTTTATTTTAGCATATTTGCATAATAAGTATGTGACAATTAATAGGTACAAACATTCAATAAACGTAATGCTTCCTGAAACTTTTTTCCTGAATACGGAAAAGCTTATAATCTCACCTCTTAAATAACATTGTAGGGTTTCCCAGACAGTAGTAAAGAAAAGGACGGAGTCTCTAGTGATTTCATAAAGTATCTGTAGAAACATTAATTGAACCCTGATTTATTATTCACTTAACATTGTGTTGTTTCTTCCCCTTTCCTTTACAATTTATAGGATACTGTTAATTATAAAGGAAGTATAAATGTAGTTAAGTGGGACATTCTATAGACCAAGTCAAATAAAAGGCAAATGGGTGGGATTTTGTCCATTAGTTACTTGCTTATTTACTTTTTAATTTATCTTTTTTTATAGTATTCAGCATGGCTAAATGTTTAATGTTGTTCTGCCAGTTTTTGGGTACCTGATCAATTCAAGAGTACAATGAATCAATGTTACTAACAATTCTAAATATAATTCTGGGAATGGTAAAGTAAACAAAATACTTAAAATCCATTTTTAAGTTTTTATTTTGCATTTCATAACCGTGGCATAACAATAGCTATAGCAAACACATGGGTCTGAGGGTAGAAAAAGTGGTCCATTAGGTTGTTGAGGCAAATTAAACATACAACATTTTCATTTATGTTTTATTTGCTATAGTGTAGTGAATGGGTAAAACTTCTGTCAAGTTTTTTTTATGTCTCTGTCCCACTAGGGAGATTTACCCTCACTCCCTGTCCTGCACACACATGTAGGTAGGTGAAATTTCTCCAAAGTGTCAGCTGTCACCAGAACAAGGGTCCCCACTGGTGAGGATATTCTCCCTTTATTCCTGTTTTACTGACAACTTAAAACGTGGGTTTTTTGCCTCACTTTCAGTCCCAGTGACAGTGATAATCAGGACAAATAGATTCAATCTACCTAGTGAAGACACTAGTAGTAGACAGCATTAAAAACTGAAAGTGGTTTTACAACATCACACTATCCAAAACAAACAAAAAATATTTTGTCTTTAGATACTCTTTAAGCGTTTTTGGAGCACTGAAAGTATACCAATAGCTGTACACCCAGTGCCCTCTAAAAGTGTGAATTGTAAGTAAAAGAGCATACACCTCTATGAACTTAACCCCTTATAAGCCAGTATATTTTTGAAAGTACAGTACATGCTTTCCTGGACAGATGAGGTTTTTAGTTCAGAGAAAAGACAGCTTTTTGTTATAATAATTTAAACTTTTTAATGAATATCAATATAGCTGCTACAACTATTTTTTTTTCTTATTTTTACTGATTACTAGACTATCTTGTTCAGCACTTGCTTGCTGTAGTATTGTGAGTGATCACAATTGACAATAGGGCCCTGAGATCCAAGATGCTTGTCTTATTCTCCCTGACAACATATATCTACAGCACTAGTCCCTAGTAGTGTAGTGACTATAATAACATCTCTCTTGCTACCTGTCATTGATTTGAACATATCATACAGTATGTTAACATCAATGACAGTATTGTTGACACTGTTGGATTCCACTTGACAAGATCACCAGGATTTCCATCAAAGTTTTGAAATGGGGTCCCATGATCTGTAGTTATGACCCTGTTTTATGGTGTATAATTCTGTTAAAGTATAATCGCTAAAGTATGATAGCATAAAAAAATTAAAATAAATAAAACTTAAACATACTAATGCAAAGATGACTCACTTTGTAAGCAAGACATTTTTCCAAGCTTGGATACATTTCATTTAGATTATTGGGGATTACATACATCCTTTGTGAAAGAAATCAAATATGTCATTCTAAAGATAAAGGAATTTAGGTGTCCACAGTATCAAATCTTTGAATCGCTACAATAAGCTTGGGAATGTTTGAAAGTACTCCAGGAAACTTGAAACATGATACAAAATAGTAGAGGAAACCTACAAAGTGCTTATGGAAAAATAAACTTGTCCCGGCCGAGTGTACACACGCTCATTTCAAAGAACCCGCGGTTCTTTCAATGGAGCGTACGCGGTGACGTCATCGAATACGATGAGCATGCGCTCGTCACATTCGATGCCGTCGCCGCCATCTTGGTTCACCCTACCTATGCCTAGGAAGCTACCACGCATGCATCGAAGTCATTTCGAGCATGCGCGGGCTTCCCGGCGAACAGGTAAGTGTACACACACTCAATTTTCTCGTCGAGAAACAGGCTGACGAGAATCTCGACGAGAAAATAGAGAGCAGGTTCTCTATTTTCTCGTTGAGATTCTTGTCGCTTTTCTTGACGAGAAACCATACACACGAACGAATTTCTCGGCAAGAAATCTCTGCCAGCAAGTTTCTTGCTGGTTCTTGCCGAGAGACTCGGTCATGTGTACGAGGCTTGAGACTGCTTGATAATCCTAGGTGTGGAACTTCTCCATTTGAGAAAGATTACACAGATGTTTCCACCATCATACTTTTGTGCAACCAGGCATTGGTATAGTATAAATCTGTAACATGTGACAGTTAATCTGATTTGCTGTAAAGATTGTAGGACTCACAACAGTGACAAATAATCTGACATTACACAATCATTTGCAACTTGTTATAACATCTGTGACCAGCTGAGGGTGTTGTGCAGCTAGGCTGTTTCAGACTATAGTGCATTCGCAGAATACATGGGTAGCATAGCCAAGCAATAATAGTATAAACTTGATATGTGCTGCTGCTGTGCTATACCCTAAAATGGTTAAGGAATTTTGTATTGCATACCTATAGAGCCCATTTTTTTTCATCTTTATTTGTCTTTATCACATTGTGTGAAAAGAAAGAAACAAACTCGCCTATATGAATACAACCTGACATATAGAGCAAGTAGTGCCCACGTAGGGGTATCTCAGTATTCAAATTGACATTGTTTTAGTCCCAGGTGACAATACTGTATCTGAGTACTACAAGCTAAAAATTCATTTTTATTTTCAAAGCAAACTCACCTATCCATCCATGTCAGCATGCTTTATTTTGTTGAGAAATCACTTTAACAGCCTCTGTATAGACAAATAACAGGGGGCATGCAGCGTGGCGATCATGGGAGCGCTGTGTCCCTGGGACATGGAGCGACCCCACTCTCGGTAAAGAGCCGATAATGCGGCTCTTTACCCATGTGATCGGCTGTGTGAGAAGAGGAGAGCCAATCAGTGGCATCTCCTCACAGGGGAGACCTGTACAGATAATCAGGGCACTGGTTATGAGTGCAGCCCCAACAGTGCCCAGCAGTGATGCCAGTCTGTGCCCATCTGTGACACCAATCTGTGCTCATCAGTGATGCCAATTTGTGTCCATCAGTGAGGCTTTTTGGTGCCCATCAGTGATGCAAGTCAGTGCTGCCTTTCAGTGCCCATCAGTGTGCCACCCTATTTGTGCCACCTATCATTGCCCATAGGTGCCACCCATCAGTGTCACCTATCAGTGCCCATCAGTGATGCATATTAGTACTTCCTCATCAGTGCCGCCTCATCCATGCAGCCTCATCAGCACACATTAGTGAAAAAGAAAAATTACTTATTTACAAAATGTTCGGACAGAAACTTAGAAAAACATTTTTTTCCCACAATTTTTTAGCAAAAAAAAACACAAAAAAACAGTGGTGATTAAATACCACTAAAAGAAAGCTCCATTTGTGGGAAAAATTATATTTATATTTATATTTATTTGGGTACAGCATTGCATGACCGCGCAATTGTCATTCAAAGTGGGACAACGCTGAAAGCTGAAAATTGGCCTGGGCAGCATTGGGGTGAAATTGCCCAAATCATTTGGTGGAGGGGGATTATGATGTGGGGTTGTCTTCAGGGTCTTCAGGGTTTGGGCTTGGCCCCTCAGTTCCAGTAAAGGGAACTCTTAAGGTGTCAGCATACCAAGACAGTTTTGGGATAGCCCCTTCCTGTTCTAATATGACTGCACAACAGTCCACAAAGCAAGGTCCATAAAGACATGGATGAGTGAGTTTGGGGTGGAAGAACTTGACTGGCACACACAGAGTCCTGACCTCAACGCAATAGAACACCTTTGGAATGAATTAGAACGGAGACTGAGAGTCAGGCTTTTTTGTCCACATCAGTGCCTGACCGCACAAATACGCTTCTGGAAGAATGGTCAAACATTTCCATAGATACACTCTTAAACCTTGTGGACAGCCTTCCCAGAAGAGTTGAAGCTGTTATAGCTGCAAAGGGTGGGCCAACTCAATGTTGAACCCTACGGACCAAGACTGGGATGCCATTAAAGTTCATGTGCGTGTAGAGGCAGGCGCCCCAATACTTTTGGAAATATATATGTAGCGCCCTGTTCCTAAAGAATAGGGGCTATGTTGTAAATTTAGTTTTTGGCTGAGCTGTACACAGCTCAGATTTATTGTACAAAGTTAAATTAGCTTCTGTTTCAACTTTAGTTGTGTTGTGCATTTCTCACTGTTGCCAGTAGGTGTCACTGTTACCACGGGCCGGGGTGGGAAATACAGCCAACTAAAGTGTATTGAATATTCTTTTCTCCAGAAACAGCCCAGTGGGAGTGTTCTTGCTGATGTGCATTATGGGAGAGGGTATTTAAGGGGCAGACGCCATGTTTCATTCTCTCTGCCTCATGGCCCTCCTGGCCTAAGGCTGTGTGATCGATTTCTGACCTCATGGCCCTCCTGACCTAAGGCTGTGTCATTCGCTCTGCCTCATGGCCCTCCAGGCCTGAGGCTATACTCACAGTCTCTCTCTCTCTGACCTCGGGGCCTGCTGGCCCGAGGCTGTGTTGCTGCAAGTAGGCCAAGAGGCTTGTCTGGGGCCTACTAATCTGGAGGTGGTCCTGGGATGTCTTGCCTGCATGGAAGAAGTCAAGCCAAGCTGAGGAGATCCAGGGGAGGATTCTAGCTGGAGAGAACTGGGCTGAAGGCTGGTCTCTTAGGAGAGCCTGGTGACTCGTTTGGGGGACCACTTAAGCTAATCTACCCTCACAGTACTGCTGGATGGCTTAAAGGTTCTTGTACTGTGAAGCTGTTCTACAATTGACTAACTGCCTGGCTACAAAATCCTGTGAGAGAAGATTATCCAGAAGTTCCACTGGTTGCTAAGTCCGTGTGAGGGACTTATCCGGAGAAATCCTACCAACTGCTAGGTCTGTGTGAGAGGCCTATCCGGGTGTTCAAGATCTTTTGAAAGGAGCTGTTTGTCCTTTGGATCGGAAGGAATCCATCAGTGATCTACTACAGGTATCTGAAACCTCCCCTAACTCTCTATCCTTCTACTACTGCAAGTTCTTTTATTAAAGCATTGGAAAAAGACTAAAGTGACTGGCGCTCACATCTGTTTGACATTTCCTATCATAGACTCATAGTACTGGGACGGTGAAAGGTGGGGTAACGGCAGGACCAAAATTGAATTCAGCAGTCCTCTAGGGGGTATCACTACATATATAAGGTTGTTGAAACCTCTCCCAGCACAGAAGGGGTTAAACCAGAAGAGAGAACAAAGAGGAAAAAGAAAAAAGGAGGACATAGAAAGAAAAAGAAGGGCAAGGGAAAGGGGATGGAGGGGTGCGAGACGTCATGGGAGAAAAGAAAGGGGAAGTAAAAGATAAAAATTGAAATAATGCTGGGGAAGGAAGAGAAGGGAGAGGGTGGGAAATATACAGAATGTATACCACCAATGATCTTGAGTGACCCTGAGCATCAATCCAAGCAGACCAGGTCTTGTCAAATTTCTTTGGACAATTGTGATTTTCATAGGCTAAAGTGGCAGCACCCTATCAACACTGGCACACCAAGTAGATGAGGTAGGATGAGTAGGGAGTTTCCAATGAAGTAGGATTTCACATCTTTCACATCCTTTGTTGAGATCATATTCATAACATAGACAGAGACACAGTCATTCTAGCTCTCCTCTGTAAGATAAGGTAAGTCATTTTTCCATTTCTAGAAAGAACGTGTCAAACTGGAAGTTTGAGTAATTTAAAGTCTGAGAGAGAGTGGGGAGGCTTTTCCATCACCCTTGGGGTAAGTAAGTGTGCTATAGGATCTGACTGCACATGGAGACTTTATATAAAAATATACACATAGGGGTTAATCTGCTAAAGCCAAATAGGCTGTTCACATTGCAAGAAAATTTTCACCTTGATAAGAAATGTTCCCATAGCTTAGTGTATGTGGTGAAAAATCATTTTACAAAGAATGCCCAATCGTGTGTAAGAAAAAAAAAAAAAAACGACTTTTATGCATGCTCATTATTGGATGAAGGAAGTTAATAGAGCTTAACCTCATTTTTTAAGCTAAGTAAAAATTCCCATGCAAAGATAACAGCCAAGTTGCCTTTAATAAATCACCCCTTTACCCCATCCTCCATTACTATTTTATAAAAAAATAAATAAGAAAATGGGCTCATTCCATATTCGTCTTGCTGGGTCCACAACTTTTCAAGGGAACACTGCTAAAGCTGAAGTTTAGCCAAATCCCCACACATTTATTTGGCTAAGTCCAGAGGCGGCTCTCTAATTAGGTAGAAAAGGTGACCGCCTAAGGCCTCGCACTCCCAGGGGCCTCGTGGCCGCCTAATTTGCCTGATGTGTGTGGGAGAATGAGAGGGAAAGTCCCCGGTCAGTGTCCCCAAGCTGGCGGGGTGAGCGGGCCGGGTCGGTAAAGGATCGCCATCTATCTTTCATATGCTGCGCTGCTTGCTGCAGACGTATTGTAGAGGAGGCAGAGCTGCAGGGACGGCCGCTTTTGAACCCGCCAGGAGGTAGGCACGGACTGAGACGGGGGTAGGGGGGCCTCATAAATATCCTGCTTGCTCCGCACCGCTGCAGGCAGCCGTGACACCTGCCGGCCGCTGGTACACTGTCTTCAGCAGAGCGGTGCGAATGTGTGTGTCAACCGAGTCCGACGCATTCACTTCCCTGTCAGGCAGAGTGATCTCCGCCCTACAGGAGCTTCCTAGTCCCGCCCGCGGCCCGGCGTGATGTCATTCAGAGGCCGGGAAGAAAGAGCAGAGGAGAGTGCTGCTGCAAAGAAAGACCTGTGAGGAGCCAGAGGAGCCCCATGCAAACATGCAAGTAAGTTTGCAGAGGCTTAAAACCTATCCTAAGGCAGTGTTCTGTTTTCACAGTGGCTTAGCTGTGTCAGCTGGCTGAAGTGTTTAACTCTTGGGGGTGGGGATTTACATTGGTATTTGTAATATGCAGCATTGAGGGTGTTATTGCATTACTATACATTAGTGACCAGTGGCAGTTAATTAACCCCTTTGTGCTGCATTAGTGGTACCGGTATCAGAGTTAATTAACCCCTATATTGTGCAGCATGAAAGGGTTCACAAACTCTGATACCTGTGCCACTAATGCAGAACAAATGGGTTAATTAACTGCCACTGGTCACTAATGCATCAGTGGCCAGTGGTGTATTTGATACTACCCCCCACCATACACTCCACACCCCTCTCATGTACATACTATCCCCCACCATACACTCCACACTCCTCTCATGTACATAATACCCCCCACCATACACTCCACACTCCTCTCACGTACATAATACCCCCCACCATACACTCCACACTCCTTTCATGTACATACTACCCTCCTATATACACTCCACACTCCTCTCATGTACATAATACCCCCCACCATACACTCCACACTCCTCTCATGTACATAATACTCCCCACCATACACTCCACACGCCTCTCATGTACATAATACCCCCCACCAAACACTCCACACTCCTCTCATGTACATACTACACTCCTATATACACTCCACACTCCTCTCATGTACATAATTCTCCTGTTAATTCATAAACTAAAGCATAGTAAACACAAATCAGTTCCAATCACTCACTGTGTTCTTTTAGAAAAGGTAGGGGCCTTTTCCTGGCCTCCATCCTGAAGATCCCCCCCCCCACAGCAGTCAGCTGGAGTGCAGTGGAGGGAAGTCGGCAGCTCTGTGGGGGGGGGCCTCATGTCTAAGTTTTGCCTAAGGCCTCACAAAGCCTAGAGCCGTCTCTGGCTAAGCCCCATACACACTATCAGTTTTTCTACAGGTTTTGTCTTCAGGTTTACCAAAACCATGTAGTGCAAGCCCCTGCCTGATTGCATACGAATTGAAACTCTTAAGGTTTGACCTCATATTAGATGGTTTTGGTAAACCTGAAGACAAAAACCTGCAGAAAAACTGATAGTGTGTATGGGGCTTAACTTACCTGTAATGAAGGCTGTCCTGTGTCGTGGAGGCAGCTAGATCTTTTATAAACCTTCACAGCAGAGATGCCCCATCCTCTTCCTACTGCTGAACTTCTGGTGCAGCAAGGGATAATAGCGTAGGGCTTTTCTATGAATCTGCTGTGAAAAAAGTTTCTGATGAAGATCCGCCCCCTCCTCCTCCCTCCTCAACTGAGAATATCTATTTCTTTGCATTTACTGCCTGTGACATGATCTGTAAATTGGGGGGGGGGGGGGGAATAGTCACAGGATTTTCTCCCCATTCACAGTTTCCTTATTCACAGAACTTTTCTCAATGGAGTAGTAGGGGATGGATGCTCTAAGCACGCGACCCCCACTCCCACCCAAAACATACCAAGCCGCATGCCTTTATAATGGGGGGGGGGGGGTTTACCTGGCCAGGAAGAGTGTCTTGTCTCCGTGTTGATATACACTATAATACCAAAAGTATTGGGACGCCTGCCTTTACACACACACACATTTAATGTGACATGTATGTTCCTTGCTAAATAACAATATTTTTTGTTAGTTGTTATGGGTAAAGTTCCACTTTAGGCCCTTTAGAGTCAAATGTGTTGTTATTACGTTTAACAAAATAGAAGAACATAATTACCAAATGTTCATTACAGAAAATTGTACAATATAATTCACGTATCCAATGCATGTCGAAACATTAGCCTAGATGAATTACCGTTATGTAGGTAGCTTGTAATATTAAAGCAGAGGTCCGCCAATTTTTAAAAGTCAGCAGCTACAAATACTGCAGCTGCTGACTTTTAAAATATGGACACTTACCTGTCCAGGGCGCCTGCGATGTCGGCACCCGAGGCCGACCCGTCCCTCGGTCCTCAGATGCTGCCGCCACCATCTTCCATAAGGGAATCAGGAAGTGAAGCCTTGCGGCTTCACTTCCCGGTTACCTACTGCGCATGCGCGAGTCGCGTTGCGCAATCAAAATGGTCCCCGCTGTCTTCTGGGACCCGTGTGTCTCCCAGAAGACAGTGGGGGGGGAGGAGTGGTGTAACCCCCCGCGGGGGTCTATGCCTGGAAGTGGGTGCAAATACCTGTATTATACAGGTATCTGCACCCCCTCCCCCCTGAAAGGTGCCGAATGTGACACCGGAGGGGGAAGGGTTCCCAAAAGCGGAGGTTACATTTTTGTGTGGACCTCCGCTTCAAGAGGCTAAAACCCTTACATCTCGAAGTAGAGCGTGTTGGAGTTAGGGAATACAACATTTGGATTTGGTATGAGGAGGCGTGAAAATGGAATGGAGAAAAATGGGAAAAAGGGAGAGAAAAATTAAAGAAGAAAGGGGGGAAAGTTCAGATATAGAGCAAGAGGAGAGAGAATCAGAGGGGAATTGAGCAAACATTAGTGGAGCAAACCTTTGTGATGGAATCAGGAAGTGTTTCCATGTTGGCCAGGGGGTGCCAGCATATTTTTCAGAGAGATAAAAGTGAACTGTCAGCGCACACACTGGTATTACTGAGCAATTAAAAACGGCAATGCATATGTCTAAAAAAACAGTCACAGTTCAATAGTCCATATGGTGGTACAAATGACCAGTCCTAAAAAGGAAAGAGATGATGAGAATGGTGGGCGGCAGCTGTCCTCAGAGAAAAGCCAACTCTGTTAAGGAAGACAAGGGGACAAAGAAGGGAACAGGCCTGTAGAAGGAGCTAGTCTCCAAGCGCATAGCCTGTTGTTTCCAGTCTCACCTTCCTTCCGGTGCTCTCCTTGGTTCCGCTTTCCGGTGATGTCATCGTCTGCGCTCCACGCTGAATTCTGGCTGTTTCCTGGTGGCCACAGGATGGACCATCTTCTCTGCCTGCAGAGCCGTGGATCCAGATGGACCTGAGACCGGACCACACCGCGTTTTATGAGACCTTGATGAGCCCTTTCTGTACCTGTGTTTTGTAAGTGCATTTCCTTTGAGAATAAACATTTTTATCTGACACTGCACTTAGGTGGCGCTTCCCTTCTTTGTCCCCTCATATTTTTTAGAGAGTCTGAGGTAGAAAAGTCAATCCAAATTAGCCATAGAACCTTACATTTTTCATAGTTGTCATTGTCTAGGGCTAGCATCTCTTCCATACGCATGATGTCATTGACCATGGAGACCCACAAAGACAAAGGGGGGGTGGTTGTTGTTTTCCAATGTAGGGGGATTAGCTGCCTGGTGGCTGACAAGAAAAATCTCAATAAATTGCGTTTTTGGGAGGCTATAGAGCCTGGAAGCATGGATAATAATAAAGCTATCTCTGGAGTGGGTGCCAGTGGCCGATTATAGAGGATGCTATGTATGGTAAAAATCTGTGACCAGAGGGGTTGTATTCCAGTACAGTTCCACCAAATGTGTAGATACTGTAGCTTCCCTCGGCCGATCCTCACCTCCAACATGAAGGGGGGGGGGCGATTATTTTATACAGAGATTGGGGCTCCCTTTACCATCTGGAAAGGAGTTTAATGTCTTTTTCCTGGGTATAGCAGGATATAGAAGATTTGTGCGTGAAGTGGAATGACTTTTGCCAGTCGACCAACGATAGCTCCTTTCCCAGATCCGCAGACCACCTCCCGGTGTAAGAGAGGGTTTATCATGCAGCAGTGAGTGTTGTAATTTGTAGATAGTAGAAAGCAAGTGTCTGGGTGTTTCTGAGAGAAAGAACACAGATGTTCATAACCTGTCAAGGTTCTATGAATTTGGGAGGGGGAGAATAGATCAGAGCAGGAGGAGGATATGCCAAGGGCCGTAAGCTAGTTCCCATGGTCCCTTGGCACAACTGGGGTGCCCGAGGTGGAATTTTGAAATGAGCCTGCTACAGGCCAGGTAGAACGTGTGTTACACACACATTTAGAAGATTGGGATTAGATTGCGCTGGACTGACTTAATCAGTCAGTGTTGTGGGCAGAAAGAATTGGTTTCCAGAGGTCGTGCCCAGTTTAGGAAAAAAGTGGTGGTGAGCCCTGTTTGGGCTTGGGCTGCTACCTTAAAGTCAACTCTGCATATATTGTGGAAGAACAGAAAGTAAAGGAGCGCCCGGTATCCAATAAAGGTACGGTAAGTATATTTGTATTTTATTTGAAGTTTCAGCAGTAAAAAAAGGCCTCTTTTTACTGCTGAAACTTCAAAAAATATATAACTTTATTTTCTATTACATGCACATGAAATTTAATGGAATCCCAGTCTTAAGTCTGTAGGGTTCAAAATTGAGTTGGCCCACCCTTTGCAGCTATAACAGCTTCAACTTTTATGGGAAAGCTTTCCACAAGGTTTAGGAGCGTGTCTATGGGAATGTTTGACCATTCTTCCAGTAGCGCATTTGTGAGGTGAGGTACTGATATTTTACAAGAAGGCCTGGCTCGCAGTCTCCGCTTTAATTCATCCCAAAGTGTCATGGATCTGCAGTAATGTTCATGTCTGTCTGCTTACCTCTGTGTTCAGCTTTAGAGACTGGCCACCTGTTCACCTTTCTGCTTAAGTAATCTTTACTCAGGCATGGCTCCACCACAGCCTCTAACTAGGAACACTATATTAACCTGTGTACTGCAAGCCAGCCTTGTGTGTTTGGCTTCCTGTGTGCTTCTTGCCATGTGCTCTACGTCTGTTCCTGTTTACCGACCTTGGCTTTTTCTTGACTGTCTCTGTCGGCTTCATATCTCCTCCTTTGGCGTGTTCTTTGACTATCCCTGGCTACTTGTTGCCCCGACATTTTGGCTTATCTCCTGACTATTCCTTGTTGTTCCTGTCTGCTGCTTCCTCTTTATCCTTCAGTAGCCTACCGTGAGCATGAGCTGGGAGACCCTGGGGGCCGCGACCTGGAGCCAGTCCATCCCCACCATCAGGGGCTCTGGCGAACACCTGCTGGCTCTTAGATTTCGCACCCTGGGGAATCTCATGCTCTAGCTCACAGTATGATTCTTGTTGGTGCTCCAGAGGACCTGCTTTCCTGAACCACCCAGAGCTCCATCCGCAGCAGTCAGCCGTAGGGTCCACTACCTATAGCAGTGCACTCCTGACCCCAACATCTGTCACAAAAGGTGTTCTATCGGGTTGAGGTGCAGGCCAGTCAAGTTTCTCTACCCCAAACTCGCTCATCATGTCTTGTTCTCTATCAACCACTTAAATAATATATATATGGTATTGTTTTATATATATTTGTTCTGTATCCTGGGATCTTTTGCTACCACTTCTTGTATTATGAGAACAGTGTCTTATACTGAGTTAATAATAACACCTCTGGACACCTCTGATGTAGTGCAAGGGCCTGCCTGATTGGATACAGAGTGAATGGATAGATAGGTGGGTCCTCCTATTCTATAGTTTTGGTAAATCTAAAGGAAATTGTACAGAGATTATACAATCAGATTGTTTAGTGTATGGCCACCTCTATACATGTACATAGGAGGGAGTGGACATAGACACTCAGCTGCCAGGCCCCATTCACATTTCTGTATTGTGTTTTTTTTTTTGGGGGGGGGGGCATTTTCCATATTTTCTGCTCATTGCTCATAGGGCAGCCCATTCACTTCAATGGATTGCCCTACGTGTGACAAACACTCCAAAGAAGCTCCAGATTCCATAACTCTTTTTTGAGTGAAGCATTTCTTTACCCATTTTTTGACGCATGTTTGTCATGATACAAAATGCACAGCAAACATGCGCCTGATACCCATGCTTAGGGTGCCATTATAATTTAATGGTAATGCAAGCACCATGTGCATTTGCAGCACATTTCCAAAATGCACGGCAAAATATGTATTTTCTGTTCAGAAACACACAGATGTGAATGGAGCCTCATTGTTCTTATGTAAACACACCAATTTCACCTAACATACTGGGACCATACATCTTATGGCTTGTTTTACCCACGATATGCATAGCGTAACCTATTGATTTCAATGGGCTGCCCTACATGCAGCAAAGTAGCCCACTGGGACATTTTGGCGTGTTGCGGTTTGAACGTTTTTTAATGTGCATTTTTCTGCGTTTTATGCTTAGTTTTTTCATGCGACAAAAATGTGTGTTTGCTTCTGTTTATGGTGTTCCATTAACAAATAATGGCACTGACAGTTCAACTAGTTAATTTTAGGTGTATAAAGGTGGCCATACACTACACAATCTGATTGTACAATTTCCTTCAGATTTACCTAAAATTAAGGAATAGACGGACCCACCTATCTAACCATTCACACTGTATGCCATAAGGCAGGCCCTTGCACTACATCAGGGGTGTCCAACATATGGCCCGTGGGCCGAATGTGTCCCCAGGGAGTAGGGATGAGCCGAACACCCCCCGGTTCAGTTCGCACCAGAACATGCGAACGGACCGAAAGTTTGCGAAGACATTCGAACCCCGTTAAAGTCTATGGGACTCGAACGTGAGAAATCAAAAGTGCGAATTTTAAAGGCTAATATGAAAGTTATTGTCCTAAAAAGGGTTTGGGGACCCGGGTCCTGCCCCAGGGTACATGTATGAATGCAAAAAAAACTTTTAAAAATCACTTAAGGACCGCCTTACGCCGATATACGTCGGCAGAATGGCATGGCTGGGCACATCAATGTACAGGTACGTTGCCCTTTAAGAGCCCAGCCGTGGGCCGCGTGCGCCGCCGGCGGCACGCTCACGACCCGGTCCTGAGCTCCGTGACCGCGCCCGCGGGACCCACAGACCCGGTCGCCGCCGGTGTCCCGTCATCGAGTCACAGAACTGAAGAACGGGGAGAGGTGAGTGTAAACAAACCTTTCCCCGTTCTTCTCCGTGGCATGTCAGTGATCGTCTGTTCCCTGTCACCGGGTTCACTTAACCCCTACAGCGCCACCTAGCGGTTAACCCCTTCACTGCCGGTGTCATTTTCACAGTAACCAGTGCATTTTTATAGCACTGATCGCTGTGAAAATGACAATGGTCCCAAAAATGTGTCAAAGGTGTCCGATGTGTCCGCAATAATGTCACAGTCACAAAAAAAATCACTGATCGCCGCCATTACTAGTAAAAAATAAATTAAAAAAATGCCATAAAACGACCCCCTATTTTGTAAACGCTATACCTTTTGCGCAAACCAATCAATAAACGCCCATTGCGATTTGTTTTTACCAAAAATATGCAGAAGAATACGTATCGGCCTAAACTGAGGAAAAAAAATGTTTTTTTATATATTTTTGGGGGATATTTATTATAGCAATAAGTAAAAAATATTGCATTTTTTTCAAAATTGTTGCTCTATTTTTGTTTATAGCGCAAAAAAATAAAAACCGCAGAGGTGATCAAACACCACCAATAAAAAGCTCTATTTGTGGGAAAAAAAGGACGCCAATTTTGTTTGGGAGCCACGTTGCACGACCGCGCAATTGTCAGTTAAAGTGACGCAGTGCCAAATCGCAAAAAAGGGGCCTGGTCCTTCAGTTGCATATTGGTCCGGGGCTTAAGTGGTTAAAGTGAAAAAATAAAAGTGAAATATTCCTTTAAATATCGTACCTGGGGGGTGTCTATAGTATGCCTGTGAAGTGGCACATGTTTCCTGTGTTTAGAACAGTCCATGCACAAAATGACACTTCTAAAGGTATAAAAGTCATTTAAAACTGCTTGCGGCTTTAATGTAATGTCTGGTCCCGGCAATATGGATGAAAATCATTGAGAAAAAAGGCATGGGTACCCCCCCAGCCCATTACCATTCCCTTTGGGTCTTGTATGGATATTAAGGGGAACCCCGCACCCAAATTTAAAAAAGGAAAGGCGTGGGGCCCCCAGGCCCTATATACTCTGAACAGCAGTATACAGGCAGTGCAAACAAGACAGGTTTGTTCTTAAGTAGTATCTGTTTGTAATTTTGAAATGGTACATTTTTAAAGTGAAGCTCCAGCCAAAAAAATGTATTTTTAAGCTTTTTGGAAAACATAGGGAAGGGTTATCACCCCTGTAACATTTGTTTTGCTGTCTGTGCACCTGTTCAGAAGATTTCACCTCACTTTCTGTCCCAATGACAATTGGATTTAGAAAATTTGTTTTTTTTAGGGAAACAAGGATTGGGGATAAAATATCAGTGGAGAGGAGACACCTTTTTCCCATATTAACTCTTACAGGAGAGAATTTCCCTTCCTAGGGGTAGATTTTCTCTCACTTTCTGTTGTCTCCCTCCGTTTGTAAGTAGGAGTCGTTTGAAACTCGGATGTTTGAAAGTAGGGGCCTGCCCTATGTACTCTGCAGAAATTTGGTCCTTAGATGTTGGTGTTGCCACAACACTGTAAGCCCTCACAGTTACTCTTGGTGGGCGCTGGAACACCCTGCTGTGAACTATCATATCAAGAATTGTAATTACATGTCATTGTTGATCAGTGGCAGAAAAATTGGGCCCTTCTTGGTGTTGGTGGTGGTGCTGGTGCCACAACACTGTAAGTCCTCACAGTTACTCTTGGTGGGCACTGGAACGAGCCCTGCTGTGAAATATTATATCAAGAATTGTAATTACATGCACCTGTTGAACAGGGGCAGAAAAATTTGGCCTTTGGTGGTGGTAGTGGTGGTGTTGCCACAACACTGTAATCCCTCACAGTTACTCTTGGTGGGCGCAGGGATGGACCCTGCTGTGAAATATTAGATCAAGAATTGTAACAAAATTTGTACAAAAATTGGGCCTTAGGCACTGGTGCCACAATACTGCAACCCCTCACAGATACTCTAGTTGGAGCGCAGGAATGAGCCCTGCTGCAAAGTATTACAGCAAAAAAAATTATTACATGTCTTAGCCACTGGAGGCGGTGCCACAACACTGCAACACCTCACAGAAAAAAAAAATATTCTGTTACATCAGCATCTGGTGCTTGGTAGCTGGTGGTGATCCAAAACTGATTCATTTTTTATGAAGGTCAGCCGATCGACCGAGTCGATGGACAGGCGCGCCCTGTGATCAGTTACAAAGCCTCCAGCAGCACTGAATGTGCGTTCCGAAAGAACGCTGGATGCAGGACAGGCCAGTAGCTCAATTGCATACTTTGCAAACTCTGGCCAGTGATCCTTCTTCAAGACCCAGTAACCCAGATGATTTTCGGTGGGGAAGGTGTCCAAGTCTGATCTTGCCCCTAGGTATTCCTGCACCATGTAAAACAGACACTGGTGATGGTTGCTGGAACCGATTATACCTTGGGGATGCAGACTAAAAAATTGTCTGAACGCATCAGTCAGATGGCCACCTTTTCTACCGCTCCTTCTGTGACTGACCGAAGTCTTAGCAACACGTTGTCCAGGACCAGGAATTTGTAACCTCCCAGGCTCTGGGACTGCATTGCACAAACCTTTCTGCAAGGTCTCCCGAAGATGTTTCATCCTCTGCTCCCTCTGTGACGGCAAGATAAGGTCCGCAACTTTACCCTTGTAACGTGGATCAAGGAGGGTTGCCAGCCAAGTAATGATCCCTCTCCTTGATACCAGGCTTTGCAAGATCAGGGAGGCCATGCAGCGTAGGTTTGTTGAGGCATTCGGTCCGGAGTCCTCTGGGTCACTAAGGACGACATGATCCGCAGCCACCTCCTCCCAGCCACGAACAAGTGCATGGGTTTCTTGGAACTGTAGATGATCCCTTGAAGACTGCTGCTGATGCTGAGAGCTAGGCTCCATCTCCATGCTGACACAATCCTCCTCCTCCTCTTCCTGTGTGATAGGCGGACCAGCAGGAACACTGTCTGGATAAAGGGGGCCTTGAGAGGTAAGGAAGTCCTCCTCTTCCTCCCTCTGTTCTGCCTCAAGTGCCCTGTCCATTATTCCACACAGCGTGTGCTCCAACAGGCGGACAAGAGGGACAGTGTCACTGATGCATGCACTGTCACTGCTCACCATCCTCGTGGCCTCCTCAAATGGTGACAGGACAGTGCATGCATCCCTGATCATGACCCACTGGTGTGGCAAAAAAAACATGTTTCCCTGACCCTGTCCTCGTGCCATATTGGCACAGATACTCATTGATGGCCCTCTGCTGCGTGTGCAGCCGCTGCAGCATGGCCAACGTTAAGTTCCACCTGGTGGGCATGTCACAGATTAGGCGGTTCTTGGGCATGTTGTATTCCTTTTGGAGTTTCCTGGCCTGCCTCAGGACATCCTGTAAGCCCGGGTACCTGCCCAAGATCCGCTGCACCACCAAGTTAAGGACGTGAGCCAAACAGGGCACATGGGTCAGTTGTCCCTGTTGGAGGGTGGAGAGGAGGTTGGTGCCATTGTCGGAAACCACCATTCCTGGCTTAAGCTGGCATCTAGGGATGAGCTTGTGTTCGAGTCGAACACACGTTCAACTCAAACATCGGCTGTTCGATCGTTCGACGAAGATCGAACATTATAGGCCGTTCACGCCAAATTCGAGTGACGCGAATGGCCCACAATACACTGCGCCATCGCAGTGCAATCCCGGCGCTGTGATTGGCCAAGCATGCATTGTGACCCCGCATGCTTGGCCAATCACAGCGCCGGCAGCGAGGAGAGCCATAATTGGCCACAGGCAGGATGCCTGTGGCCAATCATAGCTCAGTGGGGTTTAGTACACGCCCCACACTATAAAAGGCCGCCAGCGCGGCGGCCTCGTGCAGTGTGTTCCGGCGTGCAGGGAAAGAGATAGATAGGCAGGGACAGTGTGTTCTGTGTTCTATTTTTTCCTCAGGCATCTTCAGGAGTTAGTGGGTGTTGTGTGCCTCCAGCACAGTATACACCTGGATCTACACTTTATTGCTGTTCTCTTAGCTAGATAGGCAGGCAGGGAAAGAGATACATAGGCAGGGACAGTGTGTTCTATGTTCTATTGTTTTCTCAGGCATCTGCAGGAGTTAGTGGGTGTTGTGTGCCCCCAGCACAGTATACACCTGTATATATCCGTCATTGCTGTTCTCTAAGCTAGATAGGCAGGCAGGGAAAGAGATACATAGGCAGGGACAGTGTGTTCTATGTTCTATTCTTTTCTCAGGCATCTGCAGGAGTTAGTGGGTGTTGTGTACCCCCAGCACAATATACACCTGTATATATCCGTCATCGCTGTTCTCTAATACAGGCATCTGCAGGAGTTAGTGGCACAGTGTACACCTGTATATACCCGTCATTACTGTTCTCTAATACAGGCATCTGCAGGAGTAAGTGGCACAGTGTACACCTGTAAATACCCGTCATTACTGTTCTCTAATACAGGCATCTGCAGGAGTTAGTGGCACAGTGTACACCTGTATATACCCGTCATTACTGTTCTCTAATACAGGCATCTGCAGGAGTTAGTGGCACAGTGTACACCTGCATATACCCGTCATTACTGTTCTCTAATACAGGCATCTGCAGGAGTTAGTGGCACAGTGTACACCTGTATATACCCGTCATTACTGTTCTCTAATACAGGCATCTTCAGGAGTTAGCGGCACATTGTACACCTGTATATACCCGTCATTACTGTTCTCTAATATAGGCATCTGCAGGAGTTAGTGGCACAGTGTACACCTGTATATACCCGTCATTACTGTTCTCTAATACAGGCATCTGCAGGAGTTAGTGGCACAGTGTACACCTGAATATACCCGTCATTACTGTTCTCTAATACAGGCATCTGCAGGAGTTAGTGGCACAGTGTACACCTGTATATACCCGTCATTACTGTTCTCTAATACAGGCATCTGCAGGAGTTAGTGGCACAGTGTACACCTGTATATACCCGTCATTACTGTTCTCTAATACAGGCATCTGCAGGAGTTAGTGGGTGTTGTGTGCCTCCAGCACAATATACACTACCCAATTGCTGGTTTTCCCATCTCCCTGCAGGCCATTACTATGTCTGGAAGGCCAACAAAGAGAGGCAGACAGTCACAAGCCAATAAAAGAGGGCAAGCAGGCTCTGTGTCTGGGGGCAACAGTGCTGGTTGTGGACGCGGTGCATTGTCATCAGCACGTGGCCATGGGACACGCTTGTCCTTATTTTCGGCAGCTGGATGTGTTGAGCTGCATCATGCCGAATACTTGGTAGAGTGGATGACCAAGCCCTCCTCATCCTCCTCATCCTCTCTCACCCAGGCTCAGGGTACCGGCAAAGCAGCTGCCAAAGCGTCCTCTTCCCTCGTATCAATGTCATCATCAGTCACTCCTTCCCTAGACCCACCATGTCCTCCTGAGAAGTCCCCCAAACTGTTTGAGCACAGTGTTGGGTACATGCTCCAGGAGGATGCCCAGCGTTTCGAAGGGTCTGATGATGATACCCAGCTAGAGGAAGGCAGTAGAGTGAGCGCAGAGAGAGGGTATGCTCAAGAAGGACAGCAATCTGGCAGTCAAGTTCCAGCAGCTGCAGCATACTGCCAGATTGGCTCCAGTTATGAGGAGGGAGGGGATTATAAGGTCACTGACTCCACGCGGGTGCCTGATAGGAGAGAGGAGGAGGAGGAGGATGAGGAGGAGGCACATCTCTAACGAGGCAGGATGCCCTCCGGGGCCCAGCGTAACGGCAGCACACCGACTGAATCACACCGCAGAGCTACGCCTGTGCAGGGCGCTGCCTCTGCCCGTTATTCCAAAAGTTTTTTGGTGTGGGCCTTTTTTGAGTTGAGTGCATCAGATCGCACCGCTGCTATTTGCAACATATGTCTCAAGCATATCTCGCGTGGCCAAAACATCAGCCGCTTGGGCACCACTTGCTTGACTAGACATATGTTGACCTGCCATGCAGCTCGTTGGCAAGCGTACCTTAAAGACCCACACCAAAGAACAAAGCGGACCTCTCCTTGCTCCTCATCAGCTGGGATCTCCAACCCCACTATACCTTCAGTCCTCTCTGAAACCTGCACTGAGAGGAATGAAGGTGTAGAATTAGGTGTGTCACAGCCAAGTACTTGCGGGCACTCTGCTAGCAGTACACCGACGTCTGATTGTAGCAGGCAAATTTCCCTGCCCCAGCTGCTGGACCGTCGAAAGAAGTTCACTCCCAGCCATCCACATGCCCAGCGGTTGAATGCTAGCTTGGCTAAACTTCTAGCAATTCAACTGCTGCCTTTTCAGTTGGTAGACTCGGCCCCCTTTCCTGAGTTTATTCAATGTGCGGTTCCTCAGTGGCAGGTTCCCAAATGATTCCGGCTCTCTACCAGCATGTGGAAGGCAATGTCCATGACCCTCTGGACAGGGCGGTCAGCGGTAAGGTGCATATTACCGCTGACTCATGGTCCAGCAGGCATGGACAGGGACGTTACCTTTCTTTCACAGCCCATTGGGTCACTCTTTTGGCAGCTGGGAAGGATGCAGGACAAGGTGCAGTAGTGTTGGAGGTTGTTCCGCCCCCACGCCTCCAAAATGCTACTACTGGTTGTGACACACCTCTCTCCTCCACCCCCTGCTCTTCTTCTTCCTCCATGGCCTCTTCCTGTGCTTTGTCCTCGGAACCAGCGGTGCTCCGTAGGTGTTCAAGGGGCTACGCAAGTACGCAGGCAAAAAGATGCCATGCCGTGCTTGCGCTGGTGTGTTTGGGGGACAGGAGCCACACTGTGGCAGAGGTTCTGTCAGCTCTGCAGGGTCAGGCCGTGAGGTGGTTGACGCCACGCCAGCTTAAGCCAGGAATGGTGGTTTGCGACAATGGCACCAACCTCCTCTCCGCCCTCCGACAGGGACAACTGACCCATGTGCCCTGTGTGGCTCACGTTCTTAGCCTGGTGGTGAAGCGGTTCTTGGGCAGGTACCCAGGCTTACAGGATGTCCTGAGGCAGGCCAGGAAAGTCTGTGTGCATTTCCGCAGATCATATAATGCCAGTGCTCGGCTGGCTGAGCTGCAAAAGGAGTTGTTCCTGCCCAAGAACCGCCTTATATGTGACATGCCCACCAGGTGGAACTCAAGGTTGGCCATGCTGCAGCGGCTGCACACGCAGCAGAGGGCCATCAATGAGTATCTGTGCGACTACGGCACCAGGACAGGGTCAGGGGAGCTCGTTTTTTTTTCATCACGCCAGTGGGGCATGATCAGGGATGCATGCACTGTCCTGGCACCATTTGAGGAGGCCACGAGGATGGTGAGCAGTGACAGTGCATGCATCAGTGACACTGTACCTCTTGTCCACCTGTTGGAGCATACGCTGCGTGGAATAATGGACAGGGCACTTGAGGTAGAACAGAGGCAGGAAGAAGAGGACTTCCTTGCCTCTCAAGGCCCCCTTTACCCAGACAGTGTTCCTTGTGTCCCACCCATCACACAGGAAGAGGACGAGGAGGAGGAGGAGGATTGTGTCAGCATGGAGGTGGAGCATGGCACTCAGCATCAACAGCAGCAGTCTTTAAGGGATGATTTACAGTCCCAACAAACCCGTGGACTTGTACGTGGCTGGGACGAGGTGGCTGCGGATCATGTCGTCCTTAGTGACCCAGAGGACTCCGGACCGAATGCCTCATCTAACCTACGCTGCATGGCCTCCCTGATCCTGCAAAGTCTGCGGAAGGATCCTCGTATTCTTCGGATCAAGGAGAGGGACCATTACTGGCTGGCCACTCTCCTTGATCCACGTTACAAGGGTAAGGTTGCGGACCTTATCTTGCCATCCCAGAGGGAGCAGAGGATGAGACATCTCCGGGAGGCCTTGCAGAAAGGTCTGTGCAATGCGTTCCCAGAGACTGGGAGGTTACAAACTCCTGGTCCTAGACAACAAGTTGCTGAGGCTTCGGTCAGTAGCAGAAGGAGCGGTGGAGAAGGTGGCCGTCTGACCGATGCGTTCAGACAATTTTTTAGTCCGCAGCCCCAAGGTATGATCGGTTCCAGCAACCATCGCCAGCGTCTGATATACATGGTGCAGGAATACCTAGGGGCAAGGTCAGACTTGGACACCTTCCCCACCGAAAATCCTCTGGCTTACTGGCTCTTGAGGATGGATCACTGGCCAGAGCTTGCACAGTATGCAATTGAGCTACTGGCCTGTCCTGCATCCAGCGTTCTTTCGGAACGCACATTCAGTGCTGCTGGAGGCTTTGTCACGGATCACAGGGTGCGCCTGTCCACCGACTCGGTTGATCGACTGACCTTCATAAAGATGAACCAGTCTTGGATCACCACCAGCTACCAAGCACCTGAAGCTGATATAACAGAATAATTAATTTTCAAATGTCACATCCCTTCAAGACTGATGCTGATGCTGAGTGACTGTCCTGTTATTTTGACTGACTATCCTCCTCCTCCTCAATGATCCGATCCTTGATGATATCTTGGAAGAACTTTTTTGTTTCTGGGTGCCACCACCAGTGGCTAAGGCCCAATTTTTCAGCCCCTGTTTAACAGGGGCATGTAATTAAAATTTTTGATGCAATGCTTTGCAGCAGGGCTCATTCCTGCACTCCAACTAGAGTATCTGGGAGAGGTTGCAGTGTCGTGGCACCAGCACCAGTGCTTAAGGCCCAATTTTTCAGCCCCTGTTTAACAGGGGCGTGTAATTACAATTTTTGATGCAATACTTTGCAACAGGGCTCATTGCTGTGCTCCAAGTACAGTATCTGTGAGGGGTTGCAGTGTTGTGGCACCAGTGCCTAATGCCCAATTTTTCTGGCCCTGTTTAACAGGGGCGTGTAATTACAATTGTTGATGCAATACTTTGCAACAGGGCTCATTTCTGTGCTCCAAGTACAGTATCTGTGAGGGGTTGCAGTGTTGTGGCACCACCACCAAAGGCCCAATTTTTCTGCCCCTCTTCAACAGGGGCATTCAATTACAATTCTTGATCTAATCATTTACAGTAGGGCCCATTTATGCTCCCACCAAGAGTAACTGTGAGGGCTGACAGTGTTGTAGCACCAGCACCACCACCAAAGGCCCATTTTTTCCTACCACTGTTCAACAATGGCATGTAATTACAATTCCTGATATAATAGTTCACAGCAGGGCATTCCAGCGCCCACCAAGAGTAACTGTGAGGGCTCACAGTGTTGTGGCAACACCAACATCTAAGGGGCAAATTTCAGCAGAGTATATACGGCAGGCCCCTACTTTCAAACATCCAACTTACAAACGACTCCTACTTGCAAACGGAAGGAGACAACAGGAAGTGAGAGGAAATCTACCCATGGGAAGTAGGGATGAGCTTCGTGTTCGAGTCGAACATACGTTCGACTCGAACATCGGCTGTTCGATCGTTCGACGAAGATCGAACGATTTGGGCCGTTCGCGCCAAATTCGAGTGACGCGAACGGCCCACAATGCACTACGCCATCGCAGTGTCATCCAGGCGCTGTGATTGGCCAAGCATGCACTGTGACCCCGCATGCTTGGCCAATCACAGCGCCGGCAGCGAGGAGAGCAATGATTGGCCACAGGCAGGATGTCTGTGGCCAATTATTGCTGAGGGTGTTTAGTACACGCCCCACACTATAAAAGGCCGCCAGCACGGCGGCCTAGTGTAGTGTGTTCCGGAGCAGGGATAGAGCAGCATAGGCAGGGACAGTGACTGTTATTTCTTTCTTGCTTAACCTGGATTCCTTTAGTTTAGGGAAAGAGAAGGATAGGTAGGGAGAGTGTCAGTGTGTTTTGTGCTTGTGCTATAGTGTGCTTAAAAAAAACATTTATTCTAGGGACAGAAAACTGTAGGTAGGGAGAGTGTCAGTTTATTTCACTCTGCAAGTCCTTGTTTCCAGGGACCTGGAAGGACAGTGAGTGAATTGTCCTTGTGTTATATTGTGATTAAAAAAAACATTTTTTCTAGGGACAGAAAACTGTAGGTAGGGAGAGTGTTTTTTTTCTTTCACTCTGCAAGTCCTTGTTTCCAGGGACCTGTAAGGACAGTGAGTGAATTGTCCTTGTGCTATATTGTGCTTAAAAAAACCATTTTTTCTAGGGACAGAAAACTGTAGGTAGGGAGAGTGTTTTTTTTCTTTCACTCTGCAAGTCCTTGTTTCCAGGGACCTGTAAGGACAGTGAGTGAATTGTCCTTGTGCTATATTGTGCTTAAAAAAAACATTTATTCTAGGGACAGAAAACTGTAGGTAGGGAGAGTGTCAGTTTATTTCACTCTGCAAGTCCTTGTTTCCAGGGACCTGGAAGGACAGTGAGTGAATTGTCCTTGTGCTATATTGTGATTAAAAAAAACATTTATTCTAGGGACAGAAAACTGTAGGTAGGGAGAGTGTCAGTTTATTTCACTCTGCAAGTCCTTGTTTCCAGGGACCTGTAAGGACAGTGAGTGAATTGTCCTTGTGCTATATTGTGATTAAAAAAAACATTTTTTCTAGGGACAGAAAACTGTAGGTAGGGAGAGTGTTTTTTTTCTTTCACTCTGCAAGTCCTTGTTTCCAGGGACCTGTAAGGACAGTGAGTGAATTGTCCTTGTGCTATATTGTGCTTAAAAAAAACATTTATTCTAGGGACAGAAAACTGTAGGTAGGGAGAGTGTCAGTTTATTTCACTCTGCAAGTCCTTGTTTCCAGGGACCTGGAAGGACAGTGAGTGAATTGTCCTTGTGTTATATTGTGATTAAAAAAAACATTTTTTCTAGGGACAGAAAACTGTAGGTAGGGAGAGTGTTTTTTTTCTTTCACTCTGCAAGTCCTTGTTTCCAGGGACCTGTAAGGACAGTGAGTGAATTGTCCTTGTGCTATATTGTGCTTAAAAAAAACATTTATTCTAGGGACAGAAAACTGTAGGTAGGGAGAGTGTCAGTTTATTTCACTCTGCAAGTCCTTGTTTCCAGGGACCTGGAAGGACAGTGAGTGAATTGTCCTTGTGCTATATTGTGATAAAAAAAAACATTTTTTCTAGGGACAGAAAACTGTAGGTAGGGAGAGTGTTTTTTTTCTTTCACTCTGCAAGTCCTTGTTTCCAGGGACCTGTAAGGACAGTGAGTGAATTGTCCTTGTGCTATATTGTGCTTAAAAAAAACATTTATTCTAGGGACAGAAAACTGTAGGTAGGGAGAGTGTCAGTTTATTTCACTCTGCAAGTCCTTGTTTCCAGGGACCTGGAAGGACAGTGAGTGAATTGTCCTTGTGTTATATTGTGATTAAAAAAAACATTTTTTCTAGGGACAGAAAACTGTAGGTAGGGAGAGTGTTTTTTTTCTTTCACTCTGCAAGTCCTTGTTTCCAGGGACCTGTAAGGACAGTGAGTGAATTGTCCTTGTGCTATATTGTGCTTAAAAAAAACATTTTTTCTAGGGACAGAAAACTGTAGGTAGGGAGAGTGTTTTTTTTCTTTCACTCTGCAAGTCCTTGTTTCCAGGGACCTGTAAGGACAGTGAGTGAATTGTCCTTGTGCTATATTGTGCTTAAAAAAAACATTTATTCTAGGGACAGAAAACTGTAGGTAGGGAGAGTGTCAGTTTATTTCACTCTGCAAGTCCTTGTTTCCAGGGACCTGGAAGGACAGTGAGTGAATTGTCCTTGTGCTATATTGTGATTAAAAAAAACATTTATTCTAGGGACAGAAAACTGTAGGTAGGGAGAGTGTCAGTTTATTTCACTCTGCAAGTCCTTGTTTCCAGGGACCTGTAAGGACAGTGAGTGAATTGTCCTTGTGCTATAGTGTGCTTAAAAAAAACATTTATTCTAGGGACAGAAAACTGTAGGTAGGGAGAGTGTCAGTTTATTTCACTCTGCAAGTCCTTGTTTCCAGGGACCTGTAAGGACAGTGAGTGAATTGTCCTTGTGCTATATTGTGATTAAAAAAAACATTTTTTCTAGGGACAGAAAACTGTAGGTAGGGAGAGTGTCAGTTTCTTTCACTGTGAAAGTCCTTGTTTCAAGGGACAGAGAAGGACACCTGAAGGTAGCCCTTATTGCTTTTTTCCCATCTCCCTGCAGGCCATCTATTAGAATGTCTGGAAGGCAAACAAGGAGAGGCAGACAGTCAGGAGGCAATAAAAGAGGGCAAGCAGGCTCTGTGTCTGGGGGCAACAGTGCTGGTCGTGGACGCGGTGCATTGTCATCAGCACATGGCCATGGGACACGCTTGTCCTTCTTTTCGGCAGCTGGACATGTTGAGCCACATCATGCCGAAGACTTGGTAGAGTGGATGACCAAGCCCTCCTCCTCCTCCTCATCCTCTCTCACCCAGGCTCAGGGTACTGGAAAAGCAGCTGCCAAAGCGTCGTCTTCCCTGGTATCAATGTCAGACAAATCATCAGTCACTCCTTCCCTAGACCCACCATGTCCTCCTCCTGAGGAGTCCCCCGAACTGTTTCAGCACAGTGTTGGGTACATGCTCCAGGAGGATGCCCAGCGTTTCGAAGGGTCTGATGATGAAACCCAGCTAGAGGAAGGCAGTAGCGTGAGAGCAGACAGAGGGGATGCTCAAGAAGGACACCAATCTGGCAGTCATGTTCCAGCAGCTGCAGCATACTGCCAGATTGGCTCCAGTGATGAGGAGGGAGGGGATGATGAGGTCACTGACTCCACGTGGGTGCCTAATAGGAGAGAGGAGGAGGAGGAGGATGAGGAGGAGGCACATCTCCAACGAGGCAGGATGCCCTTTGGTGGCCAGCGTAAGGGCAGTACACCGACGGAATCACACCGCAGAGCTCCGCCTGTGCAGGGCGCTGCCTCTGCCCGTCATTCAAAAAGTTCTTTGGTGTGGGCCTTTTTTGAGGCTAGTGCATCAGATCGCACAGCTGCTGTTTGCAACATATGTCTCAAGCGTATATCGCGTGGCCAAAACATCAGCCGCTTGGGTACCACATGCCTGACCAGACATATGTTGACCTGCCATGCAGCTCGTTGGCAAGCCTACCTCAAAGACCCACACCAAAGAACAAAGCGGACCTCTCCTTGCACCGCATCAGCTGGGATCTCCAACCCCACTATAACTTCAGTCCTCTCTGAAACATGCACTGAGAGGAATGAAGGTGTAGAATTAGGTGTGTCACAGCCAAGTACTTGCGCCCACTCTGCTAGCAGTACACCGACGTCCGATTCTAGCAGGCAAATTTCCCTGCCCCAGCTGCTGGACCGTCGAAAGAAGTTCACTCCCAGCCATCCACATGCCCAGCGGTTGAATGCTAGCTTGGCTAAATTGCTAGCGCTTCAACTGCTGCCTTTTCAGTTGGTAGACTCGGCCCCCTTCCGTGAGTTTGTGCAATGTGCAGTTCCTCAGTGGCAGGTTCCCAAACGCCACTTTTTCTCACGGAAGGCTATTCCGGCTCTCTACCGGCATGTGGAAGGCAATGTCTTGGCCTCGCTGGACAGGGCGGTCAGCGGTAAGGTGCATATTACCGCTGACTCATGGTCCAGCAGGCATGGACAGGGACGTTACCTTTCTTTCACGGCCCATTGGGTCACTCTTTTGGCAGCTGGGAAGGATTCAGGACAAGGTGCAGTAGTGTTGGAGGTTGTCCCACCGCCACGCCTCCAAAATGCTACTACTGGTTGTGACACACCTCTCTCCTCCACCCCCTCCTCTTCTTCTTCCTCCATGGCCTCTTCCTGTGGTTTGTCCTATGAACCAGCGGTGCTCCGTAGCCGTTCACGGGGCTACGCAAGTACGCAGGCAAAAAGATGCCATGCCGTGCTTGCGCTGGTGTGTTTGGGGGACAGAAGCCACACTGGGGCAGAGGTCCTGTCTGCTCTGCAGGGCCAGGCCGAGAGGTGGTTGACGCCACGCCAGCTTAAGCCAGGAATGGTGGTTTGCGACAATGGCACCAACCTCCTCTCCGCCCTCCGACAGGGACAACTGACCCATGTGCCCTGTGTGGCTCACGTCCTTAACCTGGTGGTGCAGCGCTTCTTGGGCAGGTACCCGGGCTTACAGGATGTCCTGAGGCAGGCCAGGAAAGTCTGTGTGCATTTCCGCAGATCTTATAATGCCAGTGCTCGCCTGGCTGAGCTGCAAAAGGAGTTGAACCTGCCCAAGAACCGCCTTATATGTGACATGCCCACCAGGTGGAACTCAACGTTGGCCATGCTGCAGCGGCTGCACACGCAGCAGAGGGCCATCAATGAGTACCTGTGCGACTACGGCACCAGGACAGGGTCAGGGGAGCTTGGTTTTTTTTCTCCACGCCAGTGGGGCATGATCAGGGATGCATGCACTGTCCTGGCACCATTTGAGGAGGCCACGAGGATGGTGAGCAGTGACAGTGCATGCATCAGTGACACTGTACCTCTTGTCCACCTGTTGGAGCACACGCTGCGTGGAATAATGGACAGGGCACTTGAGGCAGAACAGAGGCAGGAAGAGGAGGACTTCCTTGCCTCTCAAGGCCCCCTTTACCCAGACAGTGTTCCTTCTGTCCCACCCATTGCACAGGAAGAGGAGGAGGAGGAGGAGGAGGAGGAGGAGGAGGAGGATTGTGTCAGCATGGAGGTGGAGGCTGGCACTCAGCATCATCAGCAGCAGTCTTTTAGGGATGATTTACAGTCCCAAGAAACCAGTGGACTTGTACGTGGCTGGGAGGAGGTGGCTGCGGATCATGTCATCCTTAGTGACCCAGAGGACTCCGGAGCGAATGCCTCAGCAAACCTACGCTGCATGGCCTCCCTGATCCTGCAAAGTCTGCGGAAGGATCCTCGTATTCTTCGGATCAAGGAGAGGGACCATTACTGGCTGGCCACTCTCCTTGATCCACGGTACAAGGGTAAGGTTGCGGACCTTATGTTACCGTCGCAGAGGGAGCAGAGGATGAGACAACTCCGGGAGGCCTTGCAGAAAGGTCTGTGCAACGCGTTCCCAGAGACTGGGAGGTTGCAAACTCCTGGTCCTGGACAACGAGTTGCTGAGGCTTCGGCCAGTCAAAGAAGGAGCGGTGGGGAAGGTGGCCGTCTGACCGATGCGTTCAGACAATTCTTTAGTCCGCAGCCCCAAAGTATGATCGGTTCCAGCAACCATCGCCAGCGTCTGATAAACATGGTGCAGGAATATCTAGGGGCAAGGTCAGACTTGGACACCTTCCCCACCGAAAATCCTCTGGCTTACTGGGTCTTGAGGATGGATCACTGGCCAGAGCTTGCACAGTATGCAATTGAGCTACTGGCCTGTCCTGCATCCAGCGTTCTTTCGGAACGCACATTCAGTGCTGCTGGAGGATTTGTCACAGATCACAGGGTGCGCCTGTCCACCGACTCGGTTGATCGACTGACTTTCATCAAGATGAACCAGTCTTGGATCACCACCAGCTACCACACACCTGATGCTGATATAACAGACTAATTGATTTTAACATGTCACATCCCTTCAAGACTGATGCTGATGCTGAGTGCCTGTGCTGTTATGTTGACTGGCTATCCTCCTCCTCCGAGTCCTCAATGATACGATTGATGATGATAGCTTGTAAGATCATTTTTGTTTATGGGTGCCGCCACCAGTGCCTAACGCCCAATTTTTCAGCCCCTGTTTAACAGGGGCGTGTAATTACAATTTTTGAAGCAATACTTTGCAACAGGGCTCATTGCTGTGCTCCAAGTACAGTATCTGTGAGGAGTTGCAGTGTTGTGCCACCAGTGCCTAAGGCCCAATTTTTCAGCCCCTGTTTAACAGGGGCGTGTCATTACAATTTTTGAAGCAATACTTTGCAACAGGGCTCATTGGTGTGCTCCAAGTACAGTATCTGTGAGGAGTTGCAGTGTTGTGCCACCAGTGCCTAAGGCCCAATTTTTCAGCCCCTGTTTAACAGGGGCGTGTCATTACAATTTTTGAAGCAATACTTTGCAACAGGGCTCATTGGTGTGCTCCAAGTACAGTATCTGTGAGGAGTTGCAGTGTTGTGCCACCAGTGCCTAAGGCCCAATTTTTCAGCCCCTGTTTAACAGGGGCGTGTCATTACAATTTTTGAAGCAATACTTTGCAACAGGGCTCATTGCTGTGCTCCAAGTACAGTATCTGTGAGGGGTTGCAGTGTTGTGCCACCAGTGCCTAAGGCCCAATTTTTCAGCCCCTGTTCAACAGGGGCATGTAATTACAATTCTTGATCTAATAATTCACAGCAGGGCCCATTGCTGCACCCACCAAGAGTAACTGTCAGGGCTTACAGTGTTGTGGCACCAGCACCACCATCAAAGGCCCAATTTTTACTACCACTGTTCAACAATTATATGTAATTAAAATTCCTGATATAATAGTTGACAGCAGGGCGTTCCAGCACCAACCAAGAGTAACTGTGAGTGCTTACAGTGTTGTGCCAACACCAACAACTAAGGGGCCTATTTCTGCAGAGTATATACGGCAGGTCCCTACTTTCAAACATCCAACTTACAAACGACTCCTACTTGCAAACGCAAGAAGACAACAGGAAGTGAGAGGAAATCTACCACTAGGAAGGAAAATTCTCTCCTGTAAGAATAAATATGGGAGAAAGGTGTCTCCTCTGTACTGATGCTTTATCAGCAATCCTTGTTTCAAGAAAAACACCACATTTCAAAAACAGTTGTCATTGGGACGGAAAGTGAGGTGAAATGTTCTGAACAGGGGCACAGACAGCAAAACAAATGTTACAGGGGTGATAACCCTTACCTATGTTTTCCAAAAAGTTTAAAAATAGATTTTTGGTCTGGAGCTACACTTCAACAATGTACCTGTTCAAAATTACAAACAGACTCTACATAAGAACAAACCTACAGTCCCTGTCTTGTATGCACCGCCTGTATAGGGCTGTTCAGAGTATATAGGGCCTTTTTTATTTTATGTGCGGGGTTCCCCTTAATATCCATACAAGACCCAAAGGGGCTGGTAATGGGCTGGGGTAGGGGGGGGGGTCATGGGGTAGCTATGCCATTTTTCTTAAAGAATTTCATCCATATTACCGGGACCAGACATTACATTAAAGCCGCAAGCAGTTTTAAATGGCTTTTTTTTCCTTTAGAAGTGTCATTTTGTGCAGGGACAGTTCTAAACACGGGAAACACGTGGCACTTCACAGGCATACTTTAGACACCCCCCAGGTACGATATTTAAAGGAATATTTGACTTTTTTTTTTTCACTTTATGCATCATTAAAATGACTGCTCCCGAAAAACGACCGTTTTTAAAACTTCTTTTTGCATTGATACATGTCCCCTGGTGCAGAACCCGGGTTCCCAAACCCTTTTTAGGACAATAACATGCATAATAGTTGTTATAATTAGCACTTTAGAATTCGAACGTTCGCATCCATTGTATTTAATAGGGTTCTAATGTTCGTTCGAACTTTCGGTCCGTTCGCGGGTTCTGGTGCGAACCGAACCCGGGGGTGTTCGGCTCATCACTAATGGGAAGTGAAAATTCTCTCCTGTAAGAGTTAATATGGGAAAAAGGTGTCTCCTCTCTACTGATGCTTTATCACCAATCCTTGTTTCAATAAAAACCCCACTTTTCAAAAACATTTGTCATTGGGATGGAAAGTGAGGTGAAATGTTCTGAACAGGTGCACAGACAGCAAAACAAATGTTACAGGGGTGATAACCCTTCCCTATGTTTTCCAAAAAGCTTAAAAATAGATTTTTTGGCTGGAGCTACACTTAAACAATGTACCTGTTCAAAATTACTAACAAATTCTACTTAAGGACAAACCTACAGTCCCTGTCTTGTTTGCACCGCCTGTATACTACTGTTCACTTGTTCAGAGTATATAGGGCCTTTTTTTATTTTGGGTGCAGGGTTCCTCTTAATATCCATACAAGACCCAAAGGGGCTGGTAATGGGCTGGGGTAGGGGGGGTGATGGGGTAGCCATGCCATTTTTCTCAAAGATTTTCATCCATATTACCGGGACCAGACATTACATTAAAGCCGCAAGCAGTTTTAAATGGCTTTTTTTCCTTTAGAAATGTCATTTTGTGCAGGGACAGTTCTAAACACGGGAAATAAATGCCACTTCACAGGCATACTTTAGACACCCCCCAGGTACAATATTTAAAGGAATATTTCACTTTTTTTTTCACTTTATGCATCATTAAAATGACTGCTCCCAAAAAACGTCAGTTTTTAAAACTTCGTTTTGCATTGATACATGTCCCCTGGGGCAGAACCCGGGTCCCCAAACCCTTTTTAGGACAATAACATGCATATTAGTCATTATAATTAGCACTTTAGACTTCGAACGTTCGCGTCCATTGTATTTAATAGGGTTCTAACGTTTGTGCGAACTTTCGGTCCGTTCGAAGGTTCTGGTGTGAACCGAACCGGGGGGTGTTCGGCTCATCCCTACTGGCGTCAACCACCTCTGAGCCTACCCCTGCAGAGCTGACAGAATCTCTGCCCCAGTGTGGCTCCTGTCCCCCAAGGACACCAGCTCAAGCACCGCATGGCATCTTTTTGCCTGCGTACTTGCGCCTACGGAGCACCGCTGGTTCCAAAGACAAATCAGCACAGGCAGAGGCCATGGAGGAAGAAGAAGAGGAGGGGATGGAGGAGAGAGGTGTGTCAGAATCACCACTAGTAGCATTTTGGAGGCGTGGTGGCGGAACAACCTCCATTACTACTGCACCCTGTCCTGCATCCTTCCCAGCTGCCAGCAGAGTCACCCAATATGCCGCGAAAGATAGGTAACGTCCCTGGCCATGCCTGCTGGACCATGAGTCAGCGGTAATATGCACCTTACCGCTGACCGTCCTGTCCAGTGAGGCTAAGACATTGCCTTCCACTGCCGGAAGAGAGCCGGAATCGCCTTCTGTGAAAAAAGAGTTGCGTTTGGGAACCTGCCACTGAGGAACCGCACATTCCACAAACTCACGGAAGGGGGCAGAGTCTACCAACTGAAAAGGCAGCAGTTGAAGTGCTAGCAATTTAGCCAAGCTAGCATTCAACCGCTGGTGCAGCAGCTGGGGCAGGGAAATTTGCCTGGTACAATCTGACGTTGGTGTACCGATAGCAGATTGTCCGCAAGTACTTGGCAGTGACACACCTAATTCTACACCTTCATTCCTCTCAGTGCAGGTTTCTGAGAGGACTAAAGGTATTGTGGGGTTGGAGATCCCAGCTGACGAGGAGCAAGGAGAGGTCCGCTTTGTTCTTTGGTGTGGGTCTTTTATGTACTATTGTCAACCGACTGCATGACAGGTCGACATATGTCTGGTCAAGCATGTGGTGCCCAAGCGGCTGCTGTTTTGGCCACACGAGATACGCTTCAGACATATGTTGCAAATAGCATAGGTGCGATCTGCTGCACACGTCTCAAAAAAGGCCCACACCAAAGAACTTTTGGAATAACGCGCAGAGACAGCAGCGCCCTGCGCATGCGGATCTCTGCGGTGTGATGCAGTCGGTGTGCTGCCCTTAAGCTGGCCCCCGGAGGGCATCCTGCCTCGTTGGAGATGTGCCTCCTCCTCCTCTCTCCTATCAGGCACCAACGTAGAGTCAGTGACCTCATCATCCCCTCCCTCCTCATCACTGGAGCAAACTTGGCAGTATGCTGCAGCTGGGGGAACATGACTGCCAGTTTTCTGTCCTTCTTGGGCACCCCCTCTCTCTGGGCTCACGTTACTGCCTTCTTCAAGCTGGGTACCATCATCGGAGTCTACAAAACGCTGCGCATCCTCCTGCAGCGTGTACACAACACTGTGGTCAAACAGTTCGGTGGACTCCTCAGGAAGACATGGTGGGGCTAGGGAAGGAGTGACTGATGCCATTGAGCCGAGGGAAGAGGCCGCTTTGGCAGACAAAGTACCCTGAGTCTGGGTGAGAGAGGATGAGGAGGATGAGGACGGCTTGGTCATCCACTCTACCAACTCTTTAGCATGTTGCGGCTCAACGCGGCCAGCTGATGGAAAAAAGGACAAGGGTGCCCCACGGCCATGTGCTGATGAGGATGCACCGTGTCCACGACCTGCACTGTTACCTCTAGACACAGAGCCTGCTTGCCCTCTTTTATTGGCCTGTGTGTGTCTGCCTCTCCTTGTTGGCCTTCCAGGCATACTTTATTTGATGTATTGGAATAGGTAGGTACACAAGGAATTGTCTGCAGTCAGCTTTAGCTGCACACTGTGGCATGTATACAGTACACTGACTGAAAATACTGCAGCTGCCTGCCTGTGGTATTATTAGGAAGAGAACACCAGCAATTGTCTGCAGTTGACTTTAGTTGCACACTGTGCACAGGATACAGTACACTGACTGAAAATACTGCAGCTGCCTGCCTGTGGTGTTATTAGGAAGAGAACACCAGCAATTGTCTGCAGTTAGCTTTAGTTGTACACTGTGCACAGGATAAAGTACACTGACTGAAAATACTGCAGCTGCCTGCCTGTGGTTAGGGATGAGCCGAACACCCCCGGGTTCGGTTCGCACCAGAACCTTCGAACGGACCGAAAGTTCGCGCGAATTTTCGAACCCTATTCGTTATAATGGACGCGAACGTTCGAAATCAAAATTGCTAATTACAACGGCCAATATGCATGTTAATGTTATAAAACAGGTTTGGGGACCCGGGTCCTGCCCCAGGGGACATATATCAATGCAAAAAGAAATTTTAAAAACTAAAGTTTTTTCGGGAGCAGTCATTTTAATGATGCATAAAGTGAAAAAAAAAAAAGTGAAATTTTCCTTTAAATACGGTACCTGGGGGGTGTCTAAAGTATGCCTGTGAAGTGGCATGTGTTTCCCGTGTTTAGAACTGTCCTTGCACAAAATGACATTTGTAAAGGAAAAAAAGAAGCCATTTAAAACCACTTGCGGCTTCAATGTCATGTCTTGTCCTGGCCGCCATATGGCTGAAAATCCTTGAGAAAAATGGCATGGCTACCCCATCACCCCCCCCCCACCCCAGCCCCTTTGGGTCTTGTATGGATACTAAGGGGGACCCCGCACCCAAAATAAAACCCTATACCTACAACCCTATATACTCTGAACAGCAGTATATAGGTGGTGCAAACAAGACATGGACTGTAGGTTTGTTCTTAAGTAGAATCTGAACAGGTACATTATGAAGTGTAGCTACATCCCAAAAAAATCAATTTTTAAGCTTTTTGGAGAACATAGGGAGGGGTTATCACCCCTGTAACATTTGCTGTCTTTGCACATCTGTTCAGAACATGTCACCTCACTTTCCGTCCCAATGACAAATGTTTTTGGAAAAGTGGGGTTTTAATTGAAACAAGGATTGGTGATAAAGCATCAGTAGAGAGGAGATACCTTTTTCCCAAATTAAATCTAACAGGATAGAATTTTCCTTCCTAGGGGTAGATTTCCTCTCACTTCCTGTTTTCTCTTGCCGTTTGCAAGTAGGAGTCGTTTGTAAGTTGGATGTTTGAAAGTAGGGGCCTGCCGTATATACTCTGCAGAAATTTGCCCTATTAGATGTTGGTGTAGCCACAAGACTGGTGGGCACAGGAATGGGCCCTGCTGTGAGTTAATAGATCAAGATTTGTACTTGCATGCACCTGTTGAACCGGGCAGAAAAATTGGGCCTTTGGTGGTGGTGGTGGTGGTGGTGGACGGTGTTGCCACAAGACTGTAAGCCCTCACATTTACTCTTGGTGGGTGCAGGAATGGGCCCTGCTGTGAGTTATTAGATCAAGATTTGTAATTGCATGCACCTGTTGAACAGGGCAGAAAAATTGGGCCTTTGGTGGTGGTGGTGGTGGTGGACGGTGTTGCCACAAGACTGTAGGCCCTCATAGTTACTCTTGGTGGGCGCAGGAATGGGCCCTGCTGTGAACTATTAGATCAAGATTTGTAATTACACGCCCCTGTTAAACAGGGGCTGAAAAATTGTGCCTTAGGCATTGGTGCTGGTGCCACAACACTGCAACCCCTCACAGATACTGTACTTGGAGCACAGCAGTCACACCTGTTGCGAAGCATCTTTTTAAAAAATTGTAATTACACGCCCCTGTTATACAGGGGCTGAAAAATTGTGCCTTAGGCACTGGTGCTGGTGCCACAACACTGCAACCCCTCACAGATACTGTACTCTGAGCACAGCAATGAGACCTGTTGCAAAGCATTGCCTAAAAATTGTAATTACACGCCCCAACAGGGGCTGAAAAATTGTGCCTTAGGCACTGGTGCTGGTGCCACAACACTGCAACCCCTCACAGATACTGTACTCTGAGCACAGCAGTCACACCTGTTGCGAAGCATCTTTTTAAAAAATTGTAATTACACGCCCCTGTTATACAGGGGCTGAAAAATTGTGCCTTAGGCACTGGTGTGGTGGCATGGATCATTGAGGAGGAGGAAGAGGATAGTCAGTGAACATAACAGGACAGTCACTCAGCATCAGCATAGGCAGTCTTGAAGGGATGTGACATTATAAATTATTCCGTTATATCCGCTTCAGGTGTCTGGTAGCTGGTGGTGATCCAAGACTGATTCATTTTTATGAAGGTCAGTCGATCAACCGAGTCGGTGGACAGGCGCACCCTATGATCGGTGACAAATCCTCCAGCAGCACTGAATGTGCGTTCGGAAAGAACGCTGGATGCAGGACAGGCCAGTAGCTCAATTGCATACTGTGCAAGCTCTGGCCAGTGATCCATCCTCAGGACCCAGTAAGCCAGAGGATTTTCGGTGGGAAAGGTGTCCAAGTCTGACCTTGCCCCTAGGTATTCCTGCACCATGTATATCAGACGCTGGCGATGGTTGCTGGAACCGATCATACCTTGGGGCTGCGGACTAAAAAATTGTCTGAACGCATCGGTCAGACGTCCACCTTCCCCACCGCTCCTTCTGCTACTGACTGAAGCCTCAGCAACTCGTCGTCCAGGACCAGGAGTTTGTAACCTCCCAGTTTCTGGGAACGCGTTGCACAGACCTTTCTGCAAGGCCTCCCTGAGATGTCTCATCCTCTGCTCCCTCTGCGACGGCAAGATAAGGTCCGCAACCTTACCCTTGTACCGTGGATCAAGGAGAGTGGCCAGCCAGTAATGGTCACTCTCCTTGATCCGAAGAACACGAGGATCCTTCCGCAGGCTTTGCAGGATCAGGGAGGCCATGCAGCGTAGGTTAGCTGAGGCATTCGGTCCGGAGTCTTCTGGGTCACTGAGGATGACATGATCGCCAGCCACCTCCTCCCAGCCACGTACAAGTCCACTGGTTTGTTGGGACTGTACATCATCCCTAAAAGACTGCTGCTGCTGATGCTGAGTGCCAGGCTCCACCTCCATGCTCACACAATCCTCCTCCTCCTCCTCCTCTTCCTGTGTGATGGGTGGGACAGAAGGAACATTGTCTGGATAAAGGGGGCCTTGAGAGACAAGGAAGTCCTCCTCTTCCTGCCTCTGTTCTGCCTCAAGTGCCCTGTCCATTATCCCACGCAGCGTATGCTCCAACAGGTGGACAAGAGGTACAGTGTCACTGATGCATGCACTGTCACTGCTCACCATCCTCGTGGCCTCCTCAAATGGTGAGAGGACAGTGCATGCATCCCTGATCATGCTCCACTGGCGTGGGGAAAAAAAGCCAAGCTCCCCTGACCCTGTCCTGGTGCCGTAGTCGCAAAGGTACTCATTGATGGCCCTCTGCTGCGTGTGCAGTCTCTGCAGCATGGCCAACGTTGAGTTCCACCTGGTGGGCATGTCACATATTAGGCGGTTCTTGGGCAGGTTCAGCTCCTTTTGCAGCTCAGTCAGCCGAGCACTGGCATTATAAGATCGGCGGAAATGCACACAGACTTTCCTGGCCTGCCTCAGGACATCCTGTAAGCCTGGGAACCTGCCCAAGAACCGCTGCACCACCAGGTTGAGGACGTGAGCCATACAGGGCACATGGGTGAGCTGCCCCTGTCGCAGGGCGGAGAGGAGGTTGGTGCCATTATCAGAAACGACCATTCCTGGCTTAAGCTGGCGTGGCGTCAACCACCTCTCGGCCTGCCCCTGCAGAGCTGCCAGAACCTCTGGCCCAGTGTGGCTCCTGTCCCCCAAACACACCAGCGCAAGCAGGGCATGGCATCTTTTTGCCTGCGTACTCGCGTAGCCCCTTGTACGCCTACGGAGCACCGCTGGTTCCGAGGACAGAGCACTCGAAGAGGACATGGAGGAAGAAGAAGAGGAGGGGGTGGAGGAGAGAGGTGTGTCACAACCAGTAGTAGCATTTTGGAGGCGTGGTGGCGGAACAACCTCCAACACTACTGCACCTTGTCCTGCATCCCTCCCAGCTACCAATAGAGTGACCCAATGGGCCGTGAAAGAAAGATAACGTCCCTGTCCATGCCTGCTGGACCATGAGTCAGCGGTAATATGCACCTTACCGCTGACCGCCCTGTCCAGCGAGGCATGGACATTGCCTTCCACATGCCAGTAGAGAGACGGAATTGCCTTCCGTGAGAAAAAGTGGCGTTTGGGAACCTGCCACTGAGGAACCGCACATTGAACAAACTCACGGAAGGGGGCCGAGTCTATCAACTGAAAAGGCAGCAGTTGAAGTGCTAGCAATTTAGCCAAGCTAGCATTCAACCGCTGGGCATGTGGATGGCTGGGAGTATACTTCTTTCGACGGTCCAGCAGCTGGGGCAGGGAAATTTGCCTGCTACAATCGGACGTCGGTGTACTGCAAGTACTTGGTTGTGACACACCTAATTCTACACCTTCAGTCCTCTCAGAGCAGCTTTCAGAGAGGACTGAAGATATAGTGGGGATGGAGATCCCAGCTGATGAGGAGCAAGGAGAGGTCCGCTTTGTTCTTTGGTGTGGGTCTTTTATGTGTGCTTGCCAACGAGCTGCATGGCAGGTCGACATATGTCTGCTCATGCTTGTGGTGCCCAAGCGGCTGATGTTTTGGCCACGCGAGATACGCTTGAGACAAATATTGCAAATAGCAGTGGTGCGATCTGATGCACTCGTCTCAAAAAAGGCCCACACCAAAGAACTTTTGTGATAACGTGCAGAGGCAGCGCCCTGCACAGGCGGAGCTCTGCGGTGTGGTACAGTTGCTGTGCTGGCCTCTAGCTGGCCTCCAGGGGGCATCCTGCCTCGTTGGACATGTGACGCTGCATCCTCCTCCTCCTCCTCCTCTCTCCCTTCAGGCACCCACGTGGAGTCAGTGACCTCATCATCCCCTCCCTCTTCACCACTAGAGCAAACCTGGCAGTAAGCTGCAGCTGGTGGAACACTACTGCCAGATTGCTGTCCTTCAGCATCCCCTTTCTCTGCGCGCACACTACTGACTTCCTCAAGCTGGGTATCATCATCCGAGCCTTCGAATCGTTGGGCATCCTCCTGGAGCATGTACCCAACACTGTGCTCAAACAGTTCGGGGGACTCCTCAGGAGGACATGGTGGGTCTAGGGAAGGGGTGGCTGATGATGCCATTGAGTACGCGTTGGCAGCTGCTCTGCCAGTACCCTGAGCCTGGGTGAGAGAGGATGAGGAGGATGAGGAGGGCTTGGTCATCCATTCTACCAAGCCTTCGGCATGATGCGGCTCCACATGTCCAGCTGCCGAAAACAAAGACAAGCGTGTCCCATGGCCACGCGCTGATGACGATGCACGACCACGTCCACGGCCAGCACTGTTGTCTCTAGAAACAGAGCCTGCCTGCCCTGTGTTCTTGCCTCGGCACGCTCTGCCTCTCCTTGGCGGTCTTCCAGCCATTGTAGTCGGTAGTGTATATAGTATAAAAAATAGAACTCCTATGTGTGCTCACAACACACTGTAGGTCCTATGGGTGCTGACACTAACACACTATAGGTACTATGTGTGCTGCTGACAAGAAAATATAGGAGCTCTGTTTGCTGCCACTAACACACTAGAAGTCCTATGGGTGCTGCTGAGAAGAAAATATAGGAGCTCTGTGTGATGCCACTAACACACTAGAAGTCCTATGGGTGCTGCTGAGAAGAAAATATAGGAGCTCTGTGTGATGCCACTAACACACTAGAAGTCCTATGGGTGCTGCTGAGAAGAAAATATAGGAGCTCTGTTTGCTGCCACTAACACACTAGAAGTCCTATGGGTGCTGCTGAGAAGAAAATATAGGAGCTCTGTGTGATGCCACTAACACACTAGAAGTCCTATGGGTGCTGCTGAGCAGAAAATATAGGAGCTCTGTTTGCTGCCACTAACACACTAGAAGTCCTATGGGTGCTGCTGAGAAGAAAATATAGGAGCTCTGTGTGATGCCACTAACACACTAGAAGTCCTATGGGTGCTGCTGAGAAGAAAATATAGGAGCTCTGTTTGCTGCCACTAACACACTAGAAGTCCTATGGGTGCTGCTGAGAAGAAAATATAGGAGCTCTGTTTGCTGCCACTAACACACTAGAAGTCCTATGGGTGCTGCTGAGAAGAAAATATAGGAGCTCTGTTTGCTGCCACTAACACACTAGAAGTCCTATGGGTGCTGCTGAGAAGAAAATATAGGAGCTCTGTTTGCTGCCACTAACACACTAGAAGTCCTATGGGTGCTGCTGAGAAGAAAATATAGGAGCTCTGTGTGATGCCACTAACACACTAGAAGTCCTATGGGTGCTGCTGAGAAGAAAATATAGGAGCTCTGTTTGCTGCCACTAACACACTAGAAGTCCTATGGGTGCTGCTGAGAAGAAAATATAGGAGCTCTGTGTGATGCCACTAACACACTAGAAGTCCTATGGGTGCTGCTGAGCAGAAAATATAGGAGCTCTGTTTGCTGCCACTAACACACTAGAAGTCCTATGGGTGCTGCTGAGAAGAAAATATAGGAGCTCTGTGTGATGCCACTAACACACTAGAAGTCCTATGGGTGCTGCTGAGAAGAAAATATAGGAGCTCTGTTTGCTGCCACTAACACACTAGAAGTCCTATGGGTGCTGCTGAGAAGAAAATATAGGAGCTCTGTTTGCTGCCACTAACACACTAGAAGTCCTATGGGTGCTGCTGAGAAGAAAATATAGGAGCTCTGTTTGCTGCCACTAACACACTAGAAGTCCTATGGGTGCTGCTGAGAAGAAAATATAGGAGCTCTGTTTGCTGCCACTAACACACTAGAAGTCCTATGGGTGCTGCTGAGAAGAAAATATAGGAGCTCTGTGTGATGCCACTAACACACTAGAAGTCCTATGGGTGCTGCTGAGAAGAAAATATAGGAGCTCTGTTTGCTGCCACTAACACACTAGAAGTCCTATGGGTGCTGCTGAGAAGAAAATATAGGAGCTCTGTTTGCTGCCACTAACACACTAGAAGTCCTATGGGTGCTGCTGAGAAGAAAATATAGGAGCTCTGTTTGCTGCCACTAACACACTAGAAGTCCTATGGGTGCTGCTGAGAAGAAAATATAGGAGCTCTGTGTGATGCCACTAACACACTAGAAGTCCTATGGGTGCTGCTGAGAAGAAAATATAGGAGCTCTGTTTGCTGCCACTAACACACTAGAAGTCCTATGGGTGCTGCTGAGAAGAAAATATAGGAGCTCTGTGTGATGCCACTAACACACTAGAAGTCCTATGGGTGCTGCTGAGAAGAAAATATAGGAGCTCTGTTTGCTGCCACTAACACACTAGAAGTCCTATGGGTGCTGCTGAGAAGAAAATATAGGAGCTCTGTTTGCTGCCACTAACACACTAGAAGTCCTATGGGTGCTGCTGAGAAGAAAATATAGGAGCTCTGTGTGATGCCACTAACACACTAGAAGTCCTATGGGTGCTGCTGAGAAGAAAATATAGGAGCTCTGTTTGCTGCCACTAACACACTAGAAGTCCTATGGGTGCTGCTGAGAAGAAAATATAGGAGCTCTGTGTGATGCCACTAACACACTAGAAGTCCTATGGGTGCTGCTGAGAAGAAAATATAGGAGCTCTGTTTGCTGCCACTAACACACTAGAAGTCCTATGGGTGCTGCTGAGAAGAAAATATAGGAGCTCTGTGTGATGCCACTAACACACTAGAAGTCCTATGGGTGCTGCTGAGCAGAAAATATAGGAGCTCTGTTTGCTGCCACTAACACACTAGAAGTCCTATGGGTGCTGCTGAGAAGAAAATATAGGAGCTCTGTGTGATGCCACTAACACACTAGAAGTCCTATGGGTGCTGCTGAGAAGAAAATATAGGAGCTCTGTTTGCTGCCACTAACACACTAGAAGTCCTATGGGTGCTGCTGAGAAGAAAATATAGGAGCTCTGTTTGCTGCCACTAACACACTAGAAGTCCTATGGGTGCTGCTGAGAAGAAAATATAGGAGCTCTGTTTGCTGCCACTAACACACTAGAAGTCCTATGGGTGCTGCTGAGAAGAAAATATAGGAGCTCTGTGTGATGCCACTAACACACTAGAAGTCCTATGGGTGCTGCTGAGAAGAAAATATAGGAGCTCTGTTTGCTGCCACTAACACACTAGAAGTCCTATGGGTGCTGCTGAGAAGAAAATATAGGAGCTCTGTTTGCTGCCACTAACACACTAGAAGTCCTATGGGTGCTGCTGAGAAGAAAATATAGGAGCTCTGTTTGCTGCCACTAACACACTAGAAGTCCTATGGGTGCTGCTGAGAAGAAAATATAGGAGCTCTGTGTGATGCCACTAACACACTAGAAGTCCTATGGGTGCTGCTGAGAAGAAAATATAGGAGCTCTGTTTGCTGCCACTAACACACTAGAAGTCCTATGGGTGCTGTTGGGGTGCAATGCTGTGCTAACAGCACTGCGGTTGGTACTACTGCAATACTGTACTAACAGTAAGCACGCACCAGACTAATCCCCAGCAGCAGCTAATAACACACTAACTGTGCAATCAGCAGCAATGAACGATCAATGACTTAGGTAGCAATGGTTTAGCAAAGAAATAGCCAATGGTTTAGCAAAGAAGAGCAAATCTTTCAGTATCAAGCAAAGACAGAATCAGCAGACTAATCTCTCCTAAAGCCGGAACTCATGTGACCGGGGCCGATGGCGTGGCGGCCTTTTAAATGGTGGGGCGTGTACTAAAGCCCCTGAGCTGTAATTGGCTACAGGCGTCCTGCCTGTAGCCAATTATTGCTCTCCGAGTTTCGGGCGCTGTGATTGGCCAAGCATGCGGGGTCACAGTGCATGCTTGGCCAATCATCAGCCAGCAATGCACTGCGCCGGCCGCGCCGGCCGCAATGCATTGCGGGGCCGCTCGCATCACACGAATGTGATGCGAACGGCCCAAATAGTTCTGGGCTCGACGAGCGAGCGAACGCCCGATGCTCGATTCGAACATGGGTTCGAATCGACCCCCGAGCCCATCCCTACCTGTGGTATTATTAGGAAGAGAACACCAGCAAATGTCTGCAGTTAGCTTTAGTTGTACACTGTGCACAGGATACAGTACACTGACTGAAAATACTGCATCTGCCTGCCTGTGGTATTATTAGGAAGAGGACCCCAGCAACTGTCTGCAGTTAGCTTTAGTTGCACACTGTGCACAGGATAAAGTACACTGACTGAAAATACAGCAGCTGCCTGCCTGTGGTATTATTAGGAAGAGAACACCAGCAATTGTCTGCAGTTAGTTTTAGTTGCACACTGTGCACAGGATACAGTACACTGACTGAAAATATTGCAGCTGCCTGCCTGTGGTATTATTAGGAAGAGAACACCAGCAATTGTCTGCAGTTAGCTTTAGTTGCACACTGTGCACAGGATACAGTACACTGACTGAAAATACTGCAGCTGCCTGCCTGTGGTATTATTAGGAAGAGAACACCAGCAATTGTCTGCAGTTATCTTTAGTTGCACACTGTGCACAGGATAAAGTACACTGACTGAAAATACTGCAGCTACCACAATCAACTGCCTGCCTGTCAGTATATTAGGAAGAGAATAACAGGAACGGATCTAGCTAAACTGAATACAGTGTATATATACTGTATATATACAACTCCTAGGATGCATATATATACTAAATTAACTGACTAAAGCTAACTCAATCGCCTGCCTGCTCTATCTAACTGAAATGCAATGACACTCTGACTCTCTATCTATCTCTCTCACCGCAACACACTACACAAGGACGACACTCAGGCGGCCTTATATAGTGTGGGGCGTGTACCTACTCCCCTGAGCCATGATTGGCCAAAGGCACCCTGACTTTGGTCAATTATGGCTCTCTGTGCTGACGGCGCTGTGATTGGCCAAAGCATGTGGGTCATAGTGCATGCTTGGCCAATTATCAGCCAGCAATGCACTGTGATGCCGCAGTGAATTATGGACCACAAGGCGTCACTCGAATTTGGCGCGAATGGCCCATAATGTTCGAAATTCGACGAACGGCCGAACAGCCAATGTTCGAGTCGAACATGGGTTAGACTCAAACACGAAGCTCATCCCTAATCAGTAATAGAAAAGCAATAGTCTGCAGTGAGCTTTACGTGCACACTGAGTCCAGTATACACTACACTGACTTAAGAAACTGCAGGTTAGCTCAATCAACTGCTTGTATTATCAGAAATAGAAAAGCAATAGTCTGCAATGAGCTTTACGTGCACACTGTGGCCAGTATACACTACACTGACTTAAGAAATTGCAGGTTAGCTCAATCAACTGCTTGTATTATCAGTAATAGAAAAGCAATAGTCTGCAGTGAGCTTTACGTGCACACTGAGCCCAGTATACACTACACTGACTTAATATACTGCAGCGAGAATAACAGGAACACTCTGAAGTGAGATCTAGCTAAACTGAATACAGTGTATATATATATATATACACAACTCCTAGGATGCATACATATACTAAATACACTGACTGCAGCTACCTGAATCGCCTGCCTGCTCTATCTAACTGAAATGAAATGACACTCTGACTCTCTCTCTATCTCTCTCAGACTTTCACAAGTCACAACGCGGCAACACACTACACAAGGCCGACACGCATGCGGCCTTATATAGTGTGGGGTGTGTACCCACCCCCCTGAGCCATGATTGGCCAAAGGCACCCTTCCTTTGGCCAATTATGGCTCTCTGTACTGACGGCGCTGTGATTGGCCAAGCATGCGGGTCATAGTGCATGCTTGGCCAATCATCAGCCAGCAATGCACTGCGATGACGCAGTGAATTATGGGCCGTGACGCGCCACTCGAATTTGGTGCGAATTCGTGCGAACGGCCAGCTGGAATTTAGAAAAAAAAATTAACTTAGCATTTAAATCCAATGGATAGGGTTTTTTTTTTCTAAAAAATATCTTAAGTAGAGCATTAGAAAAAAACTATATTAAAGTATTATATTGAGTGAGGACAAGTTAGAACATCCAAATTTTTATTGCTATCCGTGTCCCCTTTAGGGACATCTACTTTCAGTAGTCATAGTGGTATCCATTGTCACCAGGCAGGAGAGTGAGAGGACGTACAAAAAGTTTTAGTTGTCACTGGCACAGGAAAAAGTGGATATCTTCCACTGGGGATGCATGTTCCTTGTCTTTTGAGAGGGGTAGGATTTTTTCTTTTGTCTTATCTCTGGGATAGAAAGTGAGGCAAATCTCCTTGACAGGAATACAACTAAAACCGTGCAATGACTAAGCACACATGAAGTGTGCAAAACGCGTCTACCCAGCATTCTGATTCCTGACGTTTTTGGGATGTCCAAATAAAAGGATTTTGATCTACAGTGGTGTGCGGCCATTTCTTCTAATTTCATTGTGTGCTGAGGTGAGCCAAGGCGAGCACCTACTGGATCATTAGGCATCCTGGTCTCACCTGGAGTAGCGGGTGTTTCTTTTTCTATTACAACTAAAACCTGATCGAGGTTCTAACCCTTCCACTCTATCCAATGCAAATAGTAGCTTTGGCTGGAGTTCAGTGGCAGCCCGTCCATACGGGGCGCAAGGGTTCCGGCCCCCTAATCCATGTGCCCGCCCCCTAATCTACATGCAGGGTGCCAGACGCATGGACTCCAGAAGGTTTTTTTTTTTTTTTTTTAGAAGCATGTGATTAGAGCCTGAGGCTCTAATTGGCTTCAAAAAAAGGATAGGCTCAGGGCGCAGAGCACTAAATATTCACTATTGTCTCCTGATTCTCCTCCCGGTCAATCTGGAAGCAGGTCCTGAGACCCGATTGGCCGAGAGGTGAAGCGATCCTATTTGTTGTCGAGGAGGAGACGCAGGGAAAGCCATTGTGAAGCTGAGGAGCGCCTGCAGTAAGCGCTGCCTGCAACCTAGATTGAGTAAGTGTGGGGCTGGTGACAAACTGACCCACAGGCAGAGGGGCAGCGGTGGGGTGCGGGTGATCCGACTAACCGGGGGTGTGTGGCTAACCTGACCCCCCCCAAAAAATAGCACCAGCCGCCACTGCTGGAGTTATATCTTTGCACCACTGTACAGCCAAAAAAAAATCCACTGAAAGGTTTTAAAGTAGAACTATAGGCAAAACTTTTTTCTCATTTTTGATAGAGTAAGGAAAGGCCTGTCAGTTTTTTTTTTCAATCTGTGTTCCATTGGGAGGATTAACCTTCACACTTCCTGTCCTATGGCCAAAACAGAACATGGGAGAACATTTCTGCAAATTAAGGAAATCCCTTGGGGCCCCCAAGGTCACCAGATCTATTGTCCCCACTTCTGGGACAATCCAAAATGTGAGATTTTCTTTTACTTTCACTTTAAGGCTGGGTTCACACTGAAGTAGGGAGCCGCACACAGCAGGGGTCCGGTGCGTCCCTGTTCACTGTTTCAGGTCTGATACAGTACAAATTTTTGGCTAAATTTTCAGCTGAAATGGACCAGAAGACACACAGGACTTTGCACCAGAGCCGCTCCGGAGATGTGTTAACTGGCTCCATAGAGAGCCGGTCACAGTCTCCTGACATGTGAATTGGATGCTGGGAAACTCGTATCCAATTCGCAATAGTGTAAACGCAGCCTCAATAATAATGGTAAACATGAATCTTCATAACGGGGGGCACAGGCAGCAATAAAATCCTAATAGGTGTCCAAAGCTAAAAAAAAAGTTTTGCCTTTAGTTACAGTGCCTTAAAAAAGTATTCATACCCGTTAAAATTTTCCACATTTTGTCATGTTACAACCAAAACCGTAAATGTATTTTATTGGGATTTTATGTGATAGACCAATACAAAGTGGCACATAATTGTGAAGTGGAAGGAAAATAATTTTCATATTTTTTTACCAATACATATGTTAAAAGTGTGGCGTGCATTTGTATTCAGCCCCCTTTACTCTGATACCCCTAACTAAAATCTAGTGGAACCAATTGCCTTCAGAAGTCACCTAATTAGTAGTAAGAGTCCACCTGTGTGTAATTTAATCTCAGTATAAATACAGTTATTCTGTGAACCCCTCAGACCTCTTTCACACTGAGGCGCTTTACAGGCCCTATATCACTAAAAAAAGCGCCTGCAAAGCGCCTGTAAAGCGCCTCTCCTGTCACTCCAATGTGAAAGCCCTCAGGCTTTCACACTGGAGAGGTGCGCTGGCAGCACATCAAAACAAGTCCTGCAAGCAGCTTCTTTGAGGCTCTTTAGGAGCGGTGTATACACCGCTCCTAAAGCACCCATGCTCTTTGAAATCAATGGGCAGCAGCGTCGCTGCTGCGGCACTTTGCCGGCGCTTTTAATCCTTTTTCGACTGCTAGCGGGGGTTAAAAGTGGCCTGCTAGTGGGTGAAAAGCGCCGCTAAAACGACGGTAAAGCGCCACTAAAAATAGATGCCCTCTGTAATCTATTGGCTCCCCCTTTCTCCCCCTCTTTTTTTTTTTTTTTATTATTATTCCCCCTCTCACCCCTCCTTATTTCCCCTTAATATCTTTGAAAAATATATTTACTTTAATAATTATCGTATCAAAAAAAAATTAAAAAAATATGGTGGATTATATGTTGAATATCAAGCACATTATTAACCTTGTCTTTATTTTTCTTATGACCATTAGCTGTGCTATAACAAACTGATATAGTGCGCATTCTGATGCATTTACTATTGTAAACATATGTAGCCATGTAGTTATGCACTGTATTATTATACTGTTCCTTTGCTTTTCTCATGTTCACCTAATAAAACTTTATGAAACAAAAAAAAAAAAAAAATAGATGCCCGGGTGCTGTGAGTGTGAAAGGGCTCTTAGAGATTAGTTAGAGAACTTTAGTGAACAAACGGCATTATGACGTCCAAGGAACACACCAGGCAGGTCAGGGATAAAACAGATTATAGCGCACACATGCAAAAATTTTGTTAAAAACACCTGAACATATTCAAAAATACGGGGGTTTGGTCACACTATATGGTCATATAGTGCTAAGCCCACTTACTCCGACAAAGTACCCCAAATTAGTGAGTCCTAACCTGTTAATAGAACGAAAGAACATGTGTCTCAACCTTGGGAGATAAACTCCTCTATATGGGAGAACTGAAGGGATTCCTCCTATGTACTGGTGGCCACTAATAAGAGGTAATGAAGAGGGGGAGGGGTGTTCCAGCCCAAGAGACCTGGTCAGGGTCTATTACCATCTTAGATGTATAGCATTTTAGGGTGTGCCCCCCAAGTATGTCTTTGTAGGTCAGGGATAAAGTCTTGGAGACGTTTAAAGCAGGGTTAGGTTATAAAAAAAAATATCCCAGGCTTTGAACATCTCACAGGGCACTGTTCAATCCATTATCTGGAAATGGAAAGAGTATGGCACAACTGCAAACCTACCAAGACATGCCTGTCCACCTAAACTGACAGACCAGGCAAAGAGAGCATTAATCAGAGAAGCAGTCAAGAGGCCCATGGTAACTCTGCAGGAGCTGAAGAGATCTCCAGGTCAGGTGGGAGAATCTGTCCACAGAACAACAATTAGTCGTGCACTCCACAAATCTGGCCATTATGGAAGAGTGGCACAAGAACAAAGCCATTGTCGAAATAAAGCCATAAGAAGTCCTGTTTGCAGTTTGCGAGAAGCCATGTGGGGCAAACATGTGGAAGAAGGTGCTCTGGTCAGATGAGACCAAAATTTTACTTTTTGGCCTAAAAGCAAAACGCTATGTGTGGAAGAAAACTAACACTGCACATCAGCCTGAACACACCATCCCCACCAGAAAACATGGTGGTGGCAGCATCATATTGTGGAAATTATTTTCTTCAGTAGGGGCAGGGAACCTGGTCAGAGTTGGCAGAGGTTCACCTTCCAGCAGGACAACAACCTTAAACATACATCCAGTTACAATGGAATGGTTTCGATTAAAGCATATTCATGTGTTAGAATGGCCCAGTCAAAGTCCAGACCTAAATCCAATTGAGAATCTGTGGCAAGACTTGAAAATTGCTGTTCACAGACGCTCTCCATCCAATCTGACAGAGCTTGAGCTCTTTTGCAAAGAAGAATGGGCAACAGTGTCACTCTCTAGATGTGCAAAGCTGGTAGTCCCCAAAAATACTTGCAGCTGTAATTGCAGCAAAAGGTGGTTCTACAAAGTATTGACTCAGTGGGGCTGAATACAAATCCACGCCACAATTTTCACATATTTATTTGGAAAACCTTTTATAATTTTCCTTGCACTTCACATTTATATACCACTTTGTGTTGGTCTATCACATAAAATCACAATAAAATACATTTATGTTTTTGGTTGCAACATGAAAAAATGTGGAAAATGTCAAGGGGTGTGAATGCTTTTTCAAGCACTGTATATATTAATGTATCAAGGCCCTGAGGTAGGAGGATTAGGTAAATTATACACAAGTCTTAAAAAATCTAAAAACTTCAACCAGGGACACTGCTTGGATTTTAAAAGACCTGGGGCACCCAGAGGAGAAAAATGAAGTGGTGTGTGCAGTGTGCTGTGGAAAATTGTGAGTTTGGACAAATTGTGCTAACAGTGAGAGGGGCTTAAAGGGGCATGGCCAAAAAAAACTGAGCCTATTCACTGTATGCATGACAAACACACATATAAAGTGACACTAAACTCACATTATTCTTAGTTTCTTCAGGCCTCTGGCATCACCAGTACAGGCACAGTTTATCCTGCAACACACTGTTTGTGCCACGATCTTCAGAGTGCCTTGACAGGTGGTGTAAGCCTCTATCTACGGTATATGTAATTGTTTTTGTGTGACTGTGTTTCATTCTAAGCACTGAGGAGGAGGCCTGCATAGCATGAAGCTTGGTTTTCAGGCTATGCATGCGCAAGAATTCAGGATTATGTCAGAAGTGTGAAAGTAATATTTTATTAGATTAAGCTAGGACAAATTTAACAAATTCTCACCCAGGTCAATTCTGACATCTCTCTGCTACATGTAAAAATCAGTTTACATGTAGGGCTCGGGTGCCGACAGAGCCCTTCAAGAAAGTGTGACGGTTCTGGACAAGAGGCAAAGGAGGAGCAGGAGAAGACAGCGGGCGAGAGCATTGATGGGCAAGCAGGGCTGTTTTAATAAGAGGGCACACCTGGGCACTGCCCAGGGGCCCCGGTTGCATGGGGGCCCCTGCACTTTCCCCAAAGCAGCTGGTCCTTGAGCCCACGCTGCCCCATGATGGCACTGAGAGTGATGGATACACAGGGGAGGCAGGCTGGCAGTGGTGCGCCGTGCTGTGCAGAACAACACCTATTATTTCCCAGCCAGCAAGGAGGGGCGGGTCAGAGCGCCAGTGATGCTCTGACCCCCCCAATGCAGTTTGAATGCTCAGTACTCAAAGGCTGCGGGCTAGGAGCTGGCATGAGAGCAGCGGAGTCAGCAGCACTGAGAGACCACCTGCAGAAGTAGCTTGTGGATTGTGTCATGGTGAGCCCAGTTGTCCAGCACTGTTTGCACTGAAAGGCTTGGAATGCCCAGAGGGATTTTCCCTCCTTCGCTCCTCCTTCTGCCTGCTTGATTGGTATAGGTGAGTGCAGTGCTGGAGGTGGGCACAGAGCCAAACGTTTACATGCACTGTATAACCACTGGAAAAGGGGCTACTACATGGCTGGAATAATTGTGCTGGGGGATATCAAGAGTATATGGGGGAAAAAAATGCTGAGGTTTATAGGGGGTAGCAATGCATGGGGTAGCTTGGGTGGCTATAGTGCTAGAGGTATCAGGGAAACAGACAGGCCACAGTGTAGGGGGTATCAGGGATGTAGTGGGGTCACAATACCCACAGATGGTTCACAGGAGAGGTTCCATCCAGGTTCGCCAGCACACGTTCTGCTTGAAGTTCTGAGCGGGGTTATCTCACTCTTTGAAGCTACTTTTGACAGACTACCACTGTTTGGCCCTAGCAACAGGCCCTGATTGATATATAGTGTCTGGTGTTTTCTGGTTAAACATACCTGGAGGAACGCTCTTGTTCTGCTTACCAGCAGATGGTGTGTATTATCCACCCATTTGGTTACTTTGCCGTGGTCCATTACGACTGTGTCTACACAGCACTGGCTTTCTGTTACACACGGATCACCAGTTCAAAAAATACCTGGGCTCGTGCGACTATTCAACACGGCCTTGTTAATATTATGCTCCTGATGAAGCGTCTTCGAACGCGAAACTTGTAGAGCAAAGCAAGATTTACATCTTTGAATTTACTGGATCTATGAATAAGGCCATCCACTTCCTTTGTATATCGTTCAACACGGTTTTGTGTTTGTTGGATATGCACCGTTGTATCTGAGTTTTGCATGTTACTGTAATCTTTGGGAAGTGTGATTAGAACTTTATTCAGGATCATATACTAATGTTTATCCCTAATGCTATTTTTCTAAAATGTATTAATGCACTTTTACTAAGATATCTTTTTCTACAAATAAAAAACCCCTAGACTTTTTACAATATTTACCCATATGCCGTCTAAAGTCCATTCTTAGTTTCACTAGTGTTTCTCCAGGGTAACAGGTGAGCCACAACACTTAGCAGCCCATACGGGGGTACCGCTACATCTGCTTTCTAGGGGGGAAAAAAGGGCAGTGTTTATTTCTGCCAGAGCCGAAAGTGACATCATGACCAGGGTCATAGAGGGTCAATAGATGGGCTGGGACGATCCAGGCTTTTTGAAAGCTCTATGGTAACGTGGCACCACTGATAGATCAGATCTCTGGCTTCCCAATCGCATGGGAGAGCCCAGAGAGGTACCAATGGGCAGCAGGGAATTCCAACTCTTCTCCACTTTACAAAAAAAAAAAGTATCTTTGTCTTTATTTTATTTTTGGAGAGATTTCCTATGACCTCTGGTCCTGACGAGAAGAAATGGGACATCTCCCAAAAGGAAAACAGATGGCAATTAAAATGATAGGGGGCTCTAAATCTTCCCTATATATTTTAAAAAAGCTGCAAAGTTTTGGCTGTAGTTTGGACAATGTTGCCAGTGGCCAGGCACAGGGCAATGAGAAGAAGTATAATTTTTTGCAGATAAAAGGCTAATCCCTGCAAAAGGAACATAGATGTAAACTTAAATTCTAATTTAAAACTTTTTTGAAGTCTATGTTTAGTCCCCCCAAAAAAGGCACAAGGGACATGATTTACTTTAAATTGAAAAGGTACTCGACTACGCCTGCCTTTCTGCCCAGCTCCTCCATTCATAGAAGCTGTAACGCAGCTTCAATGAGATTGTAGTCCACATCCATCCACACCATCACTTACTCCAGATACAACCAAATAAACATACCCAACCAAAAGTTTGGTAAATAATGGCCGCGGCACTTTATTGGTTTAACATATGAAAATAAAATAACCATATATTATTTTTCTTTATTTACCATCAAAAAAGCATAACTTTAATTAAACCAAAACTTGTAACGTTGTTTTCAGAAGTCAAGCAGCATTACCTAATTTTAACATGGAAATAAAACGTCCCCCAAAGAAATCCAGGGTGCTCCTTGCAGGAAAAGGGGGAAATTCCCAGCCCAGCAGTTCCCTATAAAGGCTTGCCAGATTCCAGCACATTCCGCTGCATTCCATTGGATAGCTGTTGTTCCTGGATTTAAAGCGGCAGTACACTTTTAATAGCTGCTTTTAACACAAGGAATACCATTAATATTAACAGTATTTACACTATAATGAATGGGGTGTCCACAATCCCAAGTAAGTGGGCTCATATTGTGCCCCCTTTTCCATTACTGAAACATGATTTATGAATGGAGGGGACCTGTCACAGCTCCCTCAGTTCTATTAACCCTCACCAGACTAGAAGATTACCACCGCAGGTGGGGGTTAGAGGATGAAGAGTGATATGTCTCTTGTGTTGATTTTTTTTTTTAACTAAACTTTTTACAATTTTGGATAGATCGAGGAATTTTTTTATGTTTTATCCAGTCTTTATTCCTGTTTGTGACCCTAATGGGAAAACTTCCCCTCACTTCCTGTCCCTGTGACACCCATACAAGAAATTAAGGGTTTGGGGTCAACCAGGACAAGAACACACAGACAATAAAAACATTGTTTCTACCTCTTCCTCACTAAAATGTGATTTATTTTTTTGCCATACTTCCTGTCCAGACAAAACCACTAACCCTTTCTTGTGCTATCCAAATGTAAAATAAAAAATGTTTGGGCTGGAGTTAAGCTTTAAAGTAAACCTGCCACAACCTTAAAGTGGAGTTCCACCCTAAAGTGGAATTTCCGCTCATCTGATTCCTCCCCCCTCCGGTGCCACAATTGGCACCTTTTGGGGGGAGGGGGGACAGGATACCTATCCTTTCCCACTTCCGGGAGCCTCAGTCGCTGATATTGACGTCATGGCTGGGGCTCCCTCCTCCCTCCCCCAGCCGCCAGGCCAGTAGGAGAGAGGAACGGGCCCCGCGCATGCGCAGTAGGGTTCCCGGCGTGGAGCCGAAAAGCTAAACTGCCGGGTACCCTTACCCGCAATGACGGCAGCAGCACCCGACAGCTGATTGAAACATCAGCTGCGGGTGCAGACATCGCTGGACTCCAGGACAGGTAAGTGTCCTATAATTAAAAGCCAGCAGCTGCAGTATCTGCAGCTGCTGGTTTTTATTTTAATTTTCAGGCCGGAACACCGCTTTAAGTGATTTAAAAAGAAAATATATTAATACATATACAAGTGTAGCGGGTATGTACTTTCCCGGGTGTAATTTTGAATTTGGCAGAGACATCAGTGATGTGTAATTCCCTGCAGCCCAGTGGGTGGCGCTGTCGCCCTGGGCTGGAGTTGAATCATTGCTGTGTGCCATCCTCCTTTTTGTCCTCCCTCAGCAGCGGTATGGTGGGGCGGGGAACCCGCCGTGCTTGCTGGGAGAGGGTATAAAAGGGGCCAGCCATCTTTGTCACGGGGTTGACGTCCCAGGCACCTTCAGCTTGCGGACGGTGGGTCGTGTTGCTCCTCTGGGTGGCTTAGGCCTAGAGGACAGCGGAGGTTGAGTTCCATCCCAGGCACCTTTGGCCTGGGGTGAGGTACTTGGATGGAGGTCCGGAGCTCAGTGCCCAACACTGAGTTCCGCGAGGGAAGGAGATCCTAGGGTGCCCAGGGATTGGGTACCCGAATCCGGAAGGCGCAATGGACCGGGGGGAGCTACTCATTTGAAGACCCGGTGCAGCATATTGCCGGTGACAAGTGAGTCTCTCATCTGAGACGGCCTGGAAGGAAATCTACCCTCGTGCGGAGACCAGGTCACACTTCTAGGAAGGTAATACCGAACTGTTGCTTATCCCGCACTAACATCTGTGGTGGAAGCTAGGCGTAGTGTCCCCGCTCCCTGTGAGGAGCAGCCACTACACGTGGGGGCTCGTCCGGGATAGTGTTTGTGCACCACAGTATCGAACGTGTCTGTTGGAAGAGTTAAGCGAACAGGCAGGCCTTCATTGGCCGAAGTGCATCCCTGCTCGAAGTCGTGGATATGACCCAAAGAAGGGAAAGGCCCGCGCAGAAGAGTGGAAAAAGGGGGAGGCTCAGCCGTGTGAAGTACTACACGTGGGGGCTTCTATTGCACTGCGCCACCAGGCACACCCCCACCGCTTAGTTCGTGGGCGTGACTCAGAAACCGAAAAGAAGAAAGGCCCGCGAACTGGAGCAAAGGGGAGGAGTCCAATACGTGTGAAGGACTACACGTGGGACGTTGGCGCAAAAACTTTGCAGTGTGCGATGGATCAGCAACAGGTCACCATGTTCGGACACACCTCGTGGATTCCAGTTCATCCTTCCACCACGACTTTGACCGCTGCTGCTCCAGTAACAGATACGGGGATCCGACTAAAGCCAAGGGGTCGATTCGCCCTGTACTCGTGCATGGACGTTGAGGCCCTGGGTGTGATTTGTCCCGGGTGTTCGGGACTGGTGTGCCAGTTGAAGCCGTTCGGACGCTGTGAGGCCTGTGGGGAGTTCCTGTTCGAAGTGGATCTGGCGGTGGAGAGGCCGAGAACCATTTACCCTGGCCGGGCTTCAGGCAACACCACTCAGAGAGGAGGAATCACTGCTGTGAGAGTCACCCCTGCGCACACTGCAACGACCGCGGAGGAGGTCGTAAAACCCCAACGGGAGAAATCCGAGGATGCTGACTCGGTCACCACTGTCTCGCAGCGTCCACCAACGAAGAGGAAGACCGGCATGGTAGCCCCGACCAGCGGTTGTGGTGGACCATCTCGCCCACTTATGCCTGGCTCGGATGAATCCGTCGACCAGAGTTCCGGACGTCCCGCTTCAAGTAAAGGCCGAGGTAAGCCAGGCGGGGAGACTTGGTGTGTGGGCGGAGGTGTCGGGAAGTCATGGCCTAGCGAATCCGCGGGAGGTGGTGGCTCCGTTTCTACAACCGGCTACATACCCGCGGAGGAGTGTGACACATCCGACCTGGAGTCGCTCTCGGACATGGGAGACAATGTGGCAATAGACGATTTGTTTGCTGAGAAGGGCTGGGACAAAGTACCGCTTGCTTCATCTCGGAGGATCAGAGATCCACCCATGTCAACAGGGGAAAGCACACCCCGGGTGGAGGCATCAGCGCCTGAAGAGAGGTCCCGCCCCAGTCTGCTGCTACATCCCCGGTGCCATCTGTACCGAAGGCCGGGGAAAAGAGACTATTGCTGTGGGCCCCTATGCCCTGATCAGATGTGATCAAGGTCCCTCGCCACCCGGACTCGATAGTGTTGCCTGGCGAAGGGGACAAAGCTACCATGCCTCCTCTGGCAAGATTACAATGCCTATTTGGGCAGAAGGTTGCTGCGGAGTACGGATGGGAGTATCCATACTTATCGAAGGACTCTATGAGGTGGAAGTGTGTCGGAAGCGCTGTTACAATGACTTTGTGTGGACCCACCTTCATGTTCCCCACGCCTGCAGGTACCTGGCATGCTCTCCGAAGGCCTCCCAGCGATTCAAAGACTGCAAGGCAGAATGGATGTTAGGACGACACATCCATGCAGATAAAGTGTTGATCCGAAGAAAGGAAGGAGAAGATGTGGAGTATCATCTGGAGACCATGGATCAGCACTTGAAACCACTTGTTCTGCTGCATCCCCGTTTTTACCTGTAGGAGAAAAGAGACTCAGTTCTTATCATGCTGCTGAACTTTCTGGGGCCCGTTGCTTTTGTGCCCAGAGGAATGAAGAACTGTTCCTGTTTGTTCTTCACTTTTTCAGCAAAGAGAATACTGACTCTGGGGTAGATAGGGCCGAAAGAAAAGAGGAAAGTTCCACGGGTGCAGTTACCGCGATGCTGTCACCAGGTGGCAGTGTTGCGCAACGTTTAAACACTTATCACAGACTCACTTGGAGAAAATGGATTTCTTCTCGGAGAAGTCTCTTTTCCATTACACGAATACAGGTGTCAGGGTTATGTGTGTTAATCCTTTCTTTTCCCTCTGCAGGAGAACATCCCATCAAATTTACTGAGGATGGGGTGGGTCTTAGTCAGGATGGGTGGGAAAGTCAAATGTGAATATGTGATTCAAAGTTATGGATCAATACTGTTGTTTCTCTTCTGTCTTTATTCCCTTTCTTTACAGGGCTCAGACACAATGTTTTAATAGGATAGTTTTACAAAGTTTTTATATTTGTTTGTGTATCTAATTGTTAGTCTGTTTCTGGACTGAATCATGTCAGCTGTTTAGGGCATGGTTTACTCCAGACACTGGGGACCTGTGTCAAAGGACCGAGGGGAGAGTGTAGCGGGTATGTACTTTCCCGGGTGTAATTTTGAATTTGGCAGAGACATCAGTGATGTGTAATTCCCTGCAGCCCAGTGGGTGGCGCTGTCGCCCTGGGCTGGGGTTGAATCATTGCTGTGTGCCGTCCTCCTTTTTGTCCTCCCTCGGCAGCGGTATGGTGGGGTGGGGAACCCGCCGTGCTTGCTGGGAGATGGTATAAAGGGGGCCGGCCATCTTTGTCATGCGGTTGACTTCCCAGGCACCTTCAGCTTGCGGACGGTGGGTCGTGTTGCTCCTCTGGGTGGCTTAGGCCTAGAGGACAGCGGAGGTCGAGTTCCATCCCAGGCACCTTTGGCCTGGGGTGAGGTACTTGGATGGAGGTCCGGAGCTCAGTGCCCAACACTGAGTTCGGCGAGGGAAGGAGATCCTAGGGTGCCCAGGGATTGGGTACCCGAATCCGGAAGGCGCAATGGACCGGGGGGAGCTCCTCATTTGAAGACCCGGTGCAGCATATTGCCGGTGACAAGTGAGTCTCTCGTCGGAGACGGCCTGGAAGGAAATCTACCCTCGTGCGGAGACCAGGTCACACTTCTAGGAAGGGAAGTGGCAGCTTACATTGTGTCTGGGCCTGTTCGCATCCAAACCTCCTTTTCTGTTCTGTTCTATCAAGGGAGTTCAACTGTTTGTGTTCAGACAAGGAGAATAAAGGAGTGTTGAACTTTAATGGTGTGGAGCTCATTTTCTGACAGACATGGTTCGCGGTGACTCTTGGAGGGAGGATTCAGGTGCACAACACTGACCCGAAGGTAATACTGAACTGTTGCTTATACCGCACTAACATCTGTGGTGGAAGCTAGGCGTAGTGTCCCCGCTCCCTCCCCTCTAAGGTACCCCTAGACAAGAGAAAGACGAGACCAAGAGGGGAGTGTGAGGAGCAGCCGCTACACAAAGTTGCATAAACACAGATCCCCTTCAGTGAAAATCACTGATCAAAATGATCAGTAGATCCAGAGATATGAGCAACTGAAGTTATATGTAGAGCTCTCATTTTTCAGTAAAATTTGTTTCCCTGCCCCCTCCCACCTCTATGCTGCCTCCAGTAGGAAGGTTCTATGTACCATTTTGACAATCATTTATCACTGAAGAAAACTTTTGCTTATGTATTGTTTTATTATATTCTTTTTCAGTTGCCTTTGACTGTAATAATGTTACTGTATATTGGAGACTGACGTATGTTGATTTTCTGCCGTTATAGCCACATACCTTTAAAAAGTAAAATAGATGTTTACCTTTAAAGTTTTCTGCATGCTTTATAACACTGTGATTTTATCTCATATTTGACAAAGTCAAAATATTTAATAAAATTACCCCTAAAATATTTATTTTGGAACAGAAAATATGAAGCTACCATTTGTCGGGCATTAATACATTTGAATGCTGCAACGTATTTAAATAGCTGTTTATCTACATATTATAGCAATTGTTTAGTATTACTAACCAGATATACCCTTATTACAACATCCTGACTCTGTCACGAGTTTGCGTTGCTAAAAAATAAAAACATATTGTTTTGAATTCCAGAAGAAACATGTTTTTACTCTGCAGAATTATCTGCCTTCCTCTTAAACAATCATTCTTTTTTTACTTTGAAGTTTCATTCATTACCTGTGTTAAGTCAACAAAGGCAGCAAGACTAAGGCAGTCCTCCATTTTTTTCCTACTGCCTAATTAGATGTAATTACTTTATTTTATCCCAAGGTTCATACTTGTAGCATTGCCTTGTAATAATTGAAATTGCATGCATGGTCAAGGGACTGTTTGACGCCAGAGCGGAGACGTTCCTGCTGTCACTCCCTTCTACAGCGTCTAGGTGAAACATACAGAGACCTCATCATCCTGCAAAGTACTTATTAACTTCATTTTACTCTGTCAGTGGACAGGATGTGTACTGACCCACTGTTGATCTTAAATAGGACTGAAATCCAACTCTGTACTGTAATTGGCTTGCTAGTCACACAAGTCCTTAGAGGCTGCGATTGCAGAAGTACGAAGGCATAGCATATAGAGTGGTTGACCTTTCCATGGCATATTGATTTCTCTTCACAATAATTATGAAAAAAAAAAGATCAAAAGCAATGTTACCTCTCATTATCTCTTTTGAAGGATTTGAAGAATGACGGTGTTACTGATGCTTAGAAAACAACAGAAAACAAGTCCTGTGCTTCCTGACAGAGCAACAGAAATAAAGATGACCGGAGACAATATATTGCTGTGTTGTTTTTTTTTTCTTTTTTTTTTCCTTGTAAGTACTTAGGGAACAACTAATGTAGGTAAAAGGTTAATAACAAGCTTGCTGCAGCTAATGAACTTATACATGTTTCCTTATCCATAATCTGTTTTAGCTTTATTTTGACTCTGACTCAAATTAATGAAATGGTAAATCTGCTGTCTTGTTGCTGTTAATAATAGGGCTTTTCTTGGCTTCTTTGTTGACCAGTGCAACAAAAGCATCTTCACTGAGTGTCAGAACCTTCCCTTTTGTTGGTGGTGCCAGCAGGTCTACGACAGTGGCAGTTAAGGTTAATGTGAGATGTTAAGTCTGAGACTGCATTGAAGTTTAAGGGAAAGAAATATCCACTTCTTTAAAAGATGTAGACAGTTTGAGGGAGTCTGGGAAGAAAAAGGGAAGGAAGTGTACATAAAGTGGATGTGACAAGTACAAAGGAGCAATTCCTTCTAATTGTATCAAAATTTCTTTAATCAGGTAAAAAAAGAGACCTGCTAAAACAGTAGGCAACCATGTATATGCCTGGATATTATCTTCATAAGTAATACTTATCCCTTTCGGATAATATGCTTGTGTAAAAAAAGCTTGTCTCTAAAAAGTAATTTAACGTCTGTAGGTAATGTATAATTATGTACATTTAATTTAATTTTGGTCATAATTATAACTGAATATAAATTCTAGTTGTTGGAACATGGTGAGATATGCATTCAAGTACGGTAACCATATTATTCCCCAGCCCTTCTATCACTAAATGTGGGTATCCCCATAGTAGTGTTCTTTTGTTGATTCACTTTTTTTTATTTTTTACAATTCTGCCATTTCATTCTATCTCAGCAGTTTGTAAACACTATTTACTTTTGCACATAAATGGTAGATATCACTTAAAAACATATTCAGCTTTTTCGATCCTGCTGTATGCTGGTGCTGAACGGTCAACATGCTCTCTGATCTTCATGTTACACGATGAGGCACATCAAAAAAATAAATAAAAAAGGGTTATCTTAAAAATGTAACCTCATATGAAGTTACATACATAATGCTCTTGTTGTGTTTGCAAACCTCCGATAATTAAGAATAAAAAAAATAAAAACATACCACAAAGAACTGAACCGCAGCTGCTTGTGCAAATTATTTTTAGTTTTCTGAATTTTTTTATGATAAAGTAAATGTTTTGCCCGTTAGACCAGAAGGCTTTACATTTTTTATTTTTTTTAACTGGCACATTTTGGCAAAAGTACATGTTTTCACATTCTAGCTCCATCCAAGTTGACCCTGCACTCCTCCATAAGTTATGGCCCGTACACACGATCAGAAAATCGTACAAAAAATACCACTTTTGAAGTGATTGTACGATACTCTGATTACTAGTACACATCTTTCGAGAGCCGATCACAACAATTCATACAAAATTATCCAAAGGGTCAAGCACGAAAAATGTTCTCGTACAATTTGTTCGAAAATACAAAACAAACACATCACCACACATTACATCACTTTAAAAATTTTATTCTGCCATATGAGATTTTTCGTAACTTTAGTAAACTCATCTTTTTTGATATGAGACTAGCATGCAAAAAAAATAAAAATGGACGATCATTCGTCTGATAATCTAATTGTGTATACCAGGCATTAGTGAGTGAATTTAAGCCTAGGTTCACACTGAGTGAGGGAATGAAACTGCGCAAGTTCAGCTGAACTCGCACAATTTCATTCCCGCATGTCAGTCCCGATTTCTGGGACGATTTCAGAGACATCTGTGCGGGTTTCTGCACAGATGTCAATGGAAATCGCATCCCGAAATCGCCAAAAGTAGAACAGAAACTACTTTTGGAAATTGGTGCGGCGCAGTGTCACACCAATTGTCGGTAATTGCTGCCGATTTGGCATACGATTTGACATTCCAATGTGAACCAGGGCTTAATGAATTATTTGATGGAACCCTGCCGACATCTCCTCAGTGGGTGGCCTTGTCAGTACCATCCTGCCTGACTACCTTTAATTAAAAAAAATCTAAAAAGCTGGGTCGAAAATTGCTGACCAAACAGCAACTGCATCCAATCAGATGTAGGCACTGATTGGGTATTTTAAAAAGTTTGCAATGGGAGATTTGTCCATCCATACTGTTTTAGATTAGGGAATTTGTTATATATATTTCTTTGCTTTAGCCTGCAAGCAAAATGAAAAAAATAAATCTGTGTGTATAACCAGCATTAGGTTCTGCCTGGTGAATTGAAGACATATCCAGGACAATTAGATTGCAAAATATAATCTCTCCAATGTACAGTATACTAGAAATGGTCTAGGTTCCTATTACAGTTAGATGAGCATTGAACAGCTTCATTAGGAGCCATTAAATCAGAGGTTCACCCAAAAGTGAACCTCCACTTTTCGGAACCCCCCCCCTCCGGTGTCACATTTGGCACCTTTCAGGGGGGAGGGGGTGCAGATACCTGTATAAAACAGGTATAAAACAGGTATTTGCACCACTTCCGGGAATAGACACCCGCGGGAGTCCCGCCCCTTCGGGTGACCCCCTGTTGTGTTCTGGGAAACACACGGCTCCCAGAACACAGCGGGGACCAGTGAGGACGGCACAGTGTGACTCGTACATGCGCAGTAGGGAACCGGGCAGTGAAGCTGCAGCGCTTCACTTCCCGATTCCCTCACCGAGGATGGCGGCGGGGGAAGCCGAGAGCCGAGCGGTAGCAACCTGGACGGGTAAGTGCCCATTTTTTAAAAGTCAGTAGCTGCAGTATTTGTAGCTGCTGGCTTTTAAAAAAAAAAAAATTCAGGTGAACCTCCGCTTTAAAGAGCATCTGAATTAAGCTGGCCATACATGGCTCAGTTTTGTTCATTCAGCCAGTGGGCTAAACAAAAAAAACTGAACTGATTCCCCTATCCAAACAAGTGAAGTAGATGAGGGAATCTTCCCTGCTGCGCTATTGTATTCTGACAGTGGGGCGACTCCAATGTCAGAATACACTGATCAGTTCTGCAGAGGCTGATTGAGCTGCTTTTTTCCAGTAGGTCCGTTAAGCAGAAGTCAATCGATAGAATGACTTCTGTTGATCATCGGTGGACACGCATGGATCAAAATTCATCCATTCCCTGCTGAACTAGACACATTTTGATCCACCTATGGCCACCCTTAGAGGCCAAAAATAGCAAAAAATTTACTTCAGGAGACCAGAAAGAAAACATTTTTTTTTTTGGCAGACTCAAGATGTTTCTTATTACAATAGGTATTTTTTAACTAATATCTCAACAGATCTGAATTTGACAACACTCTTAGTACTTTTTAAAGCATATTTAACCACTTCAGTCCCGGAAGATTTGGCTGCTCAATGACCAAGCCATTCTTTGCGATTCGGCACTGCGTTGCTTTAACTGACAATTGTGCGGTCGTGCGCCATTGCACCCAAACAAAATTTACGTCCTTTTTTTAACCACAAATAGAGCTTTCTTTTGGTGGTATTTGATCATCTCTGCGATTTTTATTTTTTGCGCTATGAACAAAAAAAGAGCAATAATTTTGAAAAAAACACAATATTTTGTACTTCTTGCTATAATAAATATCCCCAAATAAAAAAAAAAAAAGCTAATCTTTTCGCAGTTTAAGCCGATATGTATTCTTCTACATATTTTTGGTAATAAAAATTGAAATAAGCGTATATTGATTGGTTTGCGCAAAAGTTATAGCTTCTACAAAATAGGAGATAGATTTTGGCCAAGATCCTCCTCCATTCAGCCCGCCGAATCCCCTCTGGAAAAAGAACAAGTCCAGAAGATCTTCCCATAACGAACCGCAAGATCGCATTATTACTCGTGTCCCATTTAATCATTTGCCTCCGCATTTGATTCTCCTTCTCAATGAAGAGACTGGCTCCCTCTCATTCATTGGGAACAGTTTGTTCTGGGGTTCTCCCTTTACTCAAGGGAAAGTTTGGTTCTCATTGACATTTTTCTATTTTTCCTTTTGACTGTATTTTGTTTCTATTAGAAGTGGTTCCCCCCTGGCTCCTATATCCACTTGGGTAGTGAGGAAATAGCCGTAGAGTACGGGATACTCAATACGACAAGGGAACCACCCTAGCTATGTTTGGCGACCCTTTGGCCCCACCTCCCCTCCCTGCCTTATAGGGGTTGGGGGGTTTCCAAGTTGGAAGGCTTTTTGGGGTTCTAAGACCCCTTTTACAAGTTATATACGCTGTAACCTGTAGTACATTTATTTGTCTAAGTTCCAGTGGGCAATTCACTACTATGGGTTGTAGGGTGCCCTGGTTCGGGGTGGATTGCATGTGCCTCCTCCTATCCCTTTGACGCCTGCGGGTATCCGGGGGATAGGACATCCAACCGATTTGGTTGGTGATTTTGACCTTCTCGTTTTATCTCACGTTTTTCAGTGAGATGACACACAGGGTCTTTTTTTCTCCCTGGGTTCCAGGTAGCCTCGGGAGGAGAAAACTTCCCTCTACTATGTTTTCCTTTTCTTTTTTTCTCTCTATCTTTCTTTCGATTGAGCATCACCTAATCATTTTATCCATTTCAGACACGTTCTTCAATTGGCCGTGGCAGACTGAGACTCCCCAAGGTTTCCGGACAGAATGTCCCTCTTCAGCATTGAGCTGGAGGACACTCACGAAGGTAAGTGATGATAGATTGAGTAGTGCACCTCCACCCTGCATTCATGGCTGACCGTACACACAACGCCCTACGGGTCGCTACCCATAATGTCCATGGCTTAACTTCCCCCCTTAAATGTAGAAATGTTTTTAACGTTTACAAATCCTCCAAACTAGATATTATTATGCTGCAGAAAACTCACTTCCCAGCTCGGTACTGTCCCAAATTCCTTCACTCCCACTTCCCAAATTTTTATCTACCCAGTGCGGAGAATAAGACCAAGGGGTGGCCATTGTAATAGCTAAAACATGCAAATTTAACTGGATCTCAGACACTAAAGACCCAGAAGGTAGGTTCATCATGGTAAAGTGAATGATCGATGGTCAGCTCTACACCCTGGTTTCTTACTACACCCCCAATAAAGGCCAAGCAGCATTTTTTAAACCTCTCTTCAACACCTTCACTAGAGGGCACGGTCATATTTGGAAGGGACTCCAACGCCACTTTTGATCAGGGGCTGGATAGGTCTAGACCCCCCACTGACAAACTTACCCGCCCAACCAATGAAAGCCTTAAAATAGCAAAACTTATCCACGCCCAAGGCATGGCTGATGTCTGGAGGGAACTGAACCCCACCAAACGAGACTTTACTTACTTTTCTCACCCTCACAACTCCTATGCCAGGATAAACCACCTCTTAGTTCAGACTCACTCCATCCCACTTATTATAAAGTCCCATATCAAGGATACTATCTTGTCTTATCACTCAATTGTAGTCATGGAAATTCAATCCCATTGCTCTAGAGCGGGTCGGGGACAGTGGAGACTGAATGAGTCCATTCTTTCTGACCCGGTCTGTGTTACGATGCTTGATAAGTCTCTGCAGGAATACTTTCGCTTTAACAATGTTGAGGAAATCTCAGCTGAAACGCTGTGGGCAGCCCACAAGACCTTCATGAGAGGGGAGATCATCAGAATGGCATCTCAGATTAAGAGGGAAAGAGAAGCTGACATAAAGAGGTTAGAGGAAGTGTACTCACAACTACGAGCTCTGCACAAATTAGACCCCTCCCCTTCCACAGTGTCCCAACTTGACAAGGCCAGGCTGGAGCTCAGCCTGGCTCTGACAGCTAAAGTGGAAAAACAAATCCGTTGGAACAAGAACATGTTTATACCCAAGGGGACAGGATGGGCTCCATGCTGGCCGCTAAATTAATACCCCGAATTCAGTCTTATATAATGCCAAAAATAAGAATTTCCGGGCCAAGGCACCACGGCGGACCCCTCCAAATCCTGGAGGCATTTCATGTATTTTTTGATAACCTTTACTCTCCACACCTGCCATCCACTGACGCTCCTTTATGCAAATTTCCAGATGGCCTACCCATACCGTCGCTCACCTCAGAACACAAAGACACACTAGAATCCCCATTTACGGAAGATGAGGTGTTAGGGTAAAAACCTTGAAGACTGGCTCTGCCCCTGGCCCTGATGGCCTACCAAATTCTTATTACAAATCGTTTTCCAACACCCTGGTCCTGCATTTAATGAAATTCTTCAACGCGAAAACGAAGGGAGTCTCTCTTGATCCTCAACTCAATACTGCATATATTGCAGTGATACCTAAGCTGGGCAAGAATCCGGAAGAGGTAGGAAACTATCGCCCTATCTCGCTTATTAACTGTGATGTAAAGATTTTAACTAAAATCCTTGCTAACCGATTGGCTTCCTTTATTAGCACATATGTACACAAGGATCAAGTGGGTTTCATCCCGGGCAGACAAGGCCCAGATCAGATAAGGCGGGCAATAGATGTGGTATCCATTCTCCAAACTAATTAACTAATTGGGAGGGGGCCCTAAACAATCAGGGATGCTCCTGTCAATGGACCTGCAAAAGGACTTAGACTTGGTCTCCTGGCCCTATATTTTTGCCATTTTGGAACGTTGGGGTTGGGCCAGCGATTCATGGGCCTGATGCAGGCGCTATACTCCAACCCCACAGCCCGTATACGACTCCAAGGTTACTATTCCAAACCTATAACTATAAAGAAGGGGACTAGATGAGGATGCCCACTCTCGCCGCTTATTTTTGCGATAGCAATAGAAACGCTCGCCATAGCGATTTGCCAAAACCCGAATATTAAGGGTGTTTCATGTGGCCCCCAAACCCACAAATGTGGTCTATTTGCGGATGACGTATTGCTTTTTCTCACCTCACCCATAACCTCTCCTCCCAACTTATGCCAAACCTTAGATGCCTTTGCTATGATATCAGGCTTACGAGTGAACTATACCAAATTCCAAGCACTAAACATCTCCCTACAGACCAACACAGTGGCTCTTTTACGAAAATCCTTCAAAATCAAATGGAGCGACACCTCAATTCGATATTTGGGAATTAATTTAACAGTTAAGACTGAATCCCTATATATTTATAACTACCCTCCTATGTACCGTAAGCTAGAAGCGGACCTCAACTGGTCTAAAAATAACATATCTTGGTTGGGAAGGGTGAATTCTATTAAAATGACGCTGCTCCCAAAGCAAACTACTGAAGTTCACTTGGGGCGGGGCAGGCTATAGAATCCCTCAAATAGCCTAATACAAGCATAGAAAAAAAGGTGGCCTGGGCCTACCCCATCTCTACAAATATCATCAGGCTGCCAGACTAGCACAATTATCAATCGTTTACTCTAGGTTCGAGAAACCTGACTGGGTTCAAATAGAAAAAAATTCTGTCCCTAGTTTTACTTAAGATTTCTTGCTTTGGAGTCCCCCAAAAACAGACCCTCGATTCTCGCACCCACCCTGTCCCACTCTTTTGCCTTCTGGGACTCCCTGCGCTCATCACCGGCTCTAGTATCTGCATATAAACCTCTGACTCATCTATACAATAATCCAAACTTTACCCCTGGAAGAAATGTCCTAGCTTTTAAATGGTGGTTGGATAAGGGACTGTATCGGATAGGCCACTTTTTCACCGCCGCAGGCCCCTTCACCCTAAATCACTGCATCAAAAAGCTTGACCTTCCCAACTCTGAATGATATAGGTTTGCACAAATAGCTCACTTCTTACAATCCCTTTGGAAAGATAAACCTCTCCCACCAAAGTTTACAGATTATGAATTGTGGTGCGGTCAAGCCATGGAACAGAAGGGGGGGATCTTAAGCCCCGTACACACGATCGGATAACCTATGGATTTTCGCCCCATGGATTTGTCCATCGGAAATCCGATGAAACTGTTTTTCATCAGTCTTGGCCACACACCATCAGTCAAAAAACCGACCGTTCCAAACGCGGTGACGTAAAACACTCCGATGAGCCGAGAAAAATTAACTTTAATGCTTCTGAGCATGCGTTGACTTTATTCTAATCATGCGTGGGTTTTTTAACCGATGGACTTGCCCATAGACGATCGGAAATTCCCATTGGTTTTTTATCCATCGGAAAATTTTAAAACAAGTTCTATTTTTTAGAACGTTTTTCATCAGTCAAACCGATCGTGTGTACGGGGCTTTACTTCTCCTGTCTCAAAAGCGTCCTTCATGGAGGCCTGGGAATCTGACTTCCCCTGGGACTTGGGGATCTGGAAGACAGCCTGTTTTAAATCCTTCAAAGATATCCTTAACACCAGTCTAATAGAAGCCAGCCTGAAAGTGATCTCCAGATGGTACTACACTCCCTCCAGACTGGCTTTGATTTTCCCCGCAGTGAACCCCCTGTGTTTCAGGGGCTGTCAACTCACAGGCACGATGTCCCACATTTGGTGGGAATGCCCCAGAATACGACCGTTTTGGAAAAAAACATGTTTAACATAATTGACGAGCGGGTGGGGACCCGGGTTCCCAGGACTTCTATGGTGGCCCTTCTAAACACCCCGATCCCACAGATCTCCAAATCTTCCAGTAGGTTGGTACATTTTGTACTCTTGGGGGCTAAACTTACGGTAGCCAGGGCCTGAAAACAACCGAGAATTTCCCTAGTATCGGCTACACGGAAAATATCTTGGATAATGTCCCAGGAAAAGCTATCCAGTATAGTGCAAGATACAACCGATAAATTCAAAACCACCTGGAAACCATGGGCTCGATTGGTGGGCACGTTCCTTGGCCATTCTAATCCGTCAGCATAAAATGTTCTCAGATTTTATAGTGATGCTCCTTTCCTTTTCTCTTCTCTTACCTTTTTTTTCTGTCCACTCTGGACCTTGATTTTATTTTGTTTCCTTATTTAATTTTGTTAGATTTGACATGAGATTGAACAGTTAATGTGCAAAGGGTTGGGTAGAGAATTTATAACCCTCTGTTTTATAGCACTCCGATCTAGGTGCCCGGATGTTTCACCCTTTCGGGTCACGGGGGCTCGGGCTGTCAGGGGTGATTGAGGGTTTCCCCTTCCGGCACAGTATGCTCCCGTTAGGGGTGCCAGGAGGTGCCTTCCGCCAAGTAGGCTGACCCACTCTCTATGTTGTCCAACAGACGGTATGCTCCCATGGTTTGACAAGGATCAGGGGTATCTGAAAAAGTTAATTCTCTGCCTATAGCTGACCTATGTATGTCTCGTGTCTCATCTGTTGTTTTTTTTTTACTCTTTTCTTATATATGATAAAGTATATTTCTGTATTTTATATGAGCTTTCTCTCAAAATAAAAATCTTTGAAATATAAAAAAATATAAAAAAAACTGTAATTGCGTGCATTGCATTGTGGACAATCCACAACTTGTGGCAGGTGATGTGGCAAGTGGAAAATCCACAACTTGTGGCAAGTGGACAATGCACAACTTGTGGCAAGTGGACAATCCACAACTTGTGGCAGGTGACGTGGCCAGGTGATGTGGCAGGTGACGTGGCCAGGTGACATGGCAAGTGGACAATCCACAACTTGTGGCAGGTGACATGGCCAGGTGACGTGGCCAGGTGACATGACAAGTGGACAATCCACAACTTGTGGCAGGTGACGTGGCCAGGTGACGTGGCAGGTGACGTGGCCAGGTGATGTGGCAAGTGGACAATCCACAACTTGTGGCAGGTGACGTGGCCAGGTGACGTGGCAGGTGACGTGGCCAGGTGACGTGGCCAGTGGAAATCCACAACTTGTGGCAGGTGACGTGGCAGGTGACGTGGGCCAGGTGACGTGGCAAGTGGGCAATCCACAACTTGTGGCAGGTGACATGGTAATGTGACGTGGCCAGGTGATGTGGCAAGTGGTCAATCCACAACTTGTGGCAGGTGACATGGCCAGCTGATGTGGCAGGTGACGTGGCCAGGTGACGTGGCAGGTGACGTGGCCAGGTGATGTGGCAAGTGGACAATCCACAACTTGTGGCAGGTGACGTGGCCAGGTGACGTGGCAGGTGACGTGGCCAGGTGACGTGGCCAGTGGAAATCCACAACTTGTGGCAGGTGACGTGGCAGGTGACGTGGGCCAGGTGACGTGGCAAGTGGGCAATCCACAACTTGTGGCAGGTGACATGGTAATGTGACGTGGCCAGGTGATGTGGCAAGTGGTCAATCCACAACTTGTGGCAGGTGACATGGCCAGGTGATGTGGCAGGTGACTTGGCCAGGTGACGTGGCCAGTGGACAATCCACAACTTGTGGCAGGTGACGTGGCCAGGTGACGTGGCAGGTGACGTGGCCAGGTGACGTGGCAAGTGGACAATCCACAACTTGTGGCAGGTGACGTGGCCAGGTGACGTGGCCAGGTGGCGCGACAGGTGAGGTACCCAGGTGACATGGCAAGTGGACAAACCACAACTTGTGGCAGGTGACGTGGCCAAGTGACGTAGCAAGTGGACAATTTACAACTTGTGGTAGGTGACGTGGCCAGGTGACATGGCAGGTGAAGTGGCAAGTGGACAATTCACAACTTGCGGCAGGTGACGTGGACAGGTGACATGGCAGGTGACGTGGCAAGTGGACAATTCACAACTTGTGGCAGGTGACGTGGCAAGTGGACAATCCACAGCTTGTGGCAAGTGATGTGGCAAGTAACACGCTAAATACAAGTACGCTGCTGCTCTCTCAGCTGCTGCTACTCACTCTGGTCTCACAAAATGGCTGAAATGGTTAAATAATACTGTTTTATGATTTTTTTTAACTAATCGCGGCAAAACGGACGTTTCCAAACGCCGGTTTCAGCCTTTAAAAACATGCGTTCAGCAGAGTTTTCACTGGCGTCTCGTGTGCATGGGGCCTTAAAGCATTGTTTGTCTAATTTATATATGCAGCTTTTTCCATATGTTTTGATCAATGTTTATAGATTTGGTGGTGAAAACTGACAGAATTATTTATAGCAGAACTTTACCCATAACAACGTGATAAAAAATAATTTGTTCTTTAGCTAGGAACATACATTCCACAATAATAATTATGCTACCAAATTAGTGTGTGCTGTAAATTGCTTCCAGCATTGCTCCTGTTTCTTCTTGCTAGAGGCTGCTATTTTGCTAAAGCCCAGAGCCCATGAGTAGCAGTAAATCTTTAGGCTGTCAGCAGATCGACTTCTAGTGGCTATGCTTTTCGGCACAATGCCAAAAACTGAGAGCAACCGAGCATGTGCAGAGTAGGGTGAAACAGTATTACTGGATTTCAAACAGTATAGGCACTTATTTTTAATATTTTATATAGCAATACCTGCAAATGGGGCCATCCAGCAGCAGTTCCACTTTAAGCTGTTTCCTCTTCAAATTTGAACATTAAAGCTCTTCTGACATTTAGTAAATGTGTACATTAACCAGTATGTATTATTTATCCAACACACCTCCTGGAGCATCCCCAAATGTGAAACAAATTTCCCTAACCACAACATTTATGGAATTCTAAAATACTTAGAAATATTATACAATTTTTTTTTTATGGGTAACTTGTTCGGTTTTTTGGCCAGCTGCAGCCTACTAAATGACTGCACATGACACTATATTTTCAGAAACAAAACATTTCCTTTATTAATTTTAATGGACTGCATATATTTTCTAAAGTTCAGTGAAACATTCAGACTGGAAATGTTGCCTATAGTTATGACTAGAGTTATAAAAGTTTTGGTATTTGCCAGAAGTGCTATACTGCCTGACAATATATTTGAGCTGGAGTGCTTGTAGTGAGGTCATATGTACAGCTTTAGTTTTTAAGAGGTTTTCAATTTCGCTTAAATCACGTGGTAGTGTGCAATGACACATTTTCCCACACCAGACCAGCGTATGGCAGTCAACTGATGGCATATCCAGAACCACTCGTCTTACTTTGGCTGAAAAAAGCGAAAGTGACAGAGTGTAATGGGTTTCCAAAAAATTAGAAATGTTACGTTTCTTTAAAGTGGTTGTAAACCCTCCCCCGGAAGTTACACCTACAGGTAAGCCTAGATTAAGGCTTACTGGTAGGTGTTTGCAATATCTCCTAAACCTACACGGTTTAGGAGATATTTGCCGAAAGATAAACACCATTGTCTACGGCGCAGGCGCAGTGAACATCCCATTCATAAAACCGGCTCTACCCAGAAGTAACCTTCCGGAGAGATGACTGCGGCAGGAGGGGAAGACGTGGACGGCTTCGGGGGCTTCGATCTAAGGTAAGTACTGCATAATGAGCTAGTATGCTAGTCATACTAGCTCATTATGGCTTTGTCTTGCAGGTGATTCGTTAAAAAAAAAACAAAAAAATGTTTGCGTTTACAACCACTTTAACCACTTAAGCCCCGGACCAATATGCAGCATATAGATCAGAGGTGTTTTTCCAATTTGGCACTGCGCTGCTTTAACTGGAAATTGTGCAGACATGCAATGTTGTACCCAAACAAAATTTGTGTCCTTTTCTTCCCACAAATAGAGCTTTCTTTTAATGGTATTTGATTGCCTCTGCGATTCTTTTTTTTTTTTTTGCGATATAAATGGAAAAAGACCGAAAATTATGAAAAAAAATGATATTTTCTAGTTTTTGTTATAAGAAAAATCGAATAAACTCAATCTTAGTCATACATTTAGGCCAAAATGTATTCAGCCACATTTCTTTAGTAAAAAAAATGTCAATAAGCGTATATTTATTGGTTTGCGCAAAAGTTATAGCGTCTACAAGCTAGGGTACATTTTCTGGAATTTACACAGCTTTTAATTTATGACTGCCTATCTCATTTCTTGAGGTGCTAAAATGGCAGGGCAGTACAAAACCCCTCCAAAAGACCCCATTTTGGAAAGTAGACACCCCAAGGAAATTGCTGAGAGGCATGTTGAGCCCATTGAATATTTTTTTTTTGTCCCAAGTGATTGAATAATGACAAAAAAAAAAAAAAATACAAAAAGTTGTCACTGAATGATATATTGCTCACACATGCCATGGTTATATGTGGAATTGCACCCCAAAATTGATCTTGCTGCTTCTCCTGAGGACGGGGATACCACATGTGTGGGACTTTTTGGGAGCCTAGCTGCGTACGGGACCCCGAAAACCAAGCACTGCCTTCAGGATTTCTAAGGGCGCACATTTTTGATTTCACTCCTCACTACCTATCACAGTTTCGAAGGCCATAAAATGCCAAAATAGCACAACCCCCCCCCCCCCCAAATGACCCTATTTTGGAAAGTAGACACCCCAAGCTATTTGCTGAGAGGCATAGTGAGTATTTTGCAGCTCTCATTTATTTTTGAAAATGAAGAAAGAAAATATATATATATTTTTTTCTTTTTTCAATTTTGAAAACTTTGTGACAAAAAGCGAGATCTGTAAAATACTCACCATACCTCTCAGCAAATAGATTTGGGTGTCTAATTTCCAAAATGGGGTCACTTGGGGGGGTTTCGCGCCATCTGGGCATTCCATGGCCTCCGAAACTGTGATAGGCAGTGAGGAGTGAAATCAAAAATGTTTACCCTTAGAAAGCCTGAAGGCGGTGCTTGGTTTTTGGGGTCCTGTACGCGGTTAGGCTTCCAAAAAGTCTCACACATGTGGTATCCCCGTACTCAGGAGAAGCAACAGAATGTATTTTGGGGTGTAATTCCACATATGCCCATGGCATGTTTGAGCAATATATAATTTAGTGACAACTTTGTGCAAACATTTTTTTTTTTTCCGCAACTTGTGTCAACATATAAAATATTCCATGGACTCGACATGCCCCTCAGCAAATAGCTTGGGGTGTCTAGTTTACAAAATGGGGTCATTTGGGGGGGTTTTGAACTGTCCTGGCATTGTATGCACAACATTAAGAAGCTTATGTCACACATCATCCACTCTTCTAACCACTTGAAGACAAAGCCCTTTCTGACACTTTTTGTTTACATGAAAACATTTTTTTTTTTGCAAGAAAATTACGTTGAACCCCCAAACATTATATATTTTTTTAAAGCAAAGGCCCTGCAGATTAAAATGGTGGGTGTTGTAATTTTTTTTTGCCACACAGTATTTGCGCAGCGATTTTTCAAACACATTTTTTGGGGAAAAAATACACTTTTTTTTATTTTAATGCACTAAAACACATTATATTGCCCAAATGTTTGATGAAATAAAAAATATGATCTTAGGCCGAGTACATGGATACCAAACACAACATGCTTTAAAATTTCGCACAAACACGCAGTGGCGACAAACTACATACATTTTTAAAAGCCATTAAAAGCCTTTACAGGTTACCACATTAGATTTACAGAGGAGGTATACTGCTAAAATTACTGCACTCAATCTGACCTTCGCGGTGATACCTCACATGCATGGTGCAATTACTGTTTATATATGACGCCAGACCGACGCTTGCGTTCGCCTTTGCGCAAGAGCAGGGCGGGACAGGAGTGCTTTTTTTTTATTATTTATTTTGCTTTTTCTTCTTTTTTTTTTAAACTGTACCTACCCTTTTTTTTAATGATTTTTATTGTTATCTCAGGGAATGTAAATATCCCCTATGATAGCAATAGGTAGTGACAGGTGCTCTTTTTTTTAAAAACTGGGGTCTATAGACACTAGATCTTTCCTCTGCCCTCAAAGCATCTGACCACACTCCGATCGGTGTGATAAAATGCTTTCCCAATTTCCCAATGACGCTTTTTATATCCGGGGGGGGACATTCCCTCCCACTGCTTGTAAAAGCAGTCCAGAGGCTAATTAGCCGCTAGGATTTCTTTTACATGAAATCCGGCCGCTGGCTGAAAAGAATGATACCAAGATGATACCTAAACCCGCAGGCATCATTCTGGTATAACCATTCAAAGTCCAGCAACATACCAGTACGTTGCTGGTCCTTGTTGGACATGTATTGTAATCTTTATTTTCATGCAGCCTGTTGGCTGAACGAAAAAAGAGATTGATCGGTGGGTATGCATCATTTATATATGCCGAAGCATGGGGGGCATCCTCCCGCAAAAGTTATGCCGCGTACACGCGGTCAGACTTTTCCACGGGCAAGCCTCCGTCGGAATTTTGACCGTATGTACGCAGCATTAGGAACAAAATCGATTCCTCCGCCCCTGCTGCCCCCATGCTTCTGCATATATGCTCTTTTTTTAACTGTGGTGGTGAAATCACCTCCTACAGCACCGGAGTCGCAGGGATCAGGCCTGTCTCTGCGAACGCTGCAGTTATGTGTTTAGTGTTTTGTAAGTGACAGTGATCGATCGATACTGCACTTGGGTGGCCTGGGCTGGACGGAAGGGCAAAATGCAGGTGCAAGCAGGTATCTGGGCTGATCCCGCTAACACTGCGTTTTGGGAACCCTAAACTGCTGGGGACGCTAGTATAGATCTGATCAGATCAGATATTGATCTGTTCAGATACTATACCACTAAGGGAGGTGTATGCTTTGCGCGTGGGTGTTAGCGCTACTGGCACTAACCTGACGCTGCCTGGGGTGTGACACAGACCCTCTCTGACGCTAAAACCTAATTGAGATCACCCGCCGGGCGATCAGGAGGTTAAACCTTTATTGGGTTATATACAGCGGGTGCCCTGACAGTATAAAAAGAAAACTAACTAACCAGCGTCACCCGTAACACTTATACAGTGATCACTGGTGAAAGGATTAACTAGGGGCAATCAGGGGGTTTAAACCTTTATTAGGTAATATATGGGGGAACCTGACGCTATATAAAAACCTGACGGGGAACCTAAATAACGAAATAACTAACTGGCTAACCAGTGTCACCAGTGACACTTATAAGGTGATCACTGGTGAAAGGGTTAACTCTAGGGGCAATCAGGGGGTTAAAATCTTTATTAGGTTGTATATGGGGGTACCTGATGCTATAAAAACCTGGCGGCGAACCTAAAAAAATAACTGGCTACCTAGCGGCACCAGCATAACTAATACAGCGATCAGAAAAATGATCGCTTAGTGACACTGGTGATAGGGGGTGAAAGGGTTACCTGGGGGACGATCAAGGGGTTAAACCTTTATTAGGGGGGTTAGGGGGCTACCCTGGACCTAAACCTAACTGCCCTGACACTTTTTACAGTCACAAATGACACTGATTGCAGTGATCAGTAAATAAATGTTCACTGCAATCAGTGACACTGTGACTGGGAGTGCAGGGGGTGATCTGGGGGGTGATCTGGGGGTGACTGGGGGGTGATTTGTGTGCCTATGTGTACCTGGTGTCAGTGTGGTGTTTGTGTACTAACCTCATGTCTTCTCCCCTCGGGCTCCGGTGAATAACACTGCCTCGAGGAGAGATGACATCACTTCCTCCTGCCTGTGCATACATTACACAGGCAGAGGAAGCATTTCATTCGCTGGGAGCGATCGCGAGGGGGTGGCCAGAAACCAATGGCCGCCCCCTCATCCCGGATCGCTCCTGAAGCTTAACGACCGCCGCATGTACCGGGGGGGTCCGATCGGACCCCCCAGCCGCCCGAAGGCAGTCATGTACAGATACGTGATTGTGCCTGTCCGTGCCATTCTGCCGACGTATATGTACATGGGGCGGTCGTTAAGTGGTTAAAGACAATGTAAGTTTCCCTAGAAAGTGAATGAGGTGAAGTTCTGCTGACTTCCATAATCCAAACATGTGCACGCAAGAATGCTGTTTTTTTTTATTTTCTTTGTACTTGATAAGGTGTTATTTTCAAAGTGAAATGTCATCACATTCCCTTAGAAGTGTAACTTTCCTTGCAAAGTGAACAGCTTATTTGCCTTTAGTAAATCAGCCCCAAAGAAACCACAGTAGCTTGAAAGTTGTAAACTTTACACATGTATCACTTTTCCCATAAGTAGGAATAAGCTCAGCTTTTAGTCTGAATGTAAGTTTGGACTAAACACTGGTTGTTCGTCTAAACACCAAATGCGGCCCTGCAATTGGTGTTCGGACAAATGTCTGAACTACCAGTGTTTAGTCCAAACTTACATTCAGACCGGACGCTGAGCTTATTCCTACTTATGGGAAAAGTGATAAACGTGTAAAGTTTACAACTTTCAAGGGGCATGGGCGGGGGCAGGAGGGACAGGTGATCTGGGCGAAGTGTTGGAGGAGATGCTCGGTTGTGAGCATGCAGAAGAATCTGGCTGTCACATCCTCTGCCCCGACCTCTGTTGCCAGTATGGCCTACCCAAAAGTGGAGCTGAGGATGCGCCCTTACTCATTACCTGACCCCTCTTTCTGGCAGCAGTCAAGACCCTGCATCTTCTCCCCCTGTAAATCCCAACCTGCTGTGCCTTGCAGACTGTATCATGCTGTGCTGTAAACTTACCCTGCATTTTGCACGGCAGGTTTACTGAAAGACAAAGTATATTGAAAGAGATAGACTGAAAGAGAAACCTATTCTTTAATAGGTTAGGAATTTTTGGCAGCAGTCAAGACCACAGTAGATACTGTATATTCCACATAAACATTATATCTTATTAAAAATCAGTCTTTTTAATAGGATATACATAATGTGTATGTAGAGAATACAACTATGTAACATCCTGAAAAGTCCCAGTAATTCCTAACATAACAAAAAATATAGACAGAAACAGCAAGGAATGTGGTGCCATAATAGGAACTCTAGGAAAGTAAAAAAAAGTCTGCTCTTGTAGTGTGTATGTGTGTGTGTGTGTGTGTGTGTGTGGGGGGGGGGGTGTCAGGGGTTTGGTGGCTGGGTAGAGTAGCTTCTCTCTCTTACCTGTTTCCTTGCTCCAGCCAGCTTCAGTGTTCTCCTCCTTTAGTGTGACTACAGTAACTCACAACTTTCACAGAAGTTGTGGGGGACCGGTCACAGTTCTGAAGCGAGCCTGCGCAAGCAAGGAATAATGTAAAGCTGGGTACACACAGATCAAAATTGGTCTGGTTTAGCAGCAGCTTGCAGCCAATTGCCTGCAGCGCTGAATAGTGTATTCTGACAGGGGTGAGTCCAGCTGTTAGAATACAATGTTCCAGTGAGGGAGGATTCCTCCATCCACATCACTTGTAATGCATAGGATGCATTAAGGTGAAAAAACACGAGGGTTTACAACCCCTTTAATTCTCTTCCCCTTGACTAAATAAGCATTTATTTCCAGATGGGCAGGTAATTATTTGATGAACTCTCTATACTTTTTCTTCCCTTTTTCCCCTCTTTTCTCCCTCCCCTTTCCCTCTTTTATCTCACTCCTTTCCCCTCTCCACCCCCCCCCCCCATTCTCCTCTCCCTCAAAAAAAAAAAAAAGGAATTTTAATAATAATTTCATTTCTCTCCCCTTTTGGAAAGTGGATAGAACTATTTCTATACTTTCTCCCCGTGCTAGAATACACCAGTATCGGTCTCTATCGTTCATTGGATGGTCCTCCCTCCTCCATTGTCCCATCCAATAGTCTCTTCCCCTCCTTCGAGTACATAAAAAGATTCCACTTCTTCCATGTTTTAACATATTGCTCTCTCTTATTTTGGGCTGAGAGAACTAGATCTTCAATGGCCCCTATCTCTCTTACTCTGTTCAACCACTCTTTAATTGAGGGGGATCTAGGATCTCTCCAGTGTAATGTAATCCCAGCTTTAGCCGCATTAATCATGTGGCAAAGCACCATTTTCTTTTAGGTCTAAACAGGAATTTGCGAGCAGTGAAGAAGAAAAAAGGCCGGGTCATCTGGTATCTGAACATCTGTAAATTTTTGTAATATTCTCTGAATCTCTACCCAGAATTGTCTTATTTTTTTACAGGACCAAAATATATGTAACAATGTCCCTTGTTCTTCTTCACATCTCCAACACCTGTCTGAATTTTCCACCGCAAATTTGTGGAGTCTTACTGGTGTATGGTACCATTGCGTTAGAATTTTATAATTAGATTCCTGGGTCCGTGTACATGCCGAGGAGTTCAGTGCTAAGTAGGTAATTTGTTTTCTTTGGGTTTGAGTAAAAGACCTATTTGGATCTTTTTCCCATTTTCTGATGCTCGGCATCTCAAAATCCTCTTCGGGTTTATTTAGTAATCCATACATCTTAGAAACCACTTGAACGAGTGGTTCCTTCTCTTCACAATATAACTCAAAGGCCGTTAATTTGCGTTGGAAATTCCTTGGTGATCCCAGCGATCTCATAAAATGATTTATTTGCAGTGCCTGCCACAGATCAATTTCAAAAGGGCCCCCGGGTTGCGTCAATATTTTAATAGTTGGCCAAGTTTCTGACTAAAGGAGGTGTGAAACCTGATATAAACCTTTTTCTTTAAGGCTCTTGAATGCTCCTGTTCCATACCTGGTGTAAAACTAGGATTACCCAGGATGGGAAAGAGGGGCGATTGTTTTGATGAAAATCTTACGTCCCGGCATAATCTGGCTGTGATTCGTAATGTCGTCCCAATATTAGGATGTCTCTTCAGATAGATTGGCAGCACTGTGTAACACCACGGTGCTCTGCATAAAGGGACCTCGTTAACCTGCTGTTCCATATCTATCCACCGTTTGTACTCAGTAGGTCTACACCAATCCACCAGTCTGGCTAGATGTACAGCTTGATAATATTTAGCCATATGGGGGACCGCCATCCCTCCGAAGCGCTTAGGTAACATCAGTAATTCTCGTTTAATCCTAGACCATTTCCCTGCCCATATAAAATTCAAAAAAAGAGTCAGAATTTGGCGAAGGAAGGTTACTGGGATTGTGATTGGTAACGCCTGGAACAAATACAAAAATTTTGGTAGGATACTCATCTTAATTATATTGATGCGACCGAACCACGAATGCAGCCCATGTTGCCATTTATCCAAAAGTGATCGTATAGAGTTATATACCGGTATGAAGTTTAACTTAAAAGTGTCTCTCTTTTGATGGGATAAATGTGCCCAAGTACCTAAGTACCTGCCCCCACTTAAATCCAAAATTGAGTTGTATTGTATTCCATTGTAGAGGCGGTACTGCTACACTCATAGCTTCAGATTTTGTATGATTTATTTTAAGATTCGATAATATACCATATTTCTCGATCTCTCCTACCAGAATCGGGAGTGACACATGTGGGGACGACACCGAGAACAACAGATCGTCCGCATATGTTGAGACCTTATGGATAAATAAGCATTTAACCTTGTTATACGCGGGGGCCTCATTGCAAGGTTGGATCTTTTTATTTTTATGGAGTTAGGATTTAAACCTTTAATATAAAAGGGAAAGACAGGGAAGATACTTAAGGCAGGCACATAAATGGGTATTTTTATATATGTATTTCAATGGGGGCACTCATGGAGGCTCGTTCCTGAGCCTGCTGTCTGCTTTTCTAGATACAGACAGTGGGGTTCATCCCCACCCCTCCATTGCCACGTCACTGGCTTTGATTGACAGCAGTGGGAGTCAATTTCTCCCGCTGCCTTAGGAAAGCCTGTGAGACCAGGAAGTGAGCGGAGAGAAGAGCTGCAGATGTGCATAGCACTGGATCAAATGAGGGTTCTGGTCAGTAAATGGGTGGGGGGGGGTGGATACTGATGCCTAAACATTTTTTATATTGCATCAAAGTGCAATTTCAATCAAAATCTAACTAAGGCTAAACCTACTTCCACCCAAATTCTAGACCTATTCTATCTAACACTATAAAGAAAAGATCTTTACCTATTCTGAAGCTGCCCTGGCTTGGTTACATGACCTAGGCAAATTATGTCATACATCCCAAGAGACTTTAGTAGGGGAGAAGAGATTTCTCAGCTAAGCATACCCTTTTTTCCACATTCCTAAGGGTACAGTATATAGATTTCAGAAAGTAAATACTACAATGATCTGCCCTTACTCACAATGGCCCCAGCCAGAAATGCTAAAGGGTGTGTTTTAAAGTGATTTCTCCGCAAAATAAAGCATGGAAACTTGGATGGAATATTCAGTTTGCTTTGAATATTAAAAATGTATCAAATAGATAACATTTTTGGTTTGTGGTGCTCAGGTTAGTTCCGCTTTAAGGACTCGTTCCCCACTCCTCTTAAACATCTGGCACTTTTGAGTAGGGGGGGGGATTTTGACAGGTACCCGCTTCCCACTTCAGTTCCGAGTGCCGCGACGCTCGGAAATGGAAGTTCTTCTCCCTCCCTTCCCCCTGCATTCTTTTGGGACACTGACAGGTCCCAGAAGATTGCATCCACCACTCATGATGCAGTGGGCCCCCAACTGTGAAGCCGCACGCTGTCACAGCCAGGTGCCAACAGTGAAGATGCCGGGGACCGAAGACAGCGGGTGAGACTGACTGGGGTGAGCACACCGCTGGATTATGGGACAGGTGAGTGGCTGCTTTTTACAAGTCAGCAGCTAAATTTTTTGTAGGTGCTGACTTTTTTTTTTCACAGGTGGCTGGAACTGATCTTTAAGAATATAGTGTAGCGGGTATGTGCTTTTCTGTTTGAATCTGGTGGGGAAAACTGTGATGTATGGTTCCCTGGGGCCCACCGGGTGGCGCTGTCACTTTGGGCCCGGGGTTGAGCCATCATTGCAGTGTCGTACCTGTTTTTGGCCTCTCTCAGCGGTTGTATGGTGGGGCGGGGAACCCGCCGTGCTTGCTGGGAGGGGGTATAAAGGGGGCGGCCTTTTTTGGTGGGGGAAGTCGAGTCCCGGGCACCTTCAGCCTGAGGGCGGTGGTTCATGTCGGTCCTCTAGATGGCCTAGGCCTGGAGGATGTTCGGAGGTCGTGTTCCATCCCAGGCACCTTTAGCCTGGGGTGAGGTACTTGGATGGCGGTCCAGGACTGAGGGTCCCGGATAAAGGCTCTGCGAGGGAGGAACTTCCTAGGGGACCCCGGGAGGGGGTACCCGAATCCAGTGGCATAAGGGACCGGAGGAGGTACTTACCTGAAGACCTGGTGCAGCAGATTGCCAGTGACGGGTGAGCCTCCGGAGACCGCCGGCAGGGATGTCTTCCTAGATTGGGAGCAGAAACCTACTTCTGGGAAGGAAGTAGGAGAGTTGATTGTGCCTGGGCCTACTCGCATCCACACCCCCTATCTGTTCTGTTCGTTGAGGGAGTCCAACTGATTATGTTCACTTTTTCATGAGAAGAATAAAGGAGTGTTGGACTTTAGTGGTGTGGGGCTCATTTACTGGCAGACACTGTTCGAGAAACCAGGAGGAGGCTCCAGAGGCAGAACACTGACCCGAAGGTAAAAGAGAATTGTCTCCCACTACACACACACCTGCAGTGGGAACTTGGCGTGGTGACCTTGCACTCTCTCCTCAGAGGTACCCCTAGACAACAGAAAGAGCCAGAAGAATAGAGAGGAGAGAGAGGGGGCCGCTACACGTGGGGCTCGGGTCCGGTATGGTGTTCGTGCTACTACGGAGTTGGAACGTGTCTGTCCGGAGGAGTTCCGAGTAGGTCGGCCATATTATTGGCCAAAGTGCATCCCTGCTCGAAGTCGCGGACATGACCCAGTAAAGGGAAAGGCCTGTGCAGAAGAGCGAGAAGAGGGGGGAGCTCAGCCGTGTGAGGGACTACACGTGGGGGCTTCTATTTGCACTGCGCCATCAGGCACACCCTCACTGCTTAGTTCGTGGGCGTGACCCAAGAAAGAAGAAAAGCCAGCGAACTAGAGTGCAGAGGGGAGGAGTCCAATACGTGTGAAGGACTACACGTTGGATTTGGCGCAAAAACTTGCAGTGCGCAATGGATCAGCAGCAAGTCACCATGTTCGGACAAACAGCGTGGGTTCCACTTCATCCTTCCACCATGTCTTTGACTGCTGCTGCTCCGTTGACCGATACAGGGATTCGGCTAAAGCCAAGGGGACGATTCACCCTGTATTCATGCATGGACGTTGAGGCCCTGGGTGTGATTTGTCCCGGCTGCTCGGGACTGGTGTGTCATCTGAAGCCATTCGGGCGATGCAAAGTCTGTGGGGAGTTCCTATTTGAGGTAGATACAGTCATTGAGAAGCCAAGAACCATCTACCCCAGCCGTACCACAGGCAGCACCACTCAAGTTGGAGGAATCACTGCTTTGACAGCCATCCCTGTGCGCACTGCAGCGACCGCGGAGGAGGTTGTGAGTACTCAAATATGGGAGAAATCCGAGGATGCTGACACGCTCACCACTGTCTCACAGCGTCCACCGCCAAAGAGAAAGACCGGTATGGTAGCCCTGTCCAGCGGTTGCGGTGGACCATCTCGCCTGCCTACGCCCGGCCCGGATGAATCCGGTGAGAAGAGTTCCAGACATCCTGCCTCAAGAAAAGGCAGAGGTAAGCCAGGCGGAGGGACTTGGTGTGTGGGTGGAGGTGTCGGGGATCCACAACCCTGTGTGTCCATGGGGAGTGGTAGTCCCGTTTCCACTACAGGCTACATACCCACGAAGGAGTGTGACACCTCCGACCTAGAGTCGCTCTCCGATCTGGGAGACGATGTCGCCATCGATGAACTGTTTGCTCAAAAGGGCTGGGACAAAGTACCTCTCGCCTCGTCCCGCAGAACCAGGGACCCACTCATGTCTACAGGGGACAGTACACCCCGGGTGGAGGCACCAGCGCCTGAGGAGGGGTCCCATCCCCAGCCTACTCTTGCCTTCCCGGTGCCACCTGCACCTAATGCAGGGGAAAAGAGACTGTTGTTGCGGGCACCTATGCCCAGACCAGATGTGATCAAGGTCCCTCGCCACCCGGACTCAATAGTGGTGCCTGGCGAAGGGAACAAAGCCACTATGCCTCCTCTGGTGAGACTACGACGCCTATTTGGCCAGAAGGTTGCTGCTGAGTATGGGTGGGAGAACCCATACTTGTCCAAGGAGTTATTGTATGAAGTGGAAGTTTGCCGGGAGCGCTGGTACAATGAGTTTGTGTGGACCCACCTTCAGGTTCCACACGCCCGCAGGTACCTTGCGTGTTCCCCCAAGGCCTCTCAGCGCTTTAAAGACTACAAAGCAGAATGGATGCTGGGACGACATATCCACGCGGACAAGGTGCTGATCCGACGCAAGGAAGGGGAAGATGTTGAGTACCATCTGGAGACCATGGATCAGCACTTGAAGCCACTTGTCCTGCCGCACCCTCGATTCTATCTATAGGAGAAGAGAGACTCCGTTTTTTGTTCTTTGCATTGCTGAACTTTCCGGGGTTGTTGTTCTTGTTACCCAGAGGAGTTGAAGGACTGTTCCTGTTTGTTCTTCAGTTTTCCAGCAAGCAATCATGGACTCTGGGGTAGATAGGGCCCAAAGAAGAAGGAAAGTTCCACGAGTGCAGTTACCGCGATGCTGTCACCAGGTGGCAGTGTTGCTCATCGATATCACTATGAGAAAAAGGGGGGGACAGCGGGTATACTCAGTACCCAGGGATTTTTTGAAAACACGGTGCTTGATAGAGATAAACACAATTGTCAAAATCAATAAAAGATTAAATTTTATTACATGAAGCATAAAAACAATACACAAAATTATTAACCATCCTTCAAGATATGTAGGTCAGTTTTCAAAAAGATGCAATTCACTGCTTGATTTCCACTCAACTAGTTTCGCTCCCAGCGGAGCTTCTTCAGGAGTGTAATAGAGTAATAGCAGGTTTAAACTGTGAATACAGGATGTACAACAATTAGCAACATAGAATGGTTAAAAGTATGTAAGACTTTAATGTTGAACATTTCAGAAAAATTGATAAATTGACGTGCCCAAAGCACGCTAATGGTTAAGTAGTTCATAAGGGTAGATCATTAACACAATAGATCCGTTCACACTGAAATGGTGATGGCCCATGCTGAGCATCATACAAACACATATGTATACACTCACCGACTTACATGTGTAGCTACAAACTGGAAGAACAAATGGCATTTCCACTGGTATTAGTTGACCGGTTTGCCCAATCCACTGAAACAACCCATAGGGTTAGCAACCACAAGGGTAAAGAAAATCTATTGAAGACTGGAAATAGAAAGCATACAAAAGGTATATAGTGAATAGATGTTAAATCTAGCAAATTCAACATAATTCATCCTGAAATGGATGGAAAGACAACCTCTTACCTTGAGAGGTTGTTAGTATGGGTCACTAGATTCAAAGTCAGCAGTATGCCAATAGGGAGTTGTAAAAATCCTTATAGAGCACAGAGTGTCTATTTGTGCTAAGAAAGACAAACCCTCGGGCTGAATGATTGGAAACACATAGTGAAAAAATAACTTCACTGGTTACATTGCACTCAAGATGGTTGGGTGGGATGAATGAGCTGGTCACCAGCTGTAAATAAAAAAATATAGCAGACAAAGTGATGAGCAACCTCGGCCACTGCGAGGAGAAAGTTATCAACACAGCGGACAAGCGATTGTCCATAACAGCAGCCTACCTGGGCAAGTTGAAAAGGGGTCAGAATCCGTCCGGCTGGAGCAGGTATATCTCCAAGCCCCAGGGCGGCGAAAGATCCTCGCAGACTGTCGGCGGACCGGAGCCGCATTTAAAATACCCCCATCGCGGCGGCGTCTGACGTCATCGCCGCGATGCGGACGTACATTGGTGGATCAATGATGACGCGCACCGCCGTCCAAGAGTTGGACTGGCGTGAGCGTCATTGAGACAGCAGCCAACGTGGCATGTCACACACCAAGCGAGGTGTGTGTCAGTCAGCTGGACGCTGCTGAGGCCAGCCGCGCCATCTTGAATAAGGGAAAACAGAATATATAGATAATAGTAAATTGATGATCAATGTTGACAGTCATTCTGTGAGTTCCACCTGCGCTGCTTCAATATAGATTTTGATTATTAATGTCATTACACCATATATATTCTTGTTCCCACTCTCTCAATGACGCTGGGTTCATTTACTATTATCTATATATTCTGTTTTCCCTTATTCAAGATGGCGCGGCTGGCCTCAGCAGCGTCCAGCTGACTGACACACACCTCGCTTGGTGTGTGACACGCCACGTTGGCTGCTGTCTCAATGACGCTCACGCCAGTCCAACTCTTGGACGGCGGTGCGCGTCATCATTGATCCACCAATGTACGTCCGCATTGCGGCGATGACGTCAGACGCCGCCGCGATGGGGGTATTTTAAATGCGGCTCCGGTCCGCCGACAGTCTGCGAGGATCTTTCGCCGCCCTGGGGCTTGGAGATATACCTGCTCCAGCCGGACGGATTCTGACCCCTTTTCAACTTGCCCAGGTAGGCTGCTGTTATGGACAATCGCTTGTCCGCTGTGTTGATAACTTTCTCCTCGCAGTGGCCGAGGTTGCTCATCACTTTGTCTGCTATATTTTTTTATTTACAGCTGGTGACCAGCTCATCCATCCCACCCAACCATCTTGAGTGCAATGTAACCAGTGAAGTTATTTTTTCACTATGTGTTTCCAATCATTCAGCCCGAGGGTTTGTCTTTCTTAGCACAAATAGACACTCTGTGCTCTATAAGGATTTTTACAACTCCCTATTGGCATACTGCTGACTTTGGATCTAGTGACCCATACTAACAACCTCTCAAGGTAAGAGGTTGTCTTTCCATCCATTTCAGGATGAATTATGTTGAATTTGCTAGATTTAACATCTATTCACTATATACCTTTTGTATGCTTTCTATTTCCAGTCTTCAATAGATTTTCTTTACCCTTGTGGTTGCTAACCCTATGGGTTATTTCAGTGGATTGGGCAAACCGGTCAACTAATACCAGTGGAAATGCCATTTGTTCTTCCAGTTTGTAGCTACACATGTAAGTCGGTGAGTGTATACATATGTGTTTGTATGATGCTCAGCATGGGCCATCACCATTTCAGTGTGAACGGATCTATTGTGTTAATGATCTACCCTTATGAACTACTTAACCATTAGCGTGCTTTGGGCACGTCAATTTATCAATTTTTCTGAAATGTTCAACATTAAAGTCTTACATACTTTTAACCATTCTATGTTGCTAATTGTTGTACATCCTGTATTCACAGTTTAAACCTGCTATTACTCTATTACACTCCTGAAGAAGCTCCGCTGGGAGCGAAACTAGTTGAGTGGAAATCAAGCAGTGAATTGCATCTTTTTGAAAACTGACCTACATATCTTGAAGGATGGTTAATAATTTTGTGTATTGTTTTTATGCTTCATGTAATAAAATTTAATCTTTTATTGATTTTGACAATTGTGTTTATCTCTATCAAGCACCGTGTTTTCAAAAAATCCCTGGGTACTGAGTATACCCGCTGTCCCCCCTTTTTCTCATATTAAATTACAATGGGATGTGGTGCTTTTTGATTTGACCAAGAGTACCCCAATATATTAGTCATCGATATCACTGTTCACACACACACTTTTATGAAGGAAAGGATTTCTCTGCGGAGAAGTTTTTTTATTCTCACACGAATACATGTGTCAGGGTTTATGTGTGTTAACTTTCTTTTTCCCTCTGCAGGAGAATATCCCATCAAGACCACTGAGAATGGGGTGGGTCTTAGTCAGGATGGGTGGGAAAAGTGTAATGTGAAAAATGTGATTTTCAGTGTTATGGTTAAGTGTTGTTGTTTCCCTTTCCCTCCCTTTTCATGTGAGGCTCAGGCACAACTGCTCTAGCTAGTTTTAGTTTTCTAACGTTTTTGGATTTTTTTCACAAATTTCAGTCGGTTTCTGGATTGGACTATGTCAGCCCTTGAGGGCATGGTTTATTCCAGACACTGGGGACCAGTGTCAAACCACCAGGGGGAGAGTGAAGCGGGTATGTGCTTTTCTGTTTGAATCTGGTGGGGAAAACTGTGATGTATGGTTCCCTGGGGCCAACCGGGTGGCGCTGTCACTTTGGGCCCGGGGTTGAGCGATCATTGCAGTGTCGTACCTCTTTTTGGCCTCTCTCAGCGGTTGCATGGTGGGGCGGGGAACCTGCCGTGCTTGCTGGGAGGGGGTATAAAGGGGGCGGCCATTTTTGGTGGGGGAAGTCGAGTCCCGGCCACCTTCAGCCTGAGGGCGGTGGTTCGTGTCGGTCCTCTAGGCGGCCTAGGCCTGGAGGACGTTCAGAGGTCGTGTTCCATCCCAGGCACCTTTAGCCTGGGGTGAGGTACTTGGATGGCGGTCCGGGATTGAGGGTCCCGGATTAAGGCTCCACGAGGGAGGAACTTCCTAGGGGACCCCGGGTGGGGGTACCCGAATCCAGTGGCGTAAGGGACCGGAGGGGGTACTTACCTGAAGACCTGGTGCAGCAGATTGCCAGTGACAGATGAGCCTCCAGAGACCGCCGGGAGGGATGTCTTTTTCGATTGGGAGCAGAAACCTACTTCTGGGAAGGAAGCAGGACAGTTCATTGTGCCTGGGCCTACTCGCATCCACACCCCCTATCTGTTCTGTTCGTTGAGGGAGTCCAACTGATTGTGTTCACTTTTCCATGAGAAGAATAAAGGAGTGTTGGACTTTAGTGGTGTGGGGCTCATTTACTGGCAGACACTGTTCGAGAAACCAGGAGGAGGCTCCAGAGGCAGAACACCGACCCGAAGGTAAAAGAGAATTGTCTCCCACTACACACACACCTGCAGTAGGAACTTGGCGTGGTGACCCCGCACTCTCTCCTCAGAGGTACCCCTAGAAAACAGAAAGAGCCAGAAGAATAGAGAGGAGAGAGAGGGGGCCGCTACAATTAATATTAGTTTGTAAGAGTATTTCTATTCTATTTTTATGACAGCTGTAATCTTTGTTTTGTTTGCAATTGTATATATTGCATGGCATCAACTAGATGAGAGACTGACAAATGGAACAGTTAAGATTTGTTTTGTTTTTTTGCTTCTACAGTAGTCGTTTCTATTAGTAGCAAGTGCTACATTGTTTATTATCTCTATTTTAGAGGTTTGAGATTTGAACATACCTCAGGTGTATATTCATTCCAACATGTAAATTATAGCTGTATTGATGTTTGTCTCCAATGACAAATCAGTCACACTTTTATTATTGTAGAATTGTGTGATATGATAATACATCCCATAAACAAGGTTATGGTATTCCCCATGTTCAATAGTTTCAATCATCTTTTCTTCTTGAATCATTTTATTTTCTATTTTTAACTGGTCTTTTCTTTATTGTATCCCCTTGATAAGCAGTTCTTAATTTAAATCAGTCCTATGGTTTCAGGGTGTGAAATGTATTACAATTGTTATGGCTGCTAGTGCTTTGTTGTTGTAATGCAATAAAACTGCAAGAAAGGATTTGAATTTCATTGTTTTGTGACTTAATGTTGTATTTTGTTAGATCAGATATTCAAAAAACATCAAAAATTAAGACGCTACTTTTCCACATGCATGGGGTGAAACTATAGTTGCATTCATCCCATAGTGAGGGGTCGGTCCCTGGGAAGCGACTGTCCCTGGATTTGTCGTTCATGGAGCCACAGAGTAGAATAAAGTTTGTAGCATGCAGGCTCCAACTTGTCACACTGCTGAAGCGGGAGCTCCAAAATGGTGCCGCTAGAGTGCCCTGTGCAAGTTAAAACAAAATTTTAACGACCAAAAACTGTTTTGCAGTTTGTTTTGTATTAGTAAAACTGTACATATCATCCCAACAACTTATCATTGGCAATATAGTGTGGATGAGCGAGTTTGGGGTGGAAACTTGACTGGCCTGCACAGAGTACTGACCTCAATCCAATAGAACACCTTTGGGATGCATTAAAGCGGAGACTGTGAGCCAGGCCTTCTTGTCCATCATCAGTGCCTGGCCTCACAAATGTGCTTTTGGAAGAATGTCTATGGGAATATTTGACCACGCTCCTAAACCTTGTGGACAGCCTTGCCAGAAGAGTTGAAGCTGTTATAGCTGCAGGGGTGGGCCAACTTAATATTGATATTGAACCCTACGGACTACAGTAAGGATACCATTAAAGTTCATGTGCGTGTAAAGGCAGGCGTCCCAATACTTTTGACAATATAGTGTACATTATTTGTTTTTAAACCATAAAGCTTTTATTAATGCTTAATAATAACATTTGTACAATCATACTAGCATTTGTACATAAGTATCATATAAAAGTATAACATTGTATAATTGAGTTCAATAGTAGAGTATTTTAATAATAAAACCATTGAAGTGGCTTTGTAATTAACCGATCATTGCATCGATAGTCTATTTAGAAATACTCTGAATATTTGTAGAAAAAATTGATTATTTAATCTCAAAAAGAAAGGAACAAAAGTAAAACTTTGTGAACCTCAGGGAGAAGCCCATAGAAGAAGGTATAATGATAGAAATGAAAGGGAATAGAAGGAAGAGAAATAAAAATAAGGAGAGATATTGTTCATTCACGTTTCTCTATATTTGAAGGTCTATGTTCGAGTAAAGGTGGTATAGGAATCAGAGTATTTAAAAATGATCCAAGGTTGTTGTTTGTACTTACAGTAGGGCCCAAACACGATAGTACACATTTAGATTTTTTATCCTACCTACAGTAAAACAAACTGATATAGATACTAATAAAAAAAAAAAAGGATTATTTTTTTTTTTTAAAGCGGTTGTATACCCTCCCTGACATGTTTTACCTACAGGTAAGCCTAGATTAAGGCTTACCTGTAGGTGTTTGCAATATCTCCTAAACCTACATGGTTTACTGAGAATAGCCATTCATAAAACCAGCAATGCCGGCTTTGACCGCTCCCGCGCGCATGCACGGAGTGACGTCTTAGCTGCTCCGGCCAATCATAGCGCCGAAGCGGCGATACCCGGAAGTAACCTTCCGGAGAGATGTCTGCGGCCGGAGGGGGAGACGAGGACGGCTTCATGGGGGTTCGATATAAGGTAAGTAATTCATAATGAGCTAGTATGGTAGTCATACTAGCTCATTATGCCTTTGTCTTGCAGGTTTTTAATTTTATTTATTTTTTAATTGGGTATACAACCGCTTTAATCCTACCTAAAACACACTGACCTCTCAGACATCTCACAGTAAGTGCACCAACACTACACTGACACCAGTAAATGTAGGCACACTTACACCCCCCAGTCACCTCCAGATCACCCCCCAGATCACCCCCAGTACCCCCAGTCACAGTGCACCGTTTGCAGTAGTAATTTTTTTACTGATCACTGCAATCAGTGTCATTTGTGACAGTAAAAAGTTGCAGGGCAGTTAGGTTTAGGCCCCTTTAGGTCCAGGGTAGCCCCCTAACCCCCCTAATAAAGGTTTAACCCCTTGATCGCCCCCCAGGTAACCCTTTCACCCCCTAACGCCAGCATCGCTAAGCAATCATTTTTCCGATCGCTGTATTAGTGTCGGTGGTGCCCTAGATAGCCAGTTATTTATTTTTAGGTTCGCCGCAGGTTTTTATAGCGTCAGGTACCCCCATATATTATTTTAACCCCCTGATTGCCCCTAGAGTTAACCCTTTCACCAGTGATCACCGTATAAGTGTCACTGGTGACACTGGTTAGCCAGTTAGTTATTTAGTTATTTAGGTTACCCGTCAGGTTTTTATATAGCGTCAGGTACCCCCATATATAACCTAATAAAGGTTTTAACCCCCTGATTGCCCCTAGTTAACCCTTTCACCAGTGATCACCATATAAGCATTACGGGTGATGCTGGTTGGTAAGTTTGCTTTTTATAGCATCAGGGCACCCGCCGTATATAACCCAATAAAGGTTTAACCCCCTGATCGCCCGGCGGGTGATATCAATTAGGTTTTAGCGCCAGAGAGGGTCTGCGTCGCCCCAGGTAGCGTTAGGTTAGTGCCAGTAACGCTAACACCCACGCGCAAAGCATACACCTCCCTTAGTGGTATAGTATCTGAACAGATCAATATCTGATCTGATCAGATCTATACTAGCGTCCCCAGCGGTTTAGGGTTCCCAAAAACGCAGTGTTAGCGGGATCAGCCCAGATACCTGCTAGCACCTGCGTTTAGCCCCTCAGCCCAGCCCAGCCCAGCCCACCCAAGTGCAGTATCGATCGATCACTGTCACTTACCAAACACAACACACATAACTGCAGCGTTCGCAGAGACAGTCCTGATCCCTGCAATCGCTAACAGTTTTTTTTAAGCGTTTGATACATTTGCTGACAGTCAGGTGCTTTTTTACCTGTGAATCTTACTAGTGTACCCCTAAATTTAGAGTTCAAAATGGCAAATCGAAGGTACACTAGTAAAGAGGCCTACGAGATGTATGAGCATGACAGATAGTGAAGAGGAGGTCACGTATCTGTCAGATTCAGGCTCAGAATATCTTCCCGTAGAAGACAGTGAAGTCAGCGGCTCCATGTCAGATAGCTCTGACGATGAGGTCCCTGCTAAGGTCAGGCGTACCCGATCCCGATCTTCTGAGGTTGTTGAGGAGCAAGAACCGCAGGGCTCTCGTATCATGGAGCAGAGTAGTACTAGCAGGGCAGCCATCAGGAATTTTGGGGCCCCTTACACAGCTTCAGGCATGGGCCCCCTGGAGCCGAGGAGAACTGGGGGGGGGGTGCTGCCGCCGCGAAATGGGAAGCGGGGTGGGGCTGCCGCAAATTCAGAAGCGAGGGGGGTGCCACAAATTGAGAAGCAGGGGGTTTGGGTGCTGATGAACACAAAAAAAAACAGAAGAACAAAAAAAAAAGGGGGGTTGCCATCCAGGGCCCTGGGGACCTCTGGGCCCCTTACAAAAAAAAAAATTATAAAAAAAAGGGAGGTTTCCATCCGGGGCCCTGGGGACCTCCGGGCCTCTAGGGACCTCTGGGGACCCCTGGGCCCCTTACAAAAAATAAAATAAAAATAAAAATAAAAAATAAATAAAATAAATTTAATAAAATAAATTAACCACTTAACAACCACCTGCCGACAAATAACGTCGACAAGGTGGTTGCTTAACCCTGGGAGGACGTTATATAACGTCCTCCCAGAATCGCGCTCCCGTGCGCCCCCTGGGGCGCGCACACGGGAAACTCCGTGACCGCCGGGTCCAGAGGACCCGGCGGATCACGAATCGCGGTAAATCGCCGCCGATAGCGTCCGTTTACCACGTGATCGCTCCGTCAAATGACGGGGCAATCACTTGTAAACAGACCGGCGTCATTTGATGACGCCGGTTCCTCCCTCCCCTCTCTGTACCGATCGGTACAGTGTGAGAGGAGAGGGGAGGGAGCGGATGGCAGCAGCAGCTCTGTGGGCTGGATCTGTGACAATTGCAGTCACAGATCCAGCCATCCATCCATCCCTGCTCAGCCATCCCTGGTGCAATACCCTGCCAATACTCTGCAATACACCCTGCCAATACTCTGCAAAATACCCTGCCAATACTCTGCAAAATACTCTGCAATACCCTGGTGCAATACTCTGCAATACCCTGGGGCAATACTCTGCAATACCCTGCGCAATACTCTGCAATACCCTGTGCAATACTCTGCAATACCCTGCAAAATACTCTGCAATACCCTGCGCAATACTCTGCAATACCCTGCGCAATACTCTGCAATACCCTGCGCAATACTCTGCAATACCCTGCGCAATACTCTGCAATACCCTGCAATACCCTGTGCAATACCCCGTGCAATACCCTGCCATACTCCGCAATACCCTGCCATAGTCCGCAATACTCCGCAATGCCCTGCAATGCCCGGCAATACTCCGCAATGCCCACTTCCCGCCCGCCGGCCGTCATATGACGTCCTTGACTTTGTGCGGGGATATCTGAATGATGGGAGCAGCTACAGGCATCATTCAGATATCAGCTTTTTCAGCCGGCGATTCCCTGCACCATAAGAACAATCATAGCGGCTGTTCCACTGCTTGATCATTCTTACGGGAGGTGAGAGGGGATGCCCCCCCCCTCCCGCTGCCCTCCGGTGCTTCTACCGACTCACCGCTACGATCAAAGCCAGGATTGTTTTTTTTTTGTTTTTTTTCAGGCTTCCCAGCCTAGAGGTGAGATGTGGGGTCTTATTGACCCCATATCTCACTGTAAAGAGGACCTGTCATGCCATATTCCTATTACAAGGGATGTTTACATTCCTTGTAATAGGTATAAAAGTGATCAAAAAATTTTTTGGGGCGGAAAAACATGTCAAACTAAAATAAATAAAGTAAAATGAACAATAAAAAAATATATATTTTTTTAAAGCGCCCCTGTCCCCGTGAGCTCGCATACAGAAGCGAACGCATACGTAAGTCCCGCCCACATATGAAAACGGTTTTCAAACCACACATGTGAGGTATCGTTGCGAACGTTAGAGCGAGAGCAATCATTTTGGCCCTAGACCTCCTCTGTAACTAAAATCATGTAACCAGTAAAAATATTTAAAGCATCGCCTATGGGGATTTATTTAAGTAGCGAAGTTTGGCGCCATTCCACGAGTGTGTGCAATTTTTAAGGGTGACATGTTAGGTATCTATTTACTCGGCGTAACTTCATCTTTCACATTATGCAAAAACATTGGGCTAACTTTACTGTTTTTTTTTTTTTTTAAGCACAAAACATTTTTTTCCCGTAAAAAACACGTTAAAAAAATTGCTGCGCAAATATCGTGCGAGATAAAAAGTTGCAACAACCACCATTATATTCTCTAAGGTCTTTGCTAAAAAAACATATATAATGTTTTGGGGTTCTATGTAATTTTCTAGCAAAAAAATGATGATTTTTACATGTAGGAGAGAAATGTCAGAATTGGCCTGGGTGCTCCAGAACGCCTGAAGGTGCTCCCTGCATGTTGGGCCTCTCTATGTGGCCACGCTGTGTAAAAGTCTCACACATGTGGTATCGCCATACTCGGGAGGAATAGCAGAATGTGTTTTGGGGTGTAATTTGTGGAATGCATATGCTGTGTGTGAGAAATAACCTGCTAATATGACAATTTTGTGAAAAAAAAAAAGAGAAAAAAAAAATCTTGATTTTGCAAAGAATTGTGGGAAAAAATGACAACTTCAAAAAACTCACAATGCCTCTTTCTGAATACCTTGGAATGTCTTCTTTCCAAAAAGGGGTCATTTGGGGGGTATTTGTACTTTTCTGGCATGTTAGGGTCTCAAGAAATGAGATCGGCCGTCAGTACTTCAGGTGTGATCAATTTTCAGATATTGGCACCATAGCTTGTGGACTCTATAACTTTCACAAAGACCAAATAATATCCACCAATTTGTACTTATTTTTACCAAAGATATGTAGCAGTATAAATTTTGGCCAAAATTTATGAAGAAAAAATAGTAATTTGCAAAATTTTATAACAGAAACGAAAAAAAAAATCATTTTTTTACAAAATTTTCAGTCTTTTTTCTCTTATAGCGCAAAAAATAAAAAAAACCAACAGTGATTAAATACCACCAAAAGAAATCTCTATTTGTGTGAAAAAAAGGACAAAAAATTCATATGGGTACAATGTTGTATGACTGAGTAATTGTCATTCAAAATGTGAGAGCACCGAAAGCTGAAAATTGGTCTGGTTATTAAGGGGGTTTAAGTGCCCAGTGGTCAAGTGGTTAAAAAAAATTAAATAAAAAAATTAATATTTTTTTTTATTTAAAAAAGGGAGGTTTCCATCCGGGGCCCTGGGTAAAAAAAATAAATAAATAAATTGAATAAAAAAAAAATAAGAAAAACAAATGAAATAAAAAAAATGAATAATAATTTTTTTTTTATAAAAAATAAATAAAAAAGGGGGTTGACATTCGGGGCCCTGGAGACCTCCGGGCCTCTGGGGACCTCTGGGCCCCTTACAAAAAAAAATAAAAAATTTAATAAAAAAATGAATAATAAAAAAAAAATATAAAAAATAAATAAAAAAGGGGGGTTGACATTCGGGCCCCTGGGGACCTCTGGGCCCCTTACAAAAAATAAATTATAAAAAAAGGGGGGCCATCCGGGCCCCTGGGGACCTCCGGGCCCCCTACAGGTGTACTGCCTGTACCCCCCTGATGGCGGCCCTGAGTACTAGCGCCGCTATTCCTTCTGGTGAATTGGCAAGCACCAGCGGCCTAGTACAGCCTGGGCGTACATCCAGCACTGCAGTATCACGTGGTGACGTGGCGAGTCCCATAAGCGCAGTTCAAGCTGGCGAGGTGGCAAGCACAAGTAGTGTCCCGCTGCCACCAAGAAGAAGACAAAGGCAGGCCCATTGTGCCCTTCCTGCAGAATTCACCTATCCTGATTGGGTCCCCACCACTTCTGCAGAACCCGTACTTCCCCCATTCACTGCCCAACCCGGTATTCAGGTGGAAACAGCTGATTTTATGCCAGTTGATTTTTATTCGCTGTTTTTCACGGAAGATCTCTATAGATCTATTGTGGACCAGAGTAATTTATATGCTGGTCAATTCATCGCCGCTAATCCCCAGTTAAATATAAAAAGAAGAAACCCCCACACTAGCTGGGTATTAAACTAGTGAAGGGGAATGGAAATGGAGGGAAGAGAAAGGGCTAGGGACACTGCAGCAGTCACCAGGGAGTCTGATCCAAACAGACAAAAGTGAATAAATGAAAAAAGGGTGATGGTGGCTGCGCTGTGATTATAACTAGTGAAGGTAGTGAAGGGAAGGATCTGGAAAAGAAAACCACCTAATACTAACCAAATAAATGAATCTAATGTAAACCAACCAGATGCAGTAGCGTGTTGACAGCCAAAGTGTAACATAAATAATATGTACATAAACTGAATGAATCACACCTGTACACCTGAAAGGTGTGTAACTAACAGTGGACAATTGATAATGTATGCCAAAACGTGTATCACTCTAAGTGATCAACCTGTGCATATAATATCAAAGAAAAAATATATAACAATAAAATGAAGGTGTATAGCACAAAACTAAAAATAGTGAAAATCTCCAAAAAATTCCTGAAAATAATGGTGACGGTATATGGTAAAAGTGTATAGCACAGAACTGTGAACAAAGAAATCCTCCAAAAACTTCCTGTAAATAATATCAAAAAATCCAATGTGTAGCAAGTCCCATTACCCGTAGAGTGCTTGAAAGAAGAAACTCCGGTGCAAATCCACCCAGTGCTCACTAGCAGCTTACCTCCCTGCTGGGAAGAGACAGCATGTGCTGGGGCTTCTAATGTGAACAGCGATGCAGCAATCTTGCATGGAAGTATGATCTCACTCACATAGATGCATAAAAATACACAAGCAAGAAAGAAATATATATCATAACTCTGTGGGTTCAGCAAACAAGTGACCAAAGGATGTATTCTCACACTCACATCGAACTAGTGAGTGTGGACATCAATCCTACGAACGCAGAGCTTGTATATATGCAGGCTACGATGATTCCAATCATGTGGTCCTCAAGCTTGCAGCAACCTCCCTGCTGGGAAGAGACGGCATACACTGGGGCTTCTAATGTGGACAGCGATGCAGCAATCATGCATGGAAGTATGATCTCACTCACATGGATGCATAGAAATACACAAACAAAAAATAAATTTATAGCATAACTCTGTGGGTACAGCAAACAAGTGACCAAAGGATGTATTCTCACACTCACATCAAACTAGTGAGCGTGGACATCAATCCTACGAACACTGAGCTCGTACATATGCAGGCTATGATGATTCCAATCATGTGGTCCTCAAGCTTGCAGCAACCTCAGAGTGCCAGTGGAACATGTATGAGAAACATACAATGTGCACATAGTGTAGGTTTGTGACCACTGGGGCATTTATTATAAAACTTGTAAACTTGTAAAACACTCACATTTTTTAGATAAGGGAAATAGCAATCTCATACGAACGCCGAGCTCGTCTCCTCTCCTGCAGCTGTCGGTGTATCTGTGCTGATCCTAACGTACGTATCGTCATGTCACATGACTTCTTCAGAAGATAATTCCCAGTTGCCTTCCATTGCCAAAGATTGGAAACCAATTACGGTTTCCGAATTTAAGACCTTTCTGGGTCTTTCCCTCAACATGGGCACAAAAAAAATTCCCGTCATTGCGTGTTTATTGGTCCACACACCCAATTGACCACATGCCCATGTTCTCTGCCTCCATGCCCAGGAAACGATACAAGCAGATCTTGCGGTTCATGCATTTCAACGCCAATGAACTTTGTCATCCACGTGGAGACCCTGAATACGACCGGGTCTACAAAATTTGGCCCCTCATAAACCACTTCACGAACGTTTTGCAGCCTTGTTTATTCCCGATCAAGCTGTCTGCCTTGATGAGTCCCTGATTACATTTTCTGGCCGCTTGTCTTTCAAGCAGTACCTTCCCAGCAAGCGTGCCAGAAACGGGGTCAAGCTCTATAAGTTCTGTGACAGGGCAACAGGCTATGTATGGAGCTTTACGGTTTTTGAGGGAAAAGATAGTCAGGTTGAGCCGGTCAACTGCCCGGATTACATAGGGAGCGCTGGCAAGATAGTGTGGAACTTGGTGTCACCCTTATTCGGAAAGGGGCACCACTTGTATGTGGACAATTATTACACGAGCGTGCCACTGTTTAGTCACTTATTTGTTCATCAGATTGGAGCATGTGGCACCGTGCGACCTAATCGCCGGGGCTTTCCCCAGGGGCTTGTAGATTCCCGTCTTAGGCTGGGGAGAGAGCCTGCTTGAAGTGTAATAATTTGCTCGCTGTGAAGTGGAGGGATAATAAGAATGTTTTCCTTCTTACCTCCCTTCATGCAGACACGACAGTCCAAATTCGTACGGCGACTGGTGTTGTGGAGAAACCCCTCTGTGTCCACGAATATAACCAAAATATGGGAGGGGTGGACCTCAACGACCAGTTGTTGGTGCCGTATCTAATTGACCGTAAGGCGAGACGCTGGTACAAAAAACTGTCTCTTTTCTTATTTCAATTGGCTTTGCTGAACGCTCATGTGCTATACAGAGCTTCAGGCGGGACGTTATCTCTTCTAAAATTCCAGAATGAGATAGTCACAGAACTCCTGTATCCAGGCGGTTCTGCACCTCACCATCCCCAACCAAATGCAGTAAGTCGGCTGCATGAGAGGCATTATCCATATGTCCTCGAGAGTACCCCTACCCAACGAGCCCGCCAAAAAAGATGTTGTGTCTGTAGCAAGCGCGGATTTAGGCGTGACACCCGTTATTTTTGTCCACGCTGTCCTGACAATCCTGGTCTTTGCATTGGTAAATGTTTTGAACGCTTCCACTCAAAAGTGAAGTTTTAGCGTAGGGTACAGCATTGCACAGAACAGGACACACTTACACAGGGTCTCCCAAGATGCCATCGCACTTTGAGAGACCCGAACCATTACAGTTGTTAAAGTTACAAAAAAAAGTGTAAAAAATAAAAAAAAAACTTTAAAACAAAAAACACAAAAAAAATATATAAAAAAAAAAAAAAAATAGTTGTCGTTTTATTGTTCTCTCTCTCTCTCTCTCTCTCTATTTTCTCTCTATTGTTCTGCTCTTTTTTACTGTATTCTATTCTGCAATGTTTTATCATGCTTGCTTTTCAGGTATGTAATTTTTTGTTTTCAGGTGCGCCATTCAGCTGCAGCGCGGAATTATTTATCTTGACAGCAACAGCGTTTTCTCCCATGATACATAAAGCCGTGAATCCAGTGCTGTAGGAGGTGATTTCACCACCACAGTTAAAAAAAAGAGCATATATGCCGAAGCATGGGGGCAGCAGGGGCGGAGGAGCGATTTTGCCCCTAATGCCGCGTACATACGGTCGAAATTCCGACGGAGGCTTGCCCGTGGAAAAGTCAGACCGTGTGTACGCGGCATAACTTTTTTGTGGGAGGATGCCCCCATGCTTCGACATATATATATTTTAGGCACAGGTTGCGTTAAAAAAATGTTTTATTTTTTACTAGTTTTTTTTTTTTGGTATTTGCTTTGCAGGTATGGTATGGTAAGGTCTTACTGTTATACTGTAATGTTACTTTGTTTTAATGTTAACCATCATTTGCTTAGCAAGTATGCCATTCAGTTGCAGCGAGGATTTATTTATCTTGACAGCAACAGCGTTTGCTCCCACGATACATAAAGCCGTGACTCCAACGCTGTAGGAGGTGATTTCACCACCACAGTTAAAAAAAAGAGCATATATGCCGAAGCATGGGGGCAGCAGGGGCGGAGGTGCGATTTTACTCCTAATGCCGCGTACATACGGTCGAAATTCCGACGGAGGCTTGCCCGTGGAAAAGTCCGACCGTGTGTACACGGCATAACCTTTTATGCCGCATACATACGGTCGAAATTCCGATGGAGGCTTGCCCGTGGAAAAGTCCGACCGTGTGTACGCGGCATAAATTTTTTGCGGGAGGATGCCCCCATGCTTTGGCATATATAAATGGTGCATGTATGCCCATCATTAGAAGTGGGTGGATGAAGGGAGGTATTCTAATGGTGGGCATAGCCACTGATCAATCTCTTTTTTTCGTTCAGCCAACAGGCTGCATGAAAAAAAAGATTACAATACATGTCTAACAAGGACCAGCAACGTACTGGTATGTTGCTGGACTTTGAATGTTTATACCAGAATGATGCCTGCGGGTTTAGGTATCATCTTGGTATCATTCTTTTCAGCCAGCGGCCGGCTTTCATGTAAAAGCAATCCTAGCAGATAATTAGCCTCTAGACTGCTTTTACAAGCAGTGGGAGGGAATGTCCCCCCGGATATAAACAGCGCCATTGGGAAATTGGGAAAGCATTTTATCACACCGATCTTGATGTGGTCAGATGCTTTGAGGGCAGAGGAAAGATCTAGGGTCCAACCCCCCAATTTTTTTCAAAAAAAGAGTACCTGTCACTACCTATTGCTATCATAGGGGATATTTACATTCCCTGAGATTACAATAAAAATGGTAAAAAAAATAAAAATATGTAAGGAACAGTTTAAAAATAAAATGAAAAGCAAAATAAATAATAATAATAAAAAAAAAATCACCCCTGTCCCCCCCTGCTCTTGCGCAAAGGCAAACGCAAGCTTCGGTCTAGCGTCATATGTAAACAGCAATTGCACCATGCATGTGAGGTATCACCATGAAGGTCAGATCGAGGGCAGTCATTTTAGCAGTAGACCTCCTCTGTAAATCTAATGTGGTAACCTGTAAAGGCTTTTAAAGGCTTTTAAAAATGTATGTAGTTTGTCGCCGCTGCGCGTTTGTGCGCAATTTTAAAGCATGTCGTGTTTGGTATCCATGTACTCAGCCTAAGATCATCTTTTTTATTCCATCAAACATTTGGGCAATTTGCATTCAAAATAAAAAAAGTGTGTTTTTTCCCCAAAAAATGCGTTTGAAAAATCACTGCGCAAATACTGTGTGGAAAAAAATGCAACACCCACTATTTTAATCTGTAGGGCCTTTGCTTTAAAAAATGTATATTGTTTGGGGGTTCAACGTAATTTTCTTGCAAAAAAAAAAAATGTTTTCATGTAAACAAAAAGTGTCAGAAAGGGCTTTGTCTTCAAGTGGTTAGAAGAGTGGATGATGTGTGACATAAGCTTCCTAATGTTGTGCATAAAATGCCAGGACAGTTCAAACCCCCCCCCCCAAATGACCCCATTTTGGAAAGTAGACACCCCAAGCTATTTGCTAAGAGGCATGTTGAGCCCATTGAATATTTTTATTTTTTTGTCCCAAGTGATTGAATAATGACAAAAAGAAAAAAAAAATGTACAAAAAGTTGTCACTAAATGATATATTGCTCAAACATGCCATGGTTATATGTGGAATTGCACCCCAAAATACATTCTGTTGCTTCTCCTGAGTATGGGGATACCACATGTGTGAGACATTTTGGGAGCCTAGTCGCGTACAGGACCCCGAAAACCAAGCACCGCCTTCAGGATTTCTAAGGGTGTAAATTTTTGATTTCACTCCTCACTGCCTATCACAGTTTCGGAGGTCATGGAATGCCCAGATGGCACAAAACCCCCCCAAATGACCCAATTTTGGAAAGTAGACACCCCAAGCTATTTGCTGAGAGGTATGTTGAGTATTTTGCAGATCTCGCTTTTTGTCACAAAGTTTTGAAAATTGAAAAAAAAAAAATGTCTTTCTTCATTTTCAAAAACAAATGAGAGTTGTAAAATACTCACCATGCCTCTCAGCAAATAGCTTGGGGTGTCTACTTTCCAAAATGGGGTCATTTGTGGGGGTTTTGTGCTATCTTGGCATTTTATGGCCTTCAAAACTGTGATAGGTAGTGAGGAGTGAAATCAAAAATTTACACCCTTAGAAATCCTGAAGGCGGTGCTTGGATTTTGGGGCCCCGTACGTGGCTAGGCTCTCACAAAGTCCCACACATGTGGTATCCCCGTACTCAGGAGAAGCAGCAAAATGTATTGTGGGGTGCAATTCCACACATATCCATGGCATGTTTGAGCAATATATCATTTAGTGATAACTTTTTGTACATTTTCTTTTTTTTTCTTTTTGTCATTATTCAATCACTTGGGACACAAAAAAATATTCAATGGGCTCAACATGCCTCTCAGCAAATAGCTTGGGGTTTCTACTTTCCAAAATAGGGTCATTTGGGGGGGTTTTGTGCTATCTTGGCATTTTATGGCCTTCAAAACTGTGATAGGTAGTGATATGTAGTGAGGAGTGAAATACAAAATTTATGCCCTTAGAAATCTTGAAGGCGGTGCTTGGTTTTTGGGGTCCCGTACGCGGCTAGCCTCCCAAAAAGTCCCATACCCCGTACTCAGGAGAAGCAGCAGAATGTATTTTGGGGTGTAATTTCACATATGCCCATGGCATGTGTGAGCAATATATCATTTAGTGACAACTTTGTGCAAAAAATAAAAAGTTTATCATATTCTCGCAACTTGTGTCAAAATATAAAATATTCCATGGACTCAACATGCCATGGCATTTTATGGCCTTCGAAACTGTGATAGGTAGTGAGGAGTGAAATCAAAAATTTGCGCCCTTAGAAATCCTGAAGGCGGTGCTTGGATTTCGGGGGCCCGTACGCGGTTAGGCTTCCAAAAAGTCTCACACATGTGGTATCCCCGTACTCAGGAGAAGCAGCAAAATTTATTTTGGAGTGCAATCCCACATATAACCATGGCATGTGTGAGCAATATATTATTTAGTGACAACTTTTTGTAATTTTTTATTTATTTTTTTGTCATTATTCAATCACTTGGGACAAAAAACAAATATTCAATGGGCTCAACATGCCTCTCAGCAATTTCCTTGGGGTGTCTACTTTCCAAAATGGTGTCATTTGGGGGGATTTGTGCTATTTTGGCATTTTATGGCCTTCGAAACTGTGATAGGTAGTGAGGAGTGAAATCAAAAATTTGCGCCCTTAGAAATCTTGAAGGAGGTGCTTGGTTTTTGGGGCCCCGTACGCGGCTAGGCTCTCAAAAAGTCCCACACATGTGGTATCCCCGTACTCAGGAGAAGCAGCAAAATGTATTTTGGGGTGCAACTCAACATATAACTATGGCATGTTTGAGCAATATATCATTTAGTGACAACTTTTTGTAATTTTATTCAATCACTTGGGACAAAAAAAATATTCAATGGGCTCAACATGCCTTTTGGCAATTTCCTTGGGGTGTCTACTTTCCAAAATGGGGTCATTTGGGGGGGTTTTGTACTGCCCTGCCATTTTAGCACCTCAAGAAATGAGATAGGCAGTCATAAATTAAAAGCTGTGTAAATTCCAGAAAATTTACCCTAGCTTGTAGACGCTATAACTTTTGCGCAAACCAATAAATATACGCTTATTGACATTTTTTTTTACTAAAGACATGTGGCTGAATACATTTTGGCCTAAATGTATGACTAAAATTGAGTTTATTCGATTTTTCTTATAACAAAAAGTAGAAAATATCTTTTTTTTTCAAAATTTTCAGTCTTTTTCCGTTTATATCGCAAAAAAAATAAATTGCAGAGGCAATCAAATACCATTAAAAGAAAGCTCTATTTGTGGGAAGAAAAGGAATCAAATTTTGTCTGGCTACAACATTGCATGTCCGCACAATTTCCAGTTAAAGTAGCGCAGTGCCAAATTGTGAAATCACCTCTGGTCATTATGGTCCGTATTGGTCCGGTAGCTGTGTGTTGAGTTATTTTGAGGGGACAGCAAATGTACACTGTTATACAAGCTGTACACTCACTACTTTACATTGTAGCAAAGTATCATTTCATCAGTGTTGTCACATAAAAAGAAATAATAGAATATTTACAAAAATTTGAGGGGTGTACTCACTTTTGTGAGTGTGTATAATATATATATCTCTCGATCTATCTATCTAGTACAAAAGACTTGGCTCTGTTCACCCCATGGTGTTCCGGAACGCAGGCGGAATCGCCCTCGATCCTGCCTGCATGCCAAATCGCTTCAAAACGCAGGACACACTTGTGATCCTCGTTACTTTAAATGGCACCCCAATCGCGGAGCGATTTTACTGTGATTGTTGCCTGACGGATCGTGGTAAGATTGCGTAAACAGAATCGCGGGATGCCTTCCGCAAGTTCCGGAACCAGAATGTATTGAAAGTAACGGGGATCGCAAGACAGTCCCAGGTTTTGCGGCGATTCGGGATCGCAGGCAGAATTGTGGTGATTACGCCCACGATACGGAACACCATGGTGTGAACAGAACCTTAGGCAGATGTAAAATATACTGTAAATTAAGAATGCTTTTTTTCAAACCTGTCTAAAACTTTTGCACAGTACTGTGTATACCCTATATACCTGTAGAATAAAAGTGGTATTTGCAATTTGCACAACGCCAAATTTTCTGGTTTACAGCCTCCTGAACAGGGATGAGCTGAACACCCCCCTGTTCGGTTCGCACCAGAACCTGCGAACAGACAAAATGTTCGTGTGCACTTTAGAACCCTATTAAATACAATGGACTCGAACGTTTGAAATCTAAAGTGCTAATTATAAAGGCTTATATGCAAGTTATTGTCCTAAAAAGTGTTTGGGGACCCGGGTCCTGCCCCAGGGGACATGTATCAATGCAAAAAGAAGTTTTAAAAACGGCAGTTTTTTCGGGAGCGGTGATTTTAATAATGCTTAAAATGAAAAAATAAAAGTGAAATTTTCCTTTAAATTTCGTACCTGGGGGGTGTGTATGATATGCATGTAAAGTGGCGCTTGTTTCCGGTGCTTAGAACTGTCCCTGCAAAAAATGTCATTTTTGAAGGAAAAAAGGTCATTTAAAACTCACTCGCGGCTATAATGAATTGTCGGCTCCCGGCAATACATACAAAAGTCATTGATAAAAAAAAAAAAAAAAGCGTGGGGTTCCCCCAAATTCAATTACCAGGCCCTTCAGGTCTGGAATGGATATTAAGGGGAACTCCACCCCAAATTTAAAAAAAATGGCGTGGAGTCCCCCCAAAAATCCATACCAGACCCTTATCCAAGCACGTAACCTGGCCGGCCGCAGGGGAAGAGGGGGGGACGAGAGAGCGGCCCCCCCTCCCTCCTGAACCGTACCAGGCCACATGCCCTCAACATGCGGAGGATATCCCCATGTTGATGGGAACAAGGGCCTCATCCCCACAACCCTTGCCCGGTGGTTGTGGGGGTCTGCGGGCAGGGGGCTTATCGGAATCTGGAAGACCCCTTTAACAAAGGGGACTCCCAGATCCCGCCCCCCCTATGTGAATTGGTAAGGGGTACATTGTACCCTACCATTTCACGAAGAAAGCATAAAAAAATGTAAAAAAAACCCACACAAACACCTTGAAAAAGTCCCTTATTAAAAAAAAAAAAAAAACATTCCAGCGATGAAATCCAGTGTCCCGCGGCGATCCCGATGTCCAGCGCCGTCCGTCATTGGTTTTGCCTGAGCGGACCTGATGGGGAACTTCATCCTCAGTGTTTTAAATGTATAGACCCGCCCCTTCTAAAGTTCCCCATCAGGTCCGCTCAGCGGACCAGATGCGGAACATGAGAAGGGGCGGGTCTATACATGTATTACCAAAGTGAGAGAAGTTCCCCATCAGGTCCGCCCCCTCGGTATGTCGGACCGGAAGTTCCCCGCTCAAGCCAATGACGTAGGCGGGTCCGACATACCGAGGGGGCGGACCTGATGGGGAACTTCTCTCACTTTGGTAATACATGTATAGACCCGCCCCTTCTCATGTTCCGCATCTGGTCCGCTGAGCGGACCTGATGGGGAACTTTAGAAGGGGCGGGTCTATACATTTAAAACACTGAGGAGGAAGTTCCCCATCAGGTCCGCTCAGGCAAAACCAATGACGGACGGCGCTGGACATCGGGATCGCTGCGGGACACTGGATTTCATCGCTGGAATGTTTTTTTTTTTTAATAAAGGACTTTTTCAAGGTGTTTGTGTGTTTTTTTTAAAAAAAATGTTACACTTTCTTCGGGAAATGGTAGGGGTACAATGTACCCCTTACCAATTCACATAGGGGGGGGGGCCGGGATCTGGGGGTCCCCTTTGTTAAAGGGGTCTTCCAGATTCCGATAAGCCCCCCATCCTCCCCATGTTGAGGGCATGTGGCCTGGTACGGTTCAGGAGGGAGGGGGGCCCGCTCTCTCGTCCCCCCCTCTTGCCCTGCGGCCGGCCAGGTTACGTGCTCGGATAAGGGTCTGGTATGAATTTTTGGGGGGACTCCACGCCATTTTTTTTTAAATTTGGGGTGGAGTTCCCCTTAAAATCCATGCCAGATCTCAAGGGCCTGGTATGGATATTTGGGGGAACCACACGCCATTTTTTTTTAAATTTGCGGCGGGGTTTCCCTTAATATCCATTCCAGACCTGAAGGGCCCACGCTTTTTTTTTTTTTTTTTATCAATGACTTTTGTATGTATTGCCGGGAGCCGACAATTCATTAATAGCCGCGAGTGAGTTTTAAATGACTTTTTTTACTTCAAAAATGACACTTTGTGCAGGGACAGTTCTAAGCACGGGAAACATGCGCCACTTTACATGCATATCATACACACCCCCCAGGTACGAAATTTAAAGGAATATTTCACTTTTATTGTTTCACTTTAAGCATTATTAAAATCACTGCTCCCGAAAAAACGGCAGTTTTAAAAAAAAGTTTTTGCATTGATAACTTGCATATTAGGCTTTATAATTAGCACTTTAGATTTCTCCCATAGACTTTTCGAATTTGCCGCGAACACCCCAATTTGTTCGCTGTTCGGCGAACAGGCAAACAGGCAATGTTCGAGTCGAACATGAGTTTGACTCGAACTCGAAGCTCATCCCTACTCCTGAATAGTGATGAGCCGAACACCCCCGGGTTCGGTTCGCACCAGAACCCGCGAACGGACCGAAAGTTCGAACGAACATTAGAACCCTATTAAATACAATGGATGCGAACGTTCGAATTCTAAAGTGCTAATTATAAAAACTATTATGCATGTTATTGTCCTAAAAAGGGTTTGGGAACCCGGGTTCTGCACCAGGGGACATGTATCAATGCAAAAATAAGTTTTAAAAACGGTCGTTTTCCGGAAGCAGTCATTTTAATGATGCATAAAGTGAAAAAAAAAAAGTCAAATATTCCTTTAAATATCGTACCTGGGGGGTGTCTAAAGTATGCCTGTGAAGTGCCACGTGTTTCCCGTGTTTAGAACTGTCCCTGCACAAAATGACACTTCTAAAGGAAAAAAAAGCCATTTAAAACTGCTTGCGGCTTTAATGTAATGTCTGGTCCCGGTAATATGGATGAAAATCTTTAAGAAAAATGGCATAGCTACCCCATGACCCCCCCCCTACCCCAGCCCATTACCAGCCCCTTTGGGTCTTGTATGGATATTAAGGGGAACCCCGCACATAAAATAAAAAAGGCCCTATATACTCTGAACAGCCGTATACAGGCGGTGCATACAAGACAGGGACTGTAGGTTTGTTCTTATGTAGAATCTGTTTGTAATTTTGAACAGGTACATTGTTGAAGTGTAGCTCCAGACCAAAAATCTATTTTTAAACTTTTTGGAAAACATAGGTAAGGGTTATCACCCCTGTAACATTTGTTTTGCTGTCTGTGCCCCTGTTCAGAACATTTCACCTCACTTTCCGTCCTAATGACAACTGTTTTTGAAATGTGGTGTTTTTCTTGAAACAAGGATTGCTGATAAAGCATCAGTACAGAGGAGACACCTTTCTCCCATATTTATTCTTACAGGAGAGAATTTTCCTTCCTAGTGGTAGATTTCCTCTCACTTCCTGTTGTCTTCTTGCGTTTGCAAGTAGGAGTCGTTTGTAAGTTGGATGTTTGAAAGTAGGGACCTGCCGTATATACTCTGCAGAAATAGGCCCCTTAGTTGTTGGTGTTGGCACAACACTGTAAGCACTCACAGTTACTCTTGGTTGGTGCTGGAACGCCCTGCTGTCAACTATTATATCAGGAATTTTAATTACATATAATTGTTGAACAGTGGTAGTAAAAATTGGGCCTTTGATGGTGGTGCTGGTGCCACAACACTGTAAGCCCTGACAGTTACTCTTGGTGGGTGCAGCAATGGGCCCTGCTGTGAATTATTAGATCAAGAATTGTAATTACATGCCCCTGTTGAACAGGGGCTGAAAAATTGGGCCTTAGGCACTGGTGGCACAACACTGCAACCCTTCACAGATACTGTACTTGGAGCACAGCAATGAGCCCTGTTGCAAAGTATTGCTTCAAAAATTGTAATGACACGCCCCTGTTAAACAGGGGCTGAAAAATTGGGCCTTAGGCACTGGTGGCACAACACTGCAACTCCTCACAGATACTGTACTTGGAGCACAGCAATGAGCCCTGTTGCAAAGTATTGCTTCAAAAATTGTAATTACACGCCCCTGTTAAACAGGGGCTGAAAAATTGGGCGTTAGGCACTGGTGGCGGCACCCATAAACAAAAATGATCTTCCAAGCTATCATCATCAATCGTATCATTGAGGACTCGGAGGAGGAGGATAGCCAGTCAACATAACAGCACAGGCACTCAGCATCAGCATCAGTCTTGAAGGGATGTGACATTTTAAAATCAATTAGTCTGTTATATCAGCATCAGGTGTGTGGTAGCTGGTGGTGATCCAAGACTGGTTCATCTTGATGAAAGTCAGTCGATCAACCGAGTCGGTGGACAGGCGCACCCTGTGATCCGTGACAAATCCTCCAGCAGCACTGAATGTGCGTTCCGAAAGAACGCTGGATGCAGGACAGGCCAGTAGCTCAATTGCATTCTGTGCAAGCTCTGGCCAGTGATCCATCCTCAAGACCCAGTAAGCCAGAGGATTTTCGGTGGGGAAGGTGTCCAAGTCTGACCTTGCCCCTAGATATTCCTGCACCATGTTTATCAGACGCTGGCGATGGTTGCTGGAACCGATCATACTTTGGGGCTGCGGACTAAAGAATTGTCTGAACGCATCGGTCAGACGGCCACCTTCCCCACCGCTCCTTCTTTGACTGGCCGAAGCCTCAGCAACTCGTTGTCCAGGACCAGGAGTTTGCAACCTCCCAGTCTCTGGGAACGCGTTGCACAGACCTTTCTGCAAGGCCTCCCGGAGTTGTCTCATCCTCTGCTCCCTCTGCGACGGTAACATAAGGTCCGCAACCTTACCCTTGTACCGTGGATCAAGGAGAGTGGCCAGCCAGTAATGGTCCCTCTCCTTGATCCGAAGAATACGAGGATCCTTCCGCAGACTTTGCAGGATCAGGGAGGCCATGCAGCGTAGGTTTGCTGAGGCATTCGCTCCGGAGTCCTCTGGGTCACTAAGGACGACATGATCCGCAGCCACCTCCTCCCAGCCACGTACAAGTCCACTGGTTTCTTGGGACTGTAAATCATCCCTAAAAGACTGCTGCTGATGATGCTGAGTGCCAGCCTCCACCTCCATGCTGACACAATCCTCCTCCTCCTCCTCCTCCTCCTCCTCCTCCTCCTCTTCCTGTGCGATGGGTGGGACAGAAGGAACACTGTCTGGGTAAAGGGGGCCTTGAGAGGCAAGGAAGTCCTCCTCTTCCTGCCTCTGTTCTGCCTCAAGTGCCCTGTCCATTATTCCACGCAGCGTGTGCTCCAACAGGTGGACAAGAGGTACAGTGTCACTGATGCATGCACTGTCACTGCTCACCATCCTCGTGGCCTCCTCAAATGGTGCCAGGACAGTGCATGCATCCCTGATCATGCCCCACTGGCGTGGAGAAAAAAAACCAAGCTCCCCTGACCCTGTCCTGGTGCCGTAGTCGCACAGGTACTCATTGATGGCCCTCTGCTGCGTGTGCAGCCGCTGCAGCATGGCCAACGTTGAGTTCCACCTGGTGGGCATGTCACATATAAGGCGGTTCTTGGGCAGGTTCAACTCCTTTTGCAGCTCAGCCAGGCGAGCACTGGCATTATAAGATCTGCGGAAATGCACACAGACTTTCCTGGCCTGCCTCAGGACATCCTGTAAGCCCGGGTACCTGCCCAAGAAGCGCTGCACCACCAGGTTAAGGACGTGAGCCACACAGGGCACATGGGTCAGTTGTCCCTGTCGGAGGGCGGAGAGGAGGTTGGTGCCATTGTCGCAAACCACCATTCCTGGCTTAAGCTGGCGTGGCGTCAACCACCTCTCGGCCTGGCCCTGCAGAGCAGACAGGACCTCTGCCCCAGTGTGGCTTCTGTCCCCCAAACACACCAGCGCAAGCACGGCATGGCATCTTTTTGCCTGCGTACTTGCGTAGCCCCGTGAACGGCTACGGAGCACCGCTGGTTCATAGGACAAACCACAGGAAGAGGCCATGGAGGAAGAAGAAGAGGAGGGGGTGGAGGAGAGAGGTGTGTCACAACCAGTAGTAGCATTTTGGAGGCGTGGCGGTGGGACAACCTCCAACACTACTGCACCTTGTCCTGAATCCTTCCCAGCTGCCAAAAGAGTGACCCAATGGGCCGTGAAAGAAAGGTAACGTCCCTGTCCATGCCTGCTGGACCATGAGTCAGCGGTAATATGCACCTTACCGCTGACCGCCCTGTCCAGCGAGGCCAAGACATTGCCTTCCACATGCCGGTAGAGAGCCGGAATAGCCTTCCGTGAGAAAAAGTGGCGTTTGGGAACCTGCCACTGAGGAACCGCACATTGCACAAACTCACGGAAGGGGGCCGAGTCTACCAACTGAAAAGGCAGCAGTTGAAGCGCTAGCAATTTAGCCAAGCTAGCATTCAACCGCTGGGCATGTGGATGGCTGGGAGTGAACTTCTTTCGACGGTCCAGCAGCTGGGGCAGGGAAATTTGCCTGCTAGAATCGGACGTCGGTGTACTGCTAGCAGAGTGGGCGCAAGTACTTGGCTGTGACACACCTAATTCTACACCTTCATTCCTCTCAGTGCATGTTTCAGAGAGGACTGAAGTTATAGTGGGGTTGGAGATCCCAGCTGATGCGGTGCAAGGAGAGGTCCGCTTGGTTCTTTGGTGTGGGTCTTTGAGGTAGGCTTGCCAACGAGCTGCATGGCAGGTCAACATATGTCTGGTCAGGCATGTGGTACCCAAGCGGCTGATGTTTTGGCCACGCGATATACGCTTGAGACATATGTTGCAAACAGCAGCTGTGCGATCTGATGCACTAGCCTCAAAAAAGGCCCACACCAAAGAACTTTTTGAATGACGGGCAGAGGCAGCGCCCTGCACAGGCGGAGCTCTGCGGTGTGATTCCGTCGGTGTACTGCCCTTACGCTGGCCACCAAAGGGCATCCTGCCTCGTTGGAGATGTGCCTCCTCCTCATCCTCCTCCTCCTCCTCTCTCCTATTAGGCACCCACGTGGAGTCATTGACCTCATCATCCCCTCCCTCCTCATCACTGGAGCCAATCTGGCAGTATGCTGCAGCTGCTGGAACATGACTGCCAGATTGGTGTCCTTCTTGAGCATCCCCTCTGTCTGCTCTCACGCTACTGCCTTCCTCTAGCTGGGTTTCATCATCAGACCCTTCGAAACGCTGGGCATCCTCCTGGAGCATGTACCCAACACTGTGCTGAAACAGTTCGGGGGACTCCTCAGGAGGAGGACATGGTGGGTCTAGGGAAGGAGTGACTGATGATTTGTCTGACATTGATACCAGGGAAGACGACGCTTTGGCAGCTGCTTTTCCAGTACCCTGAGCCTGGGTGAGAGAGGATGAGGAGGAGGAGGAGGGCTTGGTCATCCACTCTACCAAGTCTTCGGCATGATGTGGCTCAACATGTCCAGCTGCCGAAAAGAAGGACAAGCGTGTCCCATGGCCATGTGCTGATGACAATGCACCGCGTCCACGACCAGCACTGTTGCCCCCAGACACAGAGCCTGCTTGCCCTCTTTTATTGCCTCCTGACTGTCTGCCTCTCCTTGTTTGCCTTCCAGACATTCTAATAGATGGCCTGCAGGGAGATGGGAAAAAAGCAATAAGGGCTACCTTCAGGTGTCCTTCTCTGTCCCTTGAAACAAGGACTTTCACAGTGAAAGAAACTGACACTGTCCCTACCTAGAGTTTTCTGTCCCTAGAATAAATGTTTTTTTTAATCACAATATAGCACAAGGACAATTCACTCAATGTCTCTCCAGGTCCCTGGAAACAAGGACTTGCAGAGTGAAAGAAACTGACACTGTCCCTACCTAGAGTTTTCTGTCCCTAGAATAAATGTTTTTTTTAAGCACAATATAGCACAAGGACAATTAACTCACTGTCCTTACAGGTCCCTGGAAACAAGGACTTGCAGAGTGAAAGAAAAAAAACACTCTCCCTACCTACAGTTTTCTGTCCCTAGAAAAAATGTTTTTTTTAATCACAATATAGCACAAGGAAAATTAACTCACTGTCCTTACAGGTCCCTGGAAACAAGGACTTGCAGAGTGAAAGAAACTGACACTGTCCCTACCTAGAGTTTTCTGTCCCTAGAATAAATGTTTTTTTTTAAGCACAATATAGCACAAGGACAATTAACTCACTGTCCTTACAGGTCCCTGGAAACAAGGACTTGCAGAGTGAAAAAAAAAAAACACTCTCCCTACCTAGAGTTTTCTGTCCCTAGAAAAAATGTTTTTTTTAAGCACAATATAGCACAAGGACAATTAACTCACTGTCCTTACAGGTCCCTGGAAACAAGGACTTGCAGAGTGAAAGAAAAAAAACACTCTCCCTACCTAGAGTTTTCTGTCCCTAGAAAAAATGTTTTTTTTAAGCACAATATAGCACAAGGACAATTAACTCACTGTCCTTACAGGTCCCTGGAAACAAGGACTTGCAGAGTGAAAGAAAAAAAACACTCTCCCTACCTAGAGTTTTCTGTCCCTAGAAAAAATGTTTTTTTTAATCACAATATAGCACAAGGAAAATTAACTCACTGTCCTTACAGGTCCCTGGAAACAAGGACTTGCAGAGTGAAAGAAAAAAAACACTCTCCCTACCTAGAGTTTTCTGTCCCTAGAAAAAATGTTTTTTTTAATCACAATATAGCACAAGGAAAATTAACTCACTGTCCTTACAGGTCCCTGGAAACAAGGACTTGCAGAGTGAAAGAAAAAAAACACTCTCCCTACCTACAGTTTTCTGTCCCTAGAAAAAATGTTTTTTTTAATCACAATATAGCACAAGGAAAATTAACTCACTGTCCTTACAGGTCCCTGGAAACAAGGACTTGCAGAGTGAAAGAAACTGACACTGTCCCTACCTAGAGTTTTCTGTCCCTAGAATAAATGTTTTTTTTAATCACAATATAGCACAAGGAAAATTAACTCACTGTCCTTACAGGTCCCTGGAAACAAGGACTTGCAGAGTGAAAGAAACTGACACTGTCCCTACCTAGAGTTTTCTGTCCCTAGAATAAATGTTTTTTTTAATCACAATATAGCACAAGGAAAATTAACTCACTGTCCTTACAGGTCCCTGGAAACAAGGACTTGCAGAGTGAAAGAAACTGACACTGTCCCTACCTAGAGTTTTCTGTCCCTAGAATAAATGTTTTTTTTAATCACAATATAGCACAAGGAAAATTAACTCACTGTCCTTACAGGTCCCTGGAAACAAGGACTTGCAGAGTGAAAGAAACTGACACTGTCCCTACCTAGAGTTTTCTGTCCCTAGAATAAATGTTTTTTTTAAGCACAATATAGCACAAGGACAATTAACTCACTGTCCTTACAGGTCCCTGGAAACAAGGACTTACAGAGTGAAAGAAAAAAAACACTCTCCCTACCTACAGTTTTCTGTCCCTAGAAAAAATGTTTTTTTTAATCACAATATAGCACAAGGAAAATTAACTCACTGTCCTTACAGGTCCCTGGAAACAAGGACTTGCAGAGTGAAAGAAACTGACACTGTCCCTACCTAGAGTTTTCTGTCCCTAGAATAAATGTTTTTTTTAATCACAATATAGCACAAGGACAATTAACTCACTGTCCTTACAGGTCCCTGGAAACAAGGACTTGCAGAGTGAAAGAAACTGACACTGTCCCTACCTAGAGTTTTCTGTCCCTAGAATAAATGTTTTTTTTAAGCACAATATAGCACAAGGACAATTAACTCACTGTTCTTACAGGTCCCTGGAAACAAGGACTTGCAGAGTGAAAGAAAAAAAACACTCTCCCTACCTAGAGTTTTCTGTCCCTAGAAAAAATGTTTTTTTTAATCACAATATAGCACAAGGAAAATTAACTCACTGTCCTTACAGGTCCCTGGAAACAAGGACTTGCAGAGTGAAAGAAAAAAAACACTCTCCCTACCTAGAGTTTTCTGTCCCTAGAAAAAATGTTTTTTTTAATCACAATATAGCACAAGGAAAATTAACTCACTGTCCTTACAGGTCCCTGGAAACAAGGACTTGCAGAGTGAAAGAAAAAAAACACTCTCCCTACCTACAGTTTTCTGTCCCTAGAAAAAATGTTTTTTTTAATCACAATATAGCACAAGGAAAATTAACTCACTGTCCTTACAGGTCCCTGGAAACAAGGACTTGCAGAGTGAAAGAAACTGACACTGTCCCTACCTAGAGTTTTCTGTCCCTAGAATAAATGTTTTTTTTAAGCACAATATAGCACAAGGACAATTAACTCACTGTCCTTACAGGTCCCTGGAAACAAGGACTTGCAGAGTGAAAAAAAAAAAACACTCTCCCTACCTAGAGTTTTCTGTCCCTAGAAAAAAAGTTTTTTTTAAGCACAATATAGCACAAGGACAATTAACTCACTGTCCTTACAGGTCCCTGGAAACAAGGACTTGCAGAGTGAAAGAAAAAAAACACTCTCCCTACCTAGAGTTTTCTGTCCCTAGAAAAAATGTTTTTTTTAATCACAATATAGCACAAGGAAAATTAACTCACTGTCCTTACAGGTCCCTGGAAACAAGGACTTGCAGAGTGAAAGAAAAAAAACACTCTCCCTACCTAGAGTTTTCTGTCCCTAGAAAAAATGTTTTTTTTAATCACAATATAGCACAAGGAAAATTAACTCACTGTCCTTACAGGTCCCTGGAAACAAGGACTTGCAGAGTGAAAGAAAAAAAACACTCTCCCTACCTAGAGTTTTCTGTCCCTAGAAAAAATGTTTTTTTTAATCACAATATAGCACAAGGAAAATTAACTCACTGTCCTTACAGGTCCCTGGAAACAAGGACTTGCAGAGTGAAAGAAAAAAAACACTCTCCCTACCTAGAGTTTTCTGTCCCTAGAAAAAATGTTTTTTTTAAGCACAATATAGCACAAGGACAATTAACTCACTGTCCTTACAGGTCCCTGGAAACAAGGACTTGCAGAGTGAAAGAAAAAAAACACTCTCCCTACCTAGAGTTTTCTGTCCCTAGAAAAAATGTTTTTTTTAATCACAATATAGCACAAGGAAAATTAACTCACTGTCCTTACAGGTCCCTGGAAACAAGGACTTGCAGAGTGAAAGAAAAAAAACACTCTCCCTACCTAGAGTTTTCTGTCCCTAGAAAAAATGTTTTTTTTAATCACAATATAGCACAAGGAAAATTAACTCACTGTCCTTACAGGTCCCTGGAAACAAGGACTTGCATAGTGAAAGAAAAAAAACACTCTCCCTACCTACAGTTTTCTGTCCCTAGAAAAAATGTTTTTTTTAATCACAATATAGCACAAGGAAAATTAACTCACTGTCCTTACAGGTCCCTGGAAACAAGGACTTGCAGAGTGAAAGAAACTGACACTGTCCCTACCTAGAGTTTTCTGTCCCTAGAATAAATGTTTTTTTTAAGCACAATATAGCACAAGGACAATTAACTCACTGTCCTTACAGGTCCCTGGAAACAAGGACTTGCAGAGTGAAAAAAAAAAAACACTCTCCCTACCTAGAGTTTTCTGTCCCTAGAAAAAATGTTTTTTTTAAGCACAATATAGCACAAGGACAATTAACTCACTGTCCTTACAGGTCCCTGGAAACAAGGACTTGCAGAGTGAAAGAAAAAAAACACTCTCCCTACCTAGAGTTTTCTGTCCCTAGAAAAAATGTTTTTTTTAAGCACAATATAGCACAAGGACAATTAACTCACTGTCCTTACAGGTCCCTGGAAACAAGGACTTGCAGAGTGAAAGAAAAAAAACACTCTCCCTACCTAGAGTTTTCTGTCCCTAGAAAAAATGTTTTTTTTAATCACAATATAGCACAAGGAAAATTAACTCACTGTCCTTACAGGTCCCTGGAAACAAGGACTTGCAGAGTGAAAGAAAAAAAACACTCTCCCTACCTAGAGTTTTCTGTCCCTAGAAAAAATGTTTTTTTTAATCACAATATAGCACAAGGAAAATTAACTCACTGTCCTTACAGGTCCCTGGAAACAAGGACTTGCAGAGTGAAAGAAAAAAAACACTCTCCCTACCTACAGTTTTCTGTCCCTAGAAAAAATGTTTTTTTTAATCACAATATAGCACAAGGAAAATTAACTCACTGTCCTTACAGGTCCCTGGAAACAAGGACTTGCAGAGTGAAAGAAACTGACACTGTCCCTACCTAGAGTTTTCTGTCCCTAGAATAAATGTTTTTTTTAATCACAATATAGCACAAGGAAAATTAACTCACTGTCCTTACAGGTCCCTGGAAACAAGGACTTGCAGAGTGAAAGAAACTGACACTGTCCCTACCTAGAGTTTTCTGTCCCTAGAATAAATGTTTTTTTTAATCACAATATAGCACAAGGAAAATTAACTCACTGTCCTTACAGGTCCCTGGAAACAAGGACTTGCAGAGTGAAAGAAACTGACACTGTCCCTACCTAGAGTTTTCTGTCCCTAGAATAAATGTTTTTTTTAATCACAATATAGCACAAGGAAAATTAACTCACTGTCCTTACAGGTCCCTGGAAACAAGGACTTGCAGAGTGAAAGAAACTGACACTGTCCCTACCTAGAGTTTTCTGTCCCTAGAATAAATGTTTTTTTTAAGCACAATATAGCACAAGGACAATTAACTCACTGTCCTTACAGGTCCCTGGAAACAAGGACTTGCAGAGTGAAAGAAAAAAAACACTCTCCCTACCTACAGTTTTCTGTCCCTAGAAAAAATGTTTTTTTTAATCACAATATAGCACAAGGAAAATTAACTCACTGTCCTTACAGGTCCCTGGAAACAAGGACTTGCAGAGTGAAAGAAACTGACACTGTCCCTACCTAGAGTTTTCTGTCCCTAGAATAAATGTTTTTTTTAATCACAATATAGCACAAGGACAATTAACTCACTGTCCTTACAGGTCCCTGGAAACAAGGACTTGCAGAGTGAAAGAAACTGACACTGTCCCTACCTAGAGTTTTCTGTCCCTAGAATAAATGTTTTTTTTAAGCACAATATAGCACAAGGACAATTAACTCACTGTCCTTACAGGTCCCTGGAAACAAGGACTTGCAGAGTGAAAGAAACTGACACTGTCCCTACCTAGAGTTTTCTGTCCCTAGAATAAATGTTTTTTTTAAGCACACTATAGCAGAAGCACAAAACACACTGACACTCTCCCTACCTATCCTTCTCTTTCCCTAAACTAAAGGAATCCAGGTTAAGCAAGAAAGAAATAACAGTCACTGTCCCTGCCTATGCTACTCTATCCCTGCTCCGGAACACACTACACTAGGCCGCCGTGCTGGCGGCCTTTTATAGTGTGGGGCGTGTACTAAACACCCTCAGCAATAATTGGCCACAGGCATCCTGCCTGTGGCCAATCATTGCTCTCCTCGCTGCCGGCGCTGTGATTGGCCAAGCATGCGGGGTCACAGTGCATGCTTGGCCAATCACAGCGCCTGGATGACACTGCGATGGCGTAGTGCATTGTGGGCCGTTCGCGTCACTCGAATTTGGCGCGAACGGCCCAAATCGTTCGATCTTCGTCGAACGATCGAACAGCCAATGTTCGAGTCGAACGTATGTTCGACTCGAACACGAAGCTCATCCCTACTCCTGAATAACTTTCACAAGAAAGCACACAGTGCCGTGTGAAAATATAAACCAACTCTTGGCTGCTAGAACAGCCAAAAGTCTATTTATATAATCGGTACAGCAGCCATGTAGGGTTGAACCTTTTTTTCCAAGAGAAAAAAAAAAACCTGCTGCTGCAACTTTGATTTGTTTGTCACTTTCTTAACCTCTTCCTAACACCTAAATACAATTTGGCAACTTTGACATGTGTTAAAAAAAACTATACTTATCATTGCAATTACTAAGGCCCCTTTCACACTAGCGGACCGTATGTCCGCTTTTTCATCCATCCGTTTACGGATGAAAAAGGGACATACATTGGTCCCTATGAGATCGCGGGTGTCAGCGGATGAACATCCGCTGACACCCGATCTCCTCCATGTCCGCAATCCCCCGATTCTGCAGACGGAGGAAAATCCTATTTTTCTATCCGTCTGCAGAGCGGATCGGATGAACACGGACAGACGGTCCGTGTTCATCCGATACCCCTATAGGGGAGAGTGGATATCTGACAGGGCGGTCCCTGTACAGTGTGCAGGGACCGCCCTGTCATCCGCCGGCTCAGCGGGGATCAGCAGAATGATCCCCGCTGAGCAAGCGGAGGTTCACGGGGTGGATCTTCACGGTTCCGTCCCACGTGAAAGGGGCCTTAGTGTATCCAGGGTTTTTTTAATTATCAAAGGAAAACTGGCACAAAATAGTAAAAAAAATAAAAATAATAATCTTCTGCTTCTGACAATTCAAACGATACCACATATGTGTATATTATTTCTTGTTTGTACCTGTAGTAGGGCCCAGAATCAACAGTGTTCATTATGCTTTTTTTATCCTACCTAAAACACAGTAGCATAAAATAGGAACTTCAGTCAAAGAAAAAAAAACCTGCATCAGCCACAGATATTATTAAGACTTATGCCTTGTACAGACGGTCGGAATTTCCGATGAAAAAAGTCAGACGGAATTTTTTTCATCGGATATTCGGACCGTGTGTGTGCCCCATCGGACTTTTTTAGTCGGAGTTAGAAAGAGAACATGTTATCTTTTTTTCCGACTAAAAAAATGTAGTTCGTCTGTATGGAACTCTGATGGAGAAAAAAACACGCATGCTCAGAATCAAGTCGACGTATGCTCTGAAGTATTGAACTTAATTTTTCTCGGCTCGTCATAGTGTTGTATGTCACCGGGTTCTTGACGGTCGGAATGTAGTGTGACAGTGTGTATGCAAGACAGCTTGAACGGAATCCCGACGGAAAATCCGACTGTGTGTACAAGGCATTAGGGAGTTCATTTTTAACAAAAGGCTGTATTTGCTATGGAATGATTTATTAATACGGCACTCATCTGTGCTGTGTAGGCATCCATTTTAAATGTGGGCAGATGAAGCCAGCACCTATTTCTTCTGGGTTATGGATGACACACACACATACAAAAAGGTAGACACACTACCAGACAGAAACACACATGCTCACACAGACACACATAAACACACACACCTTGCCAGTAGGTGCTCCATTTTAATCCTCCTTACTGTGCCCTGTGAATGCTAATCACTGGATGAATGTCCCAGTGTTTGCTCTTCCTCCCATTTATAGGCACCTCTGGACACATCCCTCCACCCTACTCCTCTGCCCTCTCAACCACACGACTACAGATCCCCAGGCTCTGGACACACCCCTCCAGCCTCCACTCTACTCCTCTGTCCTCTCAACCACACAACTACAGATCCCCAGGTTCTGGACACACCCCTCCAGCCTCCACCCTACTCCTCTGCCCTCTCAACCACACAACTACAGATCCCGAGGCTTTGGACAATCCTCTCCGCCTTCCTCCTTCACACTCTCAAGCATTGATCCTGAACCTCTGGACATGCCTTCTGCCCTTCTCAGCACTCTGAAGCATTGATCTCCAACCTCTGGTCACGCCTTCTGCTCTCCTTTGCTGCCCTCTCACACAAATCCCCAGCCTTTGAACATTTCTCTCCACCCTCCTCCTCTGTCCATTCAAGCACAGAACTCTAAGGAGAGCTAAAAAACAAAACAAAAAAAAAACTGCCGAAAAGGAAAAGTTTACCTTTTCGGGAAATTACACTGTAAAACGCTTCTATGTACTATGTACTTCTATGTACTCTTCATAGTACATAGAAGTGTTTTACAATGTAATTTCTGGCCCAGTCATCCCAATGTGCTTTTCTCTCATTTACATTATCCACAGGAGGTTTAAAATAATGTCAGTTTAAAATAATGTCAGATTGTCTCTCAGCATTCACTTCCTGTAGGTCAACTCCCAGAAGCCTTCACTTCCTTGTTGCATCACAGAAGAGGGCATAATAAGGTGTGTTCACCACTCTGGACCACACCTCCCTCATTACAATACCACCTTCCACCCACTTTCTTTACAATCTGATTGTAAAATCTCCTTTAGATCTCTCATCAGCTATGTAATACAAGGGCCTGTCTGATTAGATACAAATGTAATGGACTGTTCTGGTGTGTCCTCCTATTTCAAAGTTCTGGTAAATCTAAAGGAAATTGTACAGAGATTGTACAATCAGATTGCATAGTGTATGGCCACCTTTATACAAGTACATAGGAGGGAGTGGAATAGAGAAACTCAGTTTTCAGACCTCGTTCACATCTCCACGTAGTGAAAACTCACATTCCCACATGTGTTTTCTTTTTGGGGTGTTTTATTTGGAAACACACACGTGTAATTGGAACCTCATTATTCTTGTGTAAATGCACCAGGCACTAGCGTAGTGGGAGCGCAAGTTTTTTGGCTAATTTTTCCAGTGAAAAACATAGGGCAGCCTGTTGATTTCAATGGGCTGCGCTACACGTGGCAAGGGAGCTCATGGGACATTTTGGCATGGTGTGAATTGCACAGTGTTTACTGCATGTTTTGCTTTGTCTGTCACCGATTTTTTTCATGTGCCAAAATGTGTTTGCTTTTGCGTTTGGTGTGCCAATAACAATTAATGACACTGAAAGTGCAAATGGGTAACTTTAGGTGTATAAATGTGGAAATACACTATAGAATCTGATTGTACAATCTCTGCACTATCTCCTTTAGATTTACCAAAACTATATAGTAGGACGACACACCATCAATCCATCAGGCCCTTGCACTACATTAGGGGTGTCCTGTGGGCTGCATGTGGCCCCAGGAAGTTTAGCATGCAGCCTGAGCCTGTCTGGAGAGATGCTGGGGAAGCTAGACAAATGCATGCGTGTAGTGATGCCGAGGGGTAAGGGTGTGTGCTAATGAGGTTAGCTGGTAAACTCCTTCCTGTGTCTTATTGATTTCTCCATCCCAAATCTACATACCAGCAAGTGATGAAGCTTTCTTAGACAACAGCAAGGGCTAAGGTAAGGCCTTGTTCTCAAAATCAAAGAAATATTTTATTTGTCTGCTATCAAGGTACATTAATGGTATATAGGGGAGCTAGATTTTAGAAAAATAAATAAAAATAAAAATAAAAAGGTGAACTTGGCCTTGAAGACTCCTGGGATTTTTGACAAGGATATCTAATTTACTAAAACTGGTGCAGCTGTGCATGGTAGCCAATCAGCTTCTAAATGGCAAATAAAGAAAGAATAATATAGCGTATACAATTGCGACACAAGTCATATCGTAATTGAATGTTATTAAAAATGACCTTTCCTTTTCAATCTGCAGCTGCTGTAATTTTCTGAAAATGCAATGCTAATATGGCTACCGGGAGGTGTTCTGAATTTGTACAGAACGCCCCCCTAGAAACATAATTTCCTTCCCCCCCTTTTTTTTCTTTTTTCTTCCCCCCCCCTCCCCTCCTTCCCTTCTCCCCCCCTTTTTTCTCACTTTTCTGTCCTTCTTTCTATTCCCTTCCTTTTTTCCCCCTTTTTATTATTTTTCCCTCTTATCTCCCCCCCTCCATCTTCCACCCCTTCCTCCTCTTCTTTCCCTTCCCCCCTTTTATATTTTTTATTCTTCTCTTCTTCTTCTTTTTTTGGTTATGACTGCGGGATGTGAATTGTTTGCACCCGCACCCCTCCCTTTCCCCCTCTTTAGGACCCATATAACATCCTGTAAATATAAAAAGATGCACTGAAACCAACCTATAAATTGTGCACAATCCAGTGAAAAATTATCAATCACTAATAACTAATAACAGTGTTTAACAACTCAGTATTATTAACATTAACCGTGTTGGAAAAAAGAAGGAGCAGCATAAGTGGAAATAACAGACACAGCGGTCCTACTCATCCACCCTTCTTCCACTCTACGGGCATAGCCCACGTAAACTGTTCAATAATCACACTCAGAGGTAATAATACTCAGCAATACAAAATCAGCAGGCTCAAACAGTCAATAGGCTCCTGATGATACAGCCACTTCAGCGATCAGAATCCTTGTCCTCCTCGTTTTCAAGGATATCCACATGCATAAATAAACAGAAAGCTATCATTGCGCAGTGTTCAATCCACCAGACACACCACACCAGCTGCGGCTGTACTCACGTAACCCTTGATATAAAACAGCGCTTAGCTCAGCTCAGTAAGATGAAAAATCCTCCTCAAGCTGCTGGAAGCGTCTCTAGGCTCCTCCCCCTACGCGTTGCGTCATCGACACGTGACTTAATCATGGGTGACATCCTGTGTCCTCTTTTTCTGGCCTAAAGATTCTGTCCTCTTTTTCTGGCCTAAAGATTCTATATGGATTTATATAAGAAAATCATTTACGTACCCTTATATATTATGATTAAGTACAACGATTATTGGTTGGTTCTGACATATTTAATGATAAAGAATAGATGTATTTCTATATAAGTTAATGTTTATGTAATATTTCATAATTGTCACAAATTCAAATTTATGTAGCAATTTATAATTATTGTATAAGTTTTTACACACTTTAAATCACTGTCCTCATTATGTATATTGATATATTTGATTGTAAATGCATGGTCCTCTTCCCACGGGTGCAGCCTGCTCCCTCTAATCTTCTCCCTTCTTGATGTCCTTTCCCGCTGGCCTCATCCCTGATGGTGACTTAGCCTGATCTTGGTATGCCCTGGTGACCATATGGACGTCCAAGGGCGTTATAGCCTCTTGGCTAGATGCCGATTCCCTGGCCGTCTCGTGGACCTATTTACAGCTTTCTATCCCTCCTGAGAGGTCCTCTTTCCCGGGTGTCTTCTCCTTTTCGATCACTAGAGGGCACTCCTGTGCGTGTCTCTCCTTGCTGTGTTTTCAGCGCAGCGGAGAGACCCGGAGTGACCTCAGCGGCGTCGTTCCCGGGTGCCTTCTCTTTTTCCACCACTAGAGGGCACTCCTGTGCGTGTCTCTCCTTGCTGTGTTTACAGCACAGCAGAGAGACACGGAGTGACGTCAGCGGTGTCATTCGCGTATGCGCGGTACAGCCCAGCGTCCGCTTCCGGCCTACAGGCTGGATGGGGGGTATAAGAAGCCACTGGCTCCAGCGCTCAGACACTGCTGAGCCCCTGGGACAACACATGCTGCTACAATTGTACAGGTAACTCTAAACTTATTGGACGCTGCTTGCTCTATTCTAATCCTTGCCAAAATTCTTCTCTGATTGGTGTTATTGTGCACTTGTTAAAGCTTTTATCTGGAGGCATGGTATGCCTATTGAAGCATAATACAGCTGATTATATTTGTCTGTATATGCTGATCTTCTCTTTGGACTGAATATCTTTCTCTTCCTTTATGTACCATGATTCTTTCATTATGTTCTCCTGTTTCAGTTCTTTGGACCTTACCATCTATTCTGAACTTAATGATCAGCATCAGTCCCAGGAATTAGGCCATCAGTAGATCTGGCCTATGTAAGTTTACCTCCTTTTCAGTGTACCTTAGTGTATGCTTTTCTATTCCCATGTTGGGTTCATTCATTATACCCTTCTCTAATTTACAGACATTGCCACATAGTCGGTCATCTTGTTCCCCCTGTGATCACTCAGTGCAACCTGATGGTCTGGATTTGAGACCGCTGCCCTGGGGTGTGGCAGCTTGGACTGGCTATAGTGGGGAGAGGTAAGGGGCTGCACCTGTGGGGGTGGGAGTGGCGCATGCATAATATTACATTGTTAAATTAAATGTTTTGGCACATATATTCTTTTTGTTTATTTGTAATTATATATATTTGTCTTTTGTATTTTCTAGAAGGCTTGTATCACTTATTTGGACAGTTTCCCTTTGAAGAAGCCCGATTTTGGGGCGAAACATGTCAGGAACATATTTCATCTGACTGTCCTATTAATTGCTATTTTGTACTACCATTCTCCATCTATTCACTTTTATCCTTGTTTATATTTTGCTGTTCAAAAGAAAAATATTTTAAATAATCTATTTGATATATTGCATTTGTGCACCTAAAAAATCAAATTTCTTCCGTCTTTGTCCTTATATCTCGGGGATTTGGTGCTATACATATTAGTTGGGACAACCACAAAACAAGTCCTATATTTGGGTGTTGTATCACACCATTATCTAATTGTGGACTCCCAACTTCCTCTGTGCATATATATATATCAAATACGTTATTATTTATTCATTTTGGAAGATATACATATGTATGTACTGTTTAAATTTCTTTCTTTCTTTATTAGTGACCACTTTTCAACTGGTCCTCTAATTATCTATATAAGAAAATATAAAGGATCTACAAATCAATCATAACCTGTTCTAGTGGCCCAATACGGAAGGAAGACCCTTTTATAGACTTTTTATAGATTGCTCTTTATAAATCCTTTTTGATTTAGATTTTTTCACATTTTTGGATTACATTTTTTTGCCTGATAAGATAGGCCCCATATAGACTTTCATTATGGCCAGCTTTTGTGTGGATGACTGGGAGGGACTCATGACCAAAATACACCTTTCCCAGAGCTCAGTAGGAGTATGGGAGGCCAATTTAGACAAATCATTTATCAAACTCCAAAGGTCAGTAGAGAAAAAAGTCACTATAGAAAAAGAGAGGGCCAAGGGGGTACCACATCCAATAAACTATGAAGAAAAAAAGTTTAGGACTTTTGTGGGCGGACTTTAAAGGTACCGAAAGGAATTACCAAAATTTGAAAAAAAAAATATAGATTTTATTACATAATAAAATAAATTACAAAAATTACATGGAATAAAAATATACAAATTCTGACTCTCATGGGAGTCATGCGCTAATTAACAATTCCCTATTTATATATATAGAAAAGACAATATAAAGTCATTTATTGTCTTTTCCATATATAACAATAGGGAATTGTGAAAAGTATTTTAAACGAAAAAATTGTAGCGCTAAACCATATACAATAAATATGTAACTAAATTAATATATATATCTTAAATACCACCACGTGATAGTGTACAAAATATGTATATAAACAAATATATATATATATATATATATATATATATATATATATATATATATAACGTTCATTTCGTGAATTTCAAAATTGTAAGTGAAACAAACTTCAAAACAGGGGGGTGTTGAAAAACAAGTCCCAAAAGGAAATTCCTTTATGTGTGTATCCAAGTGTTTTAACTTAAAAACGACAATCAAAGTCTTTTAATTGACTTCAATAAAGTAATTCCTTCCACCAACACCGCTGTGACTGTGATTCCTTTCCCAAAGGTCTTGCACTCACCAGAATAAATAGCCTAGCACTCTCATGCATAGGCAATATAGCTTAGAGACACCATCCAAGGTGATTGAAGCACTTCCAATGGTGTCCGATCAATGCCAAAATATTCAATGTGGATATGCAAAAAATAAAGAAGTGCTTCCAATAGTGAAATACCATCAAAAAAACATTTATTTAAAAAATGCACACGTAACCTTCAAACATTGCACTCACATCACTTCAGAGGTTAAAGGCACTTCACAAATGAAAAATATTTCACAGCAAACTTCAGGTGAAACTTCACACAATAGAGGATTATGGCGGTATACTGCGATGTATCGTGGTCACGGCGGACCCAGAGTGAAACCAACGCTCTCACCCTACACACGTTCGCCTCCTCGCCACCTCTCCTAGATCTGTAGTTGGCTTCAACAGACGGTGCTTCCGAACGCTATAACTCACTTAACGTTTGCCGCACAGCCACGCCCAGACATGTTTCGTCATACGGACTTCTTCATTGGGATTGGCTGAGCGGCTAAAACAACCTCCCTTTTATACCCTCACTGAATACATTCGTAATTCGGTATCCAGGGCGCTTGCGCAATACCTGTGTCTCCGTGACTGCGATACCTCAGCAGTGACACCTTCCCGCTTGGTCATACAGGAGAAAAATAACAATAGGGAATTGTTAATTAGCGCATGACTCCCATGAGAGTCAGAATTTGTATGTTTTTATTCCATGTAATTTTTGCAATTAATTTTATTATGTAATAAAATCTATATATATTTTTTCAAATTTTGGTAATTCCTTTCGGTACCTTTAAAGTCCGCCCACAAAAGTCCTAAACTTTTTTTCTTCAGAGAAAAAAGTCAGTATTTTTTGGCACAAAAAATACTTTGAAAAATACATTGAAAAAAAATTACCCTTGGGGATTGAGGGTTCAAATATTTCCCAATCTTAAAAAAGTAGATGATATGCTAAAACAAAAATGGGAATTTAATTTACAATCATGCTCTTTTGAATTGATGTCCTTGCTATGTCTTCAATATGATACTGAATTAAATGAGGTTGATGAACAAATTAATAAGTGGCATGCTGAACACTTATCTCTGGTAGGTTTGCCCTCTTTTAAGAATAAGGAACGCAAACTCAGGGAACATATTGAACTATACACCATAGAAATAATTAACAACAAAGAAGTAACATTTTTGAGGGATCAATCCTCTTATGATATGGGTTTTGCATATAAGTGGAACCAACCAGCACAGCAGAGGCGTCCAATGAAATCTACATTATTTCCACCGAAAGGATGTCAAAGAAACGTAAAGGGGATTCTAATATATCCTTTACAGATAATGTAAGAACCGCACCGGCTTTACCGCACGATCGCAAATCACCCAGTGTCCGCCCAAAAAATTCACAGCAACGCTCTAATACATCTCACAACTCTGCGAAAAATTCACGTGGTATTCATGGGGCTAAAACTATTGGCTCTACGGGCACCCTATCTATTCCTATATTTTCTTCCTCTACTCTGGCTACTACAATTCTTCCAATTAAGGTAAGTGATTTGGCTCAGTCTGTTAATATTAAGAATGATCCTAAGTTGGCTCCTATTTTTTTAGAGGAAGGAAGCCGCTCAGGTGTAGATGTCTTCCCAGTAATTATTTCTTCCCAACAACCACGGGTGCAGGCAATGCACACTCAGGCAAAGCAAAAGAACAAATCTTCTGGACAGCAGCACTCCGAATAAAATTGCCTTTATTTGTAAAATCCAAAATCCAAAAACCACACTGCAGATCACAGCACACTGGTCCAACTGACGCGTTTCACACTGTACTAGTGTTTAATCATAGCTGATTAAACACTATTTTTAGCATTGGGAACACCGGAAAATCCAAATCCGGCAAATCAGTGAGTTTTTGTGAGACTGCACTGGTTGCAGATAAAGAAAAACTATTTCAAATTCTAAACCTCTCTTCGTATCATCTTACTTCAGAGGAATCTAAAGTACTACAACTAGGGTTAACTTTTTGTCCTGATGCCAAAGTAGATTCCTTTGATGTCATTAAGGACATTCATTTATTTGCACGTCGATTAATGTTTAAAACAATTTACCATAAACCTCATAGTATTGACCATCTCACTACCTCTACAGGAAATAATGATCTTACAATTACAGAGATTCAAGCAATACAGGAACTGATGGAATTATGGGAGGATGATGGTGACTCCATTGATTCTCCATTAAATCCCCCCTTTCTATCTGACAAAACCTCAACGATTAGATGTTTTCCCCCTCCACAGCTATTTAAACCTAAATCAAGGAACTTTCCAACTCTAGGCAATAATCCCAACATCTGGCCTTTGTACAACAAATAACAAGAGAAATTGAAGGAATGACGTGGTCTAAGACCCCTCCTGACAACTTGTCCCCCCCACTTAGACAAGCCTTAATGTTGTTACAAAAGAATACACAGATCGTAATCAAACAAGCCGACAAAGGTGGAAACCATGTAATAATGAACCGTGCTAATTATGAATCTATGTGTCTGCACATTCTCCAGAATAGAGAATGGTACAGACCGATTTCGCGGGCTGTTATTGACTATTACTGCATTGAATTCAAAAATATCATCACCAAGGCATTTTAAAAAAAAATTATTGATAAATCAACATGGACTTTTCTTAATGTCCGGGAACCAAAAGTTCCCACTCTGTATGCCCTACCCAAGGTCCACAAATCTCTAACCAACCCTCCAGGTTGGCCCATCATTTCTGGCTGCGGCTGTTTCAGTGAGAATGCCAGCAGCTTGATCGATACTTATCTGAATCCTCACGTAAAAGCATTGTTTTCATATGTACAGGACACAATAGATTTTATTAAGGTACTTGAAGCTATCACTGTCCCTGACAATGCATGGATGGTCACCATTGATGTTAAAAGTCTCTACAATGCAATCCCTCACGAGTTGGGATTGGCGGTTGTAGTAGAACATCTACGCGAACGCGGTCAATCAGCTGACAAATACAATGAATTTATTTTGGAATTGTTAAAATTTGTGTTGACCAGAAATGTGTTCATGTTCGGCCTCTCCCACTACCTCCAAATACAGGGAGTGGCAATGGGGACACATTGTGCCCCGTTCTACGCGAACCTGTATCTGGGGGGGTGGGAGAGGGACCTTTTTGCCAGGGATGATATGCAGAAATATTTGGAATGTGTGCTAACTTTCCATCAATACATCAATGATATTTTAATGATCTGGACTGGCACTCATCATGAGCTCCTCGAGTTCATGGATATACTTGGCAACAACAGTTACAATCTTAAATTGACTATGTGATGTGACCAAAAATTGATTAGTTTCCTTGACATTCAAATTTTTGTGGAATCCAATGGCTCCCTGGGTACATCATTATTCAGGAAGCCATCGGCAAGCAATGCTATTTTGCATGCATCCAGCTCTCATCCGAAATCCCTGGTTAACAGTATCCCCTATAGCCAATATTTTAGGCTACGGCGGAAGTGTAGCAGGGATGAGGACTTTCAAAAGGAAGCTAATCAATTATACTCTTGTCTTCTTGATAGAGGATACACTCATAACATCTTGAAGAAAGCCTTTAATAGAGCCAAAGCTCATGTTAGGGATACGTTAATTCATCAGAAAAAAAACGAATCCACCTCTCAACCTGTGAGAATCATAACATCATATAGCAAACAGCACAAACAGGTGAGGCAGATCATTAACAAATATTGGCCACTTCTACTGGCAGACCCTATAGCCTGCAAATATATGGAAAAGGAACCTCAAATCACATATAGACGTGCCAAATCACTGAAAGACCGTTTGACTCAGAGTCACTACAAAACTCCATCCCCAATCACTGTACCTCTAGGTTCTTTTCCCTGTAGAAAATTTGATAACTGTCGATTCCTACCGAACAGTAATGAAGTTAGATTACCAAAGGGATGTATTCATAAAATCAAACATAGCGTGACCTGTCAGACCCCTGGTATCGTTTATATGATGCAGTGTACCTGTAATTCCTTTTATATAGGGAAAACTAAACATCCTTTTTTTTAAATAATTAATGACCATGTATCTTTGATAAAAAAACGCACGATGGAAACTCCAATCAGTCGCCATGTTAGACTATTCCATGGCTTCCGATTGGATACCATCAAATTTATGGCCTTAGTACAAATCCCTCCGGATGTAAGAGGAGGCAGCAATAATCAAAAACTTTTGCAACTAGAATCATGTTGGATTTACTCTTTGAAGGCAACAACGTATCCTGGATTGAATGAAATGTTGAGTTATAAACCTTTTTTATAAACATTGCAACTGTTTATCTTGCTGCCTTCTCACTCCTGCTATTTCTGTTCCTCCTCTGTCTGTGTCTTCACTCCCCCCCCCTTTTCCCCTCCCTTTTTTTTTTCTTCTAACTCCCTCCCCCATCCCCTCCTTTCCTTCTTTCCCCCCCTTTTTTCTCCCTTTTCTGTCCCTCTTTCTATTCCCTTCCTTTTTTCCCCCTTTCTTTCGTTTTCCCTCTTCTCTCCCCCCCCCCTCCATCTTCCACCCCCTCCTCCTCTTCTTTCCCTTCCCCCCTTTTATATTTTTTCTTCTTCTCTTCTTCTTCTTTTTTTGGTTATGACTGCGGGATGTGAATTGTTTGCATCCTCACCCCTCCCTTTCCCCCTCTTTAGGACCCATACAACATCCTGTGTCCTCTTTTTTCTGGCCTAAAGATTCTATATGGAATTATATAACAAAATCATTTAAGTACCCTTATATATTATGATTAAGTACAACAATTATTGGTTGGTTCTGACATATTTAATGATAAAGAATAAAAGAATAGATGTATTTCTATATAAGTTAATGTTTATGTAATATTTCATAATTGTCACAAATTCAAATTTATATAGCAATTTATAATTATTGTATACGTTTTTACACACTTTAAATCACTGTCCTCATTATGTATATTGATATATTTGATTGTAAATGCAAGGTCCTCTTCCCCCGGGTGCAGCCTGCTCCCTCTAATCTTCTCCCTTCTTGATGTCCTTTCCCACTGGCCTCATCCCTGATCCCTGACGGCGACTTGGCCTTATCTTGGTATGCCCTGGTGACCATATGGACGCCCAAGGGCGTTCTAGCCTCTTGGCTAGACGCCCGATTCCCTGGCCGTCTCGTGGACCTATTCACAGCTCTCTATCCCTCCTGAGAGGTCCCCTTTCCCGGGTGTCTTCTCCTTTTCCTTGACTAGAGGGAACTCCTGTGCGTGTCTCTCCTTGCTGTGTTTTCAGTGCAGTGGAGAGACATGGAGTGACGTCAGCGGCCTTTTTTTCCACCACTAGAGGGCACTCCTGTGCGTGTCTCTCCTTGCTGTGTTTACAGCGCAGCGGAGAGACACGGAGTGACGTCAGCGGCGTCTCTCCCGGGTGCCTTCCTCTTTTCCATACCTAGAGGGCACTCCTGTGCGTGTCTCTCCTTGCTGTGTTTACAGTGCAGCGGAGAGACACGGAGTGACGTCAGTGGCATCGTTCGCGCATCCGCGGTACAGCCCAGTATCCACTTCCGGCCTACGGGCTGGATGGGGGGTATAAGAAGCCACTGGCTCCAGCGCTCAGACGCTGCTGAGCCCCTGAGACAACACATGCTGCTACAATTGTACAGGTAACTCTAAACTTATTGGACGCTGTTTGCTCTATTCTAATCTTTGCCAAAATTCTTCTCTGATTGGTGTCATTGTGCACCTGTTAAAGCGTTTATCTGGAGGCATGGTATGCCTATTGAAGCATACCCTTCCCTAATTTACAGACATTTCCACATAGTGGGTCATCTTGTTCCCCCTGTGATCACTCGGTGCAACCTGATGGTCTGGATTTAAGACCGCCGCCCTGGGGTGTGGCCGCTTGGACTGGCTATAGTGGGGAGAGGTAAGGGGCTGCACCTGTGGGGGTGGGAGTGGCGCATGCATAATATTACATTGTTAAATGAAATGTTTTGGCACATATATTCTTTTTGTTTATTTGTAATGTGACACATATATATTTGTCTTTTGTATTTTCTAGAAGGCTTGTACCACTTATTTGGACAGTTTCCCTTTAAAGAAGCCCGAATTAGGGGCGAAACATGTTGGGAACATATTTTATCTGATTGTCCTATTAATTGCTATTTTGTACTACCATTCTTCATCTATTCACTTATATTCTTGTTTTTATTTTGCTGTTCAAAAAAAAATAAAAAATTAATAATCTATTTGATATATTGCATTTGTGCACCTAAAAAATCAAATTTCTTTTGTCTTTTCCTTATATCTCAGGGATTTGGTGCTATACATATTAGTTGGGACATTCACAACCACAAAACGAGTCCCATAATTTCCTGCTTGTGTAATTGGCTTACTGGTTATCCCAGAAGTCTTCTTAAGATACAAGTCAGATTTCAGGCATCCCCTGGGAAAAAAATAATTTTTTGGGTGAGATACTTCCAATAGGAACACGTCTAAAGGGATGCAGACCCAGCAGCTTTCCTCATTAGTGCCCTGCAGATGCCCAGCTGATTGATAATTATGAAAACACTCCCAGTAGACTCACTTTCCCACATGGGCACAGAGAAACATGCAGGGATTTCTTTAGAATAGCAAAAGGTAGGAATCTGCCACAAAGTTTGTTAAAATCCTTGCAATGTACATAGATAACCCGGGAGGAATGTTTTTTTTGTTATGCTTTAACAAAAACAAACAAACTGGAAGCTGATTAGTTTCTATGCAGAGCTGTATCAGATTTAGCACTCTTCAGCTTTAGTAAATTAACCCTACTATGTAATTCGCCTAGGCCAGGGGTCTCCAAGCTTTCTAGATTATTGTCCTTTAGACTTTAGGGGGGCCGGACATTGGTATCAGTGGAAGGAATACTACCTCATCATCGGTGTCAGAAGGAAGAATAGTGCCCTATCGTTGGTGTCAATGGGAAGAATAGTACCCAATCGTTAGTATCAGTGGGAGGAATAGTGTCTCATCATTGGTGTCAGTGGGAGAAATAGTGCCCTAAGGGCCTGATAAAGACATGCAAAGGTCCACATCTGGCTCTTGGGCCCCACTTTGGAGACCACTGGCCTAGGCGATAAGAGCAGGAAGTACAGTAGGAGAATTTAAAAAAAGTTGTAGAAAGACAACATTTTTTATTTTATTTTTTACTATCCAATAATGTTATAGGAGGGGGAAAGGATGATAACAAGAACTTTAACAATAGGCTGAAGATCCGCTTTAAATTAAAAAACATTTTTTTTAAAGTTTTTACCTTAAATACATTCACCCTGACGTGTGACACAGACCTTTGACTCTGACCATAACCTTGACCCTAACCCTGACCTAGATCAAATCCTCATCTATCTCTTTCTTTTGCACTTTTCTCCTCTAGCATGCAAGGAGAAAAACAGGCTATTCAGTAACTGATCACTGTGGTTGCTAATCAGGGGCTATCACAGCAATCATGTGATCGTGAATTGGGACTCATTAATAGGCAAGAGCTCATTCTCTGTGCTGTAGCACATATATACAGCCCCACAGAAAGAAGCTTCCGAAGCTCTGCTCCTTCATTTCAATAGGCATGGCGTTTTGTATACAGCTCTCCCAAACACCCCCCAAAATGCTGCTTGCAGGACTTTTCCTAACGTCCCGCAAGCGCACCGCCCCAGTGTGAAAAGTCACACTGAAATGAATGGAACGTGGTTTTCAGGTGCTTTTTAGAGGCTATTTCTAGCGCTAAAATAGTGAAAGGGGTCTAAGTGTACGTATTACTATGTAGCTGATTTTTAAAGATGTAAGTTTAAATAGATTTATTTCCTTTATTCATTAGTATTAAACTTTTTTGGAAGTAACTAAAAATTAGTCAAACCAAAACACTTTAATAATTTTCTTACATCAGTTAATACTTTTGAGTGAACTGTGGGTTGCAGTGCGGAAGGGAGATAGTTAGACTGTGGTTAAGACACACATTTTATGGATTTTCCCTAAAGCTTCTTTCCTAGAGGAAGCTTTGATAAAGAACACATGAACTCAATTACCATTAACAACGAGTGGTTTCTAAGTATGAAATCTACAGGACACACTGAACTTCTTTGCTGCTTAGCTACTTAATAACATAATGAGTTGTGTCACTTCTTTTTTCATACTATTTGATTTTTTTCTTGAGTGTTAAAAAAATCCTCCCTGACCAGTGCTGTTTGCTTCATTAAAATATTCTGAAATGTGATTACTTCTTCCATGGATCTAATCTTCTTATAAAGGTATTACACAAGTTTACCAGCATACTTGTTTGAGCCAGTCAATATAAAAAAACAAAAACGATTTCAGCTACACGCTGGAAGTCATCAGCTGCCTTGAGCAGTGTCTGGGCTTTGGTTTTGTTGCTGTACCTTTGAGGAGAGAAGGGCTACCCTCAGGTATGTCGACTCTTAAGCCTTGTATACACAATCGGATTTTCCGCAGACAAAGTCGTTGGCCAGGAACTTGTCTTGCATACAAATGGCACACAATTGTCGGCCAACAAACACAAACGTAGTTACGTACTACGTGGTTTTTCAGCTCTTTAGCACCACCCTTTGGACACCTTCTGCTAATGTCGTGTTTGGTGAGCATTGCTTCTGAGCATGCGTGCTTGAACTTTGGACTTTTGTCCGACGGACTTGTGTACACACGATCAGAAAATCCGACAGCAGACCGTTGTCCACGGAAAATTTTAAAGCCTGCCATCCAATACTTGTCCGCGAAAAATCCAACAACAATTGTCCGATGGAGCGTACAAACGGCCGGATTTTCCATCAACAGGCTGTCAACACACAATTCCTGTCGGAAAATCCGATCTTGTGTACGAGGCTTTAGGCTCCCTACACACTGGGCTTAAAAAAAAAAATGTCTGTTCCCTTGGCCGAAAAAAATGCTCATACGCACTCCAGATCCGTTGCATTTCTGCATGAGCATTTATAACACGCTTGATGCTTTTTTTATGCGTTTCTAGATGCATTGCAGATCTTTTTTTTATTTTCCTGCTTTTATTTCACTGTACTGGGGTCTGGTGCAGTTTTTGATGCCTTCCAGTACATTTTTGATGCATTTTACCGTGTTCCAGTACAGTCCAGTGCAGGAAAAATGCAGCTCTCCTTTTTTTTTTTCTGGAACTGGAACGCCCTGGAACTGACCACACTGGTGTGAACTATGCTATTCGAAACCATACAATTTTGTTTTCAATCCAACTTTATTTGTTTTAATACATACATACATACATACATACAAGTTATCACATTTCATCATTAAAACTTTTACTTTACATTCTATTTACTCTACAAAACCTCCCGTATATCCTATAAAACCTCTACATGCCTTGGAGTATATTATAGGGACATTTTAACCTTTATTCTAAGAATTTTTTATTCTGTTCATCCATCCTCACATTCCCATAGAAAAGAGGAAAAAAATAGATGAATAAAAAATGTTTCTCTCTCCCCCCCCCCCCCGGGTCCAACTTCATTCTACTTTATAGATAATCTATTATTCTCTTTGAGGACCAAAACTCTTCCCAATGTTGCCATATTTCTGGCATTTGATTAATAATATATCCCTCTTCTCGTGTCTGTTTTTCCATATAATGAATTTTGTCCAGTTCACATATCCATATAGTCGGGCAAGTTGTGTTTCTCCATTTATGGGCTATTACTTTTCTAGCTGCCATTGTCATGTGGTGAAGAATATCTGTTTTAATAGTTTTTATTGACCCAGGCATTATAGATAATATTGCGTTATTTATATTAGGTGTTATCTCCTTTTACTTTATGATAAATATCAAATATCTTATCCCAAAATTCTCTCACCACATGACAACCATACCATATGTGTTCCATTGTCCCTGTTTTGTTCAAACATCTCCAACAGGCCTCTGAATTTTCCCTATTTATTTTATTTAATGCTACAGGGCTCAAGTACAATCTCATCAAGATTCTGTAGTTCCTTTCCTGGAGTTTTATCGCTGTCGATGCTTTATGTATTGTTATAAATGCTTTCTCCCAATCTGTCTCTGATATCGGGCTTTCTATTTCCTTTTCCCATTTTCTAATTCCCCCCAATTCATTAAGGGGTCCAGTAGAAAGTAACAGATTATAGATCTTCGACAGTTTATTATTTGTTTTTTGATTCAATATATTTACTTAATTGATGGTATTGCAACCATTTGTTTTTATAATCAGGCCCAATTTCATGTAATTTGGGGAATTTTCCCTCCACTAGGATCTGAGCAAATCTTGTATTCTCCACATTATTCCATTTTAGGTATTCAGTGACTCCTAGAGCAGGCAGGAAATCTGGGTTAAAGAACAGGGGAGTCATGGGTCCAATCATAGTGCAAAGTCTCCCTTTTTCTTATAATTTCGTCCCATACTTTTAATGTAGCCAATACAAAGAGCGTTAGACCTTTTTTTTCAGGTCGTAAGTTGGGTTTTATCCATGGAAGGGTTTTTAGTGGTGTTCCTATAATATCCTCCTCTAGTTTAACCCATTGTTTATTTTCCAGGTTTTGGTGCCAATCTGTTATTTAATTAACCACTTCCCGCCCAAGGACGTCATATGACGTCCTGGACTTTCAGTGGGGATATCTGAATGATGCCTGCAGCTAGAGGCATCATTCAGATATCCATCTTTTCAGCCGGCGATTCTGTGCACCAAAAGAACGATCATAGCGGCGGTTTCGCCGCTTGATCGTTCTTATAGGCGGCAGGAGGGGATGCCCCCCTCCCGCCGCCACCCGGTGCTTCTCCGGGCTCTCCCGTGCGATCGGGGACCCGGAGAAACGATCTGCCGGCGCCGGATGGAAGGCATAGAGATGACTGGTGACCAGATGGTCACCAGTCATCTCTATGACCGTCGGAGGCCCGGGCGCGATGTGATGACGTCACGCCCGGGTCCTCAAATGTAAACAAAGCCGCCATTGCGGCTGTAAGTATGAGATCAGTGAAATTTTTTTCACCGATCTCATGCTTTCTAGCCTGGAGGAGAGATGTGGGGTCTTATTGACTCCATAAAGAGGACCTGTCACACACATTCCTATTACAAGGGATGTTTACATTCCTTGTAATAGGAATAAAAGTGATCAAAAAAAAATAATAAAAAAAAAGTGTAAAAATAAAAAAAAATAAGTAAAATAAAAAATAAAATAATAAATATTTTTTTCTAAAACGCCCCTGTCCCCAGTAGCTCGCGCTCAGAAGCGAACACACACGCAAGTCCCGCCCACATATGTAAACGCCGTTCAAACCACACATGTGAGGTATCGCCGCGTGCGTTAAAGCGCCAGCAACAATTCTAGCACTAGACCTCCTCTGTAACTCTAAACTGGTAGCCTGTAAAAAAAATAAGCGACGCCTATGTAGATTTTTAAGTACTGAAGTTTGGCGCCATTCCATGAGTGTGCGCAATTTTAAAGTGTGACATGTTAGGTATCTATTTACTCGGCGTAACATAATCTTTCACATTATACAAAAAAATTTGGCTAACTTTACTGTTTTGTTATTTTTTAATTCATTAAACCGTTTTTTTTCCCCAAAAAAAGGCGTTTTAAAAATTATTGCGCAAATACCGTGCGAGATAAAAAGTTGCAATGACCGCCATTTTATTCCCTAGGGTGTCTGCTAAAAAAACATATATAGTGTTTGGGGGTTCTGAGTAATTTTCTAGCAAAAAAAATATGATTTTTGCATGTAGGAGAGGAGTGCCAGAATAGGCCCGGTAAGGAAGTGGTTAATATTGCTGCTTGTGCATATCTGGAAAAAGCCGGTAGTGCCAGGCCCCCATCTTTTTTTGTTCTAATTAAGGTTTCTCTCTTTAAACAGGGAATTTTATGAGCCCAAATAAATTCTCCTATTGCTTTCCGTAATTGTATTATTCGTTTTTTGGACAGAATTAAAGGTATTGCTTGAAAAATATATAATATCTTAGGCAATATATCCATTTTAACTATGTTAATTCTGCCCATCCATGAATAGTTAATTTTTTAATCTAAAGAGTAAGCTGCGCCAATAAGAATGGTTAAATTATTACATTGAAATCCAGAGGCTGACATGCTAAAAATAGTGCACCATTAATAGTGTTGAACCCAAGTCTCTGAAAATTTTGCACAAACTATTCACATGAGCTGATATCAATATTGCACAAACAATTCCCATGAGCTGGTAACAATAATGTCCAAAGTGTTAATAAGACATGCCAGATAAAACATATGTTGAAAAAATGCCAAGTGAGCTGGAGTCCATATATTGAGTCCAATCTCTATAAACATTACACTGTGATTTTCATACCTTTGGAGTAATTTTATAGCCTTTTGAATTATAACCGTATGATTCAGATCCTGCAAACTATTTAAGTTACTTGGGATATATATTCCCAAGTACTTAATTGCTTCTTTTTGCCATTTAAACAAGAACTCTTTTTGGAGTAATAACCGTACCTTTTCCATCAGTGATACATTTAGCATTTCTGATTTATCATAATTAACCTTAAAGTTACTTAATTTCCCAAATCTTTTAAACTCTTGTATTAAATTTGGAATTGTTATAATCTGGTTTGTGATATTCATTAATAAGTCATCTGCATACACTGCTGTTTTATATTCTTTACATTTATTATTAATCCCTTGAATACTTTTATTCTCCCTTATTGCTATGATAAGATGTTCCATTACCAGTACATATAACAGTGGGGACAGGGGACAACCCTGTCTAGTACCGTTTGATATTCCGATATACTCCGAAAGTAGGCCATTAGCTCTTATTTTTGCTCTAGGGTTAGAATAAAGTGCCATAATTCTGCCCCTCATCTTGGGTCCCATTCCTATTTGTTTTAATGTTTCTTCCAGAAACCGCCATTCCACCCTGTCGAACGCTTTCTCAGTGTCAATTGATAAGAGACAGGCTGGGATGGCGGTCTTCTGGGCATATTCTACCAACATACATGTTTTTATAATATTTCCCTTCCCTTAGTGAATCCAGTTTGATCTAGATTTATATAGTTCGGTAAAATTGGGGTCAATCTGTTAGCAATGATTTTTGAATATAGTCATATATCTATATTTGTAAGGGAAATTGGTCGATAATTACTACAAAGTGTATGATCCTTTTCAGGTTTAGGGATTAATGTTATATGAGCTTCCATACCTTTGTGGAGTAAAAATTTGTCCTTCCGATATGGAAATAAATGTCTTTTTAAGGATAGGTATGAGTATATCCTGAAATGCTCTATAAAATCTAGGAGTATATCCACCTGGTCCCGGGCTTTTGCCCAACACCAGTGTTGCGATCGCTTGCTGAATTTCTTCTGCTGATATTTATTTTTCTAAAGCCCTGTACACACGATCGGATTTCCTATGAATTTTCGTCTGATGGATTTCTCCATCGCAGATCCGATGAAACTGTTTTTCATCAGTCTTGGCCACACACCATCAGTCCAAAAACCGACGGCAACAAAACGACGGCACGTACAATACGTACAACAGGGCTATAAAAGGGAAGTTCAAATCTAATGGCGCCACCCCTTGGGCTGCTTTTGCTGATTTTGTGTTACCGCGTGTTAGTAAAAGTTTGGTGAGAGCCGATTCACGCTTTTCAGTCTCCGTGCTTTTCAGATCGTTTCCTGGTGTTCAGCTTGTGCTTGTGGGTTTGTATTTGTTCTTCAGTGCGTGCAGTCAGGTCGTTACTGCTTGGCAGTGCCTTCTTGGCCATTTGTTTACTGTTTTTCAGGTCGTTCTTCTCAGGCCTTGTTGTTCCACGGTGCGTTCTGTTTGAGTTCGTTCTGACCAGGCGACCGGTTTAAAACCATGTTTGAAGTGCGTTCTCGTTCTCGAGCTCGTGCTGGCTATGGACTTGGTGTTGCGGTTAACACTGTAACCCGAGTTCAGTCTGTGAACAGGGTGAGGAGGAGTTCATGGACCAAGAATTGGTTGCTTTAGCGGGACCAATTCTCTCATATGAGAATAATCCTAAAGATTTCAGGAATTATCTCAGGATGACGGACCCCGTATTTCACCGTCTGTTGGATTTGCTGTCCCCCTATATCACGAGGCAGGACACTGTGATGCGCCAGGCGATCACTGCCGAGCAGAGGCTTATTGCCACGTTGAGATACCTGGCGACTGGGAGAAGCTTGCAGGACCTCAAGTTCTCATCAGGCATCTCCCACCAGGCTCTCGGGATCATTATCCCTGAAACGTGTTCTGCCATTATTCAGGTTCTGCAGAAGGACTATATGAAGGTAAGTTTGCTCCTTTAACATCACATTATATGTTTTTATTGTTTGCTAATGTTATTTTTTTTTTCTCCTTCCCAAATTTGCCTGTTTGTAATATCCTGGGAAATTTTCCCCATGCATGTTTTTACCTCTATTGCCCTTTTTTTGGGGCCTACATGCCTATTTCCCTTCACTAACCTCTCCAGCATGCTATCCAGGGCCCAAACACAGCTAGCCTAGTTTTTTACTCAGGATTTTTTTGGGGTCATTGCCATCGAAGTTTAGCAACCCCCCCCCCTAAAATGTGTACAAATGTTTTATTACTCATTCAAGTTCAGCAGAGTGGTAGAGCCTTTATTTGGGGCCCCCAAAATGACCTCAAACACCCACCCCCTTAGAATATTTTCTAATGTCCCCTTAGTGGGGGTGAGTCATGTGCTAAGTGAGCCTTCTTTTTTGGCCATGAAATACTCCCTTAAATAATAATGTTAGCCTGATGTTGGTCAACAATGTCTTTGTGTTATCTGTTTGCACTGTAAACTTAAAACGTACTAATGTGTTCTTTTTGTTTGACTCCACAGTTTCCTTGCACACCACAGGAATGGCAGACTGTGGCTGATCAATTTGCCCAGCGGTGGGACTTCCCCAACTGTGAAGGGGCAATTGATGGCAAGCACGTCCACATAGTGCCGCCACCCCTTTCGGGGTCATTCTATTTCAACTATAAAGGTTTTAATAGCATTGTGTTAGTGGCGGTGGTGTCGGCACAGTACGAGTTCCTGTATGTGGACGTGGGGAAGAACGGCCGGTTGTCCGATGGCAGAGTATTCGCGCAGACAGAGTTCGCTCACCGTCTGCAGGCTGGGGGTCTTGCACTGCCTCCAGATGCAGAGAACGTGGAAGGACTACCGTTTGTTTTCATCGCGGACAAAGCCTTTGGACTGGGACCACACCTCATGCGGCCGTTTCCCCAACTCACCATCACCCCGGAGAGGAGGGTTTTTAATTACCGGCTGGCCAGAGCCCGTAGAGTTGTGGAGAATGCCTTCGGGATAATGGCCAGCCGGTTCCGCCTGTTTCAGACAGCTATTCATTTGGCGGAATACAAGCTGAACACCATAGTTTACTGCTGCTGCATATTGCACAACTTTCTGAGACATTTTTCCCCATCATACTGTATGTGTCAACAGTTGGGCCGGTCCATCCGAGATGACCATTCTGACCAGCCTCGACACTGCCCGTCCTGGCTTGGTAGGTGGGCCATCACAATGCCAGACCACATCTGACCTTTTTGTTTTATCAATAAATTATTATTATATTTTCTAAAAACGTGTTTTGTCATTCTTGATTTTTGGGTTTATGTGTCTCCCAGGTACTTGTAGTGCCAAGTGTATTTCTCCTTAGTAAATAGCCACAATTGTCCCTTTAAAAAACATTGATTTTGCAATTTCTAAACTGCTATTGAGCATCGAAAGAACAAGCCATACCTTTTTGAGTGTTCCAGAAACTTTTTACTCTGTGCAACACATTTTTTTGTGGCTTTTATACAAATACAATGTAGAAAGTTTGAGCTCCCCAAAAAATGTTTTTCTTTTTGGAGGATTGTTTGGCAGAAACATGCAAGGGTCAAAATCGTCAAATTTGTTTTAAAAATTTAAACAAAAGAACAAAGTGAAAAGGAGAAACTTGAGATGGGGTGATGTCACCCCTGATCCATCCCAAATGTGAAGAACCACACTTTCTTTTTGTGGCTCAAATGTGTTTTTTTAACATGATCCCATGGCTAAGGTAAACATGTGCTATCTGCCATCATGGGGGATCAATGGACGTGCTTTAGGGGTGCAAAGCCTTCCTCTAAACTACTTGAGTAGGGAGGAAGAGGTTACACCCCAGAAACAGGGACATAGATATCCTGTGACGGCAGATAGCACATGTTGAGTCACTGTGTGCATCTTCACATTTGGGCTGGTGGAAATACCATTGCAAATTTGTTACGCCAAACAAAACACAAAAACAGGGGGGGGTCACACTATTCGCCCCAAAATATCTATAATGTTTTTATATTTTTGCTCAATCACATTCATTCTCTTTCTCATAATGTCCATTTCGCTACTGCATTCCATTATTTCTTGAATAATTATTTTGGCACTAGCACTCGAGAATAGAGGATTTTGAGTTCCTGACACACCACCATGTTCATCCCCTAAAAAAAAAGAGAAATTTAGAAATATGCACGCCTACATCTGTATTTACCTTGAAGTTGTGTTGACAGACACTGACCTGTTGTGGGGATAAGCTCCACCTCTCCCTCCTCCACCTCCCCTTCCTCCACCTCCACTTCCTCAACATGCTGATCTTGGGCTGCTTTGGGATCTTGAGGGAGTTTAGGTGGTCTGTGCTTCCTCGTCTCCTCAGATTGTTGTCCTCCCAGTCTCCTCTCCCGTATGGGAATGCCCAAAAAAAGGTATCCTTTAGCACACAGAGATTTTAGCGCAGATATTATATACATTGTTTTGAAGTGGGGTACAATTGATATTTGGGCCTGAGTTCCAAGATGAACACATGAGATCTTGAGAACTCTACAAAGCAGCATGTTTTTTTTCTAGGGGCCTAAAAACACACTTGGAGAACCACAAAGGTATCCACTGGAGCACCTGTGTGTGACACCCTTAAAAATTTGGTCATGCGGTCAACACTATAGTATCTTGCTCCTGAACAAAAAGCTGTGTACCCAACTGCTTGAGTGTCATCTCCTTTACCCAGAATCCAGTTTAGCCTTTGATTCACATTCTACTTTACTTACAACACATCATCTAGCCAACAATGTGTAGATAAACATTGTTTTAGGAAAATGAGGCATGCCCACATGTAGTTTACGTGGATATGTGCCAAACATGTTTTGTGGAAGACGAACAATTTAAAAAAATAAAATAAAAAAAATAAGTGGACCCTCAACTTAACATTAAAGTTGCCTTTTTCAAATGTGAAACCAGTCAATCCAAGCACATGGTGCAAAACATGGAAGAATACATATTACAATGTGAAAGAACACAGTAAAAATAAAAGCATGCTTTTTTTAAGCTTCCTATACTGCTCCGGCTCCCTCAGCTTCAGGTCAGACCACCTTTTACGGAGCTGCTCCTTGGATCTCATGACCCCATATTTCTGATAGAGAGTCTTCGCCACTTTGTCCATTATTTGTGACTTCCTGAGATTAGGGGTGTCGTATGGCCCATGCTTCCCATCGTAATACTTCCTCCGCAGGATGTCCACCATCTCCGCCATCTCAGCAAATGACATATTAGTCGCCTTATATCTTTTATTCCTGGATCGGGACGTTTCCGCCTCCGGGCTTTCCTCGTCGTTACTTTTGAGTAAAGAAGCCACCTGTGTCACCGTCATTTCGCCGTCTTCCACTGTGCGCCGAACGTTAAGGGGCGGGGAAGTGCTGAAAAAGACCGTCATGGGCGGGCGACGCGGGCGGAGTTACACGCATGCGCAGGGTATAAAAATGGGAACTAATTTATTAGGGTTGCGCGGAGTAAGAACGACCAGTAGTGCAGAAAAGACCACAACTAAGGTAAGTAGGGAACTGGGGCCTGCAATGGCCTATAATGGTTCATGATTGTAAAGGCCAATATTGTGATAAGTTGAGGAGAATCAAATCTGATCTGTCATTTTTTTCCCGGGGTTTTTTACTTGCAGACAGTTAAATATGCATAAACTACGTGAGCCGGATGTCATGCTGATTTTTTATTAGAAATATAAAGAAATGCGAAACCTCTGGGAACTTAAACATCCCTCTAACCACAAGAGTACTTTACGTCGGGCAACAATTGAAAAATTTGCGGATTATATGAAGCCTTGGGTCCCAGACGCAGACTACACTATGATGAACAATAAGATAAACAACATGCGTAATGCATATAAAAAAATCTACAAAGAAGTCCGTGATTCGAAGAGATCAGGAGCAGCAGCAGACGATGTACTACAGCCCAAGCTGTGGTACTTCAAGCACCTGCAATTTTTGGATGACCAGATTGAGGCCAGGGAATCAATGTCCAGCCTTCCCTCAACCCTTCCTTCCACCCTTCCCTCCAGCGTTCCTTCCACCCTTCCCTCCACCCCGCAGAGGTGGAGGAGGAGCCACCTGAGCTTGAAGAGCCTGATCTTCGCATCTTCAGCCAGGTATAGTATTTTCGAACATAAATATTGGCCTCAAAGTACTATTGTGATTAACTTGATTTATTCTCCCAAAATGATAACATCCCCCCCCCCCCAAAAAAAAAGGGGGACAAAAATGATTGTTTAAGTATCTAAAAAAAACAGGGACAGAATAAAACTCTTTTCTATTTCTAAAACCAAAATATTGAAACAGTCATGAGATGAAAATTGTGTGTGATAGTTTCCACAAAATATCTAACTATGTGCCTTTTTTCTACACAGGATGAGGCCAGCCAGGAGGAAGAGGCGCAGGAATGTGGCAGGCAGGAGGAGGCAGGGGTGAGTGTCAGCCAGGAGGAGGCAGGGCCAAGTGGGACTCAGCAGGTCCCCAGGCCTAGTGGCAGCACAGTCTCACAAGTGGCTCCCCTCCACGTCAGACCGAAAAAACATTGGCGGATGACACAGATGGAGGAGGAGTCACTCAAGATGATCCGTGAGGCTGCTGCCATCATGAGGGCCCCCCTCAACCCTGTGGAGGGGTTTAGTTCGTATCTCGCAGACAAATTACTAGGCTTGTGCAATTCGTTTCGTAACGAATCAAAATTCGTCCGAATTTAGCAACTTTCGGACATTCGGAAGCATTCGAATTTCCGAACAGAGCAATTACGAATAAAACCGAATCCGAAATAAATTATACCGCAAAATAGCGAATGCCCGAAGGTCTTCGGCATAATTCGTTATGAAAAAAGTTACGAATGTACGAATCCATTCGAAGCACAATAACACTCACTCTGCTCTCTGCTTCTCCCTCACCATGCTGAACTCCCTCTCAAAATGGTGTACAGGGGCGGAGGCTATAGCCGCATGAAAAAACGAAAGTAAAATACGAGATTTCAAATCCATTCGAAGCACAATAACACTCACTCTGCTCTGCTCTCTGCTTCTCCCTCACCGTGCTGAACCCTCTCAAAATGGTGTACAGGGGCGGAGCCTATAGCCGCATGTAAAAAACGAAAGTAAAATACGAGATTTCGAATCGTTACAAATAACCGCTATGTATTTAGAAAAGTACAAATCCATTCGAAGCACATTAGGCATAATAGGCAGCGTCGTTGTGAGAGAGACACGGAAAATTACGAATCAACGAACCCAAAAAAAGTTACGAAAGTAGGAGTTGTGTCCAGAATCAACGAAAAACAACGTACTCTACCGAAAGTACGAATTATAAAGCAACAAAAAATTCAACGAAAAATGTCGCTTGCAAAAATACGAATGAGTCCGAACACGAAAAATCCCGTCTAGCAAAATTACGAATGATTACGAATCAACAGGACCGGAAAGAAACGAACCGAAATGGAACGAATTTTTCCGTTGTGCACAAGTCTACAAATTACTCCAAATGGAGGCGGGACAACGTGCCCTCTGCAAGCACATTATCTACATGGCCGTAAACATGGGGGAGAGGGGGCAGCTGACTGAGGCCACCCATATCTCTCATCAGGCCAATCCTTCTCCTCCTTCTCCTCCTCCTCCTGCCACATTACCACCCACAGTGGCCCGGCCTGCAAGGGTGCGTGGACGGGGCTGTGGAGGGAATGCTGCAGAGAGGCGTGGAGGGAACACTGCAGGGAAGCATGGAGGGAAGGCTACAGGGAAGAGCAGGAGGTGATTCCCTGGCTTCGAGCTGCTCTTCCAGAAGTTGCAGTTTCATGGAGTACCACAGCTTGGGATGATGTATGTCTTCGGCTGCTGCTCCTGATTTCATTCTGTTGTTTATCTTATTGTTCATCATAGTCATGTCTGCCTTTGGGGTCCAATGACTTCATATTTTCCGCTAATTTTTTATCCGATGGACTTGCCCATAGACGATCAGAGTTTTCGATCGTTTTTTTATGATCGGAAAAATGTAAAACATGTTCTATTTTTTAAAACCGATGGAAAAAAGACAGATGGGTCCCATACACGATCGGTTTGTCTGATGAAAACAATCCATCGGACGGTTTTCATCGGTTAAACCGATCGTGTGTACAGGGCTTAACTCTTCTATTATTTCTTCCGTAAATTTAGGTAATGCTGTTTCCTTAATGTATTGGCTTAGTTACTCCTCCTCTTTTTTATTATTTTCTTGTTGTGTTTTTATGTTATATAATTTAGAATAGTATTTATGAAAGGTTTTGGTTATTTCTATGGGGTCATATGTCAGTTCCCCAGTAGTTTTAACCACTTTGCGCCTAAGGACGTCCATGGACGTCCTTGACTTTCAGCCGGGATATCTGAATGATGCCTGCAGCTACAGGCATCATTCAGGTATCGTTTTTTAGAGCCGGCGATCCTGCGTACCGTAAGAATGATCATAGCGGCTGTTCCACCTCTTGATCGTTCTTACAGGCGGCAAGAGGGGACATCCCCCCCTTCCCGCCGCCCTCCGGTGCTTCTACCGACTCACCTGAGCAATCGGTGAGTCGGCGACAGGATCCGCCGGCCCCGGCTTCTAACCATAGAGATTTCCGGCTGACCAGATGGTCGCCAGAGTCTCTATGATCGTTCGGAGGCCGGGCGCGATGTTATGACGTCACGCCCGGCCTCTGCATTCAAAAAAACGGCGCCGCTTCGGCTAGGAAGCGGTGATCGTTTTTTTTATTTTTTTATTTCAGGCTTCTCAGCCTAGAGGTGAGATGTGGGGTCTTATTGACCCCATATCTCACTGTAAAGAGGACCTGTCATGCTTATTCCTATTACAAGGGATGTTTACATTCCTTGTAATAGGAATAAAAGTGATCTTTTTTTTTTTTTTATAACTGTCAAAGTAAAAAGTTAAGTGTAAAATGAACAATAAATAAAAATAAAAAAAATGTAAAGCGCCCCTGTCCCCGGTAGCTCGTACGCAGAAGCGAACGCATACGTAAGTCCCGCCCACATATTAAAACGGTGTTCAGAACACACATATGAGGTATCATAGCGAACGTTAGAGCGAGAGCAATAATTCTAGCCCTAGACCTCCTCTGTAACTCAAAACATGTAACCAATAAAAAAAATTAAAGCGTCGCCCATGAGGATTTTTAAGTACCGAAGTTTGGCGCCATTCCACGAGCGTGTACAATTTTGAAGGGTGACATGTTAGGTATCTATTTACTCGGCGTAACTTCATCTTTCACATTATGCAAAAAAATTGGGCTAACTTTAATGTTTTAATATTTTTTAATTCATGAAACCGTTTTTTTTTCCCAAAAAAATGCGTTTGAAAAATTATTGCGAAAATACCGAGCGAGATAAAAAGTTGCAATGACCGCCATTGTATTCTCTAGGGTCTTTGCTAAAAAAACATATATATATAGTGTTTGGGGGTTATATGTAATTCTCTAGCAAAAAAATTAGGCTTTTTACATGTAGGAGCGAAGTGTCAGAATTGGCCCGGATGCAAAGTGGTTAAGAATCTTTACAATAGAAGTCTGGAGTTGTTGTTGATTTATTGTTCTAGCTAATAGTTTCCCTGTTTTATCATCGTGTTGATATAATTGTGCTCTATATTTATCTCTCCACCGTAGGGACTGTTCATCAAGCAGATTTTGTAGTACCATGCGTTTTATCTTTTAGATTTATTACATCTGATGAGTTTAAGGTTTGCTTGTGTATCTTTTCTAGTATTGATATTTCTTCCATTAAACAGTCCCCGCAAGACGCATTTTAGTGTTTCCCATTGCGTAGAGTTTGAAATATTATCTTTTTCGTGGATCTGTAAAAATTCCTGGATCGCCTGTCGATTTCTTCTTCACATTTTTTATCTTTAATTAAATTATCGTTTAGTTTCCATGTTCCCAGGGGTAACCATAACATTTGTTCAGACCAAGCTCCAAGAATATGGAGGCGTGGTCTGACCAAAAAATATTCCCTATGTCCGTAGAGGGTTTCATCTTCTGGCCTAATTGATTAATGAAAAAATAATCTATTCTATATTAATTATGTATATTTGAATAATAAGAATAATTATTTTCGGTCTGATGTTGGGCCCTCTATATAACTACCATATGGTATTTTTCCAGTAAATGTTTAAATTCTTTTAGTTGGCTATTTTTTCTGTAGGAGTGAGTTGCTGTGGTGTCTATTTTTGTGTCCATTACAAAATTAAAGTCTCCTCCCATTATTATTGTTCCCTCTGTTTTATCCATTGCGTCCAAAAATAATTTTATCCCTGTCTTAATTTGTTCATAATTTGGTAGATAGAGATTGATTATAGTAAAGACGGTTTCAAATATCGCAATTTTTATAATTAAGGATCTACCGTCTCTACCCATCCAATTCTCCATTATCTGATGGTATGTCTTTGTGGATCGCAATAGAGACTCCTCGTGATTTTGAAAAATGGAAATGTGTCATGAATCCATGTTGGGTAGTTCCTATTACTTATCTTAGGTATGTGGTCTGTACGAAAATGTATTTCTTGAAACAGAATAATGCCAATATTTTGTTTATGGAATGCATTTAAAATTTGAGATCTTTTAGAATGAGAGTTAAGGCCTCTTGCATTAAAGGAACAAAATTTTACCCCACCCATAAATGGTTAGGAGGGTGAGAGAAGAAAGAAAAAAGAGAGAGAAAATAAAATAAAAAATAAAAATAAAAGAATAAGAAAAATAGATGAAGAAAGTATTTACTTCCTTGTGTTAAAAAAAGAGAACATATTATGTGTCACTCACACTCTTCACGCGTCACTAGATTTACTCAACTTTACTCTCACTCTCCAAAATCTAAGTTTGACTTAATTCAAGTCTGTCTTACTAATTAGTAAGGTCCCTAATGGGGGAGGATTCCGGGCTGCTTTACCCGATCTGCGACCCTTCCATGTACATCCTGCAATTTTCTATTTTACTTCAGTGAGTTTAAGAAGTTTTTTATTTTCGTATTTGCTTTTAAATTTTTTCTACTACTCTAATAATAAATTTATTCTGCACTTCTAAACATCTTCTACACTTTAAAAAAAAAATATACAGTATTAATATTAGAATTTCTAGGAGGGGGAGAGAAGATTGTTGAGGGGAGAGAGAAAAAAAAGAGTAAAAATAGTGTATTTACTTCCCTTGTGTTAATATAAAAATATATATGTATATATATATATATATATTTACTTCCTTGTGAAAAAATATATATATATATATATATATATATATATATTTACTTCCTTGTGATAAAAAATATATATATATATTTACTTCCTTGTGCTAAAAAAAAAATAGATATAAAAAAAAGATAAAAAGATGAAGAAAGTGTTTTTACTTCCTTGTGATAAAAAAAAGTAAAATGTGTACTACGTATTAAGATTGATCTATTATCAAATACAATATTATATTAATTATTTCTGTGTCTATGTGTTACCATATTATTCCCTAGTGTTAATCCCTTTTACCCCCCACTCCCGTCAGCTCCACCCCCTCCCGCCTATCCCAAGACCCCTCTCTAGTCCTTTTAACAAGGCCTATATGTTTCTAAATATGCCTTCAGCCAGTCAGGTAATTTTACTTCCGTGAACCGGAGAGACCCCAAAAATTCTGGGAGGTCCCCCAAGTCGCTAAATGTTGCTGTTAGATCTTCATGTTGAGCTTGAAGTTGGAATGGAAATTTCCATCTATATTGAATATTATTTTTTATAAGTTGCTCCAGGAGGGCTTTCAGTGCTCTTCTCAGTTCCAGTGTATGTTTTGATAGGTCTTGAAAGAGTATGATTTGTGTTCCTTCATATTGCATATTTTTATTTTGTCTAGCCGCCGGCATAATTTTGTCCTTTATTTGAGAATAGTGTATCCTGCATATGACATCTCTAGGTTTAGTAGGATCCAATTTTCTTGGTCCACTGATTCTGTGTGCTCGGTCAATTATTATTTCCTCCGCAGGAGAGCTTTGAATTAACCCCTTAAAGATATCTTGCAGTGTAGGTACCAAATGCTTTAAGCTCACAGCTTCTGGCAGACCTCTAATTCTTATGTTGTTTCTTCTATTTCTATTCTTCTGATCGTCTATTGCATTTATAGATCGTTTTAACTATTGTTCCTTTTCTTGTATTTTTTCTTTAGTTTGTGTTAATTTTCGTTCTATAATTGTCACTCTCTTATCTACCATATTTATTTTTTCTTGATTATTCTGCGCAGATGTTTTAAGTTCCTTTAGTTCTGCCTTATATGAGGTTTCTAATCTATGTACATAGTGATTCATGTCTGCCCTAGTAGGTAAAGAACATATATATAATTTCATATCCCATTTTTCCTTTTCAATTTACTCTATTCCTACTAAAGGACTTTCTGTATCAATTGGTGAGCTGTTTCTAATGTGTCCATTCTCCTCTTCCTCTGATGTTCCTAAAGTTGTAGATGACTCAATTATATTCAGCAACCCCTGTGATGTCTGTAGTGTTTGTGATGTTTGTGATGATTGTAATTGTTGAAAATAGTCTTTGATATCTGTTGTTTGTGTTTATTGTGTTCCTATAGTATTTGTATTTTCTGTTTTATTTTTCTTCTTCTTCTGTGATTGTGGAGTCTTATTCTTTTTGGGTGCCATGATAAAAAAAAAAGTGTTTTACAAAAACGGCCCTCTTCTTATTCTCCTACCCTTAGTTTCTAATTTCTAACTTTCGTTCTGTTAACAGTCCTTTCAAGATCCTATAGATAAAAAAAAACCCTCTAAAAGGGAAAAATAAATGTAAACTAACAAAGTGCAGAGTGATAAAGTGCAAAAAGTTCAGTTATAAGAAGTGACACAAAAAGAATAATAATAAAAAAATGTCTCTTTCTTGTGTAGGATTTATATCAGGTTTCAAGCAGCTTTTATACAGATTTAAGGAACTTCAAGCCTTATTGCAAGAAAAAATAATACAGCTCATTGTAGAAATGTAGCAATGCAGTCTTATTAATTACCTTACGCCGCACCACTGTGACTTACAGCATGTGGTTACTAACCCAGAGACCATCCACCTCTTTATTCTCTTGTGGTTTGTGTGGCTCTTGTAGGCTCTTGTGGCTCTTGTAACTCAGGTCATAAAACTTCAAAGCTACTAATTTCAGTCTCTGTTGAGGATGTCTATAGAGCCCCTTGCTCTGCAGTTCCCCTTTTAGTTTATGTAGAACGGGCTTTGTGGGCTTTATGGGGTTCTTATATTGTAGCTTTCCAACCCCTCGAGCCTCCGAGCCTCTATACCGCAGTCTTGTGTACTCTCCGGTTTCCGGACTGTCTCCGAACTCCTTCGGTTCCTGGCTCCGCCTCCGCCTCTCTCCAGGCACCCGAGCCCGGCTTACCAAGGATTTCTGATTACTGCTGGCTGTGCATGATTCGTTTGTCTCCCTTGTCTCCGCCGGAGCCATAGACTCCACGAGCGCCTCACATTCCCCCGCAGCACTCGGAGTCAGTATCTCTCACGAGCGAGCGGATAGACAGGCTCGTCGACTATTGGTCCGCCCGCTCTCTGCCCGATCTCTCCGGCACGTCTCATCCTCTCTGTGTCAATGTCCCCCACACTCCATCACCAATACCCGGGTCTCCCTCCGTCCAAACCGACTTCAAGCCCAGGCATCCACCCCGCTCTTGGCCAGGAACCAGAGACCAGGAACGAGGACGTTCTTCCCAGGTACCAAGCGAGACAGCTGGAACAAGTATTTTTACACTCCAAAATTAGAGTTGATCGGTTTTGTTTTTCTTTCTTGTATCTGTCTTTTTATATCCAGGTTACCGATCCAATTTCATCCGTTAGTGCCTAATAACCACAGCCGTAAATGTTAAGGTGCTGTATCCAATAAGCCGACACTCCTCAGCTTATCCGCCCATTCTCTCCTCTGTGTTTGCTTACAGGCAAGCTGTCGATTAGTGTATTCTGACAGCAGAGAGTCCTGCGGTCATAATATAATGTCCTGAATATAATGCCAGAATTTTTTTTAATTGTTTTGTATATTGCCTGCCAATGTGCTTTTTTTTGCCTTTTTTTGCTAGTTTTAAAATGATCAGAAAGGTTGTAATTTTAGTTTTTTTTGCTTAAAAGTAAATAAATTTTTTCCTAAATGATACACTCTGATATTATATCTAAAGCATCCACAGTTTGATCATATACAGTAAGGCTGCATTCACACTACAGTGTTTTGAATCGCTGGGAAAATTTGCCACGGATTTGCCGACGATCTGACAGCGCCAATGTGTGAATGACAAATCGCGGGACTCGCATTTTAAGATGTCATTCATTTGGATGACACCTCAAATCGTGGTGCAGGTCTGCCGCAATTGGCGCGTGATAAATCGTACGGCAACCCGCATCGCGGGAAGTATGTCACCCAAAAGTAGCTCCTGAACTTTTTTCAGGCGACATGCTTCCCGCAATTGCAGCACAATTTATCGCATGACAATCGCACCGCGATTTGAGGTGTCATTCAAATGAATGGCATCTCAAATGCAAGTCCCGCAATTTGTCATTCACACATTGGCGCTGTCGAATCGCAGGCAGTTTCGCTGAAAATCTGCCCGCGATTCAAAACGCTGATAAAGTTTTGTGTAAGGACGCTCTGAGTAACAAGACTAAGGAGAATATTGTCTTGATTGGAGGTGAAGGGATTCGGATAATGAGGAGTCTTCAGTGCACTTAGGGCAGCACTCAAAAGAGACAGCAAACTCTAGAAACAAAATAAACAGAAAAGAGGCGCCTCTAAGTGCAATATTAACAAAATCTTTAAGGTTTAAGAACACTTAAGCCCCGTACACACGATCGGTTTGACTGATGAAAACCGTCCGATGGATGGTTTTCATCAGACCAACCGATCGTGTATGGTACCCATCGGTCTTTTTTCCATCGGTTGGAAAAAATAGAACTTGTTTTAAAATTTTCCGATGGATAAAAAAACGATGGTAATTTCCGATCGTCTATGGGCAAGTCCATCGGTTAAAAAACCCACGCATGCTCAGACTGAATTAGGAGACGGGAGCGCTCGTTCTGGTAAAACTAGCATTCATAATGGAGAGAGCACATTCGTCATTCTGCAAGTTATTGCTTTGTTTAATGCAGCGCATGTTTTGTTGCTTTAGAACGGTGTTTAAAATGTCATTTTGGCAGCAGATCTTTCTCATGAGTTCTGACAAACGTATATCTTTCTTCTTTCTTGTGATCTTAGGAATAATTAGTTTAATTCTTCAAGGCCGAGCTCACAAATTCCACCTTTTTTTTTTTTTTTTTGTCCATAAATTTGTTGTGCATAATAAGGTGTGTCAATTTCTCAGAACAACTATTTTTTTTTTCGTTTCCTCATGGAGGTTGGTGTCCCTTGTTATTAATCACACATTGTATTTATGAAATGTTATTGCTACTTCAAAAAAAAAACACATCAGGCATGTATGTTGGCTGAAATCAAATTTCCCTTTATTTCGGAAAAAAAGCAAACAAAAAACGAAGGGCAAATATTCAGAAATTAGCAGAGAATATCAAGTCCTTAGATCCCAAATGCAGACCTGACTATGATGAATAATAAAATCAACAACAGCATGAAATCAGGAGCAGCAGCCAAAGACATAAAAAATCCCAAGCTGTGGTACTCCATCAACCTGCAACTTCTGGAAGAGCAGCTCGAGGCCAGAGAATCACCTCCTGCTCTTCCCTGTAGCCTTCCTTCCACGCTTCCCTGAAGCGTTCTCTCCACGGCCCCGTCCTCGCACCCTTGCAGGCCGGGCCACTGTGGGTGGTGATGTGGCAGGAGGAGGAGGAGAAGGAGGAGAGGGATTGGCCTGATGTGACAGATGGGTGGCCTCAGTCAGCAGCCCCCTCTCCCCCATGTGTATGGCCATATATATGAGGTGCTCACAAAGGGCCCGTTGTCCCGCCTCCATTTGGAGCAACTTATCCGCCAGATAGCTGCTAAACCCCTCCGTAGGATTGAGGGGGGCCCTCATGATGGCAGCAGCCTCCTGAGCCATCTTTAGTGACTCCTCCTCCACTTGTGTCATCCGCCGTTGTTTTGGCGGTCTGACGTGGAGGGGAGCCACTTGGGAGACGGTGCTGCCACTAGGCCTGGGGACCTGCTGAGTCCCACTTGGCCCTGCCTCCTCCTGCCTGCCACACTCCTGACCCTCTTCCTCCTGGCTTGCCTCATCCTGTTTATAAAAGAAAAAGAAAAATTGTATTATTTGGGGAATATATCACCCACAATTTGGATATCATTACTGGTGCATATTTTTTTTTTTGGGGGGGGGGGTGATATAATTTATGGGTAATCCAAACAGTTCAACACAATATTACTTAGTGGACAATAATTATCATCAAAAATACTATACCTGGCTGAAGATGCGAAGATCTGGCTCTTCAAGTTCAGGAGGCTCCTCCTCCGCCTCTGCAGGGGTGGAGGGAAGGGTGGAAGGAACGCTGGAGGGATGGGTGGAATGAAGGGTTGAGGGAAGGCTGGAAATAGATTCCCTGGCCTCGATCTGGTCATCCAGAAATTGAAGATGTCTGTAGTACCACAGCTTGGGCTTTACTACATCATCGGCTGCTGCTCCTGATCTCTTTGACTGGCGCACTTCCTTGTATTTTTTTTTATAGGAATTACGCAGGTTGTTGATTTTATTATTGATCATAGTGTAGTCTGCATCTGGGATCCATGGCTTCATATCCTCTGCTAATTTGCAAATAGTTGCCCGACGTACATCACTCTTGTGGTACGCAGGGTGTTTCAGTTCCCACAGGTTGCGCTGTTCCTTATATTTTTAAACAAAAGTCAGCATCACCTCCGGCTCACGTAGTTTATGCATCTTTTTGGATCAGCAAGTAAAAAAACAAGGATAAAAAAAAAAAATTGGATTCTCCTCAACTTATCACAATATTGCCCTTTACAATCATGAACCATTATAGGCCACTGCAGGCCCGAGTTCCCTTCTTACCTTAGTTCAGTTCATTGGTTCACTTCCGGTCGTCCTTACTCCGCGCATCCCTAATAACTTCTTTCCCCTTTTTATACCCTGCGCATGCGTGTAACTCCGCCCTCGTCGCCCGCCCATGACGGACTTTTTCTGCATTTCCCCGCCCCTTAACGATCGTCGCACATTGTGAGACGGCGCCATGTCGCAGACACAGGTGGCTTCTTTAGTAGAAATTACCGACGAGGAAAGCCCGGAGGCGGAAACGTCCCGATCCTGTAAAAAAAGATACAAGGCGACTGATATGTCTTTTTCTGAGATGGTGGAGATGGTGGACAATCTGCGGAGGAAGGATTACGACAGCAAGCATGGCCCATGCGACACCCCTAATCTCCGGAAGTCACAAATTATGGACAAAGTGGCGAAGACTCTCTATAAAAAATATGGGGTCAGGAGATCCAAGGAACAACTCCGTAAAAAAGGTGGTCAGACCTCAAGCTGAGGGAGCCGGAGCAGTATAGGAAGCTTCTAAAAAGCCTAGAAAAAAGTAAGTTTTTTTTACTGTGTTCTTTCACATTGTAATATGTATTCTTCCATGTTTTGCAACATGTGCTTGGCTTGACTGGTTTCACATTTTAAAATGTCAACTTTTATGTTAAGCGGAGAGTCCACTTATTTGGTAAATGTGTTGTTAAAAAAAAAATGCTGCTCTTCCCCCAAACATGTTTGGCACATATCCACGTAAACTACATGTGGGCATTATCTACACATTGTTGGCTAGATGATGTGTTGTAAGGAAAATTAGAATGTGAATGAAAGGATAAACTGAGATGACACTCCAGCAGTTGTGTACTTTTTTTTGTTCTTGATCAAGATACTATACTCTGGGCCACATGACCAAATTTCTTAACTGTGTCACACACAGGTGGTCCAGTGGATACCTTGGTGGTTATCCAAGTGTATTTGTGAGTGTCCTCCAAAATAACATGTTGCTTTGTTGAGTTTGCAAGATCTCATATGTTCATCTTGAAACTCAGGGCCAAATGTCAATTGTACCCCACTTCAAAACAATGAGAATCCATTTTCAGGCCTAAAAAGTCTGTGTGCTAAAGGATACATTATTTTTTAAATTCCCATAGGGGAGAGGAGACTGGGAGGACACCATGCTCAGGAGACGAGGAACCAAACACCACAGAAAATCCCGGAAGATCACAAAGCAGACCAAGATCAGCAGGTTCAGGAAGCGGAGGGGGAGAACGCGGAGGTGGAGGAAGGGGAGGTGGAGGAAGGGGAGGTGGAGCTTATCAGCACAACAGGTCAGTGTCTGTCACCACAACTTCAAGGTAAATACAGATGTAGGCCTGCATAGTTCAACTAATTTTTTTTTGTTTTTAGGGACTGAACGTGGGAGTGTGTCAGGAAGTCCAAATCCTCCATTCTCGAGTGCCAGCGCCAAAATAATCATTCAGGAAATCATGGAATGCAGTAGCGAAATGGACATTATGAGAAAGAGAATGATTGTGATTGAGCAAAAATATAAAAACATGATAGATATTTTGGGGAGAATAGTGTGAACCCCCCCCCTGTTTTTGTGTTTTGTTATGCGTCCGAAATTTCCTATGGGATTTCCACCAGCCTAAAAGTGATGATGCACACACTGACTCAACATGTGCTATCTGCCGTCACAGGATATCTATGTCCCTGTTTTGGGGGTGCAACCTCTTCCTCCCTCCTCAAGTAGGTGAGAGGAAGGGTTTTCACCCCTAAGGCACGTCCATTGATCCCCCATGATGGCAGATAGCACATGTTTACCTTAGCCATGGGATCATGTTGAAGATACCCATTTGAGCCCCAAAAAGAAAGTGTGGTTCTTCACATTTGGGATGGATCAGGGGTAACATCACCCCATCTCATGTTTGTATTTTTCACTGTTATTTTGTTACTTTTTCAGAAAAAAAATATTGGCTTTTGACCCATGCATGTTTCTGCAAAAAAAGCCGCACAAACAAAAAAAAGGCTAGAATTTCGCAAACCAACCAAAAATGTTGTGCAATCAATAAAAACATTTGGGAAGTCTAAAAAAGGTGTGCTTTGTTCTTTCTATGCTCAATAGCAGTTCTGAAGATGCAAAAACAGTGTTTTTACCTCTGAGATTTGAGGGTATTTACTAAGGACAAATACACTTGGCACTACTAGAACCTGGGAGACACATAAACCACAAATACAAGAATGACAACACAAGTTTGTAGTAAATCAATATTGTTTTTAATTTGAAAAAGGTAATAATAAAAGGTCAGATGTGGTCTGGCATTGCGATGGCCCCCCTAACCGTGAAGTACTCTACGTATTTCTGACGTACTTCACGGGCACTTTGGGGGGCCAAGCCAGTACGGGCAGTGCTGAGGCCGGTCAGATTTGTCAGTTCAGATGGACCGGCCTCAGGCCCATCTGATGACACATAATTAGCAGAAAATTTTCGCAAAAAGTTGTGCAATAAGCAGCAGCAGTAGACAATGTTGTTCAGTTTATATTCCGCCAAATTGATAGCTGTCTGAAACAGGCGGAACCGGCTGGCCATTATCCCGAAGGCATTCTCCACAACTCTCCGGGCTCTGGCCAGCCGGTAATTAAAAACCCTCCTCTCCGGGGTGAGGGTGCGTTGGGGAAACGGCCGCATTAGGTGTGGTCCTAGTCCAAAAGCTTCATCCGCGATGAAAACGAACAGTAGCCCTTCCACGTTCTCTGCATCTGGAGGCAGTGCAAGACCCCCAGCCTGCAGACGGTGAGCGAACTCCATCTCAGCGAATGCTCTGCCATCGGACATCCGGCCGTTCTTCCCCACGTCCACATACAGGAACTCGTACCGTGCCGACACCACCGCCATTAACACAATACTATTGAAACCTTTATAGTTAAAATAGTATGACCCCGAACGGGGTGGCGGCACTATGTGGACATGCTTCCCATCAATTGCCCCTCCGCAGTTGGGGAAATCCCACCGCTGGGCAAATTGGGAGGCCACAGTCAGCTATTCCTGTGGTGTGCTAGGGAACTGTGGAGTCAAACAAAAAGAAGACATTAGTACAGTTTATGTTTACAGTGCAAGCAGATTACACGCAAAAACATTGTTGACCAACATCATTCTAACATTATTATTTAAGGGAGTTTTTCCTACCAATAAACAAAGGCCCACTTAGCAGATGCCTCACCCCCGCTGAGTGGACATTCTAAAATAATCTAAGGGGGGGGGGCTAAGGTGATTGTGGGGGATCCAAAAAAAGGCTCTACCACTCTGCTGAGCTTGATTGAGAACTAAAAATATTTTTACATCTTTAGGGGGGGGGGAGGGTTGTCAAACTACGAGGGCACTGACCCCAAAAATATGAAAAGGAAAATAGAAGGCTAGCTGGGTTTGCGCCCAGGATAGCATGCTGGAGAGGTTAGTGAAGGGAAATAGGCATGTAGGGCCCAAAAAGGCCTTTACAGGTAAAAACATGCATGCGGAAAATGGGGACATTACCAGGATATTTGTGTTAGGAGGAAAAAAAAAAGAGAAGATTCTAAAACAATAAAAACATATAATGTGAGGTTAAAGGAGCAAAATTACTTTCATATAGTCCGTCTGCAGGACCTGAATAATGGCCAAACACGTCTCAGGGATAATGATCCCGAGAGCCTGGGGGGAGATGCCTGTTGAGAACTTGAGGTCCTGCAAGCTTCTCCCAGTCGCCAGGTATCTCAACGTGGCAATAAGCCTCTGCTCGGCAGTGATGGCCTGGCGCATCACAGTGTCCTGCCTCGTGATATAGGGGGACAGCAAATCCAACAGACGGTGAAATACGGGGTCCGTCATCCTGAGATAATTCCTGAAATCATCAGGATTATTCTCATGGATTTCCCGCAGCAGAGGCATATGAGAGAATTGGTCCCGCTGGAGCAACCAATTCTTAGTCCATGAACTCCTCCTCACCCTGTTCACAGACTGAACTCGGGTTACAGTGTTAACTGCAACACCAAGTCCAAAGCCAGCACGAGCTCGAGAACGAGAACGCACTTCAAACATAGTTTTAAACCGGTCGGCTGGTCAAAACGCACTCAAACAGAACGCACCGTGAAACAGCAAATCCTGAGAAGAACGACCTGAAAAACAGTAAACGAATGGCCAAGAAGGCACTGCAAGGCAGTAACGACCTGACTGCACGCACTGAATCACAAATACAAACCCACAAGCACAAACTGAACACCAGGAAACGATCTGCAAAGCACGGAGACTGAAAAGTGCGAATCGGCTCTCACCAAACTTTTACTAACACGCGGTAACACGAAATCAGCAAAAGCAGCCCAAGGGGTGGCGCCATTAGATTTGTTCGGCCCTTTTATAGCGTGTCGTACATTTTGTACGTGCCGTCGTTTTCTTGCCGTCGGTTTTTTAACTGATGGTGTGCGGCCAAGACTGATGAAAAACAGTTTCATCGGATTTCCGATGGAAAAATCCATCTGACGAAAAACCATAGGTTATCCGATCGTGTGTACGGGGCTTTACAGAATGGATGATGAGAGGAATGCATTATATGTATAATGAGGGTGATCTGGCATCATGTGGTCCCAGTGTATATCAAGAATTCCCAGAGAAGTCACTATGCAGCAGAAGAACATCCCAGCAGGGCCAGCAGGAAGACGCCACAGATCTGGAGGCACCAATGGAGTGGCCGCGCTGTCAGAATCAGCGTTGGATGTGAATACCGGAAATAACGTCAGCGGAGGGGAACCTACAACCAGCGTGGACCACAAACAGGAAGTGAGGTCATGAAAGAGGGACGCTTTTCGGAACTTCTGATTGGTTCCTTCTTCAAGCCTATAGCTAGAGATTAGGATGACACAGCTATTTATACTCTATGGGCGGGCTGTGGGCAGGACCATGGGCGGGGAAGGGAGGGGGAAAAGGGAAACAACGTTAGCCCGGTAATAATAATGTGCTGTGCAAACATAAAGACACAGAAAGTGATAAAAATTGATGTATAAAAGGCTGTAGTGTAAATGCAGCCTAAATGCTAACATAATAAGAAGAGAAAAGCAAACACTTTTATTCACAGATCAGTAACATTCTTTTTTGTACAATAAGACATAATTGAAACGTCATTGCTAATAATTTACAGATATTTTTCATAAGAATTTAGCAAGGGTTATTATTCTTGTTTGTCATTGATCCACGAGACCTTCCCATCTCACACACAGAACACAGGGCTGTATACTGTATGTAGCTACATACAATTTATACAGCGTGCCTAGTGGGTGCACATTAGTATAGGAAATAGTTTGTTAGGGCCAGCTTTTAGGCTCCATTCACACCTGAGCATATCGATTTACTGGCTTTTTTCAGACTTTTTTTTTAAGCTTTTTTGCAGCTTTTTACAAGTTTTTTAAAGCATTTTAGAAGTGTATTACAAGCATTTTACTGTTTCAGGTGTTTATCCAACAGAACGCACTAGGGGGAGGAGAGGGAAAGGAAATTAGGGGTGGAGAGCTGTTATTTGAGCGTTTTACAAGCGTTTTTCTGCTCAAGTCAGGCATTTCTATTGAAATCTATGGGGCCAAAACTGCTTGTAATCTGCCAAAAAAAAGTTCATGTACTTTTTTGAGCTTCAGATGTTTTTATCCAGGCAACAGAACGCTCATACGTTAACAGGGGCCATTGAAATAAATGGAATTTTGCTTGTTGGGCGTTTTGAAGCTTCAGAGCTGAGCGTTTTACAAGCTGAAAATCGCTCAGGGGTAAAAGGGGCCTTAGAGTTAAAGTAAGGCTGGACATAAGCTTTAATAAATGTGTCTGGTGTTAAAAAAGAATGCTGGATTCATGTACTGTATAGTCCAAGTTACAAACCATCAAAAAGTAAAACCAGTTATAGAAAATTTATAAAAACAGAGCGCACTGGCCTAGTGCATTATCCAACATAGAAGTATTGAATACAACTAAAATAAAATATAACTACTCACAAGTGTAAGTAGTAAACTCGCTCATCAAGTCACTGCGAGTGGCTACAATCTCCCAACTTTGCCAAAGCCTATAGCTCAAGGAGGATCTCACCAGGGTCCCTGCCGGCTGACACATTTAGAATGTTATCCTTCTTCATCAGAGCCAAACAACAACTGATCATACAGCCTAAACATACTTGCAATCTAATTGCTGACCCTCCCACAACATGAGAGCCAAAGGTACCTCCCATATTAAAAGAAAGGGGGGGCTTCCTTTTGTATAGAGCAATGTTCTTAAATGAAGCACTTATTGATTGCATATACTTTAGAAATCTGCATTAGAAAATGTTGTGGTGAAGATTTTGGTTTAATTTGGGTGTTTTTTTTAGCAGATTGGAGGCATTTAACTTTAGACCAATTTAGTATTTTAATTTTTTTATTTGTTTACATAATAGTATTGTTCTATATAGTTCAGTCAGCTCCAATGACACGGTACAAGGCTAGAAATATGTCCATGAGTGCTTATAATGCAGATATTAAAACATTATAAAGTGTTTTTAATGACAAGTTCAGACAATGTTACATCAAAATTTGACCAAAATAACCAAAAACAATGATAAAAACAATAGAAGATAGAGCTTACAATAGATAATGAGTAGAAATAGAGAAGTGGCATTGTACGCAAAGGCACAATAATGGAGAAGAAAAATTGTTGGATCAGTACTGAAGAGCGTATTAGTCAGATTATATGCTAGTCTGAAATAAAATGGCGAGGTTTAATATATTCACTAATTAAAAATGAAAATTATACTGGGAAATGAAAGGTCACAAAAATGTTACCCTTTCACTGCCAGAGCTGTATTTTGCACATATGTTTTGAAAATCATTTGCACGTTTACATTCGTACATGCGTGTATGTAGGGGTGGCAGCCTCAAAACATTTTTGGGTGTAACTTCGATTTTTTACAATTTCTTTTTTTTTTCTATTTAAAGCAAAGATTTTAAAAGTCAGCAGCTACAAATACTGCAAATAAATAAAATAAAATATGGACAATTAACTGTCCAGGGCGCCCGCGATGTCCTCACCCAAAGCTGATCTGTCCCTCGGCTCTCGGGTGGAGGCGCCGCAATCTTTGGTAAGGGAATCAGGAAGTGAAGCCTTGCGGCTTTACAGCCTGGTTCCCTACTGCGCATGCGCAAGTCGCGCTGCACGATCCCACTGGCCCCTGCTGTCTTTTGGGACCTGTGTGTCTCCCAGAAGACAGCGGGGGGATGGAGGAGGGGCCGGATATGGCATAGATAACCGTGGAGCTTGCGGCGATCTATGCCCGGAAGTAGGAGCAAATACTTGGATTAGACAGGTATCTGCTCTCCCCTCCCCTCCTGAAAGGTGCAAAATGTGACACTGGAGGGGGGGAGGATTCCGAAAAGCGGAAGTTCCATTTTTGGGTGGAACTCCGCTTTAACTTTTTTTAATCATATTTTTGGTGACAAGTTCTCTTTAATTAAACATCTGGAGTCTAATAGACAATAAGTACGATTGGAAAGTACAATGAAAACTTCTATACCTTGGTAGATGAGGGGTTCACTAATGAGGCCATCAATAGAGAGACCTGGGAATTTATGCACACCAAATATCCTAGAATTCCCACCTTTTACAGCTTGCCCAACGTACACAAAGATATTAAAGCCCCACCGGGCAGACCAATAATTTCAGGAATTGGAAGTATCATGGAAAACCTAAGTAAGTTTGTAGATGCTCAACTTAGACCTTATGTACTCAATATTCCATTGTATATTAAAGACACAATACATATGTTGAAAAACTTTGAGGGCATCCAACTCACTCCAGATACCCTGTTAGTAGCTGTTGATGTGGAGGCGCTCTACAGCTTGATTCCCCATCACCTGGGGGTCGCATCTGTAAAGCATATACTCTCACAGTCACACAAAGATGACTGGAAAAGTTGGCAGTTCATCACTGCCTCTTTGGAATTCATCCTGTCACATAATTGCTTCTCCTTCAATGGTTCCCACTTCCTCCAGATGCAGGGAGTAGCGATGGGGACATGTTGTGCCCCCTCTTACGCAAACCTGTAAGGAGGGTTGGGCTCCCTCCAGTCATCTGCCCTTCATCTATCCATCAGCATACATGTGCTTCCACTGGGGAGACTTACTTTAAATTTTAGAGTTAGGACTGCAGTACACAGGGAGCCTTGATGGGGCCTGCAGCTTACGCATGTATTTGCAAATGCGTGCAACTAAACCCCTGTTTTTAACGCACTGTTAGACAGGTGAATTTGGTTGGTTGCTGATTGGTTGGTAAGTCGAGCTTGGTTATTCTGTGTTTTTGTTGACATGTGTCCGCCCTTCCAGTGCTCCTTGCTGTGAAGACCAGTCATAGGTACGGGCAGTGACAGTGGTTTTTTGTATTGTTGTCATTGTGGTCAGGCAACGTACTAGCACATGTGCTTCCATGTGCTGAGTGTTTAGTGTGCTCCTGCTCCTTTAAGGAGGGTTGGGCTCCCTCCAGTCATCTGCCCTTCATCTATCCATCAGCATACATGTGCTTCCACTGAGGAGACTTACTTTAAATTTTAGAGTTAGGACTGCAGTACACAGGGAGCCGTGACGGGGCCTGCAGCTTACGCATGTATTTGCAAATGCGTGCAAATAAACCCCTGTTTTTAACGCACTGTTAGACAGGTGAATCCGGTTGGTTGCTGATTGGGTGGTAAGTTGAGCTTGGTTATTCTGTGTTTTTGTTGACATGTGTCCGCCCTTCCAGTGCTCCTTGCTGTGAAGACCAGTCATAGGTAGGGGCAGTGACAGTTGTTTTTTGAATTGTTGTCATTGTGGTCAGGCAACGCACTAGCACCTTTGCTTCCATGTGCTGGGTGTTTAGTGTGCTCCTGCTCCTTTAAGGAGGGTTGGGCTCCCTCCAGTCATCTGCCCTTCATCTATCCATCAGCTTCCACTGAGGAGACTTACTTTAAATTTTAGAGTTAGGACTGCAGTACACAGGGAACCGCGACGGTGCCTGCAGCTTACGCATGTATTTTGCAAATGCGTGCAGCTAAACCCATGTTTTTAACGCACTGTTAGACAGTTGAATTCGGTTAGTTGCTGATTGGTTGGTAAATTGAGCTTGGTTATTCTGTGTTTTTGTTGACATGCGTCCGCCCTTCCAGTGCTCCTTGCTGTGAAGACCAGTCATAGGTAGGGGCAGTGACAGTTGTTTTTTGTATTGTTGTCATTGTGGTCAGGCAACGTACTAGCGCATGTGCTTCCATGTGCTGAGTGTTTAGTGTGCTCCTGCTCCTTTAAGGAGGGTTGGGCACCCGCCAGTCATCTGCCCTTCATCTATCCATCAGCATACATGTCCTTCCACTGAGGAGACTTAAAATTTTAGAGTTAGGACTGCAGTACACAGGGAGCCGTGATGGGGCCTGCAGCTTACGCATGTATTTGCAAATGCGAGCAACTAAACCCCTGTTTTTAACGCACTGTTAGACAGGTGAATTTGGTTGGTTGCTGATTGGTTGGTAAGTTGAGCTTGGTTATTCTGTGTTTTTGTTGACATGCGTCCGCCCTTCCAGTGCCCCTTGCTGTGAAGACCAGTCATAGGTACGGGCAGTGACAGTTGTTTTTTGTATTGTTGTCATTGTGGTCAGGCAATGTACTAGCACCTTTGCTTCCATGTGCTGAGTGTTTAGTGTGCTCCTGCTCCTTTAAGGATGGTTGGGCTCCCTCCAGTCATCTTCCCTTCATCTATCCATCAGCATACATGTTCTTCCACTGAGGAGACTTAAAATATTAGAGTTAGGACTGCAGTACACAGGGAGCCGTGACGGGGCCTGCAGCTTACGCATGTATTTGCAAATGCGAGCAACTAAACCCCTGTTTTTAACGCACTGTTAGACAGGTGAATTTGGTTGGTTGCTGATTGGTTGGTAAGTTGAGCTTGGTTATTCTGGGTTTTTGTTGACATGCATCCGCCCTTCCAGTGCTCCTTGCTGTGAAGACCAGTCATAGGTAGGGGCAGTGACATTCACACAGGTGCCTTAAGAGAGCGTTTAAACGTGCAAGTGACCAACCAAGAAGTAGCCTTCTCTTCCCTGAAGCCCAAACGCTTGAAAACATTTAACCACAGACCAGCCAAATTATTACGAGATACAACAGCCAGCATAAAATAATTAAGAGAACCTTCGAAAAATATTGGCACTTACTTACCATCGATCCTATTTTAAATCCACATGTGCCACCGCATCCTGTGGTGACATATCGTAGGACTAAATCGTTCAAGGACCAACTCATCCAGAGTGAATTCGTTGGGACCTTTAGATCAGACCCATGCAAGAACTTGGGCACGTTCACCTGTGGTGGATGCACCACGTGTCGCTATATGAATACTGTAAAAAATGTCTTATTGCCCAATGGCGTGGTTTTTTTTTCCCACAAATTTTATTATTGAAAGTTTTTCATAGATAATACAAATAGTACCATAAAACATAAAACCAGGATACATATACATGTTTCCAACTAGAAGGAGGCATAGACTCAAAGTTCGTGAGAGTAGAAACCAAAAGATGTCGCCTCTACGGGTTGCTAATATAACGGCCACATCGAGAAACTTATAGTAGTAAGGCGTAGTCTTTTAAAGAAGGTATACTGCAGTGTATTACAAGTCTGCCTGATTCACGTTGGAATGCAATTCATATAAAAGTATTCAATATGGCTTCTGTAAATATTATAAAACAAACAAGGATTCTTCAAAACCTTTCCGTAAAGTAAAAATAAAAAAGAGAAAAAGAGAGAAAAAAGAGGAGGGAAGAGAAAGAAGAGAAGGGAAAAAGGGGAAAGGACAGAGTGGAGAGGAGAGGGAAAAGGGGGGGTAATGAGGGGGGCACTGTAAGGGGAATACAGGAGGATGGGGTGGGATCACCACCAGCTACCAATGGCATGGGTTTTAAATCACGACACTACGCCAACTGTAAAACCCCAGGGGTAATATACGGTACTTGTTGGTCTGCCAGTGTACATGTTTTTACATTGGCAAGACCAAACTAGAGTTTTGCAAACGAGCAAGGCGACATATTACCAGTATGCAGAAAGCACACCCCCTTTTACCTATGGGAAGACACGTGATCGATTACCATGGTGGGACATGCCCCGACTTCAATTTCCTAATTTTGGATCTAATACACCGCAACGTTAGAGGAGGTGATTGGAATAAACTTGATGGATAATGGAGTTAAATGCCACCCTCTTCCCAGGCTTGAACACCCAAATTAGCTTTAGACCATTTTTGGAAGGATTCGAGTCGGGGGTATGCGAAAAAGATCTTTAGGGAGTTTTTTAACCCTACCCAAGTGCCAGTAGCTCTTTAAAGGTTTTTCGCTTTTCTGTTTTTCTTTGTTCGTTTTTCTTTGCTATTCTTCATTGGTTTATTATACCTCATGCTAATGTTGAACAAATAAGCGTGCACATGGCTCTCCTAGCACGAGAGGGCTTCATGTGCATGAAATATGATTATCATCTCTGTGCTGTACTGTCTTGTTATGTATACTGTTACCTCATATCTCTCAACTCTAGGCCTCATGTGTAGACCTTATAATCCCTTGAGGCCGAGATTGGAATTGCGGCTGCTGACCCGATTTGCTGTACTGTGTTTCCCCCAGTGTGTGTTCTGTGTACGCATAACGGGGGACCTCTGATTTAGCCACTGTGTAGAAAGTGTTAGAACCATGCAATGGAAATTTCACTCACTGCAACATTGGACTAGGCTGTATGTACTGTATAATTGCATACTCTGGGATTAATACGACATGTCCTAATTTTCTTATTTTTTATAAAAACACTAATGTCATCTTTGATATGGCTGCAGAAACCCCTACTGAGCATGTTATGTACGATACGAGTGGTTACTGTATAGTCATAGCAGGACTACTTTACTTTGACATCTTCTGGTCTAATTCAGATCTGTGATGTCTGTGATGTCTGTCTGTACCACTTTCTCTATTGTTAAATAGTGGTTTTCTAATTAGGAGCCCTAAAGAAAGGAAAATAGTATACACACTCTGCTTTTTTTTTTTTCCTTTTCAGATTCCTTTCTTTTGTGCCCAACTATATATAAAAAAATTTAGTCCATCTATAGCTAAGTGGCCATTTTCTTTCCCCACGGCATCTGGAGTATTTTCTACTGCTGTACTACACTAGTCGGCATATTACTTGGAGACACATGCAGTGTTACTTCCGTTGAATCGGTAGGTGACTTTCCAGTCTCTGCCTCAACGATGCTCCCTCTCCCTGACCCTGCCTATGATGGGCAAACGTTATTTGTTTATTTTTATATTTTCATATTTGCCTGTTTCTATTATGTTTTATTTTATGCTTGTTCTAGGACGTGCTATGGTACTCTCAGCCTACCTGAAATACCCCTGAAGAAGGGATCTACAATAGTCCCGAAATGCGTCGGTTAGAATAACAACATCCAATATGCACTAAAGAATTCAACACTGTATATCGTTGTTTTTATAATATTCTATTATTGGTGATGTTTTTACACCTGATCAATTTTTTAATCTTTATCAATAAATATTAATAAGACAATTCTCTGTTTACATCCTTTGTTGCCTTAAAAGTCCCTACTCTTATCTTGGGGGATATTTGTTTTTTCTTTCATAAAAGACCCTGGGTGTCTCCCCTGTGCTCCAATAAATCTAATGCTGGCCAGGGAAAGTGAGAAAGGGACCCAGAAATGACATCAAACAGGTCACTTCCAGGTCAGCAAGAAGAAGGGGGCATGTCCCTTCAGCTCCCTCCCCTCTACCTGGTGGCATCTATATGTCGGTCCCGGGTCCACAGACAGGCAAGCAGAGCCCAGGATACAGTACATGGTAATCCGGCACCTGCAGATCAACGGACTGCTTCCATCTGATAGCTAGAAGTCAGCTTGTCAGATTTACACACACTCCTTTGGAGTGACAGCAAAAGTGTTCAAATTAATTGGTGACATTTTTGATATTGATGTTTGTGACAATTTTCATGTTTTTCAGTTTTTTTATTGCCAATAGGGGCTCTAGTACTTGGCAGTTGATGAACACTTTGGCCAAGAGTATGTAATGTACAGCACATCTTACAAAGGGCAGCATTCAGGAGTATAAATAGAGCAGCTTGGAGTGCCTTGAGGTTTCTTCAGCTGTGCCTTGGAAAAATGCCTTAATATTGCCCAAAAATCGTATACAAGCCAGCAGGTGGATCAAGCCTGTGTTCCGTCAGATTATGCAACCCGTCGGAAATTGTAACGGAAGTGATGTTTCGTCGCCGCCATCTTGCTACACCCCGCACTCCTCCACAGTAATGATACACCGAGAAGGGGGCAGGCGGACATCTTGTTACACCCACCGGAGTTTTGCATTTCACAGTTATTTTTAACACAAAACAGAGCTTATGTGCCTAAATACAGTATTTGAAAAACCGACGGACTATTTACATGTTGAATTTTAAAATAAGATGTGTTCTGTCACATTAGCAAACCTGTGAGGTCAGCAGGTTTGCCGCTGCTTTTAAAATTTAACATCTAAACAGTCTGTCGGATTTCCAAATACTGTATTTAAGCATATAAGCTCCGTTTTGTGTTAAAAATAACTGTGAAATGCAAAACACCGGTGGGTGTAACAAGATGTCCCCTTCTCGGTGTATCATTACTGTGGAGGAGTGCGGGGTGTAGCAAGATGGCGGCGACGGAATAACTTCCGTTACCAATTCTGACAGGTCACTATATCTGACGGAACAGCTGCCTTTTAAGCCCCATACACACGGTCAGACTTCCATCAGACTTTTCCGTGGTTTTTTGTCCGAACGGAGTTAGTTGGGAACCCCCCATAGCATACACACGCTCTGACTTTTCTGCAAACTTTCCCAAAACTTTTTGCAACATCACATGGTTTTTCTGCTCTTTTCTGCTCTTTACTGCCACCCTTTGGTCAACTTCTGCTATTGTTGGTTGATTTTAACATTAGTTGTTTTGTCCATCGGACAAAAGTCCGATGGTTTTCTGTACACACGGTCGGACTTTGCTCCATCGGACTTTTGTTGGTCAAAAGTTTGTCCGTTTGCAGACCCAACTTTTGTCCGATGAAAACAAAAAAAAAAAAAAAAGTTTGTCCGATGGAGCGTACACACGGCCAGATTGTTGGTCCAACTTGCTCAAAATGAAGTTTGTTGGCCAAAAGTCCGACCGTGTGTACAGGGCTTAAGTTGCACAAAGCCTCAGGTTTTCATTGCGCACCATTATGACTTGCTAGCTGCCGACTTCCTAACAACCAATGACATCATCAGTTGATAAGGAGAATAGTTTTGTCTGCAGAACATCCTTGTTTGATTCTCCCCTGCCCCTCTCCATCAGCGCTGGAGTCACATTAGATGCATTATGTAAACTTATTAGAATATCTTTTTACATTTTAGAATGGGGTGCCTCTGTGCTGTCCATATTTTACAGCGTGACTTCAGATTGTTCATAATTTTAAAGAGTGCCTTGGCTGAAGAACGGTTGAGACACACTGTGCTAGAGTATGCACTGTGCAGAGTGGTCATTTCCTTTGATACTCAGTGGTGAAGTAGTGTCCCAACACATTGTTGGTAAGTGGTATGTTACGCTAGAGGACAGTGGTATAGTGTACTCTTATGATGGCCAGTGCTGATGTGTCCTCCTACATTGGCAGTCTGTGGTGTAGTGCCCCCTTAAGTTGGTGGTCTGTGATCACCTTATTTTGTTATGTTGTTGATCAGTGGTAAATGCCTCCCTTAGGTTGGTGATCTGTGGTAAACTCATTAGTGTTAGTAGTTGTTTACCTGAGAGAGAAGTTTCTTGCCAATACTGAGGGCCTGGGTGATCACTCACTCTCATCACTGCCTACATTTCAACTCGATGTTGCTAAGCCAGAGGTATGTTTCCTAAGTGGCAGGTAACAACACCTATGTGTTTAGCTGCAGAGTGGTAATGCAGGCATTGGCATTAAGAAAAATCCACTGGTCATGTCCTGACCTAACAGGCTATATAGATGTACATGTTGCTCTTGATGAGAGATGCAAACATGCAGGTGGTTTTACAGTCTTCGCTCAGCCTCAGAGGATAAAGCCCCCACTGAGAAACCCCTGCTGTCCTGCAGAGGCTGCCTATAAAGAAAATGACTTAAAATAAATAATTTTCCACAGTAATAAATACATTTCACATTATTACCAGGCATCAGAAATATAAATATAACCTTGCCGGGAATGAATTTGATTAATAAATGTTCAGATACTTGCATAATACATATGATCATGGTGAGAATACATTAGAATACATTAAGCAAAGTGAAAACGTAAAATGTTTACAGTTGTAAAGCTGAATTTTGATTACTGAAGCATAGTGGAATTAAGCTTTGCAATTTAAGATTCGTTTTCCATTACATTACCTGCAAAATTAGACAATTTATCAAGTGAAGCTTAGTAGGAAACAGAAGCAATTATTTCATTATTCTGAGGAAAATACTGTATCTTTTTTTCCACAGAAGCAAGACTAATACTTTTAAAATGCATGCAAAAAAAATAGAACTTTCTTTAATATATTATAGCTATTTCTAAACTAATTAATTACATTAAATAGCATGAAAATAACTCCTTATTGCCAACAATAATGCACCTCTCTCCCATAAATTCATAAAAAATTTTTGCCACTACACAGTAGGGAATATGCATCTAATATAGTCATTTGGGAGACAGTGAAGTTTCTCGCTCCCGCTAGTAATACTAGGAGATTAAGCAGCAATGGTCACACTAGTAAATGTATTCTTTCCTTTCTAAAAACCCTGTTTGAAATCACTTAACAGCATTGTGCAAAGAGCAATGATCTGTAGTAAAATATGACTGCCAATAAGAATTTAAAGAAAACCAGTCACAATTCTGATTCTCACATAGCTAAATGAAACCTGGCCCCAGCATACATAGTTGTTGCTGTTCACTATTTCTCAGTTGTGTATATGGGTTTCATACATTAACACACGTGAATTAGGGCACACATTAATGCTCCATTGTAACATTACTAAAGGGCTCCTATCACACCAAAACAGTTGAAAAAATGGCTCTTGTTTAGAAATGCAGTTCACCACAATGCACGTCATGGTTGGCTGTAGTGCATTGTGAGTTGCGCTCTACTGTACAGTGCATTTGGGTGCCATTCACAGTGAATGCTACGGCACAAAAAGCAGGTGCATTGCCTTGTAGCAATGTGCATTTTGGTGCATGTTACCAGAATGAACAAGTGTGAATGTACCAGGCCCGGACTGGGACAAAAAATAGGGAGGGGCTGGAGAGCATAGGGGTGCTGAAGAGCACTGGGGGGCCGATGAGCACAGGGGGGCCTGAGAGCACTGGGAGGGGCTGGAGAGCATGGGGGGCTGGAGAGCACTAAGGGGACCGGAGAGTGCAGGGGACTGATGAGCACAGGGGGGCTTGAGAGCACTGAGGGGGCAGAGAGTACAGGGGGGCTGATAAGCACTGGGAGGGGCTGGAGAGTAAAAAAAGGGGGGGGGAAGAGAGGGCGCACCGACCTAGTGCATTACCAAAGGCTGGTTTATTAAAATTATATTTAAAAGATCATGAATACTCACAAACAAAGGCAAATAAAAGGCACATAACATTCCATCCAGGGATAGCCTCTTCCTGGAACCGAATGATCGAAAAGTCAAGATGATAAATATTTTACAGCTATGGCTCGAGAGTACAGGGGTGGAAGATAAGCACAGGGGGGCCTGAGAGCACTGGGAGAGGCTGGAGAGCACTGGGAGGGGCTGGAGAGCATTTGGGGGGCCCGGAGAGTACAGGGTTTAAAGAGCACAGGGGGGAGTTGGAGATCACTGGGGGGTCGGAGAGTACAGGGGGGCTGAGAGCACTGGGGGGGCTGGAGAGCACGGGGGCTGGAGAGCACTAGGGGGCCAGAGAGTGCAGGGGGCTGATGAGCACAGGGGGGCCTGAGAGCACTGGGAGGGCTGTAGAGTACAGGGGCTGGAGAGCACTGGGGGAGTTGGAGATCACTGGGGGGGCTGGAGTGCAGTGGTGGAGCCTGGGAGCCGGGGGGACACCTAAGGGCATGGTGGGAGCCTGAGAGCACTAGGGGGCAGTAGAAAGAAGCTGGATAGGAGGAGCAGCTGCATACACACAGTAGAAGAATCCATCTCTTTATTTTTCTCCTACAGCCTCTGAATGCCCACGGGAGGGAGAGAATGAGAATGAGAAGCAGGCATTCAGAGGCTGTAGGAGAAAAATAAAGAGATGGATTCTTCTTCTTTTGTTTGTTCTTTTGTTTGTTTAATCATATTTTATTACAAGTTTTTTAAATTGACATACAGATTCCACTCATAGCACATAGAAAACATAATCATATGTATATATACCTGTTTTAAGATTGGATTATTCCCAACACATCACCTAGAGTTTTACTCTCTATTGCATACCTACTATCAGATCGAAAAACAAAAATACAAAACAGAGAGATCCTGAATAATTAAAGATTTTTATCCATTCCTTCATAGTAATTCTTTAGTGCCATCAAGTGGTTCTGAATCGTATCAGCCCAAACACACATAACCAAAAACACAAAAAACAAAGCACAAAAAAAAGAACTACACACAGATATAGACCTAGACATACCTACACATTCCTGTGGGAGGCCCCCTCCCGACTCTCTACCACACCATGCTACGCCTGCCAAGCCCAACCAAATCCCCTTCATACTCATTTTCACAAGTAGAGTCTCAGAGTCTCCGAGTTTAAAAAGTCGATCCAAGGTGACCAAATTTCCATAAACTTGTGATAATGTCCCTGATTACTTGCTGTTATTTCCTCCATTATTTTTATTTGGTTAATTTCGGCTACTCACTCTTGAATAGTGGGAGCAACTCTTGTATTCCAGTATCTGGGTATGATTATTCACGCGGCAGATATTAGATTAAAAAACAATCCCTTTGTAACCTTTCTTAGGGCCCCTGGATATATGGATAGTAAAGCTATTTCTGGAGATCTATGATAAGATACCCCAGTGACATAGGAGCAGATCTGGAATACAATATCCCAAAATTCTTTAATCTGGGGACATGTCCACCAGATATGGATCATTGTACCCTCATCTCCTCCACATCGCCAGCATTCCCCAGGATAAATCTGTGAAATTCTATGTAACCTTGCCGAGCATCTATACCATCTAGTTAATATTTTATAATTATTTTCTTGTATAAAAGTCGTGGAGCTAGATTTAAAAGTTAACACGTAGGCTTTCTTCCAATCTTCTACGGAAATCGAATTGCCCAATTCTCTCTCCCAATCTCTGATGTAATAGGGGCTAGTTGGTGTAGCATATGACAGCAGTATATCATATATCGTGTCGTCCAATTACACAGGGACTCGATTGGTGTTAAGTCCCTGTGTAATAGAGTGATTTTAGATAGATGACTGTAATAATGTTGAAGCTGCAGATAATGAAACCACTGACCAGCATATCTGCGTTCATTGTTCATTATCATATTAAGTGACTGGAGTCCTTTTGATGACAAAGCTTGTATAATCGGAGAGGGAGTCTGCCTTATCCATTTTCAAAACCTGATGACAGAGCGGAAAGGAAATCTGGGTTACCCATTATTGAGCTTAATGGACCTGGTATTGAAGAAACACCCCACCTTCTTACCGTCCTATCCCAGACTTTCAATCAAGACTGGGTCAAAGGTGGAGGTGTTTGTTCCAAAAAACGCAGTTTCGGTAAAGTCCACGGAAGAGAGACCAGCGGGAGCTCTATTATTTGCTGTTCTATGGCTACCCATAATTTTGTACTCCCACAGTGGAACCAATCCAGTATTCTAGCCAGCACTGCAGCTATATAATATAGTTCCATCTGCGGTAACCCTGCTCCCCCTCTGTCTTCCGCTTTACCAATATATCATATTGCAATCTTGCCGATGAATTCCACCAAAGATAGCGAAGTAAGCTAGATCTTAAAGATCAAAAAAAACTCTGTGGTAGCGCTATAGGCAGTGTTTGATATAAATATAGGAAACGTGGCAAAATATCCATCTTGTATATTGCCATTCTCCCTAACCATAAGTGTTTCCTTTTAGCCAAAAGCTGCAATCTATTAATTGTAGAATTTAGTAAAGGGAGATAATTAAACTCATAAATTTTTTCCTCTACCGAGGTAATATTCACTTCTAAATATTTGAGAGCTTGTGATTCCCACTGAAAGGGAAAGTTATTTTCTAGCGTTTCTTTATCTATTACTGATAACGTAATATTGAGACATCGAGATTTGGCGACGTTTACTTTAAAGTTGCTATAAAGGCCAAACTGTTCCAATTCATAGAGAATATTCGGAAAAGCTATTTTTGGATTAGATACATATAAGAGTAAATCATCTGCGAAGATACTCAGTTTATAAGAGTTATTGCCCACCTGGACCCCCTGAATTGAACAATTTGACCAAAGCGCAACCGCCAGGTGTTCCATGGCCAGGATATACAAATATGGTGACAGCGGGCAGCCCTGGCGTGTCCCATTTGAAATTTCAACAGGTGGGGATAATGTCCCGTTAACCTTTATTCTTGCTGATGGAGCTGTATAAAGGGCCATTATTTTCTGTATAAATTCTCCTGGGAGTCCTATTTGTTCCAAAGACGCTGCCATAAACTTCCAATCTAAACAATCGAAAGCCTTCTCAGCGTCTAAGGCTAACAAACAGAGCGGGCTCTTGGATCTCTGGGCATAATGTATCAAAAGGCTGGTCTTCAAGATGTTATCCCGCGCTTCCCTCTTCGGTACGAATCCCACCTGATCTAACCCTATTAAACCTGGTATCACTGTTTGTAAACGTGCAGCCAACACTTTAGCATATATTTTTAGGTCCACATTAATCAGAGAGATGGGCCTGTAGCTGGAACACTGAGTAGGATCTTTTTCAGGTTTAGCTATAAGTGTAATATGCGCCTCCTGGGTCTGCTTAGTGAATGGGCAGTCTGCTGTTATGTCATTGAACAAATTACACAGAACAGGGTTAAGAAGTTCTCCAAAATGTTTATAAAATATTCCTGAAAATCCATCGGGCCCCGGACTCTTACCTGGCTTCAGTGATTTACTGGCATGGGCGACTTCTGCCAGTGTAAATGGAGTCAATAGGCACTCTGCTCTCTCCTTTGGCACATTTGGCAGGCCAGTGCTCTGTATGTAGTCACAGAGTTGTGCATAACTCATTCTATCTGGTCTTATTGAATTTATATCCTTCATAGGTGTGCACAGCCTATTGCATTAGGGTGTGCACCCCAAAGCTCAAACACACGGTGTGTGTGTGTATGTGTATATATATATATATATATATATATATATATATATATATATATCAGTAGGACAATGGACAGTGTCAGTAAGGCAGAGATTAGTGTTAGGAGTTTATTTATTTTTTATTATTACTCTTTACAATTTTTTTTTTTTTAATTTTTTTTACAATCATTATTTGTTTTTTGTTTTTTTTTTAAAATAGGAGCCCCATTGTGGTCTTTGTTGAAATATTAGGGGTCTAAACAGACCCCTGATGTCCCCCTTTAGGACAGAGAGAGGCACACCCTGTGCGCACGCCTATGGTATCCTTTAGGTTATATAGTGAGGAATAATACTCATGAAAGGTGGAAGCGATTTGTTCTGTGGCACATACTAGGCCTCACTGAGGGCACTGCACCTTTGGGATATAGGTTCTAGATTGTTTCTTAGAAATAGATCTGGCGAGTGCTTTACTACACTTATTTCCATGTTCGTACATCATGTGTTGCGTACACTCCTTATGTTTCACATAGACCTGATCAAGTAATGAATACAATTTTAATCTTTTTTGTTGAAGAGATTGAAAGATAGCAACCCCTAAGTGTTGTTTATGTTCCAATTCTAATTCATAAATCTCTTTCAATAGGGAGGCCATAGTGGAAGCCCTTTCCTTCTTTAATCTTGTGCCATGTGATATTAGTATTCCCCACAACACACATTTTAGGGCCTCCCATTTTATAGGGGACGCTTTTGTATCATTTTTATTAGGGTTGTCCCGATACCACTTTTTTAAGACCGAGTACAAGTACCGATACTTTTTTTCAAGTACTCGCCGATACCGATTACCGATACTTTTTTTCAATGTCATGTGACAGTTTGAAAGATGGGGACTGATAGGTGGCACTTATGGGCACGGATCGATGGCACTTATGGGCAGTGATAGGTGGCACTTGTGGGCAGTGATAGGTGGCACTGATAGGTGGCACTTGGGGGCACTGATAGATGGCACTTGTGGGCAGTGATAGGTGGCACTTGTGGGCACTGATAGGTGGCACTTGGGGGCACTGATAGATGGCACTTGTGGGCAGTGATAGGTGGCACTTGTGGGCACTGATAGGTGGCACTTGTGGGCACTGATAGGTGGCACTTGTGGGCACAGAAAGGTGGCACTTGTGGGAAGTGATAGGTGGCACTTGTGGGCAGTGATAGGTGGCACTTGTGGGCACTGATAGGTGGCACTTGTGGGCACTGATAGATGGCACTGATTGCACTATTAGTGCAATCAGTGCCATCTATCAGTGCCCACAAGTGCCACCTATCAGTGCAATCAGTGCCCATAAGTGCCACCTATCAGTGCAATCAGTGGCATCTACCAGTGCCACCTGATAGGTGGCACTGGTAGATGGCACTGATTCCACTGATAGGTAGCACTTGTGGGTACTGATAGGTGGCTGGCACTGAAATGCTGCGGGGGGTGGGGGGGAAATGACACAGGATTTAAGAAAAAAAAATTGCTGCAACGCCCATCTTGGTACACCCTGCACTCGGCTGCAGTAAGCAACAGCAGACATCTTGTTACACCCAGCCCATATAGCTCGGGCTGGGTGTAACAAGATGTCTGCTGCTGCTTACTGCAGCCAAGTGCAGGGTGTACCAAGATGGGCGTGGGGACGTTCAGCCGCTGACGGCGACCGAATGTGACAGCACCGGTCACCGATCCTGATGCGGCTGCGCCCTGAACCCCTGCCAGCTTACCAGGTTCAACTGCAGGTGAGGGACTCGCTCTCCGCCCGCGGACTCCGTCCACCGACTGTGCCCGCCCTCTTCAGCCAGACTCCGCCCGCACTTTCCTCTTCCGCCCTCCCCAGCCACTGACTCCTCCCGCCCTCTCCGGCCAGACTCCGCCCGCACTCCCCCGCCCTCTCTCCTGCCCTCCTCAGCCACTGACTCCTCCCGCCCTCTCCGGCCACAAAAAAAAAAAAAGTATCGGGTGAAGCATCGGGAGCATTTGCGCGAGTACAAGTACTCGCGCAAATGCTTGGTATCGGCCCCGATACCGATACTAGTATCGGTATCGGGACAACCCTAATTTTTATGATCATTAAAGAAAGCTGAAATTGTTTCCTCCATGGCCCCAACTGTCACCGTATCATTTAGCAGATTCTCGTTTAATCTCCAAGTAAATTTAGGTTTTATAGTGTTTGGAACCTTCACCGCAAAATATACAGGAAAATGATCAGACCACTTTTGTATGCCTATCTCGGACCACGGTTCCCAGTCCAACATGCGATGTGAAAACAAGAAATAATCTATCCTGCTGTAGGTATTATGGGTCGCAGATTAGCTAGTAAAATATTTATCTCGAGGGTGTAATGCACGCCAAACATCTACTAGTTGAAAAAATAAACGTCCGCTTTAATCTATTCAAACGAACGCGTGAGATATGTAGATTGCCCGTTGAGGTATCCATAGCCAGATCCATAGTTAAATTTAAATCACCTCCCATAACTAAGACTCCTTCCTCGAAATCTCAAAGTTTCCCTAAAACCGCCGACATCATAGTGCCTTGTCCCTGATTGGGTGCATATATATTAACCAATGTAAATAGCTGATCAAAGATTTAACAAACAGATATCTACCCTCAGAGTCAGTCTGCTCCTGAACATCAGAGATTGGGATAGAGGAATGTATGCCAATCGCCACCCCTCTTGATTTTCCGATTTGATTATGACTCATGAACCATCTAGAATAATACCTAGTGGGCATTTTAGGGACCAACGAAGATTTAAAATTTGTTTCCTGAAAAAAAAATATTTACCTTTTGCTTATGTATATCATATATTATTTGTGATCTTTTCTGCGGAATATTCAGACCCCTGACATTCAGGGATCCAAACTTAAGGCTCCTCATGGTGGATCGAGATAGGGCTCAAGCAGGCATGGCGCATGATATCCGTCTACAGAGCGGGCCCCCCAGAGGAACAAAACACTAACTGAATCCAAAAAAAACAACATCAACCCACAAGATGAAGACACACAAAAAAAAGCAAAAAGACACACAAAAACCTAAAAAAATAAATAAACAACCCTCCCATTAGTAGCAGAAATACAGTGGATACCACTGCAGATCCATATGTCGCGGTGCATCCCGGAGGATCTGTAATTCCACGTTTTAGTACCAATTCTATTGGGTAAAAAAATACTACAAAAAATGTAGATGTCCCGCACCCCCCAACCTCTTGGTTGTTGGTGCTCCCAATGGTAAGAAGAAAAAGAAGAAAAAAAAAGGAGAAAAAAAAAAAAGAAAGAGAGCAGTCCAGCACCCTGTCTGGGCTCCCCTTGTCTCCAGTCTCATTCTATTACCTATACACGCATTTAATCCAAAACACCATGTTTTTACATTCTTTAGTTGACTAATCTAGTATGGCGAAACTTATTTAAGTTATTATATCTACAGCAATAGGTGGCTCAGTATGCTCCGGTCCACCCATCGGAAGCGTAACGGGCCCCATTTGCCTCTATCCCACCCTGAGGGGTGACCGGATGCCCACTGCGCCGCTCCCCTCTGCCATCCCGATGTCCAAGTATAAGTCTCCAAAAAAAAGGGAGACTCCCCCTTCAATGCCTTGGGGATCTTCCTGATTTCCATGGCTCCCACACTGGTAACTCCAAAGCCCTAGGCATGGGGGGGTCGGGCCATGGATCTAATTCCACTTGTTGGATGCCCAAGTTTTTACAGAAGACGGGGAGATATTTTGGTGATCGAAGAATATAGGCATGGCCATTTTTACGTGCCAATAACCTCAGCCAACGCTCTAGTAAGGGGGCGTAGTGATTTCCGTTTGGCAAGGGTTCGTCGAGAAAGATCTGAGTAGAGTGTGATTTGTACACCATTTGAGTCTATTGGACCGTGAATTTGTGCTTTATTTAAGAGCTCCTCTTTGCATTTGTAAAAATGCACCCTACATAAAACATCTCTTGGTTGAGACATAGCAGGATTTAATGAGCCTGGTATGCGGTGGATCCTGTCAATTTCGATATGATCCGTAACTGGCTTGCTTAAGAATTCATTGAATACCTTTGTAGCTAAAGGTAGGAGCGCTTCTTGGCCTATTGCCTCTGGGACACCCCTGAGACGAATATTGTTTCATCTCTGACGGTCTTCCATGTCATCCATGTGTGACCATATGTCCTGTATTTGCGTATGATGATCAGTAATGATTGTTTGCATCTCTGAGTATCCCGTCATTAATGAGGGGATAACCTGTTCCACCGTGTCCACTTGTTCATGAAAACTCCTGAGACTCCTATTTAATTCAGCCAGGTCTCTTTGATGGCTTTCCTCCATCTTAATAAACATGTTCTCCATATCGCTTTTAGTAGGGAGTGAATTTAAGTATTTCTCCAAGCGGGTATCCATAGCTGGGAATTCATTTTCAATTCCTGATTCTGTACTGTCTCTATCTTGTACCTGAGATGGATTGCTAGGACTATGCGAAGAACGTTGTGATTGTGAAGTTATATGCCCATTCCTACTACTTCTCATCCCTCCCGCCTTATTGGGGGACCTATTATTGGAACTGTACTTGTGTGAGCGACTGCGAGTACTCCGGAAGTAGGTTCCAATATCTGACCTCTCATCTAACAGCTCGGATGCTGCAAGTTTTTGAGTTTTCTTTTTAGTTGTTTTACTCATCTTTTATCAGTGTATAGTTACACGGGTATTGAAGTGGCAGAGGATCTCTTAGACTTGTCCGTGAAGGGGACTAACTTAAAGAAACTGTTTGTGCTTTACTCCGGCTGCTAGAACTGTGAGAGCAATTCACACTCAGGCTTGAGTGAAGAATAGGGTAACTGGGTGCCGCGTGCCTGAACCTATTTCCCTACCTGCTTTTGGCCTTCTTTGGGGGAAAATAACAGACTTTTCCCTATATTCTGGGGACGAGAACCAATGGAGGGGAGGTAACTCGCTGCAGGACCCAAAATTGTAAGAACACCGCTCAACCTCTTAAGCCAGGAGGATACGGGCATGTGGCTCGGTGTGACTTTATCTCTGCAAAGTGAAGGTAGGCAGGAGAAAAGGGTCCGTGTGCTACATATATTGTTTTTGAAAAGTAGTGCATGCACACTTTTTCTGCATTCTGGTGTGATTTTTAGCTCATTCAAATGAATGACCTGTAAAACTGCACCGCACAAAAATGCTTAGGAATCGCACAGTGACATGGACCCCATTCCTGTGCAATTCAGAAGTTAACTGGCCCTTAAAATGTACATGTGCTGCCTGTTTGTTTTGGGGAACCCATTAGTTATCCCTGTTAGTCAGGATTGGACCTAGCGAGAGAGAGAGCTGTGAAGTGTTATTTATATAAAGTTTGTAATATAAATTATATAAAGTTTTGTGAACTGAGGAAAGAGAAAGAACCTTATATATTTATTTTTTGTAATTCAGGCAGATATACTTATTTATGTTAGGAACACAACATTATGTTGAGCCAGGATGTGGTCAGCTGTTGAAAAAGGTTATATTCAAAATGGACATTCTATCACACTAACCCCAAATCTGATAATACAATGTTTATCCTTCATTCAGAACATACTGCAACCGCTGAAAAAAACCCAGATTAAGCTAAAATTAGTTTGCATAGAAGTATGCCAATCATTCAGAAAAAGAGTTCTCTTTAGTAGAGAGAACTATTCCCCAGCAATAACCCAAGTATATGGGTTAAAAATGAATGCTGCCTTTCCCCTAATGAGACCCATTCATAGAATATGTGGAGCTATTTAATGGGTTGTTGCAGTGCACTGGAAAACTCCTACTGTCCCCATCTCCCAGGATAAGATAAGAACGGAATCCATTATCCTTATGAAGAACATTATTTAACTTGATGACATTCTTTGACAACAAATGGGATTCTTGGTTTAAATATGGCTACATGTTCCTATGATTTGTTCTCTCTCTCTCTCTTACCTCCTACTGTAAATTTTTTCCTGCATAAATTATTAGCTGACTTCTTTGATTTTGTCATGCTCTATATTGGCATACGTGTTGTACCATTAAGTGCTTTCCGTAATGCCCACTAGATGTTATTTTATTATTTTTTTGGTCTCTGAACTGAATAGCTTCATCGTTTTTGTTTTGTACTACTTATAATACTGATTTGTTTCTGTACAGTTCTACTTTATTTCCATGCAAATCAATAAAAAGTTTGTAATACTGTGCATTCCATGATAACAAGTGTTTTAAAAGGACAAAATCTGTACCATCATTCTGTGAAATCGTCCAACGTGGTATAAAATGTATGCTGACAGTACACTGCGCCTTCATGTTGGTGTGTAAGAATATTATTATATACAGATTTTTGAGTTATAAAAGGTCCCACAATTTTTTAATATCAAAACATCTGCAAAACATGCACAATAATGCAGTAACTCTATTTGCCATCTAATTTTTATTCTTTGAACACTTTTACATTTAAAGTGCAACTTGTGATCGGGTCCCAGCACTAGCTTCAGTAAGCTTATGGGTAATGTCATCGCCCAGGCTCTGCAGCCGTTGTCAGCAATCTCTCCTCTACACTGCAGCCTCAGCTGGAGAGATCATTGTCACCGGACTGGAGCTACTTCAGAATTGGTAAGTATAGGCAAATTTCCTTTTACCCTACATTCACACCTATGCGTTTTTTGTGTGCGTTTTCCAGTTTGCAGAAATGCACTACAGTCCATTTAACATGTTTTCCTATGGTACTAGTTCACATCTGTGCGTTTTGCAGCGTTGTGTTTTTTGGAAAGGGTCAGGGACTTTTTATCCCACTGCAGTTTGCATTTTGCATGTACCGTATTTTCCGCACTATAAGGCGCACCGGATTATAAGGCGCAGTCTCAATTACGGGTCTATTTCTGTACTTAACCCATACATAAGGCGCACTGGACTATAAGGCGCATGCTAAAACATACGGTCTACAAAAAGAAATTTAACGGAAGCAAAACAGTGAGTTAGGGCTCTTTCACACGGAGGTCCGTTCAAGTCCGCCTGTCAGTTTTTTAGGCGGACCTAAAACGGATCCTCCATGTACCCCTATGGAAGCACGGATGTCAGCGGAGACATGTCCGCTGACATCCGCTCCGCTCCACTCCGCTCCGCTCCGCCAAAGTGTGACGGAGGAAAACCCTATTTTTCCTTCCGTCGGCGGAGCGGATCGGATGACAACGGACTCTACGGTCCGTCGTCATCCGATTCCCCATAGGGGAGAGCGGCGCTCTGACAGGGCGGTCCCTGCACAGTGTGCGGGGACCGCCCAGTCATCCGTCGGCTCAGCGGGGATCAACGGAGCGATCCCCGCTGAGCAAACGGAGCTTCACGGGGCGGATCTGCACGGATCCGCCCCGTGTGAAAGGACCCTTTAGTTGAACTTTATTCTACTATTTAACAATACACTCACATTATTTTTCAGTCTCGTTGCCAGGTGGCTGTTAAGCAATGATGCCGGCTTTTGCAAAAGCTCGGACAACAGTTAAAGCAGATACCTTGCTAACGTGCTGTACATATTACGTAATGTTCTCTGACTGGTTTATCGCTGCCAGCGTACGTAGTGTACGTATTACGTCCCTGTGTCAGTGGGAAATGGTCCGACAGTTAACCAAGCGGAGTGCTTACCAAAGTCGCACAACAAAATTTTTACAGATTTTGGAACTCAGTGCACACATAAGGCGCACCGGACTATAAGGCGCATGGCCGATTTTTGAGAAAATTTTAGGCTTTTAGGTGCGCCTTATAGGGCGGAAAATACGGTAATAGACTTCAATGGAGCTGTACCAGAAATGCAAAAATGTAGCTGGTTGCTAAGCAGGGGGCAGGGAAGCCGCTGCCGAGTCCTTAACAACCGATGATTCATCAGCTGTCAGCGGGGTTCCCTTGTTATAAGGGGTGGGCTCTCCAGGGGATGTCATCGGATGGCCACACCCCATGGCTATATAAGAGTCAGCAGAGATCGGGCGACAACAAAACAGATAAAGACATCAACAGACCAAGAGCGGCTTTTTAATTTTTTTTAGCGGGTAACCGGCGGGGAGGAAGAAGACAGCAGCGGGAAGAGACAGCAGCGGCAGGAATAGTAGGTTTGAGGAGAAGACATCGGGAAGAGACGTGGGAAGGAGAAGATGGCGGGAGGAGATGGCTAGAGAAAACAGAGCTATTGATAAGGGAATTGTCAAAACCCGATACCCATTCACATAGGGGAGGGCCAGGATTTGGGTGCCCCCTTATTAAAGGAGGGCTTCCAGATTCCGTTAAGCCCCTCACCTGCAGACCCCGACAACCACCGGCCAGGGATGTCGGGAAGAGGCCCTTGTCCTCATCAACATGGGGGCAAGGTGCTTTGAGCCCCCCTTCCCCAAAGCACCCCCCCCACGTTGACGGCATGTGTCCTGGTATGGTTCAGGTTGCTCATCCTCTCCCTTTCTGACCTGCTGGGTGGCATGCTCGGACAAGGGTCTAGTATAGATTTTGGAGGGGGGGGGCATGCTGTTTTTTTCACAATTTTTTTTTTTTACATTCAGTTTTCAGCAGGGGAAATGCATAAAAACGCTGGCTTAAAACGCAAAATGCACTGAAAAACGTGCCTGAAAAACACATCAAGCGCAGCCACTTACATGTAAACCTAGACTATCAGGGTAGAAAGAATAGGCTTAAAGTGGTTGTAAACCCACTTTTTAAACAAAGACCTACAGGTAAGCCTAGATTAAGGCTTACCTGTAGGTGCATGAAATATCTCCTTAACCTACACGGTTAAGGAGATATTTGTATGTAAATGCGGCGACGCTGACGTCACCCCATTCACAAATTCGGCTAGGTCACAACATTCGACGACGTAGCCGAATTCGACAGCTCACGCGCGCATGCGCGGAGTCACGTCTTCGCCGCTCCGGCCAATCACAGCGCCGGAGCGGCGCTGTGATTGGCTGCAGCGGCGATACCCGGAAGTAACATTCCGGCTATCGCCGCAGCGATGGATGCGGCTAGAGGAGGGACACGGACGACTTCGGGGGCCCCGATCGAAGGTAAGTGGTACATAATGAGCTAGTATGCTAGTCATACTAGCTCATTATAGCTTTGTCTTGCAGGTTAGTAAAAAAAAAAAAAAGATAAAAAAGGGTTTACAACCACTTTAAAATGGGAGTGGGAGTAGATTTAAGCTTAGTTAGATTTTGACTGGAATTGCACATTAATTGTTTACACTTTTTAAAAAATGTTGTCACTAAACTTGTTTTCTTTACAAAGGGATCCAAAATCCTCTCTGAAGTTATCTTAAATGAGACATTAGGGGGTTTAAAAGAGCTGTTACTGAGATGTGTAGAAGCACATTGGTGGCTGCACAATCAACAGATCACAGTCAGCTTGTCAGATTTACTTACACTCCTGGTGGCTCCAGCCATGAGGAGTGTGTGTAAAGCCTCGTACACACAATCGGATTTCCGTCAGACAAAGCATAGTACTTTTGTCCGAAGGGCGTTGGCCGTGAACTTGTTCTGCATACAGATGGCAAAACTTTGTCAGCCAACAAATACGAAACTACGTGGCCTTTCAGCTCTTTAGCACCACGCCCTTTGGGCAACTTTCTGCTAATGTTGTGCTATGGTTAGCATTACTTCTGAGCATGTTTGTACTTTGGATTTTTTTCCAACGGACTTGTGTACACATGATCGGATAATCCAACATCACACATTTGTTGTCGGACAATTTGAAAGCATGCTATCCAACATTTGTTGTCGGAAAATCCGACAACAATTGTCTGATGGTCCGATGGAGCATACAAACGGTCGGATTTTCCTACAAAACCCTACCATCACACATTTGTTGTAGGAAAATCCAATCGTGTGTATGAAGCTTAAGACACCCCACTGCCACCAATGTAGTTTCTAGGTTAGTGGCAATAAAAGCACTAAATATCTTTTGAGCGGTGCACACGCATGCATTGGACAAAGTTTTCTCATGGGGCCTCACTGTCAATATTTTTCTGTATTAGGGACAGGTGAATAGAAGACTCATAGGGTGGCTGAGGGCAGGACAAGCTAAAATAGAAGTAAAACTACAGTACACCAAGGGTGCAGTTACAGTTTAAATGTAAAATTGATTAAAAAAATAAAAATGTTATGTCAAATAGGTATTTTTTGTGTATGTGTTCTGGTTTGAACAATCAACTCTAATAATTAAAATGAATCTTTCATAATAAAAATAAATGTGCTTGGTATATTATTCGGGCACACCAACATCATTATTTAGAAAAAGCAATAGATAGTATTGGTAAAAATTCAGTTAAAACCAACTTTTTTTAATCTAAAATGAGTCTAATCTTTTTTTAAGCTACATGGTCTAGTGAAACTATTTCTTATCAATACTTTTTTCGATGATCATTCCTATTGAATTCATCATCATATGTTTTCAAAGAGAACAGGAAGCATTCCCTAGGCAATATGCTTAATCACTAATCCTTGAATTCCTTCCAGATAAATGTGTACATTACTTTAAATCCCATCTAGAGACTGCTATCTGTGTAAACCTCAGGAAATGGACAGGAATGTCCACAATTCCAATTCAGAGAAAAGTATTTGTCTCAAATTTCTATTGCAGAGCTTTAAGAAACAAGGTCAGTGTGTGTGTATATATTATATATATGATCTATGAACACACACATATACCTAGTGACAAATCAAAAACTGTACATTAATGTTTGTCACTTCACATCATGAGGAACTGAACTTAAAGTGGTTGTAAAGCTTCGTTTTTTTTTGTTTTTTTTTAAAATAACAAACATGTTATACTTACCTCCACTGTGCAGCTCGTTTTTCACAGAGTGGCCCCGATTCTCATCTTCTGGGGTCCCTCGGCGGCTGTCTCGGCTCCTCCCCGCAAGAGCTAACCCCCTTCATAAGAAGCTCTCCCCCGAAGGGGGTTAGCTTGCGGGCGCGCTCCCGTGATACAGCCGGCGACTGTATCACTGCCCCCCCCCCCTGGGCGCGCCGCGTCATTGGATGTGATTGACAGCAGCGCGAGCCAATGGCTGCGCTGCTATCAATCTATCAAATGAAAGCCGGGACTCTGAGGAGGGAAGGATGCCGGGATGCGCACAGCAGGTGAACGGGCTCAGGTAAGTAAAACGGGGAAGGCTGGGCGTCATTGCCAGGTGTTTTTTAACCTTAATGCATAGGATGCATTAAGGTGAAAAAACACAAACCTTTAAAACCCCTTTAAGCTGGTCATAGATGGATAGAATTTCAAACCAAAAAATCTTACGACATTTTATACAAAAATTCTCAGAACATTTGTATGTCATTCAAAAGGTTTAATTTGTTTTTAACATTTGATTTAGGAATAAATGGACTTTACCAAACGAAAACCCCAGACACTGTTAGTTTGAGAAAAAAATTCCCAAGCTCCTCTTTTGAATTTTCTGGTCACTGCAGTCAAAAACGAACGTTGATTTGACCCACTAATGATTTGAAATGAACAAACATTCTTAGAGCCTTTTTTTCCTAAGAATTTTTGTTCAAAATTCTACCCATCTATGGCCAGCTTAACCACTTGCCTACAGGGTACTTATCCCCTCTTCCTAACCAGGCCAAATTTCATGCAACACTGTACACATAGAGCTTTCTTTTGGTGGTATTTAATTTTTATATTTATTTATTTACTATATAATTATTTAATATACATTTTTTTGCACTATAAATAAAAAATAAAAAAAATGTAAATTTGTAATTTTCCTTTATAAATTTTGACAACGTTATACTGCTACATTTCAAAATAACCCAAATCAGTGTATATTGTTTGGTCTTTATGAAGGTTATAGAGTCTACAAGCTATGGTGCCAATCATTGAAAATCAATCACATCTGATTTACTGAAGGCCATTTCCTGAGGCACCAACAAGCCAGGACAATACAAATACCCCCCAAATTACCAATTTTGGGAAAGTAGACATTCTAAAGTATTTAGTAAGAGGCATGGTGTGTTTTTTGAAGTTGTAATTTTTCCCACAATTCTTTGCAAAATAAGATATTTTTTTCACAAAATTGTCATATTAACAGGTTATTTCTCTCACATGGCATATGCATACTTGCAACTACACCCTAAAACACATTCTGCTACTCCTGAGTATGGGGTTACCACATGTGTAAGACTTTTTTACAGCCTAGCCACATAGAGATGCCTAACATGCAAGAAGCACTGTCAGGTGTTCTAGGGATATAAATTACACATCTAATTTCTTGACTACCTATTACACTAGTGAAGGCCCTGGAGCACCATGACAATAGAAACGCCTACAAAATCAGCATTTTGGAAAGCAAATATTCTTTAAGGCATAATGAGTCTTTTGAGCATGTCATTATTTTCCTCAAGTTTTTAGATAATGTGGAAAGAAAATGAAAGAACATTTTATGACACTGGCGGGCGCTGATGAGGATCCACTAATAGGGTGACACTGATGAGCACTCACTGATGGGCACTGATGTGCACTGTTAGGCACCAATGAGAACTAATAGGACATTGTAGTAGCACTGATAAGCACTGTAATGGCACTGATGGGACTTTAGGTCACTGATGAGCACCGATAAGCACTCATTGATTGCACGGATGTGCACTGATGACACTGATAAGCACTCACTGATGGCACTGTAGGGCACTGATGAGCACTGTAGTGGCACTGTAGGGCACTGATGATCACTGTGGTGGCACTGTAGGGCACTGATGAGCAGTGTAGTGGCACTAATGAGCAGTGTAGTGGCATTGATGAGCAGTACAGTGGCATTGTAGGGCACTGTATGGCACTGGTGAGCACTGTAGTGGCACTGGAAGCATTGATGGCACTGTATTGGCACTGATAGCACTCAGGATCATGCTAACTCACATTGCTGCAGTGTTTCTCTCTCTTTTCCTCACACTGATACAGGATGTGAGGAGAGGAGAGAGAAACACTGCAGCATTGTGAGCTGAACTGGGCATGATCTCAGTTTGTTGAGAGAGCGATCACATGGTACAGTAAGTGCAGCTGGGTGATGCGCTGGTTCCCGAGAACCCTGTGATCACAGATGCGCGAGCACAGGACGCCGTCAAATGGCATCCCAGAACTTGCCAGCTGCACTGTAGCCATTATTCATGGTCTCCCTACGTTCTGTTGCTCAGAAAGTTGTTCCATTGTGTTAGGCAGTTGTCTCTGTAGTTAATTTAATTAAAAGTGAACAAAACACTCTTTACCATTTCTGTTATGTTCTGTAAGTAGAATATACAGCAAGTAATATAGAAATGTCCTGATTAATTATTTTTTTTAATGGAAGTGCTGCTGATTGATATATACAGTGCCTTGAAAAAGTATTCATACCCCTTGATATTTTCCACATTTTGTCATGTTACAACCAAAACCGTAAATGTATTTTATTGGGATTGTATGTGATAGGCCAACACAAAGTGGCACATAGTTGTGCAGTGGAAGGAAAATGATAAATGTTTTTCAAAATGTTTTACAAATAAATACGTGAAAAGTGTGGCGTGCATTTGTATTCAGCCCGCTTTACTCTGATATCCCTAACTAAAATCTAGTGGAACCAGTTTCCTTCAGAAGTCACCCAATTAGTAAATAGAGTCCACCACTGTGTAATTTAATCTCAGCATAAATACAGCTGTTCTGTGAAGCCCTCAGAGGTTTGTTAGAGAACCTCAGTGAACAAACAGAATCATGAAGGCCAAGGAACACACCAGACAGGTCAGGGATAATGTTGTGGAGAAGTTTAAAGCAGGGTTAGGATATAAAAATATATCCCAAACTTTGAACATCTCACGGGGCACTGTTCAATCCATCATCCAAAAATGGAAAGAGTATAACACAACTGCAAACCTAACAAGACATGGCCGTCCACCTAAACTGACAGGCCGGGCAAGGAGAGCATTAATCAGAGAAGCAGCCAAGAGGCCCATGGTAACTCTGGAGGAACTACAGAGAAACACAGATCAGGTGGGAGGATCTGTCAACAGGACAACTATTAGTCATGCACTCCACAAATCTGGCCTTTATGGAAGAGTGGCAAGAAGAAAGCCATTGTTGAACGAAAGCCATAAGAAGTCCCATTTGCAGTTTGCGAGCCATGTGAGGGACACCAACAAACATGTGGAAGAAGGTGCTCTGGTCAGATGAGACCACAATTGAACTTCTTGGCCTAAAAGCAAAACGCTATGTGTGGCAGAAAACTAACACTACTTATTACCCTGAACACACCATCTCCCCTCGTGAAACATGGTGGTGGCAGCATAACGTTGTGGGGATGCTTTTCTTCAGCAGGGACAGGGAAGCTGGACAGAGTTGATGGAAAGATGCATGGAGCCAAATACACAGCAATCTTAGAAGAAAACCTGTTTGAGTCTGCAAAAGACTTGAGATTGGGGTGGAGGCTCTCCTTCAAGCAAGACAACGAGCCTAAACATACAGCCAGAGCTACAATGGAATGGTTTAGATCAAAGCATATTCTTGTGTTAGAAAGGCCCAGTCACAATCCAGACCTAAATCCAATTAAAATTTTGTGTCAAGACTTGAAAATTGCTGATCACAGACGCTCTCCATCCAATCTGATAGAGCTTGAGCTATTTTGCAACGAAGATTGGGGAAAAATGTCACTCTCTAGATGTGCAAAGCTGGTAGAGACATACCAAAAAGACTTGCAGCTGTAATTGCAGCGAAAGGTTGTTCTACAATGTATTTACTCAGGGGGGCTGAATACAAATGCACGCCACACTTTTCACATATTTATTTGTAAAAAAAAATTGAAAACCATTTATCATTTTCCTTTCACTTTGTGTTGGTCTATCAAAATCCCAATAAATACATTTACGTTTTTGGTTGTACCATGACAAAATGTGGAAAATGTCAAGGGGTTTGAATACTTTTTCAAGGCACTGTATCGTATGGTGCAAAAATTGTCTAAAAAATATTTATTTTTATTGTAAACATTTGATAAAAATGCATAAAAAGGGGGGGTGGGGGGGTTACCCCACAGACAATAAACTTTAAAATTCAGTGCTCGTCAGGACCAATACTTCTACAGAGAGATACCTTCAAAAGATCCCATGAGGGCAATTCAGTAAAGTAATAATTAAACTTTTCTGGCAGTAGGGCCTCTTTTAACATGGCCTGCATCAAATTCATAAAGACTGTGCTTCCGTTTAGGTACCAGTACCATCACAAATTCTATATTCCAGTAGCTCTAATTGCCACCAATTTTAGAATCTGTCTCTACATCTGTGGCAGATTTCTAAAAAATTGCTGCCAGTTTTCAGATAAACAAAGTGGCAGTAATTAAAGCATATCTATGGACAAAATGTAAAATCATATATTAACCACTTGAGCTCCATGTCTTTTCTGGCACTGTTTGTTTACATGTAACAATTAGTATTTTTTAGGGCTGTGGAAATTAACTATTAATTCCTCGATTAATCGATTAATTGCTTTGATCGATCAATATTCTTTTGATCGATCAAAATTCGATCAAAATTCTTTGGGCTTGCCGTGTCCATCTGAATGGCTCCTTTGCTGTGCCTTCATATCTGCATGCCGGCAGGACCTTACTATCTGCCACACGCAAGGGCTGTTACATTTCCCTCTATCACTTCCCTCTATCAACCTGGGATTCTACAGCCATCCACTGGGAGTTGTGATAGTTCCCTTCACAGGACATCTACATGCCAACGGACTGATGTTAGCCCCTTCTCATCTGGATTCAGCAGTGGTATCGTTGTACACATTTTTATACCAGTATCATACTTAGATACATGTTTTTATGACTGCTTTTGCTACCATAGATTTTACCTCCAGTGCAATATTTATTTTGTTACCTACTTGAAGACTATAAAAGTTTTAATGCTATTCCCATCGAGCGCTGCCTTTGTGTGTTTTTTGTATCCTGCTATCGATTTTTCCAGTGGTTGGTAGCTGCACTGGGAATCCACCTTGCAAGGAGATCAGCTAAAAGTAGTTGGATATCTATGTGCGTTATAATTAATCGAAATTAGTCGATTAATCGATTTTAAAAAAATTGATTAATCGAACACGAAAATTTTAATCAGTAACAGCCCTAGTATTTTTAGTAGAAAATTTCTATTAATCCCCAAACATTATATATTTTCAAACGTAGAGGCCCTAGAGAATAAATTGGTGGGTGTTGCAATTTTTAATGTCACACGGTAAGTAACCCAATTTTTTTGTAAAATATAAAAGATGATGTTACACCAAGTAAATACCAAACATCTCATGCTTTAAAATTGCACATGCCCGTGCAACGGCGACAAAAGATGTGCATATTGCTATAAATAGGGGAAGCTTTAAAAGCCTTTACAGGTTACCACTTTAGATATACACAGGAGGTCTGGTGCTAGAATTACTACCCATGATCTGACATTTGCGGTGATGCCTCACATGTGTGGAGCAATCGCTGTTTGCATGCGGGCCTTTAGTGTGAAGAGATATATCATGTCTAATCCCATTAAATCCAGTTCAATTAGGACCGATAGTATACTACATTCAAATTTGGCCAACGCGTCCCTTTTTAACCCTCCAGGAGGATTAACTCCATCCGTTAGGGTGTTTAGGGACGTTCTCCTTAGAGATTTGGAAAAAATTAAAATAAAAAATATCAAGCTAAACAAATCTCTCCAGACAGGTCTCGACCAGTTATGTGAGAACAAAAACATAATTATCCGACCCGCCGACAAGGGGGGCAGAATTGTGATTTTGAACAAAGTGGATTACTTGGATGAGTTAAATTCTCTGGTGGGGGACAGGGACACTTATGTCCCCCTACCAGGCGACCCACGCCCTGCATACAGGAGAATTCTTGTTAATTTAGTTGAAGAAGGCTTCAATACAAGAATTTTGAACAAAAAAGAAAAGGTTTTTCTAGTCCCGACTTCGTCTAAGTTACCTGTCATATACTACTTGCCCAAAATACACAAAAACCCTATAAATCCACCAGGTCGTCCCATCATAAGTGGGATCGACTCCATTACATCTAGAGCAGGCAAGTATATCGACCAGTGGCGGCTGGTGCTCAAAATTTTTGGGGGGGCGCAAACAAACTGAAAAAAAAAATCAATTGCCGCCACTGTGCCCATTAAACGCAGCCACTGTGCCCAAACGCCACCAGTTTGCCCCCTCAAATGCAGCCAGTTTGTTTCCATATACAGCCAGTTTGTCCCCATATACAGCCAGTGTGCCCCCATATATATATATAACCAGTGTGCCCCCATACATACAGCCAGTGTGCCCCCCATATACAGCCAGTTTGTCCCCATATACAGCCAGTGTGCCCCCATATATATATAACCAGTGTGCCCCCATATACATCCAGTTTGTCCCCATATATAGCCAGTGTGCCCCCATATACAGCCAGTGTGCCCCCATATACAGCCAGTTTGTCCCCCATATACAGCCAGTTCCCCCCATATTCAGCCAGTTTGTCCCCCATATACAGCCAGTTCCCCCCATATTCAGCCAGTTTGTCCCCCATATACAGCCAGTTCCCCCCATATTCAGCCAGTTTGTCCCCGATATACAGCCAGTTCCCCCCATATTCAGCCAGTTTGTCCCCCATATACAGCCAGTTCCCCCCATATTCAGCCAGTTTGTCCCCGATATACAGCCAGTTCCCCCCATATTCAGCAAGTTTGTCCCCCATATACAGCCAGTTCCCCCCATATTCAGCCAGTGTGTCCCCCATATTCAGCCAGTTCCCCCCATATTCAGCCAGTTTGTCCCCCATATACAGCCAGTTCCCCCCATATTCAGCCAGTTTGTCCCCCATATACAGCCAGTTCCCCCCATATTCAGCCAGTTTGTCCCCCATATACAGCCAGTTCCCCCCATATTCAGCCAGTTTGTCCCCCATATACAGCCAGTTCCCCCCATATTCAGCCAGTTTGTCCCCCATATACAGCCAGTTCCCCCCATATTCAGCCAGTTTGTCCCCCATATACAGCCAGTTCCCCCCATATTCAGCCAGTTTGTCCCCCATATACAGCCAGTTCCCCCCATATTCAGCCAGTTTGTCCCCCATATACAGCCAGTTCCCCCCATATTCAGCCAGTTTGTCCCCCATATACAGCCAGTTCCCCCCATATTCAGCCAGTTTGTCCCCCATATACAGCCAGTTCCCCCCATATTCAGCCAGTTTGTCCCCCATATGCAGCCAGTTCCCCCCATATTCAGCCAGTTTGTCCCCCATATGCAGCCAGTTCCCCCCATATTCAGCCAGTTTGTCCCCCATATACAGCCAGTTCCCCCCATATTCAGCCAGTTTGTCCCCCATATTCAGCCAGTTTGTCCACCATATACAGCCAGTTCCCCCCATATTCAGCCAGTTCCCCCCAAATGCAGCCAGTTCCCCCCAAATGCGGCCTGTTCCCCCCCAGCCCTGCACTTACCTTCCTCGGTCCGCGCCGTCCTCGATGTGTTCTCCCGCCCTCGATGTCGCTTCAGCCAATCAGGTTACCGGTAACCAGATCCGGTGAACCTGATTGGCTGAAACCTCCACAGTCTTCTCCAAGGAACGCACCCCCGTGCGTACCTGGGAGGAGTTTTTGGAAGCCGAATACAGCCTGAGAGCTGTATTCGGAAAGCCTATCAGAGCCACTGGCTCTGATAGACACTTCCAAGTCACACCCACCGCCGGCCGCCGTTCTAATTCATATGGCCGGCGCTCACCAGGAGGCCGGCCATATGAATAGTGGGCAGCGCGGCAGCGGTGACAATACATAGATTCATGCAATGCATGAATCTGTGTATTGTCTTTCAGTGGCGGTGCGGGAGCGAGAGGGGGCGGCACTCCGGCGCCCTCTATGGACGCACCGCAACTGATATCGATGGGTACTTACAACCATTAGTCAAGGCTAGGGATGAGCTCGGTGTTCGAGTCGAACATAGGTTCGACTCGAACATCGGCTGTTCGCGCGTTCGGCGAACAACGAACGATTTGGGCCGTTCGCGCCAAATTCGAGTGACGTGAACGGCCCACAATACACTGTGCCATCGCAGTGTAATCCCGGCGCTGTGATTGGCCAAGCATGCACTGTGACCCTGCATGCTTGGCCAATCACAGCGCCGGCAGCGAGGAGAGCAATGATTGGCCACAGGCAGGATGCCTGTGGCCAATTATAGCTGAGGGGGTTTAGTACACGCCCCACACTATAAAAGGTCGCCAGCGCGGCGGCCTCGTGTAGTGTGTTCCGGAGCAGGGAAAGTGAAGGACAGGCAGGGACAGTGTCAAATCTTGTCAAATATATTCTTTGCTAAACCTTGTGTGTAGGGACAGAGAAGGATAGGCAGGGAGAGTGTCAGTGTCATATTCTTTGCTAAACCTTGTGTGTAGGGAGAGAGAAGGATAGGCAGGGAGAGTGTCAGTGTCATATACTTTGATAAACCTTGTGTACAGGGAGAGAGAAGGATAGGCAGGGGACAGTGGCAGTGTCATATTCTTTGCTAAACCTTGTGTGCAGGGAGAGAGAAGGATAGGCAGGGAGAGTGTCAGTGTCATATACTTTGATAAACCTTGTGTGCAGGGAGAGAGAAGGATAGGCAGGGGACAGTGTCAGTGTCATTGTTGCTAAGCCTCCTGCACATTATACACCTGAAGTTAGCCCGTATTACTGCTTTTTCCTGGTGTGTTACACCAACAGGATTTTGCGGCACTTACAGTGGGCGGAGTGTGCCTCCTGACCATATTACACCTTAACTTAGCCTGTATTGCTGCTTTTTCCTGGTGTGTTACACCAACAGGATTTTGCGGCACTTACAGCTGGTAGAGTGTGCCTCCTGACCATATTACACCTGAACTTAGCCTGTATTGCTGCTTTTTCCTAGTGTGTTACACCAACAGGATTTTGCGGCACTCACAGCGGGCGGAGTGTGCCTCCTGACCATATTACACCTTAACTTAGCCTGTATTGCTGCTTTTTCCTGGTGTGTTACACCAACAGGATTTTGCGGCACTTACAGCGGGCGGAGTGTGCCTCCTGACCATATTACACCTGAACTTAGCCTGTATTGCTGCTTTTTCCTGGTGTGTTACACCAACAGGATTTTGCGGCACTTACAGCGGGCGGAGTGTGCCTCCTGACCATATTACACCTTAACTTAGCCTGTATTGCTGCTTTTTCCTGGTGTGTTACACCAACAGGATTTTGCAGCACTTACAGCGGGCGGAGTGTGCCTCCTGACCATATTACACCTTAACTTAGCCTGTATTGCTGCTTTTCCCATTTCCCTGCAGGCCATTAGAATGCCTGGAAGGCAAACAAGGAGAGGCAGACAGTCAGGAGCCAATAAAAGAGGGCAAGCAGGCTCTGTGTCTAGAGACAACAGTGCTGGTCGTGGACGCGGTGCATTGCCATCAGCACGTGGCCATGGGACACGCTTGTCCTTCTTTTCGGCAGCTGGACGTGTTGAGCCGCATCATGCCGAAGACTTGGTAGAGTGGATGACCAAGCCCTCCTCATCCTCCTCATCCTCTCTCGCCCAGGCTCAGGGTACTGGCAAAGCAGCTGCCAAAGCGTCCTCTTCCCTGGTATCAATGTCATCATCAGTCACTCCTTCCCTAGACCAACCATGTCCTCCTGAGGAGTCCCCCGAACTGTTTGAGCACAGTGTTGGGTACATGCTCCAGGAGGATGCCCAGCGTTTCGAAGGGTCTGATGATGATACCCAGCTAGAGGAAGGCAGTAGCGTGAGAGCAGAGAGAGGGGATGCTCAAGAAGGACACTAATCTGGCAGTCATGTTCCAGCAGCTGCAGCATACTGCCAGATTGGCTCCAATGATGAGGAGGGAGGGGATGATGAGGTCACTGACTCCACGTGGGTGCCTAATAAGAGAGAGGAGGAGGAGGAGGATGAGGAGGAGGAGGCACATCTCCAACGAGGCAGGATGCCCTCGGGGGGCCAGCGTAAGGGCAGCACGCCAACGGAATCACACCGCAGAGCTCCGCCTGTGCAGGGCGCTGCCTCTGCCCGTTATTCAAAAAGTTCTTTGGTGTGGGCCTTTTTTGAGTCGAGTGCATCAGATCGCACACTGCTGTTTGCAACATATGTCTCAAGCGTATATCGCGTGGCCAAAACATCACCCGCTTGGGCACCACATGCTTGACCAGACATATGTTGACCTGCCATGCAGCTCGTTGGCAAGCCTACCTTAAAGACCCACACCAAAGAACAAAGCTGACCTCTTCTTGCACCGCATCAGCTGGGATCTCCAATCCCACTATACCTTCAGTCCTCTCTGAAACCTGCTCTGAGAGGAATGAAGGTGTAGAATTAGGTGTGTCACAGCCAAGTACTTGCGGGCACTCTGCTAGCAGTACACCGACGTCCGATTCTAGCAGGCAAATTTCCCTGCCCCAGCTGCTGGACCGTCAAAAGAAGTTCATTCCCAGCCATCCACATGCCCAGCGGTTGAATGCTAGCTTGGCTAAATTGCTAGAGCTTCAACTGCTGCCTTTTCAGTTGGTAGACTCGGCCCCCTTCCGTGAGTTTGTGCAATGTGCGGTTCCTCAGTGGCAGGTTCCCAAACGCCACTTTTTCTCACGGAAGGCGATTCCGGCTCTCTACTGGCATGTGGAAGGCAATGTCTTGGCCTCGCTGGACAGGGCGGTCAGCGGTAAGGTGCATATTACCGCTGACTCATGGTCCAGCAGGCATGGACAGGGACGTTACCTTTCTTTCACGGCCCATTGGGTCACTCTTTTGGCAGCTGGGAAGGATGCAGGACAAGGTGCAGTAGTGTTGGAGGTTGTTCCACCGCCACGCCTCTAAAATGCTACTACTGGTTGTGACACACCTCTCTCCTCCACCCCCTCCTCTTCTTCTTCCTCCACGGCCTCTTCCTGGGCTTTTTCCTCGGAACCAGCCGTGCTCCGTAGGCGTTCAAGGGGCTACGCAAGTACGCAGGCAAAAAGATGCCATGCCGTGCTTGCGCTGGTGTGTTTGGGGGACAGGAGCCACACTGGGGCAGAGGTTCTGTCTGCTCTGCAGGGGCAGGCCGAGAGGTGGTTGACGCCACGCCAGCTTAAGCCAGGAATGGTAGTTTGCGACAATGGCACCAACCTCCTCTCCGCTCTCCGACAGGGACAACTGACCCATGTGCCCTGTGTGGCTCACGTCCTTAACCTGGTGGTGCAGCGGTTCTTGGGCAGGTACCCGGCCTTACAGGATGTCCTGAGGCAGGCCAGGAAAGTCTGTGTGCATTTCCGCAGATCTTATAATGCCAGTGCTCGCCTGGCTGAGCTGCAAAAGGAGTTGAACCTGCCCAAGAACTGCCTTATATGTGACATGCCCACCAGGTGGAACTCAACGTTGGCCATGCTGCAGCGGCTGCACACGCAGCAGAGGGCCATCAATGAGTACCTGTGCGACTACGGCACCAGGACAGGGTCAGGGGAGCTCAGGTTTTTTTCACCACGCCAGTGGGGCATGATCAGGGATGCATGCACTGTCCTGGCACCATTTGAGGAGGCCACGAGGATGGTGAGCAGTGACAGTGCATGCATCAGTGACACTGTACCTCTTGTCCACCTGTTGGAACATACGCTGCGTGGAATAATGGACAGGGCACTTGAGGCAGAACAGAGGCAGGAAGAGGAGGACTTCCTTGCCTCTCAAGGCCCCCTTTACCCAGACAGTGTTCCTTCTGTCCCACCCATCGCACAGGAAGAAGAGGAGGAGGAGGATTGTGTCAGCATGGAGGTGGAGCCTGGCACTCAGCATCATCAGCAGCAGGGATTATTTACAGTCCCAAGAAACCAGTGGACTTGTACGTGGCTTGGAGGAGGTGGCTGCGGATCATGTCTTCCTTAGTGACCCAGAGGACTCCGGACCGAATGCCTCAGCTAACCTACGCTGCATGGCCTCCCTGATCCTGCAAAGTCTGCGGAAGGATCCTCGTATTCTTCGGATCAAGGAGAGGGACCATTACTGGCTGGCCACTCTCCTTGATCCACGGTACAAGGGTAAGGTTGCGGACCTTATCTTACCATCGCAGAGGGAGCAGAGGATGAGACAACTCCGGGAGGCCTTGAAGAAAGGTCTGTGCAACGCGTTCCCAGAGACTGGGAGGTTACAAACTCCTGGTCCTGGACAACAAGTTGCTGAGGCTTCGGTCAGTCAAAGAAGGAGCGGTGGGGAAGGTGGCCGTCTGACCGATGCGTTCAGACAATTCTTTAGTCCGCAGCCCCAAGGTATGATCGGTTCCAGCAACCATCACCAGCGTCTGATATACATGGTGCAGGAATACCTAGGGGCAAGGTCAGACTTGGACACCTTCCCCACCGAAAATCCTCTGGCTTACTGGGTCTTGAGGATGGATCACTGGCCAGAGCTTGCACAGTATGCAATTGAGCTACTGGCCTGTCCTGCATCCAGCGTTCTTTCAGAACGCACATTCGGTGCTGCTGGAGGATTTGTCACGGATCACAGGGTGCGCCTGTCCACCGACTCTGTTGATCGACTGACCTTCATAAAGATGAACCAGTCTTGGATCACCACCAGCTACCAAACACCTGAAGCTGATATAACAGACTAATTTATTTTCAAATGTCACATCCCTTCAAGACTGATGCTGATGCTGAGAGACTGTCCTGTTATGTTGACTGACTATCCTCCTCCTCCTCAATGATCCGATTGATGATGATAGCTTGGAAGAACATTTTTGTTTCTGGGTGCCGCCACCAGTGGCTAAGGCCCAAATTTTTAGCCCCTGTTTAACAGGGGCGTGTTATTGCAATTTTTTATGCAATGCTTTGCAGCAGGGCTCATTCCTGCACTCCAACTAGAGTATCTGGGAGAGGTTGCAGTGTCGTGGCACCAGCACCAGTGGCTAAGCCCCAATTTTTCAGCCCCTGTTTAACAGGGGCGTGTAATTAAAATTTTTGATGCAATACTTTGCAACAGGGCTCATTGCTGTGCTCCAAGTACAGTATCTGTGAGGGGTTGCAGTGTTGTGAAACCAGTGCCTAAGGCCCAATTTTTCTGCCCCTGTTTAACAGGGGCATGTAATTACAATTCTTGATCTAATAATTCACAGCAGGGCCCATTCCTGCGCCCACCAAGACTAACTGTGAGGCCTTACAGTGTTGTGTCAACACCACCACCACCACCACCACCAAAGGCCCAATTTTTCAGCCCCTGTTCAACAGGGGCATGCAATTACAATTCTTGATCTAATAACTCACAGCAGGGCCCATTCATGCGCCCACCAAGAGTAACTGTGAGGGCTCACAGTGTTGTGGCAACACCAACATGTAAGGGGCAAATTTCAGCTGAGTATATACGGCAGGCCCCTACTTTCAAACATCCAACTTACAAACGAATCCTCCTTGCAAACGGAAGGATACAACAGGAAGTGAGAGGAAATCTACCCCTAGGAAGGCAAATTCTCTCCTGTAAGAGTTAATATAGGAAAAAAAGTGTCTCCTCTCCACTGATTCTTTATCACCAATTCTTGTTTCAATAAAAACCCCAAATTTTCAAAAAACATTTGTCATTAGGACGGAAAGTGAGGTGAACTGTTCTGAACAGGTGCACACTGCACAGACAGCAAAACAAATGTTACAGGGGTGATAACCCTTCCCTATGTTTTCCAAAAATCTTAAAAATATATTTTTTGGCTGGAGCGACACTTAAACAATGTACCTGTTCAAAATTACAAACAGATTCTACATAAGAACAAACCTACAGTCCCTGTCTTGTATGCACCGCCTGTATACGGCTGTTCAGAGTATATAGGGCCTTTTTTATTTTGTGTGCGGGGTTCCCCTTAATATCCATACAAGACCCAAAGGGGCTGGTAATGGGCTGGGGTAGGGGGGGGTGTGTGATGGGGTAGCTATGCCATTTTTCTTAAAGATTTTCATCCATATTACCGGGACCAGACATTACATTAAAGCCGCAAGCAGTTTTAAATGGCTTTTTTTCCTTTAGAAATTTAATTTTGTGCAGGGACAGTTCTAAACACGGGAAACACGTGGCACTTCACAGGCATACTTTAGACACCCCCCAGGTACGATATTTAAAGGAATATTTGACTTTTTTTTTTTCACTTTATGCATCATTAAAATGACTGCTCCCGAAAAACGTCCGTTTTTAAAACTTCTTTTTGCATTGATACATGTCCCCTGGTGCAGAACCCGGGTTCCCAAACCCTTTTTAGGACAATAACATGCATAGTAGTCGTTATAATTAGCACTTTAGATTTCGAACGTTCGCATCCATTGTATTTAATAGGGTTCTAAAGTTCGTGCGAACGTTCGGTCCGTTCGCGGTGTGAGGGGGTTAGCTCGGCAGCGGGTGTGTGTGACCCCCGGGATGGGCTCCCCACACAAAACAGGCCCAGCAAACGGAGGTTGTGGTTTTCAAAATCAAAAAGGTGCGGTTTATTTTCTATTTACAGTGACAAAACACAGCAAAGCAAAAGAAACATAACCAAAATAAATCCTGGTCAAGTTGACCTCTGACTAAACATACAGGTTTCCTAACTAACAACTGGGATCAGCCTAGTGCTGTCCTAGTCCCTAAGTCCCTGGTTTAGTAAAAGTCCAAACAAATAGCCACACAGGCTTTGCCTCACCGCACAGGGGTTCACTCTCCCTAGACAGTCCACACAGGTCTGGTTCCAGGCATGATCTAACATCTAATGAAGCTGGGAGTTCTTATAGAGGCCTAAATGAGCTGACAAGGTTCAGCTGGTCTCCTCATCTCTGTCTGCACGACGCCCCACACTCTCCCTAGAGGTATGAGTCATCCATGAGCCCACTAGCCTTAGCTGGGCTTATACAACTCTCCACCTAGTTGTATAAGTCAGCGTAAAGCCTGAATCTGGGCGAAATATATCTACCCCCCTGGATGCAACCAGGTGACTTTACCTTCCTGCTGTCACATACCCCCCCCTCTTGTTTTAACCTCGGGGTTGGAACACCAGCAATCAGGCATTCATGTACTCGAGACAAAGCATCCACATTCCCCATTTGAACGCCAGGGCGATGCTTTACTGTGAAGTTGAATTCCTGGAGGGCCAGGAACCACCTATTCACTCTTCTATTTGTTTCCTTGTTTTGAGCCATCCACTTTAACGGAGCGTGATCCGTAACCATGTCAAAGTGCCTACCTAGCAGGTAGTACCGAAGGGAATCTAGAGCCCACTTCACCGCTAAACACTCCTTTTCAACGGTGGCGTAATTTACCTCATGGGACTTCAATTTCCTGCTGAGGTAAATGACTGGGTGCTCTTCCCCGTTCCAGACCTGGGACAATACTGCTCCTAACCCCACATCTGACGCATCACTTTGTACGACAAAGTCTTTAGAGAAGTCGGGTGAGCACAACACTGGCTGGCTACATAAGGCTTGTTTCAAGAATTGGAATGCTGCCTCAGCCTCGGGGGTCCATTTAATCATGACCGACCCTTTCCCCTTCGTCAGGTTGGTTAGGGGCACAGCCTTAGAAGCAAAGTGGGGAATGAATCGCCGATAATACCCAGCGATTCCCAGAAAGGCTCGTACCTGCTTCTTGCTGTTGGGACGTGGCCAACTCTGGATGGCCTCGACTTTGTTGAGTTGGGGTTTTATTACTCCCCTCCCAATGGTGTACCCAAGATATTTGGCCTCCTCCTGCCCAATGGTACACTTCTTGGGGTTAGCCGTAAACCCCGTTTCCCGAACAGAGTCCAGGACTGCTTGCACTTTTGGCAGATGTGAGGCCCAATCTGTGCTATGGACAATTACGTCATCCAGGTAAGCCGCAGCATACTTCCGATGGGGCCTCAGCATCTGGTCCATTTTCCGCTGGAATGTGGCCGGCGCATTCTGTAACCCGAACGGCATTCTTTTATATTGGAACGCCCCGTCTGGGGTTACAAATGCGGTTTTCTCTTTGGCCGACTTGGCCAGGGGGATTTGCCAATACCCTTTTGTGAGGTCAAGAGTCGTCATGTATCGGGCTGTTCCCAGCCGGTCGATCAACTCATCTATACGTGGCATGGGGTAGGTGTCAAATTTTGTAACTTTGTTCAACTGACGAAAATCGTTACAAAATCGCCAGCTCCCATCCGGTTTAGGCACCAACACGATGGGACTAGACCAATCACTTTGGGACTCCTCTATCACCCCTAAGTTCAGCATTTTCTGTACTTCCTCCCGTATTGCCTCCCGTCGAGCCTCTGGGATCCGATAGGGTTTTAACTTCACCCTTTCACCGGGCGGGGTAATGATGTCATGCTCTACCCCAGATGTTTGTCCCGGCAGCTCAGAGAATACCTCCTTGTTGCGAAGCACAAACTCCTTAACCTCCTGTTGTTGGGGTTGTGACAAGGTGGCTGCTATTCCAACCTCAGGAATCACGCAACCAGTTTGAGCTGGTGACCAAGTGTCTGCGACTAGGGACTCTCTATCCCTCCAGGCTTTCAACAGATTAACGTGATAGATCTGTTCGGGCTTTCGCCTTCCTGGTTGTCTGACCTTGTAATTCACTTCGCTCACTTTTTCCATTATCTCGTAGGGGCCTTGCCATTTGGCAAGGAATTTACTTTCAACCGTAGGGACAAGTACCAATATCCTATCCCCCGGGGAAAAGGTACGGGTCTTGGCTCCACGGTTGTACACTCTCTGCTGTGCCAACTGCGCTTGGGCCAAATGTTCCTTCACGATGGGCATTACCTGTGCAATTCGATCTTGCATCAGGGCGACATGCTCAATCACACTCCTGTGGGGAGAACTCTCACTTTCCCAAGTTTCCTTGGCAATATCCAACAGCCCTCTTGGGTGTCTCCCATACAGTAACTCAAAGGGGGAGAATCCCGTAGAGGATTGGGGCACCTCCCTAATAGCAAACATCAAATAAGGAAGTAAACAGTCCCAATCCTTTCCATCTCTATCCACCACTTTCTTCAACATTTGTTTTAGGGTTTTGTTGAATCTTTCAACCAGCCCATCGGTTTGGGGGTGATACACAGACGTACGCAATTGCGTCACTTTGAACAATTTACACAGCTCTTTCATAACCCGGGACATAAAGGGTGTACCTTGGTCCGTAAGCAGTTCTTTACAAATACCCACCCGGCTAAACACAAGAGATAGCTCTTTGGCTATGGTTTTGGCCGAGGTATTTCGGAGAGGGATCGCTTCTGGATAACGGGTGGCATAGTCCATTATAACTAATATGTACTGGTGCCCCCTAGCGGACTTGATTATAGGACCTACCAAATCCATGGCGATCCTCTCAAACGGGACCTCAATGATGGGTAGAGGGACCAGCGGGCTACGGAAATGTGGCATTGGGGCCAACCTCTGACACACAGGGCAGGAGGAACAATAATTTTCTACGTCCTTCATCACCCCCGGCCAATAGAATCTCTGTAATACCCTCTCTCGGGTTTTCTCTGTCCCCAGATGACCTCCAAGAATGTGCCCATGGGCCAACTCCAACACCAACTTCCTGTAAGGTTTGGGCACCACAAGCTGCTCAACGGTTTCTTCTGCCCTTTTTGCCACCCGATACAGTAGGTCCTTCTCTACGCTGAAGTATGGGTAAGTGCAGGTATTATCTGGGTTCACTAACTCGCCATCTATTTTCACTACGTTTTCCCGTGCCTTTATTAGGGCGGGGTCTTTCAACTGTTCTGTGGCAAAGTTTTCCCTGTGAACCTCAAGATCAGAAAACTCCACAGACGGTAGGTTTTCGTCTGAGGAGGTGGGCTCCTCTCCAGTTTCTTGAGTCTCCCCTGCCAATACTGATAAGGGAAATTCCGGAGAGTCCTCACCACTCTCAGGGGAGTTCTGGCTATCACATTCCTGGTACATAGGGGCACCAGTGAGGGGCTCAGGATCATCCCACAGTTCCCAGAACTTCGGAAAATCCCTTCCCACAATGGCGTCATGCGGTAACTGAGATACTAAGCCCACTGGATGAGAGAGGGTACCTTTGGGGGTCTCGAAACACACTGTAGTCACTGGATACTCTCGGGTGTCCCCATGCACACAAATAACAGCTACCTTGCTATTCCCAGAGACCTCTGTTTTAACTAACTCAGCCTTTATCAGGGTCACAAGGCTACCTGAATCCAGCAATACCACAACATTTCTACCATTAACACACATTTTGCATAAATGTTTCTCAGTTCCTCGAATGGCAGTGCATGCGACTGTCGCACACAGCGACTGACGTCTGCCCGTCAGAAAGTCACACTGCATGGGTTCCTCCACAACCGGGCAATTGGCTGCAATATGTCCCGCTTGCCGGCAGCGGTAGCAAACGATCCTTCTTGCCGCCTCTTGAGCCGCTGATTTCCCAGGCTGTTCTCGCCAAACTTGGGGTAGAGCTCCCACCCTCTCACTCTCTCCACCCTCACCCCTTGGAATCCTCTTATCCGCCCCTGGGGATGGTCTGGTCTTAGGGTGGAAAGTCCGAGTGTCTCTGGAAGAGGCCGTCAGGTTCTCTGTAGCCAAGTATTTCTCCACACGATCCACAAGACCATCGGCCGTCTCTGGGTCTCCATGGCTTACCCACTTTTGGATGGCAGTAGGAAGAGCTCTCAAAAACCGATCCATTACAACACGTTCCACAATCTTTGGTGCGGACAAAGTCTCTGGCTGTAGCCACTTTCTGCTCAGGTGAATGAGATCATACATTTGAGACCTGGGGGGTTTTCCAAGCTGGAAAGTCCAGTTATGCACACGCTGAGCCCGGACAGCCTGGGTGACACCCAGCCTTGCCAATATTTCAGCTTTTAGCATCACATAGTCTTTTGCTTGGTTAGGCTCTAGGTCATAGTAAGCTTTCTGCGATTCACCAGTTAACAGAGGAGCCACCAGTCCAGCCCACTGCTCCTCAGGCCACTTTTCTCTTTCAGCGGTCCTTTCAAATGTGGTCAAAAATACCTCTGGATCATCCTCTCCAGTCATTTTTGTCAATAAACGACTCACCCCAAAGGACGCGGTATTAGTGGGACGGCTTTCCTCACTGGTCTGCGGACGTTGCTGCATTACTGCTTCCATCTGTTGTTGTAGTCTCTGCTCTTGCTTCTGCAACAGGTCTATGAAGCGGGCCTCAGATTGCTGGTGGGCTCGTTGCTGAGCCTCCAGACTCTGTTGCAAAGTTGCGTTTGTCTGCTGCTGGGCTGCAAGGCTCTGTTGTTGAGCTGCAAGGCTCTTTTGCAAACCTGCATTTGTCTGCTGTTGATTGGCATTTGCTAGAGCCAGCTGCTTCAGTATCTCCTCCATGCTGGCTTAAAAAAAAACTGCCACTGGTTCTCCACCAACTGTGAGGGGGTTAGCTCGGCAGCGGGTGTGTGTGACCCCCGGGATGGGCTCCCCACACAAAACAGGCCCAGCAAACGGAGGTTGTGGTTTTCAAAATCAAAAAGGTGCGGTTTATTTTCTATTTACAGTGACAAAACACAGCAAAGCAAAAGAAACATAACCAAAATAAATCCTGGTCAAGTTGACCTCTGACTAAACATACAGGTTTCCTAACTAACAACTGGGATCAGCCTAGTGCTGTCCTAGTCCCTAAGTCCCTGGTTTAGTAAAAGTCCAAACAAATAGCCACACAGGCTTTGCCTCACCGCACAGGGGTTCACTCTCCCTAGACAGTCCACACAGGTCTGGTTCCAGGCATGAGCTAACATCTAATGAAGCTGGGAGTTCTTATAGAGGCCTAAATGAGCTGACAAGGTTCAGCTGGTCTCCTCATCTCTGTCTGCACGACGCCCCACACTCTCCCTAGAGGTATGAGTCATCCATGAGCCCACTAGCCTTAGCTGGGCTTATACAACTCTCCACCTAGTTGTATAAGTCAGCGTAAAGCCTGAATCTGGGCGAAATATATCTACCCCCCTGGATGCAACCAGGTGACTTTACCTTCCTGCTGTCACAGCGGGTTCTGGTGCGAACCGAACCCGGGGGTGTTCGGCTCATCACTAGTCAAGGCATTTCCTGCGTATATTAGGGACAGCAAACGGGTCATTAATTTATTGGGTGAAATGCCATATGAGGATGATGTATGGATGGTCACTGCAGACGTGACATCCTTATACACAATCATACCCCATGAGTGGGGGATCTCAGTAAAACATTTTCTGGATAGGGACTCAGGACTACCACGTAAGCATAGGAAGTTTATTTTGGAACTTTTAAATTTTGCCACCACTCATAATTTTTTCTGGTTCAGCAACAAGTTTTTTCTACAACATAGGGGGGTAGCTATGGGGGCTAAATTTGCCCCAAGCCTGGCTAACCTCTTTATGGGGAAGTGGGAGGAGGACGTCATTTATGGTGTCGACAGGCCACAATTAGCCCTATGGGCTAGATATATGGATAACGTCCTCCTCCTATGGAGGGTATCCAAGGAGTCCCTTGATTTCTTTATGGAGTCCTTAAATGCGAATGATAGGGGCATTGAATTTAAATATGAAGCAGATCAGAATTCCATACATTTTTTAGATCTTCAGATTAAAGTAGAAGAGGGATGTTTCATTACTTCCACGTATTTCAAAACCACAGATAGGAACGCTTTCATCCCTCAAGATAGCTGTCATCACTATTCGTGGCTTAATGCAGTCCCTAAAGCCAATATGTGCGCCTAAGGCGCAATTGCACCAAACTTAGTGATTACAGAGAACAGGCTGATATCCTGACTAAGAGATTCATTGAGAAAGGATATTCCGCCAGTGAGAAAGGATATTCCGCCAGCATCCCAATAGGCATGTGACAGGTACTCTTTATGGAAAAATCTGGTGTTTAAAAAAAAACAGATCCCTCCTCTGCCCTTAAAGGCACTTGATCACATCAAGATTGGTATGATCAAATGCTTTTCATTTTTAAAAATGGTGCCGTTTACATCTGGCTAAACTGAAAGTAATGTAAGGTCATCGCTTCCAGTTCCCTATATCACAGAGATGAACAGAATGGTTCCGGTCTTTGTCCATCTCTGTAATCAGTCAGTGGAAGCACCAGCCGGTCAATCGGGTGTCTCGATGGGACACAACATCCTGATGAAACAGTAGAAGGTCAAAGGGAGGGGGGAGGGGAACGTCCCCTCCTGCTGCTTATAAATGCAATCCAGTAGCCCGTAAGCCACTGGCATTGCTTTAACAAGAGAGCCCACCATCCGCTCTAAAAAAAAAAAAAAAAATGATGATGCCTGCAGTGTATATGTATTGAAAAAAATTTGACTTTTGCCAGTTTTCAGTTTAGTAGTTCTACCCTTTAATCAAACAATTGTTTCATCATTTTATGTGAATTGCTTGTTTTACTTGTGGAAAAAGATCTACCAAGATATAGTATAGTATAATATAGTGTGCAGAGCCAATGTAGTTGTCTACCTCAGTTGTCATCTGACCTGTGCTTATTTATTAAAAATATCTTCTATGGGGGACGAAATGTAGAATTTTAAGCCAGTTTAGACATAGCCTGATAATAATAATAGACTGGAATACCAGCATTTGTGAGTAGCTTGAATGGCTGATACTATCTTGACATGATGTTGTATGCAGTCACTAAATGACTGCTTCTGTTGACCCAGCACAGGTCATGAAGTAGACTCATAAGGGCATATTTGTAAATCAGGGAATCGTACATTCACCATTTACTACAGGTGAACCTACCAGGTGCATGTGTTATTAATGACAGTGATTTGTTCACCAGTGATTGTTTGGCGAATGTCACATTCACCAATTTATAAAAATTCCTAATGATTTGACCATAGTAATATCTTGCTTTGAGAGCTGGTGGCAGGATGGCAGGAGAAAAACATGCTTTAAAAAATGATGTGATTTCTATACATTTAATAAATTTGAGAATTGCATACCAGGAGCAAGTCCAGACAAAAAAATTAAATAAAAATATAACTTTTTTTCATTAGTTTTGTGTTTGTGCTGGCCATGCTAGTTTTTCAATTTTGCTTTCCTGATATACTTCTTTTTAATAAAAATATATTTTTAGTTCATTAGGTTCCTTAAAATTGTCATCTTCATGGTTTGATAGGTCAAGCGGAGCTCCAGCCGTTTCCGTGGTTATTAAAAGTCAGCAGCTACAAAAAGAGTAGCTGCTGACTTTTAATAAAAACACACTCACATGTCCCACGATCCAGCGATGCGGCCGCTGGGGGGGGGGGGCTGGGCCGGGACGGGGCTCCATGTCTGAGTGGACACACGGAGCTGTGACTCGGCTTCAGAGCCACCATAGGAAGCTGCTGACTGTGGGGGCACTCAATAGGATGGAGGGGCCAGGAGCAGCAAAGAGGGACCAGAGAAGACCATGCTCTGTGAAAAAAACAACTACACAGAGGAGGTAAATATAACATGTTTGTTATTTATTTTTATTTTTTAAAACAAGACTTAACAATCACTTTTTTCGTTTTGGATAGAGTGGAAAGGGATTAGGACACTTGTCAATTTTTATTAATGTCTGGGCCCCCATTAGAGAGATTCATCCTCTATCTGTTCTGATTACCGTTATCATTGAAAGTAAAAGAAAATCCCACATTTCAGAGTGTCCCCAGGAAAGTAATAAGGGGAAAATCTTTCAATGGGGACACTAATTCTGGTCATCTGGGCGTCCAAGAGATTCCCTTAATTTGCAGGGATTTCCTCTCACTTCTTGTTTTAGCTATGGGACAGGAAATGAAGAGAAATCTCCCAATGGGACACAGATGGCAAAAAATAAACTCACAGTGGTTATGACCCTCCCTTACTCTATCCAAAAAAAAAAAAAAGTTTTGTCTATAGTTATTTAAAAAAAATTTTTTTTGGTTATGCTTTAATTCCTACAAAGGAAAAGTGATATTGTCTGTGAATACCCCTGATAAGACTTTGGGAAAAGGAAAAAGTACCCCTAGGGGCTTTGAGTTGCAGCAATAAATGATGGAGATAGGAGATGTATAAAAGTATAACTTTTATTAGAGTATCAAATAGGGTATGCGGACAGTCTGATAGGATTTAGAACATAAGCTCCAAAAAACATCAATAAAATCTGATACATGTAATAAAACGACCAATAGAAATTGTACAATATAGTGAATAATTACTATAAACACAAAAACTCCAAGGCGTTTCGACCTTTGTAGTAATAGCGGTCTTCTTCGGGGGGGGGGGGGAGATTTGCGAGCATAGATTCTATAATAAAGTATATGCATGTCAATAAGACTTGTTAAAGAGAATAACCAACAACAAAAAAGCATACATGTTATATATAAATGCATACATACACACATATATACATGATGTTCACATAGTATATAGTCATCATAAATGACAATTGTGAAATACATACCAGAATTCATGTCGAAAAAACGGGATTAGTGGTCAGCCGGTGACCACGCCGCCAAGAGCAACCCTCTTAGAGATCCAAACAGAAGAGGGGAGGGCAGATGGATCATAAATACCCGATTGTGAGGTAAAGGAAAACACCCCCAGACCTACGAGAAGTTGCAACCTAGCAACCCCGCGCTGGGCAGGAGAAGGGGGAGGTAAGCGTGGTCAGCCCGGGGCCAGAAGGCGAAGTGGGACGGAGGGAAGGTCAAGCCAAACCAAGACCAAAGGCACACCACCAGATAGAGGACAGGTAGCCCTAGAGAGAATATCAATAATAGAAAATAATCAACAAGATAGTCTACAAGGGAACAACCTTTACACCACAATAAACATTTCACTTGTGAAGGGAAGTGAGATGAGAGAATGTGAGGAATACGAAAAATGGGAGAAAGAAAAATAATGAAAATAAAGAGGAAGATAATGATGATAAAAATAGATATGAAAATGTTAAAAAAAAGAAAATGGAAAAATGTGAGAAATGATGATGTGAAAGAATATGTGTGAGAGTTGCTAATAAAAAAGAGCAAATGGGAAATTTATGAGTGAGAGGTGAGTGTGCAATCGAATACAGAACAGCTCAACGCAAAGAAAACCATTGAGATGTAAAGGAATAGAGCAGTGGTTCTCAACTCCAGTCCTCAGGGCCCACCAACAGGCCAGGTTTGCAAGATAACTGAAATGCATCACAGGTGATATAATTTGCTGCTCAGAGATTGCAGTATTCTAGTCTGCATCTCACCAAGGTAATACTTAAAATCTGGCCTGTTAGGGGGTCCTGAGGACAGGAGTTGAGAACCACTGGAATAGAGAGTGACCAAGAGGAAAAATTTATAAAATGAAAAATAAAAAATTAAATAGATGTGAAAGGAATGGATATGTGTGAGGGCATATGTTGCTGACATGTCTGAGTGTGCGGAGAAAGATGAGGGGAAAAAGGTGACGTGTGTTGTGAAAGGTGGCAAAACTGAGTGGGACAAGATGTGATGTGTATATCAAATGAAAAAGTGAAAATTGGATATAGAAAGGTAAAAAAATGCAGATGATGGTGAGAAAAGAAAATGGATGAAAAAATAAATGAAATTAAATGAATATAGAGTGAAGGAAATTGCCTGGACTACCGAGAAGGATAATGTAGATAGCTCATCAAGCTAGCTAGGAGGTATAAAGAAATCAGCCAAAAGAGACCCTTGGGTGAATATGCAGATTGAGATGCCTGCGATCAAGGGGATCTATATTTGAAAAATGCGAGAGGATTCAACCATATTAGTTATGGGGCAATGGGTGGTAAAGCTGTGGGTCCAATACAAAGAGCCATAGAGAGGGTCGGCAGTTACTTACTTTTCTTGGACCAGCTATACACAATCCCTCCGTCCAAAGCCATCAGTAGAAGCTCAGGTGAACAAGTCCCATGGGGCTGTGCTTTATATAGGGGCAAGGATCCTCACCTGGACATGCCCTGATCATGGTTCCGCCCCTCCCCCCCACCAAGATGATGTGCGTCATTTGCCGCCACCCCCTCCATGCACATCCCTCCGCCCCACACGCAGGGCCGCAAAGGCCACCATGACAGCGGTCACTGTGTGGCCTCCCCTGCGTTCTGGAGGGACCAAGGTCCCCGGCAACCGCCGTCACTACCGCCATTGAAGAACGGCATGATGTCCCCGCGTGCGCATGCGCGACACAGTGGCCAACGCCTGTAGTAGTCGCGGGATGCCGCCGGCAGACTAGGAGCTCCCCCTAGCGGCCAAAGAATATATGGCCGCCGGGGAGCATAGGGGAAACCGGAGACTGAGCTCATAACAAACTCCCCCGTCTTCCGTGAGGTGTGGGGGTGGAGCTAAAACTTCACAGTTGTCACCATCATGCATGGGCCAGGGGTGCTCAGGAACTCGGCAGCACGGGCACAAACGGATCCACACATCCAGGAAACGACAGACATCTGTATTGATAAAAGTTTGGAAATAGAAACAAGTGAAATTGGCATCTTATGAATTATATTGGCCAGAATGTTCAGATACAGATGTTTGCCCTAATTACATTGTTGCAGAGCCCAGGATGGGTAACATAATAGTACAACATTACAAATGCAAAAATAAGGACAACAAAAGAAATAGAAATTGTCAAAGAACCCAGCAATTTAAAAGGAATAACCTCAATTTTTTTTTTTTTGGATATGCATCAGGGAATGAACAGGGAAGTGCAGGAGAAGAGGAAGGTTACTGAGTTTACAGGCACACTACCACTGCACTCCCTGTCATTGTGTTTTTCCTGATACAAACCCTTTAAGGAAAGGAGCAAATGAAATGGACTCATTCAGGCCTGGATAAGCGGTAGCCTGTAGCCTGAAGATCCACTTCTGCTCGCACTGAAGAAGAGATTTGTTCCAATCGCCGCCCCTGATCGGTATATGTACCTGATCAATGGCGACTAATGAAATTTTAGGCATCTTGTAATTGTGTTTAAAAACCACGTGTCTGCCCAGGGATAGATAGCGATAGCCAATTTGCATGCTCTAAACATGTTTGGCGATGCGTCGCCAAAATTCTTGTTTGGTCTTCCCGATGTAGAATGCATTGCATTCACATAACATCAGATATACTAGATCACGGGTCTGGCAGTTTGCGAAATGGAGAGGTATGAAAGTCTCCCCGTTGGGGAGCAAAAAGGACCTCTCTTTACGCATGAGGGGACAATGAGAGCAATGGCCGCACGGAAAGGTACCTCGTGCCGGACAGTGTTTCTTCGGGAGGACCCCTTTAAATTTGCTCTGGACTAGTTTGTCCTTCAATGACATAGCTCTTTTGAAAGTGATGGAAGGAGAGTCAGTAACAATTTTTTTTGTCTTTGGATCATCTGTTAAGATGGACCAATGGCATTTAATGATTTCTCTGATTTGTTTTTCTTGCCTAGAAAAGTGCATAATGATCCTAGTAGTGTTTGTAGAGTCTGTTTGGACTGGGTGTTAAAAAGGAGCTCATTGCGGGATTTTATAGACACTTTATTATATGCCTTCCTTAAGCAGGATCTACTATAGCCCCTTTCCAGGAGTCTAGTTTGTAGTTTTCCCGCTTCTTCCTTAAAGGTATCCTCATTTAAGCAGTTTCTGCGGAGGCGCAGATACTGCCCATATGGGATTGAGTCCTTTAATGCAATTTAATGGATTTTTTTACCTTTTTATATCCAATTTTCACTTTTTCATTTGATATACACACAGGGCCGCTGTTAGAAATCATGGGGCCCTGTACAGCCTACCTGAAGGGGCCCCCTTCAACCACATCCTAGTACGTCGCTGGATGGGAAGCAGTTAAAGGGGATTGGTTTGGGGGCAGTAAAAATGCATGTTTACTGCTCCCCCAAATGAATGTTTCTTATTATCATCAGGTTACAATTATCACACAGGCAGCACAGTAACCAGGGGCTATATCATGGCTTTATCCTGGCTCTATGTCACATGGCTGTTGGGTGCTGACTTAACTTATGGCTGTATTGTATATAACAGACTGTAACAGTACAACCACAACAAAAGTCAGCGCCCAAAAGCAATGTGACACAGAGACCCTGCTGTGCTGACTCACCTGTGTGATGATTGTAACCTGCTGTACTGTGAGATACATATAATAGGACACAGTGAGTATTCTTTCCTCTATTACCCACTCACTGTGTCCAGTGCAGCCACGATCTCCTCCTGCTCTTCCTTGTCAGCCGCTCAACTTTATCATATCTCATGAGAAAAGCAGCCGGGAGTCTAAATGAGAATCACTGTATCACTCCGCCAGCCGGGACTAATAGAATAGTGGGCGGCATGATGTACATGTGCCCGAAAACAAAGAAATAGTCCCTCCGCTGTGCTCCCTTCCTGGGCCCCTGTGTTGACCCGATGGGGCCCAGGAAAATTATATAACCACTCTGTAAGCAAACGGAGGCGGGGAAGAGTTTAGAATTATTTTTTTTAAATGCAGTAAAGAATTGTAATGATGCCCGGGCCCCACTGTGTAGCTGATGGGGGCGGGCCCGGTACAACAGGGCTGGTTGTACTGGTCTATCAGCGGCCCTGTATACACATTTTTCCATCTTTCACAACACACGTCACCTTTTTCCCCTCATCTTTCTCCGCACACTCAGACATGTCAGCAACATATGCCCTCACACACATCCATTCCTTTCACATCTATTTTATTTAAAAAAAACATTTTATATCATTAATTTTTCCTCTTGGTCACTCTCTATTCCTTTACATCTCAATGGTTTTCTTTGCGTTGAGCTGTTCTGTATTCAATTGCACACTCACCTTTCACTCATAAATTTCCCATTTGCTCTTTTTTATTAGCAACACTCACACATATTCTTTGACATCATCATTTTTCACATTTTTCAAAAAAAAAAATTCTCACATTTTCATATCTATTTTCATCATCGTTATCTTCCTCTTTATTTTCATTATTTTTCTTTCTCCCATTTTTCTTATTCCTCACATTCTCTCATCTCACTTCCCTTCACAAGTGAAATGTTTATTGTGGTGTAAAGGTTGTTCCCTTGTAGACTATTTTGTTGATTATTTTCTATTATGTGTGCCTTTGGTCTTGGTTTGGCTTGGCCTTCCCTCCGTCCCTCTTCGCCTTCTGGCCCCGGGCTGACCCCGCTTACCTCCCCCTTCTCCTGCCCAGCGCGGGGTTGCTAGGTTGCAACTTCTCGTAGGTCTGGGGGTGTTTTCCTTTACCTCACAATCGGGTATTTAGGATCCATCTGCCCTCCTCTCTCCTGTTTGGACCTCTAAGAGGGTTGCTCTTGGCGGCGTGGTCGCCGGCTGACCACTAATCCTGTTTTTCGACATGAATTCTGGTATGTATTTCACAATTGTCATTTATGATGACTATGTACAATGTGAACATCATGTATATATGTGTGTATGTATGCATTTATATATAACATGTATGCTTTTTTGTTGTTGGTTATTCTCTTTAACAAGTCTTATTGACATGCAAATACTTTATTATAGAATCTATGCTCGCAAATCTTTCCTCTCCCTGAAGAAGACCACTATTACTACAAAGGTCGAAATGCGTTGTTTTTTTGGCGTTTATAGTAATTATTCACTATATTGTACAATTTCTATTGGCCGCTTTATAACATGTATCAGCTTTTATTGATGTTTTTTGGAGCTCATGTTCTGAATTCTATCAGACTGTCCCTCATACCCTATTTGATACTCTAATAAAATGTATACTTTTATACATCTCCTATCTCCATCATGTATTGCTGCAACTCAAAGCCCCTAGGGGTACTTTTTCCTTTTCCCATGCTTTAATTCCTAATACTCTCTCCAAACCCAGCGAAGCATTCCTGTGTCATAGTTAAACATTGTACATCCACCTTTTTTTACGACATTGGGAGAGCGGTTATTACTGTATGTCCTTTTACTATCATAAGTTGCATGCTTTTATAATACAAGGTACTTTATATCTTCAATAAGCTCCCACTCTGCATTTCTGGAATTTGTTTTCATTTGCGACTTGCGTCATTATTATTTTCTTACCCTTTTGGGTAATATTACATAGTAAATACATTCCTAAGAAATAAGTTGCAGTAGAAATCGTTTGAAAAAGTTGTATAAAAGCAACTCTCAGACAGGAAACTTAGCAAATGTATTTTTTATGAAGAGATAATGGAAGAATAATTGTAAAATGCACAGCACGTGTACTTTTAAAAGTGCAGATTACTCTGAAATAAAGCACTACTATTGATGATCTTCTGTGCTTTTGGAGTCTTTGTTATACAGTGCCTTATAAAAGTATTTATACGCTTTGAAATTTTCCACATTTTGTCATGTTACAACCAAAAACGTAAATGTATTTTATTGGGATTTTTTGTGATAGACCAACACAAAGTGGCACATAATTGTGAAATGAAAGGAAAATGATAAATCATTTTCAAAATGTTTTACAAATAAATACCGTATTTTTCGCTCCATAAGAAGCACCTGACTATAAGACGCATCCAGGTTTTAGAGGAGAAAAACAAGAAAAAAAATATTCTGAACCAAATGATGTACTAAAATATTTAATATTATATTACTACTATAGGTGGGTGGTGGACACACAACAATACCAGCCCCCCTATCAAATCAGCTCAGCTACACTATACCTGGGTGGTGGTGGTGGATACACAGCAACCCCCCCCCCCTTCCCAGATCAGCTCAGGGTGGCAGGGCAGCCACAAACACCTCTTTAGCCTCTCATATCACAACAGCTCAGGTGATGGACAGTGGATACCGTGCCAGCCCACACCTCCCACCACCCCCTTATCACCAGCTCACCTCAGGCAGTTGAGGACACTGCCATTACAATGCACAACCCCCTATGGCTGGCTCTCAGCGTCAGATACAACCGGGCAGCAGCTAGGAAGGAGGACTGAGGACATAGTTTGCAGCAGAAGCGGCCAGTGGAGAGAGGCAGGAAGTGAGACTGGACCAGACCACGGCGCCGGGGGTGTTCCAGCTGAAAAAAAAGCCAGCCAGGGCTCTTGTCGCTTGCGGGATGGTGTCACATCTGGCCGGTGTCAACTCACCTGGGTGTGGAGCGCACCATTATAGCAACGCCACTGACACCCCCCAGGTTTTCGCACCTGGGGCAGACCGCCTCCCCCCGCTCTCCCTTGGTATGTCCCTGCAAGGATCTGCCTCACATCCTGTCCTCTCTCCTCCACAGAGAAGCCGAGCGTCTGTATTCTAACATGGCGGCAGCGACGGGGGAGGAGCCTGTGCAGTATTCGCTCCCTAAGACGCAGGAACACTTTCCCCTATTTTTTGGGGAGGAAAAAGTGCGTCTTATGGTGCAAAAAATACGGTATGTGAAAGTGTGGAGTGCATTTGTATTATGCCCCCTTTACTCTGATACCCCTAACTAAAATCTAGTTTAACCAATTGCCTTCAGAAGTCACCCAATTAGTAAATAGAGTCCACCTGTGTGTAATTTAATCTCAGTATAAATACAGCTGTTCTGTGAAGCCCTCATAGGTTTCTTAGAGAACCTTGGTGAACAAACAGTTCTTTTTGCGATTTTGGCCTGCGATTTACATTGACATCTGTGCAGAAACCTGCACAGATGTCTCCATAATCGGGACCAAAATCGGGACTGACAAGCGGGAGTGAAATCGTGCGAGTTCAGCTGAACTCGAACGGCTTCATTCCCGCAGCCCAGTGTGAACCTGGGCTAAAGCAGGGTTAGGATTTAAAAAAAAATATCCCAAACTTTGAACATCTCACTGAGCATTGTTCAATCCATCATCCGAAAATGGAAAGAGTATTGCACAACTGCAAACCTACTAAGACATGGCCATCCACCTAAATTAAAAGAAAAAAGAGAGGGCGCACAGACCTAGTGCATTACCAATGGCTGGTTTATTAAAAGTATATTTAAAAGATCATGAATACTCACAAACAAAGGCAAGTAATAGGCACATAAAATTCCATCCAGGGAGATAGACTCTTCCTGGAACAGAATGAGCAGATGATCAAAGAGTCAAGATGACAAATATTTACAGCTACTCTCTGTGCGCCCTCTATTTTTTATTTTAATTTCAAGTCCTAAGAATACCAAATATTCTGAGGAGGGCAGCAAGATCTCTGGGCATTTTCCTTTTAAACGGAACACTCTGGTTGTGTCACCAAGAGACCAAACTTCTGAGCGCAGGAGACTGTTTTTCTTGTTTCTGTGAATCATTCACCTAAATTGACAGGCCAGGCAAAGAAAGCCTTAATCGGAGAAGCAGCCAAGAGGCCCATGATAACTCTGGAGAAGCTGCAGAGATCCACAGCTTGGGTGGAAAAATCTGTTAACAGGACAACTACTAGTCGTGCGCTCCACAAATCTGGCCTTTATGGAAGAGTGGAAAAAAGAAAGCCATTGTTGTAAGAAAGCCATAAGAAGTCCCGTTTGCTGTTTGCGAGAAGCCATGTGGGGGACACAGCAAATGTGGAAGGTGCTCTGGTCAGATGAAACTAAAATATAATTTTTTGGCCTAAAAGAAAAACACTATGTGTGGCAGAAAACTAACACTGCACATCACCCTGAACATACTATCCGCACCGTGAAACATGGTGGGGCAGCATCATGTTGTGGGATGCTTTTCTTCAGCGGGGATATGGAAGCTGGTCAGAGTTAATGGGAAGATGGATGGGGCCAAATACAGGGCAATATTAGAAGAAAACCTGTTCGAGTCTGCAAAAGACTTGAGACTGGGGCGGAGGTTCCCCTTCCAGCAAGACAATGACCCAACATACAGCCAGAGCTACAATGGAATGGTTTAGATCAAAGCATATTCCTGTGTTAGAATGACCCAGTCATAGTCCAGACCTAAATCCAATTGTGAATTTGTGGCAAGACTTAAAAATTGCTGTTCACAGATGCTCTTCATCCAATCTGACAGAGCTTGAGCTATTTTGCTAAGAAGAATGGGCAAAAATGTCACTCTCTAGATGTTCAAAGCTGGTAGAGCCATACCCAAAAAGATTTGCATCTGTAATTGCAGTGAAATGTGGTTCTACAAAGTATTGACTCAGGGGGCTGAATACAAATGCACATATTTATTTGTAAAAAAAAATAAAAACCATTTATCATTTTCCTCCCACTTTACTATGTGTCTATCACATAAAATCCCAACAAAATAAATTTATGTTTTTGGTTGTAACATGACAAAATGTGGAACATTTCAAAGGGGTATAAATACTTTTTTAAGGCACTGTACATGAATTTAAAAGTGGAGCAGTACAGTAGTGCTATATTAACTATCAGACTCCCAAAGTGGTTCTAATGCCGCGTACACACGACCGTTTTTAATGTAATTGAAAAAACCGAAGTTTTTCTCGACGTGATTCTAATCAAGCCTGCCTTGCCTACACACTATCATGAAAAAAAATGCTCTAGCAAAGCGCGAAATGTACGACCAATGTACCACCATAGCACATACACTCAGTGGAGGAGTTGTAGAGAGAACTGATGGGGGCCCCAAACAAGGAGAGAATGGACCGCTCTGTGTAATACTATTGCACAGAGGAGGTATGTCTTTATTTTTAATTTTTTTTAGGTAAAATTTTTTCATCCTTATGCCGCGTACACACGACCGTTTTTCATGATGAGAAAAATTACATTTTTTAATTTGATAATTAAAAACGATCGTGTGTTGGAACATGCTCTAATTTTTCTCGTTGTTTTTCACGTCGTCGTTTTTCTCGTCATAAAAAACGACCGTGTGTAGGCTTTAACGACGTGAAAAAAAATACGCATGCTCAGAATCAAGTATGAGACGGGAGCGCTCGTTCAGGTAAAACTAGCGTTCGTAATGGAGATAGCACATTTGTCACGCTGTAACGGACTGAAAAGCACAAGGCAGAAAAGCGCGAATCGTCTCTCACCAAACTTTACTAACACGAGATCAGCAAGAGCAGCCCAAAGGGTGGCGCCATCCGAATGGAACTTCCCCTTTATAGTGCCATCGTACATGTTGTCGTACGTGTTGTACGTCACGACGCTTTGCTCAAGCATTTTTTCCCACGATAGTGTGTAGGCAAGGCAGGCTTGAGAAGAATCACGTTGAAAAAAACTGCGTTTTTTTCAATGCATTAAAAACGGTCGTGTGTATGCGGCATCATTTCTGAAGGAAAAAAAGTCATTTAAAAGCACTCGCGGCTATAATGAATTGTCGTCTCCTGGTAATACAGAGAAAAGTCATTAATAAAAATTAAAAAAAAATGCGTGGGGGTCCCCCCAAATTCAATTACCAGGCCCTTCAGGTCTGGTATGGATTTTAAGGGGAACTCCACGCCAAATAAAAAAAAATGGCGTGGAGTTCCCCCCAAAAATCCATACCAGACCCTTTATCCGAGCACGCAAGCTGGCAGGCCGCAGGAAAAGAGGGGGGACGAGAGAGCGCCCCCCCTCCTGAACCGTACCAGGCCACATGCCCTCAACATGGGGAGGATGCTTTGGGGGTCTGTGACCCCTCAAAGCACCATGTCCCCATGTTGATGGGGACAAGGGCCTTATCCCCACAAGCCTTGCCCGGTGAATGTGGGGGTCTGCGGGCGGGGGGATCGGAATCTGGAAGACCCCTTTAACAAAGGGGACCCCAAGATCCCAGCCCCCCCTATGTGAATTGGTAAGGGGTACATTGTACCCCTACCATTTCACAAAGAAAGTGTAAAAAAAAAAAAAAACACACAGACACAGTTGGGAAAGTCCTTTATTAAAAAAAAAAAAAAACCCATTCCAGCGATGTAATCCAGTGTCTCGCGGTGATCCGATGTCCAGCGCTGCAGTCTCCACTCCACACAAAACGTCATTGGCTGACCTGATGGGGAACTTCCTCCGCAGTGTAATAAATAATTAGACCCCGTCCCTTCTCACGTTCTCCATCAGGTTCGCTCAGCCAATGACGTAGCACCTTCACTGGGTGTAAGGCTGAGCGGACCTGATGGGGAACGTGATAAGGGGCGGGTCTATTCATTTATTACACTGCGGAGGAAGTTTACCATCAGGTCCGCTCAGCCAATTACGTAGGCGGGGTCTGACATATGAGGGGGCAGGGTCACCCGTCAGATCATAGGGGTGAGCCCCAGCTTTCCCCGCTTGCCGGGGAATAGCCAATAGCCAATATTAAAGCTGAACTCCAGGCACAAAAATCTTCATTTAAATATATTTTTCAATAGCCACAGAGGATATAAATCCACTTTGTGTGCACCAAACACCTCTGCAAATCCAGATATTACCATATAAAAGTATCTGACATAATCAGTGTACTGTACATAGCATGTGCAGATAGCGAAGCTGTGGGAGGGGCCCAGCTGGCTCCACCCACTACAAGCTGTCTAAAGAAAACTACAGGAGAGGTCAGAGACCAGACCGTTCACTAGGAGTGAGAGAGCAGCAATGACCGGCCTTTATTACAGGAAGCTGCTGCAAAGTTTCACACTGGATTATTACAGAGATTTGAAAGAAATACACAAAGCACACCAAGATGCTAGTAAGAACACACATGGCTCTTGTATTTAGACAATATTTGCTTATCCAAGAATTCAGTTTTTAATTTTGGGTTTGATATTTTTGAGAGGCACAATTTAACAGCAGAAGGTCCTTGATAAGCAGAATATATACAGTAGGTAAAGTGGTGTGATATGAGGATGGTGGACATTAAGTTGGCATCACAAAAGTTTTTATATCAAAGGGACATTGACAATAATTGACAATAATTCTCAGGCTGATAAATGCAAAGGATGTAAAATAATTTGCAGAATACAATATTACCAGAAGAAAGCCTTCTTTGGAAATATGTTTTTTTTTTTGTATTTCTTCAATTCATGCTCTGCAGGTCCTGATGGCTACTCCTGGAATATGTAACTGTATCTCACATATAGATACATGTCTCCTGGCAATATTATTATCTATATGTGATGCCAGATACTCCTTTTGTAGTGCACAAGAACCTGAGAGCAGGGTCTTTGGCTAATTAATTATGCAGGCACGCTCTGCTATTGCATGTCAGCTTATAGTCCACAGGAGTGCACATCCTAGGATGACAATGCTGCTGCATAGACACAAACTCCTTAAAGCAGAGTTCCACCCAAAAGTTTTGAAGTGGACTTCCTGTCCCACTTCCTTTTTCCACCTACGGGCCGCCTAGGCGACTCCTCCTCTCCACCTAGGCGGCCCCTCACTCTCTGCGATCTTCTGGGACACGTGCCTGTCCACTGGGAGAGCGCAGCGCGACTCGTGCATGCGCAGTGCCTGCCTGGCCGTGAAGCCGAAAGCTGTCACGGCCGGGTGCCCACAGTGTCAATGGAGGCGCCGGTGGAGAGGAGGGGGAGAGGAGCGACGCTCCGGGCGGCCGCATCGCTAAACTGTGGAACAGGTAAGTGTCTGTTTATTAAAAGTCAGCAGCTACACTTTTTGTAGCTGCTGACTTTTAATAAACATAAAAAGCCTGGAACTCCGCTTTAAGTGTTGTCTTCCTAATGCAGTTCCTTACTGGCATGACAAACAGGTCAGAAATTAAGAAAAGAGCCTGCATGTAGAAAAAAATTCCTTCAGCACAAATAAAAGGAGGGAGCCTAAAGGGTAACTCAACTTTCATGGAAAAATATAGCAAATTAAAACAAAAATAATAATGCATATAGAATAGCAGCACAATCCATATTGTAATTTATTGTTATTAAAATGATTTTTCCTTTTCAATCAGCAGTGGTTGTCAATTTCTGTAAAATGCAATGCATTATGAAAACCTTGAGGTGTTCCGTACACAATTGGTGTCCAAAACTCTCCCAGACATATAATTTCCTACTTGTGTGATTGGCTCACTGATTTTCCTAGAATTCTGCACTAAGATACAAGTCAAACTTTAGGCATCCTCTGCAATAGAAGTTTTCGTTTTGGTAAGATACTCTACAAGGGTTAAATACATCTAAAGCGGTTCAGACACTGCAGCTTTTTTTTTTTGAACACGAAGAGTGCACAGCTGATTATAATGAAGCAGTCACTCCCATTTACAATCAGCATCTGAAGGACATAGAATGACAAGCAGCTATTTCTTTAAAGCAGAAACAGGTAGGAATCTGCAATCAAAATTGATAAAATTCCTCAGAGGGAAATGTTACACTTTAAGCTTAATAATTTTTTTATTATTGGGTTTACATACACTTTAATCCCTTGCCGCAGAATCATGTACATGTATGTGATTGTGTTCAAGGGCTTATACCAGGATTATAGCTGCAGCTTTATGCCATAATCCTGAGATTTTTTTTCCAGCCGGTGATGCTCTTTCATTCAAAAGCAATCCTAGTGGCTGATTGGTTGCTGGTTTGCCTTTACAGGTAGCAGAATGGCACAACCCCCCCCCCCCTACCGACCCCTCTCCAGGCTCTCCCGTGTGATCAAGTATCTCGGTAGTTGATCTGGCAGTCCTGCCTGGGTATCATAGAGCTGGCCGAGGAGCAGAAGATCCCCAATCCTCTCTATGGTTTAGGAGGCCAGAAGCAACTTCATCACATCACTCCTGGTTAGGGCAGATGTAAATGGTGCTTTTTGTTTTTGGAAAGCATGAGATACATTTTTCATGCTTTCCAAAGGGTAGAGGAGAGACATGGGGTCTTATAGACCCCAAAATGTCTCCATAAAGAGGACTTGTCATGCCTTATTTCCATCGCCGGGGATGTTTAATTTCATTTGATCACTTTTTTTCCATCACAAGAAATGTAAAGGGACAGTGTAAAAATAAAACTTTATAATAAAATAAATAATAATTTTAATAAATGTAAAGAGCCCCCATTCCCACCGTGCTTACACGTAGAAGCGAACGCATATGTAGATCATGCATGCATATGTAAATGGTGTTTGCACCACACATGTGAAATATTGCTGCAAAAGTTATAATGAGAGCAATAATTCTAGTGCTAGACCTGTAAATCTAAACTGGTAACCTGTAAAAAAAATTAAAGCGTCATCTATGGAGATTTTTAAATATCGTAGTTTGTCGCAATTCCACAAGCATGCACAATTTTAAACCGTAACATGCTAGGTATTTACTTACTCTGCATAACATCATCTTTTATATTTTACCAAAAAGTGTGGTATGTATTGTATTATTTTTGCATTAAAATTCATTAGTCACTTCCTGACCGCTCTATAGCTGAATGACGGCTACAGTGAGGTCGTCCAGTTCTGGGAGGACACCATATGATGTACTCCCATGATCGCGTCTGCCGCACTTAGGACACAGCTGATCACAGATCGGGGTAAAGGGCCAATCACAGTGACCCTTTACCATATGATCAGTTGTGTCCAATCACAGGTGATCAGGATGTAAACACAAGCCAGTTATCGACATTCCTTTCCCTACGCTGACAGAATGAGGAGAGGAGAGTCAATAACCGGTTTGTGTCGAAGGGACATTTACACTGACAACCAGGGCACTGATTATCAGTGTCCTGATTATCAGTGCAGTCCCAACATTGCCCACCAGTGCTGCTAACTAGTGCTCATCAGTACCACCAATCCGTGCCCATTAGTGCGCCTCCTCATCAATGCCCATCAGTGCCAATCAATGAAGGAGAAAAATTGTCTGTTTGCAAAATTATATATCAAACTATGAAAAACTTTTTTCGTTTTTTTTTTTTTAATTCTGGTCTTTTTCATTTATTTAGCAAAAAAAAAAAAAACCCAGTGGTGATTAAATACCACCAAAATAAAGCTCTATTTGTATGAAAACAAATTATAAAAATTTCATATGGGTACAGTGTAGCATGACTGCGCAATTGTTATTCAGAGCGTGACTTGTACACTAAAAAACTAGCCAGTGCAGTGCATTCTGATTCTATGGTAGTGCATCACAATGTGTGTCAGTCCTTGCAATTCTATTTGAAGTTTAGACAAAAAAATAAAGCAATCAATGTTAACAATGCATTGCTGCACAACACATGTTAAACCTCACACCACTTTATGCGCACAACAATGTGCACTCTTTGGTATGAATGTGCCCTCACTTTCATTAAGCCAAATGAGTTCTAATTAGTTATATGGAACAATGCACTCACCACATTGCTATTTGGTGGAATAGATGTTTACTCCTTGCGTCACATCCTGAAAGAGTGTAGATCAGTGGCGGCCAGTCCATTAGGGGTGCAGGGCACCTCCCCCCTATCCATGCGTCCGGCCTAATGCAGAACGCCAGGTGCATGAATTCCAATGGGGGGGGTGTTTTTTGAAGCATGTGATTGGAGCCAGAGGCTCTAATAGGCTTTAAAAAAGTGTGCGCTCAGGGTGCAGAGCACTGTGAACCGAGCCCACCCAATTGTGTGACAATAGCGAATGAACATTCGCTATTTTTACACGGATTCTCCTATCGGCCAATCAGGAGGAAGACGTTGCGATGGCCGCGTAGGAGCGCAGGGGAAGAGGAAGCCGCCCGTGATGCCCGCTGCTTGTCGCCCGGGTGAAGCGAAGCCTGCCATAGATGGGGTAAGTGCTCCGGACCCGACCGACTGGACCGGGGGGGGGGGTTGGTGTGGGTTACCTGACCGACCGGCCGGGGGTGCTTGTGGGTGCACTGTTTGCCGCCCCCCCAAAAAACAAATTACCACTATCCGCCACTGGTATAGATAGATTGATTAGTAGCATGGTGACTACTAGGGATAATTACTCTCTAAAATATTACCAGCTTGGCTAAAGTTTACAGCAGAGTGAGATAGCAAGTATATGCATGAACACCATGTCAAGCCACTCTGTAGAATTTGACAGACATCTGAAGACAATCTGAACCAAACTAACACAGAAGCGTGCTGGGGTAGATGTGTCTGCTTTGTTCATGTTACAGAAAGTTAATCCTCATCCCATCTCTCTAATGTTTTGTAAAGTGATCTTGTTGTTTGGATTTCTCTTATAGAAACAGCTTGTCATTAGTAATTCTGTTATTTTAAAGTGCAAGCTCAAGAGCCTTAGTGTTCATTTAATGTGACAGCTGTGTTTCTGTTTTTGTTAACACTTGTTCCTCATTATTGTTTTGGCTTGGGAGAACTTTGATATTTGGTGTCTTAGGCACTAAAGAAGATACGCGTGATCTAAGAGTGGAAGCAAAGAGACCATGGAAATATTTACATTGAAATGTAACAAATATACTGTAGGATAGGGGGGCTGCTTGTACATTAACATTCTTTTTGCTGAAGAAAGATGCAAAGGTGATTCAGCCCTTAATTACTACCGGAAAAACATATCTGTATTGACTAGCTTATTTTGTTAAACAGCAATTCCAAGTAACAAGTGCAATCAATAAATAATCTACTATTGCCATTCAGAAACGCTGCAGCCGAATGTGCTAGAATCTGAAAATTCACTTAAAATAAAACTAAGGGAAAACCTTTTTTTTTTTTGGATAGAGTGGGGGGTTATTATCTCTGTCAGGATTTATTTGCTATCTTTGTCCCATTAGGAAAATGTAGCTTTACTTTGTGCCCTATAGCCAAAACAGGAAGTAAAAGGAAATCCCTCCAAAGTAAGGGGACCCTGGTTGTCATCAGGATCACCAGAACTAGTGTTCCTAATGAAAGTTTTCCTCTCTATTCCTCTTCTGGGGTCAACCCACAATTTGGGATATGCTATCACTTTCACTTTTGGTGATTTTTGATAAACAGGACAAACAGATGTTCCAGACCTTTGCCTTCAGTTGTACTTTAAAGTAGTAGGAAAGGCTAAGTTAAGCCTAATTTAAAATGCTGCCTCCCCATTCTACATTATTGCCCTGCATACATTTTACCATAAATCCAATGTAAATATATGTTTTGTAAGTTGTTCTATGTGATTACATGACCACAAAGCCCTGACTCCTTAAAGCGGTTGTATACCGCTGGACATTTTTTTTTTCTTCCTGCAAGCTAAAGTCATAATGTGCTAGTATGCTTCGCACACTAGCACATTATGTTAAACCTACCTTAAAACAAAGTTGTACCAGCGCCATGATGTCAGCACTGTAGCCACATCCATTTTCACCGTCTTGCTCCTAGGTTTGGGGGCTCCGGCTCTGTGATTGGCTGAAGCCGCAATGACGTCACTCCTGCGCATGCGCGCGGGAGCCACTGTTCATGGCACATGGTTAGGAAGAAATGGCACCCGTGGCCATTTCTTCAGAGTGCATGCACCAGTGATGTCACTGGCTGCATGTAATGTAAATATCTCCTAAACGGTACACGTTTAGAAGATATTTACACTACCTATAGATAAGCCATATTATAGGCTTACCGCTAAAATGTTAGCAGAGGAAGTTTACTTCTTCTTTAATGTGAAGTTGCAAGCCCTCAATGGGGCTGAATTTCATAGAACAGTGATGTCACCTGCCATCTTCTAGTTCTCTAGCCATTGTCAACAAGGGGAAGAGTTTTCTCCCTCCAGCCACTCCAGCTGAGGATATGGAGCCCTGAGGTGCTGGAGCTTTGCAGCCACACAATCACATAAAAAAATGTGAAAAATAAAGTATTTGCATTTGCTATTTATTAGGGATGGGCCGGACGACCCCCTGCTCGGTTCGCAATAGAACCTTTGAACATTGCGAGAGTTCAGAACCAAATAACAAATCCTATTGAAGTCTATGGGACCCGGACTGGAAAAAAGTGCCAATTTTGAGGGCTGATATGCAAGTAATTGGGCATACAATTGTTAAGAAGGTCTGGGTATAGCCCTGGGGGACATGTATCAATGAAAAACAAGTTTGTAAAAAAGAATAAAAATGAAAAATCAAGATTAGAGTTTTTTGGATAAATTCTGGTGTCTCTTCCACAGACTATGGATAGAAGTAACAGGTGCGGAAAAATTGGTCTTTGGATGGCGCTTTCACCCTGTAACCCTATTGAGGTACTCTTGATGAAAGCAAGAATTGGCCTTGCGTTCAAAAATCAAAATGATATGCACCTGTCAATCCGGTGCGGAAAAATCGGTCTTTGGGTGTTGGTGGCACCTTCACACTGTAACCCTATAGGGGTACTCTTGATGAAAGCAAGAATTGCAATAAATTTTAATAATAGGCACCTGTCAAACAGGTGTGGAAAAATTGGTCTTTGGGTGTTAATTGTGCCCATGAAACCTACACCAAAAAAATTCTTCCAGATGAAATCAACACCCACAACGCTAAGTTCTGCAGAGATTTCACATCCCAAAAACACTTAATCAGTGACATTGGCATTGGGGGCTTCATAGCTGCTGGTAATCCAGGACTGCTTCATTTTGATAAATGTCAGACGGTCCACGGAGTCTGTGGACAGACGCATTCTATAATCAGTAACAAAACCTCCAGCTGCACTGAATGCCGTTCGGAAAGCACGCTGGCTGTAGGGCAGCCCAGCAGCTCAATTGCATTCTGGGCAAGTTCTGACCAGCGGTCTATTCTCATGACCCAGTAAGCCAGTGGATCGTTGACTGGAAAGTTCTCCATCTCTGTTTTCGGCCCTAGATAATCATCCACCATGTGATACAGATGCTGCCGATGGGATTTGGAAGCTGACAGCTCTGGGCGGCCACCTTCTCCACCGCTCCTCTCTTGACCAACAGAAGCCTCAACTACGTTTTCCATGACACTGTAACCTACCAGAGTCAGGAAAAGTGTTAGATAAACTCATCTTTAAGCTATCCTCAAGAGATTTCATCTTCTACACTCTCTGTGGGGATGGGATGAGTTCTGAGATTTTCCCTTGTAGCGGTGGTCAATGAGGGTTGCCAACCAATAGTGATCCTTCTCCTTTATCACACATATTCTTGGGTCCTTTGGCAGGCTTTGAAGCATGAGGGAGCCCATGCATCGCAATTTTGCGGAGGCATGAGAAGCAGACTCCTCAGGGTCACTGAGGATTATAGTTACCTGGAACTGCCTGCTCCCAGCCACGTACTAATCCCAAGGGTTCTGGGGATGGAAAACCATCTCTTACTGTTTCACGTATGTCTTCTTCTGCTTTAATGCCTCCAAAACTACTAGAATCCTCCTCCTCCTCCATTTCCTCTTGTGTGTTCTGTGGCATAGGAACAATGGTGTCTGCATAAAATCGTGTATATATAGATATATCAAAAACCACAGTGTTCATAAAGTGCAGTGCTATGATCCAGGAGTAGCATCAATTACAATGTGGACTGCATCAGGTTTCCCTCACATTCTCATTTAGCTTGTCCCCAAATACACATTCAATCAACTGCTTGACAATACAAAATGTCAAATCCTCTTTCACACCGCTCTGTTGGTTAGCAGTGAACTATCTCCCAAGAAGAACTTATTTCCTTATTCCCTTGCATATGTAGCGACCTCACCCCTCTCACCCTCTCACCACTGTGGTGTCACCAATAGTTATGATGTATAGTCACTGCCACCGACTATATAGAACAAGAGCATGAATTACCTTCGCTATCACAGCCCCTGTTAGAGGGAAGACATCCGTCCAAGAGAGTTACCGGAGGCCTCTCCGTCACCGGCAAATGCTGCGCCAGACTTTCCGGAGAAGTTCCGCTCACCGGCCTCCTCAATCTTAGACACGGGCACCCAAGGCATTAGGGCCCCCTCGGATTCCTCCACCCTCGCGGAACTCAGTCGAAGGTACTGAGTCCAAGGCCTCCGCATTAGTACCTCACCCCAGGCTAAAGGTGCCTGGGATGGACTCCATCTCCCACTCCAGCCAGGTCAAGGGCACCTGGGCCCGGAACTCTGGAACGCCAGCACCCAGGCTGAAGTTGCCTGGGCGCGGCTGCGTCCTCCGACTCTGAACCCCAAGGTCAGGGCGTCCGCCCCTTTTATCTCCCCTCCCTTTGCGTCACAGCAGGTTCCCTGCCCCGCTGTACCAGCGCCAGGAAAGGACAAAAAGGGATGCAGTCTTGCGGTGAGTGTTCAGCTCCGGCCCAGGGCGACAGCGCTACCTGCAGGCCGCAGGGAACCTCACACCACCAGAGTCCTCCAAGAACCACAAAGGGGTCTCCGATTCCCTAACAATCAGTGCATCTGGGTTACACTACCACCCAGATGCCTCCCCTAAATTCAAATACCCGCTACACTCTCCCCCTGGTGATTTGACACTGGTCCCCAGTGTCTGGTGCAAACCCATGTCTCCCATGGAGTGGTAACATAATTTCGACCCAAAGACCAAACTACACATAGAATCCAACCTCACAATTTAGTCATGAATTGTGCCAGGACCTAAAACGGGAAAGGGAAACAGGAATATAAAACAAAGAACTTGGTATATAAAAAAAACTTTAAATGATTCTACACATTGAAATTCCCCCTCTCGCTATCTAAGAACCACCCCATTCTCAGCAGCCTTGACAGACGAGTCTCCTGCAGAGGGAAAAGAAAAGAAAACACACATCCTAACACAATGTATATGTTTTCTTGGAAGGAATGGGTCTATCCAAGGAGAAACCCACTCGCTCCAATGATCATGGTGTATAGTGTAAAGAAAAACACAATCGTTGCGCAACACCGCCACCTGGTGGCAATGCCCCGGTCAAGACACTTAGCAAATCCAGATGAACTTTTCTCTCTTCTTTTTTTTCTCTGTACTGCGACCCTATACTAGCTATGCCCCAAAGTCACTGATTTCTTTTCTTGATGAAATGAGAAAAAAAAAAAAAAAACAACCATAACAGCTTCCATTTCTCCAAAGAGCAAAATACCCAAAATGTAGGGTACAGTCCCTGTGTTCCAGCAAATACTCTGGAAAGTTCAGCAGCAAAAAGAAAAAAAAGGGAATATAAAGGAGTCTTTTTCTCCTATAAATAAAACTTCGGATGTGGCAGGAACAAAGGCTTCAAATGCTTGTCAAAAGCCTCCACGTTGTACTCAATGTTCCCTCCATCCTTCCGACAGATAACCACCCTGTCAGCATGGATGTGCCTTCCCAACATCCACTCTGCCTTACAGTCCTTGAATTTTCTGGTAACTGTAGGGGAACACGAGAGGTATCGGCGTGCGTGAGGTACCTTAAGCTTTGTCCATACGAAATCATCGTACCACCTCTGCCGAAAAACTTCCACCTCATAAAACAATTCTCGGGGTAGATATGGGTATTCCCACCCATATTCTCGGGCAACCTTCTGACAAAAGAGACGCTGCAGCCTTGACAAGGGTGGCATTGTGGCACGGTCTCCTTCTCCAGAACGATTGACTCAGGATGTCGAGGTACTCCAACCACCTCGGCAGACTTGGGCCTAGGAGCCCGCAGTGATGCGCGTTGCACTCCCGCAACAGGAGCAGGTGAAACACTTGATGATTCAAGAAGCGAGGGTGTAGGCAGGTGACCGGATTCTTCCCTAGGCTCCGGGGCCTCCACCCAGGGTGTACTATCCCCAATGGACATAGGTGGGTCCCTTGTGACACGGGACGAGGGTAACTTCATCTTGTCCCATCCCTTCTTGTGGAAGATTTCATTTATCTCCCCATCATCACCGGCATCAGATAGTGACTCTAGGTCAGAGGTGTCATAACACTCTGTGGGCAGGTAATTCCCCGTAGACACGGAATCACCCCCCTTGATGGGTTCCACCGACCGTGGGCTCCCGACACCTCCAACCACACACACAGTCCCAACCCCTGGCTCACCTGGGCCTTTTGAAGAACAGGGATGTCCAGGGCTCTTCCCTCCGGATCCATCCAGGCCAGGCAAGCGACGGGGCGAAGCTCTTCCACGACCACAGGGTGCCATCACCAGGCCAACTTTCCTCTTCGGCGGTGGGAGCAGAGAGCTTGTGGGGACCGAGGCAGCATGCTCGGATTTTTCTCTCTCAATCTCCTTTGGGGCAGTCACTTCGCCCTGGTCAGTGCGTGCAGGAAACGCATAGGCATCGATCTCTCCCTGCGGAGTGGCAGTACCCGTGAGGTAGTTGAGGTGGAAGGCGCAAGGCCTTTCTGTGGATGGCTCCACCTCGAAGAGGAACTCTTTGCAGACCTCACATCGCCCAAACAGCTTCAACTGCACCCCCAGTCCCGAACAGCCGGGACAGATCACACCGAGGGCCTCTATGTCTCTGCAGGTATACAGAGCCAACCGCCCCCGGGGCCTTAGTCTTATTCCTGTATCCATGATCGGAGCAGCAAAGGAAGTAATCTCCGCTGTAGAAGGAACAGAAATCCACGGAGTACTTGAGGTCATCCTGACTGGCTTCTGCTCCAATGCACACTGACCCCTTTGCGCCGTAATCCCCACGTGTGTCCTTCCACATGGCCAGACTCCTCCCACACTCTGCATTTGTTCGCAGGCTTTCTCTTCTTCCCGCCCACGAACTGCACAGCTATGGTGTGCCTCGTGGCGCGTTGGCCAATATGGCCGACCTACTCGGAACTCCTCCGGGCAGCAAAGTTCAACTTCAGACACAATACACATCCCGGACACGATGCACCCACGTGTAGCGACCTCACCCGTCTCACCCCTTCTCATTCTCGGCTTGTTGGTCTTGTCTAGGGGTTTAGTACTGGGGGGAGGGATGCAATACACCACGACCCATGTCCTCCAGAGAGACTGGAGGTGAAAGCCAGAACTATCGGGTTTTGTGTGTGTGTCCCAGAGTCAAATCCTTTCTTCGAATTGACTCCCTTTGCTCCTAGTAACCAGAGTTCCACACCCTGAAAAGGTCCAACTCATATTTATTCTCTTCCAGCAATAAATAGTCATACAGCACAGACAGGTTGAGACCCATAGAACACTTCAGTATTTGTGGGGAGTAGGTCAAGGCACAATTCTTTAAGTAGAGCTAACCACTGTGGTGTCACCAATGGTTATGATGTATAGTCACTGCCACTGACTATGTAGAACAAGAGCATGAATTACCTTCATTATCACAGCCCCTGTCAGAGGGAAGACATCCGTCCAAGAGAGTTACCGGAGGCCTCTCCGTCACCGGCAAATGCTGCGCCAGACTTTCCGGAGAAGTTCCACTCACCGGCCTCCTCAATCTCAAACACGGCACCCAAGGCCGGAACTCAGTCGAAGGTACTGAGTCCCAGGCCTCCGCATTAGTACCTCACCCCAGGCTAAAGGTGCCTGGGATGGACTCCATCTCCCGCTCCGGCCAGGTCAAGGGCACCTGGTGCCTCCCCTAAATTCAAATACCCGCTACACATAAATCTCCGGTTTTCAGAAGCATCACCACATAAATGCCCAAAAAAAACAAAACAGAAAGCAGATCATTGAGCAGTATTGTTTACACAAGACACAACCTGTTTTAGTTGCGGCTTGCACTCACATAACTCATGACTAAGTCACGTGCCGGTGACGCAACGCATAGGGGGAGGAGCCTCATTGACGCTCATAACAGTCTGAGGAGAACCACACCGGATACTGAGTTGAACAAGCACTGTTTGAATTTGGAGGTTATGTGAGTGCAAGCCGCAGCTGATACAGGTTGTGTCTTGTGTAAACAATACTGCGCAATGATCTGCTTTCTGTTTTGTTTTTCTTGGGCATTTATGTGGTGATGCTTCTGAAAACCGGAGATTTATGCAAGGAAAGAAGTTCTTCTTGGGATATAGTTCACTGCTAACCAGCAGAGCGGTGTGAAAGAGGATTTGACTTTTTGTATTTTCCAGCAGTTGATTGAATGTGTATTTGGGAACAAGCTAAATGAGAATGTGAGGGAAACCTGATGCAGTCCACATTGTAATTGATGCTACTCCTGGATCATAGCACTGCACTTTATGAACACTGTGGTTTTTGATATATCTATATATACACGATTTTTCTATATGTAATATTCAGCACGGAGCACTGATTGAATATTTATATTAGGCACTTGTGCACATTCCAAACAGGTTGGTGTTTAGCGCATCATTAATTTTATATTTTTTTATTCACTTTTCAAGGAATCAGATTATTTTCTGTTTGATTGCGGCTTTCACTATTTGGTTATCTTTTGGTTGGTTTACACTTATTTATTTCATTAGCGCTTTAGTAATTATTTATCTATCCTTTATGAGCAGCCATTGGCATGGGGAAAAAAAGCTGAGCCGGCCTGAGCCCGTCGTTGTGCCATACTCGCACAGGTACTCGTTGGCGGCCCTCGGCTGCATGTGCAGCCGCTGCAGCATTGCCAAAATCGAGTTCCATCTGATGGGCATGTCACAAATCAGGCGGTTTATGGGCAGGTGGAATTCCAGCTGAATTTCAGCCAACTGAGCACTGGCTGTGTACGACCTCCTCAAATGGCTACAGACTCTTCTGGCCTGCTTTAGCCGATCTTCCAACCCTGGGTACCTATTTAAGCACTTCACATCCCGCCCATAGTCATATGACGTCCGCAGATGGGATCTCCCATCCTGGGCGCGTCATATGACATCCTCAACTTCCTGGCGGTATAGGGGGTGTGTCACTGAGGAGCCGATGCACGTGCCTGGTGGCCACGATTTCCGCAGGGCACCCGAGATTGCTCGTGACAGAGCAGGAACAGGTATCTGTGAGTGTAAACACGCAGATCCACATCCTGTCAGGGGAAAGGAGACAGATCGTGTGTCCCTAGTGTATAGAAACACTGATCGGTCTCCTCCCCCAGTCAGTCCCATTCCCCCACAGTTAGAATCACTCCCTAGGTAACACATTTAACCCCTTGATCGCCCCCTAGTGTTAACTCCTTCCCTGCCAGTGACATTTATACAGTAATCAATGTCTATTTATAGCACTGATCGCTGTATAAATGTCAATGGTTTCAAAAAAGTGTCAAAAGTGTCCAATCTGTCCGCCACAATGTCGCAGTCTCGATAAAAATCGCAGATCGCCGCCATTACAAGTATAAAAATAAAATAATAAAAATGCCATAAATCAATAACCTATTTTGTAGGCGCTATAACATTTGTGCAAACCAATCAATATACGCTTATTGCATTTATTTATTTTTTTACCAAAAATATGTAGAAGAATACATATCTGCCTAAATTGAGGAAAAAATATATTTTTAAAAAAATGGTGATATTTATTATAGCAAAAAAGTAAAAAATATTGTATTTTTTTTTTCAAAATTGTTGCTCTTTTTTTGTTTATAGCGCAGGGGTGAATAAATACCACCAAAGAAAGCTCTATTTGTGTGAAAAAAAGGACATCAATTTTATTTGGGTACAACGTCGTACGACCACGCAATTGTCAGTTAAAACGACATAGTGCCTTATTGCAAAAAATGGGCGGGAAAGGGGGTAAGTTTTTCCGGGGCTGAAGTGGTTAAGAAACGCTGCACCACCCAATTGGGGACATGTGCCAGGCATGGCACATGTGTCAACTTTCCCTGTCTAAGGGCAGACATGAGATTTGTGCCATTATCACACACCACCATTCCTGGCTCCAGCTGGCGCGGCGTGAACCACCTCTGGGCCTGCCCCTGCAAAGCTGCAAGAATCTCTGCTCGGGTGTGCTTCCTGTCCCCTAGACACACCAGCTGAAGCACTGTATGGCACCTTTTAGCCTGACTCATTGAATAGCCCCTTGTGGTTCACAGGACTATTCAGCAGAGGAGGGCATGGAGGAGGAGGAGGAGGCAGTAGAGCTGATAAATCTTGCATCATCACCACTAGCTGTATGGAGATGTGTCGGCACAATAAGCTGCACCACTGAGCCCTATTCTGCATCCTTCCGAGTTGCAAGCAGAGTTACCCAGTGTGCTGTGAATGAAATATATCGTCCCTGACCATGCTTGTTGGACCACGTGTCAGCAGTAATGTGGACTTTGCGGCTGACTGCCTCACCCAACAATGCCACAACATTGCCCTCCACGTAATGGTAAAGAGCTGGAATCGCCTTACATGAAAAGAAATAGCGACTGGGAACCGGCCATTGTTGTACAGCACATTCATGGAAGGGGGCAGAATCCACCAGATAGAAAGGCAGATGTTGTAGAGCCAGCAGCTTTGACAAGCTGGCATTTAGACACTGGGCGTATGGGTGGCAGTGACTGTATTTTTATTTATTTTTAAACAAAAGAGCAGAGCCAATCTAAGTGTAGTAATTGAAAAAGCAAGGTTTAATCACAAAATGTAGTGGTTTGTGGGCACATCGATAACAGCAATCAAAAGTATCTCAGGAGTCCAGGGCGGCTTCAATGCAGCAAAGTCTCATCGGGCTCGGTGGCTTCCGGTGTCCCGGGCTGGATGTGGAGAGCGTAGGAGGAAATCGTCAGCAGGAAGTCATTGGTATCAGATGGTTACTGATGGACGACTACAGGATGATGCACACATTCGGAGCATGCGTGCTCCTTCCTCAGGCAATGCCGTCCGCCATCTTTAGTGTGGTTAAATAGAGCTGACAGATAGGACGAGCCAGTGACATCACTAAGCCCTCCTATCAGCCACGATAATCACAACAAAGAGGTTGAGAGATGGGATGGATAAATGAGGATGTCTCTGAGTACTAGCTGGCCAATGGAAACATGTTATAGACATACACAGTTTTTCAAAAAAGACACACATCTGTGGAAGCTGGCTCTCATTATATATTAAAAACAGAAGAACAACAATGTAATATGTCATATTGTTGAATCAGTTAAAAGAAGTTTATTTAAAAGATGGAAATAAAAATTATTTTTTTATATATATTAAGTAAATTGATGTAAAATTATGTATCTAAAAGTATGAATGTAAAAATATATATAAATAGATAAAAAGGTGTGCACTCCAAGGTGTAGAGGTTATGATAGAATAGATCGTTATTTTTTTATATCTATAATGGAGACATTATTAACAGTTTATTGGAATAATTATGAAAAATATAAAAACATAATGACTATACTATATACATTGTACTTACTTATAGATGATTCTATGTGTGGAATATTTTCTTTTCTGTGTGTAAAAATGTGTATGTCTATTACATGTTTCTTTTGGCCAGCTAGTACTCAGAGACATTCTCCATTATCCATCCAGTCACTCAACCTCTTTGTTGTAATTATCGTGGTTGATGGGAGGGCTTAGTGATTGTACTGGCCAGTCCTATTTGTCAGCTCTATTTAACCACTTGACCACTGGGCACTTAAACCCCCTTAATAACCAGACCAATTTTCAGCTTTCTGTGCTCTCACATTTTGAATGACAATTACTCAGTCATACAACACTGTACCCATATGAATTTTTTGTCCTTTTTTTCTCACAAATAGAGCTTTCTTTTGGTGGTATTTAATCACTGTTGGGTTTTTTATTTTTTGCGCTATAAGAGAAAAAAGACTGAAAATTTTGTAAAAAAATGTTTTTTTTTTCGTTTCTGTTATAAAATTTTGCAAATTACTATTTTTTCTTCATAAATTTTGGCCAAAATTTATACTGCTACATATCTTTGGTAAAAATAAGTACAAATTGGTGGATATTATTTGGTCTTTGTGAAAATTATAGAGTCCACAAGCTATGGTGCCAATATCTGAAAATTGATCACACCTGAAGTACTGACGGCCGATCTCATTTCTTGAGACCCTAACATGCCAGAAAAGTACAAATACCCCCCAAATGACCCCTTTTTGGAAAGAAGACATTCCAAGGTATTCAGAAAGAGGCATTGTGAGTTTTTTGAAGTTGTCATTTTTTCCCACAATTCTTTGCAAAATCAAGATTTTTTTTTTTCTTTTTTTTTTCTCACAAAATTGTCATATTAACAGGTTATTTCTCACACACAGCATATGCATTCCACAAATTACACCCCAAAACACATTCTGCTATCACTCCCGAGTATAGCGATACCACATGTGTGAGACTTTTACACAGCGTGGCCACATAGAGAGGCCCAACATGCAGGGAGCACCTTCAGGCGTTCTGGAGCACCCAGGCCAATTCTGACATTTCTCTCCTACATGTAAAAATCATCATTTGTTTGCTAGAAAATTACATAGAACCCCAAAACATTATATATTTTTTTTTAGAAAAGACCTTAGAGAATATATTGGTGGTTGTTGCAACTTTTTATCTCGCACGATATTTGCGCAGCAATTTTTTTAACGTGTTTTTTACGGAAAAAAAATGTTTTGTGCTTAAAAAAAAAAAAAACAGTAAACGTAGCCCAATGTTTTTGCATAATATGAAAGATGAAGTTACGCCGAGTAAATAGATACCTAACATGTCACCCTTAAAAATTGCACACACTCGTGGAATGGCGCCAAACTTCGCTACTTAAAAAATCCCCATAGGCGACGCTTTAAATATTTTTACTGGTTACATGTTTTGAGTTACAGAGGAGGTCTAGGGCCAAAATGATTGCTCTCGCTCTAACGTTCCCAGAGATACCTCACATGTGTGGTTTGAAAACCGTTTTCATATGTGGACGGGACTTACGTATGCGTTCACTTCTGTATGCGAGCTCACGGGGACAGGGGCGCTTTAAAAAAATATATATTTTTTTATTGTTCATTTTACTTTATTTATTTTAGTTTGACATGTTTTTCCTCCCCAAATTTTTTTTTATCACTTTTATACCTATTACAAGGAACGTAAACATCCCTTGTAATAGGAATATGGCATGACAGGTCCTCTTTACAGTGAGATATGGGGTCAATAAGACCCCACATCTAACCTCTAGGCTGGGAAGCCTGAAAAAAACAACAAAAAAAAAACAACAATCCTGGCTTTGATCGTAGCGGTGAGTCGGTAGAAGCACCGGAGGGCAGCGGGAGGGGGGGACATCCCCTCTCGCCTCCCGTAAGAATGATCAAGCGGCGGAACAGCCGCTATGATTGTTCTTATGGTGTAGGGAATCGCCGGCTGAAAAAACTAATATCTGAATGATGCCTGTAGCTGCACCCATTATTCAGATATCTCCGCACAAAGTCAAGGACGTCATATGACGGCCGGCGGGTGGGAAGTGGTTATTGCAGAGTATTGCTGGGCATTGCGGAGTATTGCCGGGCATTGCAGAGTATTGCGGAGTATAGCAGGGCATTGCGGAGTATTGCGGACTATGGCAGGGTATTGCGGAGTATGGCAGGGTATTGCACGGGGTATTGCACAGGGGGTATTGCACAGGGTATTGCAGGGTATTGCAGAGTATTGTGCAGGGTATTGCAGAGTATTGTGCAGGGTATTGCAGAGTATTTTGCAGAGTATTGCGCAGGGTATTGCAGAGTATTGCGCAGGGTATTGCAGAGTATTGCGCAGGGTATTGCAGGGTATTGCAGAGTATTGCGCAGGGTATTGCAGAGTATTTTGCAGGGTATTGCGCAGTGTATTGCAGAGTATTTTGCAGGGTATTGTGCAGGGTATTGCAGAGTATTGCGCAGGGTATTGCAGAGTATTGCGCAGGGTATTGCGCAGGGTATTGCAGAGTATTGCGCAGGGTATTGCAGAGTATTTTGCAGGGTATTGCGCAGGGTATTGCAGAGTATTGCGCAGGGTATTGCAGAGTATTGTGCCAGGGTATTGCAGAGTATTGCGCCAGGGTATTGCAGAGTATTGCACCAGGGTATTGCAGAGTATTTTGCAGAGTATTGCGCAGAGTATTTTGCAGAGTATTGGCAGGGTGTATTGCAGAGTATTGGCAGGGTATTGCACCAGGGATGGCTGAGCAGGGATGGATGGATGGCTGGATCTGTGACTGCAATTGTCACAGATTCAGCCCACAGAGCTGCTGCTGCCATCCGCTCCCTCCCCCTCTCCTCTCACACTGTATCGATCGGTACAGAGAGGGGAGGGAGGAACCGGCGTCATCACATGACGCCGGTCTGTTTACAAGTGATCGCTCCGTCATTTGACGGAGCGATCACGTGGTAAACGGCCGCTATCAGCGGCGATTTACTGCGATTCGTGATCCAGAGGACCCGGCGGTCACGGAGTTTCCCGTGTGCGCGCCCCAGGGGGCGCGCGGGAGCGCGATTCTGGGAGAACGTTATATAACGTCCTCCCAGAGTTAAGCAACCACCTTGTCAACGTTATTTGTCGGCAGGTGGTTGCCAAGTGGTTAACCACACTAAAGATGGCGGACGGCATTGCCTGAGGAAGGAGCATGCATGCTCTGAACGCGTGCATCATCCTGTAGCCGCCCATCAGTAACCATCTGACATCAGTGACGTCCTGCAGACGATTTCCTCCTGCGCTCTCCACATCCAACCCGGGACGCCGGAAGCCCCCGGCGCTGCCAAGCCTGATGAGACCACGCTGCATTGAAGCCGCCCTGGACTCCTGAGATACTTTTGGTTGTGGGGCAATGAGCTATGATTGGATAGAGTCACCATGACAGAATCCAATCATGGCTCTGGCAGTGCTCTGTGCCCTGATTGGGCAAAGCATTCATTGCTTTCAAACGGTCGTGTTCGTATATTAATCTTTGTGGAATAGTGGCGGACTAGATGTATCATATGGACACCCAAGGCGTAATCCCTTCCGGAGAGCGCCAACCCAGCTGTTTTTGAGATCCCCTTTTTCCTTTTATGTACTTGGTTTCCAAGTTGTTTGGGCTTTTTTTGCCTATTTATCTTTCATCTCCAAGCTATTTTTGCCGCTTTTTGCCTTCTTTGATTCACCGTAGGTTTCCACACTGCTTGACAGGAAGTGAATGGAGTGATCATACTGATCTTCCACTCTTCTTCCGGCTCCATATGGTTGCCGTTGCGTAATTTCCAGGGCACCTGGTTAGCGTGAAGCGTCATTTCCTGTGCGTCTGGATTCTCCAATTCAGCCTATTGCGTGTCCTCCGTTCTTTTTGGTGCCCTTAGTTTGGCACCAAATGGACTGGAGGGAGGTATAAGAGGAGGTAATCATCACTCATTGTGATGCTCTGTCCGCTGAAGGAAGGAACTTGTGAAGTGCTCCGATTACCATTAGGTATTTAAAGGATCCATTGAGTCTTTTGTTACTATTTGTACCTATCCAATTTGTAAGTTTAGACTTTGTTTATTTTAAGGAAATACCGAAACATCTCGGCAATAGCCTTTGAGGAAAACTTTTCCTTTCTTGTAACAGAGTTTTTTAAAACTTTTTTGGTGTTCCAATTTCATATGGGGCATGAGTAATATTAAAGGTAGGCCTTCCTTGGAGAATTTTTTCTTCTCCTCTCCTATTCTGTGTTTTTTTTAATGAGGTACCAATTGACATATGTTTACTTACCTTTAACACAGATGGACCCATAGATCCTCCCAGTCGATTTCCCCTCTCTATGATACTCCCAAATGGTCCTATACACTTTTCCACAACTAGTATCTTGAACACACAGGTTGGTACTATGGTCAGTGCATTTATTGTGTCCTCTGTTGTTCAAAGTCCATGATGTAGCTGTATAAAATTTTCTCATTTATTGTTTTTTGATGTGAAATAGTAGGATTTTTAAAACAGCTTACCTGTAAAATCCTTTTCTTGGAGTACATCACGGGACACAGAGCAGCATAGTCATTACTATGTGGGTTATATAGAATTACCTTCAGGTGCTGGCACTGGCAACTTCCAAAACAGGAAGTACCCTCCCCTATATAAGCCTCAGTTTTGTAGCAAAGCAATACGTGTCCCCAAAAGAGGGGTGGGAGCTCTGTGTCCCGTGATGTACTCCAAGAAAAGGATTTTACAGGTAAGCTGTTTTAAAAATCCTACTTTCTTGTTCATACATCACGGGACACAGAGCAGCATAGTCATTACTATGTGGGACGTCCCAAAGCAATGCCAAATGAGGGGGGGGATACACCATACATAAGCTGGGCGCCATCAGGCATGAGGATCTTTTGCGGCCTGCAACACACTGCGCCCAAAGGCGACATCCTCCTGACTTCTAACGTCCACCTGGTAGAACCTAGTAAACGTGTGTACTGAAGACCATGTTGCGGCCTTACAAATTTGAGCCAGGGAGGCCTGGTGATGCACTTCCCATGAAGTTCCAACTGCTCTCGTGGAGTGCGCCCTAACTTTGAACGGAGGCGGTCTACTTCTCAAGCCATAGGCTTGTATTATGACCTGTCAAATCCACTTGGCTAAAGTAGATTTTGATGCTGCCTGACCCTTTCTGGGGCCTTCCGGCAGAACAAACAAAGAATCCGTTCCACGAATCTGAGCAGTGGCTTTTAGATAAGCTTTAACTGCTCTTACTACATCCAAAGAATGCAATAACTTTTCCTCTACCGAGCTTGGTTTGGGGAAAAAAGAAGGAAGAACCACATCCTGGTTCAAGTGAAACCTCAATACCACCTTAGGAAGAAAGGCTGGGTGAGGGCGTAATACTACTCTGTCCTTATGAATAACCAGATATGGCTCCTTACAGGACATGGCGGCTAATTACGACACTCTTCTAGCCGAGCATATGGCTACTAAAAATATCAATTTTCTGGTGAGTAGAACCAAGGAAATGTGCCGCAAAGGTTCAAACGGCTGCTTCTGCAGAACCGACAGAACCAAATTTAGATCCCATGGGCATATGGGAGCTTTAATCGGTGGAATAATACGAGTCACCCCTTGCATAAAGGATTTGACAAGTGAATGCATAGCCAGGGGCCTTTGAAATAGTATTGATAAGGCCGAAACCTGGCCCTTGATAGTACTTAAGGCAAACTTCCTGTCTACAGCCCACTGCAGGAAGTCCAGAATTCTGCCTATAACGTACTTACGTGGATGCCATTTTCTGGCCTCGCACCAAGTGATGTACGCCTTCCAAACTCTATAGTAGATCTGCCTGGATACAGGCTTCCTGGCATTGATTATAGTTGATACCACAGAGTTAGAGAGACCTCTCTTCTTTAGGATGTGGGATTCAATAGCCAGGCCGTTAAACTTAGAGTTAGTAAGGAAGGGTGGTATATCGGTCCTTGCGAAAGCAGGTCCGGACGACGTGGAAGGGTCCAAGGACTCCCCACAGACATTTTGATGATCTCCGCGTACCAGGCCCTTTGGGGCCACGCTGGAGCCACCAGGATCACCGGCTTCTTTTCCAACCTGACTCTGCGAAGGAGTCGAGGCAACAATTGTAGCGGAGGGAATGCATATATCAGTCTGAACTGATCCCAAGGGAACACCAGAGCATCCGAGCCGCAAGCGAGGGGATCCCTTGTCCGGGAGACAAATCTGTCCACCTTTGCGTTGAATCTGGATGCTAGCAGATCTACATCCGGTGTTCCCCACCACTGACATATTGCTCGGAAGACCTCGGGATGAAGGGACCATTCCCCTGGGCATAACTGTTGGCGACTCAGAAAGTCCGCCTTCCAATTCTCCACCCCTGGAATGAAGACAGCTGATATACATGGGACATGCTTTTCTGCCCATTCCAGGATGTGACTTACTTCCCTCTGGGCTGCACAACTCCTGGTGCCTCCCTGATGATTGATATATGCCACTGCTGTGGCATTGTCTGATTGAATTCTGACAGGGGACCCTTGGAGTCTGGATGTCCAGGCTACTAGGGCATACCGGGCTGCTCGTATCTCTAAGAGATTGATGGGCAGGGTTTTTACTACATTTGACCATCTGCCCTGGAGAGGCCATTGCTCCAGTACTGCCCCCCAGCCTATAAGGCTGGCATCTGTAGTGACCACCTTCCAAGATATCAGACTGAAGAGTTTTCCCTTCTGGAGATTCCGGGGGATCAACCACCAGCAGAGACTCTTCCGAACGGAAGGGGACAAAGCCATCGGGAAGTCTAGAGCCTGAATTTTTCCGTTCCAGGCTGACAATATGGCCCTCTGTAAATTCCTTGAGTGGAATTGGGCGTATGGCACAGCTTCGAATGATGCTACCATCTTTCCTAGCAGGCTCATGCACAGGCGTATGGACGGCTGTCTTTTTGCACAAAGCAGACGGACCAAGCCCCTCAAAGAGGATACCTTGTCTAGAGGTAAGAAAATCTTCCTCTGGTCTGAATCCAGCCGTAGCCCTAGATATACCAGGTTTTTCACTGGCTGTAGGGCTGACTTGTCCAGGTTGATGACCCAACCGTGAGATTCTAGATACTTGATTGTATCGACAATTACCACTTCTAGCTTGGCAACTGAGTGGTCCATCAACAACAGGTCGTCTAGGTATGCCATTATCGTTACACCTCGTGTTCTTAGATCGGCCAACAGTGGGGCCAGAATTTTTGTGAACACTCGTGGTGCTGTGGCCAGACCGAATGGTAAGGCTCTGAACTGAAAATGGCGCCCTTCTACTGCAAAGCGTAGAAATTTTTGATGACCTGGAAAGATGGGAACATGCAAGTAAGAATCTTTGATGTCGATCGAGGCTAACCATTCCTCTCCCTGTAGGGCAGCGGTGACCGATCGGATCGACTCCATCCGGAAAGACCGGACGTTTAGAAATTTGTTTAGACTCTTTAGGTCCAATATGGGTCTTATGTCCCCGTTTGGCTTCGGGACTGTGAAAAGGTTTGAGTAGAAACCCAACCCCCACTCTTCCATAGGAACCTCCATAATTACTCCTTGGAGCAATAGTTGTTCTAATGCCAATAGGAGAGACCCTATTGACATGCCTGACCACATAAAATGGGAAGGAGGAGACTCTTTTAACTCCAACTTGTATCCCAGAGTTACTGCGGAGAGCACCCATCTGTCTTTGATCGTCTCCCGCCAGGTCTCTGCGAACAACTGAAGTCTTCCCCCCACCCGTTTGAGTGGGGGCAGCCCTTCATAGGCTTGACTTGGAGGCTGGTTTAGTACCCCTTCGGATCCAGGGTTTCTTATTACCCTGTGACTGTCCCTGATTTTTACCCCCTGAGTTTGACCGAGGAGGCCGTCGGAACTGCTAAGTAGCAGACGTCGCAGGGATAGGAGAGGTAGTCCTCTTAAAAGATGGACCCCTAGACCTCTTCTTACTCCGTAAGAGAGTACTTTTACCACTGGAAATCTTCCGGATATACTTATCCAGGTCCTCGCCAAAAAGGCGTTCCCCATGAAATGGGAAGCTAACTAAGAGCTTCTTACAGGGAGCTTCAGCAGACCAGTTTTTGAACCACAGAAGCCTACGCATATGTACCAAAGACAGCGTGAGGCGGGAGGCCTGATGGATAGAATCCTTGATGGCGTCAACCGCAAAGCATAATGCTCTAGGCAGATCAGCCAGAGCCTGGGCCTGCTGGTCTGGCAAATCCCTCAGGACCATTTTCATCTGATCCTTTAAAGCTTGGCAGACCCCAATAGCTGCCACTGCTGGCTGTGTAACAGCCCCTGCTGTGGAAAAAGCAGATTTTAATAAAGATTCCAATTTTTTATCTACTGGATCTTTGAACATTTGAACATTATCTACTGGACATGTCAGTGATTTGTTCACAGAAGAGATGGCTGCATCCACCGTAGGAACATTCCATCTCTGGGTGAACTTTTCCTCCATGGGATAGATCACCGGAAATTTCTTAGGCGGAACAAATAGTTTATCAGGATGTTCCCAGTCCTGGTATATAAGTCCTTCCAATAATGGATGTATTGGAAAGGAGCAATTAACCTGGGGAGCTTTTAGCGACCCCAATGAGGAGACAGCAGTAGTTGATGGTTCAACAAGAGGCATTTTAAATGCAGATCGAACCATGTCAGTTAGGGTCTGGACCCACAATCTTTCAGTCTGTGATGCTGAAAATGGTTCATCTACTGTCGATTCCTCAAAAACAGAGTTAACCTCCTCCTGATCCCCTTCAGGTAGGTCGGTCCCTTCCTGGGACTGTTGCTCTGCCAACAGGCACTCTAATGGAGGTGATGGAGATCTGGCACGCTTTCTTTCCTGCAGAGAAGAAGCGATCAATGCTGCCAATCTCTGCTCCAATCCCTCCAGAGTTGAGGCAAAAACCTCCTCTGTTATATATGCAGGAGCAGGTGGACTGAGGACAGCCGCAGTACCTGGCACTCCCGGGGGTTCCTTATGGGTATTAACCTCTGATTTCTCAGGGGAGGAGGGTGCAGATGACTGCTCCAGGTCCTCAGAGCCCGATGGAGACCCCCTACACTTCCTGAGAGGTATATCTCGGAGTTTTTTAGGCGGCATATTCCTTAGTTCAAAGCTGAGGTATTCCAGCCGCAATACACCCCTTTACTGAAATAGTCTAATGCAATTTGCTGCTATGTACATCAGTGGGTGTCTACTAATGCGTCTTTCTGGGGATGCCTGTATCAACCGCCCGCTGTAAGCCCTATACCATGCTACCAGCTCCTTTTCATGCTCTGTGTCCATAGCAAGCAGCGTGGACTGAGTCCTTTTATCTTGCTGGGACGCCCGCACATGCGCAGAAGCGCTGGGCGCACAGAGCGCGTCATCCGCCAGGCTCCACCCACTTTTTTGAAGCTAAATCTATAAAAAGAAAGGGTGTGTGCGCGCGCGCGCGTGCACGTGTGCGCTCTTGGCGCCCTGTAGGGAGAGGAGCCAGGGTCCCTGTTTCACCAGGACTCGGGGATGGAAGGAATCTACTTGGCAGCATGACAGAGGAATGCAGCTTCCCTGATAGAGAGCTCACTCATCTGCCTGGACTTTCACCATGGAAGGAATAGTCCCAAGAAAAAAAGACGTTCCACAGCGGCCTCTAGTGGACAAACACAGGTACCGCACTTTTGTCCTTTTTTTTTTTTTTTTTTTAAAACCTCCTTTATGAAAAACATTTCCAGGTTTACAGTTTTTAAAACTTCCTTTATGAAAAGACATTTCTAGGATTTCTTAGGCATATACAGCTATTAGCGGGAATACCCTTTAGGTAACAGGCAGAAAGACATATTAGGCTTGGGGGTCCCCCAATAGAACCAAGTTCCTGAGGGGCCCCCACTTACCTTTTCCCCGCCGCAGGACTTTGTTTGGTCCACAGAAGCCCAAACTTCACCTCTCACGGCAGGCATTGTACTAGACCTTCAGGGACCGGGTTCCCAAGGATTCCACTCCCCTGGACCTGTATAGCACCCTGCACAGATAGCCTCTTGGTTTTGGGTATGACCAGAGCTCTGGATCCCAGGGTCCAGCCCTCCTAAGAGAGGCATTACAGGCAAAACCCTGCTCTTCTCTGCAAGGCCCGGGTACCGACCGTTTAGCTATGAAGCTTTTTTGGTCGGATCCGGAATAGCTTGCTAAGGCCCAGAGAACCTGTACACAAGCCCAGATGAATACATGTTAACCTTGGCCAACACCTTAGACACTGGCAAAAAACTGAGGTACTCCCGGATGGGAGGGGCTTATATAGGGGAGGGTACTTCCTGTTTTGGAAGTTGCCAGTGCCAGCACCTGAAGGTAATTCTATATAACCCACATAGTAATGACTATGCTGCTCTGTGTCCCGTGATGTATGAACAAGAAATGTATTTTTCTATTGTAGTGATCAGTTCATATACAGTGCCTATTGTAAAAGATCTCCTGAACAAGCCATAAAAGACGAAAAATATAGAGACAAATCAGATGTGCACTTATTGTTGGTATATTGTTACTGATCTATCTGTGAATATTTTATACCTTCACCTATGAACTTGTATTAAAATAAATGTTCTTTTTTTCTAAATCATTTGTGTATGCGCTTGAAAAGTCACAAAAATTGTTCTTTATTTAACACCAATCTAGTGGTACAGAACTCTATTCTAAGTTACCTTGGCATAGTGATTATACTGTCTATTTGACTATGTGTTAATTTACATTCTATGTGTTCATGTATGCTCAAACCACCATTTATTCTAACCCATACCAATGCATTAAATTAATTTACCACTAAACGGTCTAGTGTCTATTTCCTGGTTATTATTCACAGATGAGTTGACGGTGTCTATACTCATGTTCTTATAAGTGCTTGCAGTAGCTTTCATTCAACCAGGTGTGTTAGAGGGGCTGAGGGTGTTCTTGGAGTTGAGGCAAGGGTAGCGATACATTTATTATGTACATTTTTTAGAAGCCAGACATCTAACCAAACATTTAATAGTTAACTATATTAATTAAAGGTCATTGGCAGGCACAAGAATTCACTGCTGTCCGCATGGCCAGCCATTACCTGCGGTAGTTGCTGCTGGACGCACACCTTAGTGCGCGAGCATGGGTGGGCAAGTGTCCTTTAAAAAAATATTTTTTATTCTTTATTTTGTTTATTTTATTTTTACACTGTCTATTTATTTTTATCAACTTTATTGCTATCACAAGAGATTATAGGTACAGTATATTTTAATGAGAGATCTCCTCTGCCCTTAAAAGCATTGGATCAAACCAAGATTGTTTTAATCCAATGTTTTTAAAGGCCGCTAATGGCCTGTTTACATTAGACCAAAACAGGAAGGAACAAAATACATGTCGTTTTTGATTTCTTAGACCATAGAGATGATCGGGGATGTTCCGGTCCTCAGTCATCTCTATAGTCAGCCGTTGGAAGTACCGTATATACTCGAGTATAAGCCGAGTTTTTCAGCACATTTTTTTTGTGCTGAAAAAGCCCCCCTCGGCTTATACTTCAGTCTCCCTGCCTCACTGTGTCCATCTGCAGCCTCATGCGCCTGATCTCCCGGCACTGTGACATGCAGTCTAGTCGGCGGCTGTCCAGTGTAACAAAGCCCCACCTTCTCCTCGTCCTTGTCCGTGATAGGCGGAACACTGACTCACTGCTGGGAAACTAAATCAGTGTTCCGTCACGGACGAGGACGAGGAGGAGGCAGGGCTTTGTTACACTGGATGACCATGACTAGACTGCATGTCACATCGCCGGTGTTCTGGAGATCAGGTACATGAGGCTGCAGATGGACACAGTGAGGCAGGGAGAGGGGCACAGTGAGGCTGCAGATGGACACAGTGAGGCAGGGAGATGGACACAGTGAGGCAGGGAGATGGGCACAGTGAGGCTGCAGATGGACACAGTGAGACAGGGAGATGGGCACAGTGAGGCATGCAGATGGGCACAGTGAGGCATGCAGATGGGCACAGTGAGGCATGCAGATGAGCACAGTGAGGCATGCAGATGAGCACAGTGACGCATGCAGATGAGCACCGTGAGGCTGCAAATGGGCACAGTGAGGAAGCAAATGGGCACAGTGAAGCTGAAAATGGGCACAGTGAAGCTGCAAATGGACACAGTGAGGCTGCAGATGGGCATTGTTGACCCTCTTTTCCACTTACAGTAGCTGCTGCATTTCCCACCATAGGCTTATACTCGAGTCAATACGTTTTCCCATTTTTTTTGTGGTAAAATTAGGTGCCTCGGCTTATATTTGGGTCGGCTTATACTCGAGTATATATGGGTACTTGCTTCAGTCCTGATGGTGGAGGGTGGAACCCCATTCTGCCACCTGTAAGAGCGATCCATCGGCTAATTAGCTGTTAGGATCACTTTTACATTAAAGCCCATGACCAGCTGAAAAAAAAAATATCAGATAATGCTACAGGTATCAACACGGTATAACCCCTTCAACCTGACGATGTACCGGCATGTCGAGGAGGCTGAACTGAAGTGGTTAAAATCCCATAATCATGCTATTAACTTGGAAGACCTAAGGATTTAACATAGGAAGGTAAAAATAGATTTCAGCAAGGAGATTGGTATGAGTGTGCTTCCAAAAATTACCGTATTAATTGAAAATGCATAAATTTCCTGTGGCAAAAAATATACAGATATATTCTATTAATAAAAATTAAAAGTAGCAGTACAGCCATTCAGTATAACTAACTGATTCAAGGCTTGAGAAGAAAAAAAAATACATCTATGGTGAGTAATGCTTTTAGAAAACAGTCTAAAAAAAATCTAAAATCTTTCAACCACTTAAAGAGGTTGTAAACTCTTTGAAAAAAATAATACTTACCTTAGAACAAAGCCTTCCAGGGGCGCCTGCACACTGCTGAGACGGCTGACATCTTTCCCGAAGTTTCTTCCGGGCTCGCGGGCTCCGGCGCTGTAAGTGGCTGGAGCCGCGATGACGTCACTCCCGCACAGGAGCACCGTTCACGGCACATGGCTCAGAAGGAATGGCACCCTTGGCCAGTCTATCAGAGCGCATGTGCCAGTGATGTCACTGGCTGTATTTAATCTAAATATCTTCTAAAAGGTACACGTTTAGGAGATACTTACACTACCTATAGGTAAGCCTTATTATAGGTAAATGTCTGCAGAGGAAGTTTACTTCCTCTTTAATCTCTGTAAGATTTACCCCCTTCATGACCAGGACATTGTTTGCTTTTTGGCACTGTTACTTTAACCACGTAAGGACCACCTCACGCCGATATACGTCGGCAGAATGGCACGGCTGGGCACATCAACGTACAGGTACGTTGCCCTTTAAGAGCCCAGCCATGGGTCGCGCTCGCGACCCAGTCCTGAACTTCCGATCGGGTCACAGAGCTGAAGAACGGGGAGAGGTGAGTGTTATACAAACCTTTCCCCGTTCTTCTCCGTGGCATGTCAGTGAACATCTGTTCCCTGTCATCGGAACAGACGATCAGTGACGTGTAACGTGTAGCCACGCCCCCTACAGTAAGAATCACTACTTAGGGTACACTTAACCCCTACAGCGCCACCTAGAGGTTAACCCATTCACTACCAGGGTCATTTTCACAGTAACCAGTGCATTTTTATAGCACTGATCGCTGTGTGAAAATGACAATGATTCCAAAAATGTGTCAAAAGTGTCCGATGTGTCCGCCATAATGTCGCAGTCACGAAAAAAATCACTGATCGCCGCCATTACTAGTAGAACAAAAATAATTAATAAAAATGCCATAAAACGACCCCCTATTTTGTAAACGCTATAACTTTTGCGCAAACCAATCAATAAACGCTGATTGCAATTTTTTTTTACCAAAAATATGTAGAAGAATACGTATCGGCCTAAACTGAGGAAAAAAATGTTTTTTTATATATTTTTGGGGGATAGTTATTATAGCAAAAAGTTCTATTTTTGTTTATAGCGCAAAAAAAAAAAAACACAGAGGTGATCAAGCTCTATTTGTGGGAAAAAAAGGACGCCAATTTTGTTTGGGAGCCACGTCGCACGACCGCGCAATTGTCAGTTAAAACGACGCAGTGCCGAATCGCAAAAAGGGGCCTGGTCCTTTAGCTGCTTTTTGGTCCGGGGCTTAAGTGGTTAACTGAGACTTGCACAGTCATGGAACGTTGTACACAAATTACATTTTTGTATTTTTTTTCTCACAAATAGAACTTTCTTTTGGTGTTTTTTTATTTTTATTCTTTGTGCTATAAATGGAAAAAAGACCGAAATTTTTTAACAAAAAAACAGTATTTGTTGCTTTCTGCTATAAAATATATCCAATAAAAAAAATGAAATATCAAATCTCTTCATAAATTTAGGTCAATATGTATTCTGGTACATATTTTTGTTTAAAAAAAAATCACAATAAGCATATATTGATTGCTTTGCGCAAAAGTTATAGCACCTACGAACAATGGCATACAGCATATACTGGAATTTTTATATATTTATTTCTATACTAGTAATGCGAGCGATCAGCAACTTCTAGCTATGGACTGCGATAGTATGGCAGGAAATCTGACACTAACTGAGACTTTTTACAATTTATAGGAGCCTGTGACACTAATACAGTGATCAGTGCTAAAAATATACACTGTCACTGTACTAACAATACTGGCTGGGAAGAGGTTAAACATCTAGAGAAAAATCAAATCAAAGGGTTAAATGTGTGCCTAACCAGTGTTTATGTATGTCATGTAGCACTACCCTCTCCTCCTAGGGTAAAGGAGAGGCACCCATGCCACAAGCCCGTGTCCTCTAGTTTAGAGGTCAGGCAGTGTATATGTTCCTGGGTCCCGCAGCGAGTTACCTCCTTCCACTGGTTCCCATATACAGAGTGTAGAGACGAGTCTGTACTTTTCCCTCTTTAATAAAGTCAATGTCCAAACCACTTAAACTCCAACGTTGAGTTTATTTTATATTAGGGCTGTGGAAATTAACTATTAATTCCTCGATTAATCGATACATTTTTTTGATCAATCAAAATTATTTTGATCGATCAAAATTCTTTTGATTGGTACTCACCTCTCCCCCGGCTTCTGGGTCTTCAGGGAGTTCCATCTGAGATCCGGCGGGGCTTGCTGTGTCCATCTGAAGGGCTCCTTTGCTGTGCCTTCATATCTGCATGCCGGCGGGACCTTACTATCTGCCACACACAAGGGCTGTTACACTTCCCTCTATCACTTCCCTCTATCAACCTGGGATTCTACAGCCATCCACTGGGAGTTGTGATAGTTCCCTTTACGGGACATCTACATGCCGACAGACTGATGTTAACCCCTCCTCATCTGGATTCAGTAGTGGTATCGTTGTACACATTTTTATACCAGTATCATACTTAGCTACATGTTTTTATGACTGCTTTTTCTACCGTTTGGTATTACTTGCACCAATTTAACAGTTTATGTAGCTACATCGATTTTATCTCCAGTGCAATATTTATTTTGTTACCTACTTGAAGACTATAAAAGTTTTAATGCTATTCCCATCGAGCGCTGCCTTTGTGTGTTTTTTGTATCCTGCTAATCATTTTTCCAGTGGTTGGTAGCTGCACTGGGAATCGGCCTGCAAGGAGATCAGCTAAAAGTAGTTGGATCTGTATGTGCGTTATAATTAATCAAACTTAGTCTATTAATCGATAAAAAAAAAAAACGATTAATCGAACACGAAAATTTTAATCAGTAACAGCCCTATTTTATATCTTTGCTTGATAGGTAAGAGAGAGTAGATGAGAGATGATAGTTGAACCAGAGCAGATTCAGGCACAGAACTCCCAGATTCATCACCACTCGGTCCCGAGTGGGTACAGCTCACCCGGATAGTCCCTCAATGATCCTAGCAGCCGGTGTGGAGCTCGAACAAGCAATTTAATCCTCCAAGGACAAGTTCAGTCTGTCCTCAAAGAGCAGCAGCACTCCGCAGGGACAGTTCTGCAGAGCATAGGATCCTTCCCTCCGACAGGTCACCAGGCCTTTCCCGAGACAGCAATCTAACTATCACTCATCTCCTGTTATGGGACCGATCCTCCCCTGGCTTCCTCTTGGTCAGAGCGGATACCCTCACCCGGGCATCCTAGGACTCCAAAGTTCTGCCTGTAGACCCAGCTGAAGGTACTGGGCCTCCCCGGAACATTGCGGTCTCGGGCTGAAGGTGCCCAAGACTACTCAGTCGGAGTACGCACCCCCCTCCTTAGGGGGCACACTCCTCCGGATACTTGTCCCCGGATCTCTCATAATAAAAAATGGCGTCTGCCTCTTTTATATCCTCTCCCGGCATGCACAGCAGGCAGAACCCGCCCACCGCATGGCAGCCGAGAGATGACATCCAATAGCGCCAATGCAACCTATGGTTCAACCCTGACCCGACATGGCAGCGCCACCTGCAGGCCACAGGGAACTCTACCTAGGCACACAGCAATAAAGCAGAGTCCAGAACAATTAGAAGGCCCGAACCATACTAGTGCTCGGGTCATCCCCCTAAATTTAGACATAGGGTCCCCCCTAAATTTGGAGTACCCGCTACACACACCCCCCTCTTTAATAGACACTGTCCCCAGTGTCTGGAGAAGGTAGGAAGACCCCCTTAATCCTGAGTGGGCTCTGGTCTTTTCCAACTATGTACAACAGGATTTGTTCCGTGCCTGAATCAAAAGGTTTTCCCTTTTTTTTTTTTTTTTTTTTAAAGAAAGAACCAGCAAGTAATATACATTACAGTCATTTTACAAAACAATCCCTTTTTTTCTATCCTATCTTTCCACCCATTCTCCGGTGTACTTGATAGGCGATCACCTGCAGAGGGAAAAAAGAAAAAAAACACAGCACACGAATAACTTCTTCTAACTTTCTGGGAGTCAGAAACTAACCATTCCTCCTAGAAAGAATGACTTGCCTCTGCAACACATATTTCTGCAGACCACCACCACCTAGTGGCAGCACACATCACTACATGACCTAGGTGTGCATAGGCACAACTTTAGCACATGAGCCCTCCTTCTTGTTCACGTCGGCTTCCTGCTTTGCCCTAACTAAATCTACCCAAAGTACAGTTCTCTTTGCAGGGAAAAAAAAAACACAAATTGTTCCCCCGAGTCTCCAAAGAGTAAATTTTCCATTGGGCGGAAGATCAAGGTGACAGTTCAGGCAATGTCCCTGAAGTGGAATAATAATAAAAAAAAACAAGCTCCCACTTCAGAGATAGTACTGGGGATCAGGGAGAACAAGAGTTTTCCAGTCTTTGTCCAGAGTCTCTATCGAGTATACCACATCATCTCGATCCCTGCTACAAATCACCACCCGGTCTGCATGAATGTGCTGACCAAGAGTCCAGTCTTTCCGGCAGCTCTTGTATCGCTCAGTCATCACAGCTGAACACTTGAAGTAGCGGTGACCTTTCTTTACCTCCAAACGATCCCACACAAAGTCTGCATACCATCGTTCTCGGGAGGCCTCTATCTCAAACAAAAGGTCCTTGCGAACATATGGGTACTCCCAACCATATTCCGCTGCTACCTTCTGGTGCAAAAGCCACTGTAATCAGGCCAGAGGCGGCATGTTCGCATGATCCCCATTTCCAGGGAGGACAATCGCATCTGGAGATCTCGTTATTAGTGCAGGCTCCAACTGTAGCATAGGCGGCCGCAAAGGAGAGCGAACAGCAGCAGTAGTATCAGGCACAGAGGATGCCGGGGCCAACAAAGCAGGCATAGGATTGGCCTCTTCCCTTGGGACAGTCACTTCCACTCGGGGTGTAGTTTCCCCAGAGTCCATTGGCGAAACCCCCTTTAAACTACGGGATGAGGTCACCGGGATTTTGTCCCAACCCTTGTGGATGAAAATCTTGTCAATTTCGTGGTCATCCCCCACATCGGACGATGATTCAAAGTCAGAGGTGTCATATGCCTCTGCCGGCAAATAACTGGTAGTCGACACCGATACATTGTCCCGAAAAATTGAACGTTTTTGCGGGCTGGCGTTCCGCACATCCCCGGTAGCGTGGGGTGTGGACTTTCTACCCTCTCCCAACAAAGTCAATGTCTCAGTTTTCACAGCCTTCTTACCTTCCCCTGACCTGGATCGGCCGGAGATCCCTCTGGATTGATGATCCGGTTCAGGCAGGTGCTGGGGTAGGCCTTGACCGCGGACACGAGAAGCCTTCACATATCCCAACTTCCTCTTAGCAGGGGGAAGGGAGGATTCCGTTGCAACAGAGGCAGCATCCGCTGTGTTCTCCGTCTGAAGCTCTGTAGCAGCCGGAACTTCTTCCTCAGCATCCGCTGTTTTCGCGGGGGTGCGTATGGGCACGGCTGTGGAAGCACAAATTTTCTCCTCCGGGGTAACAGCGTCGGAGAGACAGTTAACTCGGTAGACCTTTGGCTTTTCAGTAGGCTGAACTACCTCAAAAAGGAATTCCCCGCAAAGGGCACATCTCCTGAAAGGGCGAAGCTGCACGGCCAGTCCCTGGCACTTTGGACAGATCATGCCCAAGGCCTCTGCATCTCTGCACGTATAAAGGGCAAAGCGACCCCGGGACTTCAGCCGAATTCCTGTATCCATCAAAGGAGCAGCAAATGAAGCAACGTCCATGGCTGAAGCAGTTGGGAACCCACGAGGTCCCGGTGGAGCAGAGATCCATGAAGCAGCAGACATGTTGCTTCGTCACTGATCCAATCTGTAATGTCCTTTGGCGCCAACACACCACGTGGAGCACACACCTAGCAGGACTCCTCCCCTTTTTTATCTTCTGCTGCACGCAACTCGCAGGCTTTTCCAGGCTCGAGACACGCCCACGAACTACGCAGCTAGAAATTAACTAGGCCTGTACCTCTATCTCTCTCTCACAAATGGCGCAGCTCGAATTCTCTCAATATGGCCAACTTCCAGAAAAAAAACACAAGGGAGAAAGTAAAGTCCAGCTTCCAGGGGCAGCTGCAGAATCCCGGGCCCGAGCCCCCATGTGTAGCACCACCCTCTCCTCCTAGGGTAAAGGCGAGGCACCCATGCCACAAGCCCGTGTCCTCTAGTTTAGAGGTCAGGCGGTGTATATGTTCCTGGGTCCTGCAGTGAGTTACCTCCTTCCACTGGTTCCCATCTCCAGAGTGTAGAGACGAGTCTGTACTTTTCCCTCTTCAACAAAGTCAATGTCCAAACCACTTAAACTCCAACGTTGAGTTTATTTTATATCTTTGCTTGATAGGTAAGAGAGAGTAGATGAGAGATGATAGTTGAACCAGAGCAGATTCAGGCACAGAACTCCCAGATTCATCACCACTCGGTCCCGAGTGGGTACAGCTCACCCGGATAGTCCCTCAATGGTCCTAGCAGCCGGTGTGAAGCTCGAGCAAGCAATTTAATCCTCCAAGGACAAGTTCAGTCTGTCCTCAAAGAGCAGCAGCACTCCGCAGGGTCAGTTCTGCGGAGCTTAGGATCCTTCCTTCCAACAGGTCACCAGGCCTTTCCCGAGACAGAAATCTAACTATCACTCATCTCCTGTTATGGGACCGATCCCCCCTGGCTTTCTCTTGGTCGGAGTGGATACCCTCACCCGGGCATCCTAGGACTCCAAAGTTCTGCCTGTAAACCCAGTTGAAGGTACTGGGCCTACCCGGAATGTTGCGGTCTCGGGCCGAAGGTGCCCGAGACTCCTCAGTTGGGGTACGCACCCCCCTCCTTAGGGGGCACACTTCTACGGGTACTTGTCCCCGGGTCTCTCCTAATAAAAAATGGCGTCTGCCTCTTTTATATCCTCTCCCGGCATGCACAGCAGACATAACCCGCCCACCGCATGGTAGCCAAGAGAGGACATCCAATAGCGCCAATGCAATCTATGGTTCAACCCTGACCCAACATGGCAGCGCCACCTGCAGGCCACAGGGAACTCTACATAGGCATACAGCAATAAAGCAGAGTCCAGAAAAATTAGAAGGCCTGAACCATACTAGTGCTCAGGTCATCCCCCTAAATTTAGACATAGGGACCCCCCTAAATTTGGAGTACCCGCTACATACTGTGAGGTGCTTTCACTAAGGGATGTGCCAGCTTTTCCTGCTTTCCAGGGAAACAAAAACCAGCATATCCCTGCTGATGGGACAGAGCTCTGTATTGTTTACATTGACAGAGCTCTGTCCTGTCTTCCTCCTCGCTGATTAGCTGGTGCCAGCAGTCATCCCACTGGTTGGCCTGTGCTGTGACTAATCACAGCACAGCAAGCGCATATATATGTGATTCTGCTGGCCTGCACTGTAGCAGTAAAGCTACTGTACTGTGCGCAGTCGGCAAGTGGTTAAGTAAATCAATGTTTCATACTTTGTAAAAAGTTATACAGTGGAACCTCGGATTACGAGCATAATCCGTTCCAGGAGAATGCTCATAATCCAAAGTACTTGCATATCAAAGCGAGTTTCCCCATTGAAGTCAATGGAAACAAAAATAATAAGTTCCGCATTGACTTCAATGGCATGCAATACCGCATGTGGCCAGAGGCGGGGGGCGCCGGAGAGCCTCGGAAACGGCTGAAAAGGCCAGAGGACACCTCGGCTGACCTCGGTAAACCTAGGAAAGACTTTGTTCCCGAGATTTGTCTAGGTCAGCCGTGCTGTCCTCAGGCCTTTCCGTGCATTTCCGAACGGTGCTGATCGGCTGCGATCGGCAAAGTTCGGCCCTGCTGGGCTCTGGCGCCCCCTACCTCAGGCCAAACGCGGTACTGCACACCGCTTTGGCCTGAATCGAGCTAATTTCGCGAGACAACACTCGCAAACCGAGCTACGATTTTTAAAAATACAGTGCTCGTATTGCGAAACGCTCATTAACCGCGTTACTCGCAATCCGAGGTTCCACTGTATCAGGGAAATTAATCCAATGTAGTACAATAATGTAGACCCAATATTTTGTTTTATTGTATGGTAAATAGATTTTTTTTTTTATTGTATTATGTTGTTAGCAATGATGTCACTCAACATTATTTTTACATTTGCTTATAATGCCAAATGCACACTGAACGTTATAAAAAATGCACCTGCCAAAAAAGCAGATAACAGCCCATGTGTGCATGGACACATAGGATAACATGATGGAGAGTTTACTGACTGCAGATGCCATCACGTCGCCTGCCACCAGATGCCATCAGGTGTCCCCAGCAGAGTTCCTCCTTACATCAGGTGTCCCCAGCGGAGTCCCTCTTTACATCAGGTGTCCCCAGCAGAGTCCCTCTTTACATTAGGTGTCCCCAGTAGAGTCCCTTCTTACATCAGGTGTCCCCAGCAGGGTCCCTCTTTACATCAGGTGTACCCAGCAGAGTCCCTCTTTACATCAGGTGTCCTCAGCAGAGTGCCTCCATACATCTCAGGTGTCCCCAGCGGCATGCCTCTTTACATCTCAGGTGTCCCCAGTGGAGTGCCTCCTTACAACTCAGTTGTCCCCAGCAAAGTGCCTCCTTACATATCAGGTGTCCCCAGCGGAGTGCTACCTTACATCTCAGGTGTCCCCAGCGGAGTGCCTCCTTATATCTCAGGTGTCCCCCCCATTGGAGCCCTTCTTACATCTCAGGTGTCCCCAGCGGAGTGCCTCCTTATATCTCAGGTGTCCCCAGCGGAGTGCTTCCTTACATTTCATGTGTCCCCAGCAGAGTGCTTCCTTGCATCTCAGGTGTCCCCAGCGGAGTGCCTCCTTACATCTCAGGTGTCCACAGCAGAGTGCCTCCTTACATCTCAGGTGTCCCCAGCGGAGTGCCTCCTTACATCTCAGGTGTCCCCAGCGGAGTGCCTCCTTACATCTCAGGTGTCCCCAGTGGAGTGCCTCCTTACATCTCAGGTGTTCCCCCAATTGGAGCCCTTCTTACATCTCAGGTGTCTCAGCAGTGGTGTTTTCAGAAGTAAGAAGCCGAGGGGGAACAAAATAGAGGCGGAGCCTGCTGATTGGCTACAATAGAAATTGAGCTGCGCCCACCCCCCGCCCCTTTCCACAACAGGTCACAGACAGACTGGCAGCAGGGCGGGGGTTGGGCGGCGCTGCAGCTCAATTTTTATTGTAGCCACTCGGCAGGCTTCGCTTCTTGTTTGTAACTTTGTGTGATCTTCTGGAAAATGGCGGCCGGTGAAGACATTGTCTCCGGTGGTCGCAGACCTCTAGTGGCGGCGGCGGAAAACCATGAAAAAAGGGATTTCCTGGGATATCTAGCGGGAAACGATAAAATCGGGAAAAGGGTCTAAATCCCAGGAATGTCCTGGGAAATTTGGGACAGTTGGCAAGTATGATGAGGTTCAGATTCATCAGACATATGCATGGTTAGGGTACAGGCCAAAGTCTGCAACAAGCACACACATGAGGTGCAGTTTCAGCAGGCATCTGTGTACTCAAGGTACAAGCTAAAGTCAGGAATATGTATGAAAGCAGAGTAGATCAAGATGAAAGTGGAGTCAGTAATGGGAAGACAATCAGGACAGCAGGTCCCAGAACTAGACATGTGCACACTGAAATATTTCGTTTCGGAATTTCGTTTTCGTTAGAAAAATACATTTATTTAGTTACTCCCGAAATTCGTTTTTATTTATTTCGTTTTTCGTTAGAAATTGCATTCGTCCGAAAATCTGAATTAATTAAGGTCGAATCTGTCATTGAAGGCTTATGGTGTCTGTCGAATGTTCAAAGAAGATTCGACGGAGCATCGAAACTGTACGACGCTGCAATCATAAATTTCCGGTCGAATGTTCCGCCTACAAGCTATAGATGAATTCTATTGTATGACTAGTAATAATTATATTTTTTAATTACTATTACTAGTCAACAGGGATGAGCCGAACACCCCCCTGTTCGGTTCACACCAGAACCTGCGAACAGACAAAATGTTAGTGTGAACTTTAGAACCCTATTAAATACAATGGACTTGAACGTTCGAAATCTAAAGTGTTAATTATAAAGGCTAATATGCAAGTTATTGTCCTAAAAAGTGTTTGGGGACCCGGGTCCTGCCCCAGGGGACATGTATCAATGCAAAAAAAAGTTTTAAAAACGGCCGTTTTTTCGGGAGCAGTGATTTTAATAATGCTTAAAATGAAGAAATAAAAGTGAAATATTCCTTTAAATTTCGTACCTGGGGGGTGTGTATGATATGCATGGAAAGTGGCGCATGTTTCCCGTGCTTAGAACTGTCCCTGCAAAAAATGTCATTTTTGAAAGAAAAAAAGTCATTTAAAACTGGCTCGCGGCTATTAATGAATTGTCGGCTCCCGGCAATACATACAAAAGTCATTGATAAAAAAAAAAAAAAGCGTGGGGGTTCCCCAGAATTCAATTACCAGGCCCTTCAGGTCTGGAATGGATATTAAGGAGAACCCCGCCGCAAATTTAAAAAAAAATTGACGTGGGGTTCCCCCAAATATCCATTCCAGGCCCTTCAGATCTGGCATGGATTTTAAGGGGAACTCCACCCCAAATTTAAAAAAAAATGGCGTGGAGTCCCCCTAAAAATCCATACCAGACCCCTTATCCGAGCACGCAACCTGGCCGGCCGCAGGGGAAAAGGGGGGGACGAGAGAGCGGCCCCCCCTCCCTCCTGAACCGTACCAGGCCACATGCCCTCAACATGGGGAGGATGTCCCCATGTTGATGGGGACAGGGGCCTCATCCCCACAACCCTTGCCCGGTGGTTGTGGGGGTCTGCGGGCGGGGGGCTTATCGGAATCTGGAAGACCCCTTTAACAAAGGGGACCCCCAGATCCCGGCCCCCCCCTATGTGAATTGGTAAGGGGTACATTGTACCCCTACCATTTCACGAAGAAAGCGTAAAAAAATGTTTAAAAAAACACACAAACACCTTGAAAAAGTCCTTTATTTAAAAAAAAAAAAAAAACATTCCAGCGGTGAAATCCAGTGTCCCGCGGCGATCCCGATGTCCAGCGCTGTCCTTCATTGGTTGTGCCTGAGCGGACCTGATGGGGAACTCCCTCTCAGTGTTTTAAATGTATAGACCCGCCCCTTCTAAAGTTCCCCATCAGGTCCGCTCAGCGGACCAGATGCGGAACATGAGAAGGGGCGGGTCTATTCATGTATTACCAAAGTGAGAGCAGTTCCCCATCAGGTCCGCCTACTCGGTATGTCGGACCCGCCTACGTCATTGGCTTGAGCGGGGAACTTCCTTCACTGTGTAAATTTAAATTACACAGTGAAGGAAGTTCCCCGCTCAAGCCAATGACGTAGGCGGGTCCGACATACTGAGGGGGCGGACCTGATGGGGAACTGCTCTCACTTTGGTAATACATGTATAGACCCGCCCCTTCTCATGTTCCGCATCTGGTCCGCTGAGCGGACCTGATGGGGAACTTTAGAAGGGGCGGGTCTATACATTTAAAATACTGAGAGGGAGTTCCCCATCAGGTCCGCTCAGGCACAACCAATAAAGGACAGCGCTGGACATCGGGATCGCCGCGGGACACTGGATTTCACCGCTGGAATGTTTTTGTTTTGTTTTTTTAAATAAAGGACTTTTTCAAGGTGTTTGTGTGTTTTTTTTAAAAAAAAATTACGCTTTCTTCATGAAATGGTAGGGGTACAATGTACCCCTTACCAATTCACATAGGGGGGGCCGGGATCTGGGGGTCCCCTTTGTTAAAGGGGTCTTCCAGATTCCGATAAGCCCCCCGCCCGCAGACCCCCACAACCACCGGGCAAGGGTTGTGGGGATGAGGCCCTTGTCCCCATCAACATGGGGACATCCTCCCCATGTTGAGGGCATGTGGCCTGGTACGGTTCAGGAGGGAGGGGGGCCGCTCTCTCGTCCCCCCCTTTTCCCCTGCGGCCGGCCAGGTTGCGTGCTCGGATAAGGGGTCTGGTATGGATTTTTAGGGGGACTCCACGCCATTTTTTTTAATTTGGGGTGGAGTTCCCCTTAAAATCCATGCCAGATCTGAAAGGCCTGGAATGGATATTTGGGGGAACCCCACGACAATTTTTTTTTAATTTGCGGCGGGGTTCCCCTTAATATCCATTCCAGACCTGAAGGGCCTGGTAATTGAATTCTGGGGAACCCCCACGCTTTTTTTTTTTTTTTATCAATGACTTTTGTATGTATTGCCGGGAGCCGACAATTCATTAATAGCCGCGAATGAGTTTTAAATGACTTTTTTTCTTTCAAAAATGACATTTTTGCAGGGACAGTTCTAAGCACGGGAAACATGCGCCACTTCACATGCATATCATACACACCCCCCAGGTACAAAATTTAAAGGAATATTTCACTTTTATTTTTTCACTTTAAGGATTATTAAAATCACTGCTCCCGAAAAAACGGCTGATTTTAAAACTTCTTTTTGCATTGATACATGTCCCCTGGGGCAGGACCCGGGTCCCCAAACACTTTTTAGGACAATAACTTGCATATAAGCCTTTATAATTAGCACTTTAGATTTCTCCCATAGATTTTTCGAATTTGCCGAGTTAGTTCTAGCTATTTTACTGCTCCTCCTCTTTGGTTACAATCAGCCAATAACATTCATCATCATCATTTTTTTATTTTACTTCCCCCACCCAATTCCAGCAGTGATCTTTTCTCTCTATGTCAAATCTTTTCTCTCTATAATGTCAAATCTTTTCTCTCTATAATGTCAAATCTTTTCTCTCTATGTCGAATCTTTTCTCTCTATAATGTCGAATCTTTTCTCTCTATGTAGAATAATCTTGGACTAATAGAGTTAAGGTTAGGCACATTCGACCACAGGTTCGATGGACACAGATTGTTATTGTCAGCCTCATGTCGAATCTCCTATCTATATCGAACTGTTGTTGCAACGAAAACGAAAATTAAGCATTTTTTTATGTCGGATCTTTCGGTTTTCGTTTTCTGCATTTTCGTTTTCGTTTGTTAAAACGATAACGAAAATACCTGAAATTCGGACGAAAATGCATTCGGACGAAAACGAATGCACATGTCTACCCAGAACACAAGCTAATGCTGAATACAAATCACTCTGTGCAGACTGATGGCCTAAAAGGCACCAATGTAGGCAATGAGCATGCTCACATGCCTGTGTATTGTGCATGACAATGGATGCATGACAAGATCCCTTCATAAAAGGCCATACACCAAGGTACCACATACCATTTTGCATTCTGCCATGACCTTCATAACAATTTCATTAAAATTTAAACATTTTATATATATATATATATATATATATATATATATATATATATATATATATATTGTGGTAGTGTGGTACCCCACCAGTGTATGGATGCAGGATTCTCAACCAGGCAGGTTGAGGGGCTCCAGGGTATTTGCTTGCTTGGGAGGAAACTTGCTTTTCAGTTTCCTCATGATTTACTAAAGTCCACTTTGGGACCCGGAGCTTGGGGATTTCTTAGAGATCCGGGTGGGATGAAATCCCCAGTCCTGGATCCGGGTTTTGAGACTCAACTGCACACTGATTGTTCGGGTGTGTGTGGGCCATATAGTAGAGTCAGGACCAGCATTCTGGGCCCCACCCTCCCGACGAGTGCCGGTGTGCACTGGGGAAGCCATAGAGTGCAAGTGTGCACTGGAGAAGTCAGAGAGTGCTTGTGTGCACAGTGGAAGCCAGAGACCCAGGTCTGAGTGTCAGAGCAGCAAGGGGCTGCTATCCAAATGGACGGTGTTGCAGATGGAATAGTCTATAGGAGACAGACAAGAGCCTGAAGTGGAAGGCCAGAGCAGCACTGCTGTATGTACAGGTCCTTCTCAAAAAATTAGCATATTGTGATAAAGTTCATTATTTTCTGTAATGTACTGATAAACATTAGACTTTCATATATTTTAGATTCATTACACACAACTGAAGTAGTACAAGCCTTTTCTTGTTTTAACCACTTAAGCCCCGGACCATTTCGGGCCATTAGGACCAGGCCTGTTTTTGGGATTCGGCACTGCGCTGCTTTAACTGTAAATTGTGCGGACATGCAATGTTGTACCCAAATGAAATTTGCGTCCTTTTCTTCCCACAAATAGAGCTTTCTTTTAATGGTATTTGATTGCCTCTGCGATTTTTATTTTTTGCGATATAAACGGAAAAAGACCGAAAATTTTGAAAAAAAATGATATTTTCTACTTTTTGTTATAAGAAAAATCGAATAAACTCAATTTTAGTCAGACATTTAGGCCAAAATGTATTCAGCCACATGTCTTTAGTAAAAAAAATGTCAATAAACGTATATTTATTGGTTTGCGCAAAAGTTATAGCGTTTACAAACTAGGGTACATTTTCTGAAATTTACACAGCTTTAAATTTATGACTGCCTATCTCATTTCTTGAGGTGCTAAAATGGCAGGGCAGTACAAAACCCCCCCAAATGACCCCATTTTGGAAAGTAGACACCCCAAGGAAATTGCTGAGAGGCATGTTGAGCCCATTGAATATTTTTTTTTTTTGTCCCAAGTGATTGAATAATGACAAAAAAAAAAAAAAAAAATTACAAAAAGTTGTCACTAAATGATATATTGCTCACACATGCCATGGTTATATGTGGAATTGCACCCCAAAATACATTTTGCTGCTTCTCCTGAGTACGGGGATACCACATGTGTGGGACTTTTTAGGAGCCTGGCCACGTACGGGACCCCGGAAACCAAGCACCGCCTTCAGGATTTCTAAGGGCGCAAATTTTTGATTTCATTCCTCACTACCTATCACAGTTTCGAAGGCCATAAAATGCCAAAATAGCACAAAACCCCCCCAAATGACCCCATTTTAGAAAGTAGACACCCCAAGGAAATTGCTGAGAGGCCTGTTGAGCCCGTTGAATATTTTTTTTTTTTTGTCCCAAGTGATTGAATAATGACAAAAAATAAAAATAAAAAATAAATTACAAAAAGTTGTCACTAAATGATATATTGCTCACACATGCCATGGTTATATGTGGAATTGCACCCCAAAATACATTTTGCTGCTTCTCCTGAGTACAGGGATACCACATGTGTGGGACTTTTTAGGAGCCTAGCCGCGTACGGGACCCCGAAAACCAAGCACCGCCTTCAGGATTTCTAGGCACAAATTTTTGATTTCACTCCTCACTACCTATCACAGTTTCTAAGGCCATAAAATGCCAAAATAGCACAAAACCCCCCCAAATGACCCCATTTTGGAAAGTAGACACCCCAAGCTATTTGCTGAGGAGGCATGGTGAGTATTTTACAGCTCTCATTTGTTTTTGAAAATGAAGAAAGAAAATTTTTTTTTTTTTTTTTTTTTTTTCAATTTTCAAAACTTTGTGACAAAAAGCGAGATCTGCAAAATACTCACAATACCTCTCAGCAAATAGCTTGGGGTGTCTACTTTCCAAAATGGGGTCATTTGGGGGGGTTTTGTGCCATCTGGGCATTCCATGGCCTCCGAAACTGTGATAGGCAGTGAGAAGTAAAATCAAAAATTTACACCCTTAGAAAGCCTGAAGGCGGTGCTTTGTTTTTGGGGTCCCGTACGCGGCTAGGCTCCCAAAAAGTCTCACACATGTGGTATCCCTGTACTCAGGAGAAGCAACAGAATTTATTTTGGGGTGTAATTCCACATATGCCCATGGCATGTTTGAGCAATATATCATTTAGTGACAACTTTGTGCAAAAAAAAAAATTAAAAAAAAAAAATTGTCTTTTTTCCGCAACTTGTGTCAACATATAAAATATTCCATGGACTCGACATGCCTCTCAGTATATAGCTTGGGGTGTCTACTTTCCAAAATGGGGTCATTTGGGGGGGTTTTGAACTGTTCTGGCATTTTATACACAACATTAGGAAGCTTACATCCACTCTTCTAACCACTTGCAGACAAAGCCCTTTTTGACACTTTTTGTTTACATGAAAACATATTTTTTTTTGCAAGAAAATTATGTTGAACCCCCAAACATTATATATATTTTTAAAGCAAAGGCCCTACAGATTAAAATGGTGGGTGTTGCATTTTTTTTTTCTACACAGTATTTGCGCAGCGATTTTTCAAACGCATTTTTTGGGGAAAAAATACACTTTTTTTAATTTTAATGCACTAAAACACACTATATTGCCCAAATGTTTGATGAAATAATAAAGATGATCTTAGGCCGAGTACATAGATACCAAACACGACATGCTTTAAAATTTCGCACAAACGCGCATTGGCGACAAACTACATACATTTTTAAAAGCCTTTAAAAGCCTTTACAGATTACCCCGTTAGATTTACAGAGGAGGTCTACTGCTAAAATGACTGCCCTCGATCTGACCTTCGCGGTGATACCTCACATGCATGGTGCAATTGCTGTTTACATATGACGCCAGACCGACGCTTGCGTTCGCCATTGGGCAAGAGCAGGGCAGGACAGGGGTGCTTTTTTTTTTTTTTTTTTTTTTTTTTATTATTAATTTTGCTTTTTTATTTTATTTTTAAATTGTTCCTTACATATATTTTTTTTTTTATAATTTTTATTGTTATCTCAGGGAATGTAAATATCCCCTATGATAGCAATAGGTAGTGACAGGTACTCTTTTTTTGAAAAAACTGGGGTCTTCTAGACCCTAGATCTTTCCTCTGCCCTCAAAGCATCTGACCACACCAAGATCGGTGTGATAAAATGCTTTCCCAATTTCCCAATGGCGCTTTTTATATCCGGGGGGGGGACATTCCCTCCCACTGCTTGTAAAAGCAGTCCAGAGGCTAATTAGCCGCTGTGATTGCTTTTACATGAAAGCCGGCCGCTGGCTGAAAAGAATGATACCAAGATGATGCCTAAACCCGCAGGCATCAATCTGGTATAACCATTCAAAGTCCAGCAACATACCAGTACGTTGCTGGTCCTTGTTGGACATGTATTGTAATCTTTTTTTTTCATGCAGCCTGTTGGCTGAACGAAAAAAGAGATTGATTGGTGGGTATGCCCACCATTAGAATACCGCCCTTCATCCACCCACTTCTAATGATGGGCATACATGCACCATTTATATATGCCGAAGCATGGGGGCATCCTCTCGCAAAAAAGTTATGCCGCACACACATGGTCAAACGTTTCCACGGGCAAGCCTCCGTCGGAATTTCGACCGTATGTATGCGGCATTAGGAGCAAAATTGCTCCTCCGCCCTGCTGCCCCTGCTGCCCCCATGCTTCGGCATATATGCTTTTTTTTTTTTAACTGTGGTGGTGAAATCACCTCCTACAGCACTGGAGTCGCAGGGATCAGGCCTGTCTCTGCGAACGCTGCAGTTATGTGTGTTGTGTTTTGTAAGTGACAGTGATCGATCGATACTGCACTTGGGTGGCCTGGGCTGGACGGAGGGGCAAAACGCAGGTGCTAGCAGGTATCTGGGCTGATCCCGCTAACACTGCGTTTTTGGGAACCCTAAACCGCTGGTATAGATCTGATCAGATCAGATATTGATCTGTTCAGATACTATACCACTAAGGGGGGTGTATGCTTTACGCGTGGGTGTTAGCGTTACTGGCACTAACCTGACGCTGCCTGGGGTGTGACGCAGACCCTCTCTGACGCTAAAACCTAATTGATATCACCCACCGGGCGATCAGGGGGTTAAACCTTTATTGGGTTATATACGGCGGGTGCCCTGACACTATAAAAAGCAAACTAACTAACCAGCGTCACCCGTAACACTTATATGGTGATCACTGGTGAAAGGGTTAACTAGGGGCAATTAGGGGGTTAAAACCTTTATTAGATCATATTTGGGGGTACCTGACGCTATAAAAACCTGCGGCGAACCTAAAAAAAATGACTGGCTACCGATTGGCATCACCGACACGAAGACAGCGATCAGAAAAACGATCGCTTAGTGACAGTGGTGATAGGGGGTGAAAGGGTTACCTGGGGGGCGATCAAGGGGGTTAAACCTTTATTAGATAATATATTGGGGTACCCGACGCTATAAAAACCTGCGGCGAACCTAAAAAAAATTACTGGCTACCGATCGCCATCACTGATGCTAAGACAGCCATCAGAAAAATGATCGCATAGCGACAGCGGTGATAGGGGGTGAAAGGGTTACCTGGGGGGCGATCAAGGGGGTTTAACCTTTATTAGATAATATATTGGGGTACCTGACGCTATAAAAACCTGCGGCGAACCTAAAAAAAATTACTGGCTACCGATCGCCATCACTGATGCTAAGACAGCATCAGAAAAACGATCGATTAGCGACAGCGGTGATAGGGGGTGAAAGGGTTACCTGGGGGGCGATCAAGGGGGTTGAACCTTTATTAGATAATATATTGGGGTACCCGACGCTATAAAAACCTGCGGCGAACCTAAAAAAAATTACTGGCTACCGATCGCCATCACTGATGCTAAGACAGCCATCAGAAAAATGATCGCATAGCGACAGCGGCGATAGGGGGTGAAAGGGTTATCTGGGGGGTGATCAGGGGGTTAAACCTTTATTAGGGGGGGTTAGGGGGCTACACTGGACCTAAAACTAAACTTTAGTGACACTTTCACAGTCACAAATGTCACTGATTGCAGTGATCACTAAATAAATGGTCACTGCAATCAGTGACACTGTGACTGGGGGCTGGGGGGTGATCTGGGGGGTGATCTGGGGGGGTCTGGGGGTCCTGGGGGGGGCGATTAGTGTTCCTATGTGTCCTGGTGTCAGTGTAGTGTTGTGCTCACTGACCTGATGTCTTCTCTTGTACGGCGCTCGGTATATGTGAGCGCCGCACAGGAGATGACATCACTTCCTCCTGCTTCCTCTGTCTGAAACAGACAGAGGAGGCATTTCCATTCGCCGGGAGCGATCGCGAGGGGGGGCCGGAATCGAAAGGCCGCCCCCTCATCTGGGATCGCTCCCGGTGAAGTAACGACCGCTCACGGGCACAGAAGGGGGGTCCGGATGGACCCCCCAACTGTACAAAGGCAGTCACGTAGATCTACGTGATTCTGCCTGTCCGTGCCATTCTGCCGACGTAAATCGGCGGTGGGCGGTCGTTAAGTGGTTAATATTGATGATTTTGGCATACAGCTCATGAAAACCCCAAAATCCTATCTCAAAAAATTAGCATATTTCATCCGACCAATAAAAGAAAAGTGTTTTAATACAAAAAAAGTCAACCTTCAAATAATTATGTTCAGTTATGCACTCAATACTTGGTCGGGAATCCTTTTGCAGAAATGACTGCTTCAATGCGGCGTGGCATGGAGGCAACCAGCCTGTGGCACTGCTGAGGTGTTATGGAGGCCCAGGATGCTTCGATAGCGGCCTTAAGCTCATCCAGAGTGTTGGGTCTTGCGTCTCTCAACTTTCTCTTCCCAATATCCCACAGATTCTCTATGGGGTTCAGGTCAGGAGAGTTGGCAGGCCAATTGAGCACAGTAATACCATGGTCAGTAAACCATTTACCAGTGGTTTTGGCACTGTGAGCAGGTGCCAGGTCGTGCTGAAAAATTAAATCTTCATCTCCATAAAGCTTTTCAGCAGTAGGGATGAGCTCGGTGTTCGAGTCGAACATACGTTCGACTCGAACATCGGCTGTTCGATCGTTCGCCGAACAACGAACGATTTGGGCCGTTCGCGCCTAATTCGCGGCCCACAATGCACTACGCCATCGCAGTGTCATCCAGGCGCTGTGATTGGCCAAGCATGCACTGTGACCCCGCATGCTTGGCCAATCACAGCGCCGGCAGCGAGGAGAGCAATGATTGGCCACAGGCAGGATGCCTGTGGCCAATTATTGCTGAGGGTGTTTAGTACACGCCCCACACTATAAAAGGCCGCCAGCACGGCGGCCTAGTGTAGTGTGTTCCGGAGCAGGGAAAGAGAAGCATAGGCAGGGACAGTGACATTTTTTTTTCTTGCTTAACCTGGATTCCTTTAGTTTAGGGAAAGAGAAGGATAGGTAGGGAGAGTGTCAGTGTGTTTTACTGTGCTAATCCTTGTTTGTAGGGACAGGGAAGGACAGTGAGGGAAATTCTCCTTGTGCTATACTGTGCTAAAGCATTGATCATCAACCATCTTTAAAAAAACATTTTTTCTAGGGACAGAAAACTATAGGTAGGGAGAGTGTCAGTGTGTTTTACTGTGCTAATCCTTGTTTGTAGGGACAGGTAAGGACAGTGAGGGAAATTCTCCTTGTGCTATACTGTGCTAAAGCATTGATCATCAACCATCTTTAAAAAAACATTTTTTCTAGGGACAGAAAACTATAGGTAGGGAGAGTGTCAGTGTGTTTTACTGTGCTAATCCTTGTTTGTAGGGACAGGGAAGGACAGTGAGGGAAATTCTCCTTGTGCTATACTGTGCTAAAGCATTGATCATCAACCATCTTTAAAAAAACTTTTTTTCTAGGGACAGAAAACTATAGGTAGGGAGAGCGTCAGTGTGTTTTACTGTGCTAATCCTTGTTTGTAGGGACAGGGAAGGACAGTGAGGGAAATTCTCCTTGTGCTATACTGTGCTAAAGCATTGATCATCAACCATCTTTAAAAAAACTTTTTTTCTAGGGACAGAAAACTATAGGTAGGGAGAGTGTCAGTGTGTTTTACTGTGCTAATCCTTGTTTGTAGGGACAGGGAAGGACAGTGAGGGAAATTCTCCTTGTGCTATACTGTGCTAAAGCATTGATCATCAACCATCTTTAAAAAAACATTTTTTCTAGGGACAGAAAACTATAGGTAGGGAGAGTGTCAGTGTGTTTTACTGTGCTAATCCTTGTTTGTAGGGACAGGGAAGGACAGTGAGGGAAATTCTCCTTGTGCTATACTGTGCTAAAGCATTGATCATCAACCATCTTTAAAAAAACATTTTTTCTAGGGACAGAAAACTATAGGTAGGGAGAGTGTCAGTGTGTTTTACTGTGCTAATCCTTGTTTGTAGGGACAGGGAAGGACAGTGAGGGAAATTCTCCTTGTGCTATACTGTGCTAAAGCATTGATCATCAACCATCTTTAAAAAAACATTTTTTCTAGGGACAGAAAACTATAGGTAGGAAGAGTGTCAGTGTGTTTTACTGTGCTAATCCTTGTTTGTATGGACAGGGAAGGACAGTGAGGGAAATTCTCCTTGTGCTATACTGTGCTAAAGCATTGATCATCAACCATCTTTAAAAAAACATTTTTTCTAGGGACAGAAAACTATAGGTAGGGAGAGTGTCAGTGTGTTTTACTGTGCTAATCCTTGTTTGTAGGGACAGGGAAGGACAGTGAGGGAAATTCTCCTTGTGCTATACTGTGCTAAAGCATTGATCATCAACCATCTTTAAAAAAACATTTTTTCTAGGGACAGAAAACTATAGGTAGGGAGAGTGTCAGTGTGTTTTACTGTGCTAATCCTTGTTTGTAGGGACAGGGAAGGACAGTGAGGGAAATTCTCCTTGTGCTATACTGTGCTAAAGCATTGATCATCAACCATCTTTAAAAAAACATTTTTTCTAGGGACAGAAAACTATAGGTAGGGAGAGTGTCAGTGTGTTTTACTGTGCTAATCCTTGTTTGTAGGGACAGGGAAGGACAGTGAGGGAAATTCTCCTTGTGCTATACTGTGCTAAAGCATTGATCATCAACCATCTTTAAAAAAAACATTTTTTATAGGGACAGAAAACTATAGGTAGGGAGAGTGTCAGTGTGTTTTACTGTGCTAATCCTTGTTTGTAGGGACAGGGAAGGACAGTGAGGGAAATTCTCCTTGTGCTATACTGTGCTAAAGCATTGATCATCAACCATCTTTAAAAAAACATTTTTTCTAGGGACAGAAAACTATAGGTAGGGAGAGTGTCAGTGTGTTTTACTGTGCTAATCCTTGTTTGTAGGGACAGGGAAGGACAGCGAGGGAAATTCTCCTTGTGCTATACTGTGCTAAAGCATTGATCATCAACCATCTTTAAAAAAACATTTTTTCTAGGGACAGAAAACTATAGGTAGGGAGAGTGTCAGTGTGTTTTACTGTGCTAATCCTTGTTTGTAGGGACAGGGAAGGACAGTGAGGGAAATTCTCCTTGTGCTATACTGTGCTAAAGCATTGATCATCAACCATCTTTAAAAAAAACATTTTTTCTAGGGACAGAAAACTATAGGTAGGGAGAGTGTCAGTGTGTTTTACTGTGCTAATCCTTGTTTGTAGGGACAGGGAAGGACAGTGAGGGAAATTCTCCTTGTGCTATACTGTGCTAAAGCATTGATCATCAACCATCTTTAAAAAAACATTTTTTCTAGGGACAGAAAACTATAGGTAGGGAGAGTGTCAGTGTGTTTTACTGTGCTAATCCTTGTTTGTAGGGACAGGGAAGGACAGTGAGGGAAATTCTCCTTGTGCTATACTGTGCTAAAGCATTGATCATCAACCATCTTTAAAAAAAACATTTTTTCTAGGGACAGAAAACTATAGGTAGGGAGAGTGTCAGTGTGTTTTACTGTGCTAATCCTTGTTTGTAGGGACAGGGAAGGACAGTGAGGGAAATTCTCCTTGTGCTATACTGTGCTAAAGCATTGATCATCAACCATCTTTAAAAAAACATTTTTTATAGGGACAGAAAACTATAGGTAGGGAGAGTGTCAGTGTGTTTTACTGTGCTAATCCTTGTTTGTAGGGATAGGGAAGGACAGTGAGGGAAATTCTCCTTGTGCTATACTGTGCTAAAGCATTGATCATCAACCATCTTTAAAAAAACATTTTTTATAGGGACAGAAAACTATAGGTAGGGAGAGTGTCAGTGTGTTTTACTGTGCTAATCCTTGTTTGTAGGGACAGGGAAGGACAGTGAGGGAAATTCTCCTTGTGCTATACTGTGCTAAAGCATTGATCATCAACCATCTTTAAAAAAAAAAATTTCTAGGGACAGAAAACTATAGGTAGGGAGAGTGTCAGTGTGTTTTACTGTGCTAATCCTTGTTTGTAGGGACAGGGAAGGACAGTGAGGGAAATTCTCCTTGTGCTATACTGTGCTAAAGCATTGATCATCAACCATCTTTAAAAAAACATTTTTTATAGGGACAGAAAACTATAGGTAGGGAGAGTGTCAGTGTGTTTTACTGTGCTAATCCTTGTTTGTAGGGACAGGGAAGGACAGTGAGGGAAATTCTCCTTGTGCTATACTGTGCTAAAGCATTGATCATCAACCATCTTTAAAAAAACATTTTTTATAGGGACAGAAAACTATAGGTAGGGAGAGTGTCAGTGTGTTTTACTGTGCTAATCCTTGTTTGTAGGGACAGGGAAGGACAGTGAGGGAAATTCTCCTTGTGCTATACTGTGCTAAAGCATTGATCATCAACCATCTTTAAAAAAACATTTTTTCTAGGGACAGAAAACTATAGGTAGGGAGAGTGTCAGTGTGTTTTACTGTGCTAATCCTTGTTTGTAGGGTCAGGGAAGGACAGTGAGGGAAATTCTCCTTGTGCTATACTGTGCTAAAGCATTGATCATCAACCATCTTTAAAAAAACATTTTTTCTAGGGACAGAAAACTATAGGTAGGGAGAGTGTCAGTGTGTTTTACTGTGCTAATCCTTGTTTGTAGGGACAGGGAAGGACAGTGAGGGAAATTCTCCTTGTGCTATACCGTGCTAAAGCATTGATCATCAACCATCTTTAAAAAAACATTTTTTCTAGGGACAGAAAACTATAGGTAGGGAGAGTGTCAGTGTGTTTTACTGTGCTAATCCTTGTTTGTAGGGACAGGGAAGGACAGTGAGGGAAATTCTCCTTGTGCTATACTGTGCTAAAGCATTCCTCATCAACCATCTTTGAAATCCTTGTTTTTTGGACAGTCAGGGAAATTGTCATTGTGCTATTCTGTGCGAAAGCAATCATCCTCAACCATATTTAGAAATCCTTAAGTAAAGGGACAGAGAAGGACACCTGAAGGTAGCCCTTATTGTTTTTTTCCCATCTCCCTGCAGGCCATCCATTAGAATGTCTGGAAGGCAAACAAGGAGAGGCAGACAGTCAGGAGGCAATAAAAGAGGGCAAGCAGGCTCTGTGTCTGGGGGCAACAGTGCTGGTCGTGGACGCGGTGCATTGTCATCAGCACATGGCCATGGGACACGCTTGTCCTTCTTTTCGGCAGCTGGACATGTTGAGCCACATCATGCCGAAGACTTGGTAGAGTGGATGACCAAGCCCTCCTCCTCCTCCTCATCCTCTCTCACCCAGGCTCAGGGTACTGGCAAAGCAGCTGCCAAAGCGTCCTCTTCCCTGGTATCAATGTCAGACTCATCATCAGTCACTCCTTCCCTAGACCCACCATGTCCTCCTCCTGAGGAGTCCCCCGAACTGTTTGAGCACAGTGTTGGGTACATGCTCCAGGAGGATGCCCAGCGTTTCGAAGGGTCTGATGATGAAACCCAGCTACAGGAAGGCAGTAGCGTGAGAGCAGACAGAGGGGATGCTCAAGAAGGACACCAATCTGGCAGTCATGTTCCAGCAGCTGCAGCATACTGCCAGATTGGCTCCAGTGATGAGGAGGGAGGGGATGATGAGGTCACTGACTCCACATGGGTGCCTAATAGGAGAGAGGAGGAGGAGGAGGATAAGGAGGAGGCACATCTCCAACGAGGCAGGATGCCCTTTGGTGGCCAGCGTAAGGGCAGTACACCGACGGAATCACACCGCAGAGCTCCGCCTGTGCAGGGCGCTGCCTCTGCCCGTCATTCAAAAAGTTCTTTGGTGTGGGCCTTTTTTGAGGCTAGTGCATCAGATCGCACAGCTGCTGTTTGCAACATATGTCTCAAGCGTATATCGCGTGGCCAAAACATCAGCCGCTTGGGTACCACATGCCTGACCAGACATATGTTGACCTGCCATGCAGCTCGTTGGCAAGCCTACCTCAAAGACCCACACCAAAGAACAAAGCGGACCTCTCCTTGCACCGCATCAGCTGGGATCTCCAACCCCACTATAACTTCAGTCCTCTCTGAAACATGCACTGAGAGGAATGAAGGTGTAGAATTAGGTGTGTCACAGCCAAGTACTTGCGGCCACTCTGCTAGCAGTACACCGACGTCCGATTCTAGCAGGCAAATTTCCCTGCCCCAGCTGCTGGACCGTCAAAAGAAGTTCACTCCCAGCCATCCACATGCCCAGCGGTTGAATGCTAGCTTGGCTAAATTGCTAGCGCTTCAACTGCTGCCTTTTCAGTTGGTAGACTCGGCCCCCTTCCGTGAGTTTGTGCAATGTGCGGTTCCTCAGTGGCAGGTTCCCAAACGCCACTTTTTCTCACGGAAGGCTATTCCGGCTCTCTACCGGCATGTGGAAGGCAATGTCTTGGCCTCGCTGGACAGGGCGGTCAGCGGTAAGGTGCATATTACCGCTGACTCATGGTCCAGCAGGCATGGACAGGGACGTTACCTTTCTTTCACGGCCCATTGGGTCACTCTTTTGGCAGCTGGGAAGGATGCAGGACAAGGTGCAGTAGTGTTGGAGGTTGTTCCACCGCCACGCCTCCAAAATGCTACTACTGGTTGTGACACACCTCTCTCCTCCACCCCCTCCTCTTCTTCTTCCTCCATGGCCTCTTCCTGTGCTTTGTCCTCTGAACCAGCGGTGCTCCTTAGCCGTTCAAGGGGCTACGCAAGTACGCAGGCAAAAAGATGCCATGCCGTGCTTGCGCTGGTGTGTTTGGGGGACAGAAGCCACACTGGGGCAGAGGTCCTGTCTGCTCTGCAGGGCCAGGCCGAGAGGTGGTTGACGCCACGCCAGCTTAAGCCAGGAATGGTGGTTTGCGACAATGGCACCAACCTCCTCTCCGCCCTCCGACAGGGACAACTGACCCATGTGCCCTGTGTGGCTCACGTCCTTAACCTGGTGGTGCAGCGGTTCTTGGGCAGGTACCCGGGCTTACAGGATGTCCTGAGGCAGGCCAGGAAAGTCTGTGTGCATTTCCGCAGATCTTATAATGCCAGTGCTCGCCTGGCTGAGCTGCAAAAGGAGTTGAACCTGCCCAAGAACCGCCTTATATGTGACATGCCCACCAGGTGGAACTCAACGTTGGCCATGCTGCAGCGGCTGCACACGCAGCAGAGGGCCATCAATGAGTACCTGTGCGACTACGGCACCAGGACAGGGTCAGGGGAGCTTGTTTTTTTTTCTCCACGCCAGTGGGGCATGATCAGGGATGCATGCACTGTCCTGGCACCATTTGAGGAGGCCACGAGGATGGTGAGCAGTGACAGTGCATGCATCAGTGACACTGTACCTCTTGTCCACCTGTTGGAGCACACGCTGCGTGGAATAATGGACAAGGCACTTGAGGCAGAACAGAGGCAGGAAGAGGAGGACTTCCTTGCCTCTCAAGGCCCCCTTTACCCAGACAGTGTTCCTTCTGTCCCACCCATCGCACAGGAAGAGGAGGAGGAGGAGGATTGTGTCAGCATGGAGGTGGAGGCTGGCACTCAGCATCATCAGCAGCAGTCTTTTAGGGATGATTTACAGTCCCAAGAAACCAGTGGACTTGTACGTGGCTGGGAGGAGGTGGCTGCGGATCATGTCGTCCTTAGTGACCCAGAGGACTCCGGACCGAATGCCTCAGCTAACCTACGCTGCATGGCCTCCCTGATCCTGCAAAGTCTGCGGAAGGATCCTTGTATTCTTCGGATCAAGGAGAGGGACCATTACTGGCTGGCCACTCTCCTTTATCCACGGTACAAGGGTAAGGTTGCGGACCTTATGTTACCGTCGCAGAGGGAGCAGAGGATGAGACAACTCCGGGAGGCCTTGCAGAAAGGTCTGTGCAACGCGTTCCCAGAGACTGGGAGGTTACAAACTCCTGGTCCTGGACAACGAGTTGCTGAGGCTTCGGCCAGTCAAAGAAGGAGCGGTGGGGAAGGTGGCCGTCTGACCGATGCGTTCAGACAATTCTTTAGTCCGCAGCCCCAAAGTATGATCGGTTCCAGCAACCATCGCCAGCGTCTGATAAACATGGTGCAGGAATATCTAGGGGCAAGGTCAGACTTGGACACCTTCCCCACCGAAAATCCTCTGGCTTACTGGGTCTTGAGGATGGATCACTGGCCAGAGCTTGCACAGTATGCAATTGAGCTACTGGCCTGTCCTGCATCCAGCGTTCTTTCGGAACGCACATTCAGTGCTGCTGGAGGATTTGTCACGGATCACAGGGTGCGCCTGTCCACCGACTCGGTTGATCGACTGAATTTCATCAAGATGAACCAGTCTTGGATCACCACCAGCTACCACACACCTGATGCTGATATAACAGACTAATTGATTTTAACATGTCACATCCCTTCAAGACTGATGCTGATGCTGAGTGCCTGTGCTGTTATGTTGACTGGCTATCCTCCTCCTCCGAGTCCTCAATGATACGATTGATGATGATAGCTTGGAAGATCATTTTTGTTTATGGGTGCCGCCACCAGTGCCTAAGGCCCAATTTTTCAGCCCCTGTTTAACAGGGGCGTGTAATTGCAATTTTTGAAGCAATACTTTGCAACAGGGCTCATTGCTGTGCTCCAAGTACAGTATCTGTGAGGGGTTGCAGTGTTGTGCCACCAGTGCCTAAGGCCCAATTTTTCAGCCCCTGTTCAACAGGGGCATGTAATTACAATTCTTGATCTAATAATTCACAGCAGGGCCCATTGCTGCACCCACCAAGAGTAACTCTGAGGGCTTACAGTGTTGTGGCAACGCCACCACCACCACCACCACGAAAGGCCCAATTTTTCAGCCCCTGTTCAAAAGGGGCATGTAATTACAATTCTTGATCTAATAATTCACAGCAGGGCCCATTCCTGCACCCACCAAGAGTAACTGTCAGGGCTTACAGTGTTGTGGCACCAGCACCACCATCAAAGGCCCAATTTTTACTACCACTGTTCAACATTTATATGTAATTACAATTCCTGATATAATAGTTGACAGCAGGGCGTTCCAGCACCAACCAAGAGTAACTGTGAGTGCTTACAGTGTTGTGCCAACACCAGCAACTAAGGGGCCTATTTCTGCAGAGTATATACGGCAGGTCCCTACTTTCAAACATCCAACTTACAAACGACTCCTACTTGCAAACGCAAGAAGACAACAGGAAGTGAGAGGAAATCTACCCCTAGGAAGGAAAATTCTCTCCTGTAAGAATTAATATGGGAGAAAGGTGTCTCCTCTGTACTGATGCTTTATCACCAATCCTTGTTTCAAGAAAAACACCACATTTCAAAAACAGTTGTCATTGGGACGGAAAGTGAGGTGAAATGTTCTGAACAGGGGCACAGACAGCAAAACAAATGTTACAGGGGTGATAACCCTTACCTATGTTTTCCAAAAAGTTTAAAAATAGATTTTTGGGCTGGAGCTACACTTAAACAATGTACCTGTTCAAAATTACAAACACATTCTACATAAGAGCAAACCTACAGTCCCTGTCTTGTATGCACCGCCTGTATACGGCTGTTCAGAGTATATAGGGCCTTTTTTATTTTGTGTGTGGTGTTCCCCTTAATATCCATACAAGACCCAAAGGGGCTGGTAATGGGCTGAGGTAGGGGGGGGGGGGTCATGGGGTAGCTATGCCATTTTTCTTAAAGATTTTCATCCATATTACCGGGACCAGACATTACATTAAAGCCGCAAGCAGTTTTAAATGGCTTTTTTTTCCTTTAGAAGTGTCATTTTGTGCAGGGACAGTTCTAAACACGGGAAACACGTGGCACTTCACAGGCATACTTTAGACACCCCCCAGGTACGATATTTAAAGGAATATTTGACTTTTTTTTTTTCACTTTATGCATCATTAAAATGACTGCTCCCGAAAAACGACCGTTTTTAAAACTTCTTTTTGCATTGATACATGTCCCCTGGTGCAGAACCCGGGTTCCCAAACCCTTTTTAGGACAATAACATGCATAATAGTCGTTATAATTAGCACTTTAGAATTCGAACGTTCGCATCCATTGTATTTAATAGGGTTCTAATGTTCGTACGAACGTTCGGTCCGTTCGCGGGTTCTGGTGCGAACCGAACCCGGGGGTGTTCGGCTCATCACTATTCAGCAGATGGAAGCATGAAGTGCTCCAAAATCTCCTGATAGCTAGCTGCATTGACCCTGCCCTTGATAAAACACAGTGGACCAACACCAGCAGATGACATGGCACCCCAGACCATCACTGACTGTGGGTACTTGACACTGGACTTCAGGCATTTTGGCATTTCCCTCTCCCCAGTCTTCCTCCAGACTCTGGCACCTTGATTTCCGAATGACATGCAAAATTTGCTTTCATCCGAAAAAAGTACTTTGGACCACTGAGCAACAGTCCAGTGCTGCTTCTCTGTAGCCCAGGTCAGGCGCTTCTGCCGCTGTTTCTGGTTCAAAAGTGGCTTGACCTGGGGAATGCGGCACCTGTAGCCCATTTCCTGCACACGCCTGTTCACGGTGGCTCTGGATGTTTCTACTCCAGACTCAGTCCACTGCTTCTGCAGGTCCTCCAAGGTCTGGAATCGGTCCTTCTCCACAATCTTCTTCAGGGTCCGGTCACCTCTTCTCGTTGTGCAGCGTTTTCTGCCACACTTTTTCCTTCCCACAGACTTCCCACTGAGGTGCCTTGATACAGCACTCTGGGAACAGCCTATTCGTTCAGAAATTTCTTTCTGTGTCTTACCCTCTTGCTTGAGGGTGTCAATGATGGCCTTCTGGACAGCAGTCAGGTCGGCAGTCTTACCCATGATTGCGGTTTTGAGTAATGAACCAGGCTGGGAGTTTTTAAAAGCCTCAGGAATCTTTTGCAGGTGTTTAGAGTTAATTAGTTGATTCAGATGATTAGGTTAATAGCTCGTTTAGAGAACCTTTTCATGATATGCAAATTTTTTGAGATAGGAATTTTGGGTTGTCATGAGCTGTATGCCAACATCATCAATATTAAAACAAGAAAAGGCTTGAACTACTTCAGTTGTGTGTAATGAATCTAAAATATATGAAAGTCTAATGTTTATCAGTACATTACAGAAAATAATGAACGTTATCACAATATGCTAATTTTTTGAGAAGGACCTGTATAAGCCCGGAGGCCGAATGTCATTTTGTTGTTGAAAAGGAGTACTGAAACCCCTGCGAGGGAAAACCTTTTGATTTTGTTTTGAACTTCTTTTAATAAAAATGGGCAAACAACCCTTAAAAAGAAGAACCAGCGAGTAGCGGTGTCCTTCAAGCTCTACACTTTATGCTAGTCCTTCACAATATATATATATATATATATATATATATATATATAAATATATATGTTAGTTGAGAAATCATTGGGTTATGCTGATACAGTAATTTTTTATTTCACCCTCTCAAGAACGCAAAAAGGTATTTAATTTTTTTTCCCTATGACACGCAGTACATGGGAATACTAATGCACAGACGTGCCCATGTTTTTAGCACCACTTCTTCTGTCCTTTATTCTGTCATACAGATTTGTTGAGACTGTGTTTAATAAATTAGGTTTAATGTCTCCTCTTAATTGATCTTTATTCAATAGACCAACACATGCGCCAAGAATGAATTTCTAGTGATTAAAATCTGTAGCTATGCATAACTTTCATGGCCTTCTGTTGATGTGAGTCTTCTGTGGTTTTCTCATTGCTCTTAAATTTTCTGTGCATGATCCTTACACTGAATGTTCTGCAAACATTTTTTCCCTTATTCTGCTGCAGCCAAATATATGATATAATAGTTACTTTACTTCTAAGTAAATTCATTCCCATTAACTGATACCATGTTTCTGCAACTTGTCATTCTAGCGCTAAATTAAACGTTTTATTTAGTAGCCTAGTCTAGACTCATAAATTTTGCTATGATGCTCTTTGATTTATTTCTAGAAACATACATTTGTTTCAGTCTTCAAATATTCCCATATTAACACTAATTACATTTGTGTTGACTTATTAAACATCTGCTGCCTAGCAATGTATTATGGATGTGACCTGAGCAGCCAGAAAAACACAGGGTCTAATGTCAAAATGGATCTTTCTTTAACTCACCAGTTACTATAATTGCAGATCTGTAGATGAAATCTTACCGATTAGTATATATGTCTATGTAGGATCAAAGCTTGAAACAATATCTTTGAGAGCATCTATTGTAAAAGGAAATTCTCAATGAATAATTGAAAGTTTAATATAGAGGGCATGTGGACGATGGATATGTTGAGGGCATGTGGTGGATATTTTTTACACTTTTTTTGGTGAATGAGTAGGGAGGGGTACAATGTACACTCATTCACATAGTGGGGGGTAGGATCTGGGGGTCCCCTTGTTAAAGGGGACTTCCAGATTCCGATAAGCCTCTCGTCCACAGATCCCCACAACCACAGCCCATGGTTGTGGGGAAGAAGCCCTTGTCTCCATCAACATGGGAACAAGGTGCTTTGAAGTGGGGGGCAGGAACCCCCCACCCCAAAGCACACCCCATGTTAAGGGCATGTGTCTGCATGCTCGGATAAGGGTCTAGTATGGAATTTGGGGGGCCCACACCATATTTTTTTATTTTGGCTTGGGGTTCCCCTTCAAGATCCTCAGAGCACAAGTCGCATGCCACAAGTCTGATCAGTTAAGAGGGTGATCCGAATTGGATACACCTTACATTGAAATCAATGGGCTGAAATCGTGCCGAAGCTGGACCAAAGTAGTGCAGGGAGCATTTTCAAAGTCGGACCAACACAAGCCAGACCAGTTAAGACGGCTCTCATAGGGAACCATTAATTTTGACATGTCATGCGACTTGTGCTCTAGAAGTTGGAGCGCATGTCAGACCAGTGTGAACTGGCCCTTACAGATGGATGTTGAAAGTTGCAGCTGCTGAGGCTGTACTAAACAACAACAGGTTGACAGCAGCCGCAGCTGCCTACAGTTTTAAGATGTAATCATACATGGAGTGTTAATCTGCAGTTAGGGACAGATAATTACCTCTGGATGCAAAAATGCATCTTTCCTTAACCATAGGTAATCTTTTTGTGTTATCAGCCCACACCATTATTTAAACATTTTTGTATTGCCGGCAATAGCTTGCAGCTGGGAAAATCATTTTAAATGTCTTCTTTATATATATGTCAGTTTTGCTGCAGCAGGTTCTATACATGTGTAGCGGGGTCTTCAGATTTAGTGGGATACACCTGGGGGTAGTGTGACCCAGGTGTGTAATTGTGACAGGGTTTAGACCCCTTTTTGTTATTCGTGGAGGATTGGGTGGTGCAATATTCTCCTTGGCCTGTGGGTGGCGGGGTACCTACAGGCTCCAGGCAGAATCACTACCGCAGTGCTACCCTTTTTGTCCCTTTCCGGAGATGGTACGGCTGGGGCGGGGAACCCGCCGTGGTGTCGATGGGAGGAGATAAAAGGGGGAGACGCCCTAACCACGAGGTCTTGGAGGATCATCTCTTCACGCACCCAGGCACCTTAGTCCTGGGTGCGGGCGGTTCGGGGTTCCGGCCCAGGCCCCTAGGCTTGGCCGGAATGGAGTTGGAGTCCATCCCAGGCACCTTCAGCCTGGGGTGAAGTACTATGTCGTGGGTCTGGGACCTGGTGACATCGACTGGGTCCTGCGAGGGTGAAGTGATTCCAGTGTGCCCCTTGCGAGGGGACCCGCATCTGAGGTGAGGAGGCCGGGGAGGTCACCCGTCTGAAGATTCCGGAGCAGCGTCAACCCGGTGACGGACGGGCCTCCGGTAACTCCCTTGGAGGGTCATCTTCCCCTGATAGGTGCCCCAGCGCAGCGAAGTTGTTCTAATCAAGACTCCTGCAACCCTTGGTCATAGCACAGGGGGTGTAGGGACTACAATCAGGATAGTGCCTCGGCCTCCTCATCCCACCGTATCCTGCCATTACCCTGTTGTTGTGGAGCTACGAAATAAAACTGAGAGTTGGACTGTGATCGGTGTATGGACTCTGTTAATGGGAGCAAAGGGAGATTCCAGCATAGCAGGGCTAAGTTCCGCAACCCAATGCACGTTTGGCCCGAGGAAGATATTGAAATTGGCCTTCACCTCAACCACAGCCATGGGGAGGACATGGGCCGTGGCGCACCTCACTCTCAAAACTCAGGTACCCCTAGACGAGAGCCATCGGATGACCGATAAACATGTAGAGGGGGTGAGGCCGCTACACGTGGGGGCTCGTGAGTCCGGGATGAAATGTGTATTGACCCTAAGGTTTGGAACGGCTGTGTCTGGACTTTGCTGCCCGGAGGAGGTCCGAGCAGGTCGGCCATGTGATTGGCCAAAGTGCGTCCTTGTGCTCAAAGTCGTGGAAATTTCTCTGAAAAACCGGGAAAGGCCTATGCAGAAAGAGCGGGAAGAGGGAGGAGTCCAGCCCTGTGACGTACTACATGTGGGGACTTTTGCTGCACTGCGTCATGAGGCACCCCGTGACTGCGCAATTCGTGGGCGGAGGCTGGTGAAAGCCCGTGAAAATGTGCAAGTCGTGGGAGGAGTCTGGCCATGTGTGGAGATACACGTGGAGACTCCGGCGCGTGGTCAGTGCGTGATGGAACAGCAGGTGGTCGGGATGGCCTCAAGCTCCCCGTGGATGCCGGTACCTTACCCCACGAAAATGACTGCATTTGCTGCGCCCATTACAGACACGGGGATAAGGCTCAGGCCCCGAGGACAGTTGGCTCTGTATTCATGCAGAGACACGGAGGCCCTCGGTGTGATCTGTCCCGGATGCTCGGGACTGGTGGTCCAACTAAAGCCGTTCGGGCGATGTGAAGCTTGCAAAGAGTTTCTTTTTGAGGTCGAATCATCCACAGTAAGGCCCCGGGCCCTTCGCCTCAACTGCATCACAGGAACCACCACTCCGGAGGGAGAGATCCAGGCCTTTGCGGAGGTCCCCGTGCGCGCTGACCAGGGCGACGGGACTGCCCAACCAGAAACTGAGAGAGAAAAATCAGAGGACGCTGCTTCGGTTACCACAGACTCCCTGCTCCCACCCCCGAAGAGGAAAGTCGGCCTGGTACAGGCATCCTATGGTCGTGGTCGAGCTTCACCCCGCCGCTTGCCTGGCCTAGATGGCGCCGGTAGAGAAGAGAGTCCCGGACATCCCAGTTCTTCAGAAGGTCCAGGTGAGCCAGGGGCTGGGACTGTGGTGTTGGTTGGAGGTGTCGGGGGTCCACAGTTGGTGGAGCCCGCAAGGGAGGGTAGTTCTCCATCTACTAAAGACTACCTTCCCGCTGAGATGTATGACACCTCCGACCTAGAGTCACTGTCAGACTGTGGGGATGACGGAGAAATAGACAAACTGTTTCACCGGAAGGGCTGGGACAAACGCCCGCTACCTGTGCTATGTAAACCGCAGGATTCCCCTATGTCTATAGAGGACAGTACGCCCCGGGCGAAGGCCCCGGAGCTCAGGAGGGAGTCAAGTCCTCTGACCAACCTTCCACATTCTACCACATCACCCACTCTGATAGTGGGGATGCAGCGCGCTTCATTGCGGGCACCAAAGGAGAAGCCATCCGAGACGGTGAAGGTACCTCGGCACCCGGAGGCCATCGTACAACCAGGAGAAGGTGAGCGAAATGTTATGCCTCCTCTAGCCAGATTGCAACGACTTTTCTCCCAGAGAGTCGCCCGTGAATATGGGTGGGAGTACCCCTACTTGCCTCGGGACTTACTTTATGAAGTCGAGGTCCTGCGAAAAAGGTGGTACGACGAGTTTGTCTGGGAAAAGCTCAAAGTGCCTCATGCCCGGCGATACTTGTCATGTTCACCATCTGTGTCTAAGAAGTTCAGAGACTGCCGAGCTGATTGGAAGTTGGGGCGCCATATTCATGCTGATAAGGTGCTTATCTGCAGAAAGGAGGGAGAGGATGTCGAATATTCAGTTGAAGTGTTTGACAATCACTTAAAGCCTCTGTTTTTGCCAGATCCAAGATTCTACTTGTAGGAGAAGAGAACTCCTATTTGTTTGCTTGTCGAACTCTCTGGAAGGAACATTCCCAGATACTCAGAACAGTGCCCTACTTTTGTTTTGATTTGGGCTTTTCTTTTACTCACTGGAGACTTGAGAGCTGTTGTTTTTTTTTCTCCCTTTTCTTCATGTACCAAAGGCAGAGACTTTGGGGGTAGAGTCAGTGTAGGGAAAGCGGGAAGAATGAAGATCTCACCAAGTGTCATTACCGCAGCGCTGTCACCAGGTGGCAGTGTTGTGCAACGGTTGTTTGAAATTTTACACATGCATCACTTTACTTATTGGAGTGAGTGGGTCTCTCGGCTGACGGACCCACTCATGCCAAGTTAACACAGAGTGTTAGGATGTTGTTTTTTTCTTTCCCTTCTGCAGGAGATTCGTCGGTCAAGACTACTGAGTATGGGGTGGTTCTTAGACAGTGACAGGAGGGATTGTATATGTGTACATGACAGATGTTTTATACAAAAGTTTTATTGTTTTATAGTTCCCTTTCCCTTGAGCAGGTCTTGGCACACACAGTATCCAAAATTTGAGGGATAGCCTCTGGGGCCCACTTCATGTCACCACTCCTTGGGAGACATGGGTGTGCACCTGACGCTGGGGACCAGCGTCAAATCACAGGGGGGAGTGTGTAGCGGGGTCTTCAGATTTAGTGGGATACACCTGGGGGTAGTGTGACCCAGGTGTGTAATTGTGACAGGGTTTAGACCCCTTTTTGTTATTCGTGGAGGATTGGGTGGTGCAATATTCTCCTTGGCCTGTGGGTGGCGGGGTACCTACAGGCTCCAGGCAGAATCACTACCGCAGTGCTACCCTTTTTGTCCCTTTCCGGAGATGGTACGGCTGGGGCGGGGAACCCGCCGTGGTGTCGATGGGAGGAGATAAAAGGGGGAGACGCCCTCACCACGAGGTCTTGGAGGATCATCTCTTCACGCACCCAGGCACCTTAGGCCTGGGTCCGGGCGGTTCGGGGTTCCGGCCCAGGCCCCTAGGCTTGGCCGGAATGGAGTTGGAGTCCATCCCAGGCAACTTCAGCCTGGGGTGAAGTACTATGTCGTGGGTCTGGGACCTGGTGACTTCGACTGGGTCCCGCGAGGGTGAAGTGATTCCAGGGTGCCCCTTGCGAGGGGACCCGCATCTGAGGTGAGGAGGCCGGGGAGGTCACCCGTCTGAAGATTCCGGAGCAGCGTCAATCCGGTGACGGACGGGCCTCCGGTAACTCCCTTGGAGGGTCATCTTCCCCTGATAGGGGCCCCAGCGCAGCGAAGTTGTTCTAATCAAGACTCCTGCAACCCTTGGTCATAGCACAGGGGGTGTAGGGACTACAATCAGGATAGTGCCTCGGCCTGCTCATCCCACCGTATCCTGCCATTACCCTGTTGTTGTGGAGCTACGAAATAAAACTGAGAGTTGGACTGTGATCGGTGTATGGACTCTGTTAATGGGAGCAAAGGGAGATTCCAGCATAGCAGGGCTAAGTTCCGCAACCCAATGCACGTTTGGCCCGAGGAAGATATTGAAATTGGCCTTCACCTCAACCAGAGCCATGGGGAGGACATGGGCCGTGGCGCACCTCACTCTCGAAACTCAGGTACCCCTAGACGAGAGCCATCGGATGACCGATAAACATGTAGAGGGGGTGAGGCTGCTACACATGGTACAGATGTGCCACTTTACAGGCAGACTAAAGGGACCCCACCAGGCACTATATTTAAAGGAATTTTTATTGTTTCACTTTAAGCATCATTAAAATCACTGCTCCTTTAAAAAAACTGTTTGTATTGGTACATGTCTCCCAGGCCAATAACATGCATATAAGCCTTCAAAATGGGGACAATTACTGCCTCAATGCGGCGTGGCATGGAAGATATCAGCCTGTGGCACTGCTGAGGTGTTATGGAAGACCAGGATGCTTCAATAGCGGCCTTCAGCTCTTCTGCATTGTTCGGTCTCATGTCTCTCATCTTTCTCTTGGCAATGCCCCATAAATTCTCTATGGGGTTCAGGTCAGGCAAGTTTACTGGCCAATCAAGCACAGTAATCCCACGGTCATTGAACCCGGTTTTGGTGCTTTTGGCAGTGTGGGCAGGTGCCAAGTCCTGCTGGAAAATGAAGTCAGCATCCCCATAGAGCTTGTCTGTGGAAGGAAGCATGAAGCGCTCCAAAATCTCCTGGTAGACGGCTGCATTGACCCTGGACTTAATGAAGCACAGTGGACCAACCCCAGCAGATAACATGGCTCCCTAAATCAACACAGACTGTGGAAACTTCACACTGGACTTCAAGCATCTTGCAGTGTGTGCCTCTCTATTCTTCCTCCATACTCTGGGTCCTTGGTTTCCAAATGAGATGCAAAATTTGCTCTCATCAGAAAAGAGGACTTTGGACCACTGAGCAACAGACCAGGTCTGTTTTTCTTTAGCCCAGGTAAGACGCTTCTGACGTTGTTTGTTGTTCAGGAGTGGCTTGACAAGAGGAATACGACATTTGAAGCCCATGTCCAGGATCTGTCTGTGTGTGGTGGCTCTTGATGCACTGACTCCAGTCTCAATCCACTCCTTGTGAAAGTCCACAACACTTTTTAATGGCCTTTTCCTGACAATCCTCTCCAGGTTGCGGTCATCCCTGCTGCTTGTGCACCTTTTTCTTCCATTCTTTTCCCTTCGACATAACTTTCTATTAATGTGCTTTGATACAGCACTTTGGGAACATCCAACGTCTTTTGCAATTACCTTTTGAGGCTTTCCCTCCTTATGGAAGGTGTCAACAATGGTTTTCTGCACAACTGTCAGGTCAGCAGTCTTTACCATGATTGTGATTCCTACTGAACCAGACTGAGAGACCATTTAAAGGCTCAGGAACCCTTTGCAGGTGTTATGGCTTAATTAATAATAAAAGGTAATACTGCGCTAATGTGAACAGATGAAAATATCGTGCTTATTAGCAGCTAGGCTGCGACATAAAAAATATGTGAAACCATATCAAGTAAATAGGAATTAGAAAATGTCGCGCACAGACATGTGAAAAGAGTAAAACACTGATGAGAGTTCCTCTAAAAAAGTGAAAAATATATATGAGTGAAGGTGAATAAATTAATATGTATATAAACACCAAAAAAATAAATAAGCAAAACAGGGACTCAACCCCTACTCAGAATACTAAAATAGTGATCAACTTAATATGTGATATTAAAATGAAACATATAAGGCACAATACTGTTGTCAAGTATTACTGCAATAGTGCTTATGGCTTAATTAGCTGATTAGAGTGGGACACTTTGAGCCTAGAATATTGCACCTTTTGACAATATTCTAATTTCTGAGATTATGGATTTGGGGTTTTCATGAGCTGTAAGCCATAATCATCACAATTATGACAAATCACGGCTTGAACCATCTTGCGTTGCATGTAATGAGTCTATCTCATATATTTGTTTCACCTTTTAAGTTGCATTAGTGAAATAAATGAACTTTTGCACGATATTCAAATTTTTCGAGTTTCACCTGTATGCTTGTCTTGGATCAGAAAGTAGAGTTTGTCATCCAGACAGATAATTAAAATATAGAACTGGGTGCTGTTTTGTCGCAGGTTCTGAATGGAGAGTATCCAGTGGCCTTCTGAAATAGGAAACATGCTCGTGGAGAAAAATAATAGCATTGAGGAGTAAGAGTATTGGGCTATCAAGTGGACACAGAAGAGAGTGAAGGTTTAATGTATAGTGAATAGAAAGTGCCCATTAAATGCTTAATATTCAGTGAATGTAAACTACACAAAGGATTCATATTTAGTGAAAAGAAAGTTCACAGTAAATGGTCATTGTACAAAAAAATAGAACACTTTCTACACAGGGTTAGTATACAGAGAATGTGAGTTGCACAGCAAAGGAGCAGGGGTGCATTGTAAAGGGTTATTACGCATTGACTGGAAAATGGAAAATTACTAGGAAGTGCATATTCTCTCAAGAATTCATAATCAATGATTGAGATGGACAGAATTCAAATTCAGGTCCGTATCCCTCTCTTCCAACTCCTTTTAAATCTCAGTTCACCTTAATAGGTCATTTGAGCACCAAGGACAACATTTTATTAGTACCAACAAACTCACAACTAGCTTACAAGCAGCAAAGTATTTGTGTATTGATGGTAGTGACGATTAAGGACCTTTTAACCCACGAGTCGTCATTTTACTATAGGCTGGGCGGGACATTCGCAGTTCTGGGTGGACATGATATGACGTCCTCCCAGCCCCCGGGGCACGCAGTGCAGTGATTGGTGGTGAGCTGTGTTCCTCAGACACAGCGCATCATCGATCAGGTTAAAGACCCAATGACAGCAGCTCTTTAGCACATGATCGTTGTGTCCAATCACAGCTGATCACAAATGTTAACAAGGACCGGTAACTCCCTGTTACCAGCTTCTCCTTCTTCACATGCAGATCCTGTGTGATGAGAAGGAGAATCCGGGAACAGTGAGTAACTGATTTAACCCTGACAGTACTGTGTACAACACCTGATAGCCCTACAATAAAGTGTACATGTCACACAGCAGCCATTAGTGCAGCCTAAAAAGTGTACCTGTCACACAGCAGTCATCAGTGCAGCCTAATCAATGTACCTGTCACTCATCATTCATCAGTGCCCCATCATCAGTGTACCTATCACAGAGCCGCCATCAGTGCTGCCCATCAGCAGTGTACCTGTCACACAGCCTCCCATACGCAGTGTACCCATCACACAGCCACCCATCAGCAGTGTACCTATTACACAGCCACTCATCAGCAGTGTACCCATCAAACAGCTGCCCAATTCCCATCAGCAGTGTTCCTGTCACACAGCCACCATAAGCAGTGTACCCATCACACAGCCGTCCATCAGCAGTGTACCCATCACACAGCCACCCATCAGCAGTGTACCCATCACACAGCTGCCATCAGCAGTGTACCCGTCACACAGTTGCCATCAGCAGTGAATCTGTCCCAGTGACAATAGAGCCAGCCATTTCCAAAAAGTTTTATACTAGTGAGGAGGCATTTCAAATCCTCGGTATGACAGATGAGAGCAGAAGGGAGCTCTCACTGTCTGATTCTCATTCTGCTGAAAATAGTGGATCAGTGACCAAATTGGAGCAGGATACGATCCCCCCCAAAAAGGATAAGACCAGGCATCCTCCAGCAGCGCCATACACCCCATTGGTGAATTGGCAAACACCAACGACACTAGACCTCTGGATGAAAGGCCCAGTACTAGTACTGGGGTATCCCATCAGACCCCAAGAATTAGGGCCTGTACATATCTCCCACTCTCCCAGACACAGTTGTTAACCCAATATGGTTGCTTTCCAACTCAGGATCAGCTACAATCCCTCATTTACCACACAGCCAGGTGTTTAGGTCAACTCTGAAAATGTTTGCAGAGATTGATTTTTTTTTTTATTTATATTTCTCCGAAAATGTATTTAAGTTGATTGTGGACCAGACCAATCTTTCCACCAGCAATGCATTGCAAATAACCCCAATTCATCCTATGCTCATCCATTTAAATGGAGATGTCTCACAGCGGAGGATTTCAAATAAATTTCAAATAATTTTTGGGCCTCACAATTAACATGGGGCTTAAAAAATAATAATTAAGGACGTGCTTACCGGTCCACCGACCCCATTAATCAAATACACATTTATTCAGATGTTAGGTTCAGGTCACGCTATTACATGACCATTCTCCATTTCAGTGATAATATACAGTGCCCTCCCCAAAATCAGCCTGGCTATGATAAGCTCTACAAAATGTAACCATCATTTTTTTTCCCCAGAGATTCACTGAATTGTATGTCCCTGGCAAGGAAATCTGTGTGGATGAGCCCCTTGTTCACTTCACTGGCTAGCTGGGAGTCAAGCAGTACATTCCCAGTAAAAGGGACAGGTATGAAGTGAAGTTCTATAAGCTCTGTAAAAGAGCCTCAGAATATGTGTATGCCTTCCAAGGGTACAAAGGCAAATATTCCCAGCTCCAGCCCCCTGAGTGCTCAACCTAAGTCTGGACAAGTGGAAATATGGTCTGGGACCTGGCACTTTCAATATTAAAAAAGGGGTTATCTCATCTACCTGGATAACTTCTACACAAGTCTGCTGCTTTTCCTCCTCCTGTACCTCAAGAAAACCTTAACCTGTGGTACAACACAATTAAAAAGGAAGGGCTACCCACAAAGTCTGGTGACCACAAGGCTACAAAGGGGAAATCAGCAAGTTTGAGGAGCAAGGAAGTGTTGGCCGTGAAGTGGAGGGATAAGATAGATGTATACGTCCTCTCCTCCATCCGCAATGGCACCTAGGTGGAAATTCACAGAAGACGCGGTTCCATCCGAAAGCCTGGATGCATCCATGATTATAATAGGTTCATGGGGGGGGGGGTGGATTTCAACAATTGGATGTTACAGCCCTATTTGTCAACAAGAAGGTCCCTCTGATATAAAAAAAGTTTAAATTTTCCTTATTCATTTATCCATTTTTAATGCGTATGTCACCTATCACATGTCTGCGGAAAGACCCACCACCTTTCTCAGATTTATAGAAAATATTGTCACTGCCCTGATCTGCCAGGAAGAATCTCAACCAGAAAACATTTGTTCTGATTCTGTGAGCAGACTTCATGAGTGACATTCTCCAGAGAAAATTCTATCCACAGAAGCAGGCTGTAGATGCAAAACAAAAATGTCAGGTATACAGAAGAGGAGGAGTTAAAAGAGACATCAGTTTCCATTGTCCTCAATGTCCCTCCAAGCCAGACCTTTGCATCCGACGTAACCACAAGTCACTAAAATATTGTAAGTGTAAGTATAGTGCCAATATTTCTAACAGCTTGCCATTTCCACATTTCTAATATCTGTGCTGATCATTTGCCTGCTGCCTCTACTGACCATGCCTCTGCCTTCCACCTTAACTGAACCTTGTCTGTTTATCGACGATGCCTCTGACCACCATTTGGATTGTTTATCAACCACGTTTCTGCCTTCCACCTGCACTGACCTTGGCCTGTTAATCGGTCATGTTTTTTGTATGCCGCTTGGACTGATCTTTTGCCCTGCTAATGTATTAGTGGGATTCAAGATAACACAGGGTTTTCACATATGTGAGGGGCTTCAGAGTAGTGTCCAGAGTAGAGAAAAACAGTTTTTGGTTTTCTTCAGGTTTTTTAATTCCCAGATCAGGTTCTGGAGTCTGGAGGCTGCCTGCTTCCTTGACCTATGCTCTCCTCTGCGGACAACTGCTCTACTAAAATTACAGATAAACTTTTGTTTAACCTTTGTTCAGCTAGGCTGTACAAAAAGTCTCACATACCCAGTATATGGTATTGCCATACTCAGGAGTATAGCAGAATATATTTGGGGGTGTAATTATTGGTAAATTGACACCTTTTTGTAAAAAAACATGTTTTCATTTTCTTTCCACATTTTCCAAAAACTTGTGGAAAAAAATGACATGTTTAAAAGATTCATTATGCCTCAAATCATAAATGTTGGGGTGTTTGCTTTCCAAAATGTGATCATTTGTTGTATGTTTCTATTGTCCTGGTGCTCTAGGGCCTTTAAAAGTGTGATAGGTAGTCAGGAAATTAGATGTGTAATTTATGTCCCTAGGACACATGAAGCTGTTTGGATGTTGGGCCTCTCTGTGTTGCTAGGCTATGAAAAAGTTTCACACATGTGTTATCACCATACTCAGCAGGAGTAGCAGATAGTATTTTGGGGTGTAATTCTTGGTATGTCCATGCTGTGTGTTAGAAATATCTTATAAATTAACAATTTTGTGTAAAAAAAAATGTTTTATTTACTTTCCACATTTTCCAAACGCTTGTGGAAAAAATGGCATGTTCAAAAGACTCTTTATACCTAATAGAAAATACATTTGGGTGTTTGCTTTCCAAAACGTGGTCATTTTGTCATTTTGTGGATGTTTCCATTGTCTTTGTGCTCCAGGGCCCTCATAAATGGGATAGGTAGTCAGGAAATTAGATGCGTAATTTATGCCCCTAAAACGCCTGAAGGTGCTCCTTGGATGTTGGGCCTCTCTATGTAGCTAGGCCTTGAAAAAGTGGTATTCCTGTTACTCAGGAGGAGTAGCAGAATGTGTTTTGGGGTGTAATTGCAAGTATGCCTTTGCCATGTGTGAAAAAAAACTTATTAATATGACAATTTTGTGAAAATAAAATAATACTTTCTTCATTTTACAAAGAATTGTGTGAAAAATTTACAACTCACTCCACCAGAGAGGGGTCATTTATGGGTTACTTGTGTTGTCCTGGCATTTTAGGCCTTCAAGCAATGAGATAGGCAATCAGCACTTAATACATTTTCAATGATACGTACCATAGCATGTCGACTCTATAAGTTTCACATAGACCAAATAATATACACTGATTTGGTTTATTTTTACCAAATAAATGTAGCAGTATATATGTTGGCCTATATTTATGAAGAAAAATTACTTATTTGCAAAATTTTATAATAGAAGCTAAAAAAATGTTTATTTGTTTTTCAATTATAGCACCAAAAACAAAAAAACCAGTGGTGATTAAATATCACCAAAATAAATCTCTATATGTCTAAAAAAATATATAAAACAATTGTTTGGGTACAGTGTTGCAATGAGTTATTCTCATTCAACGTGTGAGAGCTCTGAAAGCTTAAAATTGGCCTGGGCAGGGGCGTGGCCTGGATAGCAATGGGATAGGTCGCATGTGATGTGAGCTCCGTCTGCCCATACTCCTAACCTACCATCCTGCCTGCATCCTGCTCGGTTCCTGCCATCCCCTACATCCGAGGACATGTCCTGCTCTCCCTGTGGTTCCTGAAGCCTGTTAGCCCGCTGGTTTGCCGCCACCGCCGTCGCGGCGCTTCCCGGTCCTCTGCTTCAGGAAAGGCCCCGGCTTCGGCCTAGTTCCTGGTTCGGCGGCCATCTTGGCCCTCCCGACGGCGGCCCTGGACACTTCTCCTTGCCTCCCTGGGCGCACTGGGCTCCATCCTCTCCTACATCGGCCCCCGGATTACCTGCTGCAGCTGCTGGGGTGTCTTTGCACTCTGCACCTGCTGTGTGAGCGGACCGCGGTCTCGGCCTGACTCCCGGAACGGCGGCCATCTTGCTCCACCCGGAGACATCTTTGGCAAGTATTACAGGCCTCCCTGACTCCCCTGAGCTCAGATTCCCCTGCATGCAGCCTGTTGCCATTACAGCTGCTTGAGAGTGACCTGCTGCTTACGTTGGGCCATCCCTGGGCAGCGGTGGGGGGGGGGGGGTTGTGGAGGACCCGGCCTCCTTAACAGCGGCCATATTGGTGCGCCCAGGGATCTTCCCTGTCGCCTTACAGCATGTCTCCGTCTAAAAATAATTCTGAAGCCATCGATAAACTGGCCAGATACCGCCGGCTTGAGGAGGGGGATCGGCAGGTCAGAGACGGCGCTGCTGCTTTCCTGGATGCGGATCACTCTGTGGTGGCTACTAACAAATTACTGGATGCCATCGCCATGTGCCAGAGCACGCTTACCACCAAGATCGAGGAGGTAAAAATTGATGTGTCCCTTATCCGGCAGGATCTTTCTACCCTCAGGGACCGCGTGACGGAGACGGAGACCCGTATTAGCAGAGCAGAGGATATCTTACACCCTTTACAACATACCACCGATGATGTGCGCCGCCAGTTACAACAGATTAGCGCAAAACAGGATGACATGGAAAATCGCCTTCGGAGATGTAACCTCCGCTTCATCGGTCTTCCTGAGTCTGCTGAGGGCACCGATCCGGAGAGCTTCCTTGAAAACCTCCTAACCTCAACCTTCGGCAGAGACGCATTTTCGGTAATGTTTGCAGTGGAGAGAGCTCATCGAATCCCTGGCCGCCTTCCTCCCCAAGGAGCTCCACCGCGTACCCTGATAGCGAAGTTCCTTAATTTCAGGGATCGCGACAAGATCCTCTGCCTAACCAGAGAGAAGGGGAATATCCCCCATACCAACGCACATGTTGCCGTCTTCCCGGACTTCTCCAATGAGGTGCAACGGCAGCGGTCCAGGTTCCAGGATGTTAAGAAGCGCCTCCGCACTCTACACCTCAAATACGCCATGCTGTACCCTGCAAAGCTTCGTGTGGAGTGCGACGGTCGGACCCACTTTTTCGAGGACCCAGAGTCGGCATCCACTTGGATTGACCGGAGAGATCGGCGAGATTGAGCATACCGCGCTGTCTGGGAGCTGTGAGTACTTTTCTTTTCTCTCCCCTGCTGCCCCCTGTGCCGGTGGCACTCCCTGTTCGTGCCCTGGTGATTCGCCTCACGGTTGCTCTGTTGCTAGTGGGTGCCCTCCGCCGGGACGGGGGAGACAGACCTAAAAGCCTTTTCCGCCCCTCCTCGGATCTCACAGCATGCTCGCCACCTTCGGGTGACCTAACTGTTAATTCCCCGTTCTCCCCACACATGGGAGATACTTGTAGAGGGCAGCTTACCGAACGTTGCTGGAACTTCCTATCCTACTTTACGTACACCCTGATGGCAGGCGGGGCTCCCTTCTGCACGGCTGCAATGGTGTTGTGCTTTTGTGGCCCCTACACCCCATGCACTTCTCAGAGAAGAAGTCGCCCCCCTAGGTTCTCTATGGACTTTTTTCACTCCCCCCGTTTACCTGACTGTTTTTTCCTCCTTTTTTGTTTTCTGTTCATCACAGGTATCTATGTCCCTTTGAAATTAAGTCCCTCGCCTCCAATGCTTTTTTCACGTTGGATGTCCCCGGTTGATACCTGGTTTTGGGATACTATGTTCATGCCGAGTTGGGGTGGCACTGGACTGGGAGGGAGGGGAAATGTTTTGGCTGTTTTTTATTTGCCACTATGTTCACAATTGTTTATTTCTGCTAAAGGTACTATGTCATTGTCATACATGCACTATCAATATTGGTTGCTGATGTGTTCTGTACTGTCTGATGTGTCCTTATCTGCTCTGCTGGTTCTGGTCTGGCTGCGGTCTATTATACACACCATATACCCACCATGAGTTCCCTGAAGTTCCTCACGTGGAATGTTAGAGGCTTACGCAATAAGATCAAACGCACAGCGGTCCTGACATTTCTCAAATCTCAGAGAGCTGACATTATCACACTGGTCGAGACCCATGTCACGGGCCACTTGCAATCCTCCCTTAAAAAACCTTGGGTGGGGTGGGCTTATCATGCCACTCACACCTCATATTCCAGAGGAGTATCGGTCCTGGTTGCCAAACGGGTCCCGTTTGAGCTAATACTGCTCCGCACGGATCAGCAGGGCAGATATGTGTTTATGCACGCCACCATTAATGGGTCTCCTATCCTGCTACTTGCCTGCTATATTCCCCCCCCCCGTACAACTCAGCTGTAATTCAGGAAGGCCTTGCCTTTATGACACAATACCCCTCCGTACCGGCAGTGTGGATGGGGGACTTCAATATGACCCTGATCCCCGCTCTGGACCGTCTGGGCACACTGGATCCCCCCCTTAACCCACCGACCCATACCAGACTGCACCGCATAATGACCGACTTTGCTCTTGTCGACACTTGGCGCCACAAACACCCGCACACTAAAGTCTTCTCATGCTTTTCAGCCAGTCATAACACAATGTCACGAATTGATTTTGTTTTTATCTCAATGTCCCTGCTGCCTAAGCTAGGAGATGTGGGCTTTGCTCCGAGAGTACTCTCGGATCACGCCCCCTACTGGGTCACGATCCAGCTCCTGAAGGCTTCCCCTGCTCCTTCTTGGCGGCTAAACCCGTTCTGGCTGACTGCCCTGCAGGACCAGGATGACATCCCCACAGAATTGCAATACTATTTTACGGCCAACAGGGACACTGCCACGCATGATGCGGTGTGGGAAATGTTTAAACTTCACGCTCGTTCCCTACTTTCCACACGTATTAACAGGCTTAAACGGTCATCAACATTTATTGTCCAGCAGGCTGCGGAGCACCTGCAGGTGCTGGAGGAGGCGTTCCACCGGGACCCCTCGCCCAGCGCGGCCAACAATCTAAAGATTCAGGCGCGCCAGGTCTCCCAATTGCACATAGAGAAGGCTAAACAACGTATCTTCTTCTGTAGACAGAGGGTGTTTGAGTATGGAGAGAGATCGGGCAAACTGCTCGCATATCTCGCCCACTTGGATATGCGTCCCCCTGTGGTGGTGTCCTTGACCGACCCACAGGGGAACGACATCACCGATCCGCAACTGGTGGCGGAGGAATTTGGGAGATTCTACCGTGCACTCTACACTTCCAGGGTCACCCACACTCCCCAAGACACCAGGGACTACCTAGCGGGAGTTCAATTCCCTAGACTGACAGACGACCAGCTTGAAATTCTGGAAGCCCCTATTACTGAGGAGGACATCTCCGAGGCCATTTCCTGTCTGGCCTCATCCAAGGCCCCAGGATTGGATGGCCTACCTCTTGAATTCTATGCCACCTACTCTGAAATCCTAATCCCTGAACTTAAGTACCTGTATAAATCCATATTTGACTCAGGAGTTCTACCCCCATCTATGCGAGAAGCCCAAATAGTCGTAATTCCCAAACCCGGAAAGGACCCTAAATACCCGGAGTCGTATAGGCCCATTTCCCTGTTACAGGTAGACATTAAAATATTAGCTAAGATTCTAGCCTCCCGCCTTAACCAGGTTATTCTGTCATTGATACACCCTGACCAAACCGGCTTTATGCCAGGGAAGAACACGGCCATGAATATTCACCGCCTATTTATGAATATTCAGGGGTCCCATGATGAAATTGGCTCGAGGGTCGTGGTGGCGCTGGATGCCGCCAAGGCCTTCGACTCCGTGGAGTGGAACTACCTGTGGGAGTGTCTCTCAAGATTTGGATTTGGCCCCAGCTTTATTCGCTGGGTCCAACTCCTCTATCAATCCCCGAGGGCCAGAGTGTTTGTGAATGGTTGGCTTTCTGACCAGTTCCCGCTGGAGAGAGGGACCCGGCAGGGCTGCCCCCTTTCCCCCATGCTTTACACATTGGCTGTGGAGCCGTTGGCCATAATGGTCCGTGCGGACACTTGCATCCGAGGTCTCAGGATGGGGAACCTGGAAGAAAAGATTGGGATGTATGCCGACGACACACTTTTGTATCTGGCGGACTCCGGTCCTTCTCTTATAGCAGCCCTCCAGTCCATAGAATGTATGGGTGGCCATTCGGGTCTGAGTATTAATTGGTCTAAGTCCCAGATCCTTCCGATTGACCATTTCCCCTCCTCGTTCGCGTCCCCTCCTCTGGCTCTTCCAAGGGTCTCCCAGATTAAATACCTTGGCGTACAGGTTACCAGATCGCTCTCAGATTATAAACTACTGAACATTGAACCCCTGTTTGCTCTGATCAAGAATAAGACGCAGACTTGGGCCAGACTACCCCTGGGTGTTATGGGTCGCGTCAGCTTAGTTAAGATGATACTCCTTCCCAAGATACTCTATTTGGTCTGGCATGCTCCCCTCTATATACCACAAAAAATTTTCAGGACAATTGAATCCATCCTGAATTCATTTATTTGGGGTCATGGCAGACACAAATTATCCTGGAGAATTCTGAAGAACCCTGTGACGTTGGGCGGAGCTGCTCTCCCTGACCTTCAGGATTATTATTTTGCCTCCCAGCTGTCCCACTTCTATTATTTTGATAAACATGAACTAACGAGATACCAGACACTACTCTGTGAGCACCCAGATGACTCGGCCCACACCCCACTTCAATCGGTCCTAAGAGCCCCATTGACAAGACGCCCCCCCCAACGCACAGCAGACATGTTGACTCACCACCGGAGGGTATGGCGGGTGGCACTGCAGAGAACTGGGACCCCAAAGGTACACTCTCATACCCCTCTCTGGTACAATACATGCTTGCCAGAATTATTGTCCATTCCGGACCCCGCGGCGTGGATACGCCATGGGATCTTATACATACACCAGATCATGACCGATTCAGGCCTTAAGCCATTCCAAATGCTGAAGGACGAATTTTCCCTCCCCAATTGTCTTTTCTTCAGGTATTTGCAACTCCGTCACGCCATACAGGCCCAGTTTTCTGGCTCTTACCCGTCCCTGGCAGTTCCCTCCATAGTGGACACAGTCACGGGTAATGTGCCTGCTAAGCTCATCTCCACTTTGTACTCCGCCATTCGTCTCCCTAGCACCACAGCATTGGCCTATACTGCTAAGACTAGATGGGAGGCGGATGTTGGACTTATAGAGGATGAGGACTGGGGCGAGATTTTGGAGGACGTGAAAAAGGTTTCCCCCAAGCTGTCGGACCGCCTCACACAGCTGTACATTATACATAGAACATATCTGACCCCTCAGAGAGTGGCACGTTTCAGGCCCACGTACAATCCAGGATGCCGCCTCTGTGACCATACCCCGGGCTCCTTCTACCACCTCATATGGTTCTGCCCTACCATTCAGGCATATTGGACACAGGTGATACGCTTCCTACACGATCAGATGGGCTCCCCTGCTACCCTTGACCCAAAGATGTGCCTACTTGGCCTGTTGCCAGACTTGGATGCCGACAAACCCCTCTGTACCTTTTTACATGAGACGCTATTCTTGGCAAGAAAAGTAGTGGCCCGTAATTGGATGCAGGCCCTGCCCCCTACAGTTCAGTGCTGGAAAAAGGCGGTTAACGATGCTCTCCCATATAAAAAACTGATTTATGTACATAGAGGGTGTCCGCTAAAGTATGAGAAGGTCTGGGACAGATGGTTGGCGGATGGTGAAACGTGTACTTGACATGTCGATTTTTTATTTTTGTTGTATACCGGCTCTACTTTCACTGCTGTTATTATCTTTATGACACACAGATGCTTTATTGTGTTCATGTATGTACTATTATATTGGCCATACTGGCTTATGTTGATTTATGTACCATGCATACTTTTCAATAAAGTTGGTTTCCAATTAAAAAAAAAAATTGGCCTGGGCAGGAAGGGAGTAAAGTTGCCTGGTATTGAAGTGGTTAAAACATTTCTTGATTAAATTACTGTATCTGCTTTCAATAGATTATTATTATTATACAGGATGTATATAGCGCCAACAGTTTTTGCAGCATTTTACAACATTAGGGCAGACAGTACAGTTACAATACAATTCAATACAGGAGGAATCAGAGGGCCCTGCTTGTTAGAGCTTACAATCTAAGAGAGAGAGTCAAGTGATACAAAAGGTAATAACTGTGGGGGATGAGCTGATGAAGAAAATAATATAACAGTTGTTAGGCGAGGGCAGGATAGGCTTCTCTAAATTGAAATGTTTTCAGGGATCGCCTAAAAGTATATAGAGTTGGAGATAGTCGGACAGATTGGAGTAAGGAATTCCAAAAAGATGGGAGAGGCTCAGGAGAAGTCCTGGAGGCTAGTATGGGAGGACTTGACAAGGGAGCTAAAGAGCAGGAGGCCTTAGGAGGAACGGAGAGGACGATTTGATTGGTATTTTGAGATTAGTGATGTAGCTGGGGGCAGAGTTGTGGATGGCTGTGTAAGTTAGTATTTTTTATTTAATTTGTTGGGTGAGTGGAAGCCAGTGGAGAGATTGGCAGAGAGGGGTAGCAGACACTGAGCAGTTTGTAAGGTGGATGAATCTGGCAGCAGCATTCATGATGGGCTGAATAGGGGATAGCCTTTTTTTAAAGGTAAGCCAATGAGGAGGGAGTTGCAGTAGTCAAGACGAGAGATAACCAGTGAGTGAATCAGGAGCTTTGTGGTTCCATTGGTTAGGAAGGGACGTATTTTAGAGATGTTGCGGGGGTTGAGCAAGCAAGCCTTGGAAAGTGATTGGATATGGGGCTGAAATGAAACAGATTATGAAGCATTTCCCTTTACTTGCTCCAAGAAAACTTATATTCACTTGCATGCAGCCATATTAAACACATTTACATGTCTGTCCTGTCATGAAAAGGACAGGGCGGTATATGCCCGACTATGTGTTGTACAGTCAGTGTAATGCCAAAAATATTACTATTCATAAACTGAAGATCATTCATATAATGTTTGATGTAAAGCAAATATTATTTTTTATACCCTTTGGCAAAGTGATTGGCTAGCTTTCTTTAATTGTCTTTGTCGACCTTTGTAGTTTTACATTTGTTTCTGTTGTATTCAGTTCTGAGCTCACATCCTCTTGCTGTCAAACTCTGACTTTAGAAGCTGATCACTTCTAAAAATAGGCAACACTCTTGTCAACAAGGGCAAACGTTTGGAGTTTAACCACATCACTCCATTCACTTTTCATTATAATCCATTTCCTTCCTATTGTGTATCTAGTATCTTTTGTTTAGGCATTTTACCATTGACTAAAGAAAAGATTATTCTGTTGATTGACCAGAAAAATAATCCCCTTGAAAAGCTGAACATGTTTTCTGTTTCACTTTTTAAAAGTTTGTCTCATTAAACTGTCTCAACGACATGATCCACTGTGATTTTCATTCTGATATAAGCTCAGGTTGCTGGATGAAACCTGTGGCCTTTCTTCCAAAAGATAATAAGTAACAGACCTCTAAGTGTCTGCTGAAAGGAGTAGAAAAGCTGCTGTCTGCCATTTGCCTCCCTGGGGAGCTCCTGCTATTGTTGGGAAGCAGACAGCCCATGTGCACTAGTCAAGACTTACAATGACACACTCTGGTGACAAGAGACATAACATCACAGCAAAGGCTCCTGAACGACTAAATTTATTGACGTAGATTGACAATCTATAATTAACACTCAGGTGGTTGGAGGTGCATTCTGACAAAGCTAAATTCTGATAAAATTAATGAAGCTCAACTCTGATGACCTTGACAGCTAAAGTACAGTATAAGTTCAATTTTATAGTCTATTTCTGCAGCATTAACTAGCTGCTAAAATATGAAATCAAACATTTAAAGCAATGTTTGGACAAATACATATTTAAGTCAATGGTTCTATGAATAAATACTATAGCTGCATAATTAGCAACATTTTCTGTAAATTGGCTTTCTAAACAACATTAAAAAAAAAAACTGTGCTTTTTAAAGAAGGCTTACCTAAAGTTTTTTTGTTTTTTTTTTATTAAAGATTATATAGCATATGCCAGCCTTTTTCAACCAGGGTGCCTTCGGGTTTCTTTAGGGGTGCCTTGGCAAAATGCCCAAAAATGTCTCCAAAATTTTATACAAGCCAGCAGGTGAATCAAGCCTGCCTTTCAGTTACACAAAGCCACAGGTGTTCATTTGTGCACTATTACATTTTCCAGTCGCCAGTGTTCAAACAACCAATGATGTCATTGGTTTATAAAGAGGATGACGGCCCCTGCAAAGCATCCTTGTTTGCCCCTCCCCTGCCCTTTTCTGTCAGCACTGGATATGCATTACCTGAGCGAGGGAGAGAAACTGAGGGAGAAGAGAAATATTGGAATACTAGACAGTACCAAATTGCAAAGGTGAATTTGCTTTGAAAGAATAAGTCACCACTAACATTGGGTGTCCTACGTGTGTGGGTGTTGCTACATTATGTAAAACTATTAGTTTAGTTTTTTCCATTTTAGAATGGGGTGCCTTGCAAAATTTTAAAGGGTGCAGTGACTAAAAAAAGCTTGAGAAGCACTGATCTACACTCGCTCCTTTCACTAAAGTTATCCTCTTTCCAAGTATGTGGGTGTAGCAGTTATCTTATGTAAAGGTATGAATGGTAATACAATTATTATGGCATGCAGCAGAAACTGTTAAAGCATTTCATGACACCAGGATAGGTGGAAACTTGATGCCCTAAAAATTTACATAATTTTCCAATTTCTATACTGTGAATGCAGAGATAAGCTTAATGGTTAAGTGGCTTCAGTATTTGTGTTCTTGTTTGAATGGATTTTCTCTGGATTATTTGATCTTCTATGACTGGGTTAATTGGCTTTCTCCCAAAGTAGCCCTAGATTGTGTGCAAGTGTGGGAGGCATGTTAGATGGTGAACACCTTTGGGACAGAGACCGATGTGAATAATTCTCTGCAGTGTGTAAAGCCTTGGGTAGCTTAATAGTTCTATTTAAATATATGCAGACACCGTAGTTTACAGACATAGAGTAAACAATCAGAAGCTGTTTATTTGCATGCTGTTAATTTTTTTTATTTATGCAGAAAAAACAAAAATAGGAGAATATGTAGTACTGTGTTACTTTAAGATTCACTGACATACTGATAGAGCAGGTGAAAAAAAATTAGCCTATGTGAAAATGACCATTGCTTTGCTTTGTGATTCATGTGCTTTGCACTGGAAACAGGGGCGGATCCAGAGTCTAGTCTCGGGTGGGGCACTACCAGAAAACATTTTTTTGCTGGGTGTAACTTATCAGGGAAATCACTGGTGTTAGCGCTTCAATGATCACGGCACCAGGGTTATTATGGTGTCAGGATGATTGAAGCGCATTATTTCTATTATTATATTGTAATATAAAATGGTTCAACTCACCATAATGTAGAATCAGTGGGAGCCCCGAGTGTGTCACTTGCAATGTCACCTGCCACCAGATGCAGCTTGTCACTTGCCACGTCGCCTGCCACACATTGCGGATTGTCACTTGCCACGTCACCTGCCACCAGATGCAAATTGTCACTTGCCACGTCACTTGGCACAAGTTGCAGAATGTCACTTGCCACGGCACCTGCCACCAGATGTAGATTGTCACTTGCCACACGTTGCGGATTGTCACTTGCCTCGTCACCTGCCACATGTTGCGGATTGTCACTTGCCACATCACCTGCCACAAGTTGCGGATTGTCACTTGCCACGTCACCTGCCACATGTTGCGGATTGTCACTTCCCACGTCACCTGCCACCAGATGTAGATTGTCACTTGCCACACGTTGCGGATTGTCACTTGCCACGTCACCTGACACACGTTGCGGATTGTCACTTGCCACATCACCTGCCACACGTTGCGGATTGTCACTTGCCACGTCACCTGCCACAAGTTGCAGATTGTCACTTTCACATCACCTGCCACATGTTGCGGATTGTCACTTGCCACCTCACCTGCCACACCTTGCGGATTGTCACTTGCTAAGGTGGTGTTTTGCTTGTCAGAGTCAGGCAGCAGAGAGATGATGTAATCTCTCTGCTGCCTGCACAGTGAAGGCGGAAGTTACTGCAGGGATGCAAGGCGGGAATGGGCGGTGAGAGATGATGTCATCTCTCTGCTCCCCCGGCTTGTTGATTGGGCAGCCGCCTGCACACCCACAGAGCACAGAGCCAACCAGCTGACTGCCCACTCTCTGACTCTCACTCGCCGCGTAGCCGTCAGCTCAGACTCTCCGACACCCACGAATTCTGCAAATAAAACTAATTTTTCTGAGCCGTCCGCTCAGACTCCCTGGCGCCCGCGAATTCCGCAACTAAAACTAATTTCTCAAGGGTGGCAATTGCCCTGTTGCCCCCCCACCTGGATCCGCCCCTGACTGGAAAGAGCTTCAAATATCACATAGCTGCACAAGAAATGCAGCACATTATCTACATTGAATTAAGCTATGGAAACCCTATAATCTGAATTGTATATTTCAGAACCTGCCCATTTAAATGACCTGTTTGCTTGGAATTATGGATGTATTAAAATGTGCATACATGGTTGATAAATAGAATTGACACATCTGTAAACATACAATTAGAAAGTTAAATAGATGATTGTGAAGAAGTATAATTTTATATATTTGTGTTTGTAAAAAAATTCAATTTCTAGCCCATTTTCAGTGTTAATCCTATGTTTATACAACTGCTTCCAACACTGGACATGTCTATTTACTTTGTGTTACTCACTTCACTTGTGTATTCTGTTCTTTGAACTTTGCTTGTTAAAACTTTCACCTCCACAAACAGCTGACTTTGCTGAAGTATTTCCACTATCATCTGTTTATTTTCATCATGGTATCTGAAATTGTTTCTAATGAGTTTTGCATAAAGTTTCTTTCCTTTAGATGGAAACACAAACATGTTAGGAACCCTTTAAAATAAAGAGATGCACATTCTTAGTCGTATTTCTATTAATCATTGGCTACAAAAGATAACCATTTCATCAAACAGGCTTCAGCTTGGTAGTTCTGAGAGAAAGCAGCCCTCATTCTAGAGGTCATCTGAACCTACACATCCCTTTAAAGTAACTCTTGACACCTCTGACCTTGGTGTCCTGAACATGACTTGTAGTATCTCCCACTCATTTCCCAGTTGATTTGGCCAGACTTGAATATAGACACCTATTTGAAACGTGTGTAAAACAAACTGTAATGCATTGTCCATTTCATTTTTATTTCTTAATCTTTTTTAGTACAATCATTAATTATTACTGAAAAAATCTATTTGAATAACCAAAAAATAGTAGCGCTTAGTGTATCGCAACACAGAGATAAATACTACAAATTATATATATATATATCCTATATAAAGGTGTACATATATGTGAAAAATATTTATAAACATATACTCTCAAAAATATATGTGCATACAAATAATTCATTAATTAGTGTCCATAACATTCCAATGGTGTTTTCAAACCAATTACTATGAAAAATAATTTAAGAAAAGTCCATCAGTGAAACAGGTGTTCCAAATACGGTGACTTCAAAAATGAAAAGTACATAAAATTCTTCCTGTGTTTTCTTGAATAAACCTTCACCACACCAACGTGATTAGTGACTCCACTCCCTAAGGACTTGCACTCACTAATAGGATATGTCTCGCACTCTCATGCTCGGCCTTACAGCTTAGTCACCCCTCAGGGTATCAAAGACGGATCCAAACGATGTTTAGTAGGTCAGTCAAGTCTCCCACATGAAAAAACAAAATGCCTCCAATAGTGAAGTACGTAAAAACTTTTATTAAAATAATACAGCACAGGTAACCTTCAATGGTTTCACTCACCTCTAGCAGATCAAAGTCAGGCACTTCAGCAAAAATCACTTCAAAACGCCAGACAGGCATATGACAGGTAGCCGCGATGTATTGCGGTCTCGGCGGACCAACCAACTAAGTGTGTCTCACCCTCCTTCACGTATGCCTGCCTCTCCACTCCAATCGAAAACACCGCAGACTTCCGCCCGAACGCCGGACTGTATATTCGATGAGCGGTCGAAAAATCAGAACGCTACTCACTATAAAAGAGCGCTGTGTAGCTTCTCCCAGACTAGTTTCGTCGCACAGGATTTCTTCCAATGGGATTGGCTACACGGACTAGCACCTCCCTCTTTATACCCCGTCCGTGATAGGTCACGGACATGTCTCATACTGCGCAAGTGCGCGCTTGTCGTCCCCATGACTGCAATACATCGGGCATGACCCCTTCTGCAGCAAACATAGGAAACATTTACAAACCAATATTATAAAAAAATTGTGCAATCTGCATACAATCTCAGCAGACAAACTGCAGGATCATTCACATCGGAAACCTAAATGCCATACATTCAATTTTAACATTAACTTGTATACACATCTTTGTAAAATTATCTGATATTCATCCACAAGAGGCATATATAACCTAACAAATGAGGATCATTTACCAATATAATAAAAATTAAAAGAATATATTGATCATAATATTTAAATATGCGGAAAGCATATAGACAAGTAGCGGATAATTAGGTCAAGAAAAAATCTTATGTATATGTCTCAACCCTGTAAAATTACAAGGTTCCTAAAAGGACTATATATACATTAAAAATTTAAATATCTCTCAAAGAAACGTATATGTAATAAATTTATATATAATAAAAAGATATGTCATGTGCATGCATGCGCACATGATTGTGCATCCATGCATGCACACTGGAGGGGGTGGAGCTAAAACCAGCCGTTGCCACTTTTTTGGTAACGGCTGACGTTAGCTCGCTATATACCATCATACAACATGATGACGCCCTAATGGCGCTTAACTGGGCATTATGCAAACGGGATGATATACCCCATTTGCAAAAATGTTTTTTGGGCAAGGTTTTGGACTTCTGTATGGCTCATAATTATTTTAGGTACCATGATCAGTTTTTTTCCCAACAGGGCATTTAGGTTTCCGATGTGAATGATCCTGCAGTTTGTCTGCTGAGATTGTATGCAGATTGCACTATTTTTTTATAATATTGGTTTGTAAATGTTTCCTATGTTTGCTGCAGAAGGAGTCATGCCCAATGTATTGCAGTCATGGAGACGACAAGCGCGCACTTGCGCAGTATGAGACACGTCCATTACCTATCACGGACAGAGTATAAAGAGGGAGGTGCTAGTCCATGTAGCCAATCCCATTGGAAGAAGTCCTGTGCGACGAAACTAGTCTGGGAGAAGCTACACGGCGCTCTTTTATAGTGAGTAGCGTTCGGATTTTTCGACCACTCATCAAATATACAGTCCGGTGTTCGGGCGGAAGTCTGCGGTGTTTTCGATTGGAGTGGAGAGGCGGACATACGTGAAGGAGGGTGAGACACACTTAGTTGGTTGGTCCGCCGAGACCGCAATACATCGCGGCTACCTGTCATATGCCTGTCTGGCATTTTGAAGTGATTTTTGCTGAAGTGCCTGACTTTGATCTGCTAGATGTGAGTGAAACCATTGAAGGTTACCTGTGCTGTGTTATTTTAAAAAAAGTTTTTACGTACTTCACTATTGGAGGCATTTTGTTTTTTCATGTGGGAGACTTGACTGACCTACTAAACATCATTTGGATCTGTCTTTGATACCCTGAGGGGTGACTAAGCTGTAAGGCCGAGCATGAGAGTGCGAGACATATCCTATTGGTGAGTGCAAGTCCTTAGGGAGTGGAGTCACTAATCACGTTGGTGTGGTGAAGGTTTATTCAAGAAAACACAGGAAGAATTTTATGTACTTTTCATTTTTGAAGTCACCGTATTTGGAACACCTGTTTCACTGATGGACTTTTCTTAAATAATTTTTCATAGTAATTGGTTTGAAAACACCATTGGAATGTTATGGACACTAATTAATGAATTATTTGTATGCACATATATTTTTCACATATATGTACACCTTTATATAGGATATATATATAATTTGTAGGGATGAGCCGAACACCCCCGGGTTCGGTTCGCACCAGAACCCGCGAACGGACCGAAAGTTTGCACGAACGTTAGAACCCTATTAAATACAATGGATGCGAACGTTCGAAATCTAAAGTGCTAATTATAACGACTATTATGCATGTTATTGTCCTAAAAAGGGTTTGGGAACCCGGGTTCTTCACCAGGGGACATGTATCAATGCAAAAAGAAGTTTTAAAAACGGCCGTTTTTCGGGAGCAGTTATTTTAATGATGCATAAAGTGAAAAAAATAAGTCAAATATTCCTTTAAATATCGTACCTGGGGGGTGTCTAAAGTATGCCTGTGAAGTGCCACGTGTTTCCCGTGTTTAGAACTGTCCCTGCACAAAATGACATTTCTAAAGGAAAAAAAAGCCATTTAAAACTGCATGCGGCTTTAATGTCATGTCTGGTCCCGGTAATATGGATGAAAATCTTTGAGAAAAATGGCATAGCTACCCCATCAACCCCCCCCCACCCCAGCCCATTACCAGCCCCTTTGGGTCTTGTATGGATATTAAGGGGAACCCCGCAGACAAAATAAAAAAGGCCCTATATACTCTGAACAGCCGTATACAGGCGGTGCATACAAGACAGGGACTGTAGGTTTGTTCTTATGTAGAATCTGTTTGTAATTTTGAACAGGTACATTGTTTAAGTGTAGCTCCAGCCAAAAAATCTATTTTTAAGCTTTTTGGAAAACATAGGGAAGGGTTATCACCCCTGTAACATTTGTTTTGCTGTCTGTGCCCCTGTTCAGAACATTTCACCTCACTTTCTGTCCCAATGACAATGTTTTTGAAAAGTGGGTTTTTTTTTGAAACAGGGATTGGTGATAAAGCATCAGTAGAGAGGAGACACCTTTTTCCCATATTAACTCTTACAGGAGAGAATTTCCCTTCCTATGGGTAGATTTCCTCTCACTTCCTGTTGTCTCCTTCCGTTTGCAAGTAGGAGTCGTTTGTAAGTTGGATGTTTGAAAGTAGGGGCCTGCCCTATATACTCTGCTGAAATTTGCCCCTTACATGTTGGTGCTGCCACAACACTGTAAGCCCTCACAGTTACTCTTGGTGGGTGCATGAATGGGCCCTGCTGTGAATTATTAGATCAAGAATTGTAATTGCATGCCCCTGTTGAACAGGGGCTGAAAAATTAGGCCTTTGGTGGTGGTGGTGTTGACACAACACTGTAAGCCCTCACAGTTACTTTTGGTGGGCGCATGAATGGGCCCTGCTGTGAATTATTAGATCAAGAATTGTAATTGCATGCCCCTGTTGAACAGGGGCTGAAAAATTGGGCCTTTGGTGGTGGTGGTGTTGACACAACACTGTAAGCCCTCACAGTTACTCTTGGTGGGCGCAGGAATGGGCCCTGCTGTGAATTATTAGATCAAGAATTGTAATTACATGCCCCTGTTAAACAGGGGGAGAAAAACTGGGCCTTAGGCACTGGTGCCACAACACTGCAACCCCTCACAGATACTGTACTTGGAGCAGAGCAATGAGCCCTGTTGCAAAGTATTGCATCAAAAATTGTAATTACACGCCCCTGTTAAACAGGGGCTGAAAAATTGGGCCTTAGGCACTGGTGCTGGTCCCAAGACACTGCAACCTCTCCCAGGTACTCTAGTTGGAGTGCAGGAATGAGCCCTGCTGCAAAGCATCACATAAAAAATTGTAATTACATACCCCTGTTAAACAAGGGCTGAAAAATTGGGCCTTAGGCACTGGTGGCGGCACCCAGAAATAAAAATGTTCTTCCAAGCTATGATCATCAATCGGATCATTGAGGAGGAGGAGGATAGTCAGTCAACATAACAGGACAGTCACTCAGCATCAGTCTTGAAGGGATGTGACATATATCAGCTTCAGGTGTTTGGTAGCTGGTGGTGATCCAAGACTGGTTCATCTTTATGAAGGTCAGTCGATCAACCGAGTCGGTGGACAGGCGCACCCTGTGATCTGTGACAAATCCTCCAGCAGCACTGAATGTGCGTTCTGAAAGAATGCTGGATGCAGGACAGGCCAGTAGCTCAATTGCATACTGTGCAAGCTCTGGCCAGTGATCTATCCTCAAGACTCAGTAAGCCAGAGGATTTTCGGTGGGGAAGGTGTCCAAGTCTGACCTTGCCCCTAGGTATTCCTGCACCATGTATATCAGATGCTGGCGATGGTTGCTGGAACTGATCATACCTTGGGGCTGCGGACTAAAGAATTGTCTGAACGCATCGGTCAGACGGCCACCTTCCCCACCGCTCCTTCTTTGACTGACCGAAGCCTCAGCAACTCGTTGTCCAGGACCAGGAGTTTGTAACCTCCCAGTCTCTGGGAACGCATTGCACAGACCTTTCTGCAAGGCCTCCCGGAGTTGTCTCATCCTCTGCTCCCTCTGCGAAGGTAAGATAAGGTCCGCAACCTTACTCTTGTACCGTGGATCAAGGAGAGTGGCCAGCCAGTAATGGTCCCTCTCCTTGATCCGAAGAATACGAGGATCCTTCCGCAGACTTTGCAGGATCAGGGAGGCCATGCAGCGTAGGTTAGCTGAGGCATTCGGTCCGGAGTCCTCTGGGTCACTAAGGATGATATGATCCGCAGCCACCTCCTCCCAGCCACGTACAAGTCCACGGGTTTCTTGGGACTGTAAATCATCCCTAAAAGACTGCTGCTGATGATGTTGAGTGCCAGGCTCCACCTCCATGCTGACACAATCCTCCTCCTCCTCCTCATCCTCCTCCTCCTCCTCCTCTTCCTGTGCGATGGGTGGGACAAAAGGAACACTGTCTGGGTAAAGGGGGCCTTGAGAGGCAAGGAAGTCCTCCTCTTCCTGCCTCTGTTCTGCCTCAAGTGCCCTGTCCATTATTCCACGCAGCATATGTTCCAACAGGTGGACAAGAGGTACAGTGTCACTGATGCATGCACTGTCACTGCTTACCATCCTCGTGGCCTCCTCAAATGGTGCCAGGACAGTGCATGCATCCCTGATCATGCCCCACTGGCGTGGTGAAAAAAACCTGAGCTCCCCTGACCCTGTCCTGGTGCCGTAGTCGCACAGGTACTCATTGATGGCCCTCTGCTGCATGTGCAGCCGCTGCAGCATGGCCAATGTTGAGTTCCACCTGGTGGGCATGTCACATATAAGGCGGTTCTTGGGCAGGTTCAACTCCTTTTGCAGCTCAGCCAGGCGAGCACTGGCATTATAAGATCTGCAGAAATGCACACAGACTTTCCTGGCCTGCCTCGGGACATCCTGTAAGCTCGGGTACCTGCCCAAGAACCGCTGCACCACCAGGTTAAGGACGTGAGCCACACAGGGCACATGGGTCAGTTGTCCCTGTCGGAGGGCGGAGAGGAGGTTGGTGCCATTGTCGCAAACCACCATTCCTGGCTTAAGCTGGCGTGGCGTCAACCACCTCTCAGCCTGGCCCTGCAGAGCAGACAGAACCTCTGCCCCAGTGTGGCTCCTGTCCCCCAAACACACCAGCGCAAGCACGGCATGGCATCTTTTTGCCTGCGTACTTGCGTAGCCCCTTGAACGCCTATGGAGCATGGGTTCCGAGGACAAAGCACAGGAAGAGGCCGTGGAGGAAGAAGAAGAGGAGGGGGTGGAGGAGAGAGGTGTGTCACAACCAGTAGTAGCATTTTGGAGGCGTGGCGGCGGAACAACCTCCAACACTACTGCACCTTGTCCTGCATCCTTCCCAGCTGCCAAAAGAGTGACCCAATGGGCCGTGAAAGAAAGGTAACGTCCCTTTCCATGCCTGCTGGACCATGAGTCAGCGGTAATATGCACCTTACCGCTGACCGCCCTGTCCAGCGAGGCCAAGACATTGCCTTCCACATGCCGGTAGAAAGCCGAAATCGCCTTCTGTGAGAAAAAGTGGCGTTTGGGAACCTGCCACTGAGGAACCGCACATTGCACAAACTCACGGAAGGGGGCCGAGTCTACCAACTGAAAAGGCAGCAGTTGAAGCGCTAGCAATTTAGCCAAGCTAGCATTCAACCGCTGGGCATGTGGATGGCTGGGAGTGAACTTCTTTCGATGGTCCAGCAGCTGGGGCAGGGAAATTTGCCTGCTAGAATCGGACGTCGGTGTACTGCTAGCAGAGTGGCCGCAAGTACTTGGCTGTGACACACCTAATTCTACACCTTCATTCCTCTCAGTGCAGGTTTCAGAGAGGACTGAAGGTATAGTGGGGTTGGAGATCCCAGCTGATGCGGTGCAAGGAGAGGTCCGCTTTGTTCTTTGGTGCGGGTCTTTAAGGTAGGCTTCCCAACGAGCTGCATGGCAGGTCAACATATGTCTGGTCAAGCATGTGGTGCCCAAGTGGCTGATGTTTTGGCCACGCGATATACGCTTGAGACATATGTTGCAAACATCAGCTGTGCAATCTGATGCACTCGACTCAAAAAAGGCCCACACCAAAGAACTTTTTGAATAACGGGCAGAGGCAGCGCCCTGCACAGGCGGAGCTTTGCGGTGTGATTCCGTTGGTGTGCTGCCTTTACGCTGGCCCCTCAAGGGCATCCTGCCTCGTTGGAGATGTGCCTCCTCCTCATCCTCCTCCTCCTCCTCTCTCCTATTAGGCACCCACGTGGAGTCAGTGACCTCATCATCCCCTCCCTCCTCATCACTGGAGCCAATCTGGCAGTATGCTGCAGCTGCTGGAACATGACTGCCAGATTGGTGTCCTTCTTGAGCATCCCCTCTCTCTGCTCTCACGCTACTGCCTTCCTCTAGCTGGGTATCATCATCAGACCCTTCGAAATGCTGGGCATCCTCCTGGAGCATGTACCCAACACTGTGCTCAAACAGTTCGGGGGACTCCTCAGGAGGACATGGTGGGTCTAGGGAAGGAGTGACTGATGATGACATTGATACCAGGGATGAGGACGCTTTGGCAGCTGCTTTGCCAGTACCCTGAGCCTGGGTGAGAGAGGATGAGGGGGATGAGGAGGGCTTGGTCATCCACTCTACCAAGTCTTCGGCATGATGCGGCTCAACACGTCCAGCTGCCGAAAAGAAGGACAAGCGTGTCCCATGGCCACGTGCTGATGGCGATGCACCACGTCCACGACCGGCACTGTTGTCTCTAGACACAGAGCCTGCTTGCTCTCTTTTATTGGCTCCTGACTGTCTGCCTCTCCTTGTTTGCCTTCCAGACATTCTAATGGCCTGCAGGGAGATGGGAAAACCAGCAATAAGGCCTAGCTTCAGAAGTATATTTTGCAGGAATTACACTACGTCTGCTGTAAGTGCTGCAAATGCCTGTTGGTGTAACACACTAGGAAAACACAGCAATACGGCCTAGCTTCAGGAGTATATTTTGCAGGAATCACACTACGCCTGCTGTAAGTGCTGAAAATGCCTGGTAGTGTAACACACCAGGAAAACAAAGCAATACGGGCTAGCTTCAGGTGTTTAATGTGCAGGAGGCACACTACGTCCGCTGTAAGTGCTGCAAATGCCTGGTAGTGTAACACACCAGGAAAACACAGCAATACGGGCTAGCTTCAGGTGTATAATGTGCAGGAGGCACACTACGTTCGCTGTAAGTGCTGCAAATGCCTGGTAGTGTAACACACCAGGAAAACACAGCAATACGGGCTAGCTTCAGGTGTATAATGTGCAGGAGGCACACTACGTCCGCTGTAAGTGCTGCAAATGCCTGGTAGTGTAACACACCAGGAAAACACAGCAATACGGGCTAGCTTCAGGTGTTTAATGTGCAGGAGGCACACTACGTCCGCTGTAAGTGCTGCAAATGCCTGGTAGTGTAACACACCAGGAAAACACAGCAATACAGGCTAGCTTCAGGTGTATAATGTGCAGGAGGCACACTACATCCGCTGTAAGTGCTGCAAATGCCTGGTAGTGTAACACACCAGGAAAACACAGCAATACGGGCTAGCTTCAGGTGTTTAATGTGCAGGAGGCACACTACGTCCGCTGTAAGTGCTGCAAATGCCTGGTAGTGTAACACACCAGGAAAACGCAGCAATACGGGCTAGCTTCAGGTGTATAATGTGCAGGAGGCACACTACGTCCGCTGTAAGTGCTGCAAATGCCTGGTAGTGTAACACACCAGGAAAACACAGCAATACGGGCTAGCTTCAGGTTTTTAATGTTCAGGAGGCACACTACGTCCGCTGTAAGTGCTGCAAATGCCTGGTAGTGTAACACACCTGGAAAACACAGCAATACGGGCTAGCTTCAGGTGTTTAATGTGCAGGAGGCACACTACGTCCGCTGTAAGTGCTGCAAATGCCTGGTATTGTAACACACCAGGAAAACACAGCAATACGGGCTAGCTTCAGGTGTTTAATGTGCAGGAGGCTTAGCAACAATGACACTGACACTGTCCCCTGCCTATCCTTCTCTCTCCCTGCACACAAGGTTTAGCAAAGAATATGACACTGACACTCTCCCTGCCTATCCTTCTCTCTCCCTGCACACAAGGTTTAGCAAAGAATATGACACTGACACTCTCCCTGCCTATCCTTCTCTCTCCCTACACACAAGGTTTAGCAAAGAATATGACACTGACACTCTCCCTGCCTATCCTCTGTCCCTACACACAAGGTTTAGCAAAGAATAGATTTGACACTGTCCCTGCCTATCCTTCACTTTCCCTGCTCCGGAACACACTACACGAGGCCGCCGCGCTGGCGGCCTTTTATAGTGTGGGGCGTGTACTAAATCCCCTTCAGCTATAATTGGCCACTGGCATCCTGCCTGTGGCCAATCATTGCTCTCCTCGCTGCCGGCGCTGTGATTGGCCAAGCATGCAGGGTCACAGTGCATGCTTGGCCAATCACAGCGCCGGGATTGCACTGCGATGGCGCAGTGTATTGTGGGCCGTTCGCGTCACTCGAATTTGGTGCGAACGGCCCAAATCGTTCGTTGTTCGCCGAACGCGCGAACAGCCGATGTTCGAGTCGAACGTATGTTCGACTCGAACACCGAGCTCATCCCTAATAATTTGTAGTATTTAGATCTGTGTTGCGATACACTAAGCGCTACTATTTTTGGTTGTTCAAATTGATTTTTTCATTATATGTTTTTGTAAAGTAGCAGCTAGTAAGGTGTTTCGGTCTGAATTAAGCAGACTCGCTCCCGAAGCGCAGTGGAGTGTATAAGGGAAGAAGAGGGGAGTTTATTTATTTTGTACACTGTTATAGTTATTAATTATTACTGTCCTATTGTGTAAAATTACCATAGAATTAATTCAAAATCCTACATAATGATATAATAAATGCAAAGCATAATTGATGCTTTAGTTGGTGAATGCACTGTTTGTAAAAGAAATAACTATTCTATGCAAATTATGGCGGGTGTTAATATTTGTGTTAGCAGTGTTATATTTATCAACATTTAGACATAAATATCTGCCACAGACTTCTGATTTTATCACAATAGGTTTCTATGGGTAAAAATGTTTATTTTATTTGTAGAAAAAAAAATACATCATATTGTATTGATTTCAAACACCTATTCCCAGCTTTCTTGACCTGAACACATATCTAAAAAAAGGTGCCTTCAAGAAAATAATTAAACAGAAAAGTAGGGTTGCCCCAATACTGATACTAGTATCAGTATTGGTGCCGACACTGAGTACTTGTACTTGCACAAATGCTCACAATGCCTAATCCGATACCTGGCAATGAAGAGGCGGCGTTGCTCGCAACCAGAAGTCAGTGGGCGGAAAGTGCGGAGCGGAGAGCGAGTCCTCAATAGGCTGGCAGCAGGGGTGCAGGGCACATCCACATGTTCCATAAAAATAGGTGACCGGGGCCATCACGTTCTGTAACGGAAGTGACGTTCCGTGTCTCCGTCAGAGATTGAACACCCCGACGCCCATCTTGGTACACCCTGCACTCGGCCGTAGTAAGCCAACAGCGGACATCTTGTTACACCCAGCCCAATGGCATTTTCTTATTTCCAAGTATTTTGCACTAGAGAAATGGGGTAAGTGAGGAGTTTTAGTCTTTCTGACCTTCAGCCACATAACAGTCTAAAGGATTCATAGGCTCAAAGATTAGCAAAATAATCAAATATTAGCTTCAGTGAGTTTCGATAACCCAAAGTACCTGCTGCAGATAGTCTAAGAACTCCTTAAAGAGGAACTGTAGTCTGCTTACATAATTTGTAATAAAAAACATCTTTGCCATTCTGAAGCTTCCCTCCAACCACTTTGCATATTATTTTATATATACTGTGATTCTGTACTTGCCAAATATGCTGCAGAAATCTCCCTCCGGTAAGTCTGGCTGCATCCATTTTAACTGTGGGCAGCTGAAGCTGTTACCTGTTCACTTCCTGGATTTACACAAAGGCACACCTCCAGCTCTGCAGCCTGGCAGCTCTCATTGGCCCTCTTTTGACTCATTTCTCCTCCCTTCCTGGCAAACTCTCACAAGAGTGAGAGAGAGAGAGCTGTGCATGATGTCATAGGCCTAGGCTAATGACCAGACAAGAAACAGGAAGTGGGCTGTATAAGGTATTTACTGGCAGAAAAAAATTGTACTATCCAAAGTTTAAACAACAAGGGCAGATGATTTAATAGATGGAAAGTTGAAAAAATTACTGAAGGTCCGCTTTTACTCCAGAGCCTTGGAATATGTCATTGTTAAGAAAATAAGTTCTGAGCAAGAATAAGTTCTGAGCAAGAAAATGTTGATCAATTTAGCTGTTCAGTTATCTGTTCAGTTCAGGTTGTGCTACTACTTTTCTTTGGGCGTGTCTCTCATTTAAGTGCAGTTTTAATTTTGTAGAAATCAATTGCCTATGTTTCTGTGTTTTAGCAGCGCCATTAGCAGGTAGCTTGTGCATTTGACAAAATTTAAGGGTGGGGAAGAAAGAGCTTTTTTCATTGTTTGTCAAATTTTGATTGCATCTCTGTTGCGGGATTTCCCCAAACCTCCTATTCAGGTGATGGATGTCAGCCAGAACGGGAAGAAGTGACTTCCTCGGCCTGAGAACCAGAAATTGCAGCTGTCTCCTTATTGAAAACTCATAAGCCTGGGTGCAAATCATAGATCTCAGTTTTCCTGAAGCACTCGGACACTAACTTATTTTGTGTCTCAGTCAATAATGCTAGCACACCAGTATAATGTATTTATTTTTTTTGAGTCGCCAAAAAAAAAGGAAGTAAATTATCTAAGGAAATTGGCACTGGATGTTAAAAATAGAAATAACATTCTATTCACTTTATTCCGCAACAGAAATGTTGTAGTGGTAGTGAAAACAGCACCAGCAGTAGCAATACACTGACTGAAGGTGTCAGTTAATGAACCTAGTAGTGGCAAGTTTCTATAGATGCTAGTAAGTATAAGAAACATCATCTCTGTTGTACAGTATCTCACAAATATGAGTACACCCCTCACATTTTTGTAAATATTTTATTATATCGTTTCATGTGACAACACTGAAGAAATTACACTTTGCCAAAATGTAAAGTAGTGAGTGTACAGCTTGTATAACAGTGTAAATTTGCTGTCCCCTAAAAAAAACTCAGCTCACAGCCATTAATGTCTTAACCAGCTGGCAACAAAAGTGAGTACACCCCTAAGTAAAAATGTCCAATATGTGCCCAAAGTGTCAAAACTTTGTGTGGCCACCATTATTTTGCAGCACTGCCTTAACCCTCTTGGGCATGGAGTTCACCAGAGCTTCACAAATTTCCACTGTAGTCCTCTTCCACTCCTCCATGATGACATCACTGAGCTGGTGGATGTTAGAGACCTTGGGCTCCTCCACCTTCTGTTTGAGGATGCCCCACAGATGCTCAATAGGGCTTAGGTCTGGAGACATACTTGGCCAGTCCATCACCCTTATGCCGCGTACACACGATAGTTTTTAATGTCATTGAAAAAAACAGCGTTTTTCTCGACGTGATTCTTCTCAAGCCTGCCTTACCTACACACTATCGTGGAAAAAAATGCTCGAGCAAAGCGCGGTGACGTACAACACGTACAACGGCACTATAAAGGGGAAGTTTCATTCTGATGGTGCCACCCTTTTGGCTGCTTTTGCTGATTTCGTGTTACCGCGTGTTAGTAAAAGTTTGGGAAGAGACGATTCGCGCTTTTCAGTCTTCGTGCTTTAAAGATCGTTTTCTGTTGTTCAGTTTGTGCTTGTGGGTTCGTATCTGTCTTTCAGTGCTTGTAGTCAGTTCGTATCTGTTTTTGCAGTGCGTTCTTGTCCGCTCGTTACTGTTTTTCCGGTCGTACTTCAGAGGCCTTGCTGTTCTTCAGTGCGATCTTTTAGTACGTTCTTGTCGCCGAGATCGTGCTGTGCTTGCTTCTGGGCTTGTTGCTATATCCCAGATCCGGTCCATGAACAGGGTGAGGAGGAGTTCTTGGACCAAGAATTGGTTGCTCCAGCGGGACCAATTCTGTCACATGCCTCTGCTGCGGGAGATACAGGAGAATAACCCTGATGACTACAGGAATTTTCTTAGGATGTCTGACCCCGTTTTTCAGCAGCTCTTGGCTTTGGTGTCCCCCTATATCACCAGGCAGGATACCGTTATGCGGGAAGCCATCAGTGCTGAGCAGAGGCTAGTTGCTACGTTGCGCTACCTGGCAACAGGGAGAAGCTTGCAGGACCTCAAGTTCTCGACAGGCATCTCCCCCCAGGCTCTGGGCGTCATTATCCCAGAAACCTGTTCTGCCATAATCCAAGTCCTGCAGGAGGACTATATTAAGGTAAGTTTTCGCCTTTAACAATACATTCTATGTATTTTATGCTTGCTAATGTATAGTATTTTTTTAAACAGTCTCTAATTACTAGGGATGAGCTCGGTGTTCGAGTCGAACATAAGTTCGACTTGAACATCGGCTGTTCGACCGTTCGGCGAACATCGAACAATTTTGGCCATTCGCGCCAAATTCGAGTGACGCGAACGGCCCACAATACACTGCGCCATCGCAGTGCAATCCCGGCGCTGTGATTGGCCAAGCATGCACTGTGACCCCGCATGCTTGCCCAATCACAGCGCCGGCAGCTAGGAGAGCCATAATTGGCCACAGGCAGGTTGCCTGTGGCCAATTATAGCTCAGGGGGTTTAGCACATGCCCCACACTATAAAAGGCCGCCAGCGCGGCGGCCTTGTGTAGTGTGTTCCGGCGCAGGGAAAGAGCTACATAGGCAGGGACAGTGTCAGTGCTATTTGTACCTCAAACTTGTGTGTAGGGAGAGAGAAGGATAGGCAGGGAGAGTGTCAGTGTCATATTCTTTGCTAAACCTTGTGTGCAGGGAGAGAGAAGGATAGGCAGGGGACAGTGTCAGTGTCACATTCTTTGCTAAACCTTGTGTGCAGGGAGAGAGAAGGATAGGCAGGGAGAGTGTCAGTGTCATATTCTTTGATAAACCTTGTGTGCAGGGAGAGAGAAGGATAGGCAGGGAACAGTGTCAGTGTCATATGCTTTGCTAAACCTTGTGTGCAGGGAGAGAGAAGGATAGGCAGGGAGAGTGTCAGTGTCATATACTTTGATAAACCTTGTGTGCAGGGAGAGAGAAGGATAGGCAGGGGACAGTGTCAGTGTCATTGTTGCTAAGCCTCCTGCACCTTATACACCTGAAGTTAGCCTGTATTGCTGTGTTTTTCTGGTGTGTTACACCAACAGGCATTTGCAGCGGGCGGAGTGTGCCTCCTGATCATATTACACCTGAAGTTAGCCTGTATTGCTGCTTTTTCCTGGTGTGTTACACCAACAGGCATTTGCAGCACTTACAGCGGGCGGAGAGTACCTCCTGATCATATTACACCTGAAGTTAGCCTGTATTGCTGCGTTTTGCTGGTGTGTTACACCAACAGGCATTTGCAGCACTTACAGCGGGCGGAGTGTGCCTCCTGATCATATTACACCTGAAGTTATCCTGTATTGCTGCTTTTTCCTGGTGTGTTACACCAACAGGCATTTGCAGCACTTACAGCGGGCGGAGTGTGCCTCCTGATCATATTACACCTGAAGTTAGCCTGTATTGCTGCTTTTTCCTGGTGTGTTACACCAACAGGCATTTGCAGCACTTACAGCGGGTGGAGTGTGCCTCCTGATCATATTACACCTGAAGTTATCCTGTATTGCTGCGTTTTCCTGGTGTGTTACACCAACAGGCATTTGCAGCACTTACAGCGGGCGGACTGTGCCTCCTGATCATATTACACCTGAAGTTAGCCTGTATTGCTGCGTTTTCCTGGTGTGTTACACCAACAGGCATTTGCAGCACCTACAGCAGGCGTAGTGTGATTCCTGCAAAATATACTCCTGAAGCTAGGCCTTATTGCTGGTTTTCCCATTTCCCTGCAGGCCATTAGAATGTCTGGAAGGCAAACAAGGAGAGGCAGACAGTCAGGAGCCAATAAAAGAGGGCAAGCAGGCTCTGTGTCTAGAGACAACAGTGCTGGTCGTGGACGCGGTGCATCGCCATCAGCACGTGGCCATGGGACACGCTTGTCCTTTTTTTCGGCAGCTGGACGTGTTGAGCCGCATCATGCCGAAGACTTGGTAGAGTGGATGACCAAGTCCTCCTCATCCTCCTCATCCTCTCTCACCCAGGCTCAGGGTACTGGCAAAGCAGCTGCCAAAGCGTCCTCTTCCCTGGTATCAATGTCATCATCAGTCACTCCTTCCCTAGATCAACCATGTCCTCCTGAGGAGTCCCCCGAACTGTTTGAGCACAGTGTTGGGTACATGCTCCAGGAGGATGCCCAGCGTTTCGAAGGGTCTGATGATGATACCCAGCTAGAGGAAGGCAGTAGCGTGATAGCAGAGAGAAGGGATGCTCAAGAAGGACACCAATCTGGCAGTCATGTTCCAGCAGCTGCAGCATACTGCCAGATTGGCTCCAGTGATGAGGAGGGAGGGAATGATGAGGTCACTGACTCCACGTGGGTGCCTAATAGGAGAGAGGAGGAGGAGGAGGAGGATGAGGAGGAGGCACGTCTCCAACGAGGCAGGATGCCCTCGGGGGGCCAGCGTAAGGGCAGCACACCGACGGAATCACACCGCAGAGCTCCGCCTGTGCAGGGCGCTGCCTCTGCCCGTTATTCAAAAAGTTCTTTGGTGTGGGCCTTTTTTGAGTCGAGTGCATCAGATCGCACAGCTGCTGTTTGCAACATATGTCTCAAGCGTATATCGCGTGGCCAAAACATCACCCGCTTGGGCACCACATGCTTGACCAGACATATGTTGACCTGCCATGCAGCTCATTGGCAAGCCTACCTTAAAGACCCACACCAAAGAACAAAGCGGACCTCTCCTTGCTCCGCATCAGCTGGGATCTCCAACCCCACTATACCTTCAGTCCTCTCTGAAACCTGCACTGAGAGGAATGAAGGTGTAGAATTAGGTGTGTCACAGCCAAGTACTTGCGGGCACTCTGCTAGCAGTACACCGACGTCTGATTCTAGCAGGCAAATTTCCCTGCCCCAGCTGCTGGACCGTCAAAAGAAGTTCACTCCCAGCCATCCACATGCCCAGCGGTTGAATGCTAGCTTGGCTAAATTGCTAGCGCTTCAACTGCTGCCTTTTCAGTTGGTAGACTCGGCCCCCTTCCGTGAGTTTGTGCAATGTGCGGTTCCTCAGTGGCAGGTTCCCAAACGCCACTTTTTCTCACGGAAGGCGATTCCGGCTCTCTACGGGCATGTGGAAGGCAATGTCTTGGCCTCGCTGGACAGGGCTGTCAGCGGTAAGGTGCATATTAACGCTGACTCATGGTCCAGCAGGCATGGACAGGGATGTTACCTTTCTTTCACGGCCCATTGGGTCACTCTTTTGGCAGCTGGGAAGGATGCAGGACAAGGTGCAGTAGTGTTGGAGGTTGTTCCGCCGCCACGCCTCCAAAATGCTACTACTGGTTGTGACACACCTCTCTCCTCCACCCCCTCCTCTTCTTCTTCCTCCACGGCCTCTTCCTGTGCTTTGTCCTCGGAACCAGCGGTGCTCTGTAGGCGTTCAAGGGGCTACGCAAGTACGCAGGCAAAAAGATGCCATGCCGTGCTTGCGCTGGTGTGTTTGGGGGGCAGGAGCCACACTGGGGCAGAGGTTCTGTCTGCTCTGCAGGGGCAGGCCGAGAGGTGGTTGACGCCACGCCAGCTTAAGCCAGGAATGGTGGTTTGCGACAATGGCACCAACCTCCTCTCCGCCCTCCGACAGGGACAACTGACCCATGTGCCCTGTGTGGCTCACGTCCTTAACCTGGTGGTGCAGCGGTTCTTGGGCAGGTACCTGGGCTTAAAGGATGTCCTGAGGCAGGCCAGGAAAGTCTGTGTGCATTTCCGCAGATCTTATAATGCCAGTGCTCGCCTGGCTGAGCTGCAAAAGGAGTTGAACCTGCCCAAGAACCGCCTTATATGTGACATGCCCACCAGGTGGAACTCAACGTTGGCCATGCTGCAGCGGCTGCACACGCAGCAGAGGGCCATCAATGAGTACCTGTGCGTCTATGGCACCAGGACAGGGTCAGGGGAGCTCAGGTTTTTTTCACCACGCCAGTGGGGCATGATCAGGGATGCATGTACTGTCTTGGCACCATTTGAGGAGGCCACGAGGATGGTGAGCAGTGACAGTGCATGCATCAGTGACACTGTACCTCTTGTCCACCTGTTGGAACATACGCTGCGTGGAATAATGGACAGGGCACTTGAGGCAGAACAGAGGCAGGAAGAGGAGGACTTCCTTGCCTCTCAAGGCCCCCTTTACCTAGACAGTGTTCCTTCTGTCCCACCCATCACACAGGAAGAGGAGGAGGAGGATTGTGTCAGCATGGAGGTGGAGCCTGGCACTCAGCATCATCAGCAGCAGTCTTTTAGGGATGATTTACAGTCCCAAGAAACCAGTGGACTTGTACGTGGCTGGGAGGAGGTGGCTGCGGATCATGTCGTCCTTAGTGACCCAGAGGACTCCGGACCAAATGTCTCAGCTAACCTACGCTGCATGGCCTCCCTGATCCTGCAAAGTCTGCGGAAGGATCCTCGTATTCTTCGGATCAAGGAGCAGTGGGGAAGTTGGCCGTCTGACCGATGCGTTCAGACAATTCTTTAGTCCGCAGCCCCAAGGTATGATCGGTTCCAGCAACCATCGCCAGCATCTGATATACATGGTGCAGGAATACCTAGGGGCAAGGTCAGACTTGGACACCTTCCCCACCGAAAATCCTCTGGCTTACTGGGTCTTGAGGATGGATCACTGGCCAGAGCTTGCACAGTATGCAATTGAGCTACTGGCCTGTCCTGCATCCAGCGTTCTTTCAGAACGCACATTCAGTGCTGCTGGAGGATTTGTCACGGATCACAGGGTGCGCCTGTCCACCGACTCGGTTGATCGACTGACTTTCATAAAGATGAACCAGTCTTGGATCACCACCAGCTACCAAACACCTGAAGCTGATATAACAGACTAATTTATTTTCAAATGTCACATCCCTTCAAGACTGATGCTGATGCGGAGTGACTGTCCTGTTATGTTGACTGACTATCCTCCTCCTCCTCAATGATCCGATTGATGATGATAGCTTGGAAGAACATTTTTGTTTCTGGGTGCCGCCAACAGTGGCTAAGGCCCAATTTTTCAGCCCCTGTTTAACAGGGGCATGTAATTACAATTTTTTATGCAATGCTTTGCAGCAGGGCTCATTCCTGCACTCCAACTAGAGTATCTGGGAGAGGTTGCAGTGTCGTGGCACCAGCACCAGTGGCTAAGGCCCAATTTTTAAGCCCCTGTTTAAAAGGGGTGTGTTATTACAATTTTTTATGCAATGCTTTGCAGCAGGGCTCATTCCTGCACTCCAACTAGAGTATCTGGGAGAGGTTGCAGTGTCGTGGCACCAGCACCAGTGGCTAAGGCCCAATTTTTCAGCCCCTGTTTAACAGGGGCGTGTAATTACAATTTTTGATGCAATACTTAGCAACAGGGCTCATTGCTGTGCTCCAAGTACAGTATCTGTGGGGGTTGCAGTGTTGTGGCACCAGTGCCTAAGGCCCAATTTTTCTGCCCCTGTTTAACAGGAGCATGTAATTACAATTCTTGATCTAATAATTCACAGCAGGGCCCATTCCTGCGCCCACCAAGAGTAACTGTGAGGCCTTACAGTGTTGTGTCAACACCACCACCACCACCACCAAAGGCCCAATTTTTCAGCCCCTGTTCAACAGGGGCATGCAATTACAATTCTTGATCTAATAATTCACAGCAGGGCCCATTCATGTGCCCACCAAGAGTATCTGTGAGGGCTCACAGTGTTGTGGCAACACCAACATGTAAGGGGCAAATTTCAGCTGAGTATATACGGCAGGCCCCTACTTTCAAACATCCAACTTACAAACGACTCCTCCTTGCAAACGGAAGGATACAGCAGGAAGTGAGAGGAAATCTACCCCTAGGAAGGCAAATTCTCTCCTGTAAGAGGTAATATGGGAAAAAAAGTGTCTCCTCTCCACTGATGCTTTATCACCAATTCTTGTTTCAATAAAAAACCCAAATTTTCAAAAAACATTTGTCATTAGGACGGAAAGTGAGGTGAACTGTTCTGAACAGGTGCACACTGCACAGACAGCAAAACAAATGTTACAGGGGTGATAACCCTTCCCTATGTTTTCCAAAAAGCTTAAAAATAGATTTTTTGGCTGGAGCTACACTTAAACAATGTACCTGCTCAAAATTACAAACAGATTCTACATAAGAACAAACCTACAGTCCATGTCTTGTATGCACCGCCTGTATACGGCTGTTCAGAGTATATAGGGCCTTTTTTATTTTGTGTGCGGTGTTCCCCTTAATATCCATACAAGACCCAAAGGGGCTGGTAATGGGCTGGGGTAGGGGGGGGGGGCTGTGATGGGGTAGCTATGCCATTTTTCTTAAAGATTTTCATCCATACCGGGACCAGACATTACATTAACCACTTAAGCCCCGGACCATTTGGTAGCTAAAGGACCAGAGGTGAATTTGAATTTTGCACTGCGCTGCTTTAACTGTAAATTGTGCGGACATGCAATGTTGTACCCAAACGAAATTTGCGTCCTTTTCTTCCCACAAATAGAGCTTTCTTTTAATGGTATTTGATTGCCTCTGCGATTTTTCTTTTTTGCGATATAAACGGAAAAAGACCGAAAATTTTGAAAAAAAATGATATTTTCTACTTTTTGTTATAAGAAAAATCGAATAAACTCAATTTTAGTCATACATTTAGGCCAAAATGTATTCAGCCACATGTCTTTAGTAAAAAAAATGTCAATAAGCGTATATTTATTGGTTTGCGCAAAAGTTATAGCGTTTACAAACTAGGGTACATTTTCTGGAATTTACACAGCTTTAAATTTATGACTGCCTATCTCAATTCTTGAGGTGCTAAAATGGCAGGGCAGTACAAAACCCCCCCAAATGACCCCATTTTAGAAAGTAGACACCCCAAGGAAATTGCTGAAAGGCATGTTGAGCCCATTGAATATTTTTTTTTTTGTCCCAAGTGATTGAATAATGACAAAAAAAAAAAAAAAAAAAAATTACAAAAAGTTGTCACTAAATGATATATTGCTCACACATGCCATGGTTATATGTGGAATTGCACCCCAAAATACATTCTGCTGCTTCTCCTGAGTACGGGGATACCACATGTGTGGGACTTTTTAGGAGCCTAGCCACGTACGGGACCCCGGAAACCAAGCACCGCCTTCAGGATTTCTAAGGGCGCAAATTTTTGATTTCACTCCTCACTACCTATCACAGTTTTGAAGGCCATAAAATGCCAAAATAGCACAAAACCCCCCCAAATGACCCCATTTTAGAAAGTAGACACCCCAAGGAAATTGCTGAGAGGCCTGTTGAGCCCATTGAATATTTTTTTTTGTCCCAAGTGATTGAATAATGAAAAAAAAAAAAAAAAATTACAAAAAGTTGTCACTAAATGATATATTGCTCACACATGCCATAGTTATATGTGGAATTGCACCCCAAAATACATTCTGCTGCTTCTCCTGAGTACGGGGATACCACATGTGTGGGACTTTTTGAGAGCCTAGCCGCGTACGGGGCCCCAAAAACCAAGCACCTCCTTCAGGATTTCTAAGGGCGCAAATTTTTGATTTCACTCCTCACTACCTATCACAGTTTCGAAGGCCATAAAATGCCAAAATAGCACAAAACCCCCCCAAATGACCCCATTTTGGAAAGTAGACACCCCAAGCTGTTTGCTGAGAGGCATGGTGAGTATTTTACAGCTCTCATTTGTTTTTGAAAATGAAGAAAGAACATTTTTTTTTTTTTTTCTTTTTTTTTTTCAATTTTCAAAACTTTGTGACAAAAAGCGAGATCTGCAAAATACTCACAATACCTCTCAGCAAATAGCTTGGGGTGTCTACTTTCCAAAATGGGGTCATTTGGGGAGGGTTTTGTGCCATCTGGGCATTCCATGGCCTCCGAAACTGTGATAGGCAGTGAGAAGTGAAATCAAAAATTGACACCCTTAGAAAGCCTGAAGGCGGTGCTTGGTTTTTGGGGTCCCGTACGCGGCTAGGCTCCCAAAAAGTCTCACACATGTGGTATCCCCGTATTTAGGAGAAGCAACAGAATGTATTTTGGGGTGTAATTCCACATATGCCCATGGCATGTTTGAGCAATATATCATTTAGTGACAACTTTGTGCAAAAAAAAAAAAAATTGTATTTTTTCCGCAACTTGTGTCAACATATAAAATATTCCATGGACTCGACATGCCTCTCAGTATATAGCTTGGGATGTCTACTTTCCAAAATGGGGTCATTTGGGGGGGGGGGGGTTTGAACTGTTCTGGCATTTTATACACAACATTAGGAAGCTTACATCCACTCTTCTAACCACTTGAAGACAAAGCCCTTTTTGACACTTTTTGTTTACATGAAAACATTTTTTTTTTCAAGAAAATTATGTTGAACCCCCAAACATTATATATATTTTTAAAGCAAAGGCCCTACAGAATAAAATGGTGGGTGTTGCATTTTTTTTTCTACACAGTATTTGCGCAGCGATTTTTCAAACGCATTTTTTGGGGAAAAAATACACTTTTTTTTTATTTTAATGCACTAAAACACACTATATTGCCCAAATGTTTGATGAAATAAAAAAGATTATCTTAGGCCGAGTACATAGATACCAAACACGACATGCTTTAAAATTTCGCACAAACGCGCATTGGCGACAAACTACATACATTTTTAAAAGCCTTTAAAAGCATTTACAGGTTACCCCGTTAGATTTACAGAGGAGGTCTACTGCTAAAATTACTGCCCTCGATCTGACCTTCACGGTGATACCTCACATACATGGTGCAATTGCTGTTTACATATGGCGCCAGACCGACGCTTGCGTTCGCCATTGGGCAAGAGCAGGGCAGGACAGGGGTGCTTTTTTTTTTTTTTTTTTATTATTAATTTTGCTTTTTTATTTTATTTTTAAACTGTTGCTTCCATATTTTTTTTTTATCACTTTTATTGTTTTCTCAGGGAATGTAAATATCCCCTATGATAGCAATAGGTAATGACAGGTACTCTTTTTTGAAAAAACTGGGGTCTATTGGACCCTAGATCTTTCCTCCGCCCTCAAAGCATCTGACCACACCAAGATCGGTGTGATAAAATGCTTTCCCAATTTCCCAATGGCGCTTTTTATATCCGGGGGGGGACATTCCCTCCCACTGCTTGTAAAAGCAGTCCAGAGGCTAATTAGCCACTAGGATTGCTTTTACATGAAAGCCGGCCGCTGGCTGAAAAGAATGATACCAAGATGATACCTAAACCCGCAGGCATCATTCTGGTATAAACATTCAAAGTCCAGCAACATACCAGTACGTTGCTGGTCCTTGTTGGACATGTATTGTAATCTTTTTTTTCATGCAGCCTGTTGGCTGAAGAGAAAAAAAAAGATTGATCGGTGGGTATGCCCACCATTAGAATACCGCCCTTCATCCACCCACTTCTAATGATGGGCATACATGCACCATTTATATATGCCGAAGCATGGGGGCATCTTCTCGCAAAAGTTATGCCGCGTACACATGGTCAGACTTTTCCACGGGCAAGCCTCCGTCGGAATTTCGACCGTATGTACACGGCATTAGGAGCAAAATCGTTCCTCCGCTCCTGCTGCCCCAATGCTTTGGCATATATGCTTTTTTTTTTAACTGTGGTGGTGAAATCGCCTCCTACAGCACTGGAGTCGCAGGGATCAGGCCTGTCTCTGCGAACGCTGCAGTTATGTGTGTTGTGTTTTGCAAGTGACAGTGATCGATCGATACTGCACTTGGGTGGCCTGGGCTGGACGGAGGGGCAAAACGCAGGTGCTAGCATGTATCTGGGCTGATTCCGCTAACACTGCGTTTTTGGGAACCCTAAACTGCTGGGGACGCTAGTATAGATCTGATCAGATCAGATATTGAGCTGATCAGATACTATACCACTAAGGGGGGTGTATGCTTCACGCATGGGTGTTAGCGCTACTGGCACTAACCTGACGCTGCCTGGGGTGTGACGCAGACCCTCTCTGACGCTAAAACCTAATTGATATCACCCGCCGGGCGATCAGGGGGTTAAACCTTTATTGGGTTATATACGGCGGGTGCCCTGACACTATAAAAAGCAAACTAACTAACCAGCGTCACCCGTAACACTTATATGATGATCACTGGTGAAAGGGTTAACTAGGGGCAATTAGGGGGTTAAAACCTTTATTAGGTAATATATGGGGGTACCTGACGCTATATAAAAACCTGACGGCGAACCTAAAAAAAAATTACTGGCTACCTATCGGCATCACCGACACTAAGACATCGATCAGAAAAATTATCGCTTAGTGACCGTGGTGATAGGGGGTGAAAGGGTTACCTGGGGGGCGATCAAGGGGGTTAAACCTTTATTAGGTAATATATTGGGGTACCTGACGCTATAAAAACCTGCGGCGAACCTAAAAAAAAATACTGGCTACCGATCAGCATCACCGACGCTAAGACATCGATCAGAAAAATGATCGCATAGCGACGGCGGTGCTAGGGGGTGAAAGGGTTACCTGGGGGGTGATCAAGGGGGTTAAACCTTTATTAGGTAATATATGGGGGTACCCGACGCTATAAAAACCTGCGGCGAACCTAAAAAAAATTACTGGCTACCGATCAGCATCGCCGAAGCTAAGACATCGATCAGAAAAATTATCGCTTAGTGACAGTGGTGATAGGGGGTGAAAGGGTTACCTGGGGGGCGATCAAGGCGGTTAAACCTTTATTAGGTAATATATGGGGGTACCCGACGCTATAAAAACCTGCTGCGAACCTAAAAAAAATTACTGGCTACCGATCAGCATCACCGACGCTAACACATCGATCAGAAAAATGATCGCATAGCGACGGCGGTGCTAGGGGGTGAAAGGGTTATCTGGGGGGTGATCAGGGGGTTAAACCTTTATTGGGGGGGGGTTAGGGGGCTACACTGGACCTAAAACTAAATGTAGTGACACTTTTACAGTCACAAATGTCACTGATTGCAGTGATCACTAAATAAATGGTCACTGCAATCAGTGACACTGTGACTGGGGGCTGGGGGGTGATCTGGGGGTGTCTGGGGGGGCCTGGGGGGGGCGATTTATGTACCTATGTGTCCTGGTGTCAGTGTAGTGTTGTGTGCACTAACCTGCATCTTCTCCTGTACGGCGCTCGGTATATGTGAGCGCCGCAGGAGAGATGACATCACTTCCTCCAGCCTGTGTAAACAAGCACACAGGCAGGGGAAGCTCTCATTCGCCGGGAGCGATCGAGAGGGGGTGGCCGGAATCGAACGGCCGTCCCCTCATGCCGGATCGCTCCCGAAGGTAAAACGACCGCTCACTGTAAAGAAGGGGGGTCCGATCGGACCCCCCAACTATACAAAGGCAATCACGTAAATATACGTGATTCTGCCTGTCAGTGCCATTCTGCCGACGTATATTTACAGTGGGCGGTCGTTAAGTGGTTAAAGCCGCAAGCAGTTTTAAATGGCTTTTTTTCCTTTAGAAATGTAATTTTGTGCAGGGACAGTTCTAAACACGGGAAACACGTGGCACTTCACAGGCATACTTTAGACACCCCCCAGGTACGATATTTAAAGGAATATTTGACTTTTTTTTTTCACTTTATGCATCATTAAAATGACTGCTACCGAAAAACGTCCGTTTTTAAAACTTCTTTTTGCATTGATACATGTCCCCTGGTGCAGAACCCAGGGTTCCCAAACCCTTTTTAGGACAATAACATGCATAATAGTCGTTATAATTAGCACTTTAGATTTCGAACGTTCGCATCCATTGTATTTAATAGGGTTCTAAAGTTTGTGCGAACTTTCGGTCCGTTTGCGGGTTCTGGTGCGAACCGAACCCGGGGGTGTTCGGCTCATCACTACTAATTACCATGAGTGTAATATTCTGTGAATGTCCCCTTTGTCCCCATGCATGTGGTAAGCTTTTAATGCTCCATTTTTTGGGCCTACGTGCATATTTCCAAAAACCAACCTCTCCAGCATTCTATCCTGGGCCTAAACACACCTAGCCTAGTCACTTCCCAATGTTTTTTGTCAGCTCCATTGTAGTGCTTGACCATAGGCGTGCACACAGGGTGTGCCAGGTGTGCCCAGGCACACCCTAATCACACTGTGCAGCACAGATTCCCCCTACTGCTCTGGCTCCCCCCTTCCTTCCCCTTGCAGCACTTCCAGCTTCCCTACTCTCCTCTCCCACCGGCTGTTGCTGCTGGGGATGTTTTAGGATGAGTGGGGGAAGGGGCAGGTAAATATTTAACTTACCGGCCCCTTCCCTTTCATCGTGAGAGATCACTAGTATGTGTCTAGCTTTGGGCTGCACACCCTAATGCAATAGGATGTGCACGCCTATGTGCTTGACCCCCCCCCCCCATTTTTTTTGGGTTATATAATATAAAAAAATTCTGACATAGTGCTAGAGCCTTTATTTATGATGTCCCCAACTCATCTCAACCCCCCCCCTAAAATAATTTCATTGGTTTATCAGAGGGTGTGATGAATCTGATATTTGGTCATTTTTAGCTCTTATTAAAATACTCCTTCAAAATTAATGTTATACTGATGTTTTGCCAAGAATGTTTTGTGATAATCTGCTTGCAATGTTTAGGTATCAAAGTATTAATTTATTTTTTTTGGACTCCACAGTTACCTTCGACGCCACAGGAATGGCAGAATGTGGCATCTGAGTTTTCTCAGCGGTGGAAGTTTCCCAACTGTGGAGGAGCCATTGATGGCAAGCACGTCCGCATCGTGCCACCACCCCATTCGGGATCCTTTTTTTTAAATTATAAAGGGTTCCACAGTATTTTGCTGATGGCGGTGGTGTCTGCCACCTATGAGTTCCTTTATGTTGACATTGGGAAAAATGGGCGGATGTCTGACGGTGGAGTTTTTGCCCAGACAGAATTTGCCGACCGGCTTCAATCAGAGGACCTGGCATTGCCACCTACGGCAGATAATGAAGATGGACTATCCTTGGTTTTCCTCGCAGATGAGGCGTTTGCGCTAGGTCCCCATTTGATGAGGCCTTTTCCACAAAGGACCCTCACCCCTGAGAGGAGGGTCTTTAATTATAGGCTGGCCAGAGCGAGAAGGGTGGTAGAAAATGCCTTTTGGCATCATGTCCAGTTGTTTCCGCCTTTTTCTGACCTCTCTAAACATGGCGGAGTACAAGTTAAATCATATAGTAATGTGCTGTTGCATACTCCACAATTTTTTAAAAAGACATTCAAATAATTATCTTTCTTCAGTTGGCCTTCAGGCCACACAGTTCTCTGATGGACCATTGCCAGCCCATGTAGCTGACCCAACAGGCTTGGCCCCCCAAAGCGGGCGTGATATGCGCCAACGCTACGTAGACTATTTTATGGGTAGGGGGGCCATTGCAATGCCTGATAACATTTGAAAATTTATTTGGAATAAAAATATACTTTATAATGAAAACATATTGTTTGGTTTTATTTTGGTTGATTTGATCTTTCTCCTAGGTCAGTGATGGTGAACCTTGGCACTCCAGAGGTTTTGCAACTACATTTCCCATGATGCTCAACTCCACTGCAGAGTGCCTGAGCAACATGGGAAATGTAGTTCAAAACCATCTGGGGTGCCAAGGTTCACCATCACTGTCCTAGGTTATCCTAGTGCAGTTGTAGTGCCATGTTTATTTTTCATAAGTAAATTACCATCATTGTCAGTGTAAACACACCCATTTTTTGGGGGGGGGGGCAACATTGATATTGATATTGTTGATTCCAAAATAATTTTAATTGGAGCACAATTTTTTTGATTATTTTTATAAAAATAGAAAATGGTATAATTTTAGAAAATTTGGATATTTTTCTTGCTAAAACGCATGAACCATATGTAACTAGTAAAGTTCAACATGTACAATAGTACTAAAAACAATTAAAACCTTACAAAACAAAATCTCAAAACAACAAGAAAAAAACAAAATAACATTTTTGCCCATATAAAAGATTTAAACCCTCCCAAGAACATCTCTTATTTTTTTGATTCTTTGCTCCAGCTGTTTGCTCTTTTGCCTGATCTGGAGCAAGTTTTTGTTCATTTGTTCCAGGTCACGAGAGCAGACCATAAGTTCTTGAATCAACATCTGGGCACTGTGACTGGTGAATGTTGCTTGGCTGAAAAGCACCTAAAATTAAAAAAAGCACCATGTCTTATAAATATGCAGGCCTACATCTATTACCTGAGGCTGTGGTGTATGACACTGACCTGTTGTGTTGCCATTTTCAACTTCTTCCTCCACATCCTGCGGTTGTGGGTCTTGGGTTGGTGGTGTGGGGTTCCTAGCCTCCTGTCTCGAAGCTCTTTGAAGCCCTATAAGATTGAACCCAAAGGTAGGCTTGAGAAAAAAAATATTTTTAGGCCGTAAAGACGAATATTAATCATTCTTTGGAAGTGTGATACAATTGTCTTTTTTGTCAATATTTCTAAGCTGAACACATGATTGTATCCATTAGCAAAGCTGGTAGATTGATCTATTTTGGTCAGGGTTCACACATGGAAACACACCAAGTATCCACTGGATCACCTGTGTGTGACACCATAAAAAGGTTGTTCTTGTGGCCCACACTTGTGCTAATGAGTCCAGATGTGTAACCAGCTGCTGAGCATACTCTCCTATCCGTACACTGAATCCAGTTACATTAATTAAATATAGTTACCAACACATATACACAACCATGTTTCAAAAATATTCTCACATAAACAGTTAAAGATGTCAAGTTTCATGTTCTTGGGCACAATAATCAGTCGTAGGAATCATCGTTCAATCGTTCACTAATTAACTTATGATGTTTTGGTCTGATACAGTGTTAACTACATTTGATCATTCCTAAATAGGCATGTTCAAATTTAGTTAACACTAGGGATGAGCTTCGAGTTCGAGTCGAACTCATGTTCGACTCGAACATTGCCTGTTTGCCCGTTCGCCGAACAGCGAACAAATTGGGGTGTTTGCGGCAAATTCGAAAAGTCTATGGGAGAAATCAAAAGTGCTAATTATAAAGGCTTATATGCAAGTTATTGTCCTAAAAAGTGTTTGGGGACCCGGGTCCTGCCCCAGGGGACATGTATCAATGCAAAAAGAAGTTTTAAAAACGGACGTTTTTTCGGGAGCAGTGATTTTAATAATGCTTAAAATGAAAAAATAAAAGTGAAATATTCCTTTAAATTTCGTACCTGGGGGGTGTGTATGATATGCATGTGAAGTGGCGCATGTTTTCCGTGCTTAGAACTGTCCCTGCAAAAAATGTCATTTTTGAAAGAAAAAAATGCATTTAAAACTGACTCGCGGCTATTAATGAATTGTCGGCTCCCGGCAATACATACAAAAGTCATTGATAAAAAAAAAAGCGTGGGGGTTCCCCAGAATTCAATTACCAGGCCCTTCAGGTCTGGAATGGATATTAAGGGGAACCCCGCCGCAAATTAAAAAAAAAATTGACGTGGGGTTCCCCCAAATATCCATTCCAGGCCCTTCAGATCTGGCATGGATTTTAAGGGGAACTCCACCCCAAATTTAAAAAAAAAATGGCGTGGAGTCCCCCTAAAAATCCATACCAGACCCCTTATCCGAGCACGCAACCTGGCCGGCCGCAGGGGTAAAGGGGGGGACGAGAGAGCGGCCCCCCCTCCCTCCTGAACCGTACCAGGCCACATGTCCTCAACATGGGGAGGATGTCCCCATGTTGATGGGGACAAGGGCCTCATCCCCACAACCCTTTCCCGGTGGTTGTGGGGGTCTGTGGGCGGGGGGGCTTATCGGAATCTGGAAGACCCCTTTAACAAAGGGGACCCCCAGATCCCGCCCCCCCTATGTGAATTGGTAAGGGGTACATTGTACCCCTACCATTTCACGAAGAAAGCGTAAAAAAATGTTTAAAAAAACACACAAACACCTTGAAAAAGTCCTTTATTAAAAAAAAAAAAAAAAAAACATTCCAGCGGTGAAATCCAGTGTCCCGCGGCGATCCCGATGTCCAGCGCTGTCCTTCATTTGTTGTGCCTGAGCGGACCTGATGGGGAACTCCCTCTCAGTATTTTAAATGTATAGACCCGCCCCTTCTTAAGTTCCCCATCAGGTCCGCTCAGCGGACCAGATGCGGAACATGAGAAGGGGCGGGTCTATACATGTATTACCAAAGTGAGAGCAGTTCCCCATCAGGTCCGCCCCCTCGGTATGTCGGACCCGCCTACGTCATTGGCTTGAGCGGGGAACTTCCTTCACTGTGTAATTTAAATTTACATAGTGAAGGAAGTTCCCCGCTCAAGCCAATGACGTAGGCGGGTCCGACATACCGAGGGGGCGGACCTGATGGGGAACTGCTCTCACTTTGGTAATACATGTATAGACCCGCCCCTTCTCATGTTCCGCATCTCGTCCGCTGAGCGGACCTGATGGGGAACTTAAGAAGGGGCGGGTCTATACATTTAAAATACTGAGAGGGAGTTCCCCATCAGGTCCGCTCAGGCACAACCAATGAAGGACAGCGCTGGACATCGGGATCGCCGCGGGACACTGGATTTCACCGCTGGATTGTTTTTTTTTTTTTTTTTTTTAAATAAAGGACTTTTCCAAGGTGTTTGTGTGTTTTTTTAAACTTTTTTTACGCTTTCTTCGTGAAATGGTAGGGGTACAATGTACCCCTTACCAATTCACATAGGGGGGGCCGGGATCTGGAGGTCCCCTTTGTTAAAGGGGTCTTCCAGATTCCGATAAGCCCCCCGCCCGCAGACCCCCACAACCACCGGGCAAGGGTTGTGGGGATGAGGCCGTTGTCCCCATCAACATGGGGACATCCTCCCCATGTTGAGGGCATGTGGCCTGGTACGGTTCAGGAGGGAGGGGGGCCGCTCTCTCGTCCCCCCCTTTTCCCCTGCGGCCGGCCAGGTTGCGTGCTCGGATAAGGGGTCTGGTATGGATTTTTAGGGGGACTCCACGCCATTTTTTTTTTAAATTTGGGGTGGAGTTCCCCTTAAAATCCATGCCAGATCTGAAGGGCCTGGAATGGATATTTGGGGGAACCCCACGTCAATTTTTTTTTAAATTTGCGGCGGGGTTCCCCTTAATATCCATTCCAGACCTGAAGGGCCTGGTAATTGAATTCTGGGGAACCCCCACGCTTTTTTTTTTTTTTTATCAATGACTTTTGTATGTATTGCCGGGAGCCGACAATTCATTAATAGCCGCGAGTCAGTTTTAAATGCATTTTTTTCTTTCAAAAATGACATTTTTTGCAGGGACAGTTCTAAGCACGGGAAACATGCGCCACTTCACATGCATATCATACACACCCCCCAGGTACGAAATTTAAAGGAATATTTCACTTTTATTTTTTCATTTTAAGCATTATTAAAATCACTGCTCCCGAAAAAACGGCCGTTTTTAAAACTTCTTTTTGCATTGATACATGTCCCATGGGGCAGGACCCAGGTCCCCAAACACTTTTTAGGACAATAACTTGCATATTAGCCTTTATAATTAACACTTTAGATTTCGAACGTTCGAGTCCATTGTATTTAATAGGGTTCTAAAGTTTACACGAACATTTTGTCTGTTCGCAGGTTCTGGTGCGAACCGAACAGGGGGGTGTTCGGCTCATCCCTGGTTAACACTGAATCCTGAAAAAAACATTGTATTATTGCGAATGAACAATGATTTCTACGACCGATTCTTATGCCCAAGAACATGAAACAACATCTTGAACTGTACTATAAAAGAAAAAGCACACTGAATCCTAAAAAAAACATCGTATTATTGCGAATGAACGATGATTTCTACAAACGATTCTTGTGCCCAAGAACATGAAACGTCATCTTGAACTGTACTACAAAAGAAAAAGCACACTGAATCCTAAAAAAAACATTGTATTATTGCTAATGAACGATGATTTCTATGACCGATTCTTGTGCCCAAGAACATGAAACAACATCTTGAACTGTACTACATTATTTGAAAAAGAACTGTACTACATTAAAGAAAAAGCACATGCAGCACCACGCTAGTAATAAAAATCTGAGTAACTGTATAAATCTACTTACTTTTTCTGATCACTTTTATAATTTTCATGTATTGCTCCGGCTCCCTCGATTTGATGTCAGACCATCTTTTGCGGAGCTGTTCTTTGGATCTGTGAACCCCAAATTTCCTGTGCAGAGTTTTAACCACTTTGTCCATAATTTGAGCCTTGACCCGATTAGGCTTTTTGTATGGGCCATGTTTAGCATCGTAATCCTCCCTCCTCAATATTGCCACCATTTCGACCATCTCCTCAAACGCCATGTTTGTGGCCTTGTATCTCCGGGATCTGGTCTGGGGTTCTTCAACACTTTCCTCCTCAAATCATTGAGTCTCCGCCATGTTGTGTAGCATTCGGACGAGCGAGAAGGGGCGGGGAAAGTAGTATAACGAACGTCAGGGACGGGGAAAGCGCATGGAGCGGCACGCATGCGCACTGTATATAACGGAAATAGGCATCGTTGAAAACGACGTTCAGTGAGTGGAAGAAGGTCGGAAGCAACGAACGTGTAGATCGAGGGTACGTAACATTTTTCATACTTGATGAGTGACTGATCAATTGCTGAGTTTGTGGCCTATATATGGTGATAAAGATTAGTAGTAGTCTTGACTGACATTATTATTTTTGTCTGGTTTTTGACTTGCAGAAATCATGCAGGTATTTAAAGACCCCGATTTTATGGCAGAGTTCCTGCAAAGGTGGAAAAATCTACCTGTTTTATGGGAGACCAAAAAAAATAAAAAATAAAATAAAGAAGCCAGGAAGATAGCACTGGAGACCATGCTGGAATTTGTACAAACACAGATCCCCACAGCAACAATAGAGAAAATTTGGACCATTAGGGGCACATATCGGACTGAACGGAACAGAGTCCTAACATCAATGCGGTCAGGAGCAGCCGCAGAGGAAATATACAAGCCAATATACAAGCCAATATACAAGCCAAATCTGTGGTACTATAATCATCTTAACTTCCTGGATGACCACCTGGAATCAAGGCAATCCCTTTCCAGCCTTCCCCCCAGAAGGAGCTCCAGCCTTCCCTGCAGCCTTCCCTCCAGCCTTCCCTGCAGCCAACCCTCCAGCCTTCCCTACAGCCAAGTTGAAGCTTCTTTGGAGGAACAAGCTGAACTCCAGGAGGAGCCTGATTTGACCATTGGGAGCCAGGTATAGTATTTAGCTAAATATTTATTGTACTAAAAGTATATTGTTGTCAAAGAGATGTTAAACTTGTGTGAAAATTTTGACCATTTACCAAAAAGTGTTTGACATATCAATAGACAGTAGTGGCCAAAAATTATGGGGACAAGAATGAAAAATGCTGGGGTCAGAATGATTGTCTTTAATATTTATTAGCATTCAATTTGCAAATGTCACGAGGTGACAAATGTGTGTGATAGATGAAGCCAAAAATTTAAATATGTACCTTTTTATACAGGATGAGGAGGCAGGCCCCAGTGGGACCCAGGAGGAGGCAGGCCCCAGTGGGATACAGCGGAACACCAGGCCCCAGATACCTCCTCTGCGTATTCCCCAAAAAAGGGCCAGGAGGCTTATGCAGATGGAGGAGGAGACTCATGCCCTAATTAGGGACGCTAATGCGGCCCTCAGAGAGCCCTCCACCACTGCAGAGGGATTTGCTGCCCTTAGTGGGCACAAACTGCCAGAAATGGAAATGGGCCAGCGTCTAAAATGTGAAGGTAGTGAACATGGGCATGATGGGGAAGTTAAATGACTTTACAGACGTTATCGATATTTGTTATGTCCCTGCTCCTGTTCCTGCTCCAGTTCCTGCCCCAGTCCCTGCTCCTGCCCCAGTCCCTGCTCCTGCCCCAGTCCCTGCTCCTGCTCCAGTCCCTGCTACAGCCACAAGATCTCCTCCACGGACACAGCCTCCAAGGAAGGCTGCAGTGAAGGCAACAAAGAAGAGCAAGAAATAAGTCCATGATATGTCCTTCTGATGGTCCCAATTTTCTCCTTCACATCCTTTGTTGTTTGCTGTGATGATCTGTGTCTGCACTAATTCAAGCAGGGTCTCCTGTGCTGTCTTCCTGGCTTCTTTAGTTTTCCTTTACCTGTGTTTTGGTTTTGCCTTAACCTTTAATTTGTTTTTAGGCCAGAATAAATATTTTTTTTTTGTTTCCTGCCAAAATTTGAACATGTGTTTTTATTCCAAATAGAGAGTTTGCTAGTGAGTAGGCAGGGACATTGCAAAATGTTTTTTTTTTTAATTACCAAGGGACACTAACCTCCTTGAGGATAAATTATAATAAATAGTAATGATGTTGTGGTAACTTGACACACTCAAAAATATCAAGAATGGAAAGCAGTCTAAAATATTATCCAAATAATAAGCAAAAATAACATCTTTAATACAAGATGGTAACTAAAAATATTTTGTTCTTTAGGGAGATCTGGCTTACAATAAATATAGATTAATCATGAGAACACAATAAATAATAAAGAAAAAAACTTTGTCATAACTCTGAGAATATCAGCAGCAAAACAATTGGATTATTGCAGCATTATAACGAAGAAAATAATGCGCTGCATTAAACGATGCAATAATTTCCAGCATGACGAATGTGCTATCTCCATTATGAACGCTAGTTTTACCAGAACGAGCGCTCCTGTCTCATACTTGATTCTGAGCATGCGCATTTTTTTTCACGTCGTTAAAGCCCACACACGGCCGTTTTTCATGACGAGAAAAACGACGATGTAAAAAACGACGTGAAAAATTAGAGCATGTTCCAATTTTTCACGTCGTGATTCTCGGCGTTTTTCTCGTCGGGAAAAACGCTGGAAAGCCCACACACGATCATTTTTAATGACCATTTTAAAAAAAAAATATTTTCTCGTCATTAACCACTTAACGACCGCCCACTGTAAATATACGTCGGCAGAATGGCACGGACAGGCACAATCAGGTACCTGTACGTGCCTGCCTTCGTATGGGTGGGGGGTCCAATCGGACCCCCCTCCGGTACAGTGAGCAGCCGGGATCGCTTCGGGAGCGATCCGTGACGAGGGGGCAGCCATTCGATTCTGGCAACCCCCTCGCGATTGCTCCCGGCGAATGAAAAGCTTCCTCTGCCTGTGTAGTGTTTACACAGGCAGGAGGAAGTGATGTCATCCCTCATGCGGCGCTCACATATACTGAGCGCCGCATGAGAGAAGACACAGAGGTTAGTGCACAAACACTACACTAACACCAGCACACATAGGCACATGATCGCCCCCCAGGCCCCCCCAGACACCCCCAGATCACCCCCCAGATCACCCCCCAGCCCCCAGTCACAGTGTCACTGATTGCAGTGACCATTTATTTACTGATCACTGCAATCAGTGACATTTGTGACTGTAAAAGTGTCAGGACAGTTAGTTTTAGGTCCAGTGTAGCCCCCTAACCCCCCCTAATAAGGGTTTAACCCCTTGATCACCCCCCAGGTAACCCTTTCACCCCCTAGCACCACCGTCACTAAGCGATCGTTTTTCTGATCGCTGTTTTAGTGTCGGTGATGCCGATAGGTAGCCAGTTATTTTTTTTAGGTTCGTCGCAGGTTTTTATAGCGTCGAGTACCCCCATATATTACCTAATAAAGGTTTAACCCCTTGATCGCCCCCCAGGTAACCCTTTCACCCATGTCACTAAGCGATCGTTTTTCTGATCGCTGTCTTAGTGTCGGTGATGCCGATAGGTAGCCAGTTATTTTTTTAGGTTCGCCGCAGGTTTTTATAGCGTTGGGTACCCCCATATATTACCTAATAAAGGTTTAACCCCTTGATCGCCCCCCCAGGTAACCCTTTCACCCCCTAGCACCGCTGTCACTAAGCGATCGTTTTTCTGATCGCTGTCTTAGTGTCGGTGATGCCGATAGGTAGCCAGTTATTTTTTTAGGTTCGCCGCAGGTTTTTATAGCGTCGGGTACCCCCATATATTACCTAATAAAGGTTTAACCCCCTGATTGCCCCTAGTTAACACTTTCACCAGTGATCACCGTATAAGTGTTACGGGTGACGCTGGTTAGTTAGTTTGCTTTTTATAGTGTCAGGGCACCCGCCGTATATAACCCAATAAAGGTTTAACCCCCCTGATCGCCCGGCGGGTGATATTAATTAGGTTTTAGCGTCAAAGAGGGTCTGCGTCGCCCCAGGCAGCATCAGGTTAGTGCCAGTAACACTAACACCCACGCGTGGAGCATACACCTCCCTTAGTGGTATAGTATCTAAACAGATCAATATCTGATCTGATCAGATCTATACTAGCGTCCCCAGCAATTTAGGGTTCCCAAAAACGCTCCCGTTATCGACCCCCCTTCAACCCCTTCAACCCCTTCAACCTCTGAAGCAACCCCTTCAACCTCCGAAGCAATGCTAGCAGCACTCATACATCTATTTCCCAAAGACAACCTCTGGATATGATGCTGAGCATGTCCACTCAACTTCCTTGGTCGACCATGACGAGGCCTGTTCTGAGTGGAACCTGTCCTGTTAAACCGCTGTATGGTCTTCGCCACCATGCTGCAGCTCAGTTTTAGGATCTTGGCAATCTTCTTGTAGCCTAGGCAATCTTTATGTAGAGCAACAATTCTTTTTTTCAGATCCTCAGAGAGTTATTTTCCATGAGGTGCCATGTTGAACTTCCAGTGACCAGTATGAAAGAGTGAAACGATTACACCAAATTTAACACACCTGCTCCCCATTTACACCTGAGACCTTGTAACACTAATGAGTCACAGGACACCAATAACAGCCCAATAAAAGAAAGCAAGTTTCTACCAACTGTTGTGGACAGGAATCACACAGGTTAAAAATCCCCTCCATGGGTTGAATGAGAGAAATTACTTGATTTGTCCATCCATGTTAAACAGTGTGGTTGGACAAATCTGCAGTGCTAGGTATTGAATTCTGACAGATGGCACCCCTGGCTGTCAGAATACTGAAACAGTGCCTGCATGTGATTAGATGCAGGAGCTTTTCTTAATTTTAATAGTTTTTATTGAATTTTCAATTTTACACATAGAAATCATGATAAAATGCATTTCAACTTATTTCTCGGTCATATAGGGTCCATGACAAGTTCTGGTCATATTAGATATGTACCCTTATGTTGCCAGGGATAGTAATTGTTCTTCCTGATTTAGGAAGTTGGCTATAGGTTCTGCCACATGCGATCTCTCTTTGTTTGTTCCCTGCTAGCGTTGTTCTAACATTAGGAAAATAATGACCATAGCTATGCCATAAAACAAACATGAAACTAACATATTTCAAACTACACAGTTCAGTCAGAGTGATGCTTGTTAACTTAAACATATTACTAGGTTAGATAACTCTTATTATTGGAACATCAGAAAATCAGAAACGTGCTCCTTCTGAGTGCCATTTGTGCCAAGGATCCCAATATTGAGACATCTATTCACAGTTCCCTGTGGTTAAGGAATGTAGAACCTCATACTGTAAGTGCTGTGGGTGTGAGTTGTATATATTACTTCCAAAATTTTTGGAACAGTTGTTTCCCTCCAGTTCCTGAGTATAGTTAAACGAGTAGCTAATAATATATGGGATATGACAGTTCTATAGGGCAAAGGGATAGAGGGTAGTTCAAGTGATAATATTACCATGCCTGGAGATTATTATTGATGAAGACCTGTGATATTGAGAAAAAAGGAACAAAGAAGAAAGCCGGTGAGGCTGCAAAATTGCACCAAGGGGGGAGGGTGGGACTTTAAATGAAACCCATGGTAACAAAGCAGAACAATTGTAGTGGATATAAAATATTTATTAATACACTTAACATGTTACAATACATAGATTACATAAACAATACATCAATTGCACAGTGGCGGATGCCAGTGCCTGACACGGTAATGCCAGGCGGCAACATGTCTGTAGACAATTTAAAGGATTGCATGCTGGCGAATGCCAGCTCCGGCCCTGGTAATGCCGGGTGGCAACATGTCTGAAAACAATGTACACATAGTATATTAGGGGGTCCACCTTGTTAAAAAATTGGGTATAATTCACCTCTCCTTCCCCCCACTTTCCCCTTCAACTACTTGGTGCGGTGTGGTCAGCCTTGTCCATGGCCTTCCACCGGCACCCTTCTTTTTATCACCATCCCACACTTCCTTCCCTGGATAGCACCTCTCTCATCCCTCCCTGCCAAAGGCACTGTACTGTACCGCTCACCGTCCCTCACTTTTCCTTCCTTCATCTCCCCCTCGTATTCATCTGGTGTGTTGGGGTCGGCCTTCTCCATGGTCCTCTACCTACACCCCCTTTATTATTTCCTCCCTTGCTGCACATTCACATCTATCATTCCACCTTTTCTCCCACTCCAATCAGTCACTTTAGTTTCCACTACACTCACACTTACTGTTTAACTTTATGCCCCCCCAGGAGTGCTCGGTGTGCCCGGATCCGCCTGGGGCGCTGTTCGTTGTGGGCGCCTCCGCTGAACACGCCCCCTCAGCTCCCGTTATCGACCCCCCTTGAGTGGTCCACAGTCCCTGCTGGTGTGCCATTCACTGCACATACATATGTAAGTGATACCTTTTTTACCTTGAGATGGCTGCTTGATTGCATCCATCCATCCGTATACTTACATAAGTTAGTTTACTCAGTAATGCATTCTTTTATTGCAGAAACTTCTTACACCTGCTCCTGAAGAGCGGTTTTAAGCCGCAAAACGCATCGAGCTACCTGTTTACCAAGTTATGTGCCAATTCTATCCACAGGGATTAGTTAATACTAGACCATGCAGATTGTATGTTTCCCACAATTATACCCAATTTATGAACATAGGTGGACCCCCTAATATACTATGTGTACATTGTTTTCAGACATGTTGCCACCCGACATTACCGTGTCAGGAGCTGGCATTCGCCAGCATGCAATCCTTTACATTGTCTACAGACATGTTGCCGCCTGGCATTACCGTGTCAGGCACTGGCATCCGCCACTGTGCAATTGATGTATTGTTTATGTAATCTATGTATTGTAACATGTTAAGTGTATTAATAAATATTTTATATCCACTACAATTGTTCTGCTTTGTTACCATGGGCTTCATTTAAAGTCCCACCCTCCCCCCTTGGTGCAATTTTGCAGCCTCACCGGCTTTCTTCTTTGTTGTAATGTATTAAACGGCTTAAGTGATGGGCCATCTAAGATATCTTCTAGGTAAGTAATTCCCTTTTCCTTCTATGTAGTAAGGTTGATGTCTGGTATTATTTGGGTAATTGCAGAGAAAGGGAGTTTCAAAGGTGTTACTCTACCGCTCCACTGTTGATATTTTCGGAGGTGAACCCATGCCTAAGTATTTAATACCTTCCTTTCTCCATATGTATGGAAATATTTGCGCTAACTTTTGTTTGGTCTCTTCTGGGATGCCTATGTTTAAAATATAGGATTTGGTCTTATTTACTTTATAGTATAGTATAGTATAGTATAGTATAGTATACACCATTAACTTTTTGCAGTGCTAGGTGAACTGAGGTCAGGGAAGTGTCCGCATTTGTAAGCATCAGTATTATGTCATCAGCGAATAGAGACTTATGGTGTGGTGTCTCATGTCCACTTTTATACCCGTTATGTGTGGGTGTGAGCGTAAGTGGGAGGCCAGGGGCTCCATTGACAAATTGAAAATCAGTGGGGAGAGAGGGCAGCCCTGTCGTGTCCCGTTAGTTATTTCAAATGGGGTAGATAATGCCCCTGAGATATAAACTTGGGCAGATGGGCTGGTGTAGAGTGCCATTATGGCTGAGTAGATGGAGCAACAAAGTAAAAATTAAAAAACAAAGATTTCTACACACCCTAAAGAGTTAACTACAAAATAGATTTATTGCTTAAAGCGATGTACAAAATATTACTAGCACAATACCCCAAATCCCCCCATATGCCAGAAAAGAACTCCCTAAAAAAAGGGGGCTCTTTTATCCCTTCCCCCCAAAAAAAACTCCTCTAAAAACCCAACGCACTGTGTAGAACGATAATGTACCCATCGTAAGACCGAGGGGCAGAAAATACAATCTCCACAGTCAGCAAACCCACCCTCCCCAATATGAGACACCCCCCACTAAATACCTATATAATGGCTCTAAGACAACTATTATGGGACCCTAGACAGGCCAGTATATGCCTATGTAGCCACAAACCCGTAATGGAAATATGCACTAGTGTAATGTACCCACACTCTATTGTACCCACAGGGATATCCTGGTCATATGTCAATCAGTCAAAAAAAGGGGGATTAGAAATGCACACATCAGTATACAATCAAAGTTTTTTGCACATTCGTTATCCAGTGGGGAACACCCTGGTAAAACAGGTAAATTTCAACCAAAGATATGATCAGTCCCGACTGCTCTTGTTTCAAGCAGGCTGTTGATATGAACAAGGAGATATGGAAATACTGATGAAATCGACATATAAGGCACTATATTGGTCCGGTCTGTTCAAATATTCTTTCACCATACTTGGGAGATTGCCACAGACTCAGATGTAATAAAGCATGACAGCATGAGGGAATTCCTGCAGCGTGCAGGTAATTTCTATCAATCACAATTAAGGCAAGACTTCTCAATGCATCAATATGCTTAGATTACTTACGGATCCCGCTAGTCGCCATACTCAGATTTCCACATGTAGTTGAGGGAGCTGACCAGTCGGTATATTCCCGATATATCCGGTTCTCCAGCAGGTGCTTTCCTTATTTATGATGTTTTTTTGTTTATGCAGATCAGCGTTGCATTTCAGTATTTTGTCAAAGACAATCGCTCTCCTGAGTCTTTAGATGTGGTTAGGTGAATTTCTCCGGTCAGATGGACTTCTCCGGTCAGTGCATCAGATACTCGGGTTCGGTGTCCCTGAAGGTTGATGGCTGAGCCAAGTAGGAGACGGGAGGTGCATGTCCCAGCATTTAGATATTTACTTTTTTCGTTCCTATACACCCGGAACGGGAGGGGATAAAGGAGCCCCCTTTTTTTAAGGGAGTTCTTTTTTGGCATATGGGGGGATTTCGGGTATTGTGCTAGTAATATTTTGTACATTGCTTTAAGCAATAAATCTATTCTGTAGTTAACTCTTTAGGGTGTGTAAGAAATCTTTGTTTTTTTTTATTTTTACTTTGTTGGTCTAGTATACTTTTGATTACACCCCCTGGTAATTTTCGGTGAGTACTACACATCTACATGAGGTGGGATTCCCATATCTTCCATACCTTTGTACATGAGTAGATGGAGCCACTAAAACCGAACCTAGTTAGCACCTGTGCTAAGAATTGCCAATGTATCCTGTCAAACGCCTTCTCTGCATCCAATGCTAAGCAGAGAAGGCGTTTTATGTTTATTAGCCAGATGGATCACATTTATTAGACGTTGGGTAGGATGTCCACCAGTCTAGTAGCCAATAGTTTTGCGTAAATTTTGAGATCATTGTTTAGTACCGATATAGGCCTAAAATTTTGTGGAATGTTTGGATCTTTCCCCGGTTTCGGCAGAGCCACTATTAGGGCTTTGAGCATCTCTGGGGGGGAATGAGGAAGAGGCAGCAGCAGATCCAAAGATCTCAACCAGATGTGAAGTTAAAATATATTGAAAGGATTTAGAGTACTCACCTGTGAAGCCGTCTGGGCCCAGGGATTTGTTAATTGGGAGAGATTGCATGATCTGTCGCACCTCCGAATCAGTGATAGGGGAGTTTAGGTTATTAAGGTGCTCAGGGGTAAGATTGCGAAGTTTAATTTTGTCTAGGCATGCTTCTATGATAGCTGGTGTTGGTTGTGGTATGGTAGGGTCATTCTTAAGTTTATAAAGTGAACCATAATTTTGACTGAAGGCATCCGCTATTGCTTGGGGATGGCGTTGTTTTGTCAGGGTATTGGGTTGTATTATGTATGGGAATTGGGTTTTGTATCTATGCCCTCTAATCTGGTTAGCCAGAAGTTTCCCTGCTCTGTTGCCACTTGTATGGTAGGATAATTTGAGTCTCCTGTAGGCCTTTTCAAAGTCCTCCAGGAAGAGCAGTCTAAGTTTGTTACGGAGTTGGGTCAGTTGATCTGTCAGTTGTTGGGATGGATGAGACATATTTTGTTTTTCAAGTGTATCAATTTTTGAAATTAACGCCACGGTGTGCTGCTGCCTTTTCCTCTTCATTCTCGCCCCTTGTTGTATCAGAATACCTCTTGCAAATTCCTTGTGAGCATTCCATACAATAAAGGGATCGGTAACCGATTCTTGATTATTCGCAAAAAAAACTTTTTAGGCTGTTCAATTTTAGACTTGGTCGGAGCATCCGAAGCAGGAGTTTTTCTGTCATAAATATTGAGCCTGGCTCCTTCAGTAAAAATTTACTAAAAAATAAATTTTTTGTCAAGCTGGGTCTTGCCATCAGGGCCACCCATGGAACAAATTTTGTCCAAATTGACAAAAATGTACCAAAATTAAATCTGCGTATGGCTAGCCTTAGTTTCTTCCCTGTGACTATTATTTGATAAAGCACACAGTCTTCCCACACCTCTTTAGAACAAGGTTGTTTTAGTAGGGACATTTTTCTAATGATGGAAATTCCGAAGTGGATCTTTTATTGTGTTCAGTAGGGATGGGCCCGGTGCTCGATTCGAACCCATGTTCGAATCGAGCATCGGGCGTTCGCTCGCTCGTCGAGCCCAGAACTATTTGGGCCGTTCGCATCACATTCGTGTGATGCGAGCGGCCCCGCAATGCATTGCGGCCGGCGCGGCCGGCGCAGTGCATTGCTGGCTGATGATTGGCCAAGCATGCACTGTGACCCCGCATGCTTGGCCAATCACAGCGCCCGAAACTCGGAGAGCAATAATTGGCTACAGGCAGGACGCCTGTAGCCAATTACAGCTCAGGGGCTTTAGTACACGCCCCACCATTTAAAAGGCCGCCACGCCATCGGCCCCGGTCACATGAGTTCCGGCTTTAGGAGAGATTAGTCTGCTGATTCTGTCTTTGCTTGATACTGAAAGATTTGCTCTTCTTTGCTAAACCATTGGCTATTTCTTTGCTAAACCATTGCTACCTAAGTCATTGATCGTTCATTGCTGCTGATTGCACAGTTAGTGTGTTATTAGCTGCTGCTGGGGATTAGTCTGGTGCGTGCTTACTGTTAGTACAGTATTGCAGTAGTACCAACCGCAGTGCTGTTAGCACAGCATTGCACCCCAACAGCACCCATAGGACTTCTAGTGTGTTAGTGGCAGCAAACAGAGCTCCTATATTTTCTTCTCAGCAGCACCCATAGGACTTCTAGTGTGTTAGTGGCAGCAAACAGAGCTCCTATATTTTCTTCTCAGCAGCACCCATAGGACTTCTAGTGTGTTAGTGGCAGCAAACAGAGCTCCTATATTTTCTTCTCAGCAGCACCCATAGGACTTCTAGTGTGTTAGTGGCAGCAAACAGAGCTCCTATATTTTCTTCTCAGCACCACCCATAGGACTTCTAGTGTGTTAGTGGCATCACACAGAGCTCCTATATTTTCTTCTCAGCAGCACCCATAGGACTTCTAGTGTGTTAGTGGCAGCAAACAGAGCTCCTATATTTTCTTCTCAGCAGCACCCATAGGACTTCTAGTGTGTTAGTGGCAGCAAACAGAGCTCCTATATTTTCTTCTCAGCAGCACCCATAGGACTTCTAGTGTGTTAGTGGCAGCAAACAGAGCTCCTATATTTTCTTCTCAGCAGCACCCATAGGACTTCTAGTGTGTTAGTGGCATCACACAGAGCTCCTATATTTTCTTCTCAGCAGCACCCATAGGACTTCTAGTGTGTTAGTGGCAGCAAACAGAGCTCCTATATTTTCTTCTCAGCAGCACCCATAGGACTTCTAGTGTGTTAGTGGCAGCAAACAGAGCTCCTATATTTTCTTCTCAGCAGCACCCATAGGACTTCTAGTGTGTTAGTGGCAGCAAACAGAGCTCCTATATTTTCTTCTCAGCAGCACCCATAGGACTTCTAGTGTGTTAGTGGCAGCAAACAGAGCTCCTATATTTTCTTCTCAGCAGCACCCATAGGACTTCTAGTGTGTTAGTGGCAGCAAACAGAGCTCCTATATTTTCTTCTCAGCAGCACCCATAGGACTTCTAGTGTGTTAGTGGCATCACACAGAGCTCCTATATTTTCTTCTCAGCAGCACCCATAGGACTTCTAGTGTGTTAGTGGCAGCAAACAGAGCTCCTATATTTTCTTCTCAGCAGCACCCATAGGACTTCTAGTGTGTTAGTGGCAGCAAACAGAGCTCCTATATTTTCTTCTCAGCAGCACCCATAGGACTTCTAGTGTGTTAGTGGCATCACACAGAGCTCCTATATTTTCTTCTCAGCAGCACCCATAGGACTTCTAGTGTGTTAGTGGCAGCAAACAGAGCTCCTATATTTTCTTCTCAGCAGCACCCATAGGACTTCTAGTGTGTTAGTGGCAGCAAACAGAGCTCCTATATTTTCTTCTCAGCAGCACCCATAGGACTTCTAGTGTGTTAGTGGCATCACACAGAGCTCCTATATTTTCTTCTCAGCAGCACCCATAGGACTTCTAGTGTGTTAGTGGCAGCAAACAGAGCTCCTATATTTTCTTCTCAGCAGCACCCATAGGACTTCTAGTGTGTTAGTGGCATCACACAGAGCTCCTATATTTTCTTCTCAGCAGCACCCATAGGACTTCTAGTGTGTTAGTGGCAGCAAACAGAGCTCCTATATTTTCTTCTCAGCAGCACCCATAGGACTTCTAGTGTGTTAGTGGCAGCAAACAGAGCTCCTATATTTTCTTCTCAGCAGCACCCATAGGACTTCTAGTGTGTTAGTGGCATCACACAGAGCTCCTATATTTTCTTCTCAGCAGCACCCATAGGACTTCTAGTGTGTTAGTGGCAGCAAACAGAGCTCCTATATTTTCTTCTCAGCAGCACCCATAGGACTTCTAGTGTGTTAGTGGCAGCAAACAGAGCTCCTATATTTTCTTCTCAGCAGCACCCATAGGACTTCTAGTGTGTTAGTGGCATCACACAGAGCTCCTATATTTTCTTCTCAGCAGCACCCATAGGACTTCTAGTGTGTTAGTGGCAGCAAACAGAGCTCCTATATTTTCTTCTCAGCAGCACCCATAGGACTTCTAATGTGTTAGTGGCATCACACAGAGTTCCTATATTTTCATCTCAGCAGCACCCATAGGACTTCTAGTGTGTTAGTGGCATCACACAGAGCTCCTATATTTTCTTCTCAGCAGCACCCATAGGACTTCTAGTGTGTTAGTGGCAGCAAACAGAGCTCCTATATTTTCTTCTCAGCAGCACCCATAGGACTTCTAGTGTGTTAGTGGCAGCAAACAGAGCTCCTATATTTTCTTCTCAGCAGCACCCATAGGACTTCTAGTGTGTTAGTGGCATCACACAGAGCTCCTATATTTTCTTCTCAGCAGCACCCATAGGACTTCTAGTGTGTTAGTGGCATCACACAGAGCTCCTATATTTTCTTCTCAGCAGCACCCATAGGACTTCTAGTGTGTTAGTGGCAGCAAACAGAGCTCCTATATTTTCTTCTCAGCAGCACCCATAGGACTTCTAGTGTGTTAGTGGCAGCAAACAGAGCTCCTATATTTTCTTCTCAGCAGCACCCATAGGACTTCTAGTGTGTTAGTGGCATCACACAGAGCTCCTATATTTTCTTCTCAGCAGCACCCATAGGACTTCTAGTGTGTTAGTGGCAGCAAACAGAGCTCCTATATTTTCTTCTCAGCAGCACCCATAGGACTTCTAGTGTGTTAGTGGCAGCAAACAGAGCTCCTATATTTTCTTCTCAGCAGCACCCATAGGACTTCTAGTGTGTTAGTGGCATCACACAGAGCTCCTATATTTTCTTCTCAGCAGCACCCATAGGACTTGTAGTGTGTTAGTGGCAGCAAACAGAGCTCCTATATTTTCTTGTCAGCAGCACACATAGTACCTATAGTGTGTTAGTGTCAGCACCCATAGGACCTACAGTGTGTTGTGAGCACACATAGGAGTTCTATTTTTTATACTATATACACTACCGACTACAATGGCTGGAAGACCGCCAAGGAGAGGCAGAGCGTGCCGAGGCAAGAACACAGGGCAGGCAGGCTCTGTTTCTACAGACAACAGTGCTGGCCGTGGACGTGGTCGTGCATCGTCATCAGCACGTGGCCATGGGACACGCTTGTCTTTGTTTTCGGCAGCTGGACATGTGGAGCCGCATCATGCCGAAGGCTTGGTAGAATGGATGACCAAGCCCTCCTCATCCTCCTCATCCTCTCTCACCCAGGCTCAGGGTACTGGCAGAGCAGCTGCCAACGCGTACTCAATGGCATCATCAGCCACCCCTTCCCTAGACCCACCATGTCCTCCTGAGGAGTCCCCCGAACTGTTTGAGCACAGTGTTGGGTACATGCTCCAGGAGGATGCCCAACGATTCGAAGGCTCGGATGATGATACCCAGCTTGAGGAAGTCAGTAGTGTGCGCGCAGAGAGAGGGGATGCTGAAGGACAGCAATCTGGCAGTAGTGTTCCACCAGCTGCAGCTTACTGCCAGGTTTGCTCTAGTGGTGAAGAGGGAGGGGATGATGAGGTCACTGACTCCACGTGGGTGCCTGAAGGGAGAGAGGAGGAGGAGGAGGAGGATGCAGCGTCACATGTCCAACGAGGCAGGATGCCCCCTGGAGGCCAGCTAGAGGCCAGCACAGCAACTGTACCACACCGCAGAGCTCCGCCTGTGCAGGGCGCTGCCTCTGCACGTTATCACAAAAGTTCTTTGGTGTGGGCCTTTTTTGAGACGAGTGCATCAGATCGCACCACTGCTATTTGCAATATTTGTCTCAAGCGTATCTCGCGTGGCCAAAACATCAGCCGCTTGGGCACCACAAGCATGAGCAGACATATGTCGACCTGCCATGCAGCTCGTTGGCAAGCACACATAAAAGACCCACACCAAAGAACAAAGCGGACCTCTCCTTGCTCCTCATCAGCTGGGATCTCCATCCCCACTATATCTTCAGTCCTCTCTGAAAGCTGCTCTGAGAGGACTGAAGGTGTAGAATTAGGTGTGTCACAACCAAGTACTTGCAGTACACCGACGTCCGATTGTAGCAGGCAAATTTCCCTGCCCCAGCTGCTGGACCGTCGAAAGAAGTATACTCCCAGCCATCCACATGCCCAGCGGTTGAATGCTAGCTTGGCTAAATTGCTAGCACTTCAACTGCTGCCTTTTCAGTTGATAGACTCGGCCCCCTTCCGTGAGTTTGTTCAATGTGCGGTTCCTCAGTGGCAGGTTCCCAAACGCCACTTTTTCTCACGGAAGGCGATTCCGTCTCTCTACTGGCATGTGGAAGGCAATGTCCATGCCTCGCTGGACAGGGCGGTCAGCGGTAAGGTGCATATTACCGCTGACTCATGGTCCAGCAGGCATGGACAGGGACGTTATCTTTCTTTCACGGCCCATTGGGTCACTCTATTGGCAGCTGGGAGGGATGCAGGACAAGGTGCAGTAGTGTTGGAGGTTGTTCCGCCACCACGCCTCCAAAATGCTACTACTGGTTGTGACACACCTCTCTCCTCCACCCCCTCCTCTTCTTCTTCCTCCATGTCCTCTTCGAGTGCTCTGTCCTCGGAACCAGCGGTGCTCCGTAGGCGTACAAGGGGCTACGCGAGTACGCAGGCAAAAAGATGCCATGCCGTGCTTGCGCTGGTGTGTTTGGGGGACAGGAGCCACACTGGGCCAGAGGTTCTGGCAGCTCTGCAGGGGCAGGCCGAGAGGTGGTTGACGCCACGCCAGCTTAAGCCAGGAATGGTCGTTTCTGATAATGGCACCAACCTCCTCTCCGCCCTGCGACAGGGGCAGCTCACCCATGTGCCCTGTATGGCTCACGTCCTCAACCTGGTGGTGCAGCGGTTCTTGGGCAGGTTCCCAGGCTTACAGGATGTCCTGAGGCAGGCCAGGAAAGTCTGTGTGCATTTCCGCCGATCTTATAATGCCAGTGCTCGGCTGACTGAGCTGCAAAAGGAGCTGAACCTGCCCAAGAACCGCCTAATATGTGACATGCCCACCAGGTGGAACTCAACGTTGGCCATGCTGCAGCGACTGCACACGCAGCAGAGGGCCATCAATGAGTACCTTTGCGACTACGGCACCAGGACAGGGTCAGGGGAGCTTGGCTTTTTTTCCCCACGCCAGTGGAGCATGATCAGGGATGCATGCACTGTCCTCTCACCATTTGAGGAGGCCACGAGGATGGTGAGCAGTGACAGTGCATGCATCAGTGACACTGTACCTCTTGTCCACCTGTTGGAGCATACGCTGCGTGGGATAATGGACAGGGCACTTGAGGCAGAACAGAGGCAGGAAGAGGAGGACTTCCTTGTCTCTCAAGGCCCCCTTTATCCAGACAATGTTCCTTCTGTCCCACCCATCACACAGGAAGAGGAGGAGGAGGAGGAGGAGGAGGAGGATTGTGTGAGCATGGAGGTGGAGCCTGGCACTCAGCATCAGCAGCAGCAGTCTTTTAGGGATGATGTACAGTCCCAACAAACCAGTGGACTTGTACGTGGCTGGGAGGAGGTGGCTGGCGATCATGTCATCCTCAGTGACCCAGAAGACTCCGGACCGAATGCCTCAGCTAACCTACGCTGCATGGCCTCCCTGATCCTGCAAAGCCTGCGGAAGGATCCTCGTGTTCTTCGGATCAAGGAGAGTGACCATTACTGGCTGGCCACTCTCCTTGATCCACGGTACAAGGGTAAGGTTGCGGACCTTATCTTGCCGTCGCAGAGGGAGCAGAGGATGAGACATCTCAGGGAGGCCTTGCAGAAAGGTCTGTGCAACGCGTTCCCAGAAACTGGGAGGTTACAAACTCCTGGTCCTGGACGACGAGTTGCTGAGGCTTCGGTCAGTAGCAGAAGGAGCGGTGGGGAAGGTGGACGTCTGACCGATGCGTTCAGACAATTTTTTAGTCCGCAGCCCCAAGGTATGATCGGTTCCAGCAACCATCGCCAGCGTCTGATATACATGGTGCAGGAATACCTAGGGGCAAGGTCAGACTTGGACACCTTTCCCACCGAAAATCCTCTGGCTTACTGGGTCCCGAGGATGGATCACTGGCCAGAGCTTGCACAGTATGCAATTGAGCTACTGGCCTGTCCTGCATCCAGCGTTCTTTCCGAACGCACATTCAGTGCTGCTGGAGGATTTGTCACCGATCATAGGGTGCGCCTGTCCACCGACTCGGTTGATCGACTGACCTTCATAAAAATGAATCAGTCTTGGATCACCACCAGCTACCAGACACCTGAAGCGGATATAACGGAATAATTTATAATGTCACATCCCTTCAAGACTGCCTATGCTGATGCTGAGTGACTGTCCTGTTATGTTCACTGACTATCCTCTTCCTCCTCCTCAATGATCCATGCCACCACACCAGTGCCTAAGGCACAATTTTTCAGCCCCTGTATAACAGGGGCGTGTAATTACAATTTTTTAAAAAGATGCTTCGCAACAGGTGTGACTGCTGTGCTCAGAGTACAGTATCTGTGAGGGGTTGCAGTGTTGTGGCACCAGCACCAGTGCCTAAGGCACAATTTTTCAGCCCCTGTTGGGGCGTGTAATTACAATTTTTAGGCAATGCTTTGCAACAGGTCTCATTGCTGTGCTCAGAGTACAGTATCTGTGAGGGGTTGCAGTGTTGTGGCACCAGCACCAGTGCCTAAGGCACAATTTTTCAGCCCCTGTATAACAGGGGCGTGTAATTACAATTTTTTAAAAAGATGCTTCGCAACAGGTGTGACTGCTGTGCTCAGAGTACAGTATCTGTGAGGGGTTGCAGTGTTGTGGCACCAGCACCAGTGCCTAAGGCACAATTTTTCAGCCCCTGTTGGGGCGTGTAATTACAATTTTTAGGCAATGCTTTGCAACAGGTCTCATTGCTGTGCTCAGAGTACAGTATCTGTGAGGGGTTGCAGTGTTGTGGCACCAGCACCAGTGCCTAAGGCACAATTTTTCAGCCCCTGTATAACAGGGGCGTGTAATTACAATTTTTTAAAAAGATGCTTCGCAACAGGTGTGACTGCTGTGCTCCAAGTACAGTATCTGTGAGGGGTTGCAGTGTTGTGGCACCAGCACCAATGCCTAAGGCACAATTTTTCAGCCCCTGTTTAACAGGGGCGTGTAATTACAAATCTTGATCTAATAGTTCACAGCAGGGCCCATTCCTGCGCCCACCAAGAGTAACTATGAGGGCCTACAGTCTTGTGGCAACACCGTCCACCACCACCACCACCACCAAAGGCCCAATTTTTCTGCCCTGTTCAACAGGTGCATGCAATTACAAATCTTGATCTAATAACTCACAGCAGGGCCCATTCCTGCACCCACCAAGAGTAACTGTGAGGGCTTACAGTCTTGTGGCAACACCGTCCACCACCACCACCAAAGGCCCAATTTTTCTGCCCGGTTCAACAGGTGCATGCAAGTACAAATCTTGATCTATTAACTCACAGCAGGGCCCATTCCTGTGCCCACCAGTCTTGTGGCTACACCAACATCTAATAGGGCAAATTTCTGCAGAGTATATACGGCAGGCCCCTACTTTCAAACATCCAACTTACAAACGACTCCTACTTGCAAACGGCAAGAGAAAACAGGAAGTGAGAGGAAATCTACCCCTAGGAAGGAAAATTCTATCCTGTTAGATTTAATTTGGGAAAAGGGTATCTCCTCTCTACTGATGCTTTATCACCAATCCTTGTTTCAATTAAAACCCCACTTTTCCAAAAACATTTGTCATTGGGACGGAAAGTGAGGTGACATGTTCTGAACAGATGTGCAAAGACAGCAAATGTTACAGGGGTGATAACCCCTTCCTATGTTCTCCAAAAAGCTTAAAAATTGATTTTTTTGGGATGTAGCTACACTTCATAATGTACCTGTTCAGATTCTACTTAAGAACAAACCTACAGTCCATGTCTTGTTTGCACCACCTATATACTGCTGTTCAGAGTATATAGGGTTGTAGGTATAGGGTTTTATTTTGGGTGCGGGGTCCCCCTTAGTATCCATACAAGACCCAAAGGGGCTGGGGGGGGGGGGTGATGGGGTAGCCATGCCATTTTTCTCAAGGATTTTCAGCCATATGGCGGCCAGGACAAGACATGACATTAAAGCCGCAAGTGGTTTTAAATGGCTTCTTTTTTTCCTTTACAAATGTCATTTTGTGCAAGGACAGTTCTAAACACGGGAAACACATGCCACTTCACAGGCATACTTTAGACACCCCCCAGGTACCATATTTAAAGGAAAATTTCACTTTTTTTTTTTTCACTTTATGCATCATTAAAATGACTGCTCCCGAAAAAACTTTAGTTTTTAAAATTTCTTTTTGCATTGATATATGTCCCCTGGGGCAGGACCCGGGTCCCCAAACCTGTTTTATGACATTAACATGCATATTGGCCGTTGTAATTAGCAATTTTGATTTCGAACGTTCGCGTCCATTATAACGAATAGGGTTCGAAAATTTGCGCGAACTTTCGGTCCGTTCGAAGGTTCTGGTGCGAACCGAACCCGGGGGTGTTCGGCTCATCCCTAGTGTTCAGCAGTGAAACAGTCACTCAAGAGAAAGCCCTTCACTTAGATAGGCTGCCTCCTGAGGAGACAGGTGACAGTGGGCTTGATTTACTAAAACTGGGGAGTGCAAATTCTGGTGAAGTTCTGTATAGAACAAATCCGCTTCCAGGTTTTTTTGTCAAAGCTTAACTGAAGCGCTGACAAGTTAGAAGCTGATTTGCTATCATGTACAACCGCAAAATATGTTACTAACTAATGATGCCAAAGTCTTTCTAAATGCATTTGAGAGGACTGCTGTGCCGAAGGATGCTGGTCAGAATTGCTACTTCTCCCTATGAGTTTTTAAATCATTTTAGTGTTGTGATGCAGAAAGTACTATTTTTGTTTGATTTTGAGAGTACATGCTGTATTGGACATCTGATTATTGGGTGAAGAAACAAGTGGCTACTGAGAGCTGTTAAAGTGGTGTAATTACCCCTTTGGAAAAGTTAAGTGATTTAGGACCTACTATTTATCAGGTCCTGTACCATTAGATGAAAGGACAACTAGCGGAGCACAGTAGTGAAATTGCACATAGAAGAAAAAGACAGAAATAAAGTCTATATACATTAGATGAGTTGTGGAAAACCTTATGGACTGCAAAGGAATAATTTGATTAAGGTTCAGATAGGAGACAGTTTGATTTATATTTGAGTGGTATATATTTATTTTTATATTTTTCACATGTTCAACCCAGAGTGCTGTACTTTTATGTATTATAGTAAATAAGAGCATACAGTCACCAAATGCCCCCTGACACTGGATAAAGTGCAAGGTAACCTGGACTAGCAGAGGTTTGTCTTTGCCTGCAAAGTTTGTATTAATAACATGTCTACAGTCACCCCTGGCAACTGTGTATAAGTCTAAGTCTGCAGGGGTGACAAGGCGTAGGTTATTCATTGCTGTTGGCCCTCTGACCTTATTGGTGGAATGGCAGGTTTTTAGAGAGTTATCAACAGTTTAGTATCAGCCCCCTAAACAAGGAACGTGAAACCTCCAGTGAATGATTAGACTTTGGTAAAGGAGGAGGAAAGTATTGAAAAAGGTATGTCAGTCCTTGGAGAGGCTGGCAATGAAACTGTGTGCCGTGAAGTTGGAATGATCCCAGCCAAGGTGCCAACTATGTATTTGGAAAAAAGACTTCCCTCTGTGCAGCTGAAAAAAGGTTATTAATTAATCTGAAAATTATGTGACCTTTTAATGATGTAAAAACCTCTGTTTGTGTAAATAGTCACATAAGCAAAGTGTTGTTTTAAATGTTGTAGGGGAAACTTGTAAATCGGGCCCAGAGTGCCAGAGCTATAGGTTTTTCAGGACAAACTTGGTGCCGCCTTGTTGGGTGAAAGGATTTCCTGGGGGTAAAAGAAATTATGCATGGGTTTAAATAAACATTCCACAGGTTCATAATGTTAAAGATAGGTTAATACAATCTGCTGTGATTAAAGAAATGGTAGTATCAAACTAAAAATATCCCTGGCAAGATTGTGGAGCAGCTCATGGAGTCAGGGAGGATGGTAGCACATAAGATGCATAGCAATGCTGTGGGAGAGTACTGAGCTATTCTGTGCATTTAGGAAACACAATTTCTGGAACTTTAGCAAATGAGTCTCTCCACTTAGTCATATTTAGGTCTCTGTGAGAATTATTTTGAAAAACTTTCTTTTTATAGAAAATTTATTTTTCAAGACAAAGCGAAAATGCTTGGTGTAAAACAGAGCAATCATGCATGACATCAGTCTTTCAAACTATGCAAGATCCATGGATTGTTTATAATAAAGAGTGTGCCGGAGTATAAAGCAGTAAGCTCTGTCAGTTGAAAAGTCGTGAACAGTATTAGGGAGTCAATCATGTAGAAGCAAGGAGTTGAGAATAGATGCAGAAGGTGTAGAGGGGAGGTGCTAGGAGAGGATAAAGAGGAGGTGGAATGTTAATGTCCTTAATTGTCATCCCAGGCTTGAGGGGCATCCGCTTGCCTCCCAATGTGTTTATGTATATATAAAAAGGCAGTGCAGCGCAAACATAAAAAACACACATATGATTAGAAGACTACAAAGGATAGAGATAGCCCAAGAGTCTTTCTTTGAGGAACAATATAAACTAAAAAACACCAAAATGTGTTCAGTAGGTGACTTCTAGATTCTTTATAGTGACTTGTGTGACGACCTCCACCACTAGTAATGGTTAGCAGCTCATCTCAGCGAGTGGACCCCTGAGCTAGTCAGTCAGGTCACTTAAGCAGTTCCCCCTCCGGGAGAAAAACAGACATCCAGGCAATAATGAATCCACATCAGGTCGACAAGGAGTAATTAGAGCGCTGATCAGTCTAACAGCCAGTAATCCAGACAATCAGATCCAGGAGGCCAGATATAAAATGAGAAGCAAAGAAATCTAGTGCTCTCCGTATAAAAGGATTTAATGATCATAAAAACAAGAAATAAACTTACAAAAATAGCACTGTGCCTCAGTGCGGAGGATGTGCAGCATGTCAAAGTGTATCCAACGGATGTCAGCATGGGATGCGGGTGACGTCACGCAGAATCACGTCGTTCCGCATGCATAACATCCAGGGGGCGGGACTTCATCAGTGGTAATGTGTTTATGTGGCTGGGGGGTTGTAAGGGCATTCAGGAGGGATACTCCAAGAGGTGTCACAGTTGCCAAACCTTGTTATGCTTAGGAACATAGTCATTGATGGTGGCTGTGAGGTATTCCATCCATTTGACATCCCAAATCCTGGTGTGGAGGTCTGTCAAGGAAGGAGGTGCACATCTCTTCCAGTGAAAAGCAACTAGGCAGCGTGCTGCTGTAAGGGTATGGCTCAACAATTGTTTGAAAGTTTTAGAGAATGTAGGAGGGGGTATTGCTAAAAGGTATGCTTTATTGTAAATGGCATCTGAGTGTCAAAGAGCTAGTGGATTAGAGTATGGACTGCTTGCCAGTAAGGTTTGACAAGGGGGCAAATCCAATATATATGTTGCATTGTTCCTAGGGCCCTGTTGCATCTCCATCTGTCATCACAGGAGTAATAGAGTTCTTAATCTAACTGGACTGTGATATCAGTGAAAGAGTATTTTGTGCTAGTTGTCATTGTATAATGTACATATTTAGCTTTTGGCAACATATAATTTGGCAGGTCTCTAATAGACATGTGCATGACGAAAAAAAGTGTTTAGTTTCGTTTTGAATTGTTAATCTAGTTATTTTGTTTAGTTAACTCTGGTTGATTTGTTCAATTCTTTTTCGGAGTTCATTTTCTAAAATCAAATTCGGAATTCGTATTCGGAATTTTCAAATTTTCGAAACGATCAAATCGATACATTTTCGAATCGGTTGAAACGAAAATGTTATATTGTTTTTGATTCAAATGGAGCAAAGTCAACGAACAAAAGAAAAATCTTCATCAAATGATTACAATGGCTCTTTAAATCACCTTTGGCTTAACAAAAACAGCATTATTTGAAAATGGTACTCTAATAACACACACTGTTTTTGATTTCAGTAATATGTGTAGTGAGAATTTGACTGGAGTTCAATGTAAAATTTGATTAGAATTTCAGTCCTAATTTCAGTCCAAAATTCAGACGAATTTCATTACGTTATTCTGAGCATTCGGTAAATTTTGTTTATATTGTAATTCCGGTATTTTGATATATACCGGAATCTCCGAATAAAGAAAAATTTGTCTGAATATAAATTCGGAACTAATCAAATCGCACATGTCTAGTCTCTAATTCTAATTCCCCCACAAGTATTTGTTCCCACTTTAGCATATACAGTATATACTCCTAGATTGTAAGCTCTAATGAGCAGGGCTCTGATTCCTCCTGTATTGAATTGTATGGTAACTGCACTTTCTGTCCTCATGTTGTGAACCGCTACGCAAACTGTTGGCGCTATATAAATCTTGTATAATATTAATATGAATGCTTAGGTAAGGGTGTTAGATGTTAAAAAACACTGATGCATCGCCAGATAGGGTATGTAAACACCATTGGTTGTATTTAGTTAGCCTGGTTTACTAAGATGTTGAAGCTCCACATTATAGAATTTGGGTGTATGAGGGCCAGCCATAACTTCTCGATTTCATTCCATCAATTGAAAGAATGTAGCATAAATCAGGAAGCCAGGGGTCTTAATTGAGCAGCAATATAATATTTAAAAATGTTCAGAAAGGTCCTAAAGTGAGGGATTGGTATTGGTACTGTTAAGGTTTCATAGAGATAAAGCAATTTTGGCAAAATGGACATTTTAATGATCGCAGTGCAATCAAGAAATAGATAAGGCGTGATTTACATTGGGACATAAAAAGAGAGAAATCTTTCTTTATACAAGGTGTCATCGGTGGGTGTCAGCTTTAGCTTCAGGTACTTTTTTTTTTTTGTTTAATATATTTTTTTATTGAGAAAGTTATATAGACATATCAATCAAATGAGACACATTGAAAAAAGTACACTGGGTTAACGTGTGAAGAGAATCACTCAGGAATTTAGTAGAGACAATAAGAGTAACCCAACTTACTGAATTAAGACAGGAATATCACAAATACATAGAGAGAGAAGGGGGGAAGAAAAAAAAGAGAGAAATACAAGAGAAGAAAAGGAAGGGGGTGGGGGGGGGGATGGAGAAGAAGGAAGGAAGTTGGCACACATGGCAGCAAAGATGAATATTTGGCTAGTACATTTAGATTAAGTCAAAAATGAGCAGATGTCAGCATAAAAGATATAAGTCTAATAATAGTAATATCAATAATATCAATAATTGCTCACCAAAGCAGAAAGGGGGTCCAAGATAGGACTTGAAATATAAAGACCTCCAAGTTGGATGTAGAGGCAAAGTCCACTCTTACACCAATATAGAGGGATCTGGTGTAAAAAATCTGTATTTATAAAGTGTCCCCCAGATGAAAATAGAGAAAGGGGGAAGAAAAAAAAAAGAGAGAAATACAAGAGAAGAAAAGGAAGGGGGTGGGGGGGGATGGAGAAGAAGGAAGGAAGTTGGCACACATGGCAGCAAAGATGAATATTTGGCTAGTACATTTAGAGTAAGTCAAAAATGAGCAGATGTCAGCATTAGTGTTGAGCGAACCCGAACTGTAAAGTTCGGGTCCGTACCGAACTTTAGCTTTTTCCCGAACCCCAACCCCAACCCGGACTTTGCGCAAAAGTCCGGGTTCGGGTTTTCTCAATCTAATTACGCAGTTAGAAATGCTTCAGGGGCCAGCCAATCACCTTTTGATTAGCTGGTGTGCCCTTAGAAGCCATCATAGCCATGCCTACTAATGGCATGGCTGTGATTGGTCAGTGCAACATGTGACCCAGCTTCTATATAAGCTAGAGGCACACAGCACACACATCACTCTGCTTCAGAATAGATAGGGAGAGGATCTTGTCTGCTGCTGCTGCTTTTAGGGAGAGATAGAAAAATACATGAGTTAGTCCTGATTCTGGACTCTGAGGGAAAAGATAGAGAGATAGTGTAGTGTAGGGCCAGGTTCCTGTTTTTTGCTTTTAGGGAGAGAGATATATTATATAGGAATAGGAGTCCAGATTCAGAGATATAAATCAGCGATCTGCATAGGTTTACCTGTTTGTGTTGCAGTGTAGTCTTTTTACACTGCTATAAGCCCAGTGTCAGAGAAAATCGACCTTTTATCTGCAAGCTCAGTGCACCAGCACTGCATATATTACGTTGAGAGATACACCGTTTCCATACTGTGGGTGTATTCTGCTCTTGGAAAAAGATCCATTTAGGACAAAAAAAAGGCACTTTATTGTGCTCTTTTCCAAAAGACCCATTAAGGGCAAAAAAATATAAAAAATTCCATTTTATTTTGCTCGTGCAAAAAAAGACCCGTTTAGGGCAAAAAAAAATAAAAAAAAATTGCACTTTAATGTACGCTTGCAAAAAGACCCATTTAGGGCCACAAAAAATATTTTGCAGTGTGTTATACATATGTGGAGGCGTGTGAAATAAACCATTTCTATATATTTGTCTTCTACTGTGCTATACTAAAAAAACAAAAAATTTTTTGAATAGCATTTTCTGCAGTTCTGTAGCTGTGCGATTCAGCGGTTACATACTGTGGGTGTGTTGTGGTCTTCCAAAAAACGCCATTTAGGGCCACAAAAAATATTTTGCAGTGTGTTATACATATGTGGAGGTGTGTGAAATAAACAATTTCTAAATAGTTTTCTTCTACTGTGCTATATTAAAAAAACAACATTTTTTTTGAATAGCATTTTCTGCAGTTCTGTAGCTGTGCGATTCAGCGGTTACGTACTGTGGGTGTGTTGTGGTCTTCCAAAAAACGCCATTTAGGGCCACAAAAAATATTTTGCAGCGTGTTATACATATGTGGAGGTGTGTGAAATAAACAATTTATATATAGTTTTCTTCTACTGTGCTATACTAAAAAAAACAAAATTTTTTTGAATAGCATTTTCTGCAGTTCTGTAGCTGTGCGATTCAGCGGTTACGTACTGTGGGTGTGTTCTGCTCTTCCAAAAACACCCATTTAGGGCAAGATCCTAAATTTGGAAAATATGGATCACTGGAGTGGGATCGTAAGATGCGCGAGTACAAGCACACGCTGGTAGACGCGCTGCTGGTGGCATTCCCACCTGACAGCGGGCGTATGGTGGAAGCACAAGGCGAAGGCAGAGGAGGAGGAAGAGGTCGCCAACCCAGCCGGGGCACCGGCAGCACCTCAGAAGGCAGGGTTAGCATGGCTGAAATGTGGAAAAGCTTTGTCAGCACGCCATAACAACCAGCACCACCTGCTGAGATGGAACGTCTTAGCAGGAGGCAGCATTTCCCCAACATGGTTGAGCAGTATGTGTCCACAGGCCTACACGTACTGGATGACGGGTCTGCCCCCTTTAACTTCTGGGTCTCCAAATTGGGCACATGGCCTGAGCTTGCCCTTTATGCCTTGGAGGTGCTGGCCTGCCCTGCAGCCAGTGTATTATCTGAACATGTATTTAGCACGGCAGGGGGCGTTATCACAGACAAGCGCAGCCGCCTGTCCAGAGCCAATGTGGACAAGCTCACGTTCATTAAAATGAACCAGGCATGGATCCCACAGGACTTGTCCGTACCTTCTGCAGAATAGACATGTATACCGGTGTTGTGACAAAAACTGTCCGGCCATCAGATTGTGTCCGGCCCGTACTGCGAAGGCGCAGCGCTTGCGCAGTACAGAGGACAAGGAGATTCACAAAATCTCCGAAGATGAACGGCGCCTGCGCCGTGAGTGCAGGTTCAAGCCCCAACATCCAAGTGGACATACGGTAGCACATAGTAACAGGGCCCCTCATGGGGCACGGCCTCACTTGGCTCGGCTTGAACCACGGATGGTGTGGCCTTCACCTGAACTCACCACGCAGGCGCCGTTCATCTAGGGAGATTTTCGAAATCCTCTTGTCCTACATACTGAGCAAGCGCAGTACAGGGTGGACACTATTCGACGGGGGACAGAATTCGACACATCACTGGCCTTACCCAGCCATTGTTGTATTTTTGAACCAGTGTTGGCTACCTCGTCCTCCTCCACCGCCGCTTCCACCTACACAGCCACATCCACCGCCACCTCAACCTCCTACTCCATATGGACCTCGTCCTCCTATGTCAAAATTATAATTTTTATTTTATTTTTTTGTAGCGCACAGATCCTTTCCCCCTTACCTGCCTTTATGTTGTTGGCTCCTCGCAGGAGGGAGAAAGGCACACCGCACTACCAGCCCATACCCTCCTATATAAAGAGGTTGAGCAGTGTACTTGACGGGTCGTGTCCTCAGCCGGAGTCAAAACTCCTCCAGAGGATGATTCTCACCTCTACTGTAGGTAGAGGCAAGTCTTTTAATTCCCAGTAAAGTCAATGTCCACACCAGCTGAAATTACAACTCTTATTCTCTCATGGCAAAATAAACTCTACTCGGATAGAAAAGGTTAGAGCAAAGAAACAGGACAGCTTAAGGTGTGGAGGAGGTCCAGGCACAAACGTAGCACATTCACTTCACTGCTTAGGTTTCTCAAACAGTTTTAGGTGCACGGTCTCTGCCACAGACCTTGAGGTTGGTCTCTGCCACAGACCGGGTGTACAAGGCCCCTGCCACGGACCTGGAGAACTTTGGTATCTGCCACAGACCAGGGTGTATAAGGCCCCTGCCACGGGCCGGGTGAATAAGGCCTCTGATACAGTCAAGATGACCTTGAGCTTCACCTTCTACGAACCTAGCCCATATCAAGGGGAAGACATCTCTCCAGGGAGTCAACAGACCCTTCCTTCACCGTGATTCCCGCATCGGTCCATCAGAATGATCCTCCCTTCCCTGGAACATGGTCCCCTACACGAGGCGGAACCCTAAGACTCCTCGACCCTTAGCGGACTCCAGATGAAGGCTCTGGACTCCAGGCTTTACTCCCGCACCTAGGCCTCCATACCCAGGGCAGCAGGAACTCCAGGATAGTACCTCACCCCGGGCTAAAGGTACCCGAGATGGAACAGGAACACATGCACCCAGGCCAAAGGCACCTGGGCGTGGACCCCACTGGACATCAGCCCCCAGGCCAAAGGTCTGCCCCTTTTATATGCTCTCCCGGCATGCACAGCAGGTTCCCCGCCCCGCTGTACTACTGCCAAGAGGGGACACAAAAGGCACAGCACTGTATAGGCGGTTCAACCCTAGCCTACCATGGCAGCGCCACCTGTAGGCCGCAGGGAACTGCACACCAATACTGTCCCCCGAGGACAAAATGGTCCATGAATCCTACAGAATTAGGGTGTTTGAGCATATTTACCACTCAAACACTTCCCTTAAATTTAGCACCCCGCTACATTTTTATTTCAAAGTATTTTATTTTCCCACTAGCTTATCCATTAAATGGAATAATTTATTCCAGAAAGGGCGTATTCTGGGGCATTCCCACCATATGTGTGGCATCGTGCCGTTGAGTTTCTGAGGTTCTTAATGACTTCCCGTACCTCTTCTGCTGAAAAGGGGGCCTCCAGCATATTTTTTTATTTTTTTTATGTTATTTTAAGTTATTTCCCTATCCACATTTGTTTGCAGAGCACTTGCCATGCTCTTAAAAACATTTTGCTGCCATTTGCAGCCCTCTAGCCCTTTCCATTACTTTTTTAGAGCCTTTTTAGTCCTTAGAAGTCCGGGTCCCCATTGACTTCAATGGGGTTCGGGTTCGGGTTCGGGTTCGGGTTAAAGTTCGGTCCCGAACCCGAACTTTTTTCCGAAGTTCGGCCGAACCCGTTGAACCCGAACATCCAGGTGTCCGCTCATCTCTAGTCAGCATAAAAGATATAAGTCTAATAATAGTAATATCAATAATATCAATAATTGCTCACCAAAGCAGAAAGGGGGTCCAAGATAGGACTTGAAATATAAAGACCTCCAAGTTGGATGTAGAGGCAAAGTCTACTCTTACACCAATATAGAGGGATCTGGTGTAAAAAATCTGTATTTATAAAGTGTCCCCCAGATGAAAATAGTCCGCCAAGAACTGTATAAACAAAATAATAACCATAGGTTCAATATTTCATCTCTCCTTAAATACCATAGGTGACAAAAGATTAGAAAATGACCTTCCATATAATGCACCACCAACCTGAGCTTCCACCAGTGTTCCAGACAGTTCAGAAGACTGTCTGGGGTTTTTATATCCTCCCCCGAACCTCCAAAAACATGGCGTGTGACGTCACACCGCATGGTGTGCGACGCTTCGCCGCAAATGGCCAGCTCACGGACGTCAGGTTGGTGGTGCATTATATGGAAGGTAACTTTCTAATCTTTTGTCACCTACGGTATTTAAGGAGAGATGAAATATTGAACCTATGGTTATTATTTTGTTTATACAGTTCTTGGCGGACTATTTTCATCTGGGGGACACTTTAGAAATACAGATTTTTTACACCAGATCCCTCTATATTGGTGTAAGAGTGGACTTTGCCTCTACATCCAACTTGGAGGTCTTTATATTTCAAGTCCTATATTGGACCCCCTTTCTGCTTTGGTGAGCAATTATTGATATTACAGCCTTGTGTTCCTTTATTTTTATTTATTTTTTATTTATATTGCCATTAGATAATATTACTTGCCCTCCCTCTTCCTTTAGACGGGTCTCTGCTTGAAACTTGTCTTCTTAGAAGCTGTCTACCCTTGTCGCCGCCATATATGAACTTCCTCAGCTTGGTTTATTGGTCAATAGACAGTAGGGAGGTGAGTGTGGTCCCTCTTTTCTGGTATCAGAACCGCAATATCCTTTCACTACTGGGTATATTATATACTAAAGTGTGAATTTCTTTTCTTTTATTACCTACAGATATCTGTTTTAAATATATTTATTTTTTGAGACTTCAAAACTCGTCCTCCCTTACGGGATTGTGATCGCCAGAGGCGGGATTGGCCGACCATTTCTCTGGCAACCTATGACAGTGGTCCTGACCATTTTTTGACCAACTTAACTGGAGGTATGAAGGGTTGTGGGGGTCCCCTGATTGTTTGCTTTATATGTGATCTGCATTTGTTTTGTTTGGGGGATGCGTCAGCGTGCTATTTTTGAATGTTTTCAAAAGATTATTACCGGTATGTTTGTGCGATATATTATTAATATGTTTTTCTTTTTTCTTCCTAATAGCTTGTTTCAAATCTGTTAAAATTGTATGGGCGTCTATTCCTTATGAAGCCTAATAGGCGAAACTGTAGAAAATCTATGGACGCTTCATTTAAACTGTATATATCTGCGTGACCATCTAGACATTGGTATTAGGTGTATACCTGTGATGGCCACAGGCATGTATATGTATCAGTTTTTTATGTATATTGTAATAAATATTTTTTCTATTTTTATAAAAGTCCTTTGTTTTGCAATTTACTTTACAAGCACCTTTAAAGTCCCACATTCTACCCCTTTTTGTTACTAGTACATTTAGAGCTTCAGGTACTTTAGCACTTAATCTTTCTAGGTAAAGGTATGTTTGGGTTAGATAATATAGGGTATGTTGTGAGATGTGAAGGGAGAGTCTCTGTTTTAGTATTATTTATTTAGTAACCAGACAACGAATTGTAGAGATTTTTCTTTGTGAAGATTGGGTAAGATTGGGTAAGGTAACATTCAGTTGGGTAAGTGTCAGAAGAATGTCATCATCAAATAGATATCTTAAATTCCCTGTTGTGTACTGGAATACCGTGAATGTCCAGATTCTGTCCAATGCATGCTGCTAAGGACTCTATTCATACAGCAAAAAGTAAGGAGACATTCCTGTCTAGTGCCGTTAGTGACAGAGAGGGGAGAGGAGGTAGCATACGGGGTCCATATAGAAGCAGTGGGCTTAGTATAAAGGTGTGTGATGTCTTGAAGGAAAGGACGTTTGATTCCCAGATGACAGAGGGTAGTGAACAAAAATGGCCAGCTAAGCCTATCAAAGGCCTTTTGTGCATCAAGGCTAGGTAAGAAGGCTTTGCATTTGTTTTTACTGGCCATATTAATGAGATTGATAGCCCTTCTGGTGTTGTCCCCTGCCTGCCAGAAGGATCCTATTCAATCTGAGATCTAACAATTTGGTAAGTATCTTCATGTCTGAGTTCAGAAGGGCTGGTCTTTTTCAGGTTTGGGAATAACTGTGATTAACGAGGACTACATGTCACACGGTAAAGGGGGGTTGGATAGGTAACTGTTAGCTTGACCATGTGTGGTAGGAGTGTAGGAAGGAATGTTTTCTAGTAAGAGTAGGGAAGGCCATTTGGGCCTTGGGACTTATTTGTTGGAAGGGATTTAGCTGTGGCGATAGTTTTGTCCCCGTCAAATGAATTAAATCAGTTTAAGTAGCTCAGGTATGGGAATTAATGGTAGTTTGGCCTTCTTGAGGTAATGTTGTATTTTTTTGGATTTTATCAGGAGAAACAGGGGTATAGAGAATTTCAGGGTTATTGTATAGATTGGAGTAAAACTGGTGAAAGATTTGGAAGATTTGGGAGGAATGGGATTGGGGAGTGTCTGATTTGTCCCGTAGTGCATGAGGGTCCAATTCAGTGACCTTCTCCTGTAACCTCCATGCCAAGGAGTGAGCTTTGATACCTTGGACATAAATTTATTTAAGTTGGAATAATAAGTTGGGTCAGGGCCTTCTCTGTTTTACCTATGTCTAGGTCCCTAATTCCGCTCTGGTCAGGACAATCTCTCTAAACAGGGAAAGTGAGGGAGTCAAGGGGAGGCTAGATTCTAATTGTATAAGTTTTTCTAAAGCAGTAAGGAATTGCCTTGCTGCTTTAGATTTCTTTTTAATAGTGGAGTCTAGGGCGATACAGTGTCCTTGGATGGCAGATTTATGGGCCTCCCAGAGAGTGGGAGGAGAGATATCAGGGGATAAATTCTCTATAAAGTAACATTGAAGAGCTGTTTCTAAATTAGATTTGAAGGGGTCATGTTTGAGAAAAAATTTATTGAGCCACCAGTGCCGTGATTTGAATGAATAGTAGATGGGAATGCAAGTGAGGGAGAAATTAGAGCATAGTTGGACCAAGAAAGAGGGTATATAATGATTCCCGAGCAAGTCTCAAAGTAGAGACATTTACAAATAGGTTATTTATTTGGGAGTGAGATTTATGGGAAGCGTATAGCAAGTAAATTGTTTGGCCAAAGGGTGAGTTGTTTGCCATGCATCAAACAAGGCATGCTTTCTTGTTAATTGCAAAAGAGAGTTGATTGTTTCTAATGATAGGAAGTGAATTTGTTTCCTGGGCCAGCCAGTTTATCCACACTGGAAAAATAGACTATGTTTAAATCTCCCCTGACTACCAGAAGTTAAATAGTCCCTTGTAGACCATATAGAAAAGGGGCAATTGGTTTGCATTAGGAGAATACTAATTGCAGAGAGTAAACACCATGCCCTTTCACATATCTGTAAGCATAAGGTAGTCTCCCAAAAAGTCGGAATGCTGGTGTGTCAGTTGAAAAGGGAGCCCTTTTAAAAAAGAATCGCTAAGCCAGCTTTATACTTTGGGTTGGAAGATGGGTAGATTTGGGGGAAATATTTGTGTGCAAAGGACACTGTTCCGGTTTTGTTCAGGTGCAAGAAAGAATGCTGTGCTTTGCTGCCTAATGAAGATTAGGAGGAGGATTCTGGAGAATGTTTAGGTACATCGTCTTGTGGCACTCAGGTGTCAGAAGGAAGGCAGTCACTGAGCAGGATCCAGGAGTCAAGGGTACTGTAGGAAAAAGTGGATTGAGTAGAAGAGATAGAAATAGGGTGAAACAAACGTTAAACAGATAACAAAATATCTTATTAATCACTGCAGAGGCTTATGACCCTGCTAGAAATCAGCATGAGAGGGGCTCCACAATCACCCAAAAAAAAAAGATACTAAAAGTATTAGAGTAAAAGTACTTGACACAATGGAGGTGGCAGAAAGGGAGGAATAAACAAGTGATTGTGATGTTCCAGGAGGGGGAAATAAACCTATGAAACAGAGGCATCACAATACCTGCCTATAAATTTAGTTAAACTGATCAGTGATCACCGCGTTTAAGCCTCCATAGTCATTGCAGGGTCTTAAGGTACCATCTTTTTTGGCAATGAAAAAGAACCCTGCTCCCACAGGCGAACAGGATTTCCGTGTGAACCCTTTCTCAAGATTCTGAGTGACATACTCTGACATGGCCTGGGTCTCTGGGATGGACAGAGGGTAGGCACAGCCCCTGGGCAGAGTTGCTCCGGGAACAAGGTCGATAGCACAGTCAAAGGACCTGTGAGGAGGAAGCACCTTAGCTGATTTTTTGCAGAACACATCCCCAAAATCAAGAAAAACTGAAAAACTGCGCTAAGACTAGTAACAAATTATAAAAAAGGCAAGCAGCAATAATGTGATAAGCATATATAAAACTAAAATAAAGAAAAAAGCTGCGCCAAAATCACTATATGCAGCGGGAAGAGCGGAAGATACAGATGCGGTTGCAACCGGAAGTCTCTCCTTGGGGGCAACCTTGAGTATGCAGGATGGGAAACAGGGGGACCACAAGCCAGGATATGCCCAGAAGTCCAGGAGATGTGGAGAGTGGCGCTGTAGCCAAGGAAGGCCCAATACATTGGGGGTTGAGGCCTTAGGTAGGATAAAGAAGGATATCCACTCCTGGTGGAGTATCCCTACTGACATCTTAACGACTTCAGCCCCGGACCATTTCCCTGAAAATTAATAAATATCCCCAAAAAATCTATAAAAAACCGAATTTTTTCCTCAGTTTACGTCGATACGTATTCTTCTACATATTTTTTGTAAAAAAAAACGCAATAAGCGTTTATTGATTGGTTTGCGCAAAAGTTATAGCGTCTACAAAATAGGGGATAGTTTTATGAGATTTTTATTAATAATTTTATTTTAATAGTAATGGCGGCGATCAGCAATTTTTATTGTGACTGCGACATTATGGCGGACACATCGGACACTTTTGGCGCTATTTTGGGTCCATTCACATTTATACAGCGATCAGTGCTATAAAAATGCACTGGTTACTGTCTAAATGTAACTGGCAGTGAAGGGGTTAACCACTAGGGGGCTAGGAAGGGGTTAAGTGTGTCCTAGGGAGTGATTCTAACTGTTAGGGGGCGTGGCTACGAGTGACACATCACTGATCGCTGCTCCCTATGAGAGGGAGCAGATGATCAGTGACATGGCACTAGGCAGAACAGGGAGATGCTGTGTTTACAATGGCATCTCCCCGTTCTTCAGCTCCGTGATACGATCGCAGGCACCCGGCGGACATCAAGTCCGCGGGTCCCACGGTCACAGAGTTCGCGGCAAATTCAAAGTGACGCAAATATACGTTACTTTGCCTGCCCGTGCCATTCTGCCGACGTATATATGCGTGAGCCGGTCCTTGAGTGGTTAACAGGGAGAGTCTGGAAGCGGATAGGGCCCCCTGGAAGAACAGTGCCATCAATTGCCGAGACCATCAGTGGCGTGGTGAGGGGTAAAACTTCATGGAAGATGTAGTTCTCCAGTCCATAAAATTGCCAGAAGCCCCAGAATCCAGAAATGCCAAGACCGATTGAGGGGAAGCACCTACATGAAGAAACACAGAAAGAAGAAGACAAAGGGAGGGGAGCTCAGGCTGAATAGGGACCAGGGAGTGCTGGCATCTCTTTTTTCTAGGGACCTCTCCTGAAAGCGAATATTGATCTAGTTACACAGGGAGATTACATCGTCCAGACTGGCGGGGATGGTTCTTCCCGCTAATTCATCCTTCACTTGGTCAGAGAGGCCAGGTAAAAAGGTTGCAACTAAGGCCTCATTATTCCAGCTCAACTCAGCTGTGAGTATACGAAACTGAAGGGCATACTGTCCCACTGAAGAAAACTCTTGGCGAAGATGTAAGAGGGCATTGCTTGCTGAAGAAACCCGACCTGGTTCCTCAAAAGATTATCTGAAAGAGCGTCAAGAAGTCGGATAGGCTAGAAACCACTGGTTAATTCTTCTCCCACAGGGTGGCAGCCCCGGCCAAAGCCTCACAAGAGAGGAGGGAAACCTTTGCCTACCTTTTCCCGATCAGACGGGAAGTTTTGAGGCTGGAGTTCAAAATGAATGGTGCACTGCCTTAAGAGCACCCTGCAGCCCTTGGAGTCCCCAGAGAAACAGAATGGAGCTGGCAGTTGCAGCGAATGTGTGGCTGCGACTTCGACCGGAATAGGTACGGCCACCGATTGTGATTGAGGTTGCTGAATCAGGGTTCCTAAGGAGGCCTGAAGCTGCTTGAAGCGGGAAGCCAAATCCTGGAGGAATCACATCACCTGAGTCTGATTAGATTCTTGGGACTCGAGTCTGCAGAATGTGCCCAGATAGGGATAGACAAAGAAAATGCCAAAGGAGGGGATATGAAGTAGACAAGGACAGTCAAGATCGGTAAACAGGATCAGACGTAGAGCACACGGCAAGACACACACAGGAAGTCAAACACACAATATTGGTCAGCAAGGCTGGCTTGCAGTGCACAGATTAATATAGTGTTCCCAGTTAGGGGCTGGGATGGAGCCATGCTTGAGGAAAGATTACTTAAGCAGACAGGTGAAAGGCGGCCGGTCACTTAAGCTGAACACATGGAGAGGTAAGCAGACATGAACATTACTGCAGATTCATGACACTAACACTAATGTTGTTGCCCTTCCCCCTGTTGTCAAGATCTTCTAAGTGGCATTGATACTCACGCAGCATTGAGACCTGAGAGAGTAGGCGTTCATGAATTTGCGAGACCTCCTGCTTAGTGTCCTAAATGTCCTCCTCTAGGGTAGTGACTTTACTAGAGAGTTGGTGGAAGTCAGATCTTAGAACATGGATTTTAGATCTACAAGTCTCGCAGATTTCTTGGATTAGTAGACAGAAGTACTTTTTGGTTGGCATGTAGCACGCATAATCCCTCCAAGTTATACATTTCTTGGGGTCTACTTCAGAGTCAGGATAAGCATCCTGGTCAGCAGGATTAGGTGGGGAATGAGGAGAGTAAGAGCCAGTGTAGTGGATCTGGGGCAAGGAAATCAAAGCAGAGGGCTGGGAGATGTAGCAGGATGAGGGGCTTGCACAGGATCTGCACCAGATCTGGGATGTGGTGGAAGCTGTTAGAGGCCTGGCTAGCAGATGTGAGCTTATGGTTTTTTGTTCTCTTGGAGCGCTGTGGAAGAGAGAGCTGCGGGTCCCAGGCAGACTGTGAGTTCTCCCATTGCAGGGAGTGTTAGGCGGCAGGCGAATTGTGCTCTCTCTGCCTGGATTGGGAGCTGTGTCCCCGGAGCCCTGTGTCCTAGCTGTGGGGAGAAGAGGGTGCAGATGAGATGTGAGAAGCAGGAGGAGTTCACCAATCACTCTGATTCATGTCCTGGAGGCCGTGCGGTGGATGGAGCAGCCGAGGGAGGCAGTGCCGAGAGGAAGGGACCCAGCACCATCTTGGCTAGATGAGGTCCTGCTGGTCCTCTAGGTGAGAAAAATTCAATGATGAGCAGCAGGAGAGCCGGCAGGGATGTGTAGGAGGCTTAGTGTCTCTCTGGGGTTTTTGTTTCACCATGATGGAGGCTTGTGGAAATGCCAGCAGACTTAAGAAGTCAGGTGAGGCATGAAGCTTCAGGTGAAACACAGCTGTCCTAGAGGCCATTCAAGCCATGGGAATTTTGACATGATGAAGGAAATGTGTAAACTGTTGAATATTCAGTTGCTATGTGTTTCTGTGTCTCCTTTCCTAATGTATGGGCTGGTACTGTGGAGTGCCAACTTGGAATATTGTGGTAAAGGCTATACTCAACAAAGGTGGACAATATTGGAACATTTGGTGCTTGTTGATGGTTATTCAGGAGGCTCAAAGTCCATTACTGGGCTGCTTTCAGTTAATTTGGTGTATGGAAGGCACCCAGAAGACCGTTAGCTGTAATAGTTTCACTGACAGTTACTCTGTCATACAATACTATACACTGTACCCAAATAAATTTTATATCATGTTTGAGACAGCACATTCTTTTAGTGATATTTATTACCCACTGGGTTTTTAATGTGTTACTATATAAAGGAAGAAAGACCAAACATTTTGCGTTTGCTTCTTTTTACCACAATACAAAATAATGGAAATGGTAAAACTGTCTGCCAATTGCAAATATACCTTTTATTTTACAGACAAATCACAACTCTAGCTAAAACCCATATCAAAAAAAAAAAATGGTACTGGTAACATAGTGCTGTATGTAAAGTTCTAATGCAGTATGTAGTGTATTCTTCTTCCAGCCGGGTAGAGTGGTCTGTTGGAACAGTGCTGTACAACAGACAGACCATTAAATCTGCTCTAGCTTCACGTATCACAGTTCTTGATTACCAGTCCTTCATGTGAACAAATACTGTAGAATCATAGGCAAATACATTGCACGCGTTCAAATAGAAGTGCGTTCAAAGCACATATTCAGGCCCACAATGATTGAAGCTGCTGAAGGATTCAGCACATGGAATTGAAGCAGAATCAACAGATTATGGAAAGGCAAGCAAACAGTCACAAGGAAGCGCATCAGCAGTAAAGTTAACATTTCAATTTAATAGGCTGCAAACACTCATGTATCCATGTAAAGTAAAGTAATGCTAATCCCTGAATGGCAAATCGTAGTATATTGCTTAATCCACTGCTATAGCATTAATTTACAAAAACTAGTGGGGGACTGGTGTTTCTGCAACATCTTATAAATCTCATTCCAAAGAGGGACAGTTTGTAAAAAAACAGCCTGATTTCTCCTGTCCGTACATATCTGAGTGACAGGAGAAGCTGTCCATAAAGTAAGGAACGGCTGGTTGTACCCGCTGGGGCGCGCAGCGCGGCGATCGGTGGTGCGGAGTGTCAGTCTGACACGCCGCAACACTGATCTCAGTAAAGAGTCTCTGATGGAGAGCCGTTTATCCGCTTTTCCTCACTCGCATCTGATTGATTATTAGCGCAGCCCCCACAAGGATGCTCACCAGGGATACCACCAGGGATGGCCACCACTGATGACCACCAGGTATGCCACCCAAGGCCACCAGGGTTGCAAATATATGCCCAAAAAGTATGCCAATCAGTGCCCATATATGATGCCACATGGTGCTCATCAGTAATGCCTGCCAGTGATGCCTTCACAGTGATGCCCATCAGTGCCATTTATCAGTGTCCATCAGTGCCACCCATAAGTACCCATAAGTTCCGCCTATGAGTACCCATCAGTGCCGCTTATCAGTGCCCATCAGTGCTGCATATTAGTGCCACCTCATCAGTGCCCATCAATGCAGCCTCATCAGTGCCCGTCAATGCAGCCTCATCAGTGCCCGTCAGTGCAGCCTCATCAGTGCCCGTCAGTGCAGCCTCATCAGTGCCCGTCAGTGCAGCCTCATCAGTTCCCATCAGTGAAGGAGAAAATGTACTTTTTTTACAAAATGTTATAACAGAAACAAAGAAAAACTTTTTATTTTTTCTAAATTTTCGGGTCATTTTTTTATTTGTTTAGCAAAAAAATAAAAACCCCAGAGGTGATCAAATACCACCAAAATAAATCTCTATTTGTGGGAACAAAATTATAAAAATTTAGTTTGGGTACAGTGTGGTATGACCGCGCAATTGTCATTTAAAAAGCGACAGCTCTGAAAGCTGAAAATTGGCTTGGGCAGGAAGGGAGGAAAGCACCTGGTATTGAAGTGGTTAATGGCATCCCAGTCTTAGTCCATAGGGTTTAATATTGTGTTGGCCCACCCTTTGCAGCTATAACAACTTCAACTCTTCTGGAAAGCCCGTCCACAAGGTTTTGGAGTGTTTCTATGGGAATGTTTGACCAGTCTTCTAGAAGCGCATTTGTGATGTCAGGCACTGATGTTGGAGGAGAAGGCCTGGCTTGCAGTCTCCACTCTAATTCATCCCAAAGGTGTTATATCGGGTTGAGGTTAGGACTCTGTGCAGGCCAGTCAAGTTCCTCCACCCCAAACTCGCTCATCAATGTCATTATGGACCTTGCTTTGTGCACTCCAAATCATTTGGTGGAGGGGGAATTATGGTGTGGGATTGTTTTTCAGGGGTTGGGCTTGGCGCCTTAGTTCTAGTGAAGGGAACTCTTAAGGTGTCAGCATATGAAGACATTTTTGAAAATGTCATGCTCCCAACTTTGTGGGAACAGTTTGGGGATGGCCCCTTTCTGTTCCAACATGACTGCGCACCAGTGCACAAAGCAAGGTACCTTTTATAGCTTTTAAAAATAAAGATATTCAAGTTTTAAACAAAGCTGTCCTCTTTTTTATTTGGTGTAAGAAAAAACCCTAAATAGCACTGACAAAATGATATCTCTCAAGGAGCGAAGGGGGAGCTAATCTGCCCAATATTAGACTATATAATCTTGCTTGACTATTGACTATAGGGATAGAATGGTTACTGCAAGCATCCATGTACACAAATTATGCATTGGAACTGACAATGGTCGTGTGTATGCTCCAGAGCATTTTTAACGGCGTGAAAAACGGCCATTAAAAATTTCGAACATGCTCTATTTTTTCACGTCGTTTTTCATGTCGTTTTTTTTAACGACGTGAAAAACTATAGTGTGTATGCTTTTACGAGGGGAAAAAAATCGCGCATGCTCAGAATCAACTATGATACGGGAGCGCTCGTTCTGGTAAAACTAGCGTTCGTAATGGAGATAGCACATTCGTCACGCTGTAACGGACTGAAAAGCACGAGGCTGAAAAGCGCGAATCGCTGCTCAACAAAGTTTACTAACATGAAGGGTGGCGCCATTCGAATGGAACTTCCCCTTTATAGTGCCGTCGTACGTGTTGTACGTCACTGCGCTTTGCTCGTGCGGTTTTTTTAATGATCGTGTGGATGCAAGACAGGCTTGAGAGGAAACATGAAAAAAAACGACGAGAAAAACGTTGGTTACAAAAATGGCATGAAAAACGATCGTGTGTACGCCGCATAAGGCCTCTAATATGTGGAATTCTAAGGGGCTTTTCATTGCTGCCTCCCTTTATGATATGCACTCTGGGATTCTAATACACTCTGGGATTTCTTGACCCTGGCCTCAGCATACAACCTACCTAGCCACCACTTTAAGGCCCCTTTCACACTGGGGCGTTTTTCAGGCGGTTTAGTGTTAATATTAGCGCTGTTATACCGCCTGAAAAAATCGTGCCTGTAGCCTTCAATGTGAAAGCCCGAAGGCTTTCACACTGAAGCGGTGCGCTAGCAGGACCGCTCCAAAAGTCCTGCTAGCCGCTTCTTTACAGCGGTGAAGGAGCGGTGTGTTCACCGCTCCTTTACCGCGGCTGCCCATTGAAATCAATGGGACACTGCGGTAATACCGCCCGCAAACCGTGGCAATAGCCGCGGTTTGCGGGCGGTATTAACCCTTTTTCGGCCGCTAGCGGGGGTTAAATTCACCCCCCTAGCATCCGCATACCGCGGTAATAACGACGGTATAGCAGCGCTGAATATCGCGCTGCTATACCGCCACCGCACCTGCCTGCCCCAGTGTGAAAGGGGCCTAAGTGCTGTCCAGACAAACAGCAACGTTTTCAAGTCTCCGTGCTGGATCATTTTCTCTGGGAGCGAAAATACTACTTATCTGATATTCATCAACTGAAGGGGTACAGCAAGGTACAGAAATTGGTGGTTAATAAATCCTGGAGAGAGTCCCAATTTAAGCTTATTCATATGGCCTTTCTCTCTTTTTTTATCAACTATAAACTTACCGCAGATGGCCTCATGTCCACTGTGAAATGTGTGTCTGACGTCACTTTTCCACCGCTTTTGGTTCTGTCCCCGTATCTCCACCTTTTGGAACCAAGTTCTGTCTTATATTGTGGGAGTAAGTGACTGTCAACCTCCTAAGGTTTTTTCAATTTGTCCCACTCAGCTTTTCGAGAGCGAGTACTTAATGAGCTATTAACCCTTCTTTTGATCATCTTGTATGATTTGTGCTTGTAGATGTACAATTTCGACAGGTTTTTCCTGATTACATGAGGGCAATACATGTTCTGGTTATTATGTTTATCTTACCAAGGCTGTGCCTTGTCATTCTAGCACTGTTTTAAAACTTAGGGACGCTCTGGGGTTCTGCTTCTTTCCTCTGGGTGGGGGTTGGAGCAGTTTCTCTGGAGTTTCTCCATCCATGCTTCCCTTTAGGGCATCAAACCTAGATGTACACATTGTTTACTTATGCTGGAGGGCTTTTTCCATTTTTTTTCCTTCTCTTTTTTGTTGAGTTCTTCAAAACTATGTCACTGGTCACTGTGATATATTTAAACATTTCTGTTTATCCACTGTGGTATATTCCTTACTCTGATAAAATATACAGTTAGGTCCATATATATTTGGACACAGACACAATTTTAAATTTTTTCAGGTATTTACCAAAACATATTCAAGCTATAGTTATATAATGGATATGAGCTGACAGTGCACATTCTTAGATTTCATTTGAGGGTATGTACATCCAAATTGGATGATGGGATTAGGAATTACAGCTCTTAAGAATAGCCCCCCCCCTTTTCAAGGGACGAAAAGTAATTGGACAATTAATCAAAAGCTGTTTCATGGCCAGGATTGTGCTACTCCTTCATTATTTCTTCATCAGTTAAGCAGGTAAAAGATCTGGAGTATGATATTTGCATTTGGAATCTGTTGCTGTGAACCTATATCATGCGTTCAAAGGAGCTCTCCATGCACGTGAAACAGGCCATTGTAAGGCAAAGCAACTTTAGGAGTGGCAAAATCAACAGTTTGGTACATTCTGAGTAGGGATGAGCTTCGTGTTCGAGTCGAACATACGTTCGACTCGAACATCGGCTGTTCGATCGTTCGACGAAGATCGAACGATTTGGGCCGTTCGCGCCAAATTCGAGTGACGCGAACGGCCCACAATGCACTACGCCATCGCAGTGTCATCCAGGCGCTGTGATTGGCCAAGCATGCACTGTGACCCCGCATGCTTGGCCAATCACAGCGCCGGCAGCGAGGAGAGCAATGATTGGCCACAGGCAGGATGCCTGTGGCCAATTATTGCTGAGGGTGTTTAGTACACGCCCCACACTATAAAAGGCCGCCAGCACGGCGGCCTAGTGTAGTGTGTTCCGGAGCAGGGAAAGAGCAGCATAGGCAGGGACAGTGACTTTTATTTCTTTCTTGCTTAACCTGGATTCCTTTAGTTTAGGGAAAGAGAAGGATAGGTAGGGAGAGTGTCAGTGTGTTTTGTGCTTGTGCTATAGTGTGCTTAAAAAAAACATTTTTTCTAGGGACAGAAAACTGTAGGTAGGGAGAGTGTCAGTTTCTTTCACTGTGCAAGTCCTTGTTTCTAGGGACTGGGAAGGACAGTGAGTGAATTCTCCTTGTGCTATAGTGTGCTTAAAAAAAACATTTTTTCTAGGGACAGAAAACTGTAGGTAGGGAGAGTGTCAGTTTCTTTCACTGTGCAAGTCCTTGTTTCTAGGGACTGGGAAGGACAGTGAGTGAATTCTCCTTGTGCTATAGTGTGCTTAAAAAAAACATTTTTTCTAGGGACAGAAAACTGTAGGTAGGGAGAGTGTCAGTTTCTTTCACTGTGCAAGTCCTTGTTTCTAGGGACTGGGAAGGACAGTGAGTGAATTCTCCTTGTGCTATAGTGTGCTTAAAAAAAACATTTTTTCTAGGGACAGAAAACTGTAGGTAGGGAGAGTGTCAGTTTCTTTCACTGTGCAAGTCCTTGTTTCTAGGGACTGGGAAGGACAGTGAGTGAATTCTCCTTGTGCTATAGTGTGCTTAAAAAAAACATTTTTTCTAGGGACAGAAAACTGTAGGTAGGGAGAGTGTCAGTTTCTTTCACTGTGCAAGTCCTTGTTTCTAGGGACTGGGAAGGACAGTGAGTGAATTCTCCTTGTGCTATAGTGTGCTTAAAAAAAACATTTTTTCTAGGGACAGAAAACTGTAGGTAGGGAGAGTGTCAGTTTCTTTCACTGTGCAAGTCCTTGTTTCTAGGGACTGGGAAGGACAGTGAGTGAATTCTCCTTGTGCTATAGTGTGCTTAAAAAAAACATTTTTTCTAGGGACAGAAAACTCTAGGTAGGGAGAGTGTCAGTTTGTTTCACTGTGCAAGTCCTTGTTTCTAGGGACTGGGAAGGACAGTGAGTGAATTCTCCTTGTGCTATAGTGTGCTTAAAAAAAACATTTTTTCTAGGGACAGAAAACTGTAGGTAGGGAGAGTGTCAGTTTCTTTCACTGTGCAAGTCCTTGTTTCTAGGGACTGGGAAGGACAGTGAGTGAATTCTCCTTGTGCTATAGTGTGCTAAAGCATTCCTCATCAACCATCTTTGAAATCCTTGTTTTTTGGACAGTCAGGGAAATTGTCGTTGTGCTATTCTGTGCAAAAGCAATCATCCTGAACCATATTTAGAAATCCTTAAGTAAAGGGACAGAGAAGGACACCTGAAGGTAGCCCTTATTGCTTTTTTCCCATCTCCCTGCAGGCCATCTATTAGAATGTCTGGAAGGCAAACAAGGAGAGGCAGACAGTCAGGAGGCAATAAAAGAGGGCAAGCAGGCTCTGTGTCTGGGGGCAACAGTGCTGGTCGTGGACGCGGTGCATTGTCATCAGCACATGGCCATGGGACACGCTTGTCCTTCTTTTCGGCAGCTGGACATGTTGAGCCACATCATGCCGAAGACTTGGTAGAGTGGATGACCAAGCCCTCCTCCTCCTCCTCATCCTCTCTCACCCAGGCTCAGGGTACTGGCAAAGCAGCTGCCAAAGCGTCCTCTTCCCTGGTATCAATGTCAGACTCATCATCAGTCACTCCTTCCCTAGACCCACCATGTCCTCCTCCTGAGGAGTCCCCCGAACTGTTTGAGCACAGTGTTGGGTACATGCTCCAGGAGGATGCCCAGCGTTTCGAAGGGTCTGATGATGAAACCCAGCTACAGGAAGGCAGTAGGGTGAGAGCAGACAGAGGGGATGCTCAAGAAGGACACCAATCTGGCAGTCATGTTCCAGCAGCTGCAGCATACTGCCAGATTGGCTCCAGTGATGAGGAGGGAGGGGATGATGAGGTCACTGACTCCACATGGGTGCCTAATAGGAGAGAGGAGGAGGAGGAGGATGAGGAGGAGGCACATCTCCAACGAGGCAGGATGCCCTTTGGTGGCCAGCGTAAGGGCAGTACACCGACGGAATCACACCGCAGAGCTCCGCCTGTGCAGGGCGCTGCCTCTGCCCGTCATTCAAAAAGTTCCTTGGTGTGGGCCTTTTTTGAGGCTAGTGCATCAGATCGCACAGCTGCTGTTTGCAACATATGTCTCAAGCGTATATCGCGTGGCCAAAATATCAGCCGCTTGGGTACCACATGCCTGACCAGACATATGTTGACCTGCCATGCAGCTCGTTGGCAAGCCTACCTCAAAGACCCACACCAAAGAACAAAGCGGACCTCTCCTTGCACCGCATCAGCTGGGATCTCCAACCCCACTATAACTTCAGTCCTCTCTGAAACATGCACTGAGAGGAATGAAGGTGTAGAATTAGGTGTGTCACAGCCAAGTACTTGCGGCCACTCTGCTAGCAGTACACCGACGTCCGATTCTAGCAGGCAAATTTCCCTGCCCCAGCTGCTGGACCGTCGAAAGAAGTTCACTCCCAGCCATCCACATGCCCAGCGGTTGAATGCTAGCTTGGCTAAATTGCTAGCGCTTCAACTGCTGCCTTTTCAGTTGGTAGACTCGGCCCCCTTCCGTGAGTTTGTGCAATGTGCGGTTCCTCAGTGGCAGGTTCCCAAACGCCACTTTTTCTCACGGAAGGCTATTCCGGCTCTCTACCGGCATGTGGAAGGCAATGTCTTGGCCTCGCTGGACAGGGCGGTCAGCGGTAAGGTGCATATTACCGCTGACTCATGGTCCAGCAGGCATGGACAGGGACGTTACCTTTCTTTCACGGCCCATTGGGTCACTCTTTTGGCAGCTGGGAAGGATGCAGGACAAGGTGCAGTAGTGTTGGAGGTTGTCCCACCGCCACGCCTCCAAAATGCTACTACTGGTTGTGACACACCTCTCTCCTCCACCCCCTCCTCTTCTTCTTCCTCCATGGCCTCTTCCTGTGGTTTGTCCTATGAACCAGCGGTGCTCCGTAGCCGTTCACGGGGCTACGCAAGTACGCAGGCAAAAAGATGCCATGCCGTGCTTGCGCTGGTGTGTTTGGGGGACAGAAGCCACACTGGGGCAGAGGTCCTGTCTGCTCTGCAGGGCCAGGCCGAGAGGTGGTTGACGCCATGCCAGCTTAAGCCAGGAATGGTGGTTTGCGACAATGGCACCAACCTCCTCTCCGCCCTTCGACAGGGACAACTGACCCATGTGCCCTGTGTGGCTCACGTCCTTAACCTGGTGGTGCAGCGTTTCTTGGGCAGGTACCCGGGCTTACAGGATGTCCTGAGGCAGGCCAGGAAAGTCTGTGTGCATTTCCGCAGATCTTATAATGCCAGTGCTCGCCTGGCTGAGCTGCAAAAGGAGTTGAACCTGCCCAAGAACCGCCTTATATGTGACATGCCCACCAGGTGGAACTCAACGTTGGCCATGCTGCAGCGGCTGCACACGCAGCAGAGGGCCATCAATGAGTACCTGTGCGACTACGGCACCAGGACAGGGTCAGGGGAGCTTGGTTTTTTTCTCCACGCCAGTGGGGCATGATCAGGGATGCATGCACTGTCCTGGCACCATTTGAGGAGGCCACGAGGATGGTGAGCAGTGACAGTGCATGCATCAGTGACACTGTACCTCTTGTCCACCTGTTGGAGCACACGCTGCGTGGAATAATGGACAGGGCACTTGAGGCAGAACAGAGGCAGGAAGAGGAGGACTTCCTTGCCTCTCAAGGCCCCCTTTACCCAGACAGTGTTCCTTCTGTCCCACCCATCGCACAGGAAGAGGAGGAGGAGGAGGAGGAGGAGGAGGAGGAGGATTGTGTCAGCATGGAGGTGGAGGCTGGCACTCAGCATCATCAGCAGCAGTCTTTTAGGGATGATTTACAGTCCCAAGAAACCAGTGGACTTGTACGTGGCTGGGAGGAGGTGACTGCGGATTATGTCGTCCTTAGTGACCCAGAGGACTCCGGAGCGAATGCCTCAGCAAACCTACGCTGCATGGCCTCCCTGATCCTGCAAAGTCTGCGGAAGGATCCTCGTATTCTTCGGATCAAGGAGAGGGACCATTACTGGCTGGCCACTCTCCTTGATCCACGGTACAAGGGTAAGGTTGCGGACCTTATGTTACCGTCGCAGAGGGAGCAGAGGATGAGACAACTCCGGGAGGCCTTGCAGAAAGGTCTGTGCAACGCGTTCCCAGAGACTGGGAGGTTACAAACTCCTGGTCCTGGACAACGAGTTGCTGAGGCTTCGGCCAGTCAAAGAAGGAGCGGTGGGGAAGGTGGCCGTCTGACCGATGCGTTCAGACAATTCTTTAGTCCGCAGCCCCAAAGTATGATCGGTTCCAGCAACCATCGCCAGCGTCTGATAAACATGGTGCAGGAATATCTAGGGGCAAGGTCAGACTTGGACACCTTCCCCACCGAAAATCCTCTGGCTTACTGGGTCTTGAGGATGGATCACTGGCCAGAGCTTGCACAGTATGCAATTGAGCTACTGGCCTGTCCTGCATCCAGCGTTCTTTCGGAACGCACATTCAGTGCTGCTGGAGGATTTGTAACGGATCACAGGGTGCGCCTGTCCACCGACTCGGTTGATCGACTGACTTTCATCAAGATGAACCAGTCTTGGATCACCACCAGCTACCACACACCTGATGCTGATATAACAGACTAATTGATTTTAACATGTCACATCCCTTCAAGACTGATGCTGATGCTGAGTGCCTGTGCTGTTATGTTGACTGGCTATCCTCCTCCTCCGAGTCCTCAATGATACGATTGATGATGATAGCTTGGAAGATCATTTTTGTTTATGGGTGCCGCCACCAGTGGCTAAGGCCCAATTTTTCAGCCCCTGTTTAACAGGGGCGTGTAATTACAATTTTTGAAGCAATACTTTGCAACAGGGCTCATTGCTGTGCTCCAAGTACAGTATGTGTGAGGGGTTGGAGTGTTGTGCCACCAGTGCCTAAGGCCCAATTTTTCAGCCCCTGTTTAACAGGGGCGTGTCATTACAATTTTTGAAGCAATACTTTGCAACAGGGCTCATTGCTGTGCTCCAAGTACAGTATCTGTGAGGGGTTGCAGTGTTGTGCTACCAGTGCCTAAGGCCCAATTTTTCAGCCCCTGTTCAACAGGGGCATGTAATTACAATTATTGATCTAATAATTCACAGCAGGGCCCATTCCTGCACCCACCAAGCAAGAGTAACTCTGAGGGCTTACAGTGTTGTGGCAACACCACCACCACCACCACCACCACGAAAGGCCCAATTTTTCAGCCCCTGTTCAACAGGGGCATGCAATTACAATTCTTGATCTAATAATTCACAGCAGGGCCCATTGCTGCACCCACCAAGAGTAACTGTCAGGGCTTACAGTGTTGTGGCACCAGCACCACCATCAAAGGCCCAATTTTTACTACCACTGTTCAACAATTATATGTAATTACAATTCCTGATATAATAGTTGACAGCAGGGCGTTCCAGCACCAACCAAGAGTAACTGTGAGTGCTTACAGTGTTGTGCCAACACCAACTAAGGGGCCTATTTCTGCAGATTATATACGGCAGGTCCCTACTTTCAAACATCCAACTTACAAACGACTCCTACTTGCAAACGCAAGAAGACAACAGGAAGTGAGAGGAAATCTACCCCTAGGAAGGAAAATTCTCTCCTGTAAGAATTAATATGGGAGAAAGGTGTCTCCTCTGTACTGATGCTTTATCAGCAATCCTTGTTTCAAGAAAAACACCACATTTCAAAAACAGTTGTCATTGGGACGGAAAGTGAGGTGAAATGTTCTGAACAGGGGCACAGACAGCAAAACAAATGTTACAGGGGTGATAACCCTTACCTATGTTTTCCAAAAAGTTTAAAAATAGATTTTTGGGCTGGAGCTACACTTAAACAATGTACCTGTTCAAAATTACAAACACATTCTACATAAGAACAAACATACAGTCCCTGTCTTGTATGCACCGCCTGTATACGACTGTTCAGAGTATATAGGGCCTTTTTTATTTTATGTGCGGGGTTCCCCTTAATATCCATACAAGACCCAAAGGGGCTGGTAATGGGCTGGGGTAGGGGGGGGGGGGGGGGTCATGGGGTAGCTATGCCATTTTTCTTAAAGATTTTCATCCATATTACCGGGACCAGACATTACATTAAAGCCGCAAGCAGTTTTAAATGGCTTTTTTTTCCTTTAGAAGTGTCATTTTGTGCAGGGACAGTTCTAAACACGGGAAACACGTGGCACTTCACAGGCATACTTTAGACACCCCCCAGGTGCGATATTTAAAGGAATATTTGACTTTTTTTTTTTTCACTTTATGCATCATTAAAATGACTGCTCCCGAAAAACGACCGTTTTTAAAACTTCTTTTTGCATTGATACATGTCCCCTGGTGCAGAACCCAGGTTCCCAAACCCTTTTTAGGACAATAACATGCATAATAGTTGTTATAATTAGCACTTTAGAATTCGAACGTTCGCATCCATTGTATTTAATAGGGTTCTAATGTTCGTACGAACTTTCGGTCCGTTCGCGGGTTCTGGTGCGAACCGAACCCGGGGGTGTTCGGCTCATCACTAATTCTGAGGAAAGAAGAACGCACTGGTGAGCTCAGCAACATAAAAAGGCCTGGACGTCCACGGAAGACAACAGTGGTGGATGATCGCGGGATCCTCTCTATGGTAAAGAAAAACCCATTCACAACATCCAGACAAGTGAAGGACACTCTCCAGGAGGTGGGCGTATCATTGTCAAAGTCTACATTCAAGAGAAGACTTCATGAGAGCAAATACAGAGCGTTCACCACAAGATGCAAACCATTCATAAGCCTGAAGAATAGAAAAGCCAGATTAGACTTTGCGAAAAAACATCTAAAAAAGCCGGACCATTTCTGGAAAAGCATTCTTTGGATGATTGAAACTAAGATTAATCTGTACCACAATGAGGGGAAGAAAAAAGTGTGGAGAAGGCTTGGAACAGCTCATGATCCAATGTACCCAACATCATCTGTAAAACATGGTGAAGGCAGTGGGGCGACATGGGCAAGTCCCTGGCCTGCACAGCTCGAGGAGTGTTGTGCACCCCAGAATAGGACTGCGCACTGGAACCTAGGGAAGAAGTGGGGGTTATCTGAATACAGGCTGTTCGATGAAGACATCACCACACTGGTGGAAGACACCCCTGTATCTATCCATCCACCAGGGGAGGCAAGTGGAGACCAATAAAAACCATTACATTTTGGGTAAATCATCAAGACAGTTTACAATAGTATATTCGCACAATGATCTCTCACACTCTCTCTTTTATTTTATTCTCTCATTCTCTTATTCCTCCATCAATTCTTGCCATGTTTAACATTTTTATACATTTTATTCATTTTTAAACTTAATCTTAATTTACCTTACAGTGGTTCCACATATGAATTAAAATAAACATGTAACAAGCATTGGTAAAATCACTTATTGTGATCTGGTAGGTGTTCATTCTAGAGGGAGCAGTATTCACTCGTGGAGGTGTTGGTGACAGCTTTCACAATGAATACACAATAAGTGTAAAGCATTTAACACTGGATGATAATCAGACGGACTCTCCACGAATCAAGATGTTATGATATCCGGGTAAGTGCATCACACACTAATGTACTCTTTGCTGCAGTGGATAGGCTAGATCGGTGATTCTATCCACATGTGCTGCTGGCTTCTCTGTTCACCATGAACAGTGAAGCCAGCAGCACATGTGAATAGAATCAAAGATCTAGCATAACCACTGCAGGAAAGAGACCATTAGTGTGTGATGCACTTACCCAGATATCAGAATATATTGGGTGAACAGAGAAGCCAGTAGCACACGTGAATAGAATCACAGATCTAGCATAACCACTGCAGGAAAGAGTACATTAGTGTGTGATGCGCTTACCCAGATATAAGAACATCTTGGTTCGTGGAGAGTCCATCTGATTATCATCCAGTGTTAAATGCTTTACACTCAGGCCCGGACTGGCTATTGGGCACAGCAGGCATTTGCCCGGTGGGCTGCGCCAGGCCAGGGCCGGTATAGCAGACAGAGAAGCCGCACAGGCTTGTCCTTCCTCTAAGGTGACTGCTGCTCGCATATGCATAGTGACGGGGAGTACAACGATGTCAGATACTTAGAGGGACAGTAGAGGAAGATGCTGCAATCACTACCTGGGCTGGCAGTAGGAGGCCCTACGAGTGGTGGTTGCAGCCCCCACAACCAGCGGTCTGCACTGTGCTGAAATCAGTGCCTATTGTACAGCCAGAGTCACTGAGCTGCAGAGCTCTCCATGGACCCTGCCCCATAGGGGGAGACCGGACCAATTATCGGCTTTGTCCAGGGTGGGGGAGGCATCTAACAGTCAGTCCAGGGCTGGAAAGCTACACGGGGAGGTGGCTCATGACCTAACAGAGCCAATGGGGGGGGGGGGGGGGGGGGGGGAAGCCACTGAGAGGAGTAGCAACAAAGGCAGCCACATCACTACTCCTGTCACTGACAGGCTGTCAGCCTAACGCTGGTAGCAGGATCAGAAAGGAGGAGGAGGAAGAGGAGGAGGGGGGATGGGGAGCAGGCTGGAGCAGCGCCAGGTGGGTACTTCAACACCCCCAGAATTTCTCCTACCACCCTTATCTGCAGCCCATATATTACAAGTGAAGTGATGCTGAAGTGTGTGGAGCAGCCTTTTGATTTCACATACTGTCGCTAGTGTTCCTTGTCTTGTGGACTGTCTCTGCTGTTCATGTCCTCGGCTTAGCCACGCCCCCTCCCTGTGTGTAGCAGAGAATGCCTGGAGCATGCAGTGAAGTTTACAAGATCTGTTTTCCTGTGTTGTAATAAAACAGATGCCTAAATGTGAGGGGTGGCTGCATAAAATTGGCTGGGGCAGCTGTAGTGATATGGTGTCTGCATGTGGCAAAACATTGCTATTGTGTGACAATGTCAACCCTTACATGGCCAGCTTTGTGTCAACCAAGAGCAGATAAATCTTATGGGGGATTTGAGGGCTTTGAGATCTGCTTATCACTGAACTTTATTTAAAACAAGGACTACTGTCCCAACTCCTTCCAAACCTCAAGTGTTATGTGCACACAGCCTGTAAGCATGCAATCTTTTGTAAATGAGAATTCATCCTGTTAAAGATGTATATAGTTTCAGCAAGAAGAGGACACAGAGTTTTTATACCTGGCTGTTTTAGATTACAGGGTATTTGTCCAGCACTTAGGCATGGTTCACATTAGTGTGATGTGTGTTGTGGTGATTTGAGGTGTGATTATGCAGTGCAACTTGTGAGCGATTTTGATGCGATTTTACTACTGTACCATTTTGGTGCAATTTTATTCCCAGTAGTCAAGGCACTGCTGCTGCTCCTTTGCCTTTAAGGAGAGTTGAGGGTTAAACAGCTCTGAACAAGTCTGGAGGAAAAGATATTTAATCTCCAAATACGGAAAGGTTTCTTCACAGTAAGAGCTGTGAAAATGTGAAATAGACTCCCTCAGGAGCTGGTTCTGGCCAGCACACTAGATTGCTTTAAAGGAGAAGTCCAGCCTGAGCTCATTCGGTTTCGCTTCTCCTATGGGTCACAGGAGTGCAATTCGTTTTGCACTCCTGTGACCCGTTTTCAGCAGAGAGTGGTCTGAAGTCCGCTCTCCGCTGACGTCACCAGGATCAGTCCAGGCACCGCGTCATCACGACTTCTGAAGTCTTAATCTACCAGCTGCCTGAACTGATGGCAGTCTCAGACACTTACCGCCCCTCCACAGCTCAGCGCTCCAGTGAGTGTGGAGAAGCAGAGCAGAGAGCTGCTGACTGACAGGCAGCAGCTCTCTGCTCGGGGAGGAGAGAGAACTGAGCCATCCGTGGTGTTCGGAGACTCGGTTCTCAGGAAAGAGGCGCTGGGAACAGATGCAGCATCCACCTAGGAAAGTATGAATAGTAAAAAAAAAACATACTTCTCTTTTTAAAAAGCCCTGGATTATTTCCTAAATGTACATAATATAATTGGATACTACCATTTATAGGTAAAGTTGATCCAGGGAAAATCTGATTGCCTCTCAGGGGATCAGGAAGTAATTTCTTCCCCCCCACTTGAGCACATTGGATCATACTTTACTGGATCACCTGTGGGTATAGGATTATATATATGGAGATTTTCTATTTGTGGGTTTTTTTTTTTCTATATTGGTTGAGCTGGTTAGACTTGTGTCTTTTTTAACCATGTAACTATGGGGGTAGGACTTTGTGGCAATATTGCAAGGGTACAGTTCCCCCTCCTGCTATCAGCCACCATAGTACTAAAGCCTCTTAGCCCTTAACGCTGTAGTCAGCTTGGGAATTTGAAGACTCTGAAGCACCCTATAGGAAGGGAGAGGAAGGTGGATCTGACACCAACAATGGGGATTACTTTAGTGACAGTAATGATGGGATTTTAGTTGCTGATGGCAAAGATGGACATATTTTACTCAGACAGCAGCCACAGGGCCTACTGTAGATGCAACAAGATGCAAAAGTCAACAAGCTGTAATGCAAGTATTTCAGACTCACAAGTTATGATTTAAGATGACCATACACTACACAGTCTACCATCTACACAGTCAACACTGTACAATCTACTTTAGATCTACCTGGAAATATAGAGTGTAAGGGCCTGTTTATTTTATACAAATGCAATGCATTGTTCAGATGTGTCCTCATATTACATTGCTTTTATAAAATCGAAAGGAGATTGTACAATCATATTGTGTAGTGTATATATACCTTAAGTCTCTGTTGGGGAGGAAAACATTAAGGGAGTAGGCTCTGTGTGTGAATGGACACGCAGATCAGGAGTGAGCCTGCTTGGGTGCCCCTATTGCAAGCTGCTTGATGTGGGGGCACTTGGCAGGAGGGAGAGGCCAGGAGTGCCGACGAGGGACCCGAAAAGAGGAGGATCAGGCTGCTCTGTGCAAAACCATTACATAGAGGAGGTAAGTAAGACAAGCGACTTTAATATCACTTTAAATCTCACGTTGTGCTGCCCTGCATCCTCGTGTGGTGGTCAGTTATATTGGTGTGGTGGTCCATAGTATTGGTGTGGTTGTCTGTAGTATTGGTGTGTAGTATTGGTGGGATGAAGTATTGGTGTGATGAGCAGAATCAGCTCAGCTACACCCCCCCCCCCCCCAAAGCATGTACACAGCAAATTCCCAACTCCTCTGCACAGTAAGAAGTGAAGACAGATCCCATAGGCGTGCACATGGGGTGTGCCTGGGTACACCCTAATCTGGGGTCGGCAACTGTCGGAAACCTGCTGGAGAGGAGGGTGGCATTTAGTGGAACTGATTGGCTGTACAGCTCTCTAATAAGCCCCGGAGGGGTCTTGGTCCTCCTCTCAAAGTACGTTTGTGAGAATCATCATCACTGTCACAGTGATTGAACCAGGCTAAATATAACAAAACAACACATTGAGAAAGCGATAGTTGTAATTATTTGTAATTTGGTTTAAAAAAGAAATAATAAAAATGGGCTGCTCAGTCTAAAATGCCTGGGCCTATTTTTTGTCCCAGTCCGGGCCTGTTTACACTTATCATAATCTGGTAAGTGTTCACTCTAGAGCGGTATCCACTCGTGGTGGTGTTGGTGACAGCTTTCCTTCATCGTTTGGAGTTTAATGTATTCTGGATCTCTAAAGACTAACTTTTCTATGAAAGACTGTAATTATAGGACTTTTCACACTTCTCTAACACCTTTTTTAAAAGCCCTAAACTGTCCCCGCGAACTCTTCAAACTAGTCGCTTAAACTATGAACCCCACCTGCTTAGAGCCTCCAACAAATGAAACACAAGAACTCTGCAATGAACTATCGGATTTTTTTATTGACAAAATTGAAAACATTCGTGAAATAATTCAGCAGAAAAAAAACAACCAACCTCACTCAGACAAAGCAAGCAAGAAAAAATCAACATTAATATTCTACAATCAACTAAATTTACTCCATCGACACCACCAAATGCATCATCGGAAGCCTCCGAGACAGTACATCACCAAACGAAATTATTTCCACAAAACTCCTGAAAGAATGTACCGACATCTTGGCACCCACCATCACACATCTCATAAATCAATCGTTCAAAGAAGATATTGTTCCGACTTCCCTCAAGCAAGGTATAACCAAACCCCTCCTAAAGAAACCGAACCTCGACCCCAAAGACCCAAACCACCGCAGACCGGTAACAAGCCTTAACACCATCTCCAAGATCATTGAGAAAGCAGTAGTACAACAGCTACAACTCCATTTGGACACCAACAAACTCCTGGACCCACTACAATCGGGTTTCCGCCCAGGCCACGGGACAGAAACTGCACTTCTCAAAATATGGGATGACGCCCTCGAAGCAGCAGATGACGGAGAATCGTGTCTCCTGGTGCTGCTGGACCTCAGTGCAGCTTTCGACACAGTAGACCACAAAATTTTGCTCACTCGTCTCACAGAAGTAGCCAGAGTCACAGACTCTGATCTACCCTGGTTCGCATCGTTCCTGGAGAACCGATCCCAGACAGTGAAACTAGGAGTCTTCACTTTGGAAGCACGCACCATTACATGCAGAGTACCCCAAGGATCACCCCTGTCGCCCATGCTCTTCAACATCTACCTTCGCCCACTCCTCAAAATCATCAGCAAACAGGACCTGCGCTACCACTCCTATGCTGATGACACTCAACTCTACTTTCGCATCACCAACAAAAAAGACCAACATCACAGACTAGAACAATGCCTTACACTGATAGACAATTGGATGGCGGAGAGTTCCCTCAAACTTAATGGATCCAAAACAGAACTTCTCTTTCTTCACGCAAACCGAAAGACAAACTCTAGGACGACATGGACACCACCCACCATCCTTGGACAAATCATCACCCCAAACACCAAAGTCAAAAGTCTCTGAGTTATCTTTGGTTAAGCAGTAGCTGATTAGTCTGATTTTGCCAACAATATGTCTGTGTCTTTAAGGCGCTTTCCCAAATCACAGCACCAGGTTGTAAGGAGAACAGGCAACTTGTATTGACAGTGGTAAAACAAGACAAGGACATTCCGGAACACTCCAAGCTTGTATGTCTGGTGCTTTTATTCTGCAAGGCAGGAAACAAACACAGTTTTGATGCAGGAGGGATTTTTACAGCAAGTTTATAACACAAACCAAAAAAAACAACTACTCATCTGAGCCACTGACTAAACTCATGTCAGTCCATGAATAACAGGTTGCCCGATGGGTTCCTCAAAACCAAAATAAACAGGCAGCTCTTGTACTTTTTTCTATGCTTTATTAACAGTTAGCCTCACAGCAGAGTGAGCAAGAGAGAGAGGCCTTAGTATTTGTCTGTTCACATATGTAAAAACCTGTGCACATCCGAGACTCAAGCGTCGTACACACGGCCGAGAATCTCGTCAGGAAAAAACACTTCGTTTTTCCTGACGAAATTCTTGAACAAGAATCTTGTCCCGGCCGAGTGTACACACGTACGATTCAAATGAACCGCTATTCTTTTGAATGTCACGAACGCGGTGACGTCATCGACTACGACAAGCGTGCACTCGTCACATTTGATGCCGTCGCCGCCATCTTGCTTCACCCTACCTATGCCTAGGAAGCTACCGTGCATGCGTCAAAGTCATTTCGAGCATGTGCTGGGTTTCCACGGTGACAGGTAAGTGTACACACTCTCGGGTTTCTTGTCGGGAAACAGGTCGACGAGAATCCCGACGATAAAATAGAGAGCAGGTTCTCTATTTTTCTCGTCGAGATTCTGGCCAGTTTTCCTGATGAGAAACCTGAAAGTCTCGTACACACGCATGGTTTTCTCAGCAAGAAAGCTCTCCCGGCAGTTATCTTGTCGTTTCTTGATGAGAAAACCAGCCGTGTGTATGAGGCTTAATACAGAGGTCTGGCTCCCAGGTAAGGTGTGGACCTAAGAATGAAGTGTTATTCCCACTCAATGTTCTATAAAACCTCCGGGTTCTAGGACACAGGATGGGACTTTTTAAGATACTGAAAAAGCTAAAAGTTAATTTTTTCCATATCAGTCTTAAATTGTATGCATAAACGTGCACAAAGACGTGCACGAAGATGTACACTTGCTAATAGGAATTCTGGAGTGACAACTAGAGGTTCCGTAACTCGTACGCATGCACAAAAGTATTCACAAGTGACAACTAGGTGTTCCTGACTGGCTAACATATCTGTGCACGTGCGCGAGAGTGCGTGAGTATTTGGTGCCCTCTTGCCTATTTAAACTGGCTCCATTATCCAGAAGATTGCTGAGTGTTCGTCAGTAGGGATGAGCCGAACAACCCCCAGTTCGGTTCGCACCAGAACTTGCGAACAGGCAATAAATTTGTTCAGACATCCGAACACTGTTAAAGTCTATGGGACTCGAACATGAAAAATCTAAAGTGCTAATTTTAAAGGCTTATATGCAAGTTATTGTCATAAAAAGTGGACCCGGGTCCTGCCCCAGGGGACATGTATCAATGCAAAAAAAAGTTTTAAAAACTGCAGTTTTTTCAGGAGCAGTGATTTTAATAATGCTTAAAGTGAAACAATAAAAGTAAAATATTCCTTTAAATTTCGTACCTAGGGAGTGTGTATAGTATGCCTGTAAAATAGCGCTTGTTTCCCGTGCTTAGAAATGTCCCTGCACAAAGTGTCATTTCTGAAGGAAAAAAAGTCATTTAAAAGCACTCGCGGCTATAATGAATTGTCGGCTCCCGGCAATACAGAGAAAAGTCATTGATAAAAAATAAATAAAAAATGCGTGGTGTCCCCCCAAATTTAATTACCAGGTCCTTCAGGTCTGGTATAGATATTAAGGGGAACCCTGCGTCAAATAAAAAAAAAAATACGTGTGGTTCCCCCCAAATATCCTTACCAGACCCTTCAGGTCTGGTATGGATTTTAAGGGGAACTACACGCCAAATTTAAAAAAAAGTGGCGTGGAGTTCCCCCCAAAAATCCATACCAGACCCTTTAATCGAGCACGCAACCTGGCAGGCCGCAGGAAAAGTGGTGGGGACGAGAGAGCGCCCCCCCCCCTGAACCGTACCAGGCCACATGCCTCAACATGACCCCTCAAAGCACCATGTCCCCATGTTGATGGGGACAAGGGCCTCATCCCCACAACCCTTGCCTGATGGTTGTGGGGCTCTGCGGGCGGGGGGCTTATCGGAATCTGGAAGACCCCTTTAACAAAGGGGACCCCCAGATCCCGGCCCCCCCTATGTGAATTGGTAAGGGGTACATTATACCGCTACCATTTCACAAAGAAAGTGTAAAAAATTGTAAAAAAACACACAGACACCGTTGGGAAAGTTGGGAAAATCGAACATGAGTTCGACTTGAACTTGAAGCTCATCCCTAGTCGTCAGCTTCTACCGCCTGTGACCCGATCCTGTCCTTGTTCCTGTGTATACCCAGCCTGTTTGACTCTGCTCGTTGCTGATACCTGATTGCTGACCCGGCTTGTGACCCGATTCTGCCTTTTACCTTCTGTTCTGGTGCCTTCTCTGCTCAGTTGATACCAACCCTGGCTTGGCCCTGACTTTTCTCTGGATCTGATTCGGTACCTCTACTGCTTGGACGTTACCAACTTCTGCCTGCCTGACCACCCGCGACCCTGCTTCCGCCTGCTCTCCAGATTGGTTGCTGTCTTCTGTCTGCTGCCCTGCACCTGCTTCTGTGTACCTGCACCTGCCAGTCTACCAGTCTGCCTGCTGTCCTGCACCTGTTGGCATTGGCCAGTACACAAACCTGGCCGCTGCATAGCACCTGCTGCAAGTACCTTCTGTCCAGGATCTCCAACCAGGCACCCGTGCCACTCCCTGCCCTGTTATATCCTGTCACCACCTTCAGGAGAAGCAGGACAGGAGGTTTAAGGGAAAGCCCTCCTGTCAGCTCGGCCTCAACCAGGTACGTGACACCTACTGTTGTTTCTGTCTTAATTCCTCCTTTACCTCAGGAGTCTCCAATGTCAGTTGGAGTACCTGCTCAAGAATCTAAAATAAGCCTTGTATCTGAATACAAAGAAATAGAGAAAGCTCTTGTGATGACAAATGAAAATTCAAGCAGTAAGACATATGTGACAGTTAAAGATCTTAAGGTGGTTAAAACTACAGGACTATGAACATTCTGTGAAAGCTTGGAAAACAGGGAAATTAACCTTTATACCCTGTATAGAAAATGTGTGTAGCATTTTTTCAACTGATCTCTAAAGCAATAGTGTATATGGCCAAAGCATTAGCAGAGACAGTCATCATCAATACCAGCACCATCGCTCTGATAAGTTCTCCTGCCAAGAACCAATGACTTCCTTTGGCAGTCAGGAGAAGACTTTGGATGTTCTTTCCCCACAAATTAAATTTGTTTACTTTGGGTATCACCAGAGCGGGTAAAAATGCTAATTAATTTCCCTTTCTTTTTCATGAAGCTTACCTTAAAATCCAGGAAAGGCTGTGGCCATGAGTTAAACTCTGGGAGATCTCCTGTCATCAGATGCGATCACCAAAGCCCCATTGAGTCAAATAGGAAAGGGATTCTACTCTCATTTTAATGAAGAATAAACTCTGCAGAAAATACCACCTCATTGTTAACATGAAAAATTGCCTACCTATCTAGTGTCTACCTACTGTCCCTGTTTCTATTCATCAAGACCATCAGCAGTTCCTAAATTTGTGGTGAAAGATTTAAGCATAATGGCAATGTATCTTTACAAAGAAAAAAACAGAAATTTTATTCTGAGAACCAGGAAATTGCATTCCTCAATCATTTCCTCATTTTCCTCACCATCTTGATACAAAGGAATTGATTTACTAAAACTGCAGAGTGCAAAATCTGGTGCAGCTCTGCATAGAAACTAGAGATGGGCATGAGTGTGTTCAGGGTCCTAGTCCCAACCCACAAGCTTGATCCCGCCATGAAGCCGACACTGCACACAGCTAATCACAGGCAGTGAGACATTTCCCGATCTATGCAGCTGCGGACCGAGACATGCCTCACTGCCTGTGATTAGCGGTGTGCAGTGTTGGCTTCCTGGCGGGATCAGGCAGGTGGGTTGGGACTAAGACTTGAACAAGCCAATGTTAGAAGCTGATTGGCTACCATACACAGCTGCACCAGACTTTGCACTCTCCAGTTTTAGTAAACCAACCCCGTTTGTTAAAGTCTCTAGCAGACCACTCTTTTTGAGGAATTTAAATGGGTTCCAAATTCTGAGAAGCTGAATTTAAATCTGAACAAACTACTGTTGTCCTAAGTTCCTTCATAGGTTTTACACAGCAGAAAACACTTTTTAGGCTGCTTACACACTGATCAGTTGTTGTTCCTTTTTAGTGTAAAAAAAAATGCATGACCATTAAATTATACTGGTCAGTTGCGGGTCTGTTGCATTTTTCAAAATCCTCAAAGACCTGCAAGCTGCATTTGGTGCACGTTTGGTGTGGTAAAAAGATGCACCAAAAATGCATTCCCCGTTAAAATTAATAGAAAACATAAAAAACAACGCAAAAAAAATGCACAGGCGGTTGCGTTTTCTGAGTTGGGTTTCCTTTTTTTACAGGTGCAAAATGCAGTGGAAAGGAGGCAAAAACACATATGCGTTTTTAACCTGTTTTTGCAACGGAGCAGTGTGAAAGTAGCCTTACTGAAGAAAAATGCACAGGTTATTACAACAAACAAGTTGGGCACTGAGTGCAAAATACCAGCTTTGAATTGGGCCCAATCATAAGAGCCCTACAATTTTTTTTTCTTGAAATGGAGTGGCTTAAAGAGGAAGTAAAGCCTCCTTAAAAAAAAAAATGCACCCTGCAAGACAAAGGCATACTGTAATGAGCTAATAGCATAGCATACTAGCTCATTATGAAGTACTTACCTGAGATCGAAGCCCCCGCAGCCGCCCTCGTTCGCCTCCTCCGTCGCCGCCATCTCTCTCAGAGTGACTTCCGGGTATCACGGCTCCAGCACTGTGACTGGCCGGAGCCGCGATGATGTCACTCCTGCACATGCGCGCGGGAGACGCCACTAACGGCATGATCTCATTCACTAACAGCACGCTCGGTGTGCCTGCGCCGTTGTCTATGGCGCGCAAGCGCCGTAGACATCGGTGCTGTCTTTTTTGCAAATATCTCCTAAACCGTGTAGGTTTAGGAGATATTTGTAGCACCTAGAGGTAAGTCTTAATCTAGGCTTACCTGTAGGTATAAGTGGTCTGTAAGGGTTTACAAACACTTTAAGAAAAGATTTAGAAAGAACAATCTACATATTATCTTGAGTGAAAGAATTTCTGTGCTGCTCAATGAGAGAGCGTTTTGGGAAAGGACACTCCTGGAATTACCTGATATAGGCACATATCTTCCCCATCTCCCCACACCAGACACCAAAGATCTCTTCTTGTATTCTGTGTGGAAGATTTAATAAAAAGAAAAGGCCTATTGGATAAAGTGGTTTCTATTTTAATGCAGAGCAGGAAACTTATCATACTGGACATTTATAACAGAGTTTGAAATGTTTACTCTTCTTGGTCCTGCTTTGCAAAGGCTACTCCAAGCAAAATCTCCACTGTTCTGGGCTTTCTTCAAGGGGGGGTGGGGGGTGGTAAAGAAGGGACTTGCCATTATCACTTCTAAAGTCCTGATTGCAGCCCTATCCTTGTTTCTGAACAAAGCCTTGGCATGCAACCATCTAGTAAATAATTTATTTAAAGCAGACTTTTGCCCTGACAAACTATGTCGGCCCCCTCCTTGGGACTTGACCACTGAAGTATAACGCTAACTGCACCACCCTTTGAAACTTTGTTCAAAGGTTTATTCGGACAAATCACCATGAAATTGCAAAGTCATCAAGGCACAAGTTTTGTCCTAGAGTCCTTCTCAAGATAGAGCTGTGCAATGGACTGCAGTCCATATCCACTAGAAAATGGCCAGGGGAACACACGAATTTGCAGGAACAAAAGATAAACACAAGGGTATCATCAGCTAGCATACTGATGCATTGCTTGAAAGACGAGCAACAGGTACACTGACCCTTTAAGAAGTCACCTGGTAATGGATTGCCTTAGTTGCAGGTAGCCTGTGTTTGGCAGTGGCCACAAACAGAAGGAGAGAGTCAGTACTGGAACAAGTTAAATGTGGGCATGAATATCTAGCTTATCCTAAATAATAAAAAAATAAAAAGTAGGGAACCAACTAAATAAGGGTACACATAGGTACCACCAGGTAATTATCCACATGCTCGAATCGATTGGCCAAAAGGAAGCATATGAAAAGAAATGCACTAGAGAGGGCACAGTGCTAAGTGCTACATAGAAAGAGCCCAGGGAAATAATACCATGAATTTGTATAATATATATGTAGCGGGGTTCTAAATAATAGGGGGGAGTGCATGGGTGGTAGTATGATCCAATGCACCCTGATCTCTAGAGAATTGGGAACTATTTACAGTCTGGAGGACTCTGGTGGTGTGAGGTTCCCTGTGGCCTACAGGTGGCACTGTCGCCCTGGGACGGGGTTGAACTCACACCGCAAGACTGTGCCTTTTTGTCCTTTCCTGGTGCTGGTACAGCGGGGCGGGGAACCCGCTGTGACGCAAAGGGAGAGGAGATAAAAGGGGCGGACGCACTTACCGGAGGGTTCAGAGTTCGGAGTCTGAGGACGCGGCCGCACCCAGGCACCCTTAGCCTGGGTGCTGGCGTTACGGAGTTCCAGGCCCAGGTGCCCTCGACCTGGCCGGAGCGGGAGATGGAGTCCATATCAGGCACCTTTAGCCTGGGGTGAGGTACTATGGCGGAAGCCTGGAGCTCAGTACCTTCGACTGAGTTCCGCGAGGGTGGAGGAATCCGAGGGGGCCCTAACTCCTTGGGTGCCTGTGTCTGAGACGAGGAGGCCGGTGAGCGGAACTTCTCCGAAGAGTCCAGCGCAGCATTGCTGGTGACGGAGAGGCCTTCGGTAACTGTCTTGGATGGATGTCTTTCCCCTGATAGGGGCTATGTTAGCGAAGGTAATCCATGTTTTGTTCAATATAGTCAGTGGCAGTGACTATTCGCCATTGGTGATACCACAGTGGTTAGCTCTATCTAAAAGGATTGTGCCTCGACCTACTCCCTACAAATACTGAACTGTTCGTTGGGTCCCAACCTGTCTGTGCTGAATGACTATTTATTGAGAAGAATAAATACGAGTTGGACCTTTTTCAGTGTGTGGAACTTCAGTTACTGGAAGTAAAGGGGGGTCATTCAGTAAAGGATTTGACTCTGGGACATACACACAAAGCCCGATAGTTCTGGCCTTCACCTCTACACATTGGAGGACATGGGCCGTGGTGTATCTCATCCCTCCCCCCAGTACTAACCCCTAGACGAGACAAACAAGCCGTGAATGAGAAGGGGTGAGAGGGGTGAGGTCGCTACATATAAAAAAAAATGAAAAAGAGTATGGTCAAATACCATAAAAAATAAAACAGGAAATCCTGCACCTAACAATATGTAGATAACATTGTCTGGAATATCTAGCTTTTCTGACTAGAGTTGCCTCTAAGTTTCATCAAGAGGTTGTTCTCTCTTTTCCTTTAGTCAGGATGCAAACGGCAACAAAGCACTCAAGTTCCCTTTTATGGACATAAGAAGGAGAATTCTTCATAATATTAAATGCACTCTTTATCTTATTAAGTGGGACAAACAAAGGAAAAGGAGCCCCTAAAGCTACAATTGTAAGATAAACCTGGCTATTAGCTCTACTTTGCTTTTGCTGCCAATATGTGACCTCTGTGCATTACTGCTCACACCACTGGATCACTTTTTACATCCTAGCCTGAGAGAGCTGATGCTTCAGCAGTGAAGATCTGCAAAGCAGCCATCTGGACCAGCATCAAGACATTCAAAACACGTTTTTAGGTTGCAGTTTCATCCAAAGGTATTTATCTTACTTATTTCTCTAGCGAACCTATCTGGGGGAGAACTTCAGAAAATACAATCTGCAATCTCCTCTAGCATTAGTGGAATGGCCCAAAAGAACTTGCTAAAATGAGACTGGTTGGTACTTTTGGTTGCTTTCTTATCTTCATAATATCAAAAATTTTACTTCAAGTTTGAAAAGAATGGTGGCAAACATAAGAAGGTAAAAGAGGAAATTCTGCAGTATTTTGTGTTAAGTAAGAAGCCCCAGTAAACCTGCTGGGCCCTGAGTCAGCCTATCATTTGACAGCTTTAGACTGAAAAATAAAAATACTTGTTTTTATAATAAAATAAATAACAATATTAAATGCTTTTATTCTAATGTAATAAATGATATTGTATTGAATTGAATTGTACTGTACTGCCTACCCCCTTGTTGTATAGCACTGTGCAAACGGTTGGCACTGTATAAATCCTGAATAATAATAATAACAATAACAATAATAATGTTAGTATAATAATAAGGTCTGCTTGCTACAATGACTCTGTAGAAGGTGTGTTGTTACAATGTTCTTGGAAGGTCTTGTTGTACAGGCAGCTATTCTCCTACATGGCAAATGTCCAAGTCTGGGATTTAAAAAAGCTCCCCCTGATAAAGATATTATATCCTTGCTAAACACTTGACTTTCCAGGATATCCATGGCTGTGCAAATCTCTCAAATTTGTATAATTTCATTCTGTAATATTTTTCTTCTAAATAAACTTTCAAAATTGTTCATCATGAGCAGAGGTTTGTTGCTTTTCCCTGTCAAGAAAATCAAACCTCTGAGAGCACTGATGATGTTGCCAAGGCAAGCCTCAGGCATCACTCTTGGCTAAGGGTTTGTTGCTTTGTAAAATAAAAGGGTTTTATGTACTTCACTGCTTCAGCTTGCATCCAATTAAATAATCTTATTGTGAGGTTGTTTGGGTTTTCAAAGGGTACTTCAGTTGCAAATCCATGTTCAGACCCTCAGCCTGTACCTCAAAGATTCCTGGTCCCCAAGAGAGAGTCCCTTCCCCTCAAAATATTTGAATATATTGGCTGTAAAGCAGGCTTTTTTGGCAGTAGAGGGGAAAAGATGTGAAAGTCATAGCTGACAACATCTAACCTGCTTCACTGGTCCCTGGCTCTAGTCTTATTCCCATGGCTCCCATGGATTCATTTCAAATGACTCACATAGTTACATAGTAGGCGAGGTTGAAAAAAGATACAAGTCCATCAAGTCCAACCTATGTGTGTGATTTTGTGTCAATATTACATTGTATATCCCTGTATGTCGTGGTCATTCGTGTGCTTATCTAATAGTTTTTTGAAATTATCGATGCTCCCCACTGAAACCACTGCCTGTGGAAGGGAATTCCACACCCTTACCACGCTTACAGTAAAGAACCCTCTACGCAGTTTAAGGTTAAACTGCTTTTCTTTTAGTGAATGGCCGTGTGTCTTATTAAATTCCCTTACGTGAAAATGTTTTATCCCTATTGTGGGGTCATCAGTACGGTATTTGTACATTGAAATCTTATCCCCTCTCAAGCATCTCTTCTCTAGAGAGAACAAGTTCAGTGCTTGTAACCTTTTCTCATAACTAATGTCCTCCAGTCCCTTTTTTTTAGTTTTGTTGCCCTTCTCTGGACTCTCTCCAGTTCCAGCACATCCCTCCTGAGAACTGGTACCCAGAACCGGACAGCATACTCCATTTGCAGCCTGACCAGAGTCTTGTAGAGTGGGAGAATTATCGTTTTATCTCTGGAGTTAATCCCCTTTTTAATGTATGCCAATATTCTGTTTGCTTTGCTTGCAGCAGCTTGGCATTGCATGCCATTGCTGAGCCTGTCATCTACTAGGACCCCCCAGGTCCTTTCCATCCTAGATTCCCCCAGAGGTTATCCCCCCAGTGAGTAGATTGCATTCAAATTTTTGCCACCCAAATACATTTTTTTACATTTTTCCACATTAAACCTTATTTGCCATGTAGTTGCCCACCCCATTAATTTGGTCAGATCTTCTTGCAAGTTTTCCACATCCTGCGAATAAACTATTGCCCTGCTTAGTTTAATATCATCTGCAAATACAGAGATTGAGCTGTTTATCCCATCCTCCAGGTCGTTTTATGAATATATTAAATAGGAATGGTCCCAGGACAGAACCCTGGGGGACCCCAATTCCCACTCCTGCCCATTCTGAGTACTCTTCATTTATCACTACCCTCTGAACTCGACCCTGTAGCCAGTTTTCAATCCATGTACTCACCCTATGGTCAATGCCAACTGACCTTACTTTGTACAGTAAACGTTTACGGGGAACTGTATCAAATGCTTTTGCAAAATCCAGGTACACAACGTCTACAGACCTTCCTTAAATCTAGATGGCAGCTCACCTTCTCATAGAAGGTTAATAGATTGGTTTGGCAAGAACAATTTTTCATGAATCCATGCTGATTACTGCTAAAGATATCGTTGCCTTTAATTAAATCTTGTATATAGTCCCTTATCATCCCCTCCAAGAGCTTGCATACAATTGGTGTTAGGCTAACTGGTCTGTAATTCCCAGGGATGTGTCTTGGCCCTTTTTTAAATATTGGTGTTACATTGGCTTTTCTCCACTCAGGTGGTACCATTTCAGTCAGTAGACTGTTCGTAAAAATTAGAAACAGTGGTCTGGCAATAACTTGACTGAGTTCCTTATGGACCCTCGGTGCAAGCCATCTGGTCCCGGTGACTTATTAATGTTAAGTTTTTCAAGTCTATTTCTAATTCTGTCCTCTGTTTGCCATGAGGGTGCTTCCTGCGACGTGTCATGAGGATAAACATTGCAGTTTTGGTTACTGAAGCCCCTCGATTCCCTCGTAAAACTGAGGAGAAGAATAAATTCAATATGTAGCACACAGATCCTTTTCCCCCTTACCTTCCTTTAGGGGATCAGACACACCATGCCACATGCCCACGTCCTCTGGATTAGAGGTCAGACGGTGTTATGTATTTGGGTCCCGCAGCGAGTTGCTTCCCTTCACTGGTTCTTCCCTCTAGATTATAGAAGCAAGTCTTTACCTTTCCCAAAGAAGGTCAATGTCCACACAACACTTCAACTCCAACAAGAGTTTATTTTCTCTTACTTGCTTGAGTAACCAGAAAGTTGAAGAGAGGAAAGGGTTAGCAGATTAGAATGGATTCAAGCACACTCTCTTAACTTCGTCGCCACTCAGTCCCGAGTGGGTACAGCTCACCCGGATAGTCTCTCAATAGCACTAGCAGCCTGCATGAAGCTCGAACAGTGACTTAGTCTGCTCCAAGGACAAAGTCGAGGTGATCCCTCCTTTACTAACGGCACTCCGCAAAGGCAGTCTGCGAAGAAAGGAATCCTTCCCTCCGAATAGGTCACCAGGCCTCTCCCGAGACAGCAATCTTGTATTACTCGCCTCCTTAATGGGACCGGACCTCCCCCGATTTCCTCTATGTCAGAGCGGTCGCCCTCACCTGGGCTCCCTGGGTTTCCTTTCTGGTTGTAGACCCAGTTGAAGGTACTGGGCCCACCTGGAACTCCGCAGCCTCGGGCCAAAGGTGCCCGAAACTCCTCAGTTTAAAGTTGGGCGCACCCCCCCCCTTAGAGGGGCACACTCCTCCAGGTACAAGTCCCCGGGTACTCTCCCCTGAACAATGGCGTCTGCCCCTTATATATCCTCTCCCGGCATGCACAGCAGGCTGGAACCGCCCACCGTACGGCAGCCGAGAGAGCACATCCAATAGCCACTCCATCACCTGTGGTTCAACCCCGGGTATAAGTGACAATACCACCTTCACGCCTAAAGGGGAACTGCACGCCAGGTGACACAGCAGCAAGACAGAGTCCAAATAATTAGAAGACCCGAGCCAACTACTGCTCAGGTCACCCTTAAATTGAAGCATAGCGACTCCCCTAAGTTGGGACCACGCTACAAATACCTTCCCCATCTATCCATCCTTAGTAACCAGATTACCTTCATCATTCTTTATGGGACCAATAAGATCTGACCTCACTTTCTTGAAATCCAGTGTCTTTGTATTCCCCTTATGTTTCCTATTAGTGTGATTTATACTGAAACAAAATGACCTGTGATCACTGTTTCCTAAATTGCCCCATATTTCCACATCCGTGATCGGGTCTGTATTGTTGGCATTGATTCTAGTTGGTGCATTTACCATCTGACCCATAAAATTTTCCTGCATGACATTTTGGAACTGGCGTGCCTTCCACCCAGTCTATGTCTGGATAATTAAAATCCCCTATTATGATGACACTTCCCATCCTTGCCACTAATCAAAATTGTGATAGGAGGTCCGCCTCCATCTCCTCCCTCTGGTTAGGGGGCCTATGGAATACTCCCAGTATTACTTTCCCCTTAGTTTCATCCCTTTGCAGCTCTACCCATAAGGATTCCACCTCATCCCTTGCTCCCTTAGTGATGTCATCTCTCACATTCACTTGTACATAATTTTTTATATACGGGCATACCCCTCCCCCTTTCTTACCCTCTCTATGCCTGCAATATAGGGAATTTCCTTAAATGGTTCCCAGCTAATCATGAGAGCTGTTGAACCAAGTCTCTGAAATTCCTACAAAATCTAAATCCTCCTCTTACAACAGTAGCTCCAGTTCTCCCATTTTGTCCACCAGACTCCTGGCATTTGTGAACATGCCACGTACTTTAGATCGGTCACATACTGTCTCCTTATTGGGTGTTCTGCGGTTGCAAATAGGACTTGTTACTATACTTACCTCAGGTTTAGGTGCTTAAGTCAACCTACCACGAATGCCCCCAATACTACCCTCTGGAATATGTTCCGTGCTGACTATCTCTACCTCTGGACCCTCCCCCCCATTGCCTAGTTTAAAAGCCCATCTAACTTTTTGGCCATCTTCACTCCCAGCAGATCTGCACCCTCCTCATTTAGGTGCAGTCTGTCCCTTCTATAGAGCTGGTGACCGACTGAGAAGTCCGCCCAGTTCTCCAGGAACCCAAACCCCTCCTTACTACACCTCCTCAGCCACTTGTTTACTTCCCTAATCTCCCTCTGTCTTTCTGGTGTGGCCTGAGGTACCGGTAGTATTCCTGAGAATACTACCTTTGAATACTACCTTTGAGACTTTGACACTCCAACTTCCTCTGACTTTGTCATTGGTGCCACTTGCCAACGTGCACCATGACAGCCGGGTCTTCCCCAGCCCTTCCCAGTAATCTGTCCACCAGATCAGTGATGTGCCGAACCTGACCGCTTGGCAGACAACATACAGTTTGGCGCTTCAGGTCTTTGTGACAAATTGCTTTCTCTGTCCTTCTAAGAATTGAGTCTCCTACCACCAGAATCTGTCTTTCCTTTCCCTTGACTTTACTCCCACCCTCACTGGAGGAGTTATTCCCCTGGCAGCTAGGGGAGTCACTCAGCTCCAGCAGTGCTGGTCCCTGACTGGTTTCACCAATGTCACTCAATGGGGCGTACTTTTAGGGAAGTTCCAGCCCAGGAACGGCCTTCTTGACTCTTTCCCCTCTATCCTTCCTGACTGTCACCCATCTACACTGCTTTGATGCCTGCCTTTTTTTATCTCTTATTGCTGCTCTTAATGCCATTTTCTACTGCTTTCCGAGTCTGGTGTGTTATCTTTTAGAATCAGAATCTTAAAAATGTTGTGTGTGCAGTTGTTACGGGAATTTTAGTACCTTAAATTTTAGCCATTTTAGCATGAATTCTTTTAATTTCATGTATTATACATCCATTAAGGATTTATTTATTCAGGTCATGGTATACCTAATAGTAGTTGGTCATACTCAACTTCATTTGTTCTGTAATGTTGAAGATGTTTTGCAAATTATCCGCATTCTTAATTCCAATGAGTGTCAGGAACACACCTCACCACTTATAGTCACCTTAATCCAATCATCATGATGTCATGTGTTGTGTCAAGACAGATGTAGATGTAGTCTTAAACAGATATTAATTGTATGAGTTACATGGCTGAAGGTATGATTTGTTGTCAAATTATGGGAGTAAAGATATTAAAATGTCATTATATGTGGGTGTCAGATGGTGTTGAAGGCCCCCACCCTGGTTTAGGAATGGTTGCTCCAGTCTGATGTAGTTATACTCTTTCACTCCTATTGTAAATTGGTTGTCCTATGTTTTCAAAATTAGCACCTCACTGCCCTTAGAATGCCCCTTCAAGTTCAAGAGTAGAAAGACCCATCTCTAAAAATGGCTTTTCTTCATCGTACATCACGGGACACAAAGCAAACATAATTATGACTATATGGGTTATACGCCACCTACTGGTGGATGGACACTGACAAATAGTCAAACAGGAAGTTCACCCCTATATAACCCCTCCTACACAGGAAGGACCTCAGTTTTTTTGCCAGTGTCTGTAAGGTGGAATGGTCACTGATGTGATACATGTGCTCTCGGAGCATACTTGGAGGTCTGCACTGTTCTATTTAGAATCATGGACTTCATTCGGATCCATTCGAAAAAGCTATAAGCCCAAATGGATGGTACCCGAGCCTTATTGGAAGGAGAGAAGATTCCATTAAGATTTGCCTGTAATGCAGCCTTATGGCACTGGACCCTGCATATTGGAACCCTGTGCAGTGTTTGTTCTGACCAAGATGCTTTCCTGCAGAGTGCTATACAGGTCCAGGGGAGTGGACCCCACATTAAGGGGGACCCAGTCCCTGAAGGTCTTTTATGACAAAGCTCACCGTGATGGGTGAAGATTGGACTGTTATGTTCAGAGTCCTGCAGCAGGAATGGTAAGTCTGCATTTTTTGAAGTTTCTCTTTTAAAAAAACTGGGGGCAGTGTGCTGTTTAATCATGCTGTGTACTTCTTAGTCGTGTGGGCTGCTGTTTCTCCTCCAGCCACTAGAGGGTGCAGGTTTGCTCAGTATGGCCAATTTTTATATAGGCAGGAAGTGGAAGGGTGGCCATGTTGCCATGAGGTTGACAGCTTCAGCTGGGCCTCTTGAGACATAACACCAGCCCATGGATACTAGTGAAGTGTGAGTACTTACTATGGGAGAACTGTGTGGCCAGACAAGTCATTATTATATACTGCTTACTCACTGCTTAATCCGGGGGGCCTGTACAACTGAAAGTCGATACACCCCTAGCAGAGCACTTTAAAGTGTTGTGTCTCCAGAATACTGTGCATTTGGCACAAAAATAGTATGGGGCCTTGTGCAGTTGAACAGGTGCATACTTGCAAACTTCAGAATAATGTGTATTTGGTCTGCAGGAGCTTACTTTTAGGCTGAAGCAGGAAAAGGCTATATGGCATGCATATGTGCTAAACTAGTAAAAACTAGTATGGGGCCAAGTGCAGTTGGGCATGTGCAGCATAATATACATGCTTGCAAGCTTCTTGCCTAAACACATGCTTGAATAAACACATGTTTTGCATAGATGTTGCATACTTACATACATACACATACATACATAAATAAATACATGTGGCATAAGCACATGTTTGGAAGAACATGGGCATCGGTGCACTTGAAGGAGTTGTCTCCAGAATAGCATGCATTGGGTCTGCAGGAGCTTAGTTTTGGGCTTCCTTTTCACACTTGTGCGAATTGAAAGTCACGCATTTTGTCCGCGACTTTGATGCGATTTTGCAGCGACGTGTAACAGTGCCTGTGTAATCTTGAGGTCTATGGACCTCATGTCGCGCCAAGGTCGGACTGGATTGGTGCAGGGGCTGCTTTGAGGTCGCTGCGACTTGAAGATGCACAGATGTGAAGGGTACTTATTGTAAATCATGGGGTGCGACTTGTCAGGCGACCTTGCAGTCCCAAGTCACAGGATGGGTCACACAGGTGTGGAAGAGGCCTTAGGCTGTTGAAGCAGCATAGAGGCTGCATTGGATGCCTATGTACTTGGCTAATCCTGACTATAACTAGTATGGGCCCAGGTGCAGTTGAGCAGGTGCAGTAGAGTATACATGCTTGCTTACTTGCATAGAACACAAGCCTGCATAGGCACATGTTTGCAGAGGGCCCCGCCCCATGGCCGTCGTAACCAATAGGTGGGCGCAGCCCATCCGCCCAGCATGCAGCCCCCCCAAGGCTGGCTGCAATGGCGCGTTTGCATGGACACGTGTTGCGTAGATGCAGGTTTTTATAAGCATATGTTTGTATAGACGTGTGGGCATAAGTGTGTATGCATGTTGCATAGATATACATGTTTGTGTGGATGCATGTTTGCATAAACACATGGTGCATAGACACGTTTGCATACATGCGTGTTGCATAATATATTTTGCATAAACACGTTTCATAAAAGCATGCTTGCTTATTCCGTAAATGCATATCTCCATGGGCACGTATTGTGTAAGTGTGTGTTTGCATGGACACGCTTTCGTGTTTTGCCTAAGCGCATATTTGCTTAAGCACATACCTACATGCTTCCATAAACGCATGCCTCCATAAATGCATATTGTTTAAACGCATGCTGGCATGTTTTCATTTGTACTGCATACATATATGCTTAGTTTGAACTGCATACATATGTGCTTAGTTGCATTAAACTGTACAACATATGTGCTTATTTACATTAAACTGTATACATATGTGCTTATTTGCCTAGGACTACATACATATCTGTTTTTTTTGCCTAGGACTACATACAAATGTTCTTATTGCCTTGAGCTACATACATAGATGCATGAATGGAAAGAATACTTGTTTACCTGCATGTTTGCATACCTGGATACCTGCATACTTACATACTTATGGGGTTGTAAAGCGGTAGACCAACATCGTCTAGGCCTGCATCCTTGTGGAACTGCGTATTAGTTTGTCTAATACAGTCACTTTATTATGTATCTGTTAGACTAGCTAAATTACTTAGAAGGGTGAGGCAGGCACACCGCCCTTAGGTTCAGTGGTCTGGCAATGTTCACCAATGTTGGATCAATGGCATCAGGGTGATCTGAGCCACTGTGGCGCCTGATCTCGGATCAAGCCTGGTTAGTACTTGGATGGGAGACTGCCCAGATTTCCCTCCTAAGTGAGGGAGGCATCTGAGGTTGCTGTGTTTGGGAGCAGTCTCTGAGGTGGTTGCTCCTTCCATAGCCAGGTCAGTCTTTGCCTACCGTTAGGTCTTGGAGCAAAGGTTATGGGCTAATTATTGTAAAACAATTAAATTGTAGCAGCTTCAAAACTGAATAGGGACATGAGGTCTATCTTTAGGTCTCAATCCGCTGGGCATCCTTCTGTTTCAGATAGGCTCGGTCTGTTCAGTGATGACCTCTCTGCAAGAGGTAGATTGCGGGGCCCATAATCATCAGGAAACACACAGCTTTATGTGCCGGGTTGTTTCCAGCCTCATCAAAGATTTCTGTAATTGCAGTGGAAAGTCATCTGTTTTCTTTTTTGTGGCAATCCTTCGGGCTGGCCACAGCTTCTGAGGTTCACAAAGCTCCTAGCTCCGTTGCTGGACTTGCTAAAGGGGTGTCAATCTCAGTAGTATACCTCAATAACCTTTGTTTAGGAAGCAGTTAGTCCAGATTTTCCTTCAATATATTTTGCAGTAAGAAGCTGTATCTAGGTTGAAGCACATTCCTTATGTACAGTCCTACTCCAGGTCTTGGAGAGGATCATTCTCTCCGTCTGGAACTTGAATATCCAGGCATTGAAATGCCGGAGGGCTTTTTTCCCGGGGTGTTGCACAGCTAAAGATTGGTGGTTGATGTTTCGGAATCGAAAAAGGTTGAATTCTTCCTTTCAGGTAGTGGAAGATAATAACCACTGATGCCAGTTTCTCCATATGGTTTGAGGATGGCTACAGTTCAGTGGACTTGGTCTCCTTTCTCTGGATTATGGTAAAAACCAGTTGTAGGTTCTATCCGGAAAAGCCTCTGCAGGGGCATATATATATATACTACCGGGGCTGAACCAGGAGTCATGCGGCTGTCTGGGACAGCACAATGTCTGTCTCTATCGTCCGTGCATATTCCAGGTATATAGTGGCAAGAGGAACTCTGCAGGTGAATCTACTAGATTCCAAGTTCTACAACAAATTGGGACAGGTTGTGTCCGGGACGAGGGTCCCACTGGCAATAGGGGTAGATGCACTGGTAACACCTTAGGGACCAGTTCCCTCTTATTTGAAGCTTCCCTCTGTTTCAACTTCTCCCACATATTTTGTGAAGAATCCGGGAGGTGGTAACACAGATAATAGTGTTAGTCGATTTAGCCCAGGAGGGCTTGGTACACCGACATAGCGTGTCTCGCGGGGGTCGCTTCTTGAATACTCCCAGTCTAGAGTGACCTAATGGTCTTGAGTCCTGTATCTCAGCACTATTGAGCCCCTGGATGCCAGCTTCGGGGAACTTCAATTACAGGACTTGGAAATATATATATATATATATATATATATATATATATATATATATATATATATAAATATACATATTTATTTATTTTTTGCCTGGGCTGAATCCAGAAAGTGGCACCCACAGAAATATATGAGTGGGAGATTCTGTTTTTCTTTCTCCAATCGGTAGGGGAAAGGAGATTGGCCTTAAGTACTAGGGATGAGCCGAACACCCCCCGGTTCGGTTCGCAGCAACATGCGAACAGGCAAAAAGTTTGTTTGAACATGCGAACACCGTTAAAGTCTATGGAACACAAACATGAAAAATCAAAAGTGCTAATTTTAAAGGTTTAAATTTCGTACCTGGGGGTATAGTATGCCTGTAAAGTAGCGCATTTTTCCTGTGTTTAGTACAGTCCCTGCACAAAATTACATTTCTAAAGGAAAAAAAATAATTTAAAACTACTCGCGGCTATAATGAATTGCCGGGTCCCGGCAATACAGATAAAAGTAATTGGGAAAAATGGAATGGGTTGCCCCCCAGTCCATTACCAGGCCCTTTCGGTCTGGTATGAATATTAAGGGGAACCCCGAACCCAAAAAAATAAAAAATGCGTTGCGTCAGAGGGGGCGGGGTCACCCGTACATGTCACTAGGTAACCCCGGCGTTTCCCCGTTGCGCGCATGATGGGTGGTTCCGCCCTCAGCTATTTAAGAGCTGTCACGATGGGAGAACGTCATACGGCGGGTGCCTCCCATGGAGGCAGGATCATGTGGGCGTTTTTTTTTTTCCCGTATCCTTCGCTCGAGAATGGATTTACATTGCTGGAATTTTTTTTTCTTTTTAGTAAAGAACTTGTCCCAAGCTACTGTGGTTTTTAACATTTTTGACAATTTTTTTGTGAAATGGTAGGGGTACAATGTACCCGTTACCAATTCACATATGGGGGGCTGGGATCTGGGGGTCCCCTTTGTTAAAGGGGGCTTCCAGATTCCGATAAGCCCCCCGCCCGCAGACCCCCCACAACCACCGGGCAAGAGTTGTGGGGATGAGGCCCTTGTCCCCATCAACATGGGGACAACACATCCTCCCCATGTTGAGGGCATGTGGCCTGGTACGGTTCAGGAGGGGGGCTGCTCTCTTGTCCCCCCTCTTTTCCTGTGGCCTGCCAGGTTGCGTGCTCGGATAAGGGTCTGTTATGGATTTTTTGGGGGAACCCCACACCATTTTATTTTCATTTTGGTGCGGGGTTCCCCTTAAAATCCATACCAGACCTGAAGGGTCTGGTATGGATTTTGAGGGGGACCCTATGCCATTTTGTTTTAAAATGTGGTGCAGGGTTCCCCTTAATATCCATACCAGGCCTGAAGTGCCTGGTATGGAATTTGGGGGGACCCCCACACCTTTTTTTTTTTTTTGGTTCGGGGTTCTCCTTAATATTCATACCAGACCCAAAGGGCCTAGTATTGGACTGGGGGGGAACCCATGCCGTTTTTTTCAATGACTTTTATCTGTATTGCCAGTAGTTTTAAATGACTTTTTTTTCCTTTAGAAATGTCATTTTGTGCAGGGACTGTTCTAAACATAGGGAAAATGCCCTACTTTACAGGCATATTATAGACACCCCCAGGAACGAAATTTAAAGGAATATTTCACTTTTATTGTTTCACTTTAAGCATTATTAAAATCAATGCTCCCGAAAAAACTACTGTTTTTAAAACTTTTTTTTGCATTGATACATGTCCCCTGGGGCAGGACCCAGGTCCCCAAACACTTTTTATGACAATAACTTGCATGTTAACCTTTAAAATTAGCACTTTTGATTTTGATTTCTCCCATAGACTTTTAAAGGGTGTTCCGCAGCTTTCGAATTTGCCGCAAACACCCCAAATTGTTCGCTATTCGGCGAACAGGCGAACACCCGATGTTCGAGTCGAACTTATGTTAAGTACTATTATTAGTCAGGGTTCGTCTCTATAAAAAAACAATTCCGGGGGCTGTTGTATCTCACTCCTTGATTCATACTTCATACAGCGTGTAACGTAGACAGTCTCGCCTGTCAGGACATTCTTGTGTCCTTGGGACTTGAATTTGATCTTGACTGTCCTTGCAGAGGCCACTTTTTGAACCAATCGGGAGATTCTGTTAGTCCCTTATCTCGGAAGGTGGCTTCTTTGGTTGCTATCACTTCACTATGTGGACTGTCTGAGTTGGAGGCACTTTCATGCAAGGAGCCGTTTTTGGTCTTTCATCATGTTAAGGTGATTTTGCATCCTCATCCATTTTTTTGCCTAGAGTGGTGTCTAGTTTTCACTTGAATCAAGACAATGCCTTGCCTTCCTTTCTAATCCTCAGTTGGCACGAGTTAGACCACTGCATACTCTGGAAGTAGTTCTGGCGGTCAGAATTACTTAATTTATTGGTACAGGTCAGGAATCCTGGTTTGAGACTGTCTGAGTTGGAGGCACTTTCATGCAAGGAGCCGTTTTTGGTCTTTCATCATGTTAAGGTGATGTTGCATCCTCATCCATTTTTTTGCCTAGAGTGGTGTCTAGTTTTCACTTGAATCAAGACAATGCCTTGCCTTCCTTTCTAATCCTCAGTTGGCACGAGTTAGACCACTGCATACTCTGGAAGTAGTTCTGGCGGTCAGAATTACTTAATTTATTGGTACAGGTCAGGAATCCTGGTTTGTGCTGCCAGTAGAGCCCAGGATGGGCAGGAGGCGTCTAAGTTAACTATATTCATTTGGATTTGCCAGTTAATTATTTGAGCCTATGGCTTGAAAGGGCAAGGTCCCCCACCCCTTTTTATGATAAAAGCGCTCGCTACCAGGTGTGTGGGGGCATCTTGGGCCATCCGCCATCAGGTGTCAGTGGCTCAGGATTTAAGAATTTTACCAGATAGATATCAAAGCCACGGAGGATACTGCTTTGGCCACAGTATGTTTTGGGCGGCAGAAGGAGTCCTTCTCAGGTGGTAGTTTCTGTGATTGTGTCTCTCTCCCCTCAAGTCCATTGCTTTAGGACATCCCATATAGTCATTATTATGGTTGCTCTGTGTCCCGTGATGTACGATAACAAAAATTGCATTTTTTCGTCATACTTACCTGTAAAATCCTTTTTTTTGGAGTACATCACGGGACACAAAGGTCCCTCCCATCTTTTTTGGGATATTCATTGCTTTTCTACACAACTGAGGTCCTCCTTCCTGTGTAGGAGGGGTTATATAGGGGTGGATTTCCTGTTTGATTATCTGCCAGTTTTCATCCACCAGTAGGTGGCGTATAACCCATACAGTCATTATTATGGTTGCTCTGTGTCCCGTGATGTACTCCAAGAAAAGGATTTTACAGGAAAGTATGACAAAAAAATCTTATTATTTGAAAGGAGAAGTCAGCATGGTAGCCTGCATGTTTGATCATTATAGGTTTTACTTTAATCAGTTCCTGACCGTGGTATAGCCGAATGACGGCTACAGCACGGTCACACATTGCCAGGAGGGCATCATAAGACATCCCCCTGTGATTGTGCTTCCTGTGGCACGTGGGCAGCGTGCTCTGTGATCACTGTGTCTTTAGGACACAGCTGATCACAGAACAGGGTAAAGAGCCAATTACAATAAGACAAGTATAGGCGCAAAGAACTGAAAACAAGTTGTCCCACAGAGTTATAAAACCATATGTATAATGATTATATGGATGTCAGGGAGAATAGGCTAAAAAGTGTCCATTAGGTTCTTATGAAAGTCCAAGGACCATGAAGAATGATGTAGGATCCACCACCATGATGTAGGAACTTGCACCTACAGGTAAGCCTAGATTAAGGCTTACCTGTAGGTGTTTGCAATATCTCCTAAACCTACAAGGTTTAGGAGATATTTGCAAAAAAGAGTACACATCGGCGCAGGCGCACTGTAAATGACGGGTTTTATGAATGATAACGCCTGCTTTTACGGCCAATCACAGCATGCGCTGAGTGACATCATCGCCGCTCCGGCCAATCACAGTGCTGGAGCGGCGATATCCGGAAGTGACGGGAGAGATGGCTGCGGCTCGAGGGGGAGACGAGGACGGATTCGGGGGCTTCGATCTAAGGTAAGTAATGCATAATGAGCTAGTATGCTAGTCATACTAACTCATTATGCCTTTGTCTTTCAGGTTTTTTTTTTTTTAATGGGTTTACAACCACTTTAACACTTAAAATTGCCAACTCCCATTTGTGAAGTAAAAATAGACATGTAGTAAGTCCCAGCAAGGGGGGAAGGTCATTGGTAGACAATCCAGTCCTGGAGTGGGAGTGCTGTGCTTGCTAGTTCACCGCTGATGTGAAAAGCTGGCCGCCGCGGAGAGGAACTCAAAACGAGGCCTGGAGCGCTGGTGATACAGGAGGTGAGGATGGATGACGTCACTGGTATGCAACTCGTTTCGTGAGCATGCGCGCTACGGGTGACACAGCAGCTGCGCTCCTTTGTCAAGCTAACTTCAAGGGCTTCATTATAAAGTGTACACAGGGGAGGGGCGAGTATAAACAATTAATTGATAACACAAGGAAGTACTATAAAAACATAAGGATGTCTCTATATCTTAAGCATTAAATAGTAAAACAATAATTGAATTGGAATATTGGACCAGATAAATAGCATGATATGAAACATGGTGTACACAACCATATAGAAATATAAACATATAAAACCACATGATTATCAGGCAATACCGTACTGGGATTAATCAATAATAATACATTTATTGATTTAAGGCAATAAATGTGTAGAACCATAATAAGGCATAATTATAAAGGCAATACAAGAATACAGGAGAACGGGAGGGACAAGGGAAATATTTTATTTTTCAATTCAGTAAATGGAAGGCGCTGGAGTCTTATACGCATAACGGATCAGGATATAAATATCGAATGCTCAAAGGGGAGGGGGAAGGGGAGGAAGAAATTGGGAGTGGAGGGGAATAAAAACAACTAATGCATAACCATCATGACAGGAAACGTACTCTGCATAATGTGCAATGAAGAATAATGCTGATGATAAATATTGCGCCAAACATAAAATGTAAGCAGCCAACACAACAATGGACTAATTGTGAAAAATATAAAAGTAAATGTGTAGCGCTAGGAATATATATTAGGTGAGTGCTCTCAACTAATAAACAATGTATAAAATGTAATATAGAAATATAAAAAATTATTAATTATAAAATTAATCAATTAATTGAAAAAAAATATTTTTTATTGTTAAAAGTATTGTGTATATATATGTGAGTTGCCACTTTTAAGTGTTAAATAAACCTGTTCTATATCTACATCCAGAGGCGCCTCTCCCCTTGTATATTGAAGAGCCAATCACAGACACTCTTTACCACGTGATCAGCTGATCACGATGTAAACACAAGCCAGTTATCTGCATTTCTTTCCTCACACTGCCAGCGTGAGGAAAGGAGAGCCGATAACTGGGTTGTGTTAAAGGGAAATGTACACAGTGAACAGTGTCCTGATTATCAGTGTAGTCCCAACAGAGCCCACCAGTGCTGCCAATCAGTGCCTACCAGTGCTGCCAGTCAGTGTCCTCCAGTGCTGCCAATCAATGCTCTCCAGTTCTGCCTATCAGTGCCCACCAGTGCCACCTATCCGTGCCGCCTATCAGTTCCACTTATTAGTGCTGCCTATCAGTGCCCTTCAGTGCCACCTATCAGTGTCCTTCAGTGCAGCCTATCAGTGCCCATCAGTGCAGCCCATCAGTGCCCTATCAGTGCCCATCAGTGCAGTCTCATCAGTGCAGCCTCATCAGCACACATGTGTAGGAGAAACATTACCTGTTTGCAAAATGTTATAACAAAATACGAAAAACATTTTTTCAAAATGTTTTTTTTTTCATTTATTTCGCAAAAAAATAAAAAACCCAATGGTGATTAAATACCACCAAAAGAACGCTCTATTTGTGTGAAAAAAAAAATGATAAAAATGTCATGAGTACAGTGTTGCATGATCTTGCAATTGTCATTCAAAGTGTGACAGCACTGAAAGTTGAAAAATGCCCTGGTCAGGAAGCGGGTAAAAATGCCCAGTAGGCAAGTGGTTAATGAAATGCTCAGCAAATCTGTTTAGTGCTTATAATGACAAAATCTAGGAACTTCTAGGGATCATAAAACACCTGTATTTGGGAATCACCTCTATAGTTGTATACTCCTTTTGAATGCTTTTTTTTTGCAACGCCTCACTATTAAAATATAAAAACTTTTCAGCATGCTGAAATAGTTTCCAGTATTAATCAACAATAATTAAACCTTATTTAATTTAGGAATAATTAGGAGAAAGCCAAATGTATACAAATATACAGTGTAAAAGTTAATTATTACTTTATTATATCTTCCTTTTTATTTTAGCCAATTTCCTCTTTCCAGTAAAATCTGTTTTTGTTGTTCAAAAAAATAAAGCATTGGTAGATTGCTTTTTTTTTGTTTGTTTTTCGTTTGAAAGAAGTGAAATGACAGTGAATTACCAAAGTGTGTTTGGATTTGTAAATAATATAAGTAAGTTGAAGGTGGAGCATTGGTCATTAAGTTTCCACCAACCCTGATGTTTTTCAGCAGTTTGTGTTTAACATGTACACACAAATGTCCCATCTTTGTCACAAGCATTGGACCACACCAGTGTCAGTAACAAATAAAAGCCTGGCCTAATACAAAGTAAAAGTGGAATCAAAACAGATTCTTGTTTTATTCTATTTAGTAGTTCACACCTCTTAAAAGTGTCTTTTGATGTGTGAGTGTGAATTGACTTTCCCGCACCTTCCTAATGTTTTTATGAGTAGAAACTATGTCTAACAGCAGTTGGAATAATCATGTTAATAGCATTGGGTCACTAAATATTTTGAATGCAATTTACATCTGTTCCCAGTGAGACTTGATGGAGAATACTGTTGATGATGTCTGAAATATGTCGTTTTTTTTAACAACACGTAGTAGTCCTTGTAATCATGGGAACTCAAAATATCAAATGCTTATTTATACCTTAAACAATCACTCTACTTTCAAAATGTACATATATCTGCCTTTTAATTTTGTATGAGAGTACATTCATTTTGGGATTAGCGCTGGGTCTTCTGAACCTTTAAAATATGTAGATTGAAAATATTTTATAATTTGGGAATTGAATATAGAAACTATTTTATAATTTTGGGAATTTGTGTACAAAAAATCAGTTGTCTATATTTGTTAAAGCATTTTTTATTTCAATAACATGTGCCCTAAAAAGGCATTAAAAAACACTTCTAATATACCTGTAGTGAACTGTAAAGTTTGATGTTGGTTGAAATATCATCAGCTAGGGCAGGGATAGGCAATTAGCGGACCTCCAGCTGTTGCAGAACTACAAGTCCCATGAGGCATAGCAAGGATCTGACAGCCACAAGCATGACACCCAGAGCCAGAAGCATGATGGGACTTGTAGTTTTGCAACAGCTGGAGATCCGCTAATTGCATATCCCTGAGCTAGGGATATGACCTGTTGTTGGGGTGCTATTACATTGTCTTTAGTATAGTTTAAGGTTCCAAAAAAGGCAGTATAATGGTACACTGGATCTACACATTACAGCATTGGTAAAAAAAGATGTACAGTACATACCCTTCGTCTTGTGTTTTAGCAAAAAGCTTGCTAATAATCAAGTGTTTGATTAAATGGTGTCTACCACTGCAGAAATCAGTTTAGACACAATGGATTAAAAAATATAATCTCATTAATTAGATTAATTATAGTCGAGTCAAGAAATGTCATTGGACTTTAGTATTTCTGATGTATACCTATCATTTATATACTCTAAGATTGTTTGCTACAGATTTTAGTAGATGTGTGGCTCAGGGAAGATTGTATATTGGAAACAACAGAAATACCTTTTTATCACTAATGCCCCTTTCACACTGGGGCGGGAGGTGCGTCAGCGGTAAAGCGCCGCTATTTGCTTTACCGCCAACTTCGCAGCGCTATTCGGGCGCTAGCTTTTACCCCCGCTAACGGCCGAGAAAGGGTTAAAAACCACCGCAAAGTGCCTCTGCAGAGGCGCTTTGCCGGCGGTATAGCCATGGTGCCCCATTGATTTCAATGGGCAGGAGCGGTGGAGGAGCGGTATACACACCGCTCCTTCACCGCTCCAAAGATGCTGCTAGCAGGACTTTTTTTACCGTCCTGCTAGCGCACCACTCCAGTGTAAAAGTCATTGAGGCTTTCACACTGGAGACACAGCAGCGGTTGTTTCAGGTCGGTTTGCAGGCGCTATTTTTAGCGCAATAGCGCCTGCAAAACGACCCAGTGTGAAAGGGTTCTTAAGTTTGATTCTGAATTATTTTGCTACAAAAGAGATACTTTCTTACTAGATAAGGAAAAAAGGGTCCTTTTTAGCCCTGAACTTGATTTATGTGATCACTGAGGCATTGATATTGCTGTTTAAAAATTCTGTGTTGTCAGTAGTGCTTCTATCATCAGAGAGATTAGAGGAGTTAATAGCATCAAAGAAAACTCTGAACAAGTGCAAAATTTAGGTCAGTGATTAAAGCGGTTGTATACTATAATAGGGCTTACCTGTAGGTAAAATGCACGGTTTAGGAATTAGGAGATATTCACCCTGCATGCAGCTGCTGACATCAGCGGTGTATGCACTCTGAAGGTCCGGCGTATCGTGGCGAAACTTCAGAGTTCCTTTCCGGAACAGAGGGCTCCTGCGCGCATGCGTGGGTGTGACGTCATCTCAGCTCCAGCCACTCACAGCGCCGAAGCCCACAAACCGGGAAGAAATGCGGGGGGGGGGAAATGTCAGCCCCATCAGCAGTGAACGAGCGCCGCTGCAGGGGCTTCGTCCTAAGGTAAATATTTAATAATGTGTAATGCATAGTAGCACATTATGCTTTTGTCTTACAGGTGTTTTATTTATTTTAATCAGCGGTTTACTACCGCTTTAAGTTTAGGTTTTAGTAGCTTAAATGTCAAACCCTATGGTTGAGTTAAGATTAAATCAAAAATTAACTGGCACCAATCATGGAAAGCTGGCACCTAGAACATGCTCATGTTGTTATGTACAGTATCTTACAGAGTGCCTCAGGAGCCTGGAAAACCAAGATGCTCTATTATGCAAATATCAGCTTCTATCTCCTGAAGTAGAACTGGAGCAGTTCATGTCTGCTACTACTTTAGTTGCTTTGGGGTAATGCAGGCCTTAGATTTAAACACAGTCAAATCCGCCATGCTATCAGGTACTTAGAAAACATCTTAATGTACTAAAACTTTAGTTATGCATAATTTCTAAATAACATATTCTGCACAAGTAATGTGCATTTTTTACATATTTTATAAACAATTACAGCAACAAGAACATAGTAAGTGCAGTGGAACTAAAATTATGAAAACAGGAATTTTGTAAGGGATTATACAGAAATCATACCTTACATTAAACAAAATAAACTCATAAATAGAAGTTGGAAATGGAAATTTTATTAAATGGTCAATAAACATTTTTGTACTGGATTTAGCATTTTGGACTTTACTGTTTATGTCACCTAAAATATTTTAATTTAGTATCCTTTATTTCTTTTATTTTTTTCTAAAACTGGAAAAGATTATAAACAAACAGGTGCAACTAACTTCTCTGTGTTATACTTTTTTCGGTTATTGTGTATTTTGTTGATACCATATGAAGAAACCATAAGCGTTTTTCAATTTAAGCAATATGTTGTAAAACATGTTTGAAAAGTGAAAATGGTTTTATAAAATGCTGAATAATTAACACCAACATAAAGCAGTTGCTCTTACAAAAACAGAATATGTTGTTATGGATATCAGTAGTGACAAAAAATCTACTGCATGCATAGTGTTTCTTTTCTGAACTTTCTTATGTATGTATTTCCTTCAGTGATGAATTTTATGCTTGTGCCTTCAGTAAATAGAATGCATAACCATTTTCACAGTTAGTAATAGCTATTCTGTGTAGGTATAAAGCATTTCTAAACAAGGTAGTGGTCTGTAAAATGTTTTTGTTGTTATTGTTGTCTTTTGTCTTCATATCATTACCTTTCTCAGCTAGGTCAGAGTTTTTAGGAAATACAATATGCCTTACACCATGTAACATGTTGCTTCCCAGCATGAATCACCTTGGGGGATGAAAAAAAAGGTCTCTTTGAATGCGTTATTGTTGTTTTAAATGGGGCCTTAGATGCTGTGAAAAGATTCATGTTAAGTGTTTCCAACCGGAAGGCTGTAGGGTAATTAGTGGATAGAATTACAGTACATCTCTGCTATAATGCAGATTGTTGATAGTAGAATGTATGGCTCACTTGCTTTTAGTGATCATGGAGCAATTATCAAACTGTCTGCCTCACTACACAACCATTCTTTAGAAGAAAAAATGTAACTTCCCTAATGTAGGGATTGATAGCTTGTGATCTGTTTAAGCACTAGGCTAGTTTTTGTTTTACCCATTTAATATTGAAACCGACATGCCAAAAAACGTTTTATCTCTCAGGAAAACACTGCTAAAGATTAACAAATGCTATAATACAGTATTTAACCGTAATAAATGTATTATCACATTCAGTAGGGATATGGTAAAGCTGACCAAAATTGGTTTTAGAGTAATAATAAGATATATAAAGCTTTGCAAAGATTGTGTTTCTTTCATAATAGGAGAAATACCTGTAATGTCCTTAGAAGACCTCTGTGTTTTTTCCTAGATTAGTAAATACATTAGGAGCAAATAATGGTAACATTTTCTAAAAATTGTATCTATCTTTGACAATTGAGTGCTTTTGTTCTGTTTTTTTTTTGGTATGCTTGTTTACCATATAATACTTGTAGATTGTAAATGTTTCTGTCTATTCAGAATACTTAACTCATATTTTTTACTAAATTTATTTTCTATTAACTGAAGTTTGAGGTGAAATGTGGTAGTTTACATAAACATTTAAACGGCTAAATGTTAAAATAGAGTTGAAATATGAGAGAACATTTCACTATGTGTTTGTGCCAAACCAGAACTAATAAAGCGTGGTCAGCCGCTATTTACAGTTGGTCAAATTTTGTACCGCAGTATGGTCAGTAACCAACTCAAGTTATTATTTTTTTGTGATTATTGAACTCTTGTTTGACCTTATATTTTTTTACTCAATTTTGTGTGCCATTGTTATTTTGGATGGTATGCCGAAATGTACAGTAAATCAATTTATCCCAATATTAAGTTGGAAGCAGGTGTAATACCTGAAATCTAGAAAGGCACATGGAGGTAAGGAAGCTGCACCTACCTAAGCTGGCAATAGAACTGTATATTCGGGCATAATCCAGTTGGCCTTACGATACAAGAGGGTGCTGCAGTGACAAAGCAATGCATGGTACGGTAGTGTGGACATCAATGTAACAAAAAGAGGTGTCACCAGCACACCTAGCTGCTAGTGATAACCCTTTTATTATCCACATAACAGAAACAGTGACAGTTCCTTTAGCTAGTGCATTGTTGGTTTACTTACCTTTTCCTTTGATTTCCCTTCTAAATGTTTTTTTTCTTTGTCTGAATTACTCACTTCCTGTTCCTCCTCAGGAAAATTGCCCCCATCATCCGAGACGTACTGGCTGGGGGTTAGTCAGCAACAATGCACTAGCTTAACCACTTAAGCCCCGGACCATTACGCAGCTTAACCACTTAAGCCCCGAACAATTGGTAGCTAAAGGACCAGAGGTGAATTCAGAATTTTGCACTGCGCTGCTTTAACTGTAAATTGTGCAGACATGCAATGTTGTACCCAAACGAAATTTGCATCCTTTTCTTCCCACAAATAGAGCTTTCTTTTAATGGTATTTGATTGCCTCTGCGATTTTTTTTTTTTTGCGATATAAACGGAAAAAGACCGAAAATTTTGAAAAAAAATGATATTTTCTACTTTTTGTTATAAGAAAATCGAATAAACTCAATTTTAGTCATACATTTAGGCCAAAATGTATTCAGCCACATGTCTTTAGTAAAAAAAATGTCAATAAGCGTATATTTATTGGTTTGCGCAAAAGTTATAGCGTTTACAAACTAGGGTACATTTTCTGGAATTTACACAGCTTTAAATTTATGACTGCCTATCTCATTTCTTGAGGTGCTAAAATGGCAGGGCAGTACAAAACCCCCCCAAATGACCCCATTTTGGAAAGTAGACACCCCAAGGAAATTGCTGAGAGGCATGTTGAGCCCATTGAATATTTTTTTTTTTGTCCCAAGTGATTGAATAATGACAAAAAGAAATAAATTACAAAAAGTTGTCACTAAATGATATATTGCTCACACATGCCATGGTTATATGTGGAATTGCACCACAAAATACATTCTGCTGCTTCTCCTGAGTACGGGGATACCACATGTGTGGGACTTTTTAGGAGCCTAGCCACGTACGGGACCCCGGAATCCAAGCACCGCCTTCAGGATTTCTAAGGGCGCAAATTTTTGATTTCACTCCTCACTACCTATCACAGTTTTGAAGGCCATAAAATGCCAAAATAGCACAAAACCCCCCCAAATGACCCCATTTTAGAAAGTAGACACCCCAAGGAAATTGCTGAGAGGCCTGTTGAGCCCATTGAATATTTTTTTTTTGTCCCAAGTGATTGAATAATGACAAAAAAAAAAATTACAAAAAGTTGTCACTAAATGATATATTGCTCACACATGCCATGGTTATATGTGGAATTGCACCCCAAAATACATTTTGCTGCTTCTCCTGAGTACGGGGATACCACATGTGTGGGACTTTTTAGGAGCCTAGCCGCGTACGGGACCCCGAAATCCAAGCAACGTCTTAAGGATTTCTAAGGGCACAAATTTTTGATTTCACTCCTCACTACCTATCACAGTTTCGAAGGCCATAAAATGCCAAAAGGAAAAGGGACAGTTTCCACAATGGGGCTTTGGACAGCAATATAGGACTATCATAAAACTGTACAATGGATACCAGAAAAAACAGTACATTTATTGGGAATCACACAATGGTAGTATAATAATTATAATAATAGCACAAAACCCTCCCAAATGACCCCATTTTGGAAAGTAGACACCCCAAGTTATTTGCTGAGAGGCATGGTGAGCATTTTACAGCTCTCATTTGTTTTTGAAAATGAAGAAATAAAATATATATTTTTTTCTCAATTTTCAAAACTTTGTGACAAAAAGCGAGATCTGCAAAATACTCACCATACCTCTCTGCAAATAGCTTGGGGTGTCTACTTTCCAAAATGGGGTCATTTGGGGAAGGGGGGGTTTGTGCCATCTGGGCTATCCATGGCCTCCGAAACTGTGATAGGCAGTGAGGAGTGAAATCAAAAATGTATACCCTTAGAAAGCCTGAAGGCGGTGCTTGGTTTTTGGGGTCCCGTACGCGGCTAGGCTCCCAAAAAGTCTCACACATGTGGTATCCCCGTACTCAGGAGAAGCAATAGAATGTATTTTGGGGTGTAATTCCACATATGCCCATTGCATGTTTGAGCAATATATCATTTAGTGACAACTTTGTGCAAAATAAAATATTTTTTTTTATTTTTTCCGCAACTTGTGTCAACATATAAAATATTCCATGGAGTCGACATGCCTCTCAGTATATAGCTTAGGGTGTCTGCTTTCCAAAATGGGGTCATTTGGGGGGGGTTTTGAACTGTCCTGGCATTTTATACACAACATTAGGAAGCTTACATCCACTCTTCTAACCACTTGAAGACAAAGCCCTTTCTGACACTTTTTGTTTACATGAAAACATATTTTTTTTTTTTTGCAAGAAAATTATGTTGAACCCCCAAACATTATATATTTTTTTAAAGCAAAAGCGCTACAGATTAAAATGGTGGGTATTGCATTTTTTTTTTCCACACAGTATTGGCGCAGTGATTTTTCATATGCATTTTTTGGGGAAAAAATACACTTTTTTTAATTTTAATGCACTAAAACACACTATATTGCCCAAATGTTTGATGAAATAAAAAAGATGATCTTAGGCCGAGTACATAGATACCAAACACGACATGCTTTAAAATTTCGCACAAACGCGCAGTGGCAACAAACTACATACATTTTTAAAAGCCTTTACAGGGTACCACGTTAGATTTACAGAGGAGGTCTACTGCTAAAATGACTGCCCTCGATCTGACCTTCGCGATGATACCTCACATGCATGATGCAATTGCTGTTTACATATGTTGCCAGACCGAAGCTTGCGTTCGCCATTGCGCGAGAGCAGGGCGGGACAGGGGTGCTTTTTTTTTTATTATTAATTTTGCTTTTTTATTTTATTTTTAAACTGTTCTTTCCATATTTTTTTTTTTTATCATTTTTATTGTTATCTCAGGGAATGTAAATATCCCCTATGATAGCAATAGGTAGTGACAGGTACTCTTTTTTTTTTTAAAACTGGGGTCTATTGGATCCTAGATCTTTCCTCTGCCCTCAAAGCATCTGACCACACCAAGATCGGTGTGATAAAATGCTTTCTCAATTTCCCAATGGCGCTTTTTATATCCGGGGGGGGACATTCCCTCCCACTGCTTGTAAAAGCAGTCCAGAGGCTAATTAGCCGCTAGGATTGCTTTTACATGAAAGTCGGCCGCTGGCTGAAAAGAATGATGCCAAGATGATACCTAAACCCGCAGGCATCAATCTGGTATAACCAAAGTCCAGCAACATACCAGTACGTTGCTGGTCCTTGTTGGACATGTATTGTAATCTTTTTTTTCATGCAGCCTGTTGGCTGAACGAAAAAAAGAGATTGATCGGTGGGTATGCCCACCATTAGAATACCTCCCTTCATTCAGCCACTTCTAATGATGGGCATACATGCACCATTTATATATGCCGAAGCATGGGGGCATCCTCCCGCAAAAGTTATGCCGCACATACATGGTCGGACTTTTCCACGGGCATGCCTCCGTCGGAATTTTGACCGTATGTATGCGGCCACTTTTTTGTATTAGGAGCAAAATCGCTCCTCTGCTCCTGCTGCCCCAATGCTTCGGCATATATGCTCCTTTTTTTTAAACTGTGGTGGTGAAATCACCTCCTACAGCACTGGAGTCGCAGGGATCAGGCCTGTCTCTGCGAACGCTGCAGTTATGTGTGTTGTGTTTTGTAAGTGACAGTGATCGATCGATACTGCACTTGGGTGGCCTGGGCTGGACGGAGGGGCAAAACGCAGGTGCTAGCAGGTATCTGGGCTGATCCCGCTAACACTGCGTTTTTGGGAACCCTAAACTGCTGGGGACGCTAGTATAGATCTGATCAGATCAGATATTGATCTGTTCAGATACTATACCACTAAGGGAGGTGTATGCTTCACGCATGGGTGTTAGCATTCCTGGCACTAACCTGACGCTGCCTGGGGCGACGCAGACCCTCTCTGACACTAAAACCTAATTGATATCACCCGCTGGGCGATCAGGAGGTTAAACCTTTATTGGGTTATATATACAAAGGATTTCTGCGCTACTAAAAAAAAGCACACAAGCAGCTACACAACCAATAGACAAAGGTGCAACAAGACAAAAAACAAAAATCCATATATTTATCTGATCGGTATCCTGGTTCACCACCATTTGAGCCACTGTTTTCCATTCACCTCTATCACCATTGCTGAGAGCGTTGTCCTGTGGATTTACCTGCATAGGATCAGCTTGGGAGGAGACATACATCTAATAGCCTGATGTGACCCTTCAGACGTATGTTTGTTTGGGTTCACTTGTTCCGGTAAGCCTTCCATATATTGGTGGTGGTTATCTACACTTCTTTTTCAAGATTTCAGATTCTACACACAACTGTTCAAGAATTGTTTCATTTATTAGAGACTTTTTCATTATTTACATGAACTTTTGTCACCTAATTGGATATTACCCTTCATTACACTGGGTGTTTTTTACTTTTCACCCTTGTTTAGCGCTGCATTTTTGTTTTTTGTCTTTATTGGGTTATATACAGCGGGTGCCCTGACACTATAAAAAGCAAACTAACTAACCAGCGTCACCCGTAACACTTATATGGTGATCACTGGTGAAAGTGTTAACTAGGGGCAATCAGGGGGTTAAACCTTTATTAGGTAATATATGGGGGTACCTGACGCTATATAAAAACCTGACGGGGAACCTAAATAACAAAATAACTAACTGGCTAACCAGTGTCACCAGTAACACTTATACGGTGATCACTGGTGAAGGGGTTAACTAGGGGCAATTAGGGGGTTAAAACCTTTATTAGATAATATATAGGGGTACCTGACGCTATAAAAACCTGCAGCGAACCTAAAAAAAATAACTGGCTACCTATCGGCATCACCGACACTAAGACAGCGATCAGAAAAACGATTGCTTGGTGACACTGGCAAAAGGGGGTGAAAGGGTTAGCTGGGGGGCTATCAAGAGTTAAACCTTTATTAGGTAATATATGGGGGTACCTGACGCTATAAAAACCTGCAGCGAACCTAAAAAAAATAACTGGCTACATATCGGTATCACCGACACTAAGATAGCGATCAGAAAAACGATCGCTTAGTGACACTGGCAAAAGGGGGTGAAAGGGTTAGCTGGGGGGCGATCAAGGGGTTAAACCTTTATTAGGTAATATATGGGGGTACCTGACGCTATAAAAACCTGCGGCGAACCTAAAAAAAATAACTGGCTACATATCGGCATCACCGACACAAAGACAGCGATCAGAAAAAACGATTGCTTAGTGACAGCGGTGAAAGGGTTACCTGGGGGGCGATCAAGGGGTTAAACTTTTATTAGGGGGGGTTAGGGGGCTACACTGGACCTAAACCTGACACTTTTACAGTCACAAATGTCACTGATTGCAGTGATCAGTAAATAAATGGTCACTGCAATCAGTGACACTGTGACTGGGGACTGGGGGGTGATCTGGGGGTCTCTGTGGGGGCCTGGGGGGGCGATCGTGTGCCTATGTGTCCTGGTGTCAGTGTGCTGTTTAGTGCACTAACCTGATGTCTTCTCTCATGCGGCGCTCGGTATATGTGAGCGCCGCATGAGAGATGACATCACTTCCTCCTGCCTGTGTAAACACTACACAGGCAGAGGAAGCTTTTCATTTGCCAGGAGCAATCGCGAGGGGGTGGCCAGAATCGAATGGTGGCCCCCTCATCACGGATCTCTCCCGAAGCGATCCCGGCCACTCACTGTACCGGAGGGGGGTCCGATCGGACCCCCCACCCATACGAAGGCAGGCACGTACAGGTACGTGATTGTGCCTGTCCGTGCCATTCTGCCGACGTATATATACAGTGAGCGGTCGTTAAGTGGTTAAAGGAACCTATTTAGAAAAAAAAAAAAAACTTTGCAACCCCTTTAAGTTGGCTGCACATCAGTTCTGGCTTGTGTGAAGGGCATCAGTTTAAGATTAATCAGAAATCATTGGTACCTGCATCTGGCCTCCTCCTGACCTACATTTTACCTGCTTCAAATAGATATTTTAGATTTCTGTAGAATTTCATGGGAATGCAATGCCCACTTGAACGAACAAAAGCCAACTGACACAGGCCCTTAAATTGCCTTTATTTCTGATCTATTAGATCAGAAAAATATACCATGAACTATGTTTTATGAGGCTACTCACCTAATTGGATATAAATGTAATTGATTATTTATTTGGGCCTTCACACTACATACTGTAACTACTGGTATATTTTTCAGGTTCACCAAATCCCAAAAAAATCTACTGTAAAATGTGTTTTTCAAAATCTCTTTTTTATTTTAATTTTTTTTTTCACCAAACAATGCTTCCCCTCTCTAGTAAACAGCTGTATGTCCAGACTTTTTATCATTTTAAATGATTGTTTGCACTGCAGATTTCTAGAAGAATATGCTCTCTTTTAATTACCAAAATGGTGAATTCTGTACTGTATAAAGTGTATTTGATTTTAGATTGCTCAATATCGGCTCGCAATGTGAACTGGCAAAGTTTGTCCCACTTCTGGGTAATAAAAATACATTGTCAGCTTTTGGGTGTATGATCTGTGATAAAAGATCTACTGTTGTATAAAAAAAATACATTTATGCAAGTTCTCATATGAGTTCCAGCTGTTGTTTTCCACATATTCAGCAATGTATAGTCTTTGCCCAAACCTCAAGCATATACTGGAAATCATGAGAGAGCAGTTATTTATTAAAACTGAGTCAAAGTCTACTGGGTTCTGCAGATTTTACTGGATTGTGTGCCACTCTGTAATCAAGAATACATTTAACCTGTGTCTTGTTTTAATGTTTAACAATAGGCTAGGTAATAGCATGCAGTTATATTGTATTATTTTTTCTTTGAAACAATAACCTCTGTAGTAATAACCTGGGACTAAAGGTACCTTTAGCAAATTAAGAAGGCCACAGTTAAGTTTATTTTCATACTTTTAAAGTCTCAATTCAGCATGAGTGCTGAATTTTGACCCAGGAATCAGGATACAATATAATATTGTGATTAACTGTAAAATGCAATTTGATCACAAACAATTTTTCTTTACTTTAATCTTTTATTGTAACAAATGTACCAAAAGTATTTTCTGGGATGTTTCTGTGGGTGAAGATGTTATATTAGTACTAGTGATGAGTGAATCTGCTTGGGTTTGATTCAAAGCAGGTTCAGCAAACACATCCAAAAAACCTGCAATTTGCTCATTTTAATGTAAACCCAGTTTAAGTCAATGGGAGGGCAATCTTGAAAATTTTCAAGGCTAATAGACAAGGGATTGTAAAACAAATAATGGGCCTAGAATTATTGATCTCACGGTGGTGTGCATTTGCATTCTACATTTTTGTATGTAGGGGTTGGGGCTCAAACATTTTGGGGGTAGCTCTTAAGTGCTTGGGTTTAACAACAAATTATTTTTATGTTTATTTCTTTATTTTTACTAAACGTTTTTTTCTAAACGTGATGCATATTTTGGAGACAGGTTCTCTTTTATGAGACATTCAATGCAACTAATACAGTGCAGATCACAGTAAGTGACACCAGGAGCCAGAAGTGATGTTTTATACATCGCTTATGGGTCAGCAGGAAGGGGAGATCAGCGAATGGACATTCACTAGTCTTACTCCCCTCCACCCTGAAAGCTCCCGACATGACTGTCCTGGGATGTGTGGAAGTAATCCGGTGGTTGTACAGCCACCAGATCACTTCCATCTGATAGCCGACAATTGGTTTATCAGATTTACACACACTGTACACAGTTACTGCTGGAGTATCTATGGCAGTGGCAGTAAAAGGGTAAACCTTTCTATGGAGTGGTGCATCTGTAGGATATACACAGAGTGACATTTACAAAGAGAAAAATACAATTTAAATAGCTTTTTGACAAACGACATTTCCCAGCTGCCTTGTCCTGTTTATAAACAAAGCAGATGGAATTCCTCTTCACATCCATAGATGAGTGTCTACTATGGATTGGAAAGTGGCACCACATATTGGGTTCCCCCTAAATGTTACTTATCAGTTACTTATCCTTGATGAGTATGGATTATGATGAGTATTAGGATGTTTAAAAGTCTCTGCCAATGGGAGACTTATTGGATGTTAGACATGTGCACACTGAAATATTTCGTTTTGCAATTTAGTATTCGTCCGAAAAATAAAATTATTTAGTTACTTCCGAAATTCGTTTTTATTTATTTTGTTTCGTTCAAAAATCCATTCGTTCAAAAATCCGAATAAGCCCTGGTTCACACTGGTGCGATTTGACATGCGATTTGACATGTCAAATCGGCAAAATTTGCCGCAAATTGCGGGCAATGACACCGTCCTAATCGGTGCAACGCCGCATCTGCGGCGCTGCACCGATTACAAAAAGTAGTTTCTGTACTACTTTTTGCGATTTCAGCCGCAATTTACATTGACATCTGTTTCAGATATCTTTGAAATTGCGGCTGAAATCGGGACTCCCGCAGCCCCAGTGTGAACGTGGGTTTAACCACTTAAGCCCCGGACCATTTGGTAGCTAAAGGACCAGAGGTGAATTCAGAATTTTGCACTGCGCTGCTTTAACTGTAAATTGTGCGGACATGCAATGTTGTACCCAAACGAAATTTGCGTCCTTTTCTTCCCACAAATAGAGCTTTCTTTTAATGGTATTTGATTGCCTCTGCGATTTTTATTTTTTGCGATATAAACAGAAAAAGACTGAAAATTTTGAAAAAAAATGATATTTTCTACTTTTTGTTATAAGAAAAATCGAATAAACTCAATTGTAGTCATACATTTAGGCCAAAATGTATTCAGCCACATGTCTTTAGTAAAAAAAATGTCAATAAGCGTATATTTATTGGTTTGCGCAAAAGTTATAGCGTCTACAAACTAGGGTACATTTTCTGGAATTTACACAGCTTTTAATTTATGACTGCCTATCTCATTTCTTGAGGTGCTAAAATGGTAGGGCAGTACAAAACCCCCCCAAATGACCCCATTTTGGAAAGTAGACACCCCAAGGAAATTGCTGAGAGGCATGTTGAGCCCATTGAATATTTTTTTTTTTTGTCCCAAGTGATTGAATAATGACAAAAAAAAAAAAAAATTACAAAAAGTTGTCACTAAATGATATATTGCTCACACATACCATGGTTATATGTGGAATTGCACCCCAAAATACATTTTGCTGCTTCTCCTGAGTACGGGGATACCACATGTGTGGGACTTTTTAGGAGCCTAGCCGCGTACGGGCCCCCGGAAACCAAGCACCGCCTTCAGGATTTCTAAGGGCGTAAATTTTTGATTTCACTCCTCACTACCTATCACAGTTTCGAAGGCCATAAAATGCCAAAATAGCACAAAACCCCCCCAAATGACCCCATTTTGGAAAGTAGACACCCCAAGCTATTTACTGAGAGGCATGTTCAGTCCATGGAATATTTTATATTTTGCCACAAGTTGCGGGAATATGACAAACTTTGTTTTTTTTTGCACAAATTTGTCACTAAATGATATATTGCTCACACATGCCATGGGCATATGTGAAATTACACCCCAAAATACATTCTGCTGCTTCTCCTGAGTACGGGGAGAAGCAACAGAATGTATTTTGGGGTGCAATTCCACATATAACCATGGCATGTTTGAGCAATATATAATTTAGTGACAACTTTTTGTACATTTTTTTTTTTTCTTTTTGTCATTATTCAATCACTTGGGACAAAAAAAAAAATATTCAATGGGCTCAACATGCCTCTCAGCAAATAGCTTGAGGTGTCTACTTTCCAAAATGGGGTCATTTGGGGGGGTTTTGAACTGTCCTGGCATTTTATGCACAACATTAGGAAGCTTATGTCACACATCATCCACTCTTCTAACCACTTGAAGACAAAGCCCTTTCTGACACTTTTTCTTTACATGAAAACATTTTTTTTTTTGCAAGAAAATTATGTTGAACCCCCAAACATTACATATATTTTTAAAGCAAAGGCCCTACAGATTAAAATAGTGGGTGTTGCATTTTTTTTTTTCCACACAGTATTTGCGCAGCGATTTTTCAAACGCATTTTTTGGGGGAAAAACACACTTTTTTTATTTTTAATGCACTAAAAAACACTATATTGCCCAAATGTTTGAAGAAATAAAAAAGATGATCTAAGGCCGAGTACATGGATACCAAACACGACATGCTTTAAAATTGCGCACAAACGCGCAGCGGCGAGAAACTACATTCATTTTTAAAAGCCTTTACAGGTTACCACGTTAGATTTACAGAGGAGGTCTACTGCTAAAATTACTGCCCTCGATCTGACCTTCGCGGTGATACCTCACATGCATGATGCAATTGCTGTTTACATATGACGCTAGACCGACGCTTGCATTCGCCTTTGCACAAGAGCAGGGGGGGACAGCGGTGCTTTTTTTTTATTATTATTTATTTTGCTTTTTTATTTTATTTTTAAACTGTTCCTTCCATATTTATTTTTTTTATCATTTTTATTGTTATCTCGGGGAATGTAAATATCCCCTATGATAGCAATAAGTAGTGACAGGTACTCTTTTTTTGAAAAAATCTTTCCTCTGCGCTCAAAGCATCTGACCACACCAAGATCGGTGTGATAAAATGCTTTCCCAATTTCCCAATGGCGCTGTTTATATCCGGGGGGGGGGCATTCCCTCCCACTGCTTGTAAAAGCAGTCTAGAAGCTAATTATCTGCTAGAATTGCTTTTACATGAAAGCCGGCCACTGGCTGAAAAGAATGATACCAAGATGATACCTAAACCTGCAGAGAATGATCGGTGGGTATGCCCACCATTAGAATACCTCCCTTCATCCACCCACTTCTAATGATGGGCATATATGCCGAAGCATGGGGGCATCCTCCCGCAAAAAAGTTATGCCGCGTACACACGGTCTGACTTTTCCACGGGCAAGCCTTCGTCGGAATTTCGACCGTATATACGCGGCATTAGGAGCAAAATCGCTCCTCCGCCCCTGCTGCCCCCATGCTTCGGCATTTATGCTCTTTTTTTAACTGTGGTGGTGAAATCACCTCCTACAGCGTTGGAGTCAGGGCTTTATGTATCGTGTTGCTGTCAAGATAAATAAATCCGCGATGCAACTGAATGGCGTACCTGCTAAGCAAATGATGGTTAACATTAAAACAAAGTAACATTACAGTACAACAGTAAGACTTTACCATACCATTCCTGCAAAGCAAATACCAAAACAAAACCTAGTAAAAAATAAAACATTTTTTTTAACGCAACCTGTACCTAAAATATATATATGCCGAAGCATGGGGGCATCCTCCCGCAAAAAAGTTATGCCGCGTACACACGGTCAAACTTTTCCACGGGCAACCCTCCCACTGCTTGTAAAAGCAGTCTAGAAGCTAATTATCTGCTAGAATTGCTTTTACATGAAAGCCGGCCACTGGCTGAAAAGAATGATACCAAGATGATACCTAAACCTGCAGGCATCATTCTGGTATAAACATTCAAAGTCCAGCAACATACCAGTACGTTGCTGGTCCTTGTTGGACATGTATTGTAATCTTTTTTTTTCATGCAGCCAGGTGGCTGAACGAAAAAAGAGATTGATCGGTGGGTATGCCCACCATTAGAATACCGCCCTTCATCCACCCACTTCTAATGATGGGCATACATGCACCATTTATATATGCCGAAGCATGGGGGCATCCTCCCGCAAAAAAGTTAGGCCGCACACACATGGTCGGACTTTTCCACGGGCAAGCCTCCGTCGGAATTTCGACCGTATGTACGCGGCATTAGGAGCAAAATCGCTCCTCCGCCCCTGCTGCCCCCATGCTTCGGCATATATGCTCTTTTTTTTTAACTGTGGTGGTGAAATCACCTCCTACAGCACTGGAGTCACGGCTTTATGTATCGTGGGAGCAAACGCTGTTGCTGTCAAGATAAATAATTCCGCGCTGCAGTTGAATGGCGCACCTGAAAACAAAAAATTACATACCTGAAAAGCAAGCATGATAAAACATTGCAGAATAGAATACAGTAAACAAGAGCAGAACAATAGAGAGAAAATAGAGAGAGAGAGAGAGAGAGAGAGAGAACAATAAAACGACAACTATTTTTGGTTTTTTTATTTTATATTTTTTTGTGTTTTTTGTTTTTTACGTTTTTTTTTTTCTTTTTTACACTTTTTTTTTTTAAACTTTAACAACTGTAATGGTTTGGGTCTCTCAAAATGTAATGGCATCTTGGGAGACCCTGTGTAAGTGTGTCCTAGTCTGTGGAATGCTGTACCCTAGGCTAAAACTTCACTTTTGAGTGGTAGCGTTCAAAACATTCACCAAGGCAAAGACCAGGTTTGTCAGGACAGAGTGGACAATAATAACGGGTGTCACGCCTAAATCTGCGCTTGCTACAGACACGACATCTTTTTTGGGGGGCTCGTTGGGTAGGGGTACTCGGGAGGAGATGCGTATAATGCCTCTCATGCAGCCGGCTTACTGCATTTGGTAGGGGATGGTGAGGTGCAGAACCACCTGGATACAGGAGTTCTGTGACTATCTCATTCTGGAATTTTAGAAGAGATAACGTCCCGCCTGAAGCTCTGTATAGCACATGAGCATTCAGCAAAGCCAATTGGAATAAGGATAGAGACACTTTTTTGTACCAGCGTCTCGCCTTACGGTCAATTAGATACGGCGCCATCAACTGGTCGTTGAGGTCCACCCCTCCCATGTTTTTGTTATATTCGTGGACACAGAGGGGTTTCTCCACAACACCAGTCGCCGTAGGAATTTGGACTGTCATGTCTGCATGAAGGGAGGTAAGAAGGAAAACATTCTTATTGTCCCTCCACTTCATAGCGAGCAAGTTATTACACTTTACGCAGGCTCTCTCCCCCAGCCTAAGACGGGCATCTACAAGCCGCTGGGGAAAGCCCCGGCGATTAGGTCGCACGGTGCCACATGCTCCAATCTGATGATCAAACAAGTGACTAAACAGTGGCACGCTCGTGTAATAATTGTCCACATACAAGTGGTACCCCTTTCCGAATAAGGGTGACACCAAGTTCCACACTATCTTGCCAGCGCTCCCTATGTAATCCGGGCAGTTGACCGGCTCAACCTGACTATCTTTTCCCTCATAAACCATAAAGCTCCATACATAGCCTGTTGCCCTGTCACAGCACTTATAGAGCTTGACCCCGTATCTGGCACGCTTGCTGGGAAGGTACTGCTTGAAAGCCAAGCGGCCAGAAAATTTAATCAGGGAATCATCAACGCAGACAGCTTGATCGGGAATAAACAAGGCTGCAAAACGTTCGTTGAAGTGGTTTATGAGGGGCTGAATTTTATAGAGCCGGTCATATTCAGGGTCTCCACGTGGACGACAAAGTTCATTGTCGTTGAAGTGCATGAACCGCAAAATCTGCTCGTATCGTTTCCTGGGCATGGAGGCAGAGAACACGGGCATGTGGTCAATTGGGTGCGTGGACCAATAAGCACGCAATGATGGGAATTTATGTGTGCCCATGTTGAGGGAAAGGCCCAGAAAGGTCTTAAATTCGGAAACCGTAATTGGTTTCCAATCTTTGGCAATGGAAGGCAACTGGGGATTAGCGGCGATGAATTGACCAGCATATAAATTACTCTGGTCCACAATAGATCTATAGAGATCTTCCGTGAAAAACAGCGAATAATAATCGATTGGCATAAAATCAGCTGTTTCCACCTGAATACCGGGTTGGGCAGTGAATGGGGGAAGTACGGGTTCTGCAGAAGTGGTGGGGACCCAATCAGGATAGGCGAATTCTGCAGGAAGAGCACTATGGGTACGACGGGCCTGCCTTTGTCTTCTTATTGGTGGCAGCGGGACACTACTGGTGCTTGCCACCTCGCCAGCTTGAACTGCAGTTATGGGACTCGCCACGTCACCACGTGATACTGCAGTGCTGGATGTACGCCCAGGCTGTACTAGGCCGCTGGTGCTTGCCAATTCACCAGAAGGAATAGCGGCGCTAGTACTCCTCTGCTCCATGATACGAGAGCCCTGCGGTTCTTGCTCCTCAACAACCTCAGAAGATCGGGATCGGGTACGCCTGACCTTAGCAGGGACCTCAACTTCGTCGTCCGAGCTATCTGACGTGGGGCCGCTGACGTCACTGTCTTCTACGGGAAGATATTCTGAGCCTGAATCTGACAGATACGTGACCTCCTCTTCACTATCTGTCATGCTCAGAATCTCGTAGGCCTCTTTACTAGTGTACCTTCGACTTGCCATTTTGGGCTCTAAATTTAGGGGTACACTAGTAAGATTCACAGGAAAAAAAGCACCCGACTGTCGTCAGCAAATATATCAAACGCTACAAAAAAAACTGTTAGCGGTCGCAGGGATCAGGACTGTCTCTGCGAACGCTGCAGTTATGTGTTTTGTGTTTGGTAAGTGACAGTGATCGATCGATACTGCACTTGGGTGGGCTGGGCTGGGCTGGGCTGGGCGGAGGGGCTAAACGCAGGTGCTAGCAGGTATCTGGGCTGATCCCGCTAACACTGCATTTTTGGGAACCCTAAACTGCTGGGGACGCTAGTATAGATCTGATCAGATACTATACCACTAAGGGAGGTGTATGCTTTGCGCGTGGGTGTTAGCGTTACTGGCACTAACCTGACGCTGCCTGGGGCGACGCAGACCCTCTCTGGCGCTAAAACCTAATTGATCTCACCCGCCGGGCGATCAGGGGGTTAAACCTTTATTGGGTTATATACGGCGGGTGCCCTGATGCTATAAAAAGCAAACTAACCAACCAGCGTCACCCGTAACCTTTATATGGTGATCACTGGTGAAAGGGTTAACTAGGGGCAATCAGGGGGTTAAAACCTTTATTAGGTTAAATATGGGGGTACCCGACGCTATATAAAAACCTGACGGGTTACCTAAATAACTAAATAACTAACTGGGTAACCAGTGTCACCAGTGACACTTATACGGTGATCACTGGTGAAAGGGTTAACTCTATGGGCAATCAGGGGGTTAAAATAATATATGGGGGTACCTGACGCTCTAAAAACCTGCGGCGAAACTAAAAAGAAATAACTGGCTATCTAGGGCACCACCGACACTAAATACAGCGATCGAAAATACGATCGCTTAGTGACGCTGGCGTTAGGGGGTGAAAGGGTTACCTGGGGGGCGATCAAGGGGTTAAACCTTTATTAGGGGGGGTTAGGGGGCTACACTGGACCTAAAGGGGCCTAATCCTAACTGCCCTGCAACTTTTTACTATCACAGATGGCACTAAATGCAGTGATCAGTAAAATAAATGATCACTGCAATCAGTGACACTGTGATTGGGGGCTGGGGGGTGACCTGGGGGGTGATCTGGGGGTGACTGGGGGGTGAAATGTGTGCCTATGTGTACCTATGTGTCAGTGGACTGTTGGTGCACTAACCTGCTTCTTCTCTCCTCGGGGCCGGAATCGAAAAGACCGCCGCGAGGGAGATGACATCACTTCCTCCTGCCTGTGTTTACATCACATGGCGGAGGAAGCATTTTCATTCGCCGGGAGCGATCGCGAGGGGGTGGCCGAAATCAAATGGTCACCCCCTCATCTCTGATCGCTCCCTAACGATTAACGGCCGCTCACTGTATAGGAGGGGGTCCGATCGGACCCCCCAACTGTACAAAGGTGATCACGTACACTCTACGTGATTGTGCCTGTCGGTGCCATTCTGCCGACGTATATATACAGTGAGCGGTCGTTAAGTGGTTAAGGCCGAATCTGTCATTGAAGGCTTATGGTGTCTGTCGATCTGTCGAATGTTCTAAGAAGATTTGACGAACCAGCTAAACTGTATGACGCCACAATCATATATTTCCGGTCAAATGTCGCACCCACAAGCTATAATAGAATTCTAATGTTGTATGACTAGTAATAATTATATTTATTAATTATTATTACTAGTCAGCCAACTTTAGAATTCTTCTATAGCCTATGGGTGGAGCATTTGACCATAAATGTCCGCTCATGGCGATCGTATGTTTTTAGCTGCTTCGTCGAATCTTCATGTCTCTATAATGTCGAATCTTTTCTCTATGTCAAATCTTTTCACTCTATGTCGAATCTTCATGTCTCTATAATGTTGAATCTTTTCTCTCTATGTTGAATAATCTCGGACTAAAAGAGTTAGGTTAGCCACATTCAACTTCAGATTTAATAGACACAGATCGCTATTGTCACCGTCATGTCGAATCTTCTATCTATATTGAACAAAATTAAAATAAAGCATTTTTTATGTCGGATCTTTCGGATTTCTGCACATTATCGTTTGTTAAAACGAATGCAAAAATCCCCAAAATTCGGACGAAAATGCATTCGGATGAAAATGAATGCACATGTCTATTGGATATTAGACATGTGCATTCGTTTTCATCCGAATGCATTTTCGTCCGAATTTCAGGTATTTTCTTTATCGTTTTAACAAACGAAAACGAAAATGCAGAATCCGAAAACCGAAAGATCCGACATAAACAAATGCTTAATTTTCGTTTTTGTTGCAACAACAGTTCGATATAGATAGCAGATTCGACATGAGGCTGACAATAACAATCTGTGTCCATCGAACCTGTGGTCGAATGTGCCTAACCTTAACTCTATTAGTCCAAGATTATTCTACATAGAGAGAAAAGATTCGACATTATAGAGAGAAAAGATTCGACATTATAGAGAGAAAAGATTTGACATTATAGAGAGAAAAGATTCGACATAGAGAGAAAAGATCACTGCTGGAATTGGGTGGGGGAAGTAAAATAAAAAAATGATGATGATGAATGTTATTGGCTGATTGTAACCAAAGAGGAGGAGCAGTAAAATAGCTAGAACTAACTTGACAATTCAACGTGAACGACGAAGATTCAACGAAGCATCGAAAAACATACAAACGTCGAATCTGTCATTGAAGGCTTAGGCCCCTTTCACACTGGGGCGTTTTTCATGCGGTTTAGCGCTAATAATAGCGCTGTTATACCGCATGAAAAAATCCTGCCCTGTGCCTTCAATGTGAAAGCCCGAAGGCTTTCACACTGAAGCGGTGCGCTAGCAGGACCGCTCCAAAAGTCCTGCTAGCCGCTTCTTTACAGCGGTAAAGGAGCGGTGTGTTCACCGCTCCTTTACCGCAGTCTCCCATTGAAATCAATGGGACAGCGCGGTATTAACCCTTTTTCACCCGCTAGCGGGGGTTAAATTAACCCCCCTAGCGACCGCATACCGCGGTAAGAACGACGGTATAGCAGCGCTGAAAATCGTGCTGCTATACCGCCACCGCTCCTGCCCGCCCCAGTGTGAAAGGGGCCTTATGGTGTCTGTTGAAAGTTCTAAGAAGATTCTACGGAGCAGATAAACTGTACTATGCTGCAATCGTACATTTCCGGTCAAATGCTCGGCCCATAGGCTATAGAAGAATTCTAATGTTGGTTGACTAGTAGGGATGAGCTTCGAGTTCGAGTCGAACTCATGTTCAACTCCAACATTGCCTGTTCGCCTGTTCGCCGAACAGCGAACAAATTGGGGTGTTCGCGGCAAATTCGAAAAATCTATGGGAGAAATCTAAAGTGCTAATTATAAAGGCTTATATGCAAGTTATTGTCCTAAAAAGTGTTTGGGGACCCGGGTCCTGCCCCAGGGGACATGTATCAATGCAAAAAGAAGTTTTAAAAACGGCCGTTTTTTCGGGAGCAGTGATTTTAATAATGCTTAAAATGAAAACATAAAAGTGAAATATTCCTTTAAATTTCGTACCTGGGGGGTGTGTATGATATGCATGTAAAGTGGTGCATGTTTCCCGTGCTTAGAACTGTCCCTGCAAAAAATTTCATTTTTGAAAGAAAAAAAGTCATTTAAAACTCATTCGCGGCTATTAATGAATTGTCGGCTCCCGGCAATACATACAAAAGTCATTGATAAAAAAAAAAAAAAAAGCGTGGGGGTTCCCCAGAATTCAATTACCAGGCCCTTCAGGTCTGGAATGGATATTAAGGGGAACCCCGCCGCAAATTTAAAAAAAAATTGACGTGGGGTTCCCCCAAATATCCATTCCAGGCCCTTCAGATCTGGCATGGATTTTAAGGGGAACTCCACCCCAAATTTTAAAAAAAATGGCGTGGAGTCCCCCTAAAAATCCATACCAGACCCCTTATCCAAGCACGTAACCTGGCCGGCCGCAGGGGAAAAGGGGGGACGAGAGAGCGGCCCCCCCTCCCTCCTGAACCGTACCAGGCCACATGCCCTCAACATGAGTAGGATGTCCCCATGTTGATGGAGACAAGGGCCTCATCCCCACAACCCTTGCCCGGTGGTTGTGGGGGTCTGCGGGCGGGGGGCTTATTGGAATCTGGAAGACCCCTTTAACAAAGGGGACCCCCAGATCCCGGCCCCCCCCATGTGAATTGGTAAGGGGTACATTGCATATCATACACACCCCCCAGGTACGAAATTTAAAGGAATATTTCACTTTTATTTTTTCATTTTAAGTATTATTAAAATCACTGCTCCCGAAAAAACGGCAGTTTTTAAAACTTTTTTTTGCATTGATACATGTCCCATGGGGCAGGACCCGGGTCCCCAAACACTTTTTAGGACAATAACTTGCATATTAGCCTTTATAATTAACACTTTAGATTTCGAACGTTCGAGTCCATTGTATTTAATAGGGTTCTAAAGTTCACACGAACATTTTGTCTGTTCGCAGGTTCTGGTGCGAACCGAACAGGGGGGTGTTCGGCTCATCCCTGTTGACTAGTAATAGTAATTAAAGAATATAATTATTACTAGTCATACAATAGAATTCATCTATAGCTTGTAGGCGGAACATTCGACCGGAAATGTACGATTGCAGCGTCGTACAGTTTCGCTGCTCCGTCGAATCTTCTTTGAACATTCGACAGACACCATAAGCCTTCAATGACAGATTCGACCTTAATTAATTCAGATTTTCGGACGAATGCAATTTCTAACGAAAAACTAAATAAATAAAAACGTATTTCGGGAGTAACTAAATAAATTTATTTTTCTAACGAAAACGAAATTCCGAAACGAAATATTTCAGTGTGCACATGTCTATTGGATATACGTTCTTGATGTACTTTCAACTGGAGGTATTATTGAAGAATTGGAAATTAGCACCTTACTCTAGATATTACTACGTTTAACATACAGACTGCAATATTATGGTGTCTATTTCCTATCCACTACTAGTATACTATCCACCTCTAACCTCCTAATTTTATCTTGTGTAATGTATATGATTTACTAAATTATGTTGATCACTATCATTCATTTCATCTTATCATTATAATGTCCATGCATCATGGTGTTTGCCTGTTATATATGTACATGTATAAACATGTACATATCTGCCATCTGTCACAGCCAAATATGATCTACTATCGCCAACTATAGGCACAATCTGTACTATTTGTAGAGCATTCATTACATCTTAGTACCTATTTTTATGAGTAAATTCTTTATATTAGATTTGTGACCTTCTTCATGCAATTTGTATAAGCATCCACTACTTTCCTCTACCTCTTTAGTGTATAGACGCACGGCCGCCCTTGTAACACCTCTATACACTTATTCATAGTCAAGTAATATTCAGCATTGTTTTATCATTGTTATAGCCAATCAGTACAATTCACACAATATCCACTATATCCTATTGCTTATTCCTATTTTTAAAATCCCCTTTTAACAGATCTATTACCACATTTGCATGTGTATAGACACCTGGTCGCCCCCGTAACACATGTGTATAGACGTCCCGCTGCCCTTGTAACACGGCTGTATATTTATTAATTGTCAACTCAACGTTAGACTCATGACCTAATTTGCAAGTGTACAAATGCCTGGCCGCCTTTATAACACGTGCATACAGACGCCCGTCCGACCATGTAACAGGTCTGTATACAGTACTAATTCAATGTCAACCTTATGTTTGTATACTTATTTATTATTGATAATTTAACCACTGCCATCTGTGCTCTGTACCTCTGTGTCAAACTCCTTCAGAACTTCATTGTATGTAGCACTTACATTAACGATCCAATTTGCGGGTGCACGGTCGTCTTGGCCATCCTCGTAATACACCTGTCACTTCCCTTATCATTGTGTATCCAACATCCGCCCATACTCCTCCCCCTCACCATTCATAAGCCAGCTTGAGGAGTATGGGTGTAGGTCTGACGAAGGAGCCGCACGTGCTCCTAAACACGTCACCGCCCCTTTCTCCCCACTGATGCCATCAGCCCCGTGTGCCCCACAGTGAACACAGGCTTCTCTGCTGCCTCCTGTCACGTACCTGACGGTGACGAGCCCGGATCTGCAGAGGGAGGCCTCTCTTACGGCTTCCACCGGTGGCCCCTGGTACTGAAGACAGGAGGCACGGAGGTAGAAGGGGTACGAGTGCCTGGCAGGATGGATCAAGCTAGAGTAGAGTCTGAAGACTGGGACGGATCCAGGCACCCAGGAAGTATGGCAGGCTGAACCGGAACCAGGAACACAGCAACTGGACTGGAACTGATGAGACTGACTGAACTGGAACCAGGATACAGCAACTGGACTGGAACTGAAGAGGCAGACTGGACTGGAACCAGGAACAAGCAACTGGACTGGAACTGATGAGGCTGACTGGACTGGAACCAGGACACAGCAACTGGAGAGATTGGTCGGACAAGCCGGGTCGGTAGAATTGGCTGGCGGCAAGGTACTGGAGGATCAGGCAGAAGATTGGTCAAACAAAGCCGGGGGTCAGAGGCAGGCAGGAAACTGGAAGGATCAAGGTAAGCCGGGTCGGATGCAGGTAAATTCACGAATCAGGTTTCTTTGGGTACTACACGCTGTAGAGCAGACAGCAGGGACTGTCTGTCACAGGCATGTTTAAATAGCTCTTCTGGCGCGCTTTGTGGAGCGTGCGCGCGCCCCCGCACGTGCTCGCCATCGCGCGCGTGCGTGCCCGCGCGCGTGGACGTGCCCGAGATTCGGAATCAGGAAGTCCAGGAATCCTGTAGCTGACAGGATTTCTATGACATTGCCCCCCCCCAAGGGGCAGCCTCCGGATGCCCAGCCGGGTGAACCTTCCAGGGTGAGTCCTTTTGAAAGCCTGTACCAAACTCCTGGCATGGATATTCTCCTCGGGTTCCCATGAGTTTTCCTCGGGTCCGTAGCCCTTCCATTTAATTAGGAATTGGTTCTGGTTATTTCTTCTCCTGAAGTCCATGATAGCTTCTACTTCGAATTCCTGCTCACCGTCAATAATGATCGGATCAGGGTGATCCGGCTTCCGATCTGGAAACGGATTAGAGACTGTGGGTTTTAGGAGAGAGACATGAAAAACTGGATGGATTCTAAGTGAGTCAGGAAGTTCCAATTCATAAGCTACTTCATTAATTTTCCTCTTAACAGGGAATGGACCTAAAAATTTGGGGCCCAGTTTTTTAGAAGGGCATGCCATTCTTAAGTTTGTGGTAGATAGCCATACTTGGTCGCCGGGTACCAACACTAATTCACCCCGTCTCTTCTTGTCATAGATTGTCTTGTTGCGTTCTTGAGTCTTGGTCATGGTCTCTTGTAGAAGCTGGTTATTGACCGAGAAAAATTTTAACTTTTCCTGGACTGCAGGTACAGGACACTCAGGAAGGGAATTAGGCAGAAAAGTAGGATGAAAACCATAGTTTGCAAAGAAAGGAGTCTGGCAGGTAGCGGAGTGAATGGAATTGTTATACGCAAACTCGGCCAACGGAAGTAGGGAAACCCAGTTGTCCTGAGCAAAAGAGGAGAAGCATCGCAGGTATTGCTCGAGCGTCTGATTCGTTCTCTCCGTCTGTCCGTTGGTCTGTGGATGGTAAGCAGAGGAAAACGATAATTCGATTTTCAAGGTTTTGCAAAGGGATCTCCAGAATCGAGAGGTAAATTGAACCCCGCGATCGGAAACAATATTGGCTGGTACCCCGTGGAGTCTGACTATTTTTCTCTGATGAATACCTGTGCGGTTTCAGGAGCGGAGGGAGTCCCTTTCATAGGGATGAAGTGTGCCATCTTGGACAGACGGTCCACAATAACGAAGATGGTGGAATGGTTCTCAGCCGGGGGTAACTCGACAATGAAGTCGATGGACAACATTCTCCAAGGCCTATCTGGAACGGGTAAGGGTTTTAGTAGTCCCCAGGCCTTGGATCTGGAACCCTTGTTTCGGGTGCAAGTTGTACAAGAATCTACAAACCTCCTACAGTCTTCACGTACTCGAGGCCACCAGAAGGTGCGCTGTACCAGGTCAGTGGTCTTGGCAACGCCAAAATGCCCGGCCAGGGCGTGGTCGTGGCAGAGTTCTAATGCGGTTACTCTTAGTTTCTCAGGTACGTAGATTCTGTCTTGGTACCACAATAGTCCATCCTTAACCTGCAATTCCGGCTTGGAGAACTGTCTCTGCCCGGTGGAAGCTTGTTTGATTTGAGTGAACAGGTTCTCCTGTAGAAGAAGGAAATTTCCGGGGGCAAGGATGGTATCAGGCGGAGAAGTCTCCTTGGACTTATGGAACATCCGAGACAGGGCGTCAGGCTTAATATTCTTGGCCCCAGGACGATAAGTAACATGAAAAGAGAACCGGGAGAAGAAGAGTGCCCACCTGGCTTGCCGTGGATTCAATCTTCTCGCGGCTTTCAGGTACTCCAGGTTCTTGTGGTCAGTGAATATCAGAATCGGATGAGCCGCGCCCTCCAGCAGGTACCGCCATTCCTCTAGTGCAGACTTGATCGCTAGTAGCTCCCGATCCCCCACGTCGTAGTTCCTCTCCGCTGCAGAAAGCTTGCGGGAGAAGAAGGCTACTGAGTGGAGCAAGGCTTTGACTCCCTGTCTTTGGGACAGTATTGCTCCTACCGCTATTTCGGAGGCGTCTAACTCAAGTACGAATGGTAGTGAGGAGTCTGGGTGTTTCAAGATAGAGGCTGAGGTAAATAGGGCCTTCAGGCGTTCAAAAGCTTCTTGGGCTTCAGGAGACCAGTGAAAACGTGTTCCTTGCTTGGTGAGTTGAGTAATGGGTGCGATAATAGCTGAAAACCCCCTGATGAACTTGCGGTAGAAGTTAGCGATTCCAACGAAACGTTGGATTCCCTTCTTGTCCACCGGTTCTGGCCAGTCCAGGATTGCGGTAATCTTTTGAGGATCCATCTTGATGCCCTCGCTGGAAATGATTAACCCCAGAAATGATATACTCTCTTGCTCGAACTCGCATTTTTCGGCCTTCGCATACAGGCCATGCTGGCGGAGCCGACCCAACACATTTTTGACATGTCTGCGATGAGAATCAAGGGAGGAAGAAAAAATTAAGATATCATCAAGATAAACAATAACAAAGAGGTCTAGGAAGTCCCGTAGAACATCGTTGATAAAATACTGGAAAGTGGCAGGGGCGTTACACAACCCGAATGGCATTACCAAGTACTCAAAATGTCCATACCGGGTACGGAAGGCGGTCTTCCATTCGTCCCCTTCTTTGATACGGATCAAGTTGTAGGCTCCGCGGAGGTCAAGTTTGGTAAAGATGGTGGCAGTTCCTAGTCTCTGAAATAGCTCTGGTACCAGGGGGAGAGGGTAGCGATTTTTTACTGTAATTTTATTCAATTCCCGGTAATCCACACAAGGTCGAAGGGTGTGGTCCTTTTTCTCTACAAAAAAGATGCCTGCGCCTGCTGGGGATGTGGAAGGGCGGATGAACCCCTTTTGCAAGTTCTCATCAACATAATTTTTTAAAGCCCCTTGTTCTACCTCCGTTAAAGGGAAGACTCTACCGAACGGAATCTTTGCTCCAGGAAGTAGGTCGATGGGGCAATCGTAGGCCCGATGGGGCGGTAGAGTCTCTGCCTTTTGTTTACTAAATACGTCAAGAAAGTCGTGGTAAACTTCTGGGATGGATTGACGGGTGCCATCTTCTGTGTCAATGCATAGTAACGAGGCCGGCCCAGGAGGTTTATATGAGCCACAGGACTGCTGGCAATAGGAAGAAGGAAAGGAAACTATTCCCGTAGTCCAGTTGATAGTGGGATTGTGGGCTTGTAACCAAGGCATACCAAGGATCAAGGGAAACAACGGAGAAGAGATGATGTCCAGACATAAGCATTCTTGGTGGGTTCCAGAGGTGGTAAAGATGGTAGCGGGTATAGGAGTGGTCTCCTGGGTCACAGGTCCGGACTTAATGACGGAACCATCAGCCAGATGGACACGAAGTCCGTGGGTCTTGGTACGAAGGGGAATTTGGTGTTTAATGGCAAAGGTTGAGTCCATAAAGCAGCTGCATGCTCCGGAATCAATAATGGCGGGTACTTGCAAAGTCCTTCCTGGGAGCTGTAATGAAACAGAGAGGGCAAGGTGAGATGTGGTTTTGGCTTGTAGGTTAGTCATGTTAGAAGAAACTGAAAGAAACTTACAAAGCTTCAGGGGACAGGTTCTAACGAAATGTCCGGGGTCCCCGCAGTACAGGCACAGATTATTTATTCGGCGGCGCTGGCGTTCCTCAGGAGCGAGGGATGGACGAAGGAGCCCGAGCTGCATTGGTTCAGGCGTGTCAGATGTGGGAGTTGGAGGTGTAGCAGGAGCCGAGTACAGGTGACTAGGAGCCCGAGGAAGCATCCAGGTTGGGCGGGAGAAGCCAGTGGTCCTCTCAGCCCTCCATTCCCTCAGACGTCGGTCAATCTGGATGGTTAGATCAATCAACAGGTTGAGTGTCTGTGGTACACCGACTCTAGCTAGCTCGTCCTTCAAGGAATCGGAAAGTCCTAAGCGAAACTGATGGCGGAGGGCGGCATCATTCCAATTGGTATCCGCACTCCACCGCCTGAATTCTGCCACATAGTCCTCCGCTGGTCTGCGTCCTTGTTGAAGGGAACGCAAGGCGGCTTCTGCGGTTACTGAGAGTTGGGGATCTTCGTATAGCTGGGCCATGGCATCGAAAAAAGCAGCGAGGTTGTTTAGTGATACATCCTTCTGTTCAAAGAGACGGTGGGCCCAGCTCTGAGGGTCTCCAGCGAGCAAAGAGACCACAAAGCCCACCTTGGTGGCCTCTAGAGAAAAGGTACGGGGCTGTAGGGCAAAATACAGTTCACACGAATTCCGGAAGGCCCTAAACTTGCTCCGATCCCCGGAAAATCTTTCGGGTGTAGGAACCTTAGGTTCAGGAGGAAGCATGACCACTGTGGGTGAGGAACTTGTTCCGGCTGTGGAAGCAGAGGCGTGGGGCCCCTCTTGGATGGCAGAAGGATTGGAGAGGGCCCGCACTTGTTCTTCCAAGCGGGTGTATCCTTGTTGAAGACTCTTGACTGCTTCAGACAAACCTGCCAGGTGCCGACAGAGTTCCTCCATAGGTGAGGCTCCCTGCCCGGGCTCAGACATGGCTGTCTGCTACTGTCCCGTACCTGACGGTGACGAGCCCGGATCTGCAGAGGGAGGCCTCTCTTACGGCTTCCACCGGCGGCCCCTGGTACTGAAGACAGGAGGCACGGAGGTAGAAGGGGTACGAGTGCCTGGCAGGATGGATCAAGGTAGAGTAGAGTCTGAAGACTGGGACGGATCCAGGCACCCAGGAAGTATGGCAGGCTGAACCGGAACCAGGAACACAGCAACTGGACTGGAACTGATGAGACTGACTGAACTGGAACCAGGATACAGCAACTGGACTGGAACTGAAGAGGCAGACTGGACTGGAACCAGGAACAAGCAACTGGACTGGAACTGATGAGGCTGACTGGACTGGAACCAGGACACAGCAACTGGAGAGATTGGTCGGACAAGCCGGGTCGGTAGAATTGGCTGGCGGCAAGGTACTGGAGGATCAGGCAGAAGATTGGTCAAACAAAGCCGGGGGTCAGAGGCAGGCAGGAAACTGGAAGGGTCAAGGTAAGCCTGGTCGGATGCAGGTAAATTCACGAATCAGGTCTCTTTGGGTACTACACGCTGTAGAGCAGACAGCAGGGACTGTCTGTCACAGGCATGTTTAAATAGCTCTTCTGGCGCGCTTTGTGGAGCGTGCGCGCGGGCGTGGACGTGCCCGAGATTCGGAATCAGGAAGTCCAGGAATCCTGTAGCTGACAGGATTTCTATGACACCTCCTCTCTCCAGCGCGTACAAGAACGCATTAGAGCTGCTGAACGGCTTTACACTGCTCTCTACCACCGTGCCAAGGATGAACACATGTCACAGATGAGGACTCCTGATTTTATCATGTTTTTTAACACTCAACAATCTTGTAAGTGCTTTTAACCCTTTGTGCACTTCATTAAATTTTGCATACTGCACTTAGAGGCGCCTTTCTTTTCCTTTTCATATCTTCAGAGTTGCTTCTCCTCTAACCAAAGTGCTGCCAGAAGTGCCATCTCATCACTATCATCCCTCTGACCAGCTATCCATCTCCACCAAAGCGCCCTTATCTCCTCTCTGAGCATGCAGCCTGGCTGGCCAGGAAAGCAGACAATGGGCATGCACCCTAAAAATGGGGAGGATACCTTACAGGGGGGCCCCCTGGAAAAGCACATTGTCCCCCAAGGTCAAGGGCCTCTTCCCTACAAATCTGGCTCTGTAGTTGTGGGACTCTAATGGGGGAATGTATCATCATATTGAAGCCCTCTTCCACCCCACCCACATGAATGAGTAAGGGGTACATAATACGCATCAACGCAGTACGCATCAACAGAAAAAGTTTGATAGTAAACACATTGAGACCTTACAAAATATCCTTTATTTGAAGAAAACACATAAACACTGGTGACAAGTCCTTTATTAAAAGAAAACCCCACACTCCCACAGTGTAAATCAATTGTCAATCACATCACCCAGAGATGCAGATCCACACCAGTCACAATGACTGATGCTCAATTACCCACAAAAAAAAACATTGGCACCTGCTGATATGTACACTCCTGGCAAATAGTCTGTCATGACCCCCACAGGTGAATGCAGTTTCCAATAAAAAGCAGAGACAAGGATATCCTGCGTGGTGTCAGTGGCATCGAGAGCATGTGAATCAATTTGGTTTCAAGTTGACATGTGTTAAGTCTTTACTAGGGTCTCCTTACTAGGATAGTTCCAAAGACACTTGTCACAGTCCCCAGGTCCTCCTCACAGAAGACAGCTGATATAGTGACACCAACAGTCAGCATACCAAATTAAGCAACAACTAAGCTCTTTTTGATGAGACACTGTTCCATTGGTTTGACCATAATTTATTTACTTTCTGTTGATGTCAAATACACACCAGAGTGTGGCCATGCTGCAGTACCTAATTAAGTCCAGCAGGTGGTGCAGACAATTTTTTTTATAAGTATGGCTAGTATTAGAGCAAGGAGGAAGCCACTATGCTGTACTGGTTGTCACTTGTCAGTGCCGGAAGTACAGATCTTATTGAGCTTCTTACACTAAGTGTATGTAAAGTTGTCACCTTTATGATCAAATGAACATAAATATTGTGGAATGGATTTTTAACTTTACATACTCTAGGTCAGAAGTTCTTAGGCCTGTCCTCAGGCCTTGACAACAGTTTATTTTTTATTTATTTTTTATTTTGTTCAAAAACATTCAGGAAAAACTGTACAGACAATAAATAATTCACCTGTATTTTAAATTCATAAAGCATGCACTGTTATTGAGGCCCAAGGACCTGTTATTGAACCTGTGCTTTAGCTACTGTAGTTAAAGTTTGAAACAGACTTTCCCAGTTGATAGCATTTCAGAAGATGATTCACACTACCCCCCCCCCCCACACACAATGCTAATCCCCCTAACTACATACTGCAGTGTGTCTGAGTCGAATTGCTGCAGTCAAAATTACTTTAGTACCTTTAAGAGTCCTTCCTGTAGAAGTACCCTCGCATTTTTTTTGTACCCTCCAAGGCCGTATTAATAAGTATATTTGGAGCTCAATTAGGCCAAAGATTCCCAGATCCCAACTGATGCACGGAAAGCTCTCAGGTGGCTTGACGTGCCTAATTTCTCTAGGTATTACCAAGCAGCCCAGTTGGCTCAACCTACTTATACCATGCAACATGGGAAGTTCTGCTATGGGTGGGGCTCAAGGCCATGGAGACAGACACTGTGACTATCAATAACTTGCTCTTGCTCCATAGGTCAGAACAGCGGATTATAGCGAACCCTGTTACTTCACACTCGCATTATGAGATAAACTCAAGGGTCCTTTTCTATTAATGTCTCCCCACTACCCCTTGGTATTCTTTTATTAAGCATCCCTCCTTCTTCCTGGCCTACTCTGATCTATCTTCATTGAACCACTGGACACGCCTTGGCATAACGCACCTGCATCATATACTTACAGATGGCAGAATAAAACTCTTTTTCTGACCTATGGAAACATCAACAGTTCCCAGAATCTGAACTGTTACATTACCTCCAGGTATCCAACTTCATAACTCCTTTTATTCGCACACACTCCTCTCTCACCCATATGGCCCTCTTTGAGGACATTTGCTCCTTGTATCCGCATGAACCCCGTAATATTTCAAAACTGTATTTACACCTTACCTCTGTATCTTCCTCCTTGCCCTCTTCTGCTTGAGTATGGGCCCCAGACTTTGGTGTCCAATTGGAGCATAAGAGTTGGGACAATATATACAGTAGGCTTTGACTTAATCATTCTCCCAGAACGTAACTGGCAAGAATCTCTAAATTTCTACCCAACTATCCCCCCTAAGTGTTTTTGGGACTGCAGCCGAGGGGGTACCCATGCCCATATGTGGTGGTTTTGCCCAATAGTGCAGTGTTTTTGGTTTAGAATTTTTTTGTATTATTTCTACCCTACTTCATGTCACTATAGCACCCGACCAGGCCCAGCATTTGCATTACTTAACCATTGCTTGACCTTTCGAGAGTTCAACTGTAATTCTTCCTTCAGGTCCTGACAGCTTTCAAACAAACTGTCAGGGAAATAGCCAAAGAAGAACTGGCAATTTCACCCGAGACAATCCTGGCCGCCACAGTGCACAGTGTGACTGATGCGGGCAGTACTCCCTGGTCTATTTAAGCCTGCTGTTGGAGCCGCCCCTTGCTGGATTATCATCAGCTCCCCAGTGTTTCCTGTGCTCTGATCTGGGTTGTTTGACTTCTGCTTCTGATCCACTCCTGATTGACCTCTGGCTTGCACCGCTGACTACGCTCCTGTCTGCTCCCTCGTCTGTACTTCGTCTCTGACATTTTTGGATGGTCTCTCTTTCTGGCTTTTCTTCAGTTCCTGCTGCTGGTTTGTCCCTACTGGTGTCTTCTGCCTGGCACCCCCATGCTCAGTGGCTCTGTGGGTCATGCCAGCAGCTACCAGTTCACTCTAAGTGACCAGCTCATCACCAGCAACACCTGGCAAACCTTTGGGTACTGCACCCCTGTATCACTCCCAGGGGATCACTGCACTTAGCTGCAAGGGGTGCCCTTTTGGCCTCTTCCTCAGAACCTGACACAAACTATTGCAAGGGCCTGAAAGACCCGACTCTATGTATATTAAAGACAAAACACTGTATTACACAGACAATGATCCACTGTAAAATTGAGGCAACCTTGGTAGACATAGTTCCCAAACATTCTAAAGGTCTAGAAACCCTGGGTTGATAATTACCTACCTCCAGGCTTTGACTCTTTCCTCCAGTTGCCCACTAGTCTTCTGGATGATACTTCTTCTGGATTGTAGGCAGTGGCCTCCTTCCTCCCCTCTTTTTCTTACCTCTTTACCTTTTCCCAATTTTTTCCATGTCCTGCTTTTTTTTTCTTTTTTTTCTCTCTACACCCCCCGGTCCCTGCTGTATCACCTATCTGGGTGATTAATTGTCAGTGCTCACTAGAGATGGGCCCGAATACCCCCCAGTTTGGTTTGCACCAGAACTCTCAAACATCCCAAAAATTCAGACTCGACCGGCAAACCCCTTTGAAGTCTATGGGCCCGAACCTGTAAAAACAGAATTTCCCATTTTGAAGGCTTATATGCAAGGTATTGGCCATAAAAAGGGTTGGGGGCCCAGCTACTGCCCTGGGGGACATGTACCAATGCAAAAACTATATATTATATAATTTTTAAAGGAGCAGTGATTTTAATGATGCTTAAAGTGAAATAATGAAAAATTCATTTAAATATAGTGCCTGCTGGGGGGGTTCCCTTAGTCTACCCATAAAGTGGCACATATGTACCATGTATAGAACCTGCTGCAGCAAAACTGTCATTTATAAAGGAAAAAAAATACCTTTAAATTAATTTTTCCTGCAAGATTTCTTTATTTGGACAAGCTGATATTTAGATGCTGGGCATGTGGGTGGCAGGGAGTGTATTTTTTTCCGCTGCAGCAGCTGGGGCAGAGAAGTTTGCCTGCTATAGACCACAGCTTGTGGTGTGCTGCTGGCAGATGTGTTGCAAGGACCTGGAACACCCTTTGTTATATCATCATCCCTGTCAGTGGAGGCTGCTGAGAGGTCATGAGATATAATGGGGGTAGGCATGAAAGTTGAGGACGAAAAGAATTGCGTCCCTTGTGTGTGGCTTTCAGATGCTCTTACCAATGAGATGAGTGGTGGAAGGTTAAATGCCTCGTCAAGCATGTGGTATCAAAATGACAGGTGTTTTGCTACGCTTGATCTGCTTGCAACAGAGATTGCAAATTGCAACAGTGCAATTGGCTGCACATGTGCTAAAAAAGGCCCACACAGCTGAGCAATGGGAAGTGGGCCCGGAGATAACAGCTCCACAATCTGATGGAAAAGGCTGGCTGCTCTCTACTCTACCATGATGGCTGCCTCTGAAGGACATCCTACATCATTTGGGTTGTTTTTCCCCCTCACTTTCCTCCTCTGCTCTATCCGGCACCCAAGTCACCTCAGTGATCTCATCATCATCATCATCATCATCTCCTCCATCCTCCTCATCACTGGAGCCAACTTGACAATATCCTGCAGCTGGGGAAACATGACTGCCAATTTGTTTATCAGTGTTCTTCCCTCTCTATAGGCTCATATTACTCCCTTCCTCTACATCAGAATCAACATCAGAATCAAGTAATGTCTGTGCATCCTCAAGAAGCAAGTGGCTGACGCTGTGTTCAAATAGTTTAGCTGACTCCTCCATGCATGAGGCTGCCCTGCCTGAGGATGGACCATGTCCAGCTGTAAAACACAAACTTTGTGCCAAATATATAATAAATAATTAAATAGCTGCTCCCCAAAAAGTGTAGACAGACTACACTGGATTTGTAAAGAAAAAGTGATAGGGGGCGCTAGATAATGAACCCACTGTGTGAATGGGCAGGTGATTTTGTTAAATATAACAATTATGACCACATAAAAAAACATAAAAAGCAAGTGCTAAATTGTTTTAGGAAACAAAAAATACAAGTGTCTTTTAAAAAGTACATAAATCTTCAGTGAAGTAACTTCAATTAGCCAATGAAATCTGCTTGCACTGTATGCTGATAGGAGCTGCACACTGCCCGGCTCACGCTAAGTTTTACAATGTCATCAGGAAGGCTTCCTGATGATGTTGTAAACTGAAACGTATGTTGAAGCGCTTTCCGGTCACGTCATTTCTGGGTCCTGGCTTCTGGTTTGGTCTCCCAATGGCAGTGGAACGCACGTCGATCACTGAGCGTGAGCCAGGCGGTGTGCGGCTCCTATCAGCATCCAATGCGAGCCATCCCTAGTTCCGGGACAAGGCACCAGCACATGTAATCAGACATTTTGTGTTTGTTTTAACTTTTTGAATAAAGCAGTATTATGCTATTTGGTTCTCTTCCTCTCTTCCATTCCCAATGGGTCTCCACGGTGGAGAGGAGGATGCAGCATAACAAGTCTCCTGATTCATCTCTATTTAAGCCAGCCACAGGATTTCTCAACCAAGCGCTTTCAGACCTTTTCATTATTTTTTTTGGACACTTTAAGTTAGCAATAAATACTATCTGACTCCTCTTCTTTCTATTTTATTTTTTATTTCTAGTTAAATTTTATTTTATTATTTATATGAAAATAAAAGAAGATCAGAAAATGTAAAACAAATACAAAAAAAAAATATTTCATAATAACATTTAATAATGTGGGAATATTCCCATTTCCTAACATACACAGGACAAGACTCTCTCCTTTAACAGCTTTTTTTTAATAATGTCTCTGCACTTAGTCAGTTACTGTACTGTACTGTACTATTGCTTTAAAGATTTTTTCTAGGCAAAATCTTTGCTTTGGGGAGAGTGGGCAAATGTTAGAATCTCTGTTGCTTTATTGTTGGCTTTTCCCCCTGGGGAGATTTACCCCTTTATTTTTACTGGTGACCATTGTCACTGTGGAAGAAAGTGAAGGAAAATAAAAGATTTAGGAGTTGCCCCCAGAACATGAGGTAATGGAAGATCTTTCAATAGGGACACCTGTGTCAAAGACAACTGTCTAAGAGGGGAATTATGATTACTTTGGGTGATTTTGTCTAACATTCTGTTTTATCTCTGTAAAAGGTAGTAAAGGCAAATGTTCATACAGCAATTAAATAACCTGGAAGGCATTGTTACCCTCCAATAATCCAAAACTAAAAAAAAAACAAATACAATTTTTTCTATATATTCACTGTAAAGATTTACAGTGTATTTACATTTAATTTTCTGTTCCTTAAGAAAATCTGATCATGTCTAAAAAGTACCTAAGTTAACAATGCTGAAGTGCAAATTACCTGTGTTATTTCACAATAGTGCTGAAATGCAAAGTACCTGTGTCTTTAAATAATAAGCTGCGGGTTTCTCTGTCTTCTGTCAATTGGCATTCAAATAAATGTATTTATCCCCAATGTCATGTTTTATTTTCTGTGCTAAAGATATTCGTTTTTGTTAACATTTTAAGGCAGATATGTTTTCATCTGTCTCTTCCAAGAACTAGAGCTAGCTATTGCTAATGCTACTTGAATAAACAATATCTATACAGTCGTACAGTATGGTTAAAAGTAGAGGTCTTGCTTGGATTTGTGATGTATTCTTCAAAAGAAACATCTATCCATTAAGGGAAACTTGTACTGGGAATTGTACTTCGAAATATAAACACTGCTTTTGATGATAAACTCCTTTAATCATCTTACTTCTGGCTGTTTTAACTAAGTAGCCCCAGAGCACCCTTACTAGAGTGGGTGAATGTACCTGTAAATCCATTTATTTTCACTGTGTGCATGTGCCCAGTAAACTCACAAAGCTGCGGCTCCTTCTGGAATCTGATAAAAGCACAGAACCAATTGGAGCAGTTTTATGCCATGTAATCACTGTGATAAACAATGATTACCAATGTAAGCAGTGTAACTGTTTACACTGGTAGGCCCACTTCTCCAGAGGAATGCAGAGCACTAGCAGAGCACATCTGCCATGTTGAGCTTTGCTCATGTGCCTCCCGTGTGTGGGCATGTTTAATTTGACAGATTTGGCTCCCTTTGATTTCAACAGAGTTTGGGTTCAGAATCTAAACTTCTTTTAAGTTAGTTGAACCTTGCTCAAATCAAACCCAGGACAGTTTGGCTAATCGCTAGTCTGGACAAACCAAAAACACTTTAAACACCTCTCCAAAACAATTACACAATCATTGGGGGTCAATGACATTTTAGAACCCCCCAAAGTTTTGCCCAATCAGGGCACAGTGTAAGCTGGTTGTTAGGGAGTGGGGCCTGGAAGCCAACTTCGGCGTCCATAGCCACTTAAAGGGGTTGAATTTTATGCATTAGAGTGCGGGGCCGAGTCCTGCTGTCTGTGTCAATAAACGCAGCAGCAGGACTTGGGAGCATGCCCACACGAGTGCCTCCATGGAATGCGGCTCTCTATGGGGGCACTCGATACAAAGGAGGAACCAGGAGCGCCGCCGGGGGACCCCAGAAGACAAGGATTGGGGCCACTCTGTGCAAAACCCTTGCACAGAGCAGGTAAGAAAGACACGTTTGTTATTTTTTTTAAACAAACCTTTACAATCACTTTAATGACCAAGCCTATTTCTGACACTTGTTGTAAAATCAGTATTTTTTGCTAGAAAATTTCTAAGAAATATTTTTTTTTAGCAGAGGCCCTAGAGAAAAAAATGGAGATTGTTCCAATACTTTATGTCACACCGTATTTGCGTAGCAGTCTTACAAATGCAATTTTTGGGGAAAAATACACTTTTTTAATACAAAAAGGAAAAAAATGTAAAGTTAGCCCAATTTATTTGTATAATGTGAAAGATGATGTTATGCCGAGTAAATTGATACCTAACATATCATGCTTTAAAATTGTGCAAGCTCGTGGCATGGCGACAAACTACGGTACTTGAAAATCTCCATAGGCAACGTTTACAAATTTCTACAGGTTACCATTTTAGAGTTACAGAAGAGGTATTGTGCTAAAAGTATTGCTCTTACTCTAAAAATCTTTTTTATTTATTTAACTTTTTATTTTTACACTGTTCCTTTAAAAAATATATTTTTTGATCACTTTTATTCCTATTACAAGGAATGTAAACATCCCTTGTAATAGAAATAGGCAGGGCAGCTCCTCTTTAATGTGAGATCTAGGGTCAAAAAGACCTCAGATCTCACATTTACACTTAAATGCAATAAAAAAAAGTGGTAAGTGGTTTACAACTGATGAGTCATCAGTTGACAATGGGTTTCCCCACTGACAGCTGGGAAAAAAAAGGCGTGTGGTCCCCCCCCCCCCCAGTCCATACCAGGCCCTTATTCGAGCATGCAGCCTGACAAGTCAGGAAAATTGGAGGATGGGCGAGCCCCCCCCCACCTGAACCATACCAAGCCACATGCGCTCAACATGGGGGGTGGGTGCTTTGGTAACGGGGCGCTCTGCCCCCCCCAACTTGAAGCACCTTGTTCCCATGTTGATGGGGACAAGGGCCTCATTCCCACAACCGTGACCGGTGGTTGTGGGGGTTTGTGGGTGGGGGGTTTATGTGAATCTGGAAGCCCCCCTTAACCAAAAAGTGTACAAAAAATAAAAGCAGGAGATGTTTTTGACAGATCCTTTATTAAAAAATAAAAAAATAGTGTCCCTTGATGTAAATTCATCGTCAAACAAGCTGCCAGCCACACCCAAAGCAAAACAAATGTCTTTTAAAAACAAAAGTCTTTTAGCACGGCCGCCCGCTGAATGCCTCTTCTGTGATTTGACAGTTCTTATATAGGTATGGACGGGGCCACCTGGCAACGTCACCTGGTGGCCCTGCCCCTTGTGACGTCATCATGTTTTTTTTCAGACATTTTTTTTTATACAGAAAAAATAACCCAGTGATTATTAAGGCTTCATTCAGATGGCCGTTTACACCTGTTATGTGTGCAAATTGTGTTTGCCTGCCTGCAGCTTAGGGTGGTTGCAGGTGAAAAAAGAAATTGCAACCTGCATGCAGAATGGATATAAAATCTGAATGAAGCCTAATGCCGCGTACACACGATCGGACATTCCGACAACAAAACCGTGGATTTTTTTCCGACGGATGTTCGCTCAAACTTGTCTTGCATACACACGGTCACACAAATGTTGCTTGGAAATACCGATCGTCAAGAACGCGGTGACGTACAACACTACGACGAGCCAAGAAAAATGAAGTACAATGATTCCGAGCATGCGTCAAAATGATTCCGAGCATGCGTAGCACTTTTGTGCATCGGAATTGCCTACACACGGTCGGAATTTCCGACAAGAACTTTTGTTGTCGGAAAAATTAAGAACCAGCTCTCAATCATTTGTTGTCGGAAATTCCGACAGCAAATGTCCTATGGAGCCTACACACGGTCGGAATTTCTGAAAACAAGCTCCCATAGAACATTTGTTGTCGGAAATGCCAATCGTGTGTATGTGGCATTAATATCACCAATGGAAAACTATTAAAAAAATTTAAAAAATAAAACATATAAAATACAGTGACGAATAAAGGAATAGTTGTCAGGATGTAACATGCCAGTCCTGCAATTGCTAAAATACTTGTGGTCTAGCTTTAATATTTTTAAAGCAGCAGCATATTGGAAAAAACAAAATTGAAAAAATTGCAACATAGACAGTAAATGTAAAATGAAATGTAATGATGCATGTTAACCTCTTGCCGACCAGCCGCCGTCATTATTCTGCAGCAGGTCGGCACGTTCCCACGAACCGTCGTATCTGTACATCGGTCCCTTTAAGTGTGGATAGCAGGCGTGCTGCGGGGGTGCTGATGCATGCAGCTGTTGGTCGCGGGCACGAGAGCCAGAACAGGGACGTGTGTGTGTAAACACACAAATCCCACTTCTGTGAGGACAGATCGTGTGTTCCTACTAGCTAGAACACACATGAGGGAACACAGTTAACCCCTTAAACACCCCCTAGTGTTAACCCCTTCCCTGCCAGTGACATTTACACAGTAATCAGTGCATTTTTATAGGACTGATCACTGTATAATTGTCAATGGTCCCATAAATGTGTCAAGAGTGTCCGATCTGTCTGCCATAATGTCACAGTCTCACTAAAAATTGCAGATCTCCGCCATTACTAGTACAAAAAAAAATGCCATAAATCTATTCCCTATTTTGTAGATGCTATAACTTTTGCGCAAACCAATCAATATACGCTTATTGACATTTTTTTCACCAAAAGAATGTAGACGAATACATATTGGCCTCAACAGATGAAGAAATTTGTTTTTTAAAAACATTTTTGGGGATATTTATTATAGCAAAAAGTTAAAAATATTGTTTTTCTTTCAAAATTTTCGCTCTTTCTTTTGTTTATAGCGCAAAAAAATAAAAACTGCAGAGGTGATCAAATACCACTAAAAGAAAGCTCTGAAGGACATCAATTTTGTTTGGGTACAGCGTTGCATGACCGCTCAATTGTCAGTTAAAGCAACACAGTGCGGTATCGCAAAAAATGCTCTGGTCATTAAAGCGGTGTTCCGGACAAAAAAAATTAAAAATTAAAAGCCAGCAGCTACACATACTGAAGCTGCTGGCTTTTAATAATAGGTCATTTACCTGTCCTGGAGTCCAGCGATGTCGGCACCACAGCTGATGTTTCCATCAGCTGTCGGGTGCTGCCGCCGCCATTGCGGGTAAGGGAACCCGGCAATGTAGCCTTTCAGCTTCACGCCGGGAACGCTACTGCGCATGAGTGAGGCCCCGCTCCTCTCTCCTATTTTTTCCACTTTTTCCCCCACCTCTCAGGAATGTTTTTCTGCATCTGCTGCTTCATCTGCAGAATCAGTTGATAGGGATCGAAATTTGAAATAGGGTCTGAGAGGAATAGGTAATGGCATATCAATGTGTGAATAGGGTCAGCAATGGGCCATGCTTCGTAATGTCAAGTGCAGGCTTTAACTTAGGCTTGAACAATGCTCAAAGTCTCCCAACGTCTCCCAGCATTTTCCAGCTACAACCTTAACCACAGACAGCAGCAGAGTCCATATGACCAAAGGCATGTGAATGAATGGTTGAGGACACCTTTACCATTGGTGACATTGAAATCGTAAGCTTATTTCCACTGAAAATGTATGGTGGTTGGGCTCACTCATGCTATTGTGCCTACCAAGAACTCCAGGATTCCATTACTGGTTGTCCACCCTTTGGATCTACAGCAATGGTCATCTACCCTGTCCTCAGGGCCCACTAACAGGCCAGGTTTTATGTATTACCTTGGGGAGATGCAGACTAGAATACTGCAATCACTGAGCAGCAAATTATATCCCCTGTGATGTATTTCAGTTATCTTGCAAGCCTGGCCTGTTAGTGGGCCCTGAGGACAGGGTTGATGACCACTGATCTACAGTACATTATAGGGGAAAATGTCAAACCTCATCCTGCCATTTCAGAGGGAGAAAACATGTACCGTCTACAAAGGTGCTGCAGAGGAAGAATGGCAGGATCCTATTTCATAGCCAATAAATTCAAAATAATCATGGGGATGAAAGCAGGAGCAGTGGTGGCAGTGGCTGCCTAAGCAAGGCTTTAAGGCCCTTTCAGGTGCATTGACCAAGCTTGAGCTTTCCCAGTATGCAAAAAGCTGCAGGACTTTTCCAAGGCCAGTTTCCTTTCAGCATTAAATGCAGTGGGAGATTTTGTGACAGAAAGTAGAATCCACCTGTCTCCAGACACAATTGACTGGCTGATCTTTATAGAAATGAACTAGTCCTGGATCAGTGATGAGTACCAAACCCCTGCAGCTGATGTTAACAATTCAGTTTTTTCTTAGAATATGGCTCCCAAAACATGCTTATATCATATAATAATTTCCTGCCACATTACCATCTCCTGCATCACTACTGACCTTTCACCATTACCATTTCTTACCAATGCTGTTGGTATGTAACCATTACAATCTCTAGCCACCATTGCCATCTCTTGCATCTACTGCTGACATGTCACTGTTACCATCTCTTACCACTGCTGCTGGTATGTAACTATTACCATCTACAGCCACCATTGCCATCTCCTGTCACCGCTGCTGGCCGGCCATCCATTACCATCTCCTGCCACTGCTGCTGGTCTGCTACCTGTTACTATCTCCTATCACCATAACTATTGGCTGCCATTACTGTAGACCTCCCAGCATTGACATATCTGCTTCTACATTTCATTGGCCCTGCCAGGGTGCCACACCTAATGTTTCTGCAGCTGCACCAGCTTTACTCATAATAATGTAACACATCCCCTTTGAGGGATGCAAGCATCCAATTTAAATGTCCAAGAAACCCCCAATCTGGCCGTTGTATGCCAACCTATATATGGGTTGGTGGGCAAAGTGACTCACCTCTGAGGATACTAATCCCTTAATAGGTCATATCAGTTTCTCTCTTTGGCATATTGATCAGATTTTCTTAACAGACACCCACCTTTAGAAATTATCATCTGTGCGCAAATAGCTGTCTTCCTGCACATGTGAAAAGACCATACCCAAAGTTTAGTTCATCAGGGCCAGGTAAAACTGCTCTACATTAGAAGGTTTTGATATGAAGGCATCCACAACGGGTGAGGTATTTCTCATGCATTAATATGGCTGGTCCATTATCACCAGAGCCTGTGTATATAAAAAGGAAGATCCTGAGAGAATATCTCATAAAAGGAAGTTTGGGAAACACAAAAAAACAGGCTTGGCATGATCCCTAACCAATTACTTTTACCATCCGCTTTAATTTGTAATTTTAAGAAATTTAGCAATTTACCCATTTTACAAGGGGATTTGGATCCGATAGATATTCTATTTTTAAAGGTACATTTTATAATGTAGAGCACACTAACAATAAGTAAAATCTTATCTCTAAGTTTATGCCACTCAAAAAAAAGCATAAGAAAACATGGTTAATTAGACATGTTTTATGTGGTCTTTCATGATGTTTTAGTTGTATTCTTTTGAATGACTCACACACAATACAGTTGTACATCAAAGGCAATTTGTTTGAAATTAAACAACTAGTGATTTGATATGTTATATTTAATTTCTTGTGAGATATGCAAGAAACAATACATTGACAGGACAATGACATGGTGATGATCGTGTGAGGGATCACATTTGTATTTTGAGGACACAAAAGAATACAAATGTAGTGAAAGTTTTCAAGTCAGTCAGGAATTTTTATTAAAAAGGCAAATTAAAAGTTCAAAACATATAGGGTTTCCCATGCAGGGGTTCTTCTCCAGCAGATACACATAAACAGAAAATGCTAGCCGACCTGGCTCTCTCTTTAGTAATACATCTGCTCTTTGTGCTGGTCACACAGACCACAGGATTCTTCAGTGTGGACGGCTTTACTTTAGCGCCCACAGCTCTGCTCGGCCTTAGTCCTCAGGCTGTTTACTGCCTCTTGCAGACACACACATGCTCTGGCTGCCACCTTGCAGCCTCTGACTCCCAAAGACCTCCTGTCTCTCTTGGTGTGGAGCAGTCTCCAACTGCAAGCCTTAAGGTATTCACATACCTTCATTATAAGGACTGTGCTCACCTGAGCACACACCCTGCTGGTCCTCCACAAAACCTGGACATCGGGTTGGAGATTCCATCCCACCCAAGACACTATGGAATCTCGAAACTACAGAGCCCCATGCCGGAATACCAAAACCCAGAGAAAGCTGCAAAAGCAGTTTTCTCCAGTCCACATCTATGCTCTGCAGTCCTGCACCGAGCCAATGTGCACACCCTGTAGCCTTTAACCTCCCTGGTGGTATTCCCGAGTCTGGCTCGGGGTAAGATTTCAGTACCAAAAGCAGGATACAGGGAAAGTTACTTACCTTGTTCCCTGGATCCTGCAATGTCTCCCCGCTGTGTGTGCGAGCTGTCTCCTCGCTCGATTTACACTGCCGAGTGCCAAGCTCTGTTCCCTGCGACGTTGTGGCGCACGGGGACGGAGTTCAGCGACAAATTAAAAAAGTGAAAAACACAGTATAGATACAGTACAGTAATCAGTAATATTACAGTATACTGTATCAAATAATTACACATCCCCTTTGTCCCTAGTGGTTTGTCCAGTGCCCTGCATGCAGTTTTACATTATAAAAACTGTTCTTTCTGCCTGGAAACTCGAGATTGTCCATAGCAACCAAAAAGTGTCCCTTTGCAAAGTGGTTTTAGACCAGCTAGAAAACAGCGATAATAAATTAGAATCACTTGCAGAATTTAGCAATGGTGATTTGTGGGGAAATTCATCATCAAACACTAAAAGTAATGACAGCGACAATTCAGTATAATCAAACACAGCTGGACTCAAATGAAGGTGTAGAACCATCTCAAGGATGTTCAGAAGAAATGGACAGCACCTGAGTTAAATATATGAGTGTCACAGTAAAGGGTCTGAATACTTAGGACCATGTGATATTTCAGTTTTTATTTTTTAATAAATCTGCAAAAATGTCAACAATTCTGTGTTTTTCTGTCATTATGGGGTGCTGTGTGTACATTAAAGAGGGGAAAAAATTAACTAAATGATTTTAGCAAATGGCTGCAATATAACAAAGAGTGAAAAATTTAAGGGGGTCTGAATACTTTCCGTACCCACTGTGTGTGTATGTGTATATATATATATATATATATATATATATATATATATATATATATATATCTATATCACAGTTGTGCTCAAAAGTTTTACATACCCTGGCAGAAATTGAGAAATTTTGGCATTTATATTGAAAATATGACTAATCGTGCCAAAAAATTATTATTTAACCGCTTAAGGACCGCCTCCTGTATGTATACGTCGGCAGAATGGCTCGGACAGGCATAGGCACGTACAGGTACGTCCCCTTTAAGATACGGCTGTGTGGTCGCGCTCGCGACCCTGCTGCTTTCTCCGTGAGCCCGACCGTGGGTACCGCGGACTTGATCGCCGTGGGGACACCGGCGATCGTCTCACGGAGAGATAGAGTGAGGAGATGCTTACAAGCATCTCCCCGCTCTGCATAGTGACAATGACAGTGATCACCGCTTCCTGTAATCGGAAGCGGTGATCACTGTCTTGTCACACACAGCCCATCCCCCCTACAGTTAGAAGCACTCCTCAGGGCACACTTAACCCCTACAACACCACCTAGTGGTTAACCCCTTCACTGCCAGTGTCATTTTCACAGTAATCAGTGCATTTTTATAGCACTGATCGCTGTAAAAATGACAATGGTCCCAAAAATGTGTCAAAAGTGTCCGATGTGTCTGCCATAATGTCGCAAGTCACGATTAAAATCGCTGATCGACGCCATTACTATAAAAAAAAAAAATATTAATAAAAATGCCATAAAACGACCCCCTATTTTGTAGACGCTATAACTTTTGCACAAACCAATCAATAAACGCTTATTGCGATTTTTTTCTTTACCAAAAATATGTAGAAGAATACGTATCGGCCTAAACTGAGGGAAATTTTTTTTATATATTTTTTGGGGATATTTATTATAGCAAAAAGTAAAAAATATATATAGCAACAAAATGGTCTGGGGCTGAAGTGGTTAAGGATAGTGATCACATGAAGCCATATACACTGTTCAAAAAAATTAAAGGAACACTTTGAAAACACATCAGATCTCAACGGGCAAAAATCTCATGCTGGATATCTATACTGATATGGACTGGGTAGTGTGTTAGGAATGAAAGGATGGCACATCATTTGATGGAAATTTAAATTATCCACCTACAGAGGGCTGAATTCAAAGACACCCCGAAAATCAAAGTGAAAACATTATGCAGCAAGCTAGTCCATTTTGCTGAAATTTCATTGCAACAACTCAAAATGGTCCTCAGTAGTTTGTATGGCCCCCAAGTGCTTGTATGCATGCCTGACAACATCAGGGCATGCTCCTAATGCGACGACGGGTGGTTTCCTGGGGTATTTCCTCCCAGATCTGGACCAGAGCATCACTGAGCTCCTGAACAGACTGTGGTGCAATCTGGCGGCACCGGATGGACCGAAATATAATGTCCAAGAGGTGTTCTTTTGGATTTAGGTCAGGTGAGCGTGGGGGCCATTCAATGGTATCAATTTCTTCATCCTTCAGGAACTGGCTGCATGCTCTTGCCACATGAGGCCGGGCATTGTCGTGCACCAGGAGGAACCCAGGACCCACTACACCAGCAAAGGGTCTGACAATGGGTCCAAGGATTTCATCCCTATACTAATGGCAGTCAGGGTGCCATTGTGTAGCCTGTAGAGGTCTGTGCGTCCCTCCATGGATATGCCTCCTCAGACCATCACTGACCCATCACCAAACCGGTCATGCTGAACGATGTTACAGGCAGCATAAAGTTCTCCGCGGCTTCTCCAGACCCTTTCGCGTCTGTCACATATGCTCAGGGTGAACCTGCTCTCATCTGTGAAACGCATGGGGCACCAGTGGCGGACCTGCCAATTGTGGTGTTCAATGGAAAATGCCAATCGAGCTCCACAGTGTCCGGCAGTGAGCACAGAGCACACTAGAGGACGTCGGGCCCTCAGGCCACCCCCATGAAGTCTGTTTCTGATTGTTTGGTCAGAGAAATTCACACCAGTGGCCAGCTGGACGTCATTTTGTAGGGCTCTGGCAGTGCTCATCCTGTTCCTCCTTGCACAAAGAAGCAGATACTGGTTCTGCTGATGGGTTAAGGACCTTCTACGACTCTGTCCAGCTCTCCTAGAGTAACTGCCTGTCTCCTGGAATCTCCTCCATGCTCTTGACACTGTGCTGGGAGACACAGCAAACCTTCTGGCAATGACACGTATTGATGTGCCATCCTGGAGGAGTTGGACTGCATGTGCAACCTTTATAGGGTCCAAGTATCATCTCGTGCTACCAGTAGTGACACTGACCCTAGCCAAATGCAAAACTAGTGAAAAACAGTCAGAAAAGATGAGTAGGGAAAAAAAATGTCAGACACCTCCACCTGAAAAAACATTCCTGTTTTGGAGGTTGTCTCATTGTTGCCCATCTAGTGCACCTGTTGTTAATCAGTTTCAGCTGCTTTGCTGTTAATTGAAATTAACAACCCCCTCTGTATGCCCTCCTCCCCCCTGCTACTTAACTGATCAGATCAATATCCCAGGAGTTCTGATTCAAAAGTGTTCCTTTTAATTTTTTTGAGCAGTGTATTATCACATAGTTTTTTGGCTCCTTTTAGAATCATAATGATAACAGAAATCACCCAAATGGCCCTGATCAAAAGTTTACATACCCTGGAATGTTTGGCCTTGGTACAGACACAGAAGGTGGCACACACAGGTTAAAATGGCTATTAAAGGTTAATTTAAGGAGATGAACAACAAACATGAGAGTTGTTTTTAGTAACGCACCCAAAAAATTGAGTGAAAAATAAACTTACAAAGTAGATTGCTAACGTAGAGTAGAGGGAGGGTACCAGAAAAAGAGAAAGTTGTAAAGATTGGTTGAAAACGACCAGCCAGGAAAAGGCTAGAATCAAAAAAGAGAACACAGAAAAACAGATAATTTCCAAACCACACACTGTGTGATATCCATAATGATTTAGCAGCCGTATACAAGGCCAGATACTATTTAAAGGGGGGCTTTAATACATAAAAAAGAGAAGAAGGGGTTTAATTGAGAATTCATAAGAGTGATCAACCAAATTAATGCTATTTACTGTTGCAGTGCATAAATTAAAGCAGCTAGTCGGCAGCAGTGGAGTATTTGGAAAGATATGAATAAAGTATGCAGTATTCAACTAAATTATCCAGGATAACTCCACTAGATAGAGCACCTAAGGTTGCCTAATACTTAGAGCTTGAATCAATAAAGACAAGTTGAACAAGGGAAATTGAAAAAGCGCAAACAGTCCATTTTAGCAAAGATAATTTACCTTGACAGTGTTACAAAGTATAGTGGTAAGCCTCAAGCTTCCCGTCAGCTGGGATACGGGAATGCCGGCTTTATATCCCCTCCATCCGGCTGGTGTCTGACGTCACCGGCCGGATGCGGACTCTTCAGAAGCCACCATATAGCAATGTCTCCAGTCCATAGTCAAAAAGATAAGGTGTAGTAAGACACCAAAGGAAATTCGGTAACATAGTAGACATGTGCACACTGAAATATTTTGTTTCGGAATTTTGTTTTCGTCCGAAAAATAAATTTATTTAGTTACTCCCGAAATTTGTTTTTATTTATTTTGTTTTTCGTTAAATAATGCATTCGTCCGAAAATATGAATTAAGGTAGAATCTGTCATTAAAGGCTTATATAATATAGGGTTTAAAATTAAGCTAATTTGTCATTAAAGGCTTATGGTGTCTGTCGAATGTTCTAAGAAGATTCGACGGAGCAGCTAAACTGTACGACGACGCAATCGTACATTTCCGGTCGAATGTTTCGCCTACAAGCTATAGTAGAATTCCAATGTTGTATGACTAGTAATAATTATATTTATTCATTTTATTACTAGTCAACCAACATTAGAATTCTTCTATAGCCTATGGGCAGAGCATTTCACCATAAATGTCCGCTCGCTGCGATCGTATGTTTTTAGCTGCTTCGTCAAATCTTCATGTCTCTAGAATGTCAAATCTTTTCTCTCTATGTCAAATCGTTTCTCTCTATGTAGAATAATCTTGGACTAATAGAGTTAAGGTTAGGCACATTCGACCACAGGTTCGATAGACACAGATTGTTATTGTCAGCGTCATGTCAAATCTGCTATCTATATCAAACTGTTGTCGCAACGAAAACGAAAAAAAAGCATCAAATTCTGCGCTTTCGTTATCGTTTGTTAAAACGATAACAAAAATACCCGAAATTCTGACGAAAATGCATTCGGACGAAAACAAATACACATGTCTATAACATAGGTAGTGTGGGCTGGTGACATAGTCTATAGATATATACCATATGTATATATCTTAAAGGTGAGAGTTATTTACAGTGGATGGAAGATAACTACACACCAGCAAACAATAAACATGAGAATCAAAATTAAATGACAAAATGCCTAACCAGCAACCAAAAGCAAAACAAATTATACACAAATAAGATACACACAATGCAGGGGAAAACTGGAGGAGCAGGGAGCAAGGCAGCATGGTACAGGGTGCAGGGCAGGAACAAGAGCAAGGTCAAGAATAAATGGCAATAGAGTCATGGGGCAGCAGCACAGCAACCAGAGTACAGGGCAGGAGCAGCCAAAACACTGACTTGATGTGTGCTAGTGGGAGAAGCATTACATGTATGTGTCCTGCTAGCAGCTGAGACCATTTAGAACTGATTACTGGGGCCTGCTGGCCTCTAGGAGACACCTGCTGGTGGACACTGGAACTGCAGCAATCAGCCCAGATCACCACAGTGCCACCAGCAAGTGAACTTGGTTCTAACACAGAGAATCCTATGCCCTCTATTTACCAATTGGATAAATTCATACTGTGATACAACGGTGAAAAAAAGGATAATGCGCTTCCCTCTCCCTTCTCACACACCACTGCGCCCAGGAATAGACTTAAAGAAACAAAGTCTATATATACACACCTAACGCTGCTACTTTAAAATAGATAACTGTGTAGTGATTTTGAATGAGCAAAATAGTCGCGCTGTGTTCAATGAATAAACACATCTAAACACATATACAACTGAATCACCCCCGTGAGAGGAAAATCACACAGTACAAATAAAATTGAAAACATTGGGGTGAATGTTCATAACATTCATCTGGTAACCAAAAAAAAGGCAAGTGGTTAGACAATCAAAAAAAAAAGTCCAAAAGTGATTGTGTTGATTCCAAGTGATTAAACTCAATTGAACACGCAATCTTCTTATAGCAACTTGAATAAGATCTTCCACCACACCATAAGTGCCCAGTGACTCCACACCCTAAGGAATTGCACTCACCAATAGGATATGAATAGAAAGTGTCTTTTGCGCTACTTGAGAGTAAAAAGAATAGGAACTGAGGTGTAAATCAATGGCTGCAAAATCAATCTGTGTTCACTCTACACATAAACTGCATAACAAAAAAAAGTGGGGGGGGGGGGGGTTTGCGCTACTGTGTAATACTAAAACCCACAACTACATATGTGACAACATGACAATATAATAAAACTCATGTGAACATAAACCACTACCAATTGTAATAGTGAATATATGACATATATGTGACTGCCAAATGAATCAATAGTGAATATATAACATACCAATACTAAGAAATACACCAGTGTACTGCTTAAGTGCAAAACTAAAATACCAAAGTGAGCATAAATAAATACTGGTATAGTGCATATAAACAAGGTTCAATATTGAAATTAAACAGTGATAAATGAGATCTTAAAGTCCATAAGGTATCAATCAGGTATCTTCAATCAGTGGTGTTCTGACATGGAGTCTACCAAATTGTAGTATTGATCCCTTGGTGAATCCTACACCTGTCTCCCAGTATTCTCACCTCACTTCAAAAGATAACTGGCATAGCATGAGTGGTGGTGGCCAGATCCTTGTTGCACCAGAGTGGAGAGGATATAAAGAGAGAAACAAGACCCCATGCTATGCCAGTTATCTTTTGAAGTGAGGTGAGAATACTGGGAGACAGGTGTAGGATTCTCATGCTCGGCAATACAGCTTAATAAAATCCTCAAGGATATCAAGCAATTCCAACGGTGTTCAGCAAACCAAATCACTCCACATGTAAGAATAAAAGTGCTTCCAATAGTGAAGTATGTAAAAACTATTTATTAATAACAGCACACGTAACCTTTAAATATTGCACTCACATCCTTCATAGCAAACAGAGGCACTTCAACAGTAAAATGTATCCAAAAACCAAAGAGCTTGCGGTGGCACTCGCAATGTATTGCGGTCTCTGTGGACCCAGAACAGAACCGTTAGTCTCACCCTCCACTCCGCTCGCTCGCCCCTCTACTTCAAAGCACTGCACACTCGGTGGCCAGTGTATCTGAACGTTACACAACACGAGTTGTGCCCAGACATGTTTAGTCAATTGAAGAAGTCTTTAGTGCCATTGCGAGTGCCACCGCAAGCTCTTTGGTTTTTGGATAAAGTTTACTCTTGAATTGCCTCTGTTTGCTATGAAGGATGTGAGTGCAATATTTGAAGGTTACGTGTGTTGTTATTAATAGTTTTTACATACTTCACTATTGGAAGCACTTTTTTATTCTTACATGTGGAGTGATTTGGTTTGCTGAACTACGTTGGAATCGCTTGATATCCTTGAGGATTTTATTAAGCTGTATTGCCAAGCATGAGAGTGCAAGGCATATCCTATTGGTTAGTGCAATTCCTTAGGGTGTGGAGTTACTGGGCACTTATGGTGTGGTGGAAGCTTTTATTCAAGTTGCTATAAGAAGATTGCGTGTTCACTTGAGTTTAATCACTTGGAATCAACACAGACACTTTTGGACTTGATTTTTGATTGTTTAACCACTTGCCTTTTTTTGGTTACCGGATGAACGTTATGAACATTCACCCCAATGTTTTCAATTTTATTTGTATTATGTGTGATTTTCCTCTCACAAGATGATTCAGTTGTATATATGTTTAGATTTGTTTATTCATTGAACACAGCGCTACTATTTTGCTCATTTAAATTCATACTGTGGCAGGGCCTCTCACTGTCATATTATAAACCTTGACAATCGTCCATATTTGCCTGTGTAGTGAATAAACCCCATTTGTGACAATCTAAAGGCTAGGCAGTTAAAACAGGTCAGATGTTGCAGTGATAATAACTGCACTGCATAAACTTGAATACAGGTTGAAACAACATGGAAGAGACAGAGGGTAAAGGAATGAGGGTAAAGGATCTGGGATTAACACCCCATCATCATTTTCCTACCACTCTTTGCAGAAGTCCCATGATACAAGCTTCCCAACCAATCAGCGAGCTTGGCATATGGTCATATGAGCTTCTGCCAGGCATCCTAATTGGTTATAAAGCTAGTCCCACTCTCTCTTGTAGCACTCTGCTGGTCAGAGGGTAGATATTTCCACCGACAAATTATCTCCCTGCCTGCAGAGTGAAATAAAAGTGCTTCCACAATTCACTTATAAGCAGATCCATTCAGTGGGAGATCTTTCCAATCTCCCCGGTGGCACAGTGAAAGAAGTGCGGAAGCACTTCTCTTATGGCAAAGCTGGTCAGTGGGAGATCTTTCCCTTGTCCCTGGGGGCACAGTGAAAGAGAAGTGTGGTATGGTAGAGCTGGTCAGAGGGAGCTATTTCCTATCTCCCAGCACACAGAGTGATAATGCTAATGCACATTGGGTGATTAGGGTGTGCCTGGGCACACCCAGCATACCCAGTGCACACACCCTTTGACCATACACATTAGTTATGTGTTATGGTTTATATCACATTACCTACAAGCATAAGCCTCTGCTACCAATACTCCCCTCTGTGCTTCCCCACAGCTGGCTGGCATCCTCAGTGGCTGTTTTCCAGATCTGTAAATGTTAACTGCAGCCTACCTCTACAACTGTCCACACAGAAAAGTTACACCAGCTACCACCCCCCCCCCCTTCTTCTTTCTCCACTAGTCATAGAACTTGTCTAACTAATGGCATTCAGTGAATAGAAGGGGAGCTGTTGGATGACAGGATCTCGTTCCTTCATTCACATAATAGAATGCATTATGGAATTGCAGTAAGATGAGTTCTGTGAATGGCGGAGAGAGCAGAAGGGAGTAGGCAGGTGTGTGGCCTAGGCTGCAGTTAATTTTTACAATGATGGAAGATAGCTACTGAAGACAGTGTCCGGATGCTGTGAGGGGGCACAGAGAGGACATTTTGCAGCAAAAGCAGCCACCTGTAAGTGATGGGTTATAAACCATTACGCATAACTGATATGTATGGTGCTGTATTAAAAAAAAATATTATACTAGACTTCAGCTTCAAACAATATTATAATATTTCTTTCATTACATGTGTGAATGTGTGAAGGAGCAAATTAAAAGCAATGGAAAGATAAAACAGTGGATAATGCAGCTTTGTGTTTAGGGAGCAGCACACAAAATAACTTTTAGAGACGGTAGACAAAAGAAGAGGAAATACATTATTTCCATTATAGGTAATTGTCTCTTCTCATGCGGTCACCTAACATGTTTGAATAGGCCAGAACTACCCTCAAAAGAAAATGTGTGAATAATCTTATTATTTTAGTTTGAAGTGACAGACAGTGTTGACACAGTGTATGTCAAATAGTATCCACATTAGCTATGCTTTTCTAAAGAGTCCTGATTACTGGATGTTTGAAACCTCTCAACAAGTGTAAAATTATATCCCTTCGCCAATTCAGTCTACTTGTCAAGCAAAAAGGGCAGCCTGTGCAATATGACATGAAAAGAGTACACACCATCACATGAAAGGAAGAAACAGTTACCTTTGTTAGCCATAAAGCATATACAGTGGGGTAAAAAAGTATTTAGTCAGCCACCAATTGTGCAAGTTCTCCCACTTAAAAAGATGAGAGAGGCCTGTAATTGTCATCATAGGTATACCTCCACTATGAGAGACAAAATGTGGAAACAAATCCAGACAATCACATTGTCTGATTTGGAAAGATTTTTTTTGCAAATTATGGTGGAAAATAAGTATTTGGCTACCCCCTGCTTAAGCCAGTACATGTCCGGGCCCATCTGAGGTTTGCTAGAGAGCATTTGGATGATCCAGAAGAGGATTGGGAGAATGTCATATGGTCAGATAAAACCAAAGTAGAACTGTTTGGTAGAAACACAACTCGTCGTGTTTGGAGGACAGAGAATGCTGAGTTGCAACCAAAGAACACCATACCTACTGTGAAGCATGGGGGTGGCAACATCATGCTTTGGGGCTGTTTCTCTGCAAAGGGAACAGGACGACTGATCCGTGTACATGAAAAAATGAATGGGGTCATGTATCGTGAGATTTTGAGTGCAAACCTCCTCCCTTCAGCAAGGGCATTGAAGATGAAATGTGGCTGGGTCTTTCAGCATGACAATGATCCCAAACACACCGCCCGGGCAACGAAAGATTGGCTTCGTAAGAAGCATTTCAAGGTCCTGGAGTGGCCTAGCCAGTCTCCAGATCTCAACCCCATAAAAAACCTTTGGAGGGAGTTGAAAGTCCATGTTGCCCAGCGACAGCCCCAAAACATCACTGCTCTAGAGGAGATCTGCATGAAGGAATAGGCCAACATACCAGCAACAGTGTGTGACAACCTTGTGAAGACTTACAGAAAACGTTTGACCTCTGTCATTGCCAACAAAGGATATATAACAAAGTATTGAGATGAACTTTTGATATTGACCAAATACTTATTTTCCACCATAATTTGCAAAAAAAATTCTTTCCAAATCAGACAATGTGATTGTCTGGATTTGTTTCCACATTTTGTCTCTCATAGTTGAGGTATACCTATGAAGACAATTACAGGCCTCTCATCTTTTTAAGTGGGGGAACTTGCACAATTGGTGGCTGACTAAATACTTTTTTGCCCCACTGTGCCCCACTGTGCCCCACTGTGTATGAAGACTTACAGAAAACGTTTGACCTCTGTCATTGCCAACAAAGGATATATAACAAAGTATTGAGATGAACTTTTGATATTGACCAAATACTTATTTTCCACCATAATTTGCAAAAAAAAAATTCTTTCCAAATCAGACAATGTGATTGTCTGGATTTGTTTCTATATTTTGTCTCTCATAGTTGAGGTATACCTATGAAGACAATTACAGGCCTCTCATCTTTTTAAGTGGGGGAACTTGCACAATTGGTGGCTGACTAAATACATTTTTGCCCCACTGTGTATGTATATGTGTATATATATATATATATATATATATATATATATATATATACAGGGCCAGACTTACCATTGGGCTTGACTGGGCTCAAGCCCATGGGCCCGCCTAATTAGGCAAAGGCTGGCGGGGTGAGCTGCGAGTGGGCCAGCGTTCTGTCATATTAGCGTGACAGAAAGAACATCACCGCCAACACACATTAAAAGTCCCCCCCCCCTCTGTTACACCCTCATCAGCGGCAGCAGCCAATAGCAGGCTCCATCGCTGTCCTAGTTGGCACCGCATTGCATGATGGGAGATGTAGTTCTCTACAGCGCACACTAGACTCGGGCCGGGCTGTGCCTGCACGCTGCAGAGACTACACCTCCCAGAATGCACTGCAGGACGGGCGCTCAAAGTGGACAGTCAGCTTCTCCTGAGTCCTGCTTTTAGTAGGGGACGGAAGACTCGGAAGAGTGATCAACCAGGTAAGTCACCTTAAATACCTACCTATTTCACCAGCAGCAGATCAACGACAGTGCCTCATACCTCTGTCAGTGCTGCCTATATCAGTGCAATGCATAACTTTCTATACTGCAGATCAGTGCCTCATACCTCTCTCTGTGTCATGCATAACGTTATATATACTGCTCCAGGTCAGTGCCTCATATCTTACTCATTGCAATTTTATCCTCAGTGCCTCTGTCAGTGTGACTTTATGGTCTGTGCCTTATGCCTCATTCAGTGCTAGGTGGAACTTTTTTTATGGTAAGTGCTTCAGGCTTCTGTTAGTGCAAGGTGCTACTTTACGGTTAGTGCCTCCTGCCTCACTCAGTGCAAGGTGCAACTTTATAGTAGTCCAGGTCTGATGCCTCTGTCAGTGCAAGGTGCAACTCTATGACCAATGCTTTCATGCCCTAGTCAGTGCCTCGCTAAGAGCCATGCGTAACTATATACTGCATGAGTGCCCAACGCCTCTCTCGGTGCAAGGTGCTATTTTGTGGTTAGTGCCCCCCTCAGTGCAACCTTTTGGTATGTGCCTCATGCCTCACTCACTGCAATGTGCAACATAATGGTCAGTGTCCGTTGTCTCTGTAAGTGCAGGGTGCATCTTTATGGTCAGTGCCCCCATGCCCCTGTCAGTGCCACTTTATGGTCAGTGCCCCCATGCCCCTGTCAGTGCCACTTTAGGGTCAGTGCCATCAAACCTCACTAAGTGTCATGCATTGCTATACAATGTATGAGTGTCTAATGACCCTCTCAGTGCAAGGTGCATTTTTATGACCGGCATCCCCCATGCCTCCTCTTTATTTCTTTCTTTCTCCCTCCATCCCTCATTCATCTCAGACTCTAACCACACCCTCTTCCGAGCCACGCCCACTATTTTGCGCCAACCACGCCTATTTTTCGTAATTTATAGAAGGTAGGGCCCGAAAGTGACTCAAGCCCAGGGGCCCCCACCACCCTAAGTCCTGCCCTGTATATATATGTATATAGCGATACCCCCAGCTAAGAGGGCTGCTGATATATTTTGGGCCCTGTAGTTCACCGCTATCAACCCCTGGCAATCGGCTCTACCCTCCCTTGGCACAGTTAGTAGGGGATGATAGGATTGTGTGGCCTGCAACTCACGGTGACACAATCCTATGAAAAGAACACTCAGCAATAAGTTAAAACTATATTTAACCGTCACTTCTGCTGAGTAAATGACAACTAAACACCAGTATACTTGACCCTTAAGTATTTACTCAAATTTGTGGGTAAGCAAAAGAACAACAGTGTACATGTCATGTGCAGAGCCCTGCAATAAAACAGTATTTAAATGAGCAGATGAGTATACAGTATTTTTGTAACCCTCACTGTCCCCGCTGCAGCTATTCTCCCTCGTGGACAAGATGGCCCCCCGCAATGTCTACGCTACCCAGTCAGGCCTGACTGAACTAAGTGAAAGTCTTGCAGAGAAATCTTCGCTAGCAAACGGTGGTGCACTTTGAAGAAAAAACTGTAATCCACAAAGGTAACAGGGACACTGTATCTGTCTCTGAGCAGGTGCTCTCCCACCCAACCGGACCAGTCTGTGTCCGTTTCTTCCGCTACTGTGTCTAAGTACACAGGTCTCTCGACATCCGAGTCTTCGGTCCTCCTGGCGACGATGCAGCAACAATGGAGAGACGTCCCACAGGTTCCTCGATGAGAGCGGAAGGCTCTTTGGAGAAAGGCCCATACTTTGGGCCTAAAGTCACAGCAAACTCAGACAGGAGTTCCACTTGCTGGGCGGGCGGTGTCCAAAGAGAAAGATTTCCGCTCCGCCTTCTCTTATAAAGTCCACCCAGCAGTCCCTGCGCGGGGCAATGCTCCCTGGGTGTCTTAATGTCTACTGGGTAATGTAGTTTCTGTGGGATTGAAGAGCAATACCCTGCTACACACTCCCCCCACTTAAAATCCTTGGTCCCCAAAGATAACACAAACATTATCTGACAGTAATGCAATTTATGGTGGCAAAAGAACTTGGCAGGGGAACCTCCCACCAAACTTGGTATGGGGGGTTGCTCTGACCATGGGCCACATTAACAGAAGTGACCTGCCTAACTGTGCCAGAGAGCGAGCTGGGGTTGTCCTCCACCAAATGCACAGTGGAGGGGCCAGGTTTTTGTATTGTCCTTCTGACTGTCGTCACAGTATCCTCAGAGCTTTCTCCCATTTGAGTGTATGTCAACCTCCAAGGAGGGCGGATAAGTCTCTTCACTCTTTGCTCCCTGGGATTTACTGGCTCCGGTAGTGTAGATATTTCTGCTAAGGCAGGTGTGGGAGGATTTTCCACTTCCAGGACATCTGACTCAGGTGCAGGAAGGTACAGAGTTCCTTGGATCTTCATCTGGGACAAATTTCTTCCCACTCATCACTCGGAACATTGGATGGGATAAACTCAGCAGCTTCTGTATTCAAAGTGTCACTTATGGAAAAGTCAGGGGATGAAGGATCCACCATCAGGGGTTCAGGTGCCTGGGACGGCCACAGCCAGCTGGGATCTACTTCCTCCTCTTCGCTGTGGTCAGAAGTTTCTTCCTTCCTTGATAGAGTCGTTTGAGACCTAGTGTTGGGTCTAGGAGTACGGGGGGTGAAAGGTAGCTCAGGGGAATCCAGAGTAGGAGGCATCCTGACGGCCTCAGAAAGGGGTAGCAGATGGTTCCTGTGCCAGGTCTTTAGTGGGCCCTCTCTTCCTTCAGGCATCAGCTGGTACACTGGCAAGCCAGGCAGCTTCTTGTAGATTACATAGAGCTCTAACTTCCATCTGTCTGCCAGCTTGTGTTTCCCTGGAACACCTAGATTTCTCAGCAACACTCTGTCTCCGGGCTGCAAATCTTGGATCCGGACCTTGAGGTCAAAGTTTCGTTTATTCCGGGCTCCCCTCTGGTCAGAAGTTGATTGGGCCATCTCATAGGCCAACCTTAAGCTCTTATCCTTTGTGTGAGGCAGCTGATGTATGGTCTGTTGAGATGCCAAAGGCCAGATCTACAGGTAGTCTTGCTTCCCTGCCAAACATAAGTCTATAAGGGGAATACCCTCTGACATCACTGGTCGTGCTATTGTATGTGTGTACGATGGCAGCTATGTGCTTCCCCCAATGTGGCTTTTCCTCGCTATTCAGAGTCCCTAACATATTTAGTAAAGTCCTGTTGAATCTTTCTGGTTGGGCATCACCTTGGGGGTGATGAGGGGTAGTACGAGTCTTCTTTATGCCCAAAGAGTCTAACAACTTCCGGATCAGTTGGCTCTCAAAGTCTCTCCCTTGATCCGAGTGAGGGCGCTGAGGTAACCCGTAATGCACAAAGTACTTCTCTACCAGTATTTCTGATCTTTAGTTGGAAAGGACTGGGCATAATGGGTGAAATGGTCGGTTATCACCAGAACATTTCCATGTCCACTCAAGTCAGGCTCCAGGCAAAGAAAGTCAATGCATACCAAGTCCAAGGGTCCTTGACTCTGCAGGTGGCCCATTGGGGCAGCTTGACGTGGCAATGTCTTTCTCTGAATGCAGCGAGCGCATGAATGACAATATTCCTCCACTTCCGCTTGCATGCAAGGCCAGTAAAATCTACTCCTTACAAGTTGAAAGGTTCTCTCGGCTCCCAAATGGCCATGGTTGTCATGTAGGGCAGCTAAGACAGTCTTTCGATGTTTTTCTGGCAAGAACAGTTGCCAACTTATCCTCCAGGTCATCAGAGGACCACCCCTGGGCCACCTGGGTCCAGTCTTCCTCAGGTCAAGTGGGGGTATGGGACCTCCGGGACAACGCATCAGCATCTCGGTTCCCAGCTCCCAGCCTATACTTGAGGCTAAAGTTAAATCCAGAGAGGGCTGCAAACCGACGGTGGCCGGTGGCATCCAGCTTGGCTGTGGAGAAAAGATAAGTAAACGGGTTATTGTCTGTCTTTACAGTAAAGTCAGCTCCATACAGGTAGTCTTTGAGCTTGTCCATCACTGCCCACTTTAGGGCCAGGAACTCAAACTTGTGAATGGGGTAATTCTTTTCCGCTGGTGTTAGACTCCTACTCACATAGGCGACTGGCTTTAACTGTCCTTCATACTCCTGGTATACCACACCTCCCAGACCATCATGGCTGGCATCCACATGTAGTTCGTATGGTCTCTTGGTATCAGCATAGGCCAAGACCGGGGCAGTGGTCAGACTTTTCTTCAGCATCTTGAACGCCTCTTCACACTTCTCTGTCCACTGATCTTCCACGGACTCTCCGGGCTTCCTGGGGCCAGTGCCATCCTCCTCTCCTTCTGTCTTCAGTAGCTCGTTCAGGGGTCTGGCAATTCTTGCAAACCCTTCCACAAATCTGCGGTAGTAGGAGCAGAACCCCAGGAAGGATCTGAGCTCAGTCACTGTAGTTGGTCGGGGCCAGGAGGTAACTGCTTCCAGCTTGTCAGGGTCTGTAGACACTCCCTCTTCAGACACTATGTGTCCCAGATAGTGAACTGAGGACTGATAGAACTGACACTTCTCCCTGGAGAGTTTGAGTCCCTCTTCACTGAGCCTCTTCGGAACTTTCTCCAGCCTCTCTTTGTGCTCCTCCAGAGTCTTCCCGAAGACAATGATGTCGTCTAGGTACACCAGTACTTCAATAATATTCATGTCCCCCACTGTCTTCTCCATCAATCTCCTGCAAAGTAGCAGGAGCCCCCGACAGGCCTTGAGGCATCCTGTTGAACTCGTAGAATCCCACTGGGGTGATGAATGCCGTCTTCTCCCTGTCCTCTGGATGCATTGGGATCTGATAATACATACTCTTCAGGTCCATTACACTGAACCACTTGGCTCCAGACAGACTCTGTAAGCAGTGGCGGCTGGTGCTCAAAATTTTTTGGGGGGGGGGCGCAAACAAACTGAAAAAAAAAAAAAACAATTGCCGCCACTGTGCCCATTAAACGCAGCCACTGTGCCCAAACGCCACCAGTTTGCCCCCTCAAATACAGCCCGTTTGTTTCCATATACAGCCAGTGTGCCCCCATATATATACAGCCAGTGTGCCCCCATATACAGCCAGTGTGCCCCCATTTATATAGCCAGTGTGCCCCCATATACAGCCAGTGTGCCCCCATATACAGCCAGTGTGCCCCCATATACAGCCAGTTTGTCCCCATATACAGCCAGTGTGCCCCCATATACAGCCAGTGTGCCCCCATATACTGCCAGTTTGTCCCCATATACAGCCAGTTCCCCCCAAATGCAGCCAGTTTGTCCCCCATATACAGCCAGTTCCCCCCAAATGCAGCCAGTTTGTCCCCCATATACAGCCAGTTCCCCCAAATGCAGCCAGTTTGTCCCCCATATACAGCCAGTTCCCCCAAATGCAGCCAGTTTGTCCCCCATATACAGCCAGTTCCCCCCAAATGCAGCCAGTTTGTCCCCCATATACAGCCAGTTCCCCCCAAATGCAGCCAGCGTGTCCCCCATATACAGCCAGTTCCCCCCAAATGCAGCCAGCGTGTCCCCCATATACAGCCAGTTCCCCCCAAATGCAGCCAGTTTGTCCCCCATATACAGCCAGTTTGTCCCCCATATTCAGCCAGTTTGTTCCCCCAAATGCAGCCAGTTTGTCCCCCATATTCAGCCAGTTTGTGCCCCATATTCAGCCAGTTTGTCCCCCATATTCAGCTAGTTCCCCCCATATTCAGCCAGTTTGTCCCCCATATTCAGCCAGTTCCCCCCAAATGCAGCCAGTTTGTGCCCCATATTCAGCCAGTTTGTCCCCCATATTCAGCCAGTTTGTCCCCCAAATGCAGCCTGTTCCCCCCCCCCCAGCCTTGCACTTACCTTCCTCGGTCCGCGCCGTCCTCGATGTGTTCTTCCGCCCTCGATGTCGCTTCAGCCAATCAGGTTACCGGTAACCAGATCCGGTGAACCTGATTGGCTGAAACCTCCACACAGTCTTCTCCCAGGAACGCACCCCCGTGCGTACCTGGGAGGAGTTTTTGGAAGCCGAATACAGCGTGAGAGCTGTATTCGGAAAGCCTATCAGAGCCGCTGGCTCTGATAGGCACTTCCAAGCCACACTCACCAGGAGGCCGGCCATATGAATAGTGGGCAGTGCGGCAGCAGCGACAATACACAGATTCATGCAATGCATGAATCTGTGTATTGTCTTTCAGTGGCGGTGCGGGAGCGAGAGGGGGCGGCGCTCCGGCGCCCTCTATGGACGCACCGCCACTGTCTGTAAGGCATCTTCTATCCTGGGGGTAGTATACTGATCGGGTATGGTCCTCCTATTGAGAGTCCTGTAGTCTATGCAAAGTCTCAGTGACCCGTTCTTTTTCCTGACTACTACAATAGGGGAGGCATATGGGCTTCTGGACTCTCGAATAACTCCAGTTCTCTTTAACTATGCCAGTTGTTCACGCAGGTCTTCTAAGTCAGCCAGGGAAACTCGCCGGACCCTCTCCCGGAAAGGCTTGTCTTCTTGCAGACGGATCTTATGGGTGGCACTCCTTGCACACCCTACGTCAAATTCGTCCTTTGAGAAAAATGTTCTCTATCTGGTCAGTCTGGCCTTGGCTCTCTCCTTCCACACTGGTGGTAGGGTGGTGTTCTCTAGGCAGAGTTTTTCCAGGGTGGGTTCCCCTCTCTTAGTCTTCTCTAGGTCAGACAGGGCCAATGGAGTAGCAGGGTTTACTTTCCCCAACAACATCCGGGCCGGAATCTTCACAGGGGAACCACTGATATTCCTGAGGCTCACTGGGATCTGGCCCTTTGTCTTCTTCAAAGCCCTTAACGGGACCACTTCGGGGATCACTTCTAACTCTGGGTGGGTGTCTAGAGGGTCTGGTTCCAGAACCACAAAGGGGCCAGGCTGTTTCCATGAGAGCTTCACAGTAGCCTTCAGGCAGGTCATCTCGCCAGGCTGCAGCACTTTCTCCTTCTTGGACAGTCTCCAGACTTTCCCCACCCCCTCTTCCGGGGCCTTTTGTTCTAGGACCAATCGTCATAGGCCTGCTGCAACATGGGGTGGATCCTGGCCTCTGAAGTACCCTGCTCCTGTGCTAGCGGAGCCAGTAGTCTCCTGACCAGGTCAGTGTTGGTCCCTATAATCAGGGAACTCTTGTTGGCTCCTGGTGGGCGGGGGCAGATCACTGCCAGGATGTCAAAAACTTCCGCCCTTCTGGTCACTGAGGGGTCGAAGGCCAGCCTGATTGAGACATAACCGTCGTAGGGAAAACTTTGAGTACCAATTCCCCATATATCTAGGTCTTCCAACTTCTGTAAGGGCATGTGGCTCATGCCTTTTTGGTAGAAATCTCTGTATAAAAGTGTCACTTGGGCGCCTGTGTCCAGAATGGCCCTTGTGTAGACTCCCTCCACTTGAATAGGGACCACAGGGGAGGGTCCCACCAACTTGGCTGGAAGACTCTTCTGGGGGACCTCTTTCTTTGAACTTAGGTCTTTTCCCTTTGGGGTTTTCTTTTTTTTCCATTTCTTTCTGGATCTCAACCCCTGTTGGGCCTGGTATGCACTGACTTCCTGCAGATTGTTTGATTTTTAACTCCTGACAAGTGGTATTGAGTATTTTAGGAGGGGCATTGTTTCCCTTCTCTTTCTTCACTTCCGGCTTTAGGATCTGGTTGGAGCTTTCTGTGAATAATGGGCGCCCAGCTGACTCCTTCTCCGCCGCCTGGTGGTAAGTGCCTCAGTTCTTCCTTGGACTGGGGCACACTCTTCCAAAGTGGCCGACTCCTCCACAATTGAAACAGACAGTTCATCTTCTCCCCTGCGGGGAGGTTGGAGTTGAGACACTCTGGCGTGGTTCATTCCTGGTCTCCTCCTGCTCTTTGGCTCCTGAGTTCTTAGCCAGTAGAGAGGTCAAAAGATCCAGCACTTGAGTCATCTGGGACTTCAGGGTCTCCACTTCTGAGTCCCGTTCAGTGGCTGTTGCTGATCTGACTCCCACCGAGGGGAGGGGAGTAGTCTTCTCAACCGCCTGTTGGTCCTTCAACAGGGCTTCTTCATCCCTTATGATCCGCACAAGGTTTGGGTAACTCAAATCCATGACTCCTTCAGAGGTCTTCAAGTGGAGCCAAACTGGATCCAAACGCAAGGCTCCTCTCAGGATCTGCTTCATCCTAGTCGCGTCTATGACTTGAGGCAGCATTCTCTTTTTAAGGACAATTCGGCACAACATTCTATTCAGCCTCCGGACATATTCGGATAATCTTTCTCCAGGCTGTTGAAGGGTATGTTCGAACTGGTACATCAGTTCAGTCACCTTTTCCAGCTGGCCAAATTCCTCCTGCAACATAGCCAGATAATCCATTGCAGTACAAGCAGCATTGCTGAACCTAAGATTCTTCACAGCTTCAGCAGCAGCACCCTTCAAACTTTCACTTATGCGCTGCTTCTTCTGCGCTTCGGGCACTTCCCATCCTTCTACTGCCTGCATTGCCTGCTTAATCCAGGTGTCAAAGTCTTCTTCCCCGACTGGCACAGGTTGCTTCCCTGAAAAGATCCGGAGCTTCCGGTACCCGGCTTCTACGTGCACCGTATTGCTTTTCTGGCACTTAGTAACGAAATCTCCCAGAGCAATCAGTAATTCCGGTCCTATAGCAGCCAGAGGCGTCCCCGCGGTCATCATTTCCTGGGAGCTTTCTACTTTGGGGAAAAGCAGTGGGGATGATGGTGGGGAGGTCTGTGGGGAATCCTTCTTCATGGCCCTCGTATGAACTAAACTGTATATCTGGATATCTATGGCCCGTATGTTCCGACCTCTAAAGTCTTCCGGTACTTCTCCTCTCCATTCCACTAGTGCGTATGTACATGAGATATCTGGCTTTATATCCATCACCCATGCTTTCTGGCTCGGAGACAGCGACCATTATGAGCTGCTTTATCTCTTTTTCTCGCCAGATCCCCCCCCGGGAGTTCAATAACTACCACCTCGGTTGAATCGGCCCCAACCGCTGTGCACCACTGTGTCATTGCTAGCATTTCTGACCGGCTTCATTGCAGCGTGCAGTATACAGGAATCCCGGACTCGAGCCCCCATGTATAGCGATACCCCCAGCTAAGAGGGATGCTGGTATTTCTTTTTCGTACATCACGGGACACAGAGCGACTTAGTCATTACTAATGGGTTATATAGATTACCTTCAGGTGTTGGCACTGGCCAATTCCAAACCGGAAGTACCCTCCCCTATATAAGCCCCTCCCACCCGGGAGCACCTCAGTTTTTTGCCAGTGTCTAAGGTGTTGGCCAAAGAGTAACATGTGTTTTCACTGGGCTTGCGTACAGGTTCTTTTGGGCCTTAGTAAGCTGTTCCGGATCCCACCAAAAAAGCTTCATAGCTAAACGGTCGGTACCCGGGCCTTGCAGCAGAAGAGCAAGGTTTTGCCTGTAATGCTTCTCTTAGGAGGGCTGGACCCTGGGATCCAGAGCTCTGGTCATACCCACGACCAAGATGTTGTCTGTGCAGGGTGCTATACAGGTCCAGGGGAGTGGAATCCTTGGGAACCCGGTCCCTGAAGGTTTAATTACAATGCCTGCCGTGATAGGTGAAGTTTGGACTTCTGTGGACCAAACAAAGTCCTGCGGCGGGGATCAGGTAAGTGGGGGCCCCCAGGAACTTGGTTCTATTGGGGGACCCCCAAGCCTAATTTGTCTTTCTGTCTGTTACCTAACGGTATTCCCGCTAAATATCTGTGTTTGCCTGTAACTACTGAAAATGTAAAATTTTAATAGTAGTCAAGAAAAAAAAAAAAGGGACCGCGGTACCTGTGTTAAACCACTAGAGGCCGCTGTAGTCCATTTTTCTTGTCATGTGGATCTTTGGTTTTCTCAAGTCAAAAGATCCAGGCAGCTGGTAAGTTTCTCTGTGGGAATCCACTTCCTCTGCCCTGTTGCTGCGCTCATCCACCGCACAGGCCCTCCGGCAAAAAGGGCCCTGGCTCCTAGTCCCCTGTTTGATTTCGGAAAGGGCGCCAATGGCGCACGGGCGCGCGCGCGGGCGCGTGCACGCGCCTCCTATGAAAAAAAGGGGCGGGGCGGGTGGATGACGCTCGATGCGCGCCGCGGCGCTTCTGCGCATGTGCGGGCGTCCCAGCATAGTTAAAAGACACAGTACAAGTGTCAGCTGGATGCAAACAGAGCTAGCAACAAACAGTGGCACACAGAGGTGGTTGATGCAGGCATCCCCATAGAAAGGCACTTTAGTGGACACCAGCTGGTATATAGCAGCACCTGTGTTAGATTATTACCAGCAAAATTGGTGTATGACGACGGGAATACCTCAGCTTTGTGCTTAAAGGATATGTCGTCCAGACGCTCCGGAAATAGATCTTCCAGGAAGCCAAAGGGGTCTCCATCGGGCTCTGAGGATATTGGGCATGCTTGTACTGCACCAATCTCCCCTGAGAATTCAGAGGTCAGTAGCCGTAGAAACCCCGCAGGAATGCCTGGTGCTGCGGCTGTCCCCAGTCCACCTGCTCCTGTATATATAACAGAGGAGGTTTTATCCTCAACTCTGGGAGGATTGGAAGAGAGATTAACAGCATTGATCGCTGCTTCCCTGTCTCAGGAAAAGCGCGTCCGATCTCCGTCTCCTCCTTCAGAGTGCCTGTTAGTGGAGGAACAGTCCCAGAGATCGACCTACCTGAAGGGGATCAGGATGAGGTTGATTCAGTTATGGAGGAATCAACAGTGGAAGAACCTTTCTCAGCATCTCAGGCTGAAAGATTATGGGTTCAGTCTCTGACTAATATGGTCCGATCAGCATTTAAAATGCCTCTGGCGGAACCAACATCCACTACGGTTTCCTCGCTGGGGTCGCTAAAAGCTCCCCAGGCTGTCTGTTCCTTCCCAATCCACCCTTTATTAGAAGGGCTTATTTACCAGGATTGGGAGCATCCTGATAAAATATTTGCTCCCCCCAAGAGATTTCCGGTGATCTATCCCATGGAGGATAAGTTCATAAAAAAATGGAGGGTCCCTACAGTGGACGCAGCCATCTCTTCTGTTAACAAATCACTGACATGTCCAGTAGATAATGTTCCAATGTCAAAGACCCAATAGATAAAAAATTGGAGTCTTTACTAAAATCTGCTTTCTCTACAGCAAACATGGTGACACAACCTGCGGTAGCAGTGATTGGAGTCTGCCAAGCAGTGAAAGATCAGTTGAAACAAGTCTTAAGGGACTTACCAGATCAGCAGGCTCTTGCCCTAGCTGACCTGCCTAGAGCCTTGTGTTTTGCGGTGGACGCCATAAAGGATACAATCCAACAGGCCTCCCGCTTTACGCTGTCTATAGTACAGGCTTCTGTGGCTCAAAAACTGGTCTGCTGAAGCTCCCTGTAAAAAACTGCTGGTTAGCTTCCCATTTCATGGAGAACGCTTATTTGGAGAAGATCTGGACAAATATATCCAGAAAATTTCTGCCGGTAAAAGTTCACTCTTACCGGTTAAGAACAAGGGTAGAAGTCCTTCTTTTAAGAGGCCTACTTCTCCAGTCCCTGGCACATCGGCGGTGAAACAGTTCCGACGGCCTCCGCGGTCAAATCCAGGGGGCAGAAATCAGGGACAATCACAGGGTATCAAGAAACCCTGGGTCAAGAGAGGTACAAAACCTCCCCCTAAGTCATGAAGGGTTGCCCCCACTCAGTCGGGTGAGGGGAAGACTTCAGTTGTTCACAGAGACCTGGCGGGACACCATCAGAGATGGGTGATCCCCGCAGTAAGTCTGGGATACAGGCTGGAGTTAAAAGACATTCCTCCTGCCCATTTTATAAGGTCAAACGTGCCAAGCGATCCCCAGAAGAGTGGATCCCTCCTTCTGGCACTAGAGCAACTATTGCCCCAAGGGTAATCATGAAGGTTCCCTTGAAAGAAAACGGGTTCGGGTTTTACTCGAACCTTGTCACAGTCCCCAAACCAAATGGGGACATGAGGCCCATATTGAATATAAAAGGGCTAAACAAGTTCCTACATATCAGGACTTTTTTCGGATGGAGTCGATCCGATCGGTGGCCACCGCCCTACAAGGGCAGGAATGGTTAGCCTCGATCGACATAAGGGATGCTTATTTGCATATTCCCATCTGTCCGGCCCACCAGAAATTTCTACGCCTTGCAGTAGAAGGGCGCCATTTTCAGTTCAGAGCCTTACCTTTCGGTCTGGCCACGGCACCACGAGTGTTCACAAAAATTCTGGCCCTACGATTGGCCAAACTAGGAACACAAGGTGTAACGATAATGGCATATCTAGACGACTTGTTGCTGATAGACCACTCAGTGAAAAAAACTAGAAGTGGTCGTTCACAAGATAATCAAGTATCTGGAATCTCACGGTTGCATTATCAACCGAGACAAGTCAGCCCTAAAACCAGTCAAAAGCCTGGAATACTTGGGGGCTAAGACTGGATTCAAATCAGAGAAAGATTTTCTTACCTCCAGAGAAGGTGTCGTCTTTGAAAGATTTGACCCACTTAGTGGGTACAAAAAAGAAAAACCATCCATACGCCTGTGTATAAGGCTGCTGGGAAAAATGGTGGCTTCATTCGAAGCGGTACCCTACGGTCAATTCCATTCAAGGAACTTGCAGAGGGCCATACTGTCAGCCTGGAACAAAAAAGTTCAGGCTTTAGACTTACCAATGTCCCTGTCCCCTTCCGTTCGCAAGAGCCTCCATTGGTGGTTGGTGCCCCAGAATCTGGGAAGGGAAACCCTTCAGTCCGGTTTCTTGGAAGGTGGTCACTACAGTTGCCAGCCTCATAGGCTGGGGGGCAGTACTGGAGCAATGGTCTCTCCAGGGCAAGTGGTCAGAAGCAGAGAAGGCCCTGCCCACCAATCTCTTAGAGATACGAGCAGCCCGGTATGCCCTAGTAGCATGGACATCCAAACTCCAAGGGTCACCTGTCAGAATTCAATCAGACAATGCCACAGCAGTGGCATATATCAATCTCCAGGGTGGCACCAGGAGTCGTCCAGCCCAGAGGGAAGCGAAATGCATCCTGGAATGGGCAGAAAGGTATGTCACAGCCATATCCGCGGTTTTCATCCCAGGAGTGGAAAATTGGAGAGCGGACTTTTTTAAGTCGCCAGCAATTATGCCCGGGGGAATGGTCTCTTCACCCCGAGGTTTTCCAGGCAATATGCCAGCGGTGGGGAACACCGGATGTAGATCTGCTAGCATCCAGATTCAACGCAAAGGTGGACAGATTTGTGTCTCGCACAAAGGATCCCCTAGCTTGCGGTTCGGATGCCCTAGTGTTCCCTTGGGATCAGTTCAAGCTGATATATGCATTCCCACCGCGATTAATCCGCAGAATCAGGGTAGAAAAGAAACCAGTGATTCTGGTGGCTCCAGCGTGGCCCCGAAGGGCATGGTACGCGGAGATTGTAAAAATGTCAGTGGGAAGTCCTTGGACCCTCCCACATCGTCCGGACCTGCTTTCGCAAGGACCGATATACTACCCTTCCTTACCAGCCCTAGGTTGACGGCCTGGCTATAGAAGCCCACATTCTAAAAAAGAGAGGGCTCTCTAATCCTGTGGTATCTACCATGATCAATGCCAGGAAGCCGGTATCCAGGCAGATCTATTATAGGATCTAGAAGGCGTACATCACGTGGGGTGAGGCCAGGAAATGGCATCCACGTAAGTACGTAATAGGTAGGATTCTGGACTTCCTACAGTGGGCTGTACATAGGAAGCTTGCCTTGAGTACTATCAAGGGTCAGACGGCCTTGTCAATATTTTTTTTTCAAAGGCCCTTGGCTTTGCATTCATTAATCAAAGCTTTCATACAAGGAGTGATGCGTATTAGCCCTCCGGTTAGTATTCCCATATGTCCATGGGACTTAAACCTGGTTCTGTCGGTTCTACAGAAACAACCATTTGAACCATTGCGGCACATTTTCTTGGTTCTTTTCACCAGGAAATTGATTTTCTTAGTAGCCATTTGTTCGGCTAAAAGAGTATCGGAATTAGCCGCCTTGTCCTGTAAGGAGCCATATCTGGTTATCCATAAGGACAGAGTAGTATTACGTCCTCATCCAGCCTTCTTCCTAAGGTGGTATCGAGGTTCCATTTGAACCAAGATGTGGTTCTTCCTTCCTTTTTCCCCAAACCTAGTTTGGTAGAGGAAAAGTTATTGCATTCTTTGGATGTAGTAAGAGCAGTTAAAGCTTATCTTAAAGCCACTGCTCAGATTCGCAGAACGGATACTTGTTTGTTCTGCCGGAAGGCCCCAGAAAGGGTCAGGCAGCATCAAAAATCTACTTTAGCCAAGTGGATTCGACAGGTCATAATACAAGCCTATGGCTTGAAAAGGAGACCGCCTCCGTTCAAAGTTAGGGCGCACTCCACAAGAGCAGTTGGAACTTCATGGGCAGTGCATCACCAAGCCTCCCTGGCTCAAGTACTGTAAGGCCACAACATGGTCCTTAGTACACACGTTTACTAGATTCTACCAGGTAGACGTCAGAAGTCAGGAGAATGTCGCCTTTGGGCGCAGTGTGTTGCAGGCCGCAAAAGAGCCTCATGCCTGATGGCGCCCAGCTTATGTATCCCTCCCCTCATTTGGCATTGCTTTGGGACGTCCCATTAGTAATGACTAAGTCGCTCTGTGTCCCGTGATGTACGAAAAAGAAAAAGGGATTTTTATAACAGCTTACCTGTAAAATCCTTTTCTTGGAGTACATCACGGGACACAGAGCTCCCACCCCTCTTTTTGGGACACTTATTGCTTGGCTACAAAACTGAGGTGCTCCCGGGTGGGAGGGGCTTATATAGGGGAGGGTACTTCCGGTTTGGAATTGGCCAGTGCCAACACCTGAAGGTAATCTATATAACCCATTAGTAATGACTAAGTCGCTCTGTGTCCCGTGATGTACTCCAAGAAAAGGATTTTACAGGTAAGCTGTTATAAAAATCCCTTTATTTTGGGCCCTGTAGTGCACCGCTGTCAACCCCTGGCAATCAGCTCTACCCTCCCTTGGCACAGTTAGTAGCGGATGATAGGATTGTGTGGCCTGCAACTCACAGTGACACAATCCTATGACAAGAACACACAGCAATAAGTTAAAACTATATTTAACCGGCACTTCTGCTGAGTAAATGACACCAACACCAGTATACTTGTCCCTTAAGTATTTGCTCAAATTTGTGGGTAAGCAAAAGAACAACAGTGTACATGTCATGTGCAGAGCCCTGCAATAAAACATTATTTAAATGAGCAGATGAGTATACAGTATTTTTGTAACCCTCACTGTCCCCGCTGCAGCTATTCTCCCTCGTGGACAAGATGGCGCCCCGCAATGTCTACGCTACCCAGTCAGGCCTGACTGAACTAAGTGAAAGTCTTGCAGAGAAATCTTCGCTAGCAAACGGTGGTGCACTTTGAAGAATAAACTGTAATCCACAAAGGTAACAGGGACACTGTATCTGTCTCTGAGCAGGTGCTCTCTCACCCAACCGGACCAGTCCATGTCCGTTTCTTCCGCTTCTGTGTCTAAGTACACAGGTCTCTCGACATCCGAGTATTCGGTCCTCCTGGCGACGATGCAGCAACAATGGAGAGACGTCCCACAGGTTCCTCAATGAGAGCGGAAGGCTCTTTGGAGAAAGGCCCAGGCTTTGGGCCTAAAGTCACAGCAAACTCAGACAGGAGTTCCACTTGCTGGGCGGGCGGTGTCCAAAGAGAAAGATTATATATTATATTATATATTATATATATATATATTACTTTGTAGTTTACTTATGAGCAGCAAATACAGCCTATAATTGTTTAATAAAAGTTGTAAACAAGTAAAGCGTGCAATTACACAAAAATAACACCACAGTTTCACAAACATTTATTATTGCACACCTTGCAATGCTGGTTTTAGTAAATTAGGAGCAAAGAGACAACATTTTATTGTTGAAATAGAAATACAACCCATGTTTTTTTTTTTTTTTTTTCAGAAGTCCACTATATTCTTTCTTTTCAATTGTATTGTATTCTTTTATCTTTAATTCTGTTCTATTTTATTATTTGCTATTGTATTGTATTATATTGTACTCTATTCCATTCAATTCTATTCTATTATTTTAGTTTCCATGCTATATTATTCTATTCTGTTTTATTCTTTTCTATTCTACTCTGTTCTATTTTACTCTACCCTATTATTTTCTTTTCTATTCTGATATATATATATATGTGTGTGTGTGTGTGTATATATATATATATATATATATATATATATATATATATACATACACTGTGTGTGTATATATTTATATATATATATATATATATATATATATATATATATATCACAAAAGTGAGTACACCCATCACATTTTTGAAAATATTTCATTATTTATTTTCATGTGACAACACTGAAGAAATTACACGTTGCTACAATGTAAAGTAGTTTAAGTACAGCTTGTATAACAGTGAACATTTTCTGTCCCCACAAAATAACTCCACTCACAGCCATTAATGTCTAAACGGCACCAAAAGTGAGTACACCCCTAAGTGAAAATGTCCAAATAGGACCCAATTAGTAATTTTCCCTCCCAATGTCATGTGACTCGTTAGTGTTACAAGGTCTCAGGTGTGAATGGGGAGCAGGTGTGTTCAATTTAGTGTTATCGCTCCCACTCTCTCATGCTGGTCACTGGAAGTTCAACATGGCACCTCATGGCAAAGAACTCTCTGAAGATCTGAAAAAAATTATTGTTGCTCTACATAAAGATGGCCTAGGCTATTAGAAGATTGCCAAAATCCTGAAACTGAGGTGCAGCTCAGTGGACAAGACCATACAGCGGTTTAACCTGCCTAGCGATATTCCCGAGTCAGGCTCGGGGTGAATTTTTACTACCAAAAGCGGTAACCCCGAGCCTGACTCGGGGCTGCATCGCAGTATCCAGGGAAAGTTACTTACCTTGTCCCCTGGATCCTGCCATGTCTCCCGGATGTGTCTGCGAGCCGCCGTGTCTCCTCCTCCGCATGATTCACAGTGCCCAGCTCCGTTCCCTGCGAGCATTGTGACGCACGGGGATGGAGTTCGGCGCCAAATTCAAAAAGTAAAAAACACAGTATACATACAGTACACTGTAATCTTACAGATTACAGTACTGTATCAAATAAATACACATCCCCTTTGTCCCTAGTGGTTTTTCCAGTGTCCTGCATGCAGTTTTATATTATAAAAACTGTTCTTTCTGCCTGGAAACTGGAGATTGTCCATAGCAACCAAAAAGTGTCAGTTTACGTCAAAAGTGGTTTTAGACCAGCTAGAAAACAGCGATAATAAATTAGAATCACTTGCAGAATTGAGCGATAGCGATTTGTGGGGAAATTCGTCATCAAACACTAAAAGTAATGACAGCGACATGAGCTGCAACTGAGCAAATTTCAGTGTTTTTTTGATTTGATTACATTATTGAATAATTTTTATTATAATTACATTATTATTTGTTATAATTATTTATAGTTATTTATTATAGTATAATTTATGATTTTGTGTTTCAAACTTTATCATACCCGGGATGTCTACTAGACTCTTGTTTGGACAGATTTAGGTGAGTTATTCCTAAGAATTACAGGCCTACAATATAAAATGCCAAATTTCCATGAAAAATAATGGTACCGCTTTCAGCACCTAAAATCTGAAATAATCATATCGCCAGGGAGGTTAACAGGACAGGTTCCACTCAGAACAGGCCTCGCCATGGTCAACCAAAGAAGTTGAGTTCACATGCTGAGCATCATATCCAGAGGTTAGAGAAAGTAATGTCACCAGCACACCAGGATCTCCAAACATAGGTCCAAAGCTTTTTTCAGAGATCACATCATTACAGCAGTGCTTTCTGTTGTAATGATGTAATCGCTGATTAAAGCTTTTGACCCATTTTTGGAGATCCTGGTGTGCTGGTGACATTACTTTCTCTGACTATACACGGTTCCAGCCTGTGGTTGCCTCAGCACCCATTTATAAATACAGCCATCTTTACAGGAATGTGTGCATTGGGAATATTGCATTGCAATATTCAGAGGTTGTCTTTGGGAAATAGACGTATGAGTGCTGCCAGCTTTGCTGCAGAGGTTGAAGGGGTTGGGGGTCAGCCTGTCAGTGCTCCGACCATACGCCCCACACCGCATCAAAATGGCTGCATGGCTGTGGTCCCAGAAGGAAGCCTCTTCTGAAGATGTTGCACAAGAAAGCCTGCAAACAGTTTGCTGAAGACAAGCCGACTAAGGACATGGATTACTGGAACCATGTCCTGTGGTTTGATGAGACCAAGATAAACTTATTTGGTTCAGATGTTGTCAAGCGTGTGTGGCGGAAACCAGGTGAGAAGTACAAAGACAAATGTGTCTTGCCTACAGTCAAGCATGATAGTGAGAGTGTCATGGTCTGGGGCTGCAAAAGTGCTGCCAACACTGGGGAGTTACAGTTCATTAAAGGAACCATGAATGCCAACATGTACTGTGACATACTGAAGCAGAACATGAACCTCTCCCTTCTGAGACTGGGCTGCAGGGCAGTTCTTCAACATAACGACCCCAAACACACCTCCAAGACGACCACTGCCTTGTTAAAGAAGCTGAGGGTAAGGGTGATGGACTGGCCAAGCATGTCTCCAGACTTAAACCCTATCGAGCATTTGTGGGGCATCCTCAAATGGAAGGTGGAGGAGGACAAGGTCTCTAACATCCACCAGCTCCGTGATATCATCATAGAGGAGTGGAAGAGGACTCCAGTGGCAACCTGTGAAGCTCTTTTGAACTCCATGCCCAAGAGGGTTAAGGCAGTGCTGGAAAATAATGGTGGCCACACTAAATATTGACACTTTTGGCCCAATTTGGACATTTTTCACTTAGGGGTGTACTCACTTTTGTTGCCAGTGGTTGAGACATTAATAGCTGTTTGTTGAGTGTTTCAGTTCTTGAAAAATATATCACATTGTTGAAAAATATATCAAAAGCAGTGCAAAAAGTATGTATGCAAAGGGTATTTCATATACAAGAAGAACTATGTTTTACATCAACAGTACATAAATGTCATGTTTTGTCAGGTTGCTTCTCATGTATATTTAAAAAATAATGAGAATCCACTCAGTTAAATTTATTTTCCTTTCTTGTTTGCAACTGAATCCTAGATGTCTGTTGATCAAATGAGAGTTTCATTGTACAATGTATCACAATAAAATTTGCAGTCTTCAATATCCCGAGGTCCAAAAGCAGTAGCACAAAGCCTAAAACACGGTAAGGTTTGTGACCATGACATCTATCCTTCTGAAACATCAGGAAAACGTTAACAAAACTTCATATCTCAATGGGGAAAAATATCATGCTGCATATCTATACTGATATGGACTGGGTAACAGATGCCACATTGGTTGATGGAAATGAAAATTATCAACCTACAGAGGGCTGAATTAAAAAAATACCCCGAAAATCAAAGTTGAAAAAATTATGCAGCAGGCTAGAAATTTTATTGCAGCAACTCAAAATGGTACTAAGTAGTTTGTATGGCCTCCATGTGCTTGTATGCATGCCTGACAATGACTGGGCATCCTCCTAATGAGACAACGGATGGTGTCCTGGGGATTTTCCTCCTATCTGGACCAGGGCATCAGTGATCTCCTTAACAGACTGAGGTGCAACCTGACAGGGTCGGATGGTTCGAAACATAATGTCCCAGAGGTGTTCTATTGGATTTAGGTCAGGCGAGCGTGGGAGCCATTTAATGGTATCAATTCCTCCATCCTCCAGGAACTGGCTGCATACTCTTGCCACATGAGGCCGGGCATTGTCGTGTACCAGGAGGATCCACTGCACCAGCGCAGGGTCTAACAATGGGTCCAAGGATTTCATCTTGATACCTAATGGCAATCAGGGTGCCATTGTCCAGCCTGTACAGGTCTGTGCGTCCCTCTATGGATATGCCTCCCAGACCATCACTGACCCACCACCAAACCGGTCATGCTGAACGATGTTACAGGCAGCATAATGTTCTCCACGGCTTCTCCAGACCCTTTCACATCTGTCACATGTGCTAAAGGTGAACCTGCTCATTGCTCATCTGTTAAAATCACAGAAGAGTACTGCTACTTAACTGACCAGATCAATATCCCTGGAGATTAATTGACTTGATGCTATACTCTGATAAAAAGCGTTCCTTTATTTTTTTTGAGTAGTGTATTATGTTTTGGATGTGATTTGCCTCTGTCACGAATGTCACATCTACCCCAATGCAGGTGGTCAGACACTATAGCTAGCTACTGTGTGCTTCACCTATAGCAGCCCCCTTTCCCTTAAGGCAAGCAGGCCTACTGGTACTTGGTTGCCCCCAGGACTTATACACAATGCTATAGTGCCTGGACACCACACGAGGGCAGATGCGAACAGAACAAACAACAGACTACTTGCAGTTTAGGAGACAGATGGCGTGGTTCTATGACAGTCCAGGTAAAAGGCAGGCTGAGTTCAGGGAATAGTCCAATATCCGATCTAGGTCATACACAGGGAAATCCAACAGCAAAGCAGGGCAGACAAACAGAAGGCTTGATCAGGAACAATGCAGGTAACTGTTTGCTTATATCAGGTGACTGACCAGATCAATCACCTTGCAGGTGAACACTGACAGGGGGAATGCACTAGCCAACACCCATTCGCTGGAATAAGGAGCAGGAGCACTAAGTGATCCTGACAGCCTCATATAAAGTTGCATGCCCAATGTATCTTTTATTGTGTAAATACTTATTTAGAGATGGAGGCACACCACTCATGGTGATTCAGACCACAACAATTATTGTTTTTGTTTTTTAAATTGTATTTTTATTTGGTTTTCATGGAAAAACAAAAAGTAGTGTAGCGGGGTGTTACTTTAAGGAGCTCCAAAAGACTACCTTACCCAGTGTGCAGTGGGACACCCAGAGTGCATTGTCCGGCGCAAGGTCTGCTGGGGAAGTCCTATTTAAAGGGGAGCGGAACAACACGCGGGTCTCTTTGGACGCCGCCCACCTAGCAAGTGGAACCTACACTGGGTCTGCCGTTGGACAGGGCCTGAGAGTTGGCCCCTGAGATCCAAAGAGCCCTCCGACCTTCACGGGAGAACCCAGGAGTCATCTCGTTCATCATCCTTCCAAGGATTGTCAGGAGGATCAGAGACTGTGGGTGCCGTGAGACTGTGTGCTGAAGTCCCAGCTGTGGAAGTCGGTTGTACGGACTGGTCCGGTCGGGTGAGAGAGCACTTGCTCAGAGATTACTGACTAGTCTTAGGCCCAGTTTGCTAGTTCAGAAACCGCCACTACCAGAGGGTGTTGTGATTCACACCAGAGGGACAGTGTGCTGTGCAGCGTTAGTCAAACTTTTTAGTATACGCCAAGTAGTCAACTGTTGTGTTACCTGTGGATTACAAATAACCTACAAAGTGCACCACCATTGCTAGCGAAGATCCTTCCCAATGGAAGCACCGTATCTGAAATAGTCAGGCCTGACTGTAGACTGTTAGATACTGTTTAGGAGCCATCTTGCCCACGAGGGAGAAGCTCGCGAGCACAGTTAAAAGACATTTAGTGTGGGTGGTACTAGTTAACTTAGCACTTGTTATGTGCTGTGTGTTTAACATTGCAGGGCTCTGCATACATAGATGTATTACTGTTAAACTGCATGCTTCATATTCAGTAAAAGAACTTGTGGTTATGCCTATTGCTGTGTGGTTAAATGTTTGTTGCGGCATTGTGATCCCCATAGCTAACGGGTTCCACAATCCCATCTTACTGCTATCTGTGCCTAGGGAGGTTAGAGTCAGTAACTGGGGGTTGACGGCGGTGTGTTACAGGCCCGGAAATCTATACCAGTAGCCCTCCTAGCTGGGGGTGTGCTACAGTAGTAATAACCAAAGCGAGAGTTTGACAATAGAGTCTAAAACAGATTAACACAATACAAAGAAATATCAAAATTTGCACAGTAATCATTTCTTAAAAACAGGGTTCTCTAGGTTCATGTGCTATATGGAGGAAGGGTCTTAGAATAAACATGCACTTGGAAATTGTTATAAAACAGATTGGGATTTTAGAAAGTTCCAGCTATAATGAGCCATAGATCAAGGCAACGGAGCTCCAAACTCGGACATATCCCAACTCTCCCAAATTTTATTAAATTGTGGAATAACATCATGCACACTAGCCATCAGGTACTCCATTCTCCGGATTTCAGCTATAAGCTGAAGTAATCGAGACCTATTCGCAGGAGCATTTGACAGCCAACAGAGCAGAATGGCCCTCCTGGCAGTCAAAAGAATATATGAAATCAGTTGTTTAATAAGCTTGGCAATACTGGAGAAAATACCTAGTAGAGAGAGAGAGAGAGAGAGGGTAGTTATCCAACTGATAAAGAGAGTGGAAAATATCTTGAAACAATGAGGATTATTTGGCAGAATATAGAGTGGAGTAGGAGGTGTCAAGTTAACACCCAAGTACTTTAGAGATTCAGGACACCATCTATATGGATAAGCTTGCTCAAGTTGGGCTAGTAGGATAGGTGATAGGTGTAAAGGTAAGGCCTCTGTCTTAGCCACATTAACGTTATATCCTGATATAGCACCAAAGGAAGCTAGAAGGGCATGTAGTGGGGGAATGTATAATAGGGGATTAGTCAAGGTTAGCAGAATGTCATCTGAAAAGAGAGACAACTTGTATTCTCTCTGTTGCATCGGCACCACTCGAATATCCTAGTGAGAAAGAATGGCCTTGGCTAGGGGTTCCAGACACAGTATGAATAGCAATGGAGAAAGGCGACAGCCCTGCCGAGTGCCATTAGTCATTGGGAGAGGAGGCAACAGAAAGGAAGACATCTGGACTTGAGCCTTTGTATGTAAATATAATACTTTCAGTGCTTTAAAAAAAGCACCATGAAAATCAAACCGAGTTAAAGTGGAGAACATTTAGGACCAACTTAACCTGTCAAAGGCTTTTTGGGCATCTAAGCTCAATATGAGGCCAGAGCGGGGGAATTTATTTAGAAGATCGATCAGGTCTATAGTGCACCGTGTGTTAAAACCAGCCTGGTTGGCATAAAACCTACCTGATCCTTATTGATTAGTTTGGGAATGAATTGAGATAACCTAGAGGCTAGGATTTTGGTAAAGCTTCTGTAGTCCAAGTTTAGAAGGGCTATGGGTCTGGTGTGGATTTTAGGTTGAACTCCAAAATCTATACTATACCCTTATCTGAGCATGCAGGAAAGGGGGGAAAACAAATATATGTCACTCCTCCTGAACCATAAAGGCCACATGCCCTTAACATAGAGGGGGCTGGCTCGGTGGTTGTGGGGTTGCGGGAGGTAGCATATCAGGATCTGGAAGGCCCCTTTAGGAAGGGAGCCCCCAGATCTCGCCCTCCTCATGTTATTGAGTATTTTGTGCATAGTACCCCTGCTCATTTACCAAAAAAATGCCAAAAGTAAATAAAAACAAACAGTTTTTGACAAGTCCTTTTATTAATAAAAGTAAACATGTCCCCCGATGTAAATCCATAATCAATTACGATGAATGCTCGCCGCCTTCCTGAATAAAAAAATTGCCGCCTGCCAAACACAACCGGTTATGTTGCTTGTCAGGGATGATTTATCATTGTTAGGATACCAGTGGGTTCAGGCTCCTTAACAACCGATGACTCATCCCTACTGGCTGACAGCAAGGATGAGTCACTGGTTGTTAGGAGGCTGCCTAACGAACAGAAACTGGTCAGTTTACATTCACTGAATGGCAGTGTTGCTTACCAAAGTAAACAAAGGGGAAAGTGATGTCTCTCAGAGACCCCACTTTATGACGTCATGGGGGCTTTGAGATTCAGATAACCTCCCCCCGCACTCCCACAACCACTGGGCCAGGGTTGTGGGAAGAGGGCCTTGTCTTCAACAACATGAGGACAAGGGGTTTTTCTAGGGGGTACCCCATGGTAAAGTGCCCCCCATTGCTGAGGGAATGTGGCCTTGTATGGTTCAGGACGGGTGGCACTTGCTTGTCCCCCTCTTTCCTGGCCTCCTGGGCTGCATGCTCGCATAAGGGCCTGGTATGGATTTTGGGGGAGACCCCATGTTTTTTGACATGGAATCCCCTTTAAAATCAAAACCAGACCAAAAGGGCCTGTTATGGTGTGGGGGGGACCCGCATGTCTTTTTATTTTTTTTTAAGTGTTGATGTTGGCTCTTTTGCTTACATTCTGCTTTCAGCAGGGAATCCCTCGCTGACAACAGGTACGGCTCATCATTGTTAGGATTCTGGCAAGTGCTGGCTCCATAACAACCAATGACTCATCCCTGCTGGCTGACAGCAGGGATAACTCAGTAGTAACATGCATTAAAAAAATATCTAAAACACACCAAGTCACACTGCAGCTGCACTAAAAAATCACAATAAAAATCTTATCGAAAAGCGCAATGCACTAGTGTGAACCTAGCCCCAATATACAGCTGTATTTTGCCAATGATTACAGAAATATTTGTGAATGGGAAATATTTGTAGCCTGTAGAACAGAAACATTTTTAAATAGTAAAAATATGATCTGTCTGACAAAAAATTTAACAATAAAAATTGCAGAATACAAGGTTAATTGGTTCCTGTCTAAGCTGGCCCTAGTATGTTCATGTATGTATGTGAGTTAGATAACTTATATTGTAAGCTCACTGGGGCTCATGTGAATGTACAATGGTACTTTGTATTTCAGGATAAAAACAGATTTTTCTCTCTTAAGGATGAGTGAACCAGGCACCCAATACCCAAACATAGCACTCAACCTAACTGGAGGTAAATTGGAGCCAAATCTTGTTGTTCTTTCTATCTTCTTTCAAGACAAATTTTTATGTTTTTGTTTAAAAAGGACAAGGCACTGACATGGGGGACATATCAATGCAAAACATTTTTTTTTAACCACTTGCCTACTGGGCAGGCACTTCTACTCTCTTCCTGCCCAGGCTAATTTTCAGCTTTACCACTTGCCCACTGGGCACTTAAACCCCCTTCCTAACCAGACCAATTTTCAGCTTTCAGTGCTCTCACATTTTGAATGACTCAGTCATGCAACACTGTACCCATATGAAATGTTTGTTCCTTTTTTCACGCAAATAGAGCTTTCTTTTGGTGGTATTTAACCAGTTCCTGACCTGCTGCCGTAACTGTACATCGGCCCTTTAAGACACTGTAGGAGGCGCCCGCAGCTTATGCCCGGAGCCGATGCGAGTGCCCGGCGGGTGTGATGACCTCCGGGCACCCTCGATCACTCGTGACAAAGCGAAAACCGGGATCTGTGTGTGTAATCCCTGTCCTCTCAGGGGAGAGGAGACAGATTGTGTGTTCATACTAAGTATGAACACCGATCTCTCAACTCCCCTAGTCAGTCCCATCCCCCCCACAGTTAGAACACACCTAGGGAACACAGTTAACCCCTTGATCGCCCCCTAGTGTTAACCCCTTCCCTGCAGGGGACATTTATACAGTAATCAGTGCATTTTTATAGCACTTAAAACCTTAGTGATATTAGCGATTATGAATTTGTCCGTTTATACTACTAGACCTGCAAAATATTTTGCAGAACATTTTTATATGTGCATGCAAAAAATAAAACTTCATATACTTGACAGAAAACCATGTTTTAGAAAAAAAAATTCCTAGGTCAAAACTTTCAAGGTTTCAGAGTAGTTAAGCTATTTTACGCAATTTCAATAGATTTTTTTTTTCTTTTTTTTTAAATAAAGAGATATTACAATATATAGTCTATAGTTTCATGTTTCAAAAAAACTAAAACCTTTTCCTGGCTATATTACAAACTCTTTTGCTTGCTCTGTTGTTAGTTTCAGCAAGCTAATACGAGTCCTTCGTTTTCATCTTACATTATCCTCCTGATGTCATACCATAATAAATGATAACCACACCATGCGGAGGAAGATGTCTGTAAATGGAAAGGTTCTCTTTAGTTTAACAATGCACTTACAAGGAAAAGAGACACGTAATTTCACAATCCACACATTCTGCTTTGAATTTAAAAAATTACAATACATAAAACAAAAAGTACCAATAATCTGTATATAAAAAAACAGATCATCAGCCAGATCAAAAATTATAAAACAGCTCGGCTGCAGGTGGCATGTATTCTTACAGAGTGTGTGGACTTGGCATGATGGGTCTGTTATATTTCAATGTATTCATTACTGACACATCATGGGTCGCACATCAAGTTATTTATATTATTATTATTATACAGGATTTATATAGCGCCAACAGTTTGTGCAGCGCTTAACAAAATGAAGTCAGACATTACAGTTACATTACAATTTGGTACATTATCAGACCTTAGTTTCATTTTTTGTAGATAAAGTTCCCATGTATTCCATCCATCTTGGCTATAAGTACTATGACAGCTGTACTATAATTAACAACCTCATACTAATCTAAAGTAACCCCATATTACAAGTTTTCCTAATAACCTGTATTTCATTTCCAACCAAAGGTAGTCTAAACCAATTAAAATATCTCTATCATTAATAAAAGTGACAATCTCAATAGCACACCCTAATTCCAATAATAACACAGATATTTCTGATTAAAGGAGGATGCTTTTCTTAACTTCACTTCTTTAAATGCACTGTTTCCACTATCAAAGAATAAAGTTATTTTGTGTAAGTACACTTTTAAATGAAAACTTAATTTTACCATGTCTGGGGAACAGTTTCAAAATAATTGTAATCACATTGTTTATCATTAGATTAATTAAGCCGACGCAATTTGTTATGACTACGAGTAATAACAATAATTTAATGAGTGACTTTGCCAGCTATCAGACGTCTTCTGAACATATTCTTTTTAATGAGAAATAGGAAAAAAAAGGAGGGGACAAGGGAAAAAGAGAAAAAAAAATGTCTGCACAGAGCTAACATGACACAGAAAACAATTGGGACTTCAAGCAACAGCAAAACTATTTACACACATACAAGATTATCTTCTCTAAAACCCCTTACATTTTTCCCATTTATTTTTTTCTTAAACATCATATGTACTCACTTTTTTTTAACTGCCTTTAAAATTTCCCTACTTTAAGTTACTCTAACCACTCTAAAATTTGCTTTCCTTATTTCGTTCTAAAATCCCTTTCATGCCATCTATAGTTAAAAAAATATTAAAAGTCAGCAGCTACAAATACTGCAGCTGCTGAATTTTAATATAAGGACACTTACCTGTCCAGGGCACCCGTGATGTCCTTATTCGAAGCCGACCTGTCCCTCGGCTCCGGGTGGAGGCGCAGGCATCTTCAGCCTGGTTCCCTACTGCCCATGTGCGAGTTGCGCTGCGCGTTCTGAGTGGTCCCTGCTGTCCTCTGGGACTGGTGTGTCTCTCAGAAGACAGCGGGGGGTGCGGGGGGTGTATGGGACCGGACATGGAGTAGATCAGCAAATGTGACACCGGAGGGGGGAGGAAGCGGATCAGCGGAAGTTCCATTTCTAGGTGGAACTCCACTTAAACTCTAGTTTCTATAATTAGACGTGCAGTCACAATTCTCATCCCATTTTCCTTCTCTAAAAACATATGAAGTATTCTGTTTGGGCCAGAGACCAAAATTATGTAATTCCTATACAGTTTGATCCTCATTTCTCTAGTTTGGCTTTTTCTGATGCCGCGTACACACGATCATTTTTTGTTTTCAACAAGAAAAACGACCGTGTGTGGTCTTTTTGTCATTTTTCACGACGTGAAAAACGGCATTAAAAACGACGAGAAAAATTAGAACATGTTCTAATTTTTCTCGTAGTTTTTCCTGACATTTCTTCCGCGGCAGTGTTTCCCATAGGGAAACACTGCCGCGGAGCCCATAGACGATCGTTTTTCTCGTCATTTTAAAAAATGACGAGAAAAATGACCGTGTGTGGGGAACAAGCTGTTCCCTCGTTTAAAATGTCATTATTCACGGTGGTTTTTTAACCGCCGTGAATAATGATCGTGTGTACGCGGCATCATGTTTTAGACTTTATTAGATGTGCCTGGACCTAAATTCAAATAAACTATTTAACACTTCCCTTTATGTCTAGTATTTTTTCCAGTCATCCTTGATCCATCCTGCTCACATAGAGGTTTCTCTAATTATTTAATAACCACTTAAGGACCGGGCCTATTTTTTACACTTGGTGTTTGCAAGTTAAAATCAGGTATTTTTGCTAGAAAATTACTTAGAACCCCCAAACAATTTATATTTTTTTCAGACACCCTAGAGAATAAAATGACGGTTGTTGCAATACTTTATGCCACACCGTATTTGCGTAGTGGTCTTACAAACACAATTTTTTTTAAAAAAATACAGTTTTTTTAATAAAAAAATAAGAAAAAAGTAGCCCAATTTTTTTTATAATGTGAAAGATAATGTTATGCCAAGTAAATTATTACCCAACATGTCATGCTTCAAAATTGTGCCGCATGTGAAATGGCGACAAACTTTGACACTTAATAAATCTTCATAGGCAAAGTTTAAAAATGTCTACAGGTTACCAGTTTTGAGTTACAGAGGAGTTCCTTTGCTATAATTATTGCTCTCACTCTAATGATCGAGGCGATACCTCACATGTGTAGTTTGAACACTGTTTACCAACTTACGTATGTGTTCGCTTTTCCGCAGGAGCACAGTGGGACGGGCTAAAAAAAAAAAATCTTATTTATTTTACGTAAAAAAAAATATTTTTACACTGTCCCTTTAAAAAAAAATTGATAACTTTTCTTCCTATTACAAGGAATGTAAACATCCCTTGTAATAGAAAAAAAGCATGAGAGGACCTCTTTAATGTGTGATCTGGTGTCAAAAAGACCTCAGATCACACATTTACACTTAAATGCATTAAAAAAAAGTATTTGTCCCCTTTAAGACCATTGGGCGGAAGTGATGTTTGACGTCGCTTCCATCATCAAATGGTTTGGAGTGGAGTGGGGGCAATCATTCCCTCACTCGACTTTATGTCTCTGAGCGGACAGCATTGGATCATCCCGCCACTACCGACAGCTCCGATTATCAGCAGAGATGACCGGGAGGGGGGTGGGCACCTCCTCCACCGCCAATAAAAGTGATTTTGCCACAAATCCACCGTAGAGACCACTTGTATCTGAAAGCAGACTGCCCGCAGTTTTTAAACATACTGGGGTTATGGCAGCTATGTGCTGCCATAATAACGGTATTCAACGTCAAAGTACCGACGTATAATAACGGTGGGCGGTCCGGAAGTGGTTAATCTGCATGATTCTTAGTCCTCGTGGACTTTGGTAACCCTGTTACCCATTGTGGGTGCCTGTCCACTTTAACCATTATCTAGGGGATTAGTATAGTTGGAACCACACCTCCAGTTCATACTCTACATGTGCCTAAACCCTCTTGCCTCTAAACTATTATTACAGCAGATGTGTGCTTTATATAACAGCACTATTCTTCCTTTGCTTTCTGTAACACTCTGATGGACAGTAGACAGTGACAACATAACATATAAACACCAATAGATACAGTTTGAATAAGGAGAATAAAATAGGTACCCTTTGTCCTGAAAACGCCTTACTGTTCATGGAAGTTTGATAACTCAAATGTAAGCAAAAAGCTCACCTCAGCCGGCTGATTATCAGAAGTTCCCAGATCGTCTCAAGCTTCTTATTTGGGATTCTCAGGGTCCCAATAATATCTCTACTTAACAATTTGCATGTACACATAAACAGTTATTACTTTAAACAGTACATAACAGTATATAAGGTGAGCTAAGCCAACTTCCTAATTTCACAAAATATTTTAAACAAGACATTATCTTAATGTAAAACTGTACACCTACAATATTTTACACTTAATCTTTCTTTACAATTTGCAATTGCAGCGTTCTTAAGATTTAAATATAATATCCAATCAGGTTCCTCTGGAGAGGAATTTTGGTACCATTAAATACATGTAATTTAGTAGTGACCTCACGTTTCTCACAAAGCATTCAAATTGAACAGCGCATTGGGAAATCCCATACCTTGCATTCACATTCATCTATAGAAATACTTACCAACCCTGGGGTTATGGGTGTACTAGCATGGGGTACATCTGTAAATGTGGTGTTTTTGAGGGATTCTAATATATCAAAATATTTTTCACACTGGGCAAGGGAATCCCCTATTGTATTCAAAAGGGTATTTCTTTTATTCTGTATTATATCCTTCAGCTTTTCATTCCTTCATTCATTTTATCCTTCAACAACTGAGCTAATTATGAACTTTCCTGAACCTCTTCTATTAACTGTACATTTTCCCTATTCTCCTGTGACTCTCTCCTGCTCAGAAGGAAACAATATTGAACTCTCCACTGATTGAGTCTTAAAAAGACTTTCCTCATCACTCATTTCTGTTCTATTCTCAGCAACCTTCCTAGTTATTCTATTTAACACTTTCTCTTTTTGCTTTCTCATTTAGTTAATGCTTTAATTTTAGTTTTCACTGCAAAACCTTTCCTTCCATAATTTCTGTAACAATATATATTTTCTTAACACCCTAGATGATGCTGTAGATAAATGTGAGACCCTCCCTTTGTCTAAGGAATTGTTCATCCTGGAAGGAAAACAATAACAGATTATGCTAGCAGGCCTATGTATTTCTGAGAGCGCAATTACTCACTGGCTAGGGTGCTAAACCAGCTAGGCGTCTCTCTCGATACTTAAAGTTGTTACACTTAAAAGAATGCTATTTATTTTTTAGTGTAACAAATATGCTATACTACTGACTAAGATGGCCACGCATTGAGAAGTCTCCTCTAAACCCAGATGTATAGCCCAACCTACCTTCATAGTTCATGGGAATGCTAGTGTGTGGAGTGAGATCCCGACAGCGAGTCCTGCAGTGATAGGTGGTAGATGACGTACGAGACTCACTGCCAGCCGCCACTTGGAGAGAACGAATGGCACAAGGACTGACTGAAAACAGCACGAGTAGGACGCCGCTCTATCCGCTCGTGGGTCTGGAGAATGAGCAGGAGGTGGATCTCTCCTTGGGTCTGCTGGGGCCTGCGGTCTGTGTGCACCGCTCCTGCATTGCCTGGGATGTGGGCAGTGTTTGGGGCGAGACAGGGGATCCCTGGATGCGGCGGGTGTAGTGGTGACACACGGCACCCCCAGGACACAGACACTGGGTGACTGGCAGCAGACCTCAGTGGAAGTGGGCTCAGCTGGAGCGACCCGGTCCATTACAGGTGGCATGGAAAGGAGGACATTGATAGAATTAGCTGCCTAGAGACTGGAGAAACTTGCCTGGAGACACACTTCAGCAGTCTGATCTACAGCAAAGTCAGAGAGGAGAAGAAGATCAAGGCGAGAGCTAGAAATATTGTTACAACAACAGGGAATAAACAACATTAGTTGCACTATGCCACCCAAAGGGTCCCAATCACAGAAGGGAAAGATGGGGTCTACAGGGAGTATAGCTAAAAGCACCACGTAAGCTCAATCTGCACAAAAAACAGACATTAAAGGATTTTTTCAACAATCACAATCACAATGTCAATCAGAAGTATCTAACATGGCAGACTTGAATAAAACCCTTGCAACCACAGAGATAGATCTAGGACGGTCCAGCAGTAGCCCCCTATCAATTACGCAACAAGATATAATGAGAACAGGGAGAGTGGATAGAGAGCCCTGGGATATACAATCCTTACCGACGAGAGAAGATATGGATAGATATGTATATAAACTTGAAACTTCATATAAAGCAGAATTTCAATTAATGAAAACATCCTTGGAAAATACTCAAGAAAGGATGATGTGGAATCAAGAGTATCAATTATTGAACATAAATTAATGTTGATGTTGTTTTTGGGGGAGGGGGGGAGGACACAACACCTGAATCCGTATGCACAGACTATGGGGCTATGTTGTATAGAATGCAAATATAAATAGGGTAATTAATAAATTGTGTACAGTAATACTTTGGTTTGCGAGCATAATTAGTTCAGGAAGCATGCTTGTAATCCAAAGCAGTCTTAAATCAAAGCTAATTTTCCCATAAGAAATAATGGAAACTCAGATATTTCGTTCTACAACCATTTATTCATATAAAAATTATAAAAATATGAGCAAAAGCTCATATTAATACTGTACAGTACTGTAGTAGGAATACTGTACTGTACTGTACTGTACCTCTGCGTTGAAAAAAAAAAAAAAGAATCACAGTTTTAATGTAAAAACAAAAACAAAACATGCAAACAGACAATAAATTTGTTCGAACATCCGAACACCCTTAAAGTCTATGGGACTCGAACATGAAAAATCGAAAGTGCTAATTTTAAAGGCTTATATGCAAGTTATTGTCATATAAAGTGTTTGGGGACCCGGGTCCTGCCCCAGGGGACATGCATCAATGCAAAAAAAAGTTTTAAAAACTGACGTTTTTTCGGGAGCAGTGATTTTAATAATGCTTAAAGTGAAACAATAAAAGTGAAATATTCCTTTAAATTTCGTACCTAGGGGGTGTGTATAGTATGCCTGTAAAGTAGCGCGTGTTTCCGTGCTTAGAACTGTCCCTGCACAAAGTGTCATTTCTGAAGGAAAAAAAGTAATTTAAAAGTACTCGCGGCTGTAATGAATTGTCGGCTCCCGGCAATACAGAGAAAAGTAATTGAAAGTCATTGATAAAAACAAATAAAATGCATGGGGGTCCCCCAAAATTCAATTACCAGGCCCTTCAGGTCTGGTATGGATATTAAGGGAAACCCTGCATCAAATAAAAAAAAAATTACGTGGGGTTCCCCCCAAATATCCATACCAGACCCTTCAGGTCTGGTATGGATTTTAAGAGGAACTCCGCGCAAAATTAAAATAAATGGCGTGGAGTTCCCTCCAAAAATCCATACCAGACCCTTTATCCGAGCACGCAACCTGGCAGGCCGCAGGAAAAAAGGGGGGGACGAGAGAGCGCCCCCCCTCCTGAACCGTACCAGGCCACATGCCCTCAACATGGGGAGGATGCTTTGGGGGTCTGTGACCCCTCAAAGCACCATGTCCCCATGTTGATGGGGACAAGGCCCTCATCCCCACAACCCTTGCCTGGTGGTTGTAGGGGTTTGCGGGCGGGGGGCTTATCGGAATCTGGAAGACCCCTTTAACAAAGGGGACCCCCGATCTCGCCCCCCCCTATGTGAATTGGTAAGGGGTACATTGTACCCCTACTATTTCACAAAGAAAGTGTAAAGAATTGTAAAAAAAAAACACACACCTCCGTTACATCAGAGGGGGGCGGGGTCACCCGCACGTCACTGGGAAAGCCCGGGTTTCCCCTTGTGTCAGAGGGGGACGGGGTCACATCAGCTACATACAAGACCTGTCAGGCTGCCACGACGTTATTCTCATCGCTGGAGCCTGGACCTGGAGAGGAGATCATCCATCTCAGGATACCGACAGCGTTGGAGTGGAGATCGAGAGTGGATTACCACCGCTGGAATCTTTTTTTTATTTAATTTTTTTTTATTTTTAATAAAGAACTTATCCCAACGGTGTCTGTGTGTTTTTTTAACATTTTTACACTTTCTTTGTGAAATGGTAGGGGTACAATGTACCATTTACCAATTCACATAGGGGGGTCCCCTTTGTTAAAGGGATCTTCCAGATTCCAATAAGCCCCCGCCCGCAGACCCCCACAACCACCGGGCAAGGGTTGTGGGGTTGAGGCCCTTGTCCCTATCAACATGGAGACATGGTGCTTTGACCCCCAAAGCATCCTCCCCATGTTGAGGGCATGTGGCCTGGTACGGTTCAGGAGGGGGGCGCTCTCTCATCCCCCCCTCTTTTCCTGCAGCCTGCCAGGTTGCGTGCTCGGATAAAGGGTCTGGTATGGATATTTGCGGGGAACCCCATGTCATTTGTTTTTTGAATTTGACGTAGGGTTCCCCTTAATATCCATACCAGACCTGAAGGGCATGGTAATTGAATTTGGGGGGAACCCCCACGCATTTTTTTTATTTTTTTTATCAATGACTTTCAATGACTTTTCTCTGTATTGCCGGGAGCCGACAATTCATTATAGCCGTGAATACTTTTAAATTACTTTTTTTTCCTTCAGAAATGACATTTTGTGCAGGGACAGTTCTAAGCACGGGAACCAAGTGCTACTTTACAGGCATACTATAAACACCCCCTAGGTACGAAATTTAAAGGAATATTTCACTTTTATTGTTTCACTTTAAGCATTATTAAAATCACTGCTCCCGAAAAAATGGCAGTTTTTAAAACTTTTTTTTGCATTGATACATGTTCCCTGGGGCAGGACCCAGGTCCACAAAACACTTTTAATGGCAATAACTTGCATATAAGCCTTTAAAATTAGCAGTTTAGATTTCTCACATAGACTTTTACAGGGAGTTTCGTGGCTTTTCGAATTTGCAGCGAACACCCCAAATTGATCGCTGTTTGGCGAACAGGCAATGTTCGAGTCGAACATGAGTTCGACTCGAACTCGAAGCTCATCCCTAATCAAGACGGTGTTCGTATATCAAGACAATTTTTTTTTTTAAATGTTGTTCGTCCTTCAAAACGCTCGTATACAACATTACTCATAAACCAAGGTTTTACTGTACTTGGAAAAAGGCTACTTCTAGGATGTAACTGAATACATTCAGGGAGATAGTGGTTATTATGGTGATCTTAGTAACCAAGTGCGGATTTTATAATAATGTTGATTATGTACAACGCAGGTTTTTCCTTTATTTTTTCCTTTTTTTACACAGACGTTTTATCCAGGGGAGATCCCATCCCCCTCTATGTGGGGGTTGGGGTTTTCCTGCAGGAAAAAAAGGGGGAAGTTTGTGTACAATATGTGCACATATGGGGTATAAAGAGATGTACAACAAATATTCGCTTGAATATTTAAGCTTACCTTGGGGTAGTTATGGGAAGGGTATTTATTTTTATTGCCCCTCTTGCCCAATTTTTTCACCTTTTTTTTTTTTGTTCCCTCTCCCTGAGGAAAACCTTTCCCCCTATGTGGGGAGTGGGATTTCCCCTTAGGAGACAGAGGGGAAAGTGAGCATACACTATATTCAAATATGGAAAATATAGAGACGCACAATTAATATTCACTTTGAGTATTTAGGCTCATATTGGGAAAGTCAAGGGGTAAACATTCCTTCTTACTGTCCCTCTTCTTCACTTTATTCACCCTCCTCCTCCCTCCCCCCATTTTTTTCTCTCTCCCCTTCCTCCCCCCTTCCCCTTTGGGTTCCTCTCCTTTTTTTTTTCTTCCCCCTTTTTTCTCCTCTCTGGCTCTCCCCTATGGGATTATATTAATAGGAGGGAGGTTTGGAATTGAATAATATTTTAAGGAAACTAAAAAATATCCGGGCAATACACAGCTTATCTAATGGAGGCCTCTCTATACCTCTAACATAGGGAACTTACTACAGTAAGCTAAGACTCAAAGGAGTCATTTAGAGTGTGCTTTGTGTATTGTGTCGTTTTGTGTGTTTTTTTCCCCTTTCCCTGTTTCAAGGTATAGGCTCTGTCAAGATTTCTTCCTTTAACCGCTTCAGCCCCAGAAGATTCCTGACCAGAGCACTTTTTACAATTTGGCACTGCGTCGCTTTAACTGACAATTACGCGGTCGTGTGAGGTTGCACCCAAACAAAATTTGCGTCCTTTTTTCCCACAAATACAGCTTTCTTTTGGTGGTATTTTATCCCCTCTGCGTTTTTTTTTTTTTTTTTGCAATATTAGCCCTGGTTCACAATGGCACCGTCCTAATCGGTGCGACGCCGCATCTGCGGCACTGCACCGATTACAAAAAGTCATTTCTGTACTACTTTTTGCGATTTCAGCCGCGATTTACATTGACATCTGTTTCAGATGTCTTTGAAATCGTGGCTAAAATCAGGACTGCCAGCGGGAATGAAATCGTGCGAGTTCAGCTGAACTCACAGGCTTCACTCCCGCAGCCCCAGTGTGAACCTGGGCTAAACATAAGAACAGTAACAGTTTTGAAAAAAAACACAATGGGGGTTATTTATGAAAGGCAAATCCTTTTTGCACTACAAGTGCAAACTACAAGTGCAAAGTGCACTTGAAATTGCACTGAAAGTGCACTTGGAAGTGCAGTCGCTGTACATCTCAGGGGTAGATGTGAAATGAGGGGAAGCTCTGATGATTTTATTATCCAATCATGTGCAAGCTAAAATGCTGTTTTTTATTTTCCTTGCATGTCCCCCTTGGATCTACAGCGACTGCACTTCCAAGTGCACTTTCAGTGCAATTTCAAGTGCACATTGCACTTATAGTTTGCACTTGTAGTGCAAAGTGGATTTGCCTTTAGTAAATAACCCCCAATATCTTTTACTTTTTTCTATAATAAATATCCCACATTAAAAAAATATATATATTTTAACACATAAACTATCTTTATCAAGTAGACACCAAGAAAGAAATGATAAAATCCTAGCAAGATGGTATCGATGCCCGGTAGATATGCACAAAATTATTCACTTGCCGCCCGTCATATAGCAATATTACGGCGGCAAAGTGGTTTAGTTATCCTGATCGAACATCATATGACGTGATCAGGATAACAAGCCGGTCAGTCTGACACACCGCAACTCCGATCATGGTATGGAGCCTCTGACAGAGGCTTCTTAACACGTGATCAGCTGTGACCAATCACAGGTGACCATCGTGTGAACCAGGAAGTGCTGGTAAACGGCTTTCCTCAGTTCACACTGACAGGGAGAGCCGATCGGCGGCTCTCCCTGTCAGAGGGGGGTTCTGTGCTGATAATCAGCACATTGATTATCAGTGCAGCCCCCATCAGATGTGCCCATCCAGCTGCCAATAAGTGCCCATCACCTGCCAGCCTGTGCCCCACAATAAATGCTTGCCAGTGCCCATAAAAGTGGCAAACAGTGCCCACAACAGCGCCAATCAGTGCCCATAAAAGTGGCAGTGTCCCATCAGTAATGCTTGTCAGTGCCCATCAGATGCCACTCAGTCAATCCTGTCAGTAGCTCCTCATCAGTGCTGCTTTTCCAGTGCCACCTATCTGTGCCTATCAGTGCCCATCAGTGCCACCTATCAGTGCCCATCAGTGCTGTCTATCAGCACCATCAGTGTCGCCTACTAGTGCCCATCATTTTTTTTCAAAATTGTTTATAGAGCAAAAAATTTAACCAGAGAGGTGATCAAATAGCACCAAAAGAAAGTTCTATTTGTGGGAAGAAAATTATAAAACTTTAAATTGGGTACAGTGTTGCATGACCTAGCAATAGTCATTCAAAGTGCGACGGCGCTGAAAGCTGAAAATTGTCCCGGGCAGGAAGGGACGAAAGTGCCTGGTATTGAGGTGATTAATGTTGAAAATCAAGAGACATGTTGAAGCTGTCTTAATGCAAGAGGTACAATGTCACACATATGGTACTATTTTCCGTTGGTTCTGTTATTTTGGTCAAGATTTTTAGTATATATCGAAAAGTTACAGGATCAAGTATGCAATCAGATATGTTTGCCTCTGTGCTAGCAATTATTCCTGTTCACTGCAGCACATACGGTTTTATAGCCCGAAAGTGGCAGAAAACGACAGGTCCTTCAATAGTGGAATGGGTGTGCAAGATGAGAGAGATGCAGTCTGGAGCAGACAATAATGACAGAAGCAGGTTTAAGAGAACAAACCAAATGGCAACAATGGGATGAATTTAGAACCTCTGCATTATTATCCAAATATATATAGAACAACTTGGCATGCCCCCCCCCTTTTTTTTTCTTCTTTCCCTCTTTGGGAAAGGTTATGGTTTGTGTGAGTCTAGTTTGTTCTGTAAGTGTAAATTTGTTAGTCTTGGTATATATGGGTGTATAAAGGAATTTTAAATACATTTCAGGATGTGGATAATATTTTAGATTGTCATATTATTTGGAATATAGATATATGTATAGATTTATAATGGGATAGAGAGACTCTGGTTAGATTAGAAGAGGAACACAAGTTTTGAGATATACAAGTAGATTGTAAATTTACTCGTAAAATGGAAATTGTTTTATCTATAATATACCCAGAATTTTTCTTCTCTTGTCAAATTCCTTTTATGCATATTGTCTAAAATGAAAAATGTATAAAATAAAGATTAAACAAAAAAATATATGCTATACTGACTGTGTCAAGCTGCTTACTGGCATTCGCAAGACTACGGGCAGGCAAACCTTTGACGAGAAACGCGGTGAGCCTTGACAGTCCCTAGAAACTTATCAACAATTACTACTTGCATGCATAAAATAAGCCCTTTTCACTTTAAGGTTATTCACAAACATACATAAACACTTACCACTCAATTGTCCGGGTGTGTGAAAGGGAGTAACCTATATTACTTATGTCCCTACCTGCCTAGGCTTCCCTACAAGCCCCACAAGCTCCAAGTTTCAATGGTCCCACACGAGCTCCAAGCTCAAGTGCTTGCACGAGCTCCAAGCTCCAGTGCTTCTCTCAACGCTATCACAGCACTTGAGGTTCTTGTCCGAGAAGGGCGAGTAATCGAGTGCGACAATATGCACTAAAACAGCTTATTTCATGGACCCAAAATGGCTGCGCCCAACTCCCCAAAAATACAAAATACTAAAAACACTGTTAAAGCAAATTTTCGTGCAGTTCTGAGAAACCGGAGAGGACATATTCACTTAAGTAGCTGCCATCCGGTTCTCTCTTAACTCTTAATCCACTTGAGTCCGTTATAGGAGGGCAACCAAAAATTGGTGGCCTCTACCTACTCCAAATACTTCTGACACCAAACTGAAAGGATGCTACAACCTGACTTACAACAAGTTAATAGTACTTTTCTATCATTAAGGATGTATTCCCTATACATTACTTCTATACTAACCTGTGCCTGTACTCTCCATTCTTCACTCCCAGACACACACACACACAGAGTCCTGCGGGGAGCAATGTAGACCGAAGTCAACACATGAACACAGAATAATGCATCACTCGCATTTTCTTTCCTGGTTCAGTACATTAAATACAATATATTATCAGGATATGATCGGGTAATGTTTACAACATTAAACCAATAGAAACCAATAAAAAAAATGTCCACCCATTGCTTGTCATCATTAAAGACAAACCCACATTCATAGTAATTGTTTATACACATATGTTAGTCACTCTTAATAACACCTATTAGTAATTATTACACATCCTAATAAAGTATATATGTGTATCATTGTACAATCTTAAAGTTTGTTCCAATTATGTCCCAGACATATTTATCAGTATTTATGATTATATTTTTTTATGGGTGTTTCGCCAAACCATGTACAACTATATTTCTCACGCTTAGTATCATATTTTCTATGATAACTGTGTTGCCACATATTAAAACTTGTCAGCTAAAAAGCCAATGTTAAAGAAGCACTCTAAATTAAGTTATAGCAAAGGACAAACTGAAGCCAACGTTTAAGGGACACATCCTTACAGTGGGTCATCTTCTCAGGGGGTCATCTTGATTGATGTGGATCTGCATTGCTCTACAATAATAAAGTAATGGACATTTCACAGGATACATTGTTTTTGTGAATGAGTAGCAAGAAGTATTATGTACACTGTGGGGCCCCTTATTTAAAATGTATCTTTCAGATTCTGAAAAGTTCTCTTGCAGACCCCCACAACCCAATTTGGCTCATAAAGTAGGGATGAGACCCATGCCCCATCAGCATGGGAAAAGAGTGCCTTTCAATTAGAGGCACGTGGTACTCTCCCAATGTTGAGGGAATCTGGCCTGGTATAGTTCAGTAGGGGCACATAATTGCTGTCCCGCTTTTCTGACTACCTGCATTAAAGATCTTTTATTGATTTTTTTTAGATAGTTCCCATGCCGTTTTAAAAACAGCATGCAACCCCCTAAACAATGAATGTGTTGGATAACACTTTTTTATATCTGTTAATATTTATTGTATAAGCGTATGCATATTTATATTTACTGTGTTATATTGAACTGTGCTATAGAATAGAGGAGGCCATACCATCCAGCCAGGATGTCTTCCTATGGACTACAGACTGCTGTGTGTGCACATGTGAGTGGATATTTTGTTTCCAATAAAGTTACTTTTTACATTGATTGGAGCTCCTTCACCTTTTATGACAGTGGTAACTGGGTAGCTGCAGCTCAGTGATGGAAGTGACTGTACACCAGGCTCACTTCTTGTTTTGATCGGCTGCAGTGGCTATCTGGCAAATTACATCTGGCTGTCCATGGGTGGACTTCTGTTCGTTTTTTTCTAATTGTGGACACATTTTTTTATTTACTATCCATTAATTACTAACTGTTGAGTTATCACTTCCATTACTTTATTACTAAACTTAAAGACCATAGCAGCTCTCTTAGGGTGTCCCTTTTGCTGGATATTTTTTGGTTTAGTGTGTTTGCAAGTCCAGGTTCCCTGGACAATCCCTGCTGTAGGTAACCTTATTGGGCCATCAACCAGTAATCTGAAAAGTAGTGGTGCTGTTTAAATTTTTTCTTAGGTTTCTGAAAATAATATACTCTGATTTTTAATTCAGTAAAGAACCTGCCTCATCGCTCTCCCGTTGAGGCCTAAAGAAGTTTCTTAATTTTTAATAATTTTTATTTGAAGTTTTAAATGATAACAGAAGATTATCAAACAATCAGGTAATACAGTGCATTAACTAAGTGTGTGACCTTATCAGCATAAGTTCCTGTAGAAGAAACATAGGTGTGTCATGTGAGGTACTTCAAGCTAGATTAACCTAGCATTACTATCTTAGCGAAACAGCATGCTCTACCATAACCAGTCGGAGAGATACTCAAAACTATGTAAGTACTGTGACTCCAGCCCCTGGGACGCCCCTTAGGGATCACACTGCATCCCGGAAGGTGGAGAATCCAGCACCCAGAAAGCGTCTACCAGCCTGGTATGTTAGTCTAGATGAGTAGCTGATGCACCTCCACCATGTGACTAAGCATAAGGTTTTCATGTTACAATATGAGGTAAATATGCTCAGCTAGTAAATGGAGAGTCAACAAGAACGAATACAAACCACAGATCAGTAAAATAATCCTAAGAAGAACAGCGTGAACATATTGAGCGTAGTAACCCAGAGATGCCAAGGGAGGCAGAAGAAAGGAGAAGAGGTATAAACGTGTGAAAGAAAAGGGGGGGCTGGGGGAATACTCTCCTGCTAGGAATGTGGGACGCGACTGCTCAGAAATCCAGGTTGGACTCCTGTTATAAGAGAAACATTGCATGAGGTGGCCCAAGGTTCCCAGGTGGCCATAAATTTTTCAGTCTTGTCATTAAGTTTAGTGACAATTTGTTCTTGTACCATGATCCAGGATACCTTCCTCCTGAATCCTGTAAATGAGACGGTGGGTTTCTTCCAGGCCTTGGCTATGGTTAATTTGGCTCCTAGTAATATAAAAAATGAAAGTGTCTGGGAGTGTTTGGGCATATTGGGAAAAGTATGGTTTAGAAGTGCTATATTGGGCTGTGGAGTTGTCTGTACTCCCGTCAGAGCTCTAATGGTGCGAAATACTTTGCGCCAGAAAGATCTGATGCGCGGGCATGACCACCAAGTATGGAACATAGTGCCCTCTAGTTCGCAGCCTCTAAAGCATACTGGGGAAGTGCCTGCATACATTATAGCCAACCTGGAAGAAACGTAGTACCACCGGACCAGTACTTTCAGACTAGCTTCGATCAGAGAGACATTGAGTATACCTTTAAACGAACGCTTCGATGCGCGGAACCATACCTCAGTGTCCCATGAGCTATCCATATCCTCCTCCCAAATCTGAGCGTAGGTGGGCTTGGTCAACCTAGTCGACAGAGTCGTGTAAATTAACGAGATACCTCCCCTCTGATCCATTGTGTTCGAGCACCAGTGTTCATAGGGTGTAATCGTAGGAGCGACTGTCTTGTTATTCCAAATGGAGTGCAGGAAGTGAGAGATTTGGGCGAATCTAAAATACTCAGAGTCGGGCATATCTAGTCTCTTTTTGCAGTGGGATAAAGAAATGGGCCCCGTAGGAGAGAGAAAGTGGCCAATTCGGTATAAACCCTTATCTGTCCACCATTTAAATGCCCCAATGTTCATTCCCGGCAAGAAGTCCGTGTTATGGAACAGGTGAGCTAGGGGTTTCAGCGGAGACGTCACTGATGTGTGATTATATAATCGGGAACATAGAGCAACAGAGTGGGAGAGTGTGGGGGATAAAATCGCAGGTCTGGCCTTCGGGTCACAACATAACAGATAGTCAATGGTGTTCGATGGGACCGCTTGCCTTTCCATAGAGAGCCAGTCCGGCTTCTGGCCCCTCGAGAAGACCATTGAGATTTGTGCGAGTTGAGCCGCCTGGTAGTAATTCCATAGATTCGGGAGACCCAAGCCTCCCTGTGATTTTAGGCGGAAGAGGATACTCGAGGGACATCTGTATCCTTTGTTGCCCAAGATAAAGCAAACAACCTCAGACTGAAATTTACCCAGAACCTGTTTCTTGATCGCGATTGGGAGGGATCGGAATAAATACAGCATACGTGGGAGAAGAGTCATCTTAATCGCATGGATCCTGCCGAGCCAGGATAGGCCTCTTCTCGACCAATTATTCATGTCATCTCTACATTTCTGCATCATAGGGGGATAATTCGCCGTAAAGAGGTTGCTAATGTCGGAGGTCAGCTTGATGCCCAAGTATGGGATCGCCCCGGATGCCCAGACAAAATTAAAGTTTTTAGAAAGTAGTAACCGATCGTCCTGCGGAACATTAATGTTTAGGGCCGTCGATTTACTCATATTTACTTTCAAACCCGATACCTCACTGAAGACCTTCAATATTTTAAGAACTGCCGGGGTAGATGTTAGTGGGGAGGTCACGAATAGGAGGAGGTCATCAGCGTACAGTGCGCACTTATGTTCTCGGGGCCCGCACATGACCCCCCTAAAGTCAGGATTCGATCTCAGAGCTATGGCTAAAGTCTCGATGGCTATTGCAAAAAGGAGGGGAGAGAGTGGACAGCCCTGTCTGGTACCCCTGCTTATGATGAAAGATTCCGAGTGCCTCCCCATCAGCCGCACCTGGGCAGTGGGTTGAGAGTAAAGTGCGTGTATTAGATTTAGAAAGTACGGTCCAAAACCCCATCTCTCCAGGACACCAGACAGATATGCCCAATCTATGGAATCAAATGCTTTGTGTAGATCTATGGAGAGCAAGTAACCTTTTTGTTGGGTTCCCCCATCCCACTGAGACTGTAAAAGTGAAACAATGTCAATGGTCCGTCTAATTTGGTCCGGGCCCTGTCTCCCAGGGATGAAGCCCACCTGATCTTTGTGAATGTATGAGGCGATGAAGCCAGACATTCTATTAGCTATAATCTTGGTCATAATCTTAATATCGTTATTAATAAGCGAGATCGGTCCATAATTGCACACCTCACTAGGGTCCTTATCAGGTTTGGGTATGACCGAGATATAAGCCGCGTTTAGGTCTGTTCCCAATTGAGCCCCATCCCTGAGAGAGTTGAAGAACTGGGCCAAATGCGGAGCCAGAGTCAGGCAAATTTTTTTTATAATACCCGGTCGAAAAGCCATCTGGGCCGGGGGAGGACCCCACTTTAAGCAATTTAATCGTAGCCATGACTTCCTCTTGGGTGAACGGGCTCTCGAGGATGTCTCTATGTTCATCCGTCAGGGAGGGGAATTGTAGGTCTTGAAAAAAGTCATCGTCGTGCTTACTGTGGGTCCGTTGGTTCTGTTTGTAAAGGTCAGAGTAGAACCGTAGAAACGTGTCCATAATTTTAGCCGGGTTCTGTGTCAAATCCCCCGCTACTGTCCGGATTTTAGGGAAAACTAAAGAGCGGTGTTTAGGGGTAAGTTTTACTGCTAATTTAGAACCTATCCTGTCCTTCTGGGAATAGAACCTTGCCCCGGACCATCTAAGGTGTCGTTCTGCAGCTGTCGTCAGGTTTAGGTTAAGGAGAACCCTAGCTCTGTCTAGATTTGCTAAGGAACAGGTCGTAGGGTTACGTTCATGTGCTTTAGCCAGGGAGTGGAATTCTTCTGTGAGCCTGAGTGTATCTGCCCTGTGTTCCTTTTTGAGTTTTGAGGACAATTGAATGAGTTTCCCCCTGATGACCGATTTGTGTGCTGCCCATACGGTAGAAGGGGAGACTTCCTCCGTTGCATTTATCAGGAAATATTCCTTAATAGCTGTCTCCACTAATGAATATTGAATTGGGTCATTCAATAGGGATTCTTGTAACCGCCAACGCGGTGTGTCTCTTTTTCCCGACGACCGCAGAGTGATTACAGTGACCATCGAGTGATCTGACAGCGGGGATTCTATTATTTTGGAACGTATAAGTAGAGGAATTGTATATGAGTGTGTGAAAATGTGATCTATCCTGGCAAAGGATTTGTGTGGGGCTGAGTAGTGCGTGTAGTCTTTTGTGCGAGGGTTAGCCTCCCGCCACGCATCCACGAGTCCTGCCTCATGGATCAGTTTTGCTATATTTGTACTCTGATTGGAAGGACGTTTGGGCTTGGTTTTCCCATCTGCCAGTTTATCTAGGGCAAGATCAAAGGCGATATTAGAATCGCCGCCAATGAAGACTGACCCTTTGAGATGTGGTTTCAGTGTCCGTATAAGGGAGTCAAAAAAGGCCTTTTGGCCCTTGTTAGGGGCATAGTAGGACACAAATGTGTACTGCTCTCCATCTATGTGACCGGATACCAAAACATATCGCCCCAGGGGGTCTACTACAGTTTCTGGCTGAGAGAGGTTAATGTGTTTGGCGAAGCATACCGCCACCCCTTTTGTCTTATTATCCGCTGATGCCAGGAAAAATTGTGGGAAGCGTTGATGGAGGAAAGAGGGTTTGAATGTGGACGGGAAGTGGGTTTCCTGTAACAGGAGTATATCTGCTTGCATGGAGTGGTATTGCTGGAAGACCTTCCTGCATTTTACAGGGGAATTGAGGCCCTGTGTGTTATGTGAGACTATTTTAAGTGTGGGCATGGGATGGTGTGCATTAGTCATGGATCAGAGGGGATGAGTCTATGATAAGGCTCAGTTGCTTACCTTGTCCCCGGGAGAGGAAGACCCAGGCAGGCCGTGTGAGCAGGCAGAGCAAAATTCCGTCGTCAGAGATGGGAGGAAGGATGTATTCATGGATCCTGAGAGCATTCCGTCGAGCATGAGTGAGAAGAGGCGAAAGGATGAAAAGAGAGAGAGAGAAGAAAAATGGGGTTATACAATTGTAAGCCAAACTGTACCGTCTGTCCTTCAAAGTCAACTTAAACAAATTCCGAATTGGGAGGTCCCCCGACCCCCGCCCCCCCGGAGTTGGATGGGCTGGCCATACCACACTCCTTCAACCTGAGAGGTCCAGAAAACCCCAGTCACGGGGATTCCAGATCGGAACCCAGGAGCACCAATAGTGCTCTAGATTCCTTGGGTAGGTGCACTGAGTCCACCACGGCCCAGTCACCTGGTAACATATTAATCTTAAGGCTGGAGGTAGCCCATAATATCAACTAAACAGAGCGCCCTAACCAAGTGAGCCAATAATGCAAGGAACAGCCCCAACCATTCCTCCCGACTCCCGCCCCCCCCGACCTCCTCCTATAGTGGGAGGCCAAGGGGGCCAGGTAGGACCCGAAAGGAATGCCATCTGGAAATACATGACCTAAAATAAGGGGTATCCCCGTATCCGCAATCAGGAATCTATAACAAAAATTGAACAGTGAGAAAAAACAAACCATGGGGAGCAAAAACGTGAGCAAAGGGAAAGGCCTTATAAGGCTGGCCGCAGACCAGAAAGCTACCTGTGGTTTGCAAGAGAAAATATCCCCCCACCCGCCCCAAGTCCAGGACTCCCGGCCCCCACAGTCACACTGTAGCCTTCAGCAAAAGCCGGTAAAGACAAATGTCTATCCACGGGAAGCAGTGGGACGTGGAACACTCGGACTTCCAGTAATGAGGTGGGGATATAAGTCCCAAGCACTTAGGAAAGGTGGCAAAGTCCCAGATCAGGGCCCTGATCTAGTAAAGGGTAGTCGACCTTCAAGGTGGGAGATTTTCTTTAGACCTCTTGGAGCTTTGTGTCAGCCAGTTGTGTTGCAGTGGACTTGCTGGCGGTGGTCTTTTTGACGAAGATGGGGTGTTTCTAGAGATCTGCATGGGGGCAGGTTCCTGTGACAGAATCCCCAGGTGCAACAGGAGACGCTCCCCTTCCACCAATGAGGAGAATCCATAGCTTTTGTTCTTGTAGGAGAAGTTCAGGAGAAGGGGGAACGACCACCTGTATGTGATTTCTTTTTCCATTAGGATCTGAAGTAAAGGCTTTAACGAACGCCTTTTTTGAATAGTATAGGGTGACAGGTCAGCAAAGATCTGAATTCTCTGTCCCTGGAAAATGAGATTATCAGAGCTCCTAGATTTCTTCATCACCTCTTCTTTGACTGAGTAGTAGTGAGGTTTTACCATGATGTCTCTGGGGAGACCATCAGAGCGGGGGGATTGAAGGGCTCTGTGAGCTCTATCCAGCTCCAGGCGAATATCTGTAATATCAGGAATCAGGCTGCGTATGATAGCTTTTACAGTGCCCTGCACCTCCTTTTCAGATTCGGGTACACCCCTTATCCTAAAATTGTATCGTCTCGATCTGTTTTCGAGGTCGTCGATCTTCACAAACGCTGTTTCCAATTGGTCTTGTACATCTTGCAGCCTAGCAGTATTTTGGTTAATACGTGACACAGCATGGTCAGCTTTTTGTTCTATAATGTCCATTCTCACCCCTATTTGCTGCAAATCAGCATGAATGGATGCAGTGATCTGCGCAGCGTTCTGTGCCAGCCCTGTTGTGAGCATTTGAGCAAATGCAGCCATCATGGATGAAAAGTCAGAGGGATTAGGAAAAGGATCTGTGGCATCCTGTGCCTCTAATATGAGGCCTGTATGAGGATCCAGCCTAGGGGTTGTGGGGGTGCCTGGGTTCATTCTTCCCAGCAGCGATTCCGTGGAAGCTGGGGATGCGGCCAGGGTCAGGGGAGGGTAGTCTGTACCTGAGGGGGACTGCGGAAGCACGTCCTGGTCAGCTATATCGTCCCCTGTGAGCTCCGTACTGTGAGGGCCTCGTGCAGCCGCCGCCATCTTGGCATAACTGAGGGGGCCGGGACTCGCGGCCATCTGGCCTGTCAGATTCCTCCTCGCTGGCGCCGCTGACATTCGGGGGATCAGGGGGGCTTCCCCTGCACAGATGACCCGGTAAGACTGCTGGGGGGGCGCTCTGTGGGCTCCGGTGGCTATTATTGGGCCGTGGTGGAGCGGAGCTCTAGATGCCGGCGGCCATCTTGGGAGCTGCCGCGCATGCGCCCTGCTAAAGAAGTTTCTTACATACTGGTCAGTCCCTGTACAATATTTGTGGCTATTGTCTCTGAAATAATATACTTAGTTTTTTTTAAATATAAAACATGCCTTGTCTCTTCACCTTACATTATGGCCTAATTAAACTGCTTACATACTATCCAGATGCTGTGACATATCTGTACTTATTTTCTCTCAAAATAAATAGCGACCTTATCACTTCTTTTTATAATGCATCCTAAAAAAGCAGCCTACATACTTTCCACAGTGGCAGCTGGTGCTCCAAATTTTCGTGGGACACAAACAAACTGAAAAATTCTGAAAAAAACATCAATTGCAGCCTCACTGTGCCCATCAAACGCAGCCACTGTGCCCATCAATAGCAGCCACTGTGCCCATCAAATACCACCACTGTGCCCCATCAAGTGCAGCTACTGTGCCCATCAAATGCTGCCACTGTGCCCATCAAATTGCACCACTGTGCCCATCAAATGCTGCCACTGTGCCCATCAAATGCCCCCACTGTGCCCATCAAATGCCGCCACTGTGCCCATCAAAAGTTATCACTGTGACCCCACTCGCCGTCTGCCAAGCACTTACCCTATCTCTGTGGGGCAGCGGGTGACAGTGGCGAGCTGTGTCCTCCATGCCTCCCCTCATCTTCTCCTGATAGGCATCCAATCACAGCGCCTGTCGTTTCCACCAATTAGGTGATGGGTAACACACATGTGCTTCCTGATTGGAGGAGAGGTGGTTCAGTGTTAGAACAGCGAATATTTGTTCGCTTTTCTAACACACCTGGGTGAACTGCGACCGCAATGCTCTGCGCTCGCATTTCACCTTTTTTTAAGCCTATTTCAGCCTATGGCTCTAATCTGGTGCTTCAAAAATACACCCCCGCCACTGTAATTTAGGCATCCGGCGTCCGAAATAGGGCCAGACGCCTGAATAGGGGGTGGCGGTGGCGACGCCCGTGGATAGATTCATGCAATGCATGAATCTATCCATTATTCATATGGGGGGTGGCTGGAGAGAGGGGGAGGTGCCCGTGCACCCTTAATGGACTCACAGCCTCGATTCCAGCCACTAAACAATATTTGTGGCTTTTGTCCCTCAAATAATACACTCTAATTTGTAATGCAAGGCAAAACCTGCCTTTTCTTTTTCAGTTTGCTTATTACTCAGGTACATGTGTTTCCCCTTCCCTTGTTTGACAATCCCTTCCCTTGGCTATAAAGCTTTAAAATGGGCAATAGGCTAGGTTTTAATTTCACAATTTTTGCACTTTATGATGGCTTCTTTGAATGCCTTCAAACTGAACCCAGATACAATCGCTTCCGAAAAATACAAATACAAATAGCAGCGCTTCACCGCCGCCCACGCCACAGTGTGAAAGGGGCCTAACAGGTGTGCATGAGATAAAATTATAGTAACGTGATCCACTAAACAAGAGTGACCTGACAATATGTAGGCAAAAATATTACCTCTCTGACAACACATTTACTATATAGGAAATCAACAATTACTATAATACAGAGGTAACAAACTCCAAACTGTGACAATATGTGGACAACAAATAGACACATCACAAGTGATATAAGCTCTGCCATTCCCTTTATATAAAGTATCTTGTTAAACATTAAGAAACAATTCAATTACCAACAAAGAATGTTGGATCATATTTTAGTTTTTGTTGAACTTGTCTACATTTCAAAGAAAATGTACATTATGGACGTTGCTCAAAATGGCATTTCTTCTATATACATTATGGTATAATACAGTGATAGCTAATTTAGAGTGTTTGTGAGCATGAACCCAACAATGAACTTCTCCTATTTGTTCACTTTGGTCTGTTCAGTATACCATTGTAAACATTGATTTACTAAAACTGGAGAGTGCAAAATCTGGTGCAGCTCTGCATAGAAACCAGCTTCCAGGTTTTTTTTTTTTTTTGTCAAGGCTTAAAGGGGTTGCAAACACTCTTCATAAAAATAAAAAACATGCCTATACTTACCTGCTCTGTGCAATTGTTTTGCACAGAGCAGCCTCGATCCTCTTCTTCTGGGGTCTCCCGCTGGCGCTCCAGGCCCCTCCTCTTCATTGGGTGCACCACGGAAAGCTGCTTTCCCTGGGGGCACCGGTGCAGGCTCGCTCCCGACTCCCGCTGCTGCGTCCATTGACACAGACAGCAGGACTCAGCTCGATCCTGTGTCCCTGGATTTGATTGAAAGCCTTGAGGCTTTACAACCTTTTTAATTGAACAAGCTGAAGTTAGAAGAGGATTGACTACCATGCACAGCTGCACCAGATTTTGCACTCTCCAGTTTTAATAAATCAACCCCTCTGTGTTATCTGTTTGATAAGTACAAATAAATCCTTTTAAACCTGTCAGAAATTCAGAGCTGAAGACTTCCAGCGTTATCTCAAAGAGCCCTCCTAGTTCTTAACTTACAAATTCATACAGCAGAAATACAAAATAGTTAGCTTTTATGTTGTGGAGATCCCAGAATAGGAATGACTGAGTATTTAAACAATACACATGAGACAGAGTTAACAACGCTTAGGCCTCGTACACACGACCGAGTTTCTCGTCGTAAAAAACACGTTGTTTTTTTCGACGAGATTCTTGTTAAGCTTGTCGATTTTCTCGTCAAGCTTTCTATGCGTACACACTGTCATTTCCCAATTTCCTCGTTGTTCTCCGCACTCACGTCCAGCACGTACGACGGCACTATAAAGGGGAAGATCTTTTTTCTTGGCGCCACCCCTTGGGCTGCTTTTGCTGATCTCGTGTTACCGCGTGTGAAGTAAAAGTTTGGGAAGAGACGATTCGCGCTTTTCAGTCTTCGTACTTTTCAGATCGTTTTCTGCGGTTCAGTTTGTGCTTGTGGGTTCGTATCTTGACTTTCAGGGCGTCTAGGCAGGTCGTATCTGTTTTACAGTGCGTTCTTGCCTGTTCGTTTCTGATTTTCAGTTCGTTATTCATAGGCCTTGCTGTTCTAAAGTGCGTTCTGTTCTGTACGTTCTGATTAGACGACTGTTTCCTAGCCATGTCGCCTGGACGTTCTCGTCGTCGAGTTCGTGCTGTGCGTGCGCTTGGTGTTGGTCTGCTTGTTTTGGACCAAGACTAGTCCATGAATGGTGTGAGGAGGAGTTCATGGACCAAGAATTGGTTGCTCCAGCGGGACCAATTCTGCCACATGCCTCTGCTGCGGGAGATCGTCGAGAATAATCCTGAGGACTACAGGAATTTCCTGAGGATGTCTGACCCCGTTTTTCAGGAACTGTTGGCTTTGGTGTCCCCCTATATTACCAGGAAGGACACCGTTATGCGGGAAGCCATCAGTGCTGAGCATAGGCTCATCGCCACGTTGCGTTACCTGGCGACAGGGAGAAGTCTTCAGGACTTGAAGTTCACCACAGGCATCTCCCCCCAGGCTCTGGGCCTCATAATCCCAGACATCTGTTCTGCCATCATCCAAGTCCTGCAGGAGGACTATATTAGGGTAAGTTTGCTCCCTTAACATCACATTTTAGGTATTACATGTATGCTAATGTATTGTATTTCTTTCATCCTTCCCTAATTACCATGATTGTAATATGCTGAGAATGTCCCCTTTGTCCCCATGCATGTTGGAAGCTTTAGATTGCCCCTTTTTTCTCCTCCCTAAATATTTCCCTTCACTAACTTTTCCAGCAGGGGCGCCTGTTGCTCCAAATGTTTGGGGGTTCAAACCCCAATTTAGGAAATAAACTTCCTCCTTTTTTGCTCTGGTGCCTATTAAACACCCCCAGTTGTCCCCTCCAATGCAGCCATTTTGTTCCCTCAAATGCAGCCATTTAGTCCCCTCTAATGCAGCCAGTTTCCCCCCAGCCCTGCACTTACCTTCTTGTGGTCAGCGCCATCCTTCTTCTGTCCTTGATGTCTTCTCCTTCCCTTCATGTTGCATCAGCCAATCATGTTACCATTAAACAGACTTGGTGAACATGATTGGCAGAGCAGCCTGTCAGTGTTTACCCAAGGAATGCCCCCCCCCTGCGTCCCCGATTTTTCTTTTAGGAAGCCAATTACATCCCTCAGGTTGTAATTTGCAAGACTATTTTACTACCTGTTTCTGCTATGCAATTTTAACCCCCTAAATGCCGCAATGATTCATATGTCGGTCGCTTTACAAGAGGCCATCCACCTGAATAGTGTGCGGCATAGACAATACATAGGTTCATGCAACGCATGAACCTATGTATTGTTTTGAGTGATGGGCACAGGAGAGAGGGGGCAGTGCTCCAGCGCCCACTCTGGACGCACCGCCACTGCAATGCTATCCTGTGGCCAAACACATCTCCCCCCCCCCAAATAATTTAGTAATGGCCCATCAGAGGGGGTGATGAATATGATAAATGAGCCTTCCATTATCCTTTTTTTACACACCTTAATAAACGTATAATTTGATTGATGTTGGCCTCTAATTTTTTGGGATAGAATTTCCTTGTAATGTATGACTTTGTTTTTCTAATATTATTTCATCTTGTTTCACTCCACAGCTTCCTTCCATGCCACAGGAATGGCAGACTGTGGCATCGGAGTTTGCCACGCGGTGGGACTTCCCCAACTGCGGTGGTGCCATAGAGGGGAAGCACGTCCGCATCATGCCGCCACCCCGTTCTGGGTCCTACTACTACAACTACAAGGGGTTTCATAGCATTGTGCTGATGGCGGTGGTGTCAGCACGGTATGAATTCCTCTATGTTGATGTAGGGAAGAATGGCCGGATGTCCGATGGGGGATCCTTCATCCAGACGGAGTTTGCCCTCCATCTCCAGAGTGACGACCTTGCATTGCCACCGGATGCAGGGAATATTGAAGGACTCCCCTTTGTTTTCTTGGCTGATGAAGCCTTCGGACTCGGACGGCATCTTATGAGGCCATTTCCACAGAGGACCCTGACCCCAGAGAAGAGGGTGTTCAATTACCGGCTGGCCAGGGGCCGAAGAGTCGTTGAAAATGCCTTTGGCATAATGGCCAGCCGGTTCCGCCTTTTTTTTTTTTTCCACAAAAGTATATTTTATTAAGGTAAAAACAGGGTTACATTTCAATACATTTTACAAGGTTGTCATGAACAGAAATGCGGAAGACTAGAGTCTTCTTTTTGGCAAATAACAACGTTTGAAATATCGCATAGTGTGTTATAACAAACAAATGATGCAGAGACTAACACAATTGGGTAATTGTATTGTCATGGAGATCTATGCAGCATATAGGTTGAGCAAGAACAACGAGCATATCAACCATTTTAGGGAAGGGCACCCCATTCATGTCAAGTGTGACAGCAGGAAGGTAAAGTCACCTGGTTGCATCCAGGGGGGTAGATATATTTCGCCCAGATTCAGGCTTTACGCCGACTTATACAACTAGGTGGAGAGTTGTATAAGCCCAGCTAAGGCTAGTGGGCTCATGGATGACTCATACCTCTAGGGAGAGTGTGGGGCGTCGTGCAGACAAAGATGAGGAGACCAGCTGAACCTTGTCAGCTCATTTAGGCCTCTATAAGAACTCCCAGCTTCATTAGATGTTAGCTGATGCCTGGAACCAGACCTGTGTGGACTGTCTAGGGAGAGTGAACCCCTGTGCGGTGAGACAAAGCCTGTGTGGCTATTTGCTTGGACATTTAAAACCAGGGACTTAGGGACTAGGACAGCACTAGGCTGATCCCAGTTGCTAGTTAGGAAACCTGTATGTTTAGTCAGAGGTCAAGTTGACCAGGATTTATTTTGTTTATGTTTCTTTTGGCTTTGCTGTGTTTTGTCACTGTAAATAGAAAATAAACCGCACCTTTTTTTTGATTTTGAAAACCACAACCTCCGTTTGCTGGGCCTGTTTTTGTGTGGGGAGCCCATCCCGGGGGTCACACACACCCGCTGCCGAGCTAACCCCCTCACAGTTGGTGGAGAACCAGTGGCAGTTTTTTTTAAGCCAGCATGGAGGAGATACTGAAGCAGCTGGCTCTAGCAAATGCCAATCAACAGCAGACAAATGCAGGTTTGCAAAAGAGCCTTGCAGCTCATCAACAGAGCCTTGCAGCTCAACAACAGAACTTCGCAGCCCAGCAGCAAGCTCATCAACAGAGCCTTGCAGCCCAGCAGCAAGCTCACCAACAGAGTCTGGAAGCTCAGCAACAAGCCCAGCAGCAATCTGAGGCCCGCTTCATAGACCTGTTACAGAAGCAAGAGCAGAGACTACAACAAATGGAAGCAGTAGTGCAGCAACGTCCGCAGACCAGTGAGGAAAGCCGTCCCACTAATACCGCGTCCTTTGGGGTGAGTCGTTTATTGACAAAAATGACTGGAGAGGATGATCCAGAGGTATTTTTGACCACATTTGAAAGGACTGCTGAAAGAGAAAAGTGGCCTGAGGAGCAGTGGGCTGGACTGGTGGCTCCTCTGTTAACTGGTGAATCGCAGAAGGCTTACTATGACCTAGAGCCTGACCAAGCAAAAGACTATGTGATGCTAAAAGCTGAGATATTGGCAAGGCTGGGTGTCACCCAGGCTGTCCGGGCTCAGCATGTGCATAACTGGACTTTCCAGCTTGGAAAACCCCCCAGGTCTCAAATGTATGACCTCATTCACCTGAGCAGAAAGTGGCTACAGCCAGAGACTTTGTCCGCACCAAAGATTGTGGAACGTGTTGTAATGGATCGGTTTTTGAGAGCTCTTCCTACTGCCATCCAAAAGTGGGTAAGCCATGGAGACCCAGAGACGGCCGATGGTCTTGTGGATCGTGTGGAGAAATACTTGGCTACAGAGAACCTGACGGCCTCTTCCAGAGACACTCGGACTTTCCACCCTAAGACCAGACCATCCCCAGGGGCGGATAAGAGGATTCCAAGGGGTAAGGGTGGAGAGAGTGAGAGGGTGGGAGCTCTACCCCAAGTTTGGCGAGAACAGCCTGGGAAATCAGCGGCTCAAGAGGCGGCAAGAAGGATCGTTTGCTACCGCTGCCGGCAAGCGGGACATATTGCAGCCAATTGCCCGGTTGTGGAGGAACCCATGCAGTGTGACTTTCTGACGGGCAGACGTCAGTCGCTGTGTGCGACAGTCGCATGCACTGCCATTCGAGGAACTGAGAAACATTTATGCAAAATGTGTGTTAATGGTAGAAATGTTGTGGTATTGCTGGATTCAGGTAGCCTTGTGACCCTGATAAAGGACGAGTTAGTTAAAACAGAGGTCTCTGGGAATAGCAAGGTAGCTGTTATTTGTGTGCATGGGGACACCCGAGAGTATCCAGTGACTACAGTGTGTTTCGAGACCCCCAAAGGTACCCTCTCTCATCCAGTGGGCTTAGTATCTCAGTTACCGTATGACGCCATTGTGGGAAGGGATTTTCCGAAGTTCTGGGAACTGTGGGATGATCCTGAGCCCCCCACTGGTGCCCCTATGTACCAGGAATGTGATAGCCAGAACTCCCCTGAGAGTGGTGAGGACTCTCCGGAATTTCCCTTATCAGTATTGGCAGGGGAGACTCAAGAAACTGGAGAGGAGCCCACCTCCTCAGACGAAAACCTACCGTCTGTGGAGTTTTCTGATCTTGAGGTTCACAGGGAAAACTTTGCCACAGAACAGTTGAAAGACCCCGCCCTAATAAAGGCACGGGAAAACGTAGTGAAAATAGATGGCGAGTTAGTGAACCCAGATAATACCTGCACTTACCCATACTTCAGCGTAGAGAAGGACCTACTGTATCGGGTGGCAAAAAGGGCAGAAGAAACCGTTGAGCAGCTTGTGGTGCCCAAACCTTACAGGAAGTTGGTGTTGGAGTTGGCCCATGGGCACATTCTTGGAGGTCATCTGGGGACAGAGAAAACCCGAGAGAGGGTATTACAGAGATTCTATTGGCCGGGGGTGATGAAGGACATAGAAAATTATTGTTCCTCCTGCCCTGTGTGTCAGAGGTCGGCCCCGATGCCACATTTCCGTAGCCCGCTGGTCCCTCTACCCATCATTGAGGCCCCGTTTGAGAGGATCGCCATGGATTTGGTAGGTCCTATAATCAAGTCCGCTAGGGGGCACCAGTACATATTAGTTATAATGGACTATGCCACCCGTTATCCAGAAGCGATCCCTCTCCGAAATACCTCGGCCAAAACCATAGCCAAAGAGCTATCTCTTGTGTTTAGCCGGGTGGGTATTTGTAAAGAACTGCTTACGGACCAAGGTACACCCTTTATGTCCCGGGTTATGAAGGAGCTGTGTAAATTGTTCAAAGTGACGCAATTACGTACATCTGTGTATCACCCCCAAACCGATGGGCTGGTTGAAAGATTCAACAAAACCCTAAAACAAATGTTGAAGAAAGTGGTGGATAGAGATGGAAAGGATTGGGACTGTCTACTTCCTTATCTGATGTTTGCTATTAGGGAGGTGCCCCAATCCTCTACGGGATTCTCCCCCTTTGAGTTACTGTATGGGAGACACCCAAGAGGGCTGTTGGATATTGCCAAGGAAACTTGGGAAAGTGAGAGTTCTCCCCACAGGAGTGTGATTGAGCATGTCGCCCTGATGCAAGACCGAATTGCACAGGTAATGCCCATCGTGAAGGAACATTTGGCCCAAGCGCAGTTAGCACAGCAGAGAGTGTACAACCGTGGAGCCAAGACCCGTACCTTTTCCCCGGGGGATAGGATACTGGTACTTGTCCCTACGGTTGAAAGTAAATTCCTTGCCAAATGGCAAGGCCCCTACGAGATAATGGAAAAAGTGAGCGAAGTGAATTACAAGGTCAGACAACCAGGAAGGCGAAAGCCCGAACAGATCTATCACGTTAATCTGTTGAAAGCCTGGAGGGATAGAGAGTCCCTAGTCGCAGACACTTGGTCACCAGCTCAAACTGGTTGCGTGATTCCTGAGGTTGGAATAGCAGCCACCTTGTCACAACCCCAACAACAGGAGGTTAAGGAGTTTGTGCTTCGCAACAAGGAGGTATTCTCTGAGCTGCCGGGACAAACATTTGGGGTAGAGCATGACATCATTACCCCGCCCGGTGAAAGGGTGAAGTTAAAACCCTATCGGATCCCAGAGGCCCGACGGGAGGCAATACGGGAGGAAGTACAGAAAATGCTGAACTTAGGGGTGATAGAGGAGTCCCAAAGTGATTGGTCTAGTCCCATTGTGTTGCTGCCTAAACCGGATGGGAGCTGGCGATTTTGTAACGATTTTCGTCAGTTGAACAAAGTTACAAAATTTGACACCTACCCCATGCCACGTATAGATGAGTTGATCGACCGGCTGGGAACAGCCCGATACATGACGACTCTTGACCTCACAAAAGGGTATTGGCAAATCCCCCTGGCCAAATTGGCCAAAGAGAAAACCGCATTTGTAACCCCAGACGGGGCGTTCCAATATAAAAGAATGCCGTTCGGGTTACAGAATGCGCCGGCCACATTCCAGCGGAAAATGGACCAGATGCTGAGGCCCCATCGGAAGTATGCTGCGGCTTACCTGGATGACGTAATTGTCCATAGCACAGATTGGGCCTCACATCTGCCAAAAGTGCAAGCAGTCCTGGACTCTGTTCGGGAAGCGGGGTTTACGGCTAACCCCAAGAAGTGTACCATTGGGCAGGAGGAGGCCAAATATCTTGGGTACACCATTGGGAGGGGAGTAATAAAACCCCAACTCAACAAAGTCGAGGCCATCCAGAGTTGGCCACGTCCCAACAGCAAGAAGCAGGTACGAGCCTTTCTGGGAATCGCTGGGTATTATCGGCGATTCATTCCCCACTTTGCTTCTAAGGCTGTGCCCCTAACCAACCTAACGAAGGGGAAAGGGTCGGTCATGATTAAATGGACCCCCGAGGCTGAGGCAGCATTCCAATTCTTGAAACAAGCCTTATGTAGCCAGCCAGTGTTGTACTCACCCGACTTCTCTAAAGACTTTGTCGTACAAAGTGATGCGTCAGATGTGGGGTTAGGAGCAGTATTGTCCCAGGTCTGGAACGGGGAAGAGCACCCAGTCATTTACCTCAGCAGGAAGTTGAAGTCCCATGAGGTAAATTACGCCACCGTTGAAAAGGAGTGTTTAGCGGTGAAGTGGGCTCTAGATTCCCTTCGGTACTACCTGCTAGGTAGGCACTTTGACATGGTTACGGATCACGCTCCGTTAAAGTGGATGGCTCAAAACAAGGAAACAAATAGAAGAGTGAATAGGTGGTTCCTGGCCCTCCAGGAATTCAACTTCACAGTAAAGCATCGCCCTGGCGTTCAAATGGGGAATGTGGATGCTTTGTCTCGAGTACATGAATACCTGATTGCTGGTGTTCCAACCCCAAGGTTAAAACAAGAGGGGGGGGTATGTGACAGCAGGAAGGTAAAGTCACCTGGTTGCATCCAGGGGGGTAGATATATTTCGCCCAGATTCAGGCTTTACGCCGACTTATACAACTAGGTGGAGAGTTGTATAAGCCCAGCTAAGGCTAGTGGGCTCATGGATGACTCATACCTCTAGGGAGAGTGTGGGGCGTCGTGCAGACAAAGATGAGGAGACCAGCTGAACCTTGTCAGCTCATTTAGGCCTCTATAAGAACTCCCAGCTTCATTAGATGTTAGCTGATGCCTGGAACCAGACCTGTGTGGACTGTCTAGGGAGAGTGAACCCCTGTGCGGTGAGACAAAGCCTGTGTGGCTATTTGCTTGGACATTTAAAACCAGGGACTTAGGGACTAGGACAGCACTAGGCTGATCCCAGTTGTTAGTTAGGAAACCTGTATGTTTAGTCAGAGGTCAAGTTGACCAGGATTTATTTTGTTTATGTTTCTTTTGGCTTTGCTGTGTTTTGTCACTGTAAATAGAAAATAAACCGCACCTTTTTTTTGATTTTGAAAACCACAACCTCCGTTTGCTGGGCCTGTTTTTGTGTGGGGAGCCCATCCCGGGGGTCACACACACCCGCTGCCGAGCTAACCCCCTCACACAAGTCATATCATATTTGTAGGCATTACCACGTAGGCCAACCTCTACAGGCCTAAACGTGGCACTTAGATGCGGGCAAATAGACTGGATTCCCGAATGGGGTGGGAATAACTTGGTTATTATGTCGGGGTTTCTCTTTAGAGAGAGATTCAATGTCGTTGTGTGGTTTAAGGGGAAGGGGGGGAAATGGGGGTGAAAAGGGAAGGTAATTAATGAGAAATTGGGAGTTTGGGGGGAAAGTGAGAGTGTAAAGGTAAGAAGGGGTGAAAGAAAAAGAAAGACAAAGAGGTAAGAGAAAGGAAGAGAGACAGGAGCTGTTCCTCGCCCCCGCCCCCCCCGGGTCTCCTTAAGTCGCAGGCCATACCGAATTCAAGGCAGGGAGCTCCTCCAGGTGTTTACTGCGGTAGGTAGGCTTTATAGAGGTCTGACGATTTGAAGTGATACCAGCATGCCCATGTTTGCGTAAATATCTGTACGCGTTCCTGAGAGGAGAATATCAGTTCCTCCATTTCTTCTATCTTGGCTATCCTAAGCAGCCATTCTCTGATGGTAGGTGCCTGTGATGAGCGCCAGTGAACAGGTATGCATAGTCGAGCTGCATTAACCATGTGCATGGCCAGTGATTTGAAGTAGGTACGTTTAGCAAGGGTTGTGTGATGTAGGAGGTATTGTGCAGGATTGTAATCCAGCTCATAAGTGGTAACTTGTTTGATAATGGCGTGGACCTCAGTCCAAAAAGGTTGAATGGAGCTGCACTCCCACCAAATATGGATCATGGAGCCTATTGCTGCCTTGCATCTCCAGCAGATGTTCGAGATTGAGGGTGTGAATTTGTGTAGGCGTGAGGGAGTTCTGTACCATTTGGTTATGATCTTATACCCATTTTCTTGGATTGCTATATTCATCGATCCCTTATGGGCGTGTGTAAAAATAGTTTCCCACTCCCCGTCAGTCAGAGTCAGGTTTAGGTCCTTTTCCCATGAGGTACGCGTGGGTTTAGTCGCTGGATGGAGGGAGTCCTCTTGGAGAAGAGAGTATATGTAGGATATGAGATGTCTTTGTGGTGTGCTGCATAAACAGAGGGCTTCATATGGAGTAGGTTGTCTGGACCACGTCACACTTGGTGTTTTGGATGTGAAGAAATGTCTCAGTTGTCTGTAAGACCAAAAAGGGAACGAGTGTGTGCGCGATTCGGACAATAAGTCCTCATATTCCCTGATAACACCTCCCCGGAAAAAATGTTGCGCTCGTATTTCATCGTGGGGCCATTCTTTCTGGAGGAACGTAGGGTCCCCAGGAGGGAAATCCGGGTTCCCTCTCAGGGGGGTCATTGGTCCTAGGTATGAGGAAAGTTTGTGGATCGAAATTGCTTTGTCAAGGGCCATTAAGGAGGGGTATATTAGCAGGTGTGTTTTAACTGCGAGGGGCCATAGACGGGGTGGGAGCCATGGGAGTACATGAGTAGGTGTCGGTATGAAATGTTTTTCTAAGGTCACCCAAGTCTTTCCTCTGTAGTGAACCCTCCAATCCACAATTCTAGTCAGGTGACACGCAAGATAATATTTTTGGAGGTCTGGTAGGCCAATGCCACCCATGGTCTTTGAGAGGTTCAGGCGAGAGTATTTAATGCGCGGGAGAGAGTTCTTCCATAGGAAAGTTGTGCAGGCTTTCCTATAGGTAGCAAAGAAGGAAGGGGGTAAATGGATTGGGATTGTCTGCATCAGGTATAACAAGCGGGGAAGTACCACCATTATGATTATGGCTGCACGGCCGAACCAGGATACATTCATAGTAGTCCATTCTTTAAGATGGGTCTGTATTTTTGAAAGGGCAGCTAAGAAGTTATGACCGTAGAGATCGACAGTTTTCCTCGTAATTTTGACACCTAAATATGTAAGGGCTACAGTTTTCCACTGAAATGGGAAGAATTGTTGGCAGTGTTCTACTTCCTGCTGGGGTAGGGAAATATTTAACGCATGAGACTTTGAGTAGTTAATTTTGAGATTTGAAATCTCGCCAAAGTGTTGTATGTCCTTCAGTAAGTTGGGCAGGGAGGTTCGGGGGGACTGTAAGGAGAGTAAGATATCATCTGCAAAGGCAGCTACTTTGAATTCTCTGCGTGCTATGTTGATGCCCTTGATGTCTGCATTGCTGCGTAGCCTGTTTAAGAGGGGTTCTAGTGTCAGAACAAAGATTAAGGGGGATAAAGGGCACCCCTGTCGTGTGCCGTTGCTGATAGAGAAGGCGTTTGAGAGGAGGCCATTGGTCCTCACCCTCGCCGAGGGATTCGAATAAAGTGCGTTAATGTGCGAGAACATGCGGGGTAGGAGGCCTATTCCCTTCAGGACCTCCTGCATGTAGTCCCAAGCCACCCTATCAAACGCCTTCTCAGCATCTAGGGATAGAAGAAAGCCTCTGGAACCCGAGGAGTGTAACCAATGTTGTATGTTCATGGCGCGTATGGTGTTGTCCCTGGCCTCCCTACCCGGGATGAAACCCACCTGGTCGGCTGTTATGAGGTCAGGGATAAGAGGTAATAGTCTGTTGGCTAGGATTTTTGCGTATAATTTGATATCTACATTGAGTAGGGAAATAGGTCTGTAGTTTGAGGCTAGTGTGGGGTCTTTTCCATCTTTTGGGATAACTGTTATGTGGGCTTCTAATAGTCTGCCTGTTGATGTATGAGGATCCGCTAGAGAGTTACACATTTTAAGTATCTCGGGAGTCAGTATATCCTGAAAGGATTTGTAATATATTAGTGGGAGACCATCAGGGCCAGGGCTCTTTCCTACTTTCATTTGTTTTATGGCTACATGGAGTTCCTCCTTAGAAAATGGGGTTTCCATGGCCTCCGCCTGCTGTGGGGATATAGGTTTGGGGCAGTATTGGGCTAAAAAGTCCTTTAATTGGGAAGTATGTTGGGCTGCCCTAGTCCCTTCTACACCGTGTTGGGGCAAGTTGTACAGTTTAGAGTAGAAGTGTTCGAAGTACTTCATGAATTCTGGATGTGAGCCTAGCTGCTTGTATAGTGCGCGCCAGCAATCTACCACTCTTGTTACCGTGTTCATAGAACACCTTTTGTTGGAGGACATAGCGTCTCCTTGTGCGTTTTCCTAGTTCATCTAGAAGTACTGATCTAGCGTGTAGTAGGTCTTGCAGCGTGGATTGCGAAGTCGATTGTTTGTGGGCATTTTCAAGTCTGTGAATTGTGTTGATGAGTGATCTAAGTTGCTCTTGGTGTCTCTTTTTGGCTTTAGTTGCTAAGGAGATAAGTTTCCCCCTCACCACACACTTGTGTGCCTCCCAAAGTGTGACTGGGGAAATGTCTGGGGTGGAATTTTCTTGGAAATAGAGCTGTATATGGGAACTCATCTGGTTGATGATTTCTGGGTCTTTTAGTAGGGCGGAATTCAGGCGCCAAGATTTGGAAGTCTTGGTCCGTTCAGGGAATGTGAGTGTCATGGAGATTGGGTGGTGGTCGGATAAGAACATTGGTTCTATGGTGGCCTGAGTAAGAGAAGATAAGTCTGTCTGGGAGAGAAAGAAGTAATCGATCCTAGAATATTTTTGGTGTGGGGGAGAAAAAAAGGTATAGTCTTTGTCGTTTGGAAAAAGGGTGCGCCATGTATCATGGAGAGTCAGGTGTTGGAGTTGCAGTTTAATCTGGCGGAGTGCTCGGTAGGATAGTGCAGAAATACCTGATGAGGTGTCCAGTGCGGGGTTCAGAGGTACGTTAAAATCCCCACCTAGGATTAGCATGCCTTCCTGAAAGGTAGTAAGAAGGTCACCTACTTTTCTAAAGAATGCAACTTGGTGTTCATTGGGGCTGTAAATGTTTGCCAGGGTTATTGGTTTGGAGGCATATGTACCCTTAAGAAAAATGTATCTGCCCTCGGGGTCAACCAAAGAGTCTGCTAATTGAAAATCTGCGTGTTTAGAAATAAGAATGGAGACTCCCTTAGTTTTGGAGTCTGGGCTTGTGGAGTGCAGTGCTTGTCTGTAGAGATGATTTGCTAATTTAGGAATGGCATCAGACCGGAAATGTGTTTCCTGAAGTAGTAGAAAGTGTGCTTTGTGTTTAGACAGGGCAGAGAGAACTTGAGATCTTTTTTCTGGGAGGTTTAGACCTTTAACATTTAGCGACACACATTTAAGGGATAAGTGCCTGTGTTTGGACAGCTGATCAGGTAGCATTTTGTGGGTCAGTGGGTTAGGTTGCCTCCAGCCGTTCGGTTAACAAGGCTTACTATGTAGATACAACGACCCACGAATGGGGGAACGAGAGCGAGGAGGGGCGTTCTCCAAAAACGCTTAGAAAAGAGAGAGAAAAAAAAAAAAGGGGGGGGAGGAGGGGAGGGGTGATTAGAAGAAAAGGAGAGAAAAGAGAACAGAAATAGGAGAGAGGTATAGGTTAGAGCTTGGGGTGCAGAACTTCGGGTAGTAGGATCTCAGGAGGAAGAAGGAATGAGGGGAAGGTGGTAGATGGTATCGGACCGTAGTGTGGAATCTACCAGTCCTATGTAGAGGGTCTCCGGAGGTAGAACTAGGTATCCCTAGTCACCTAAAGAAAGAAGTCCGGGGTTCCAGCTATAGTCCTACTGGACCGCTGTGTGTGGGCAGTAAACCGGGAAGGGGTCAAGAGGTGGGCACTAGAGAGGACCATGAGTGCTTAAGGATACGAAGTGGGGGAGAGTCTATTACTTGCAGAGTGTGGGCTCTGAGATCAGAATATGCAGGATATCCTCGGTGGAGAGAATTGAGGTACGGCAATCCAGCAATACATTTAAGCAAAGAGCGGCAAGGTAAGACTGACAGTCAACATCCCATATTGTTATAAAACTTATCATATAACTGAACATTCAGAACAGGGTATAATTTACTTATAACTCACCACAAGGGGGCTGCGCGTAAAGAACACTAACTAAACCTAGGTGGTATTAACGCATACCAGGTTCTCAGGTGGTTCATTGCAGTTACCTCCTCCCTACCTCACCTCTTCAACCAGGGTAATATGCATAGATGTTTGCGGGTTAGAGCTGTGTTACAACCGACGCTGTATATCCCTAAGAGTAGAAGGGGTCTTATCAGGTTGCTTCCATTAAATAGCCTATGGGCTTTGCAGTTAGGTAGACGTGTGGATTCGAAAACATGTCAGGTTTAGTTGGTAGGGGTGTGTCATACGTGAGATCTGGTTTTCATCGGAAGCCTAAAAGTAAGAACCATTTACGAGATGTCACAGACATCGATCAGGTGGTGCGGTTGTGGATTAGTATGGTAGGGGCCTACCCACGCATGTATGCCCAGATATTTTACCAGTCCGGTTCTGTTTTCTTATTCTCTTTCCTTCCCGTCCTTACAGCTATAGAGGCTACTAATTTAAGTGAGCATTAGGAAGGATATTAAGCTAAGTGGGTTAGCAGCCTGTCTTCTACATAACTCTACTAAGCTGGTGTGGATATCTGTCTATCCGTCGCTGCTAGAATTGGGCACACAACTTATAAACCAAAGGTACCTCGCATACCGTGAGGCCTAAAGAGAAATTCAGCTCGACTATTTAGACATAGTAACATATAACCAGCATCAGCAGACCCGAAAAAAAAAAAAAGTGGGGGGGTGTAAAACCCCTGGGAGAGGGTGGGGAGGGGGAGAAGTCAAAGCATGGGATTACTTAAATCTTGTGTCCCATCCTTTGGCTGTAGCACATAGTCTCTGGGCCGACACTTAACACCTAGTGGAGGTATGTGTCAAAAAAGCCAAAGGGGTGAAATAGGGCTCATCATGGAGCACGGCATCAGTACTCATAGTTCCTTAGGTGCAGATACAGCCGGATGTAAGCCTAAGGTGTAATGAAAACAGTACCTGGATGATAGTAGGCTGTGGGAGAGGTCCTCGATCCTGGTGAAGGGGTGGGAGGAAGGAGTCATCACGCTGCGACTAAAGTCCCCGGGTGTTCGTTGTGGTGCGGGGGAAAAAAAAAACAAATGGACAAAAGTTGCAAACGAGTGAAAAGAAAAGGCAGAACTCAACTTACTGACCCACGGGTCAACCATCACATATCAGGCCGGTCACAAGTCTCTGTCTCCCCTGCGTGGGGTGTCAGCATTCCCAGGAGGGTGTGAGGAGAGATCTCAACGAGAGAGACGTTCTCCTGGCGAAGTGGGGTCTAGCCTGCGGCGTCTGGATTTTTGACGTTGCGCTTTGGGTGATGATACGTGTGAAACTGGCTTCCAGGGTTCCGTGGGGAAGTAGAATGAATGCCAATCAGGTATGTCTACAGGTGGTAGATTCAATTGCTCGCAGAAGGTAGGGAGGTCTTCCGGTGTCCGGAGCAGTGCCGTGCGTCCCCTGGCGGTTGCTGACAAGCAAAATGGGAATTTCCACCTGTATTGGATGTTACGGGAGCGCAATGTGTCCAGCAGGGGTCGCAAGGTGCACCTATTCTGTAATGTTATCTGGGACAGGTCCTGAAAAAGCTTAATGTGGGCGCCATTGTGAGAGATGCGCCCCCTTTCCCTCGCTTTCCTGAGTATCTCCTCTTTCAGGGGGAAGTTTACAATGCAGCAAACTACATCTCTGGGGGGTTCAGCATCTCTAGGAGGGGGTCTGAGGGCACGGTGCAGTCTCTCCATCTCTATGGGGGAATCCGCGGGCCTATCAAGTAGATCATTAAAGATGGCGCATATTGTCTGTGATAGGGAGGCCTGTTCAATGCTCTCGGGAACCCCCCTAATCCTTATGTTATGCCTGCGCCCCCTATTGTCTAAGTCCTCCACTTGTCTGTGCAATTCAAACATGTATGGTAGATGCATATCGTATGTCTTTTGCACTTGCCTGATCGCTGCAGCTTGGAGCTGTGTGGTTTCTTCCACTTCAATCAGGCGGTTATTCATCCCCTGTATTTCCGTCTTCAGGTCCGATATGGCAGCCGTCAGGGTGTGTTTAATGTCCAGGGAGAATAGCTGCAGGTCTCTCTGCAAGTCCAGGAGGCTCGGGTTCGCGGCTCTATTAATATCCATGAGCGGCTCGGAGGAATTTCTAGGCGAGCTCGGGGATGAGGCCTGTGAGGCCTGTGAGGCCTGTGAAGCCAGTGACTCCGCGAGGTGTGTTGCGGCCCGGGTCCGGAACATCTCCGGTATGTTGCCGCTGAATTGCGTGCCGGAGTCCTTGAGTGAGCGGGGGGTCGAGGTGCTTCTGTGCGTTCTGCCCATTCTTAACAGAGCATGGAAATCCCCCAAAAAATAGCTTAAGAGATCCTCAGAGTGCCGGAGCTCTCAGATCATGCGGCCATCTCGCGCCCCGTCCAAGCCACGCCCCCCTGTTCCGCCTTTTTATGACTTCCATCCACTTGGCGGACTACAAAATAAACTATGTAGTGTTATGCTGCTGTGTGCTACATAATTTTCTTTGCCGCAAATCTAATTCATATATGGCTTCAGTTTTGCCAGAGGCTGGACTTTCCCCTGCAAATCCCCTTCCGGGCCTGGAATCTGCCCGTCTTGGCTTGCCCCCCCAAAATGCCCGTGTGGTTCGGGACAAATACATGGAGTATTTCACGGGTAGGGGGGCAATTCCTATGCCAGCCTATGTCTAAGTATCCCAATAAAAATCTTGTTTAAACCTTTAATTATTTGTTCTTTCCTGTCTCCTAGTTTGTCTTTGTGCATTTGTAGTGGCAAGTGTATTTTACTTTAGTAAATAACAACCATTTCACTATGTAACCTTACAAAAGAACCAAATAAGCTTAGAAGGTATTATAAAAAGAAGCTACACGTTGTTTGTGGTCAAATATTTTACTCTGTGCACATTCTCTTCATTTTTTTTTTTTTTTTACTTTGGGGTTGGCCTGGCCCCAACCCGGCAATTTTTGGCTTATGAAAATACAAAAATAACAGTTGCATTTCAAAAATTACAACATTGGATACCTCTGAGCAATCGGAGACATTCACTTACACAAACTATGTCTCTATGTGCCCGTCCTAATATGGGGTCCTGCCACCCCTTGGCCAGCCAAAAATTGAATATGCACACATTTGTTTGTTTTTTCATATAGGAAGTTTACAATCCTGATCCCTATTGTCAACATGTGCTATCTGCCATCAGGGGTGATCAATGGACGTGTTTTGGGGGTGCATCCCCTTCCTCAGTTCACCGACTTTTGATACGAGGAAGGGGTTGCACCCACAAAAGACGTACATGGATATCCCCTGATGGCAGATAGCACATGTTGACACACTGTGTGCATATTCAATTTTTGGCTGGTTTGATAGTCAAAAAATTTGAAATAATTACAAAAACAAACATGTAAAAACAAATGTGTTTGGATGGCTTATTGAATTCTCCCCAAAACATCGAGAATGTCTTTAAATGTTTGTTCCATCACATGGATTCTTTGTTTAATTAGGTCCAGTTCCGTGCTACATTCCATCACTTGCTGGATGAGGCGGAGGGCACTGTCAGCAGAGAACCGTGTACTATCCTTCACAACATTTACATCCCCTAAAAACCAAAAAAAAAAAGTATTATAACTCTGCAGGCCTACCTCGCTTACCTGAAGCTGTGGTGACAGATACTGACCTGTTGTGGTGACCAGATCCACAACGTCATCCACCTCTCCTTCCTGCACTTCTCCTTCCTCCACCTCAACTTCCTGCACATCTTTCGGTTGTGGGTCTTTGGGAGTTTGGGGTTGCTTGGAAGTTGTGGGGTGCATGTGCTCCCTGGAGTGTCCTCCTCCCAGTCTTCTCTCCCCTATGAGAATAAAACCAAAGGTCTATTTATCACACTGTAAATCTCATTGTTAAAATAAAAACAGGCTAAATTTCTTGGAAGTGGGGTACAAGTGTGTGTTTGTGCGGAATTTAAAGAAGAATGCATTATTTATGACCCCAAATATGTTTAGTATTCACATTTGGATGTAATTTTTTTGACATGGAGGCACCACAAAAATTCTCTGATGCACCTGTGTGGGACACCCAAAAAAGGCGGGTCTGGTAGCCCACACTATAGTGCTCCAAAATACAGATGTGGAAGCAGCTGCTGAGTGTCCTCTCCTTTACACTGATAAAAGTTTGCATTTCATTCTCTTTACAAACACATCATCTAGACTAAAAAAATATCCACAATAGTTGATCAAAAATGGCAGATGTCTAATTACTTTTGTGGCTCTAAAATAAGCCAAAACCGCGGATAGTGGCCGAACGAAGTGTCGGTAACGTAACGAACGATTACTGTGCCCAACCAAGTTCAAAATATTACATTTTGGAAGGGAGTCCAATATGAGAAAAAAATAAAAACATGTCAGTTTATAAAAAGATTAATAGCAGAAACGTCGACATTTTACTTACTTTAAGCGAGCATCCTCTTTATGCTCCTCAACTGGTCTGGCTCCCTCAGTTTGAGGTCTGACCACCTCTTTCTGAGCTGCTCATTTGAGCGTTTCACCCCGAACTTCGCCCTCAGACTCTTCACAACTTTAGTGAGGATTTTGGCCTTCCTTCTATTTGGTTTGCTATACGGCCCATGCTTGGCATCATAATCAGCCTTGACCAAGATGTCCACCATCTCCGCCATCTCCGCCAAAGACATATTCGATGCCTTGAATCTCCTCCTTGATCGTGACGTGTCCTCGGTCTCCGGGCTTGTCTCCTCGCTAGTTGCGGAATTATCAGACACTTGCTGTAACTCCGCCATATCTGTCTGCGCGCCGAAAGAGAAGGGGCGGGGAAAAGATGTTAGTTAGAACGTCATGGGCGGGCGACGTGTGCGGAGCGACGTGTTTGAATTTTGACGCATGCGTGGTGTGTGTATATAGCAAACACACATGTGACTATAGTACGTTCGGTGTGCGGAGAGAGGAGTTCAAGTGACGGACGTGCGAACGAAGGTATGTGATTTTGTGACTTGTAAAAATTGTTGGCCTATACTGTCTTGAGATTGTTGGAGGATATATATGGTGACTAGGATGTTAAGGAGGTTAGACTGTTTGCCTCACATTAGTTAAATATAATTTATTTAACTTGCAGATACAATATGAATGTCTTTATTAGCGACAAAGAGTTCCTGGCGGAATTTATTGACCGGGTAAGGGAGCTGCCGGCTCTGTGGGAGACGAAAAACCCCATCCATAAAAAAAAAGGGGTGAGAAAAGCAGCGCTGGAGAAGCTGCTCCCATTTGTGCATACCAAGGTGCCCACAGCCACAGCAAAACAAGTGGACACTAAAATTGGGAGCTTGAGAGGTACCTACAGGACTGAACGCTCTAAGGTGCTGGCTTCTCAGAGGTCAGGAGCAGCAGCAGATGATGTTTATGTCCCTATTTTGTGGTACTACAACAGGATGTCCTTCCTGGATGACCACATTGACACAAGGCCATCACTCTCCACTCTTCCCCCCAGACTTCCCTGCAGCCAACCTGAGCCTTCTCTGGAGCAAGAGGAGGCAGCCATCCTGGATGATCCAGATTTGGCCATCTGGAGCCAGGTATAGTATTAACTGAAAATGTATTGGGATAAAATTAATGTTTGACAAATATATCAGGATGAGAAACATACATTATTTTGGATTCCACAAGTGAAATCAAGATCTGTAGACATTATTCTTCACTTAATTGGGTGCTAAATAGTCAATCTGATGTAGTGGTAAATTTAAAGCAAGGATTTATGCATTTACATTCTAATTGCTTCAATCAGGATTACAAAGTTTGATGCAAAGATTAAACCAACATATTAAACTATGTTCCTTTTTCATACACAGGATGAAATCAGCCAGGAGGAGGGTCTGGAAACTGTCAGGCAGGAGGAGGAAGGGCCCAGTGGCAGCCAGGAGGTGGCAGGGCCCAGTGGCAGCCAGGAGGTGGCAGGGCCCAGTGGCAGACAGGAGGTGGCAGGGCCCAGTGGCAGACAGGAGGTGGCAGGGCAAAGGAGAAGCACCAGATCCCAGGTGCCTCCCATCTGGCTTCACAAAAGAGGCAGGAGGGACAGGACCACCAGTGAGGCAGCAATGGCCCTTATTAAAGAGGCCCATGCCACCCTCAAGGAGCCCACATCCCCTGAAGAGGCCATTGCCGGCCTAGTGGAGGCTAAGTTCAAGGTGATGAGCATGGAGCAACGCCTCCTATGCGAGCCCCTGCTCATCACCTTGCTCAACAAGGGGGTGATGGAGAAAATTACACCCAATACCGCCATATGTGAGGTGGCCCAACTGACCCAACCTCAACCTCCACCTCCACCTTCTTCTTCTGCCCCACCCCCTTCTGCTACACCTCCACCTTCTTCTTCTGCCCCACCCCCTTCTGCTACACCTCCACCTTCTTCTTCTGCCCCACCCCCTTCTGCTACACCTCCACCTCCTCCTCCTGACAGGAGTACCCCTCCAGTGGGCCAGCCTCCAGCCAAACGAAGAAGGAAGGCTGCAGGGAAGGCTTCAGGAAAGGCTGCAGGGAAGGTTGCCAGGAAGAAGAGGAAGTGATGGCCTTGCTTCATTGTGGTCGGACAGAAGGCAGCCTGTTGTAGTACCACACACTTGGGACATATATATCACCTGCTGCTGTTCCTGACCTCTGGGAGGCCAGCATCAGATTGTGTTCAGAAATGTTGGCCTTCTCAAGCTCCCAATTTTAGTGTCCACACAGGGTTGCTGTGTGCTCTGGGGTCCCTGGGATGCACAAATGGCAGCAGCTTATCCAGCGCTGCCTTCTCTTTATTTAATTTATAAACATGAATAAATGTGATTTTTGTTTAAGTTCATACTTGACTATGTGTATTTTTAAATAAACAAAATCAAGCTTTGGAGTAAGCAGATACATTTGACTGACAATAAAAGGCACAGATATCACCCCCCCAAAAGAATAACTAAATCTGATTAGCACAAAAACATGGTGGGAAATTTAAATAATATAGATTCCTAAATTAAATGGGAGATCACTATCAAAACATTGTGAAATTATAATTAACATCATTTTGAAAAATCTAACCATTTAAATTATTCCTAAAAACTTGCACGATATAATACACATAAATCTTATAAAGAGCAGCATGAAAAAGGTTTAAAATAAGGCATAACTCTGTGTGAATAGCAGCAGTAAAAGAAGGTCACTCATTTTGATTAATGTAACATTCTAACGAAGATTTCAATGCAGAACATTTAAACGATGAAATATTTTTGAGCGTGACGAATATGCTCTCTCCATTACGAAGGCTTGTTTTACCAGAAGATGCGCTCCCGTCTCATAGTTGCTTGTGAGCATGCGCGCTTTTGGAAGAGTCGTAAAAGCATACACACGAACCATTTTCTCGTCACAAAACAGGCCGACGAGAAACACGACGAGAAAATCTGGAATCCTGACGAGAAAATAGAGAGCAGGTTCTCTATTTTCTCGTCGAGATTCTCTGCAATTTTCTCGTCGTAAAACCATACACACGAACGTTTTTCTAGACAAAAAAACTCTCGCAGCAATTTTCTTGACTGTTTTGGACGAGAAAAACGGTCGTGTGTACGAGGCCTGAGTCCACAAAAATGATTAAGGGCCAGTTCACACCATAGAAACGGTCCAGTGCTTTTTTTCACCCCTCTTTTTTATTAACCTTAGATAAGGACAAGTGTGTTCCAGTGCATTTTTGGTGCACTTAGGTGCGTTCTAGTGCATTCCAGTGCGTTTTTGGTGCATTTAGGTGCGTTCTGGTGAGGTCCAGTGCCTTTTTGATGCGTTTTACAGCGTTCCAGTACAGTCCAGTGCAGGTAAAATGCAGCTGTTCTACTTTTTTTTCTGGAACTGGTACGCACTGGAACTGCAAGCACTGGTGTGAACTATGCCATTGAAAACCATATAACCTACTTTCCATGCGTTTTTGATGCAGAAAAAACGCACTGGACTGTATGTGGTGTGAACTGGCCCTTAAAGGTATTTTACCATACTTGCAGTGTCTTTAAAAAGGTAAGGTAAAATTCTCAGGTATTACAGAGATGCACTGTTTTTTTTTTTTCCTTGGCATATGCTTTAAATATAAGTATTCCAGTTACTAACCTTTAAATCTGTCTATAGCTGGATGCATCACCAGTTTTAATATGACATTATAGATTTGTCCAACCTTCTGACTGGCTTACATTCAAACTCAACATATCACCAAGATGGTCTTACTTAGATGATACTGTATTCTTTTCAATGCACCTAGGTAGTATCCCCTATGACTTTTTTCCTTATGGGGAAAGAAAGCAATCTTTAATTGGTTTACATCATTTGGAAAATGCAAAAAAAATAAAATGCTAGAAAACCAGGGTGGGAGTTTCTGTCACTTGCTCATTAAGAGCAAATGAATATGGCAATAACTAGATTATGAATGCAGTAACATTCATTTTTGCTTTTTATCATTTCATATTCAATTACTAGGGTTGCCAGCTGTGCCCTATATGCAGAGCAAAATAATTAGCATTTTCCCAAAAAGATCTGCTTATTACAAAATGATTGCATAGTCTCCCAGTGTGTTCTGGCTTTGGCAGCAAAGGAACTAAAAGTGATTAAGCACTACTGTGAAATGACCCTTTTCCTTATCTATTCCTAAAGCCTTTGAACTGATTGTATTTTTAAAATTCACTCATGTCTTTCTTTTATTTTCTTCAAAAGAAGATATTGTTTCTAATGACCTTTTAATGGGCAAGGATAAAGTTACTAATCATTTGAATAAAACAAAAAAAACAAATGAATAGAGCTCTGCTGAAGAATGGGGATTCTGCATGTAAAAAAGCTTTGTGTTTGCTAGCAGGCCAGTACTTTTATCTCACAGCTGAAGTCTTCCCACTTATTGTTTGCTGCTACCAAAGCTGTAAACAGTGTTGATCTTCAGTAGAAATAGCAGGACTTTGAAGAAACTAGGTTGCACTATCACCTACTGTTCCTATCAGCACATGGAGATAAAACTGATGGACTCAAGGTGTCTGGTCTAATTCTTTTATTGACACATCATCTTGTCTCCAAACATGTGTAAATGAATCTGCATTGAGATAGTAATGTCAATAGCAGTGCACTAATGTTTGTATAGTGAATCTTGTCCTGTAAGTTCCTTGCACCATGTTAAAAATTCTACAAATTAAATGCTCACTGAGATCAAAGTATTTTATTTTTGTAATTAACGGCTGGTGGCAGTGATCAAACAAAACTTGTATAAGTTTTTTTTTTTTTACTTTAAAGTAGAGGTCAATGTACCTCAAATTGGCTCTGTTTTCTTAGTGACTTAACTAAAATCTAAAGCTGGCTAGTAGCTATAGATGGGCAGATGCCTCACCATGTATGGCAAGTGATGAGACATCTGCCTTTTTTAGAAAACATATCTGTTGAGACCCAACGCTGTCTTCTCTAGCTTGGCCAGCAGGTGTTAGCGGTGCATGTGCAACTCATTCCTTTTACCCCATAGAAAAGAAGCCAACTGACTTCTGCAGCAGTTGTTATTGCCTCTTATGGAAAGTCTACACTGCTGATTCTCCTATTATTGGCTTTTAACTGCTATGTTGGACTATCTCTGTGCTCACATTCTACATACATTTCACCTAGCTTTGGGGCCCCAAGGTTTTCTCATAAACTGAGCATTATCCACTATATAAATTGACCTTATATATATGTTTACTGCTTATGTCTTATGTCTGATATTAGCCTATTATTCATACACTGCCAGTGCTTAATAAGAATCATTGTAGACAAAAAGATGTATATGAACTTACCAACACATTTTATAGGTGTATTGTGGGGTAATGAGCCTTTTTTTTTTTTGCTAACTTATCCACCATTTTCATTGCTTTATTCCAAGTAGCTAGTAGTTTGATCCAATATTCAAATCATATCTTGGTAAAAGTGGCTATGCATAATAGAAGGCTGTTTAATAATGCATAACTGACATGAAAGAAATGCCAGAACCGCCATTGCTGACCTCCTTCTGAAAATGCTAGTTGGCTGGCAGTCTCTGGCTTCAGTATTATGTCACTGATCCAGAACTAGCATTCAGGAAATTGAGGATAGTTTTATGAATGTATAACATAATGATGAGTTAAAAAAAGATGTTCATTTACTTCAACAAGCTAGTAAGTCTGTAAGGGCTGTGTTAATATAACAACACACATGTTGAGATATGGATATTTAACCCCCCCTCAAGTACCAGTGTGCTCTACATCATAATGTAAAGGTATGTTGACACAGTTGTAGATTAGTAGGCTGGATATATTGGAATGTTTCTACCATTATTGATATCTGGTGATCAGCAGCAATGGGACTTGGTATACTCTGCCTAATTAAATTTAAGCTGTAAACCAAAGATGTTTACCTTGGCAAAATATTTAAATGGCATGTGGCTGTTACATCTGAAGTCCCAACCAATTGGCCTTTTAATCATATGCTTCTATTCATGCCTATTCAAAATTCCCTATGGTTAAATATCTTGCTACTGTGACTATGTTCAGCAGATTTTTCATATTTTTTCCTTTACTGTTTAAATAATGAGGATAAATGAGGCATCATCCTAAAAATACAAACACATTTGTTTAGTCTTCTTACAAAATACAGACACAGAAAAAGTCTAATCAAAGCTGATCTCCAGCTTTTAGTTAAGTTTAAGTAGTTTGTGAGCACTGATAGACTGTATGTAGCCTCAGCTACATATAGTATATAGCGCTGTGTTCCGGCAGTGGATCAAGAACTTCCTGTCCCACTCTCTGAGTCAGGCTCAGTGCTGCTCAGCCATTTACAGGAAGCATTGTATTCTATGAATGGATACAAAGCTTCCACTGATTGGCTGAGGTGGAGATTGAGATGTCATCTGCCCACCTCAGTCAATCAGAGGAAGTTTTGTTTATACATCGCTCACGCTGCAGCTGTAAGTGAAGTAAATCTTTTTTTTGGACCAGTGTGGTAAAAAGGAACTAATTAAACTTTACTAAAAGCCAGAGATTTATTTTATTTATTTATTTCAGGTACTTATATAATGTCATCAGTTAACGCAGCGCATTACACATATACAGTATATAATACATTCACATAAGTCCCAGCTCTCATGGAGCTTACAATCTAAGGTCCCTAACTCACATTCATACATACTGTACACATACTAAGGACAATTTAGAGGGGAGCTCAGCTTTAAAGTGTAATTCCACTTTTATTGAGGAAAAAATATCTATGTATATTACAAGGATTTTTACAAACTTTGTTGCAGATTTTTTCCTTTTATTATTCTGAAGAAATCTCTGTGTGTTTGTCTGTATCCATGTGGGAAAGTGAGTCTAATAGGAGTGATTTCATAATTATCAACCAGCTGTGCACCTGCAGGGCTCTAATGAGGAAAGCTTCTGGGCCTGCATTCCTTTAGACGTGATTTCCTATTGGAAGTATCTCACCAAAAATTAAATTTTTGTCACAGGGGATGCCTAAATTCTTACGGTCATATTAAAGTGTCTGTTCACCAATGCCAGAAGTCTGCCAAGCAAAATAGGTGAGTTGGAAGCTCTGGTGCATGAGGAGAGCTATGATGTAATCGGTATTGCTGAAACTTGGCTTCATTCCTCACATGACTGGGCTATTATTATTCCTGGCTATGCACTCTTTCGGAAAGACAGGGTAAAAAGGAAAGGTGGAGGGGTCTGTCTCTATGTGAGAAGTGATCTCAAAGTGAGTGTGAAAGAGGACCTGGTGGATGGAGAGTGGGATGATTCTAAAGCATTATGGGTGGAACTGCATACAGATGTGCGTAGTTCAAAGCTAATCATTGGAATTTGTTGTAGACCACCCAATGTTAATGAGGAGGTGGAGACTCAGCTCCTTGCACAGATGGAAAGGGCTGCAAGGGCTGGGACGGTGATAATAATGGGATTTTAACTACCCAGAAATTTACTGGAGTAATGGAACTGCTGGGACAGTTAAAGGGCAAAAATGTATAAACCTATAGCAGGACAATTTTATGGTCCAGTTTATTGAGGCCCCAACTAGGAATGATGCTCTGTTGGACCTGGTAATCTCAAACCATACAGAGGGTATTATTAATGTTCAGATAAAGGAACACCTGGGTAGCAGTGACCATAACATGATTTCATTTGATGTTAGTTGTAAGCAAAAATCACATACAGGAAAGATAAAAACACCTAATTTCAAGAGAGCAAATTTTCCAAGGATGAGCGCTGCTCTCCAGGACTTAGACTGGGAGGGAATATTGGCATCAATGGGCACAGAACAGAAATGGGAATTCTTCAAAAAGACTGTTTGTGAACTCACTGCAAAGTATATTCCCATGGGCAATAAGTTTAACCACTTAAGCCCCGGACCATTTGGTAGCTAAAGGACCAGAGGTGAATTCAGAATTTTGCACTGCGCTGCTTTAACTGTAAATTGTGCGGACATGCAATGTTGTACTGAAACGAAATTTGCGTCCTTTTCTTCCCACAAATAGAGCTTTCTTTTAATGGTATTTGATTGCCTCTGCGATTTTTATTTTTTGCGAGATAAACGGAAAAAGACCGAAAATTTTGAAAAAAAATGATATTTTCTACTTTTTGTTATAAGAAAAATCGAATAAACTCAATTGTAGTCATACATTTAGGCCAAAATGTATTCAGCCACATGTCTTTAGTAAAAAAAATGTCAATAAGCGTATATTTATTGGTTTGCGCAAAAGTTATAGCGTCTACAAACTAGGGTACATTTTCTGGAATTTACACAGCTTTTAATTTATGACTGCCTATCTCATTTCTTGAGGTGCTAAAATGGCAGGGCAGTACAAAACCCCCCCAAATGACCCCATTTTGGAAAGTAGACACCCCAGGGAAATTGCTGAGAGGCATGTTGAGCCCATTGAATATTTTTTTTTTGTCCCAAGTGATTGAATAATGACCAAAAAAAATAAAAAAATTACAAAAAGTTTTCACTAAATGATATATTGCTCACACATGCCATGGTTATATGTGGAATTGCACCCCAAAATACATTCTGCTGCTTCTCCTGAGTACGGGGATACCACATGTGTGGGACTTTTTAGGAGCCTAGCCGCATACGGGCCCCCGAAAACCAAGCACCGCCTTCAGGATTTCTAAGGGCGCAAATTTTTGATTTCACTCCTCACTACCTATCACAGTTTCGAAGGCCATAAAATGCCAAAATAGCACAAAACCCCCCTAAATGACCCCATTTTGGAAAGTAGACACCCCAAGCTATTTACTGAGAGGCATGATTAGTCCATGGAATATTTTATATTTTGCCACAAGTTGCAGGAATATGACAAACTTTATTTTTTTTGCACAAAGTTGTCACTAAATGATATATTGCTCACACATGCCATGGGCATATGTGAAATTACACCCCAAAATACATTCTGCTGCTTCTCCTGAGTATGGGGATACCACATGTGTGGGACTTTTTAGGAGCCTAGTCGCGTACGGGACCCCAAAAACCAAGCACCGCCTTCAAGGTTTCCAAGGGCATAAATTTTTGATTTCACTCCTCACTACCTATCACTACCTATCACAGTTTTGAAGGCCATAAAATGCCAAGATGGCACAAAACCCCCCCAAATGACCCCATTTTAGAAAGTAGACACCCCAAGCTATTTGCTTAGAGGCATGTTGAGCCCATTGAATATTTTTTTTTTGTCCCAAATGATTGAATAATGACAAAAAGAAAAAAAAAGAAAAAATTTAAAAAAAGTTGTCACTAAATTATATATTGCTCACACATGCCATGGTTATATGTGGAATTGCACCCCAAAATACATTCTGCTGCTTCTCCTGAGTACAGGGATACCACATGTGTGGGACTTTTTGGGAGCCTAGCCGGGTACGGGGCCCCAAAAACCAAGCACCGCCTTCAGGCTTTCTAAGGGCGTAAATTTTTGATTTCACTCCTCACTACCTATCACAGTTTCGAAGGCCATAAAATGCCAAAATAGCACAAAATCCCCCCAAATGACCCCATTTTGGAAAGTAGACACCCCAAGCTATTTACTGAGAGGCATGTTCAGTCCATGGAATATTTTATATTTTGCCACAAGTTGCGGGAATATGACAAACTTTGTTTTTTTTGCACAAAGTTGTCACTAAATGATATATTGCTCAAACATGCCATGGTTATATGCGGAATTGCACCCCAAAATACATTTGGTTGCTTCTCCTGAGTACGGGGATACCACATGTGTGGGACTTTTGAGAGCCTAGCCGCGTACGGGCCCCCGAAAACCAAGCAACGCCTTCAGGATTTCTAAGGGCACAAATTTTTGATTTCACTCCTCACTACCTATCACAGTTTTGAAGGCCATAAAATGCCAAGATAGCCCAAAACCCCCACAAATTACCCCATTTTGGAAAGTAGACACCCCAAGCTATTTGCCGAGAGGCATGGTGAGTATTTTACAGCTCTCATTTGTTTTTGAAAATGAAGAAAGACATTTTTTTTTTTTCTTTTTTCAATTTTTAAAACTTTGTGACAAAAAGCGAGATCTGCAAAATACTCAACATACCTCTCAGCAAATAGCTTGGGGTGTCTACTTTCCAAAATGGGGTCATTTGGGGGGGTTTTGTGCCATCTGGGCATTCCATGGCCTCCGAAACTGTGATAGGCAGTGAGGAGTAAAATCAAAAATTTACACCCTTAGAAATCCTGAAGGCGGTGCTTGGTTTTCGGGGTCCTGTATGCGGCTAGGCTCCCAAAATGTCTCACACATGTGGTATCCCCGTACTCAGGAGAAGCAACAGAATGTATTTTGGGGTGCAATTCCACATATAACCATGGCATGTTTGAGCAATATATAATTTAGTGACAACTTTTTGTAAATTTTTTATTTTTTTTTATTTTTGTCATTATTCAATCACTTGGGACAAAAAAAAATATTCAATGGGCTCAACATGCCTCTCAGCAAATAGCTTGAGGTGTCTACTTTCCAAAATGGGGTCATTTGGGGGGGTTTTGAACTGTCCTGGCATTATATGCACAACATTAGGAAGCTTATGTCACACATCATCCACTCTTCTAACCACTTGAAGACAAAGCCCTTTCTGACACTTTTTGTTTACATGAAAACATTTTTTTTTTTGCAAGAAAATTATGTTGAACCCCCAAACATTATATATATTTTTAAAGCAAAGGCCCTACAGATTAAAATAGTGGGTGTTGCATTTTTTTTTTCCACACAGTATTTGCGCAGCGATTTATCAAACCTATTTTTTGGGGGAAAAACACACTTTTTTTTATTTTTAATGCACTAAAAAACACTATATTGCCCAAATGTTTGATGAAATAAAAAAGATGATCTTAGGCCGAGTACATGGATACCAAACACGACATGCTTTAAAATTGCGCACAAACGCGCAGCAGCGAGAAACTACATTCATTTTTAAAAGCATTTAAAAGCCTTTACAGGTTACCACGTTGGATTTACAGAGGAGGTCTACTGCTAAAATTACTGCCCTCGATCTGACCTTCGCGGTGATACCTCACATGCATGATGCAATTGCTATTTACATATGACGCTAGACCGACACTTGCGTTTGCCTTTGCGCAAGAGCAGGGGGGGACAGCGGTGCTTTTTTTTTTTTATTATTATTTATTTTGCTTTTTTATTTTATTTTTAAATTGTTCCTTCCATATTTTTTTTTTATCATTTTTATTGTTATCTCAAAGCATCTGACCACACCAAGATCGGTGTGATAAAATGCTTTCCCAATTTCCCAATGGTGCTGTTTATATCCGGGGGGGGGCATTCCCTCCCACTGCTTGTAAAAGCAGTCCAGAGGCTAATTAGCCACTAGGATTGCTTTTACATGAAAGCCGGCCGCTGGCTGAAAAGAATGATACCCGCAGGCATCAATCTGGTATAACCATTCAAAGTCCAGCAACATACCAGTACGTTGCTGGTCCTTGTTGGACATGTATTGTAATCTTTTTTTTCATGCAGCCTGTTGGCTGAACGAAAAAAAGAGATTGATCGGTGGGTATGCCCACCATTAGAATACCTCCCTTCATCCACCCACTTCTAATGATGGGCATATATGCCGAAGCATGGGGGCATCCTCCCGCAAAAAAGTTATGCCGCGTACACACGGTCGGACTTTTCCACGGGCAAGCCTTCGTCGGAATTTCGACCGTATGTACGCGGCATAAAAGGTTATGCCGCGTACACACGGTTGAACTTTTCCACGGGCAAGCCTCCATCGGAATTTCGACCGTATATACGCGGCATTAGGAGCAAAATTGCTCCTCCGCCCCTGCTGCCCCCATGCTTCGGCATATATGCTCTTTTTTTAACTGTGGTGGTGAAATCACCTCCTACAGCATTAGAGTCACGGCTTTATGTATCGTGGGAGCAAACGCTGTTGCTGTCAAGATAAATAAATCCGCGATGCAACTGAATGGCGTACCTGCTAAGCAAATGATGGTTAACATTAAAACAAAGTAACATTACAGTACAACAGTAAGACCTTACCATACCATACCTGCAAAGCAAATACCAAAACAAAACCTAGTAAAAAATAAAACATTTTTTTAACGCAACCTGTGCTTAAAATATATATATGCCGAAGCATGGGGGCATCCTCCCGCAAAAAAGTTATGCCGCGTACACACGGTCGGACTTTTCCACGGGCAAGCCTTTGTCGAAATTTCGACCGTATGTACGCGGCATAAAAGGTTATGCCGCGTACACACGGTCAAACTTTTCCACGGGCAAGCCTCCGTCGGAATTTCGACCGTACATACGTGGCATTAGGAGCAAAATCGCTCCTCCGCCCCTGCTGCCCCCATGCTTCGGCATATATGCTCTTTTTTTAACTGTGGTGGTGAAATCACCTCCTACAGCGTTGGAGTCACAGCTTTATGTATCGCGGGAGCAAACGCTGTTGCTGTCAAGATAAATAATTCCGCGCTGCAGTTGAATGGCGCACCTGAAAACAAAAAATTACATACCTGAAAAGCAAGCATGATAAAACATTGCAGAATGGAATACAGTAAAAAAGAGCAGAACAATAGAGAGAAAATAGAGAGAGAGAGAGAGAGAGAGAGAACAATAAAACTACAACTATTTTTGTTTTTTTTATTTTATATTTTTTTGTGTTTTTGTTTTTTACGTTTTTTTTTTTCTTTTTTACACTTTTTTTTTAAATTTTAACAACTGTAATGGTTTGGGTCTCTCAAAATGTAATGGCATCTTGGGAGACCCTGTGTAAGTGTGTCCTAGTCTGTGAAATGCTGTACCCTACGCTAAAACTTCACTTTTGAGTGGTAGCATTCAAAACATTCACCAACGCAAAGACCAGGTTTGTCAGGACAGAGTGGACAATAATAACGGGTGTCACGCCTAAATCCGCGCTTGCTACAGACACGACATCTTTTTTGGGGGGTTCGTTGGGTAGGGGTACTCGGGAGGAGATGCGTATAATGCCTCTCATGCAGCCGGCTTACTGCATTTGGTAGGGGATGGTGAGGTGCAGAACCGCCTGGATACAGGAGTTCTGTGACTATCTCATTCTGGAATTTTAGAAGAGATAAAGTCCCGCCTGAAGCTCTGTATAGCACATGAGCGTTCAGCAAAGCCAATTGAAATAAGGATAGAGACACTTTTTTGTACCAGCGTCTCGCCTTACGGTCAATTAGATACGGCGCCATCAACTGGTCGTTGAGTTCCACCCCTCCCATATTTTTGTTATATTCGTGGACACAGAGGGGTTTCTCCACAACACCAGTCGCCGTACGAATTTGGACTGTCGTGTCTGCATGAAGGGAGGTAAGAAGGAAAACATTCTTATTGTCCCTCCACTTCATAGCGAGCAAGTTATTACACTTTACGCAGGCTCTCTCCCCCAGCCTAAGACGGGCATCTACAAGCCGCTGGGGAAAGCCCCGGTGATTAGGTCGCACGGTGCCACATGCTCCAATCTGATGATCAAACAAGTGACTAAACAGTGGCACGCTCGTGTAATAATTGTCCACATACAAGTGGTACCCCTTTCCGAATAAGGGTGACACCAAGTTCCACACTATCTTGCCAGCGCTCCCTATGTAATCCGGGCAGTTGACCGGCTCAACCTGACTGTCTTTTCCCTCATAAACCATAAAGCTCCATACATAGCCTGTTGCCCTGTCACAGCACTTATAGAGCTTGACCCCGTATCTGGCACGCTTGCTGGAAAGGTACTGCTTGAAAGCCAAGCGGCCAGAAAATTTAATCAGGGACTCATCAACGCAGACAGCTTGATCGGGAATAAACAAGGCTGCAAAACGTTCGTTGAAGTGGTTTATGAGGGGCCGAATTTTATAGAGCCGGTCGTATTCAGGGTCCCCACGTGGACGACAAAGTTCATTGTCGTTGAAGTGCATGAACCGCAAAATCTGCTTGTATCGTTTCCTGGGCATGGAGGCAGAGAACACGGGCATGTGGTCAATTGGGTGCGTGGACCAATAAGCACGCAATGACGGGAATTTATGTGTGCCTATGTTGAGGGAAAGGCCCAGAAAGGTCTTAAATTCGGAAACCGTAATTGGTTTCCAATCTTTGGCAATGGAAGGCAACTGGGGATTAGCGGCGATGAATTGACCAGCATATAAATTACTCTGGTCCACAATAGTTCTATAGAGATCTTCCGTGAAAAACAGCGAATAATAATCGATTGGCATAAAATCAGCTGTTTCCACCTGAATACCGGGTTGGGCAGTGAATGGGGGAAGTACGGGTTCTGCAGAAGTGGTGGGGACCCAATCAGGATAGGCGAATTCTGCAGGAAGCTTACTATGGGCACGACGGGCCTGCCTTTGTCTTCTTATTGGTGGCAGCGGGACACTACTTGTGCTTGCCACCTCGCCAGCTTGAACTGCACTTATGGGACTCGCCACGTCACCACGTGATACTGCAGTGCTGGATGTACGCCCAGGCTGTACTAGGCCGCTGGTGCTTGCCAATTCACCAGAAGGAATAGCGGCGCTAGTACTCCTCTGCTCCATGATACGAGAGCCCTGCGGTTCTTGCTCCTCAACAACCTCAGAAGATCGGGATCGGGTACGCCTGACCTTAGCAGGGACCTCAACTTCGTCATCAGACCTATCTGACGTGGGGCCGCTGACGTCACTGTCTTCTACGGGAAGATATTCTGAGCCTGAATCTGACAGATACGTGACCTCCTCTTCACTATCTGTCATGCTCAGAATCTCGTAGGCCTCTTTACTAGTGTACCTTCAACTTGCCATTTTGGGCTCTAAATTTAGGTGTACACTAGTAAGATTCACAGGAAAAAAAAGCACCCGACTGTCGTCAGCAAATATATCAAACGCTACAAAAAAAACTGTTAGCGGTCGCAGGGATCAGGACTGTCTCTGCGAACGCTGCAGTTATGTGTTTTGTGTTTGGTAAGTGACAGTGATCGATCGATACTGCACTTGGGTGGGCTGGGCGGAGGGGCTAAACGCAGGTGCTAGCAGGTATCTGGGCTGATCCCGCTAACACTGCGTTTTTGGGAACCCTAAACCGCTGGGGACGCTAGTATAGATCTGATCAGATACTATACCACTAAGGGAGGTGTATGCTTTGCGCGTGGGTGTTAGCGTTACTGGCACTAACCTAATGCTGCCTGGGGCGACGCAGACCCTCTCTGGCGCTAAAACCTAATTGATCTCACCCGCCGGGCGATCAGGGGGTTAAACCTTTATTGGGTTATATACGGCGGGTGCCCTGATGCTATAAAAAGCAAACTAACCAACCAGCGTCACCCGTAACCTTTATATGGTGATCACTGGTGAAAGGGTTAACTAGGGGCAATCAGGGGGTTAAAACCTTTATTAGGTTAAATATGGGGGTAACCGATGCTATATAAAAGCCTGACGGGTTACCTAAATAACTAAATAACTAACTGGGTAACCAGTGTCACCAGTGACGCTTATACGGTGATCACTGGTGAAAGGGTTAACTCTAGGGGCAATCAGGGGGTTAAAATAATATATGAGGGTATCTGACGCTAATAAAAACCTGCGGCGAACCTAAAAATAATTAACTGGCTATCTAGGGCACCACCGGCACTAAATACAGCGATCGAAAATACGACGCTGGCGTTAGGGGGTGAAAGGGTTACCTGGGGGGCGATCAAGGGGTTAAACCTTTATTAGGGGGGGTTAGGGGGCTACCCTGGACCTAAAGGGGCCTAATCCTAACTGCCCTGCAACTTTTTACTATCACAGATGACACTAAAAGCAGTGATCAGTAAAATAAATGTTCACTGCAATCAGTGACACTGTGATTGGGGGCTGGGGGTGACCTGGGGGGTGAACTGGGGGTGACTGGGGGGTGAAATGTGTGCCTATGTGTACCTACGTGTCAGTGGACTGTTGGTGCACTAACCTGCTTCCTCTCTCCTTGGCGCCGGAATCGAAAAGACCGCCGCGAGGGAGATGACATCACTTCCTCCTGCCTGTGTTTACATCACATGGCAGAGGAAGCATTTTCATTGGCCGGGAGCGATCGCGAGGGGGTGGCCGAAATCGAATGGTCACCCCCTCATCTCTGAACGCTCCCCAACGATTAGCGGCCGCTCACTGTATAGGAGGGGGGTCCGATCGGACCCCCCAACTGTACAAAGGCGATCACGTATGCTCTACGTGATTGTGCCTGTCGGTGCCATTCTGCCGACTTATATATACAGTGAGCGGTCGTTAAGTGGTTAAAAGGCTAAAAATAAAACCTATGTGGCTCACTGCCAAAGTTAAAAAATATATAAACTATAAGAAAAGAGCTTTTAAAAAATATAAAAATGAGGGAACACTAGTGTCATTTAAATGTTACAAAGAATATAACAGGATATGTAAAAAGAGAATCAAGGATGCAAAAATTCAGAATGAACGACAGATTGCAAAAGATAGTAGGACAAACCCCCAAAAATTCTTCAAATATATTAATAGTAAAAAGGTCAGGTCTGAGCATGTAGGCCCTTTACAAAATAATCTAGAGTGGGTGACTGGGGACAAAGAGAAGGCTAATTTATTAAATACTTTCTTCAGTTCTGTGTATACAAAGGAGCATGGGGGAGCTCATGTCCAAAATGGGGGTGGTAGTGACACACCCCCAAATCCACAATGGCTCAAAAGTGATATGGTCCAGAAATATTTAGATGGAATAAAGGTAGATAAAGCACCTGGACCAGATAGCATACACCCACGGATTCTAAAATAATTGAGCTCTGTAATTTCAAAGCCATTGTATTTAATTTTTAGGGACTCATTAATGACAGGAATAGTACCACTGGATTGGTGCAGGGTCAATGTGGTGCCTATATTTAAAAAGGGAACAACGTCTTTACCAAGTAACTATAGACCTGTTAGTTTAACTTCTATAGTTGGGAAGATACTGGAGAGATTAATAAAAGACCACATAGATGAGTTCTTGCTGGAAAAAAACTATTTAAGCAACAGACAGCATGGATTCATGAAAGACAGAAGTTGTCAGACAAACCTGATTTCTTTTTATGAAGAGGTAAGTAAGACCTTGGACAGAGGGGTGGCTGTGGATTTTGCATTTTGCAAAAGCGTTCGATACAGTTCCCCACACACGGCTCATGTGCAAGGTAAAGTCTACAGGATTGGAAATATCAGTTTGTAAATGGATAGAAAACTGGCTAAAAGACAGAATTCAGAGAGTAGTGGTCAATGATTCTTACTCTGAATGGTCCAAGGTTATCAGTGGTGTACCCCAAGGTTCAGTGCTGGGACCCTTACTTTTTAATATGTTTATAAATGATATTGGGTCTGAGATCAAAAGTAACATTTCTGTCTTTGCAGATGACACCAAGCTATGCAGTGGAATAACATCCTTACAGGATGTCGACAATTTACAAGCCGACCTCAATGCTCTGTCTAATTGGGCGACTATGTGGCAGATGAGGTTTAATGTTGATGAATGTAAAGTTATGCACTTGGGGGCTAAGAATATGAATGCATCATACATACTAGGGGGATTACAACTGGCGGGATCTGTAGTGGAGAAGGATCTGGGGGTTTTGGTAGATCATAAGCTCAATAATGGCATACAATGCCAAGCTGCGGTTTCCAAAGCGAGCAAAGTCCTTTCTTGTATTAAGAGAGGTATGGTCTCCAGAGAGAGAGATATCATTTTGCCCCTGTTCAAATCATTAGTAAGACCTCATCTGGAATATGCAGTTCAGTTTTGGGCCCCAGTTCTCAAAAAGGATATTGGGGAACTGGAGAAAGTGCAGAGAAGGGTAACCAAACTGATAAGAGGCATGGAGGAGCTCAGCTCCTCTTGAGAAGAGGAGATTAAGGGGGGATATGATCAACATGTACAAATATATAAGGGGTCCATATAGTGAACTTGGTGTTGAGTTATTCACTTTATAGTCAACACAAAGGACAAGGGGGCACTCTTTGCGTCTAGAGGAAAAGAGATTTCACCTCCAAATACGGAAAGGTTTCTTCACAGTAAGAGCTGTGAAAATGTGGAATAGACTCCCTGCAGAGGTGGTATTGGCCAGCTCAGTAGATTGCTTTAAGAAGGACCTGGATTCTTTCTTAACCACTTCAATACAGGGCTTTTTGTACCACTTCAATACCGGGCCTATTCTAGCACTTCTCCCTTACATGTACAAATCATCATTCTTTTGCTAGAAAATTACTCAGAACCCCCAAACATTATATATGTTTTTTTTAGCAGACACCCTAGGGAATAAAATTACAGTCATTGGAACTTTTTTTCTTGCACGATATTTGCGCAATAATTTTTCAAACGCCTTTTTTAAAAAAAATAAATGGTTTCATGAATTAAAAAATAACAAAACAGTAAAGTTAGCCCAATTTTTTGGGAAAATATGAAAGATGATGTTACGCCGAGTAAATAGATACCTAACATGTCACGCTTTAAAATTGCGCACACTCATGGAATGGCGCAAAACTTTGGTACTTAAAAATCTCCATAGGCAACGCTTTAATTTTTTTTACAGGTTACCAGGTTAGAATTACATAGGGGGTGTAGTGCTAGAATTGTTGCACGTGCTCTAACGCACGCGGTGATACCTCACATGTGTGGTTTGAACGGCGTTTACATATGTGGGCGACTTACGTGTGCATTCGCTTCTGATCACGAGCTACCGGGGACAGGGGCGTTTTAAAAAAAATATATATATTTTTTTTTTTTTTTTTACTTATTTATTTCTTTTTTTACAATTATTTTACTTTTTTTTTGATCACTTTTATTCCTATTACAAGGAATGTAAACATCCCTTGTAATAGGAATGTGTGTGACAGATCCTCTTTATTGAGAGATGTGGGGTCAATAAGACCCCACATCTCTCCTCCAGGCTGGAAAGCATGAGATCAGTGAATTTTTTTTCACTGATCTCATACTTACAGCCGCAATGGCGGCTTTGTTTACATTTGAGGACCCGGGCGTGATGTCATCACATCGCGCCCGGGCCTCCGACAATCATAGAGATGACTGGTGACCATCTGGTCACCAGTTATCTCTATGTTCATCACGTGACCCACCAACGGCGCCGGAAGATTCGCTCCGGGTCCCCGATCGCACGGGAGAGCCCGGAGAAGCACCGGATGCCGGCGGGAGGGGGGGATGTCCCCTCCCGCCGCCTATAAGAACGATCAAGCGGTGGAACCGCCGCTATGATTGTTCTTATGGAGCACAGAATCGCCGGCACTTTAAAAGGATATCTGAATGATGCCTCTAGCTGCAGGCATCATTCAGATATCCCCCTACAAATCCAGGACGTCATATGACATCCACTCAGGATGGGAGATCCCATCTGTGGATGTCATTTGACTATGGCTGGGTAGGGAAGTGGTTAAATGTACATAATATAACTGGGTACTGACATTTATAGGTAAAGTTGATCCAGGGAATATCCGATTGCCTCTCGGGGGATCAGGAAGGATTTTTTATTTTTTTTGCCTTCCTCTGGATCAACTGTGGGTATAGAATTGGGTATATGGGATTGTACGATATTTTTTTTATTTTTTTTTACGGTTGAACTTGATGGACTTGTGTCTTTTTTCAACCTGACTAACTATGTAACTATGTAACTATGTAATCAGTAATCAGTTTAAAATCCAAAGTGCTTCTTATTTTTTACATCCGCTTCACCACAGTGACCAAGGGAAATCCACTCCCCTTATGGTTCAACACTCACCAATTACGTTTTCCGTTATTTTACTGATTGGCAAAACATTGGAAACTCCTTCCAGAAAAAAAACAGGTCCTCATCAGAGTCTGGATGCCACCATAAGGTAATAAACTCACTTGTGCTCAAAGGAAAAAAGCAACCCACATAGCGTAATTCCTTTTAAAATGCTTTATTTCAATAAAATCTCCAATAAAAAATACTCACAAAAGTGCATGTAATAATGCCCATCAAATATTAAAAAAAAAAACTGTGTCTCACCACACTCACGGTCCTCCCGTGTTTCATCATTACAAGTGCATCTGAGGGTGTGGCCAAACAGCATGACACTATTCCTCTAGACATCCAACCGCCCAGACTTAACCCTTCCAGCTGTTTTAGTCCCAGATCTCTCCAGGGCCATTGATCATTACATTATCCATCAGTGTAAAGTCATGGGAGGCCAGCACTTGAACATGTTTAATCCAAAACATGAAACCAAATCATTATTTCAGATCACTCTTACGCTATATAGACATTATTAAATTACATATAGACAATATTTATTTCATTCCAAAACATTGCAATACTCTTTAAATTGAATAATTCACATGCATAATAAATTACCACATATAATTCTGAAAATGATTTCATAAGAATATTACATAAAATTACTTGTTTAAAAGGAATACTCCAAACTTCAGGAAAAAAAATTGTATTCTACGTTCTATCCATATCACTTAATTTATTATATTAAAACCCGCTCAAACACTGATCCAGTCTCGATAATTTAATACTGATTAGTAATCTTAAATAAAGTTATTGATGTCTAATTCTACATTCAACCCCTTAGGGATCATTGTGTCTAAGAGATAAATACATTTGGTTTCCATTTTTGATACTTTCCTAACCCGATTAGTGCCCATCAAGGAGGGGTGAATCCTCTTCACACCCCAAAATCTCAAACCGGAAAGGTCCTTACTATGACATAGCCTACAATGAAGAGATACATTATGTTGTTTAATGGCACCGGAGCCAATACACGTGGCCAGTGGCCGCAATGTCCGCCAGCCACCTGCGATCGGTCCACAGAGAGCCAATATAGGGATCTGTCAATGTAAACAAACAGATCCCCATTCTGTCAGGGGAGTTCAGAGAGATTGTCTGTTCCTAGTGATCAGGAACAGCGATCTCTCTATACTCCCTGTCAGTCCACTCCCCCCACAGTTAGAAACACCTCCCTAAGACACACTTAACCCCTTGATCGCCTCCTAGTGTTAACCCCTTTCCTGCCAGTGTCATTTATACAGTAATCAGTGCATTTTATAGCATCGATCGCTGTATAAATGTTAAACAATTTTGTTTTGGTACAACGTCGCACGACCACGCAATTGTCAATTAAAGCGACGCAGTGCTGTATCGCAAAATATTACCTGGTCAATAAGGGGGCAAATCCTTCCAGTCCTTAAGTGGTTAAAACCTTTTAGAATGTTGGTTATATGCTCAGCTATTCTTTTCTTTAAAGGGTGTTTATTCCATCTGATATACTTAAGACCACATGGGCATATTAAAACATATACCACATGTGTTGAATAGCATGTAATAAATTCAGAGATATTAAACTCCTTATAATTATAATTACATTTAGTAATTCGCCTCACTGGGATGCTTACCTGCCTACATGCATAACATTTTTGACAGTCATAAAACCCTGTTGTTCCACCCAAAAAATTGCTGCCCTATAGAGGCGTCAATAACTTTTTTAACAACCCTATCCCTAAAACTGGCCCTTCCTGTAAATAAACACAGGATTCTTAGGGAGCACAGGACCTAATACCTTATCCATACAGAGGATATGCCAGTACGTTTTAAAGATAGTCTCCACCTTTATATTGTGAATGGAAATTAGATATAAAGCCCCATTGTTGGTTGTTATTATTTCCCATATTATCTTTCTCATGTAGACACTTGTCCCTCAGTATTTGCACGACTTCCTGTATAGCTTTCTCTAACTTCTTATCCCTATACCCCTTCAGGATGAATCATTCTTTAATTATCTGAGACTAATCAAGAAAATCTGAATCCCAGCTGCAGTTCCTCCTTGTATGCATTATTTGTCCTTTTGCTATATTTTTTAACCATAATGGATGATACCCACTACTTAATGTTAAATAACTAATTCTATCAGTAGGTTTAAAAAATACCCTCTCTAAAAATGTTGACATCCAGGAAGTTAATTTGCTATCTACTCTATTGATACTCCAATCTGCTGTTATATTTATTGTTATTTAATTCATGCATAGAGCTCTCTGATCCTGCCAAAAAGAAGAGCAGGTCGTCTATAAAGTTTCTATAGAATAATAATTCGTAGACATGTGCACACTGAAATATTTCGTTTCGGAATTTCGTTTTCGTTAGAAAAATACATTTATTTAGTTACTCCCGAAATTCGTTTTTATTTATTTTGTCTTTCGTTAGAAATTGCATTCGTCCGAAAATCTGAATTAATTAGGGTCGAATCTGTCATTGAAGGCTTATGGTGTCTGTCGAATGTTCAAAGAAGATTTGACGGAGCAGCGAAACTGTACGACGCTGCAATCATACATTTCCGGTCGAATGTTTCGCCTACAAGCTATAGTAGAATTCTAATGTTGTGTGACTAGTAATAATTATATTTATTAATTATTATTACTAGTCAACCAACATTAGAATTCTTCTATAGCCTATGGGCCGAGCATTTGACCGGAAATGTACGATTGCAGCGTTGTACAGTTTATCTGCTCCGTCGAATCTTCTTAGAACTTTCAACAGACACCATAAGCCTTCAATGACAGATTCGACGTTTGTATGTTTTTCGATGCTTTGTCGAATCTTCGTCATTCACGTTGAATTGTCAAGTTAGTTCTAGCTATTTTACTGCCCCTCCTCTTTGGTTACAATCAGCCAATAACATTCATCATCATCATTTTTTTATTTTACTTCCCCCACCCAATTCCAGCAGCGATCTTTTCTCTCTATAATGTCGAATCTTTTCTCTCTATAATGTTGAATCTTTTCTCTCTATAATGTCGAATCTTTTCTCTCTATAATGTTGAATCTTTTCTCTCTATGTAGAATAATCTTGGACTAATAGAGTTAAGGTTAGGCAATTAGGCGACCACAGGTTCGATGGACACAGATTGTTATCGTCAGCCTCATGTCGAATCTCCTATCTATATCGAACTGTTGTTGCAACGAAAACGAAAATTAAGCATTTGTTTATGTCGGATCTTTTGGTTTTCGGATTCTGCATTTTCGTTTTTGCTTGTTAAAACGATAACGAAAATACCTGTAATTCGGATGAAAATGCATTCGGACGAAAACGAATGCACATGTCTAATAATTCGGATTTCTTATTCCTAAACACAAATTTACCGGTATCCTCCCACTCTCCCATGCAGAGGTTTGCAAGTCTGGGCGCAAACTTTGCGCCCATCGCAATTCCCCTCCTCTGGGAGAAAAAAGAGTCTTGATATCAAAAATAATTGAGCAATAAACAGAAATTAGGGGCTTTACACAAAAATACTTTTTGAGCATAAGGGATTGCATCCCTTCTACTGAGCACCCAATTTAGGGCTAGCAGAGCATCATCATGTTGAATGATTGTATATAGGGATGCGACATCAGCCGTCACCAAAAAAACTTCAGGTTTCCCTTCTAAATTAACGTCTTTCAACAATTGTAGTCATTTTTTTGTGCCCTTCAGATACAATTTTGTTTGAATCACACTTGTTGTAAAAATGTATCTAAATATTCTCCTAACCTCGCAGTGACCGACTCGATCCCATTGACAATTGGACGGGCTAGGTGGGCTTGTAAATTTTTATGGATTTTAAGGAGTGTGTATATTATAGGTATCACACAAACAATGGGTAATAAATATATTTCTCTTTTTTTGTTACCACTCTAGTTCTATAACCATATTCAATTACATCCTTTAACTCTTCCTTATATCTACAAGTGGGATCAGTCTTTAACTCCACATACATGTTTTGATCTGATAACATTTCATCCAATTGTGTTTGATAAAAATATTTTCTAAAATTACAACCCCTCCCCCATTATTAGCTGATTGTGCAACTATGTTGGTTCTTTTAGCCACTTGCCCTATATCATCTACTATGTGTTTAGGATTCTTTTGTTTAATCATATTTTATTTTGAGTTTTATAAATTTACATACAGATTCCACTCATAGCACATAGAAAACATAATCATGTGTATATATACCTGTTTTAGGATTGGATTATTCCCAACACATCACCTAGAGTTTTACTCTCTATTGCATACCTACTATCAGATCGAAAGAAAAAAAAATTTGAAACAGAGAGATCCTGAATAATTAAAGATTTTTATCCCTTCCTTCATATTAATTTTTTAGAGCTATCAAGTGGTTCTGAATCGTATCAGCCCAAACACGCAAAAACCAAAAACACAAAGAACAAAACAGAACAAAAAAAAACCCACTACACACAGATATAGACCTAGACATACTTACACATTCTTCTGGGAAGCCCCCTCCCGACTCCATACCACACCATGCCACGCCTACCCAGCCCATCCAAATCCCCATCATACTCGTTTTCACAAGTAGAGTCTCAGAATCTCTGACTTCATAAAGTCGATCCAAGGTGACCAAATTTCCATAAACTTGTGTTTAGAATTCACTCCTTTCTTGGGAATTATCTGTTCGGAATCCCTCAGTACTAGCTTTCTAAACACATCTAGGTGTTGATTAGCTGATACCAGGGGGTTAAATGTAGACTTGTTTTTTAGCCCATTATTAATCACAGCCCCTACTGGTGTATTTTATTTGTTTAGTTTCGGAATATATTTGAGTGTCTATCTAAGTCAAATTTGCTAATGGGATGTTTCATTGCACATTTTAAACCTAAATTCAAAATTTTCACTTCCTTGTGTGTCAGCCCCACCTTACTTAAATTATATATTCCATTGTTTACATTTCTCTCCTTCTTTTTTTGGTGCTAGACTCTCCTTCCTGCTCTACAACCCCTCTTTCAGTTCCTGGCTGATCTCCTCTTATGCTTCCTGATTTGTCTCAACCTTGATATTCCTGGTTTCCATAATCCATTCTTTGGGGGCATATGTTGATATCTCACCTGCTCTTCTATGTAGGGGAAATCCCTGTGACCCCTGCCCCTCCTCCTCCTCCAATTCCCTAAAAAAGGATGTGAATGATATTGTTGTGTATCTTCTCTATAATCTCCAAGGGGCACAAATCTTTTGGAGGTGGTTACTGCACATCGATTATTCTGTTGGGCAGATACTCCTCTTCAGTGGCCCCACGATTGTCTACCTCTTAAGGGGGGGGCATTTTTTGGGTAGCTAGTACTAGCTACATTTTTTTAGGAGTTTGAGTAGGTGGTCTGACAGAGTTCTAGGAGACACCAGTTGCTCCTCTATTCCATACACCACTCATTGTTGCACCTCTATTGACCTCATACCTCTTAAGGTCATCTGAATCAATGGTGATGTTTCCCAAACTCCATCCCAAGGGAGACTTTGCCAAAGGTAAATGGTATTACTTTTAAAATCTCCTAGATCTCTATAATTTTTTTTACCTTTTCCTTTTGTGTATCCCTATCTACCTTTTTTAAACATTTTTAATTATATCATTAACCTCTTGGCGCCGAGCGCACGCAAATATGAAGCCTCTTGGCGGCCAGGCCTTGGAGCTGAGCGACCGCATATTTGCGCGCATTAGCACCAACAGTGCTTTTCCGAGAGCATGCGCCCTACATGCACCTGTCACAGTGACCAACTCACGGAAAGTTCCTTATCACTGTTTGCGATCGTGACTTTTCCGATCATGTGACCACAGTGACAGCCAATAACAGCGGTCACGTGGCCATAAGCCCCCCACCCCCACCTTCCAGCATAGAAAACCACTTAAAGGGCCAGCAGTAGCCGGTGTCAAGGGGTTAGAAATATTATACTCTTCAGTGTTCCTAAATGATTGTCTTGGATATGCAGTAGTGTTTGTCTGTCAGCTTACCTTCCTTCCCATGTGTTCATCTTAGAGGCCTGAACCCTTTCACCTGGCTTCCTTTATAATCTCCTCCCAGCCTGACTCCACCCCAGGCCCTATCACAGAACACTATATTAACCTGTGCACTGCAAGCCTGCTTTGCTGATCAACGTGTTTGTTAGGCATTGTGTGTTTGGGTTCCTGCCTGCCGTGTGCTACGTCTGTCTCTCTGTTACGTTATTGGCTTGTCCCCGACTATCCCTGTCTGCTCGTGACCCTTGACCTTCGGCTCGTTCTTTCGTTATCCTTGTCTGCTTGTGGCCCCTGACCTTCAGCTTGTTATTCGGTTCTCTCATATCTTGTGCTGCTGCTTCCCCTCTTTTCCCCTTATCCTACGGGGCGTGAGCTAGGAAACTCCAGGGGCCGCGACCTGGTCCCAGCCTGCAGCATAACATCCTCACCACTAGAGGCCCTGGAGAAGACCTGCTGGGTCTTAGACTCCGCGCCCTGGGGAATCTTGGCTCTAGCTTCCAATAGGATCCCGGTTGTGCTCCTCTGGTCCCGCTTTCCACAAACACCCAGTTTCCTATCCGCAGCAGTCAGCCATAGGGTTCACTACCTTGCGGTGCACTCCTGTCCCCCTACGGTGTGCATCTGTCACCTGGCCACAGGTGACCTTGACAGTTTGATCAGCCATGAACCCAGCTGACATCCCGCTACCCGCGGATGATCCATTGCAGGGCATAGTTTGCAGACTTGAAACCCAGGAATCGAATCAGACTCAGGTGATGCAATTCCTCCAGGATCTGGCTTCCCGCTTTGAGCAGCTTCAGGCCTCCTTTGGAACCCTGAATCCGCAACCTCAAATACAACCAGCGGCTGCACCTATTGCACCAGTCGCAGCCACACACTCACTACAACTGCCAGCTCCGTCCCGTTTCTCTGGGGACTCCAAGGCTTGCAGGGGGTTCCTTAGCCAATGCACGATTCATTTTGAGCTCCAGCCCCAAAACTTCCTGTCTGATTGGGCTAAGGTAGCCTATATCATTTCCCTCCTCTCTGGTGAAGCTTTAGCCTGGGCAGCCCCTCTGTGGGAACTGAATGATCCAGTGGTTTCTAGCCTGTCTGGCTTCTTGAAAATTTTTCGGAATATCTTTGAAGAACCGGCTCGTGTCTCTTCAGCGGCCAGCGCCCTTTTACGTCTCCGCCAAGAGTCTGCTTCTGTTGGACAGTATGCCCTTCATTTCCGCATACTGTCGGCTGAGTTGAGCTGGAACAATAAGGCCTTAGTCGCAACCTTTTTGCATGGCCTGTCTGATAGAGTGAAGGATGAATTAGCAGGAAGAACCATTCCCACTGATCTGTCCGGCGTTATCTCCTTGTGTAACCAGATCGATATTCGCTTTCAGGAGAGGACCTTAGAAAAGCAACGCCAGCACTCGTTGGTTCTTAGTCAGCCTGAGCTCCCCTCTCTTCGACCCGTAGAGCATCTCCTACCAGCTGAGGAACCCATGCAGCTGGGTCGGACCAGGCTATCCCCCGAGGAACGTGCTAGGCGCAGAACTCTTGGTCTGTGTCTTTACTGTGGGGGCAAAGGTCATTTTCGTGACACTTGCTCTCTTTGTCCAGAAAAACGTTCGGGTCCACTTCATCTTGATAGTGGAGTATTGGACCCAGAAATATCACCTTCCCCTTCTCGTCTTCTGCTTTCTGTGTTCCTTCATGTTGGTGCTTCTTCTCATTCGGTCTCAGCATATCTGGATTCCGGAGCCGCTGGTAATTTCATGGACTGGGAAATCGCATCGTCCATGAGACTTACTCTTTTGCCCCTCACCACGCCATTGGTGGTCTTGGCGATTGATGGTACTGTTCTCCCAGGGGGACCTATCCGCTTCCAGACCCTCCCTGTTAAGATGTCGGTAGGGACACTCCACCAGGAGTGGATATCCTTCCTTATCTTACCCAAGGCCTCAACGCCTATAATTTTGGGTCTCCCATGGTTACAGCTCCATTCTCCTCATGTGGACTGGACTACTGGACAGATCCTGGCTTGGGGTCCCTCCTGTTCCTCTTCCTGCCTACCCAAGGTTGCCCCCTGTGAACCTGAGCCGGTCATTCATTCCAGGTTGCATAACCATTTACATTTCTCTGTCCCTAACCACCCTTGGACGCACAGCCAGGCTAGCTTGTGTACAAGTCCTGCAGTCGCTACGTCTTGCGATGCGATTCAGGTAGTCGCTACACCTGACTCAGCTATTCACTCTGCCTCTGTACTAGTTATGCCAGTCCAGCCCATGCCCAGTGAGCCTCCTACTTTTTCTTGTTCAGGACATTCTGCTTGTCCTTCAGCTATTCAGCTTGACTCCGGCGACATGTCACCTTCTAACCAACCTGACTTCAGGGTTCCACTGACATCTGCCCAGTCTGATGGTCCTGTGCAAGATGACCAGTCCCCCTTTAAGGGTCTAGGGGACCCTCCTCAGATTCCTGTTGATCCTCTCATGCCCTTGCTTATTCCTAGAGAGCCTTTGGTCCTCAATAGATCTTCTTGTCATCTCCCTACCTCGTTTTCGGTCTCTGAGGATAATCTTAAGTACGAGGTTAGACAAGTTCTGGATTCTCGGCTCTGCAGAGGCATTCTTCAGTACCTTGTGCATTGGAGAGGTTTTGGTCCTGAGGAGGTGTCTTGGATCGCTGCATCTGATGTCGCTGCACCTCATCTGTTGAGGAGGTTTCATCAGAGATTTCCCTTTAAGCCTAGGCCCAGGCGGGGGAGGGCCCATAAGAGGGAGGGTACTGTCATGGATATGCAGTAGTGTTTGTCTGTCAGCTTACCTTCCTTCCCATGTGTTAATCTTAGAGGCCTGAACCCTTTCACCTGGCTTCCTTTATAATCTCCTCCCAGCCTGACTCCACCCCAGGCCCTATCGCAGAACACTATATTAACCTGTGCACTGCAAGCCTGCTTTGCTGATCAACGTGTTTGTTAGGCATTGTGTGTTTGGGTTCCTGCCTGCCGTGTGCTACGTCTGTCTCTCTGTTACGTTATTGGCTTGTCCCCGACTATCCCTGTCTGCTCGTGACCCTTGACCTTCGGCTCGTTCTTTCGTTATCCTTGTCTGCTTGTGGCCCCTGACCTTCAGCTTGTTATTCGGTTCTCTCATATCTTGTGCTGCTGCTTCCCCTCTTTTCCCCTTATCCTACGGGGCGTGAGCTAGGAAACTCCAGGGGCCGCGACCTGGTCCCAGCCTGCAGCATAACATCCTCACCACTAGAGGCCCTGGAGAAGACCTGCTGGGTCTTAGACTCCGCGCCCTGGGGAATCTTGGCTCTAGCTTCCGTTAGGATCCCGGTTGTGCTCCTCTGGTCCCGCTTTCCACAACCACCCAGTTTCCTATCCGCAGCAGTCAGCCATAGGTTTCACTACCTTGCGGTGCACTCCTGTCCCCCTACGGTGTGCATCTGTCACCTGGCCACAGGTGACCGTGACAATGATTCTACTTTATTATGCAAATCACTTATTTTCATCTCCAATATTGAACTTATTTTCTTTTTAAGTTTCACTATTTATTCCTGACGTTCTTTTCCTATCTAATTAAAAAACTGAATCTATTCCTGTCCTAATCCATTATCATTAAGGCCATCCTGTGGTGACACTTCCCATTTAAATCGTCTCATAGTGATATTTTCTTTTAAATACTTCTCCAAAGTACAGATATACCAACATGTTCTTATTATCCAAAGCTCTGAAAGTACCACTATGATCCTCTCTTTGGGTGGTGCTCTAATTAGAGGAAAAAATAGATTCCAAATTAATTTGCCTGAATATAACCTTCATGGCTGCAGCATCTAATAAACCAAAATTCTACTGAGCATAGGAGGAATCCCTCACAAGTAAATAGGAAAAAGTAAAAACATTTTTTCAAAACAGCAAAATTAAGCTGCTACTATAACAAATTATAAATTAGCCACTTCAGCTTCTGTAAGGTTTTTCCCCCTTCAAGACCAGGCCATTTTTTGCAATACGGCATTGCGTTAATTTAACTGACAATTGAGCGGTCGTGCAACGCTGTACCCAAATAAAACGTACGTCCTTTTTTTCCCACAAATAGAGTTTTCTTTTGGTGCCATTTGATCACCTCTGTGGTTTCTATTTCTTTCGCTATAAACCAAAAAACTATATTTTTTACTTTCTGCTATAGCACATACCCAATAAAAAATTGTTTAGGCCGATATGTACTGTATTCACTACATATTTTTGGTAAAAAAAAATTCAATAAGAGTATATTGATTGGTTTGGTCTAGAAACTAGGTGATATTTTTATGGAATTTTTATTGATTGTCTTTTTTACTAGTAATGGCAGCGTCCAGCGATTTAAAGCGAGACTGCGACATTACGGTTGACAAATCATACACTATGGCTGGTTTCACACCATTGCAAATTGGATGCAGTTTCCCAATTCACAATAGCAGGAGATTTTGACCTGCTCTCTATGGAGCCTGTTCACATACAGTGGGGAAAAAAAGTATTTAGTCAGCCACCAATTGTGCAAGTTCTCCCACTTAAAAAGATGAGAGAGGCCTGTAATTGTCATCATAGGTATACCTCAACTATGAGAGACAAAATGTGGAAACAAATCCAGACAATCACATTGTCTGATTTGGAAAGATTTTTTTTGCAAATTATGGTGGAAAATAAGTATTTGGTCACCTACAAACAATCAAGATTTCTGGCTCTCACAGACCTGTATCTTCTTCTTTAAGAGGCTCCTCTGTCCTCCACTCATTACCTGTATTAATGGCACCTGTTTGAACTTGTTATCAGTATAAAAGACACCTGTCCACAACCTCAAACAGTCACACTCCAAACTCCACTATGGTGAAGACCAAAGAGCTGTCGAAGGACACCAGAAAAAAAATTGTAGACCTGCGCCAGGCTGGGAAGACTGAATCTGCAATAGGCAAGCAGCTTGGTGTGAAGAAATCAACTGTGGGAGCAATAATTAGAAAATGAAAGACATACAAGACCACTGATAATCTCCCTCGATCTGGGGCTCCACGCAAGATCTCACCCTGTGGGGTCAAAATGATCACAAGAACAGTAAGCAAAAATCCCAGAACCACACGGGGGGACCTAGTGATTAATCTGCAGGGAGCTGGGACCAATGTAACAAAGGCTACCATCAGTAACACACTACGCCGCCAGGGACTCAGATCCTGCAGTGCCAGACATGTCCCCCTGCTTAAGCCAGTACATGTCCGGGCCCGTCTGAGGTTTGGTAGAGAGCATTTGGATGATCCAGAAGAGGATTGGGAGAATGTCATATGGTCAGATGAAACCAAAGTAGAACTGTTTGGTAGAAACACAACTCGTCGTGTTTGGAGGATAGAGAATGCTGAGTTGCAACCAAAGAACACCATACCTACTGTGAAGCATGGGGGTGGCAACATCATACTTTGGGGCTGTTTCTCTGCAAAGGGAACAGGACGACTGATCCGTGTACATGAAAGAATAAATGGGGCCATGTATCGTGAGATTTTGAGTGCAAACCTCCTCCCATCAGCAAGGGAATTGAAGATGAAATGTGGCTGGGTCTTTCAGCATGACAATGATCCCAAACACACCACCCGGGCAACGAAGGAGGTGCTTCGTAAGAAGCATTTTAAGGTCCTGGAGTGGCCTAGCCAGTCTCCAGATCTCAACCCCATAGAAAACCTTTGGAGGGAGTTGAAAGTCTGTGTTGCCCGGCGACAGCCCCAAAACATCACTGCTCTAGAGGAGATCTGCATGGAGGAATGGGCCAACATACCAGCAACAGTGTGTGACAACCTTGTGAAGACTTACAGAAATGTTTGACCTCTGTCATTGTCAACAAAGGATATATAACAAAGTATTGAGATGAACTTTTGATATTGACCAAATACTTATTTTCCACCATAATTTGCAAATAAATTCTTTCCAAATCAGACAATGTGATTGTCTGGATTTGTTTCCAAATTTTGTCTCTCATAGTTGAGGTATACCTATGATGACAATTACAGGCCTCTCTCATCTTTTTAAGTGGGAGAACTTGCACAATTGGTGGCTGACTAAATACTTTTTTGCCCCACTGTATCTCCGCTGCGGCTCCAGTGCGAATTTGCACAGGAGCCCTGTGTGTCTTTTGGTCCATTTCAGGACTGAATTCAGCCCAAAATTTGGTCTGAAATCGGACCTGAAATGGTGAACCAGGACGCACATTACCCCTGCTGGGAGTCGCATGCAGCGATGCAGCCTGAGTGACACTTTAAAAAAAAAATTGGGGACCAGTGACAATAGAGTGATCAATGCTAAATAATCTGCACTGTAACTGTAGTAATGACACTGGCAGGGAAGGCTTTAACATCAGGGGCAGTTTCCTAGGGGGTGCTTTCAAACTGTGGTGGGGGTGCTTGTACTGTAAGAAGACAGAGATCTGTGTTCCTGCTTAGCAGAAACACAAGATCTCTGTCTTCTCCTGTCACAGAATGGCGATCGGCGGATCCCGGTGGACATTGGGTTCACTGGACCTGCTGATTAGCTCCCACTGTGTATAATCACAGGGGGAGCGGGTCGCCAGCAGGACGTGCGCGCACCCCAGACCATATAACACCCAGTGATAAGTGAAATCAACACTCCATCTTATAGTGCCAAATTATAAATAAAAAAAATTGTAATGATAAATCAAAGTCCATCAATTTAAAGAATACAATAAAAAAATCCCTTTAGGGTCATATGACTTAGTAATCAGTAATTAGTAATCAGTTAAAAATCCAAAGTGCTTCTTATTTTCCACATCTGATCACCACAGTGACCAAGTGAAATCCACTCCCTTTATGGTTCAACACTCACCAACTACTTTTATTTCACCATCATTTTACTGGAAACTCCTTCTAGAAAAAAAAGGTCCTCATCAGAGTTTAGATGTCGCCATAAGTTGATATGCTCACTCCGGCTGAAAGGAAAAAAGCAGCCCACATAGTGTAATTCCGTTTAAAATACCCAATAAAATCTACTCACAAAAGTGCATGAATAATAATGCCCATGAAATCAAACGCGCAATAAGCCAGCACGTCACTCCAGAACAACAGACACCATTTTAAAGCTAAACTCTAAGTACAAATTTGTTTTATAAATATATTCCTCCATATCCACTTTATGTCCAAAGCCTTTGCAAATGCAGCTAATACCTTGTAAAAGCAAAGAGTAGAGCTGTGGGAGCTGTCTTCTACAGGTAGCCTTTAGTGTGTGGAGCTACTGGGTTCCAGCATCTCCACCCACTACAGGCTACCTGCAGAAGTCTACTAGGGGGTGGCACAAGACTAGTCACCCTGAACAAGGAGAGAGAGCAACAGTGATAGATCTTTCTTAAAAGCAGGAGTTTTTTCATCCCGGATAACTGAACAGATCTAGAAGAATCATAAAGGACACCAATATTTAAGGAATATTACACAAAGCTGTTGTATTTAGACAATATTTGTGCAGCCTGGCAGTCAGCTTTAAGAAACAAATATTCCCAAATGAGACAAAATTTACTCATACACATAAAATGCCAGTCCTCCAATATTTATGATTTTTTTTCAACATAGATCCCTGTTTGGTGATGCCTGAAATCTTAGCAGCCATAGCAGAAAGCCTTCATACACTTTATTTGTGGATAAGTTAGATAGGCTCCAATGAAAAATACCTACCTGGAAAAGATATGTGCACTGGCCGACACATCGGATTTAAAGGCTGTCTTTTATCAACCCAATTGTAAGTGCAATGTGTTAGACTTTTAATAAAGGTTTTAAAACGTTAATGCACTATGTGGAGTGTTTCATATCTTTTCCATATTGGATGTCTGCTGAGGACGTGTTGATTGGGCATTACCTAATATCACATATCTGCATCTGCTGATTGGTGGGGAGAGTGGACCTCTTATATGCGGTTTTTGATTCTCTGCTATGGGGGATCAACACCAGCTGGTAAGAGGCAACTTCTACTAAATGGTGGTGGATCTACACGTTTATTTTGGATGCAGTCACTATATGGACAATTTCTTCACAGAGCACTGGTGTTTTGATCATAATTTGAATTACGGACATTCATTGCTGTTTCTTTTTTGGACACTGTTTTGTTGCTCACTAATGAATTTACACAAGTTTTTTTTCCATTATATGTTAACCACTGTTCATCAATGGTATGTTTTCACATGTGGTAAATACTAACTTAAGGTATTTAGAGTTGATCAAATTTTTGGTTTACTCACTGGTGTTATAATTTATATATCAATTTTTAAGTTTAAAAACTATTGTAGAGGTCTATGGGATAGCGCGATTGTTTTTTTTTTCCATTACTGTCTCTTGTATTTTTGTTTACATGTCAGTCGCAGCTCCCCTTCCACAACCGTGACGCCATTCACGGCTATCCAACCAATTTCTGAATTAGCGCAGGTTTTTCTTCTTCTTTTTTCCACATGTATGATGACATGTCTTCTTTTTAACTCTGAACTCATGTAATTTATCTTTTTAGAACCAATTATCCCCCTGAAGAGACCACATACAGGTCGAAATGTGTCGGGGTTTGCACACTGTACAACATTATGTAACGTAATGATGTGTATAATTGTTTCTGTCTACTGCATTATGCAATATGTATTGTAACATTGGACCAGATTTTATATATTGCAATCTAATCTTACCATAACATCTGATAATCTTTAAAATAAATAATAGTTTTACAGTATTAATTATCTGATTCTTTTGACATCGCTAAATCGTTGCCTAAAAGCCCCACTGGGGAACCTTTCCATATTAAAAGTAGGGTCTTTAACCACTTCAGCCCTGGTAGGATTTATCCCCTTCCCGACCAGAGCATTTTTTGCGATTCGGCACTGCGTCACTTTAGCTGACAATTGTGCGGTCGTGCGACGTTGTACCCAAACAAAATTGACATCTTTTTCCCACAAATAGAGCTCTCTTTTGGTGGTATTCGATCACCTCTGCGGTTTTATTTTTGCGCTATAAACAAAAAAAGGCCGACAATTTTGAAAAAAATTCAATATTTTTTACTTTTTGCTATAATAAATATCCCCAAAAAATATATAAAAAAAATAATTTCTTCCACAGTTTAGTCCGATATGTATTCTTGTACATATTGTTGGTAAAAAAAAAAACGTAATACGTGTATATTGATTGGTTTGTGCAAAAGTTATAGCATCTACAAAATAGGGGATACATTTATGTCATTTTTATTATTCATTTTTTTTTTGGTAATGGCGACCATCTGCAATTTTTATCGTGACTGCGACATTGTTGCGGAAAGATCGGACACTTTTGACACTATTTTGGGACCATTGACATTTATACAGCGATCAGAGCTAAAAATAGCCACTGATTATTGTATAAATGTCACTGGCAGGGAAGGGTTTAAACACTAGGGGGCGATCAAGGGGTTAAGTGTGTTCCCTGGATGTGTTCTAACTGTGGGGGGATGGGCTCACTACAACATGACAGAGATCACTGCTCCCGATGACAGGGAGCAGTAGCTCCCTGTCATGTTGCTAGGCAGAACAGGGAAATTCCTTGTTTACATAGGCATCTCCCCGTTCTGCCCCTCCTCACCGCAATCGGGGGCCGCCGGCGAACATAGAGCTAGGCGGAAATTTCAAAGGGACGTATGGGTACGCCCTTTTGCCTGTCCCATTCTGCCAATGTAAATAGGCATACGGCGGTCGGCATGTGGTTAAAGGAATACAACTAAGGGAAATATATATGTTCTGCACATACTGTATACTGCTTACCTGTAGGTACCGTGAATATCTCCTAAACTTGCACAATTTAGGAGATATTCCCTGTATCCGCATGTGTCGACGTCATCGGCACATGCACACTGAAGAAATGGCTTGCTTGTGCCCTTTCTTCAGTAGCTGTGCCGTGATCGCGGCTCCGGCCAATCACAGCGCCAGAGCCCGCGAACCCGGAAATAACTTTGGGAGACATGTTTCCGGTCACAGCAGTGTATGGGGACCGTTGCAGCAACTTTGATCTAAGGTAAGTATTTCATAATGAGCTAGTATGCGATGCATACTAGCTCATTATGCCTTTGTCTTGAAGGTTATTTTGTTTTTTGTTTGTTTTTTAGAGAGTTTACAACCACTTTACCACTTAACGACTGCTCACTGTATATATACGTCGGCAGAATGGCACGGACAGGCACAATCACGTACCTGTACGTGCCTGCCTTCGTATAGTTGGGGGGTCCAATCGGAACCCCTTCTATACAGTGAGAGGTCGGCATCGTTCCGGGAGCGATCCGTGATGAGGGGACGGCCATTCGTTTCCGGCCACCCCTTCGCGATCGCTCCCGGCGAATGAGAATCTTCCTCTGAATGTGTAAGGTTTACACACGCAGGAGGAAGTGATGTCATCTCTCATGCGGCGCTCACATATACCGAGCGCCGTTGAGAGAAGACATCAGGTTAGTGCACTGAACAGCACACTGACACCAGCACACATAGGAACATGATCGCCCCCCAAGGCCCCCCCAGACACCCCCAGATCATCCCCCCAGCCCCCAGTCACAGTGTCACTGATTGCAGTGACCATTTATTTACTGATCACTGCAATCAGTGACATTTGTGACTGTAAAAGTGTCAGGGCAGAATGTTTTAGGTCCAGTGTAGCCCCCTAACCCCCCCTAATAAAGGTTTAACCCCTTGATCACCCCCCAGGTAACCCTTTCACCCCCTAGCACCACTGTCACTAAGCGATCGTTTTTCTGATCGCTGTATTAGTGTCGGTGATGCCGATAGGTAGCCAGTTATTTTTTTTAGGTTTGCCGCAGTTTTTTTTAGTGTCAGGTACCCCCATATATTACCTAATAAAGGTTTAACCCCTTGATCGCCCCAAGGGTAACCCTTTCACCCCCTTTTGCCAGTGTCACTAAGCGATCGTTTTTCTGATCACTGTCTTAGTGTCGGTGATGCCGATAGGTAGCCAGTTATTTTTCTTAGGTTCGCCGCAGGTTTTTATAGCGTCAGGTACCCCCATATATTACCTAATAAAGGTTTAACACCTTGATCGCCCCCCAGGTAACCCTTTCACCCCCTTTTGCCAGTGTCACTAAGCAATCGTTTTTCTGATCGCTGTATTAGTTATGCTGGTGCCGATAGGTAGTCAGTTATTTTTTTTAGGTTCGCCACAGGTTTTTATAGCGTCAGGTACCCCATATATTACCTAATAAAGGTTTAACCCCTTGATCGCCCCCCCAGGTAACCCTTTCACCCCCTTTTGCCAGTGTCACTAAGCGATCGTTTTTCTGATCGCTGTCTTAGTGTCGGTGATGCCGATAGATAGCCAGTTATTTTTTTTAGGTTTGCTGCAGGTTTTTATAGCGTCAGGTACCCCCATATATTACCTAATAAAGGTTTAACCCCTTGATCGCCCCCCCAGGTAACCCTTTCACCCCCTTTTGCCAGTGTCACTAAGCGATCGTTTTTCTGATCGCTGTCTTAGTGTCGGTGATGCCGATAGGTAGCCAGTTATTTTTTTTAGGTTCGCCGCAGGTTTTTATAGCGTCAGGTACCCCCATATATTACCTAATAAAGGTTTAACCCCCTAATTGCCCCTAGTTAACCCTTTCACAAGTGATCACCGTATAAGTGTTACTGGTGACACTGGTTAGCCAGTTAGTTATTTTGTTATTTAGGCTCCCCGTCAGGTTTTTATATAGCGTCAGGTACCCCCATATATTACCTAATAAAGGTTTAACCCTCTGATTGCCCCTAGTTAACCCTTTCACCAGTGATCACCATATAAGTGTTACGGGTGACGCTGGTTAGTTAGTTTGCTTTTTATAGTGTCAGGGCACCCGCCGTATATAACCCAATAAAGGTTTAACCCCCTGATCGCCCGGCGGGTGATATCAATAAGGTTTTAACATCAGAGAGGGTCTGCGTCGCCCCAGGCAGCATCAGGTTAGTGCCAGTAACGCCAACACCCACGCGTGAAGCATACACCTCCCTTAGTGGTATAGTATCTGAACAGATCAATATCTGATCTGATCAGATCTATACTAGCGTCCCCAGCAGTTTAGGGTTCCCAAAAACGCAGTGTTAGCGGGATCAGCCCAGATACCTGCTAGCACCTGCGTTTTGCCCCTCCGTCCAGCCCAGGCCACCCAAGTGCAGTATCGATCGATCACTGTCACTTACAAAACACAACACACATAACTGCAGCGTTCCCAGAGACAGACCTGATCCCTGCGACTCCAGTGCTGTAGGAGGTGATTTCACCACCACAGTTAAAAAAAAAAAAAAGCAAATATGCCGAAGCATTGGGGCAGCAGGGGCGGAGGAGCGATTTTGCTCCTAATGCCGCGTACATACGGTCGAAATTCCGACGGAGGCTTGCCCGTGGAAAAGTCCGACCATGTGTGTGCAGCATAACTTTTTTGCGGGAGGATGCCCCCATGCTTCGGCATATATAAATGGTGCATGTATGCCCATCATTAGAAGTGGGTGGATGAAGGGCGGTATTCTAATGGTGGGCATACCCACCGATCAATCTCTTTTTTCGTTCAGCCACCTGGCTGCATGAAAAAAAAAGATTACAATACATGTCCAACAAGGACCAGCAACGTACTGGTATGTTGCTGGACTTTGAATGGTTATACCAGATTGATGCCTGCGGGTTTAGGTATCATCTTGGTATCATTCTTTTCAGCCAGCGGCCGGCTTTAATGTAAAAGCAACCCTAGTGGCTAATTAGCCTCTGGACTGCTTTTACAAGCAGTGGGAGGGAATGTCCCCCCCCCCGGATATAAAAAGCACCATTGGGAAATTGGGAAAGCATTTTATCACACCGATCTTGGTGTGGTCAGATGCTTTGAGGACAGAGGAAAGATCTAGGTTCTAGACCCCAGTTTTTTCAAAAAAAGAGTACCTGTCACTACCTACTACTATCATAGGGGATATTTACATTCCCTGAGATAACAATAAAAATGATTAAAAAAAAAAAAATATGGAAGGAACAATTTAAAAATAAAATAAAAAAGCAAAATTAATAATAAAAAAAAAAAAAAAAAAAAAAAAAAGCACCCCTGTCCTGCCCTGCTCTTGCCCAATGGTGAACGCAAGCGTCGGTCTGGCGTCATATGTAAACAGCAATTGCACCATGCATGTGAGGTATCACCGCGAAGGTCAGATCGAGGGCAGTAATTTTAGCAGTAGACCTCCTCTGTAAATCTAACGGGGTAACCTGTAAAGGCTTTTAAAGGCTTTTAAAAATGTATGTAGTTTGTCGCCAATGCGCGTTTGTGCGAAATTTTAAAGCATGTCGTGTTTGGTATCTATGTACTCGGCCTAAGATCATCTTTTTTATTTCATCAAACATTTGGGCAATAGTAGGATTTTTAAAACAGCTTACCTGTAAAATCCTTTTCTTGGAGTACATCACGGGACACAGAGCAGCATAGTCATTACTATGTGGGTTATATAGAATTACCTTCAGGTGCTGGCACTGGCAACTTCCAAAACAGGAAGTACCCTCCCCTATATAAGCCCCTCCCATCCGGGAGTACCTCAGTTTTGTAGCAAAGCAATACGTGTCCCCAAAAGAGGGGTGGGAGCTCTGTGTCCCGTGATGTACTCCAAGAAAAGGATTTTACAGGTAAGCTGTTTTAAAAATCCTACTTTCTTGTTCATACATCACGGGACACAGAGCAGCATAGTCATTACTATGTGGGACGTCCCAAAGCAATGCCACATGAGGGGGGGGATACACCATACATAAGCTGGGCGCCATCAGACATGAGGATCTTTTGCGGCCTGCAACACACTGCGCCCAAAGGCGACATCCTCCTGACTTCTAACGTCCACCTGGTAGAACCTAGTAAACGTGTGTACTGAAGACCATGTTGCGGCCTTACAAATTTGCGCCAGAGAGGCCTGGTGATGCACTGCCCATGAAGTTCCAACTGCTCTCGTGGAGTGCGCCCTAACTTTGAACGGAGGCGGTCTACTTTTCAAGCCATAGGCTTGTATTATGACCTGTCGAATCCACTTGGCTAAAGTAGATTTTGATGCTGCCTGACCCTTTCTGGGGCCTTCCGGCAGAACAAACAAAGTATCCGTTCTACGAATCTGAGCAGTGGCTTTTAGATAAGCTTTAACTGCTCTTACTACATCCAAAGAATGCAATAACTTTTCCTCTACCGAGCTTGGTTTGGGGAAAAAAGAAGGAAGAACCACATCCTGGTTCAAGTGAAACCTCGATACCACCTTAGGAAGAAAGGCTGGGTGAGGACGTAATACTACTCTGTCCTTATGGATAACCAGATATGGCTCTTTACAGGACATGGCGGCTAATTCCGACACTCTTCTAGCCGAGCATATGGCTACTAAAAATATCAATTTCCTGGTGAGTAGAACCAAGGAAATGTGCCGCAAAGGTTCAAATGGCTGCTTCTGCAGAACCGACAGAACCAAATTTAGATCCCATGGGCATATGGGAGCCTTAATCGGTGGAATAATACGAGTCACACCTTGCATAAAGGATTTGACAAGTGAATGCATAGCCAGGGGCCTTTGAAATAGTATTGACAAGGCCGAAACCTGGCCCTTGATAGTACTTAAGGCAAACTTCCTGTCTACAGCCCACTGCAGGAAGTCCAGAATTCTGCCTATAACGTACTTACGTGGATGCCATTTTCTGGCCTCGCACCAAGTGATGTACGCCTTCCAAACTCTATAGTAGATCTGCCTGGATACAGGCTTCCTGGCATTGATTATAGTTGATACCACAGAGTTAGAGAGACCTCTCTTCTTTAGGATGTGGGACTCAATAGCCAGGCCGTTAAACTTAGAGTTAGTAAGGAAGGGTGGTATATCGGTCCTTGCGAAAGCAGGTCCGGACGACGTGGAAGGGTCCAAGGACTCCCCACAGACATTTTGATGATCTCCGCGTACCAGGCCCTTCGGGGCCACGCTGGAGCCACCAGGATCACCGGCTTCTTCTCCAACCTGACTCTGCGAAGGAGTCGAGGCAACAATTGTAGCGGAGGGAATGCATATATCAGTCTGAACTGATCCCAAGGGAACACCAGAGCATCCGAGCCGCAAGCGAGGGGATCCCTTGTCCGGGAGACAAACCTGTCCACCTTTGCGTTGAATCTGGATGCTAGCAGATCTACATCCGGTGTTCCCCACCACTGACATATTGCTCGGAAGACCTCGGGATGAAGGGACCATTCCCCTGGGCATAACTGTTGGTGACTCAGAAAGTCCGCCTTCCAGTTCTCCACCCCTGGAATGAAGACAGCTGATATACATGGGACATGCTTTTCTGCCCATTCCAGGATGTGACTTACTTCCCTCTGGGCTGCACGACTCCTGGTGCCTCCCTGATGATTGATATATGCCACTGCTGTGGCATTGTCTGATTGAATTCTGACAGGGGACCCTTGGAGTCTGGATGTCCAGGCTACTAGGGCGTACCGGGCTGCTCGTATCTCTAAGAGATTGATGGGCAGGGTTTTTACTACATTTGACCATCTGCCCTGGAGAGACCATTGCTCCAGTACTGCCCCCCAGCCTGTAAGGCTGGCATCTGTAGTGACCACCTTCCAAGATATCGGGCTGAAGGGTTTTCCCTTCTGGAGATTCTGGGGGATCAACCACCAGCAGAGACTCTTCCGAACGGAAGGGGACAAAGCCATCGGGAAGTCTAGAGCCTGAACTTTTCCGTTCCAGGCTGACAATATGGCCCTTTGTAAATTCCTTGAGTGGAATTGGGCGTATGGCACAGCTTCGAATGATGCTACCATCTTTCCTAGCAGCCTCATGCACAGGCGTATGGATGGCTGTCTTTTTGCACAAAGCAGACGGACCAAGCCCCTCAAAGAGGATACCTTGTCTAGAGGTAAGAAAATCTTCCTCTGGTCTGAATCCAGCCGTAGCCCTAGATATACCAGGTTTTTCACTGGCTGTAGGGCTGACTTGTCCAGGTTGATGACCCAACCGTGAGATTCTAGATACTTGATTGTATCGATAATTACCACTTCTAGCTTGGCAACTGAGTGGTCCATCAACAACAGGTCGTCTAGGTATGCCATTATCGTTACACCCCGTGTTCTTAGATCGGCCAACAGTGGGGCCAGAATTTTTGTGAACACTCGTGGTGCTGTGGCCAGACCGAATGGTAAGGCTCTGAACTGAAAATGGCGCCCTTCTACTGCAAAGCGTAGGAATTTTTGATGACCTGGAAAGATGGGAACATGCAAGTAAGCATCTTTGATGTCGATCGAGGCTAACCATTCCTCCCCTTGTAGGGCAGCGGTGACCGATCGGATCGACTCCATCCGGAAAGACCGGACGTTTAGAAATTTGTTTAGACTCTTTAGGTCCAATATGGGTCTTATGTCCCCGTTTGGCTTCGGGACTGTGAAAAGGTTTGAGTAGAAACCCAACCCCCACTCTTCCATAGGAACCTCCATAATTACTCCTTGGAGCAATAGTTGTTCTAACGCCAATAGGAGAGACCGTCTTTTCAGAGGGTCTCTTGGCATGCCTGACCACATAAAATGGGACGGAGGAGACTCTTTTAACTCCAACTTGTATCCCAGAGTTACTGCGGAGAGCACCCATCTGTCTTTGATCGTCTCCCGCCAGGTCTCTGCGAACAACTGAAGTCTTCCCCCCACCCGTTTGAGTGGGGGCAGCCCTTCATAGGCTTGACTTGGAGGCTGGTTTAGTACCTCTTCGGATCCAGGGCTTTTTATTACCCTGTGGCTGTCCCTGATTTTTACCTCCTGAGTTTGACCGAGGAGGCCGTCGGAACTGCTTAGTAGCAGACGTCGCAGGGATAGGAGAGGTAGTCCTCTTAAAAGATGGACCCCTAGACCTCTTCTTACTCGGTAAGAGAGTACTTTTACCACTGGAAATCTTCTGGATATACTTATCCAGGTCTTCGCCAAAAAGGCGTTCCCCATGAAATGGGAAGCTAACTAAGAGCTTCTTACAGGGAGCTTCAGCAGACCAGTTTTTGAGCCACAGAAGCCTACGCATATGTACCAAAGACAGCGTGAGGCGGGAGGCCTGATGGATAGAATCCTTGATGGCGTCAACCGCAAAGCATAATGCTCTAGGCAGATCAGCCAGAGCCTGGGCCTGTTGGTCTGGCAAATCCCTCAGGACCATTTTCATTTGATCCTTTAAAGCTTGGCAGACTCCAATAGCTGCCACTGCTGGCTGTGTAACAGCCCCTGCTGTGGAAAAAGCAGATTTTAATAAAGATTCCAATTTTTTATCCACTGGATCTTTGAACATTATCTACTGGACATGTCAGTGATTTGTTCACAGAAGAGATGGCTGCATCCACCGTAGGAACATTCCATCTCTGGGTGAACTTTTCCTCCATGGGATAGATCACCGGAAATTTTTTAGGCGGAACAAATAGTTTAGCAGGATGTTCCCAGTCCTGGTATATAAGTCCTTCCAGTAATGGATGTATTGGAAAGGAGCAATTAACCTGGGGAGCTTTTAGCGACCCCAATGAGGAGACAGCAGTAGTTGATGGTTCAACAAGAGGCATTTTAAATGCAGATCGAACCATGTCAGTTAGGGTCTGGACCCACAATCTTTCAGTCTGTGATGCTGAAAATGGTTCATCTACTGTCGATTCCTCAAAAACAGAGCTAACCTCCTCCTGATCCCCTTCAGGTAGGTCGGTCCCTTCCTGGGACTGTTGCTCTGCCAACAGGCACTCTAATGGAGGTGATGGAGATCTGGCGCGCTTTCTTTCCTGTAGAGAAGAAGCGATCAATGCAGCCAATCTCTGCTCCAATCCCTCCAGAGTTGAGGAAAAAACCTCCTCTGTTATATATGCAGGAGCAGGTGGACTGAGGACAGCCGCAGTACCTGGCACTCCCGGGGGTTCCTTATGGGTATTAACCTCTGATTTCTCAGGGGAGGAAGGTGCAGATGACTGCTCCAGATCCTCAGAGCCCGATGGAGACCCCCTACACTTCCTGAGAGGTATATCTCGGAGTTTTTTAGGCGGCATATTCCTTAGTTCAAAGCTGAGGTATTCCAGCCGCAATACACCCCTTACTGAAATAGTCTAATGCAATTTGCTGCTATGTACATCAGTGGGTGTCTACTAATGCGTCTTTCTGGGGATGCCTGTATCAACCGCCCGCTGTAAGCCCCTATACCATGCTACCAGCTCCTTTTCATGCTCTGTGTCCATAGCAAGCAGCGTGGACTGAGTCCTTTTATCTTGCTGGGACGCCCCCACATGCGCAGAAGCGCTGGGCGCACAGAGCGCGTCATCCGCCAGGCTCCGCCCCCTTTTTTGAAGCTAAACCTTATAAAAAGAAAGCATGTGTGCGCGCGCGCGCGTGCACGTGTGCGCTCTTGGCGCCATGTAGGGAGAGGAGCCAGGGTCCCTGTTTTACCAGGACTCGGGGATGGAAGGAAACTACTTGGCAGCATGACAGAGGAATGCAGCTTCCCTGATAGAGAGCTCACTCATCTGCCTGGACTTTCACCATGGAAGGAATAGTCCCAAGAAAAAAGACGTTCCACAGCGGCCTCTAGTGGACAAACACAGGTACCGCACTTTTGTCTTTTTTTTTTTTTTTTTTTAAACCTCCTTTATGAAAAACATTTCCAGGTTTACAGTTTTTTTAAAACTTCCCTTATGAAAAAACATTTCTAGGATTTCTTAGGCATATACAGCTATTAGCGGGAATACCCTTTAGGTAACAGGCAGAAAGACATATTAGGTTTGGGGGTCCCCCAATAGAACCAAGTTCCTGAGGGGCCCCCACTTACCTTTTCCCCGCCGCAGGACTTTGTTTGGTCCACAGAAGCCCAAACTTCACCTCTCACGGCAGGCATTGTACTAGACCTTCAGGGACCGGGTTCCCAAGGATTCCACTCCCCTGGACCTGTATAGCACCCTGCACAGATAGCCTCTTGGTTTTGGGTATGACCAGAGCTCTGGATCCCAGGGTCCAGCCCTCCTAAGAGAGGCATTACAGGCAAAACCCTGCTCTTCTCTGCAAGGCCCGGGTACCGACCGTTTAGCTATGAAGCTTTTTTGGTCGGATCCGGAATAGCTTGCTAAGGCCCAGAGAACCTGTACACAAGCCCAGATGAATACATGTTAACCTTGGCCAACACCTTAGACACTGGCAAAAAACTGAGGTACTCCCGGATGGGAGGGGCTTATATAGGGGAGGGTACTTCCTGTTTTGGAAGTTGCCAGTGCCAGCAACTGAAGGTAATTCTATATAACCCACATAGTAATGACTATGCTGCTCTGTGTCCCGTGATGTATGAACAAGAAATAGTGTGTTTTAGTGCATTAAAATAAAAAAAAGTGTATTTTTTCCCCAAAAAATGCGTTTGAAAAATCGCTGCGCAAATACTGTGTAGAAAAAAAAAATGCAACACCCACCATTTTATTCTGTAGGGCCTTTGCTTTAAAAATATATATAATGTTTGGGGGTTCAACATAATTTTCCTGCAAAAAAAAATATGTTTTCATGTAAACAAAAAGTGTCAGAAAGGGCTTTGTCTTCAAGTGGTTAGAAGAGTGGATGTAAGCTTCCTAATGTGTATAAAATGCCAGAACAGTTCAAAACCCCCCAAATGACCCCATTTTGGAAAGTAGACACCCCAAGCTATATACTGAGAGGCATGTCGAGTCCATGGAATATTTTATATGTTGACACAAGTTGCGGAAAAAAGACAATTTTTTTTTTTTTGCACAAAGTTGTCACTAAATGATATATTGCTCAAACATGCCATGGGGATATGTGGAATTACACCCCAAAATACATTCTGCTGCTTCTCCTGAGTACGGGGATACCACATGTGTGAGACTTTTTGGGAGCCTAGCCGCGTACGGGACCCCAAAAACCAATCACCGCCTTCAGGCTTTCTAAGGGTGTAAATTTTTGATTTCACTTCTCACTGCCTATCACAGTTTCGGAGGCCATGGAATGCCCAGATGGCACAAAACCCCCCCAAATGACCCCATTTTGGAAAGTAGACACCCCAAGCTATTTGCTGAGAGGTATTGTGAGTATTTTGCAGATCTCACTTTTTGTCACAAAGTTTTGAAAATTGAAAAAAAAAAAAAGAAAAAAAAAAAATCTTTCTTCATTTTCAAAAACAAATGAGAGCTGTAAAATACTCACCATGCCTCTCAGCAAACAGCTTGGGGTGTCTACTTTCCAAAATGGGGTCATTTGGGGGGGTTTTGTGCTATTTTGGCATTTTATGGCCTTCGAAACTGTGACAGGTAGTGTGGAGTGAAATCAAAAATTTGTGCCTAGAAATCCTGAAGGCGGTGATTGGTTTTCGGGGTCCCGTACGCGGCTAGGCTCCTAAAAAGTCCCACACATGTGGTATCCCCGTACTCAGGAGAAGCAGCAAAATGTATTTTGGGGTGCAATTCCACATATAACCATGACATGTGTGAGCAATATATCATTTAGTGACAACTTTTTGTAATTTTTTTTTTTTGTCATTATTCAATCATTTGGGACAAAAAAAAAATATTTAATGGGCTCAACATGCCTCTCAGCAATTTCCTTGGGGTGTCTACTTTCCAAAATGGGGTCATTTGGGGGGGGGGTTTGTACTGCCCTGCCATTTTAGCACCTCAAGAAATGAGATAGGCAGTCATAAATTTAAAGCTGTGTAAATTCCAGAAAATGTACCCTAGTTTGTAAACGCTATAACTTTTGCGCAAACCGATAAATATACACTTATTGACGTTTTTTTTTACTAAAGACATGTGGATGAATACATTTTGGCCTAAATGTATGACTAAAATTGAGTTTATTCGATTTTTCTTATAACAAAAAGTAGAAAATATCATTTTTTTTCAAAATTTTAGGTCTTTTTCCGTTTATATCGCAAAAAATAAAAATCGCAGAGGCAATCAAATACCATTAAAAGAAAGCTCTATTTGTGGGAAGAAAAGGACGCAAATTTTGTTTGGGTACAACATTGCATGTCCGCACAATTTACAGTTAAAGCAGCGCAGTGCAAAATTCTGAATTCACCTCTGGTCCTTTAGCTACCAAATGGTCCGGGGCTTAAGTGGTTAAATAACAATTCTGGTCACTGCCTTTTGATTTTAAATAAAATAATTAGGATAACAATATTTATCCTCCTGTCAGCCTCCATCATCATCTTCATGGCTCCCTGTTGCCAATTCATCACATTTTATAAGTATTGCATGCATAAGTAAAGTGCAGTACTATTACAACATTGAATTAGGAGCATACGCAGAGTGGCAGAAGAGTGTAGATCGCTCACCAATATCATTGCCATTCTGAATAGGGAAGTGATAGGATCACCAGTTAATTACAACAAAATAATAGACTTTTAATAGAAAACAAAAGCATGCACAGTTAGATGGAATACATTTACAGCTTATGCTTGCCGATTGACGCTATCTAAAAATACAGGCTGTATACCTGCACCCGCACCTTATATCAGATTAGGTGCAGCAGCTGTGACCGTACAGCTGCTGCAACCCAATCATCTACAAAGTACCCCAGTCGAAGTCTTTGTAGACGAAACGCCGTCGGGTCTACATGCTTGCCTAAAGCTGCCCTATACTGCGCTTTTTTTATCATTTGATTGCAATCCTTTTTAATATACCGTATTTATCGGCGTATAACACGCACAGGCCTATAACACGCACCCTAACTTTAAGAGGGAAGTTTCAGGAAAAAAACTTTCCACAGCCCCCTGCGTATAACACGCAGGCACAGTTTACCCTCTACTTTCAGAGTAAAAAAGTGAGTGTTATACGCCAATAAATACAGTATTCATTTGTTTGAATATTTTTAAAATTCTCAATAAATACTCAAATTACTTTTTGGATTTACACTATGTGGAGGCCCTCTTCCTTTTTTTCTTTCTATTAACTAATCCTTGGTGGAGTCGCGGTTTGAGTATTGGATCGTTGAATATCCAGCTTTCCCTTTGGACGTGCCATCAGCAAAAGGAGTCATTCACCCGAAGATTCACATTCCTGGTTCCACCACTGGTGGATACAAGCCTGATTGACCCACCGCCGTACGGTGAGCTGGGTCCACATCTGCGTGTAAGAGTATTAATTTCTCCCCCCCATTATCCAAAGGTTGTAAGCACTCCTGGGTGACCACCTATGCTGTATATCTCACCTATTTTGCAAGGTATCTTGGTTCTGATCATCACGTTGTGTCGTTTTTCTACTCTGTGGACTGTGACTTCATCTACGTGGACTATCTAGTTACTTTTTTTAATGGTCTTGGGACTGTTTTTTTGGGTTTTAATCGACCATTGGAAGTTGACCAATTTTGAGATATATTTATTTACATATACTTTTCCCTTCTATGTCACTTTAAATGCACTGTTTGCTTTCACAGGTTTTTTCAGTATATGTATGAGTATATGTATGAGTGTTTATAATTGTATATGCACTTTTATAGCCTTTCCTTCACAGCTTATTTTCACAGGTTATTACTTAAATTTTTCAGCTACTGTACATGATTTACACTTCATGCTATTTTTTGGAATTGCATATCTATTCCATTGTTGTTCTTTGGAATAAGTTTCATTATTATATATTTTGAGTGTTACTATTCACTTAATATATCATTAGTGCCACACTTTTAATTTTTAGCTTTTAGCATTCAACTTTGAACTGAATGGACTTTCCCAAACAAAAACCACCTTCACTGTCAGAAATGTGTTAATTTGAGGAAAGATTTCCATCTACTTCCTTGGAAATTTCTTGTCACTGCATTCGAAGATGAATGTCAGTTTGACCCCACTATTAGAAAATCTTTGTTAACGCAAAAAAATGTCAAACCGAATTCTATTAGTGTTTTTTGGTTATTTCGTATTTTTACCATACCTGATTAAACAGTTATGTATATTTTAACGCCTTATTTTTTAGTCCTGAACATAATAAACAAGAACATACATGCAAAATACTATACTATAAATAAATATATAAATAAATACTATACTTTTTTCAGGTTCAATATATATATATATATAGTGGAACCTTGAATTATGAGCATAATCCGAAGCATAATCGTAATCCAAAGCACTCGCATATCAAAGCGAGTTTCCACTTAAAAGTCAATGGAAACTAAAATAATTAGTTCTGCATTGACTTCTATGGCACGCAATACCACATGTGGCCAGAGGTGGGGGGCCGCCGGAGAGCCTCGGAAATACTCGGAAAGGCTCGGGACAGCTTGGCTGAACTTGGAAATCCTCGGAAAGTCTCGGAAATGTAGTATTTCTGAGTTTTTCTGAGTATTTCCGAATGGCTCGGATCGGCTCTGCTCGGCTCTGCTTAGCTCCGGCGCCCCCGCACCTCTGGCTAAATGTGGTATTGCACACTGCTGTGGCTTGAATCCTGCTCGCAAACCAGGATTTTAAAAAAAAAATGCTCATATTGCAAAACCGCGTTACTCGCAATCCGAGGTTTCACTGTATATATAAAAGGTGGAGCTGTGATGACTTTAATCATCCAATCATATTTTAGCACAAATTCTACTTTTTTCCCTTGCACATAATTGGGCAATTTTTGCAAATTATTAAAAATAATTTTCATTTTTACCTCATCCACTAAGATAATTGAAAACTCAATTTGCAAAGTAAAAATTCACATTGAAAGAGAACACGCTCTTCTTCTTTAATAAATTGCCCCAGTGTAAAGCCTACTTTATTATTCCTCCTGGAATACACCCTGGCAGCTACTGTTAGCTTGGTTTAAATAATTGAATTTTTAGGAGATTGCTCCATTAAATCAGGTTTCAATCACAATTTATCCAGTTTATTAAAGTGGTTGTAAAGCCTGAAGGTTTTTTACCTTCATACATTCTATACATGAAGTTAAAAAACCTTCAGTGTGCAGCTCCCCCCTCAGCCCCCACTAATACTTACCTAAGCCTGATCTCGATCCAGTGATGTGGGTCTCTCCCTCCTGATTGCCAGAGATGCAGCAGCAGGAGCCATTGGCTCCCACTGCTGTCAATCACAGCCAGTGAAGCAGAAGCAGTGGTTGGGGCTGAGTAGACATGTGCAATTCTTTTTGTTCCGAATTAGTTTTTTAACGAATTTCGACAAATTTGTTAACTTGGAAATATCCGAATTAACGAAAACTAATTTAACCAATTTTAACAAAAATCCGTAAATTCGTACATTCAGAAATTTGTACATTCGCACATTCGTAAATTCGTACATTCGTAAGTGCTTAAATTCGTACATTCGTAAATTAGTACATTCGTAAATTAGTACATTCGGAAATTCGGAAATCTGAAATAATAATTAACTAATAATAACTTAACTATTACTAACTATTAAATTATAGGTATTGGAGGGACGGACGTACTTTGGAGGAGCTCCAGGTCTCCAGAAATTCATCCACCGCCATCCGGACCGCTAAAACCCCTATTCGGGTCCTAAATTCACACCGCCTGCTCACCTTGCCCCACTAAAGGGTCCTGGACCGTTGTTCCGGTGCGAATCGATCGGGGGATGCCCGAGATCCGACGTCTTCAGCGTCTGCAGTCGCCACCATCTTCTCGGCCTAAAGCCTCCCGGAAGATCCAGACCCCAGCAGTCTTGGAGGTAAGGGACCGACATCCGTCCCCACCCGCCACCCATCCTCTTACCTTAAACTACCTGGAGGCAGAGCTGAATCCCGGAACCATCTGTGGTGGCTGTTACTCCACGCGGCCTAGTGAGGCCTTGAATCCCCAGTCTCTCCTACGGCTGTACCCCCGCGAGAGCGTAGTGCGGCCGGCCCGATCCAACTCTGAGGGCCGGGATCTCCACTCGACACCCGCCCGGACCCCCATCCTGGGCCCTGTCTTCAGCTGAGGGAGCCTATAGGAACCTTCTGGACTGCTCCCATCCACGAGGGCTCCGCCGCCATCTTGAGGCCTGCGGGGACTCCGAATCCCCGGCGCTCGAGTACCGCGACCGCGAGACGAGCGGTGAACACCCCAGGATACACCCGAATAAGCCTCCCTGGACTAGCGGGACAGACCTGGGGAGGTCTGAAGGCCGGCAGAGGCATCCTGTGGTGGACGGCGCGCTGAGCATAGAGGTGAGCGGCGGCCATCTTGCTACACCCTGGGCACACTAGTAGCCTCTCCATCCCCCATAATCTACAACCAAGCCCCAAATTAACATCCGGACTGCAAGGGGGGAGACCCAGGCTGCGGGGTGGGAGAACTTGCCTAACCCCAGTGATCACCAAGTCCCTGTCCCCATAGACACCTAAATCGGCCATCTTGCTACACCCAACAGCAGTGTAACTGGGGCTCCACGTATTCTTTTAAATCACACTTCAGAGGCTCCTGAACTACCCAGCAGATTGGTCTACCAAGCTCAATCCCCTTCATTAGATCCCCTTACTTATTACTTCAAAAGACGCCGCATTCTGCATCACTATACTCCTAGGAGCGGCCATCTTGCTACACCCCATTAACCTGTTCTCCCAGGTTCCTAATTGTTTAACTCTTACTCTGATGGTCCCGCACCCCCCTCATCAGGAAGTACATATCATTATTGCAGTCCTGTAATGAGTCTTTAACCTGCGATACACGAGACAGGATGTACTAAAAGACATAGTAAAGGGGGCGCATACGCAGCTCGTAGGATGGCGAACGAACTTGACTAGAGCTCCGGCCTCACCTCCTGCATCCGAAGCTCCCGCTCCGCTACACTAGAGACTTTTTGCTCCGGGAGCCACCTCCACTGAACCGGGAACCCCTCAGCTACCTGCCGAACGTTGTATGGGTAAGATCGGTGACCAGAGGCGCATATACCAGACACGATCCTCACAGGCCGCATCGCAACCCGCGTGCCACATGGAAAAATACCTGCTTAGGCCGCAGTCCCCGGCCTCAATTTCTACGGCAGGCGCCGCAGATCAGCCAGACGCACTCCCGCTGGTCGATCCCTCATTGTTTATAGATAACCCCCCTGCCTTCTCACACAACAGCTCCTCGCAGCAACCTCCAATGACGTCCCTGGTAACAGTAGATGTCCTGGACCTGAAACTGCAGACATTGCTCCAGAGTATCACTCACAACGTTGCAAAGGAGGTTAATAAACTAGCTCACGAACTGAGAGGGGAGATTGACCAGCTGGGGGAAAGAACAGACACCCTTGAAACAAAACTAGATGAGGTGGTGAATTATGTGCAAGCCTTAGAAGAGGAGAATGCTAATCTAAAGAATGCAGTACTGCAACTGCAGTTGCAGCAAGAAGACCTCGAGAACAGAGAACGTAGGCAAAACCTCCGCATACGAGGAGTCCCTGAGTCTGTTGCTGACAAGGACATTAGGCCATACTTGCTAGCCCTGTTTAACTCCCTGGCTCCCGATATCCTGGACATTGATCTGCGCCTTGACAGAGCACACAGATCACTGGCCCCTAAACCCACTCAGGGTGCTAATCCTAGGGACATCATAGTCCGCTTTCATTTTAACGAAAGCAAAGAGGCCCTGACAATCGCCACAAGAAAAAAAACCTAGAGTGGACTTTAAGGGGGCAAAGATACAAATCTTCAGCGACCTATCGCCCATAACGCTAAATAAAAGACGCAACCTTCGCCCTATTACTGCCCACTTCCAACACCACCACGTACCCTATAGATGGGGCTTCCCCTTTTGTCTGACGGTGACCAAGGATGGCGCGCAACACACCATGAGGGACCTCCAGGAAGGTGAGTCCTTTGTCAGGAGCCTGGGACTCCCCCCTGTTCCTGAGGAGGATCTGCAAGCCCAATTCCCACCCTCTAGACCTCTGTCAACACCCGGGAAGATGTGGACCCCGGTTCGTCACAGATCCAGAAAAACCACGTTCACACCACAAAGGAACACATCTTCTAAAGGCCCCACCTGAAATATCCACGGACCCTCACGTCTGATGTGCAATCCTTTTTCTCCTTTCCCCCGATCTACTTAGGTCGAAGAGGCCCTGATGTTGGGCCTATGCAATCCCTTTGAAAAGTCTCTGGGCTCAGAGACCGGTGTTCTCCCCCCTTCTACTTGTTCATCTATGGGCGACTGCCCTCAGGGACAACTACAGTTCTACGGTTCCCACTTAACCTTAACTTTAACTTTTTCTACATTTGCTTTTTCAGATCAGGCTGAGACCGGTTAGCTCGGCCATGCGAGCTGCTGTGTTTCCCCCACTATGGTCGTGTTTTTTGACCATAATCCCTTGGAGATGAGTTTCTCCTCGGGCACTCTACCTACACGGTATGTCGTTTTTGTTTTACTTTTTCTTTTTCTTTTTGTTCTCCCATGTTTTTTAGGGATCCCTTTTGATCCCATATTTACCTACGTTAGAATCCTCTATTCACGAATGTATGTTATATTACATGTTTTCATATTATTAGGGTTGCACGGAGGTCTATTTTTTGAACTACTCAGAAAATGTTTCTATGTTTTTATTCCCATGTTCTTCCTATATGGGTTTAAACATTCAATTGTACGAAGTCTTTTGTCCACAACATGGTATACGCTTAATGCATTTTACACGAATGTAATGTCAGATTTTTCCCCATTCTGCACCTATGGCAGTTAGTGTCTTCTCATGTAACGTTAAAGGTCTAAATTCCATTCGGAAGAGATGGCTTGCCCTTAAAGAGTTCAAAGCATCTAATGCTGAGGTGATCATGGTCCAGGAGACACATTTTAGGGCGGGGGGCTCTTTCAAATTTGCTTCTAGGCACTATCCCACAACTTTTGTGACGTCTTCTCCCTCTGGAAAAGCTGGAGTGGCGATTCTCCTTAAACGCTCATCCACCGTAAAGGTGAAATCCTCATATTTGGACCCCCAAGGTCGCTTTATCCTCCTGGACTGTGGTCACCAAAATACTTCTTTTACTTTAGCGAATGTATATGTTCCCAACACAGCCCAAATTGGTTTTCTTGACACTTTCTTTGACAAACTACACAAATATGCCCAACCCTTTCAGATTATTGGGGGAGATTTTAACTTGTGCATGTCTCCAATTAGGGATAGGGCCGCCCTTTTTCAAGACAAACCTCCACTACAGGCACATAAATCTTCCTCCTCGTTCCGCAAAACAATTAGAACGAATAGACTGTTTGATTCTTGGAGGGTAAAACACCCGACAACCAAACAGTTCACCTTCTTCTCTCCAGCCCACAAGCTGTACACGAGAATTGACTATTTTTTCATCTCTGCAACCCTATTGCCATACCTGGTTGACGCCAACATTCTCCCAATTACATGGTCTGACCATGCCCCCATCACTATTGACCTCCTATTGTCTTCACCCACGCCTAGGAAATGTCATTGGCGCCTTAACGAGTCACTCCTAAACTCACCTAAGACCCATCTACCACTACAAGACAAACTGAACGAATATTTTCAGATAAATAAAGACTCAGTGTCGGAGATCTCCGTTCTGTGGGAGGCACATAAGGCGTTCTTCAGAGGTGAATGCATCGCAACTGGATCTCGCCTTAAAAAAGGCCGTGTTTTGCAGAGATCGACTTTACTGACTCAGTTATTAGAAGCTGAACAAAAACTTCTCAGACGCCCCACGATGGAGGGTCTCAGAGCCGTAACAGCACTAAGAAATCGTATCAAAACACTAGATTCGGCAAGAATCACTAAATCCATGCTCTGGGCAAAGCAAAAATTTTATGAATTCGCCAATAGACCCCATAGGATGCTTGTCCAAATTCTGAAACCACGCCCCCATTCATCTTTACCTGACTTCTTAACACAACAAGACGGTAAGCCCACATATTGCCCTAGAATTATGGCTAATGTATTCGGAGACTTCTATAAGAAACTATATAACTGCCTATCCACAGACCCGACCACTCAATTCACACAAGACAAGTTTAACAATTTTATGGACTCTTTTAAGCTTCCCACTCTGTCCTCAGACGATCGCTCAAGACTAAACGCACACGTGTCAGTTGAAGAGATCACTGCAGTTATTAAACAGCTACCGACTAATAAAACCCCAGGGCCGGATGGTCTTCCCTACTCCTACTATAAAAAATTCCTCCCCACCATTTTACCCTACATGGAAAAACTTTATGCCTCTTTAATGAACGGAAAAATCCCCCACGCTCAATTCCTACATGCGTTCGTCACGGTGATCCCCAAACCAGGGAAAGACCCATCCCTACCTGACAACTACCGCCCCATAGCTCTCCTAAATTCTGACTATAAAATGTTTACAAAAATACTTGCCAACAGACTGTCCCTGCTCCTCCCCAAACTAATCCACAGAGACCAGGTCGGTTTTGTGCCATCCAGACATGCTGGGGACAATACTAGACGAACCATAGATTTAATAGACCTCCTGACCAAAACCAAGCGACCGGCTATAATTCTCAGTTTAGACGCACAAAAAGCGTTTGACCGCCTGAATTGGTCATTTTTGTTCGCTACACTTTCAAGATTTGGATTTGGATTCTCGGGTCCATTTATACAAGCATTAAAGGCACTATACTCTACTCCTACGTCTCAGGTACAGCTGGCCTCCCACGCCTCGGCGTCATTCCCCCTTAGCAACGGTACTAGGCAAGGTTGCCCACTATCGCCCCTGCTCTTTATTTTAAGCCTTGAGCCCTTGGCAGCAGCCATACGTGTCCATCCGGACATTAGGGGAGTGACGTTGAGGCGTCTGGAATACAAGTTATCTCTTTTTGCAGATGATGTGCTGCTGACAATTACCCACCCACACATTTCTCTCCCCTCTCTCCATTCAACCTTACAAACTTTTGGCCATATCTCCGGATTCAAAATTAACCCGACTAAAACTGAAGCTTTACCCATTAATATTCCGGCTGACCTTCTTCTAACCCTGCAAACCAACTTCAAGTATAGATGGTGCATGCAGTCCCTTCAGTATCTCGGTGTACGCCTATCCCGATCGTACTCCACTCTCTACCAAGAAAATTTCCCTCCCCTTTTCTCAGACATCAACAAGCTACTTAAAAAATGGACAACACTCCCTATCTCTCTCATTGGTAGAATCAACGTTTTGAAGATGTCTATTCTCCCCAAGCTGCTGTATATTTTCGAAACACTCCCTGTAGCAATCCCATTGACCCAACTTAAATTACTTCATAGGAACTTTCTGAATTTTATATGGAATAACAAGTCCCACAGGATTGCCAGTTCGGTTCTCCTGGCCCCCCGCTCACGTGGGGGTCTGGGGGCACCGGATGTAATCAAATATTATTATGCTACTCACCTTAGAGTCATTTCCTCGTGGACATCTCGCTATGCATCAAACAGATGGTCAGAAATCGAGATAAATATTACTTCCCCTGCACATCCATGTAGTCTACTTTGGCCCTCTTCAGATAAATATACATCTCAAATACGGAAGATCTGCCTGAACCCTATGATATTCACACTCTCAATCTGGAAACGCTGCTCAAGTAAATATGCTCTATCTTCCCAATGCCCCCCACTGATAAACATTTTATTTAACCCAGAAATTCCTGACAGCTTATCCTATGACTCCATGATGCCATGGACCCAGGCAGGCATATTTCAACTGCGACATCTGGTGCATCCAGTAACACGCACTTTACTCCCTTTTTCGGACCTGCAAACCAAACATAACTTACCGAACACACTACTCTTTTCTTACTTACAGGTAAAACATTATTTTGTTTCTAGATCACCCCAATTGACCCTGGTTGTTCCTACAGAATTTGAAAAGCTATGCTCATATGGCCCACATGAACCTCAACAAATTTCTTGCATCTACAAGATCCTCCAGAGCACTGATCCCATCTCTGAACAGACCCACTCATATATGAGGAAATGGGCCCAGGTCCTTCATAGTCCTATCTCTATAGCTCAGTGGGGGGCGATATGGGATGCTACCTCTAAAGTCTCCAGATGCGTGGCCCAGAGGGAAACGGCGTACAAAATCTTAATGTTTTGGTACAGGACCCCTGAATTTCTAGCAACTCATAAACTAGCTCCATTTAGTCACTGTTGGAGGTGTGGCTCCTCTGTGGGCTCGCACTTTCACATATTTTGGGAATGCCCTATTTTGGTCCCCTTTTGGACCAATGTTCATGCCTTGCTGGAAAGGATATTGGAGATCCAGATCCCTTTCCAACCCATACACCTGCTATTAGGCTTACCTCTTCGGAATACCACCAAAACTATTAACAAACTACTGACATTCATCTTACTAGCAGCTAAACGAGTAATCCCGCAACATTGGCGTTCCACTGTTCCACCTACCTTTACGCAATTCCTTTCTGCGGTCACTGATATTCGTAAAATGGAACATATCACGGCAATCATAGAGGATGCACTACCAAAATTTTAGGTCATTTGGGAAAAATGGGATACATCGGAATATAATAATTCGGAATACTAGACCCTCACACCGAGATAAGGAAATGGTCTTTCTGGGTATCTCACTGTCTGTTCAGGAAATTTTTGCTCCAGTTCCCATCACTGATTACCTTCGTGCTAACATGATACCTTGATATGCTATTAATAACACACTACCTCCCCTCTACGTGACCCTTACACTGTCTAACGGTTCACTCGAACAACTTGTTTTCTCCCCTTGTTATATAACTTTATGTCTGCACATGCAAATTGTACAATGTTCATATTTGCTGATTGTGATATATACTTGTAATGCCTCATGAAAAATTTACATAAATAAACAATCAAACAAAAAAAAAATTATAGGTATTGGAATTTCCTTTAAAATTTGGCTGCTAGTGAACGAATACAAATTTATCCGAAGTTACGAATTGTTTTCCAAAATAATGAATGCCGTATCTAAATGAATGGAACGTAATAAATTAATAATAATAATAAATAACAATAATAGTAATAATAACTTTTTATTATTATTATTTATTATTTATTTGTTCCGTTCCATTTGTTTAGATGTGGCATTTGTTATTTCAGGTTATGCGTGACTTCGGATAAATTTGTATTCGTTAGGTTCACTAACAGCCAAATTGGAAAGGAAATTACAATACCTATAATTTAATAGTTATTTTTTCAGATTTTCGAATTTTCGGGTTTTCAGGTTTTCGAATTTCCAAATTTCCAAATGTAAGAATGTACGAATGTACAACTTTACAAATTTACGAATTTACGAATGTATACATTTACGAATGTATAAATTTACGAATGTACGAATTTATGAATGTACGAATTTACGAATTGCGATCGTAACGAAGGACCCGAAAAGCGGAAAAAAAAAAAACGAATGAAACTAAAACTAACACATTTTTTGGCAGTGCACATGTCTAGGGCTGAGCCATGCTCTCTGTGTCTTATGAACGAAGAGAGGCGGCTCAGGAGTGAGCATGCACGAGTGCCTCCACAGCAAGCAGCTAGCTATTGGGCACTCAGCAAGGAGGAGGGGCCCAGAGCGATTGGGGCTGCTCTGTGCAAAATCATTGCACAGTGCAGGTAAGTATAAAATGTCTGTTATTTTTTTTTTTATAAAAATATTTCCTTTACAATGACTTTAAATGTTTTCTTAAATATAAAATTCAAAGCCAAGAACAAATCAAAGCTTAACTCCAAGATTACTCCAGCGGCACTCAGTTTTGTTCCAGGAACAGGACAGGAAGTCCCATACCATTGGCAGAACACAGCGCTGTGTACTATATGAAGCTGATGCTAAATACACTTTATACAGTACTGACGGACTCTGCATCTGTTAGTAAAGGAAATACTGTTTTCTGGCCAGCTTGGCCCAAAAAGAACTATTTAAAGTGGTAGTAAGACTTTAACCATAATGCAGAGCCCAATCCAATATCATTCTGATAGAAGTACATGACAACATCACTTTTAAGAAAGCCACATGTGTGACACACATGCTGTATTATAAGTTTGCATAAGCTTATGTTCCTATTAACATTTAATTGAACATTGTGGTCTACATTTCTTTTTTTTTTTTTTTAAAACACTTCACAGTGAGTCCTAAATGAAAAAGAACCTTAACCACTTCAGCCCCGGAAGAATTTACCCCCTTCCCCACCAGGCCATTTTTTGCGATACGCACTGCATCACTTTAACTAACAATTGCGCAGTCGGATATTGCGGACGCCAGGCACGCGCATCAGCTCCTAAGTGACGCGGCGGGTGTGTGAGCCCCCTATATCCCTTAAATTGCCCGCCGTACAGCTACAGCGATTCACGCAGGGGAGCCATTCTGCACCCGCAATCACTCCTGACAGAGCCAGAAAAGGGATTTGTGTATTTAAACATACAAATCCATGTTTTGTCAGGGGTGAGGAGAGAGATCTGTTATTCCAAATGCTTAGAAACAACGATCGGGTTCCTCCTCCAGTGACTCTGACAAAGCCCAAAGTCAAATCAATAAGTGTGTCCTTGTCCTGATATATGCTATGCCCAGGTTGTACAAAATGCATCTACTTCTTGCACTGTAATGCCGCGTACACACGATCTGAATTTTCGTCAGAAAAACTTTGGATGTTTTTTCCGATGGAATTCCGCTCAAGCTTGGCTTGCATACACACGGTCACACAAAAGTTCTCGGAACTTTCGACCATCAAGAACGCGGTGAAGTACAACACTACGATGAGCCGAGAAAATTAAGTTCAATGCTTCCGAGCCAGCGTTGAATTGTTTCCGAGCATGCGTAGGAATTTTGCGCGTCGGAATTGCTACAGACGATCGGAACTTCTTTTTCTTTTCTTTTTTTGGTCAGAAAAATTGAGAACCAGCTCTCAAATTTTTCTTCTCGGAAATTCCAACAGGAAAAGTCAGATGGAGCCTACACACGGTCGGAATTTCCAACCCTGTGTACGCGGCATTAGACTGCAGGATACAAACTAGAAAGCAGACTACAGACTAACAGCACAGTCTATTGCAGTTTATTCATTTTTGCCAGTAACCCACTTCCCATCCTAGGGTAACCACACTCAATTATTGTGCTGAATTTATGCAGAGTTGTCACTCTAGGACAGGAAAGGTCTTAAGACTATAGAAAACCTCTCCTGCACCTCATATCTATACTATGAGGGGTAGGTGTTCTGTAGTTCACACAGAGTTCTGGTTAGAGACGATAACATTATTGGAGATTTCAGTTCAGTGCACAAGAAGTTACGCTGGCCATACATAATACAATTTTCTTATTCAATTTCCTTTAGATTTACCTTCAACTACGTAGTGCAAGGGCTTGCCTAATTGTATACAATTTGAAAGTGTTTAGGTTTGACTTCATATTATATGGTTTGGGTAAATCTAAAGGAAAATTATACAAGAGAATTGTATAATGTATGACCAGCCTTACACAGAAATTCTGGCAGAAACAACAGGTATTTTTTGTGCTAGCAGATAATATACTTAGCCTAAAAGAAAACAAATGCAGCCACTACTGATTGTACTTTTGTTCTTGGGTTTAGATATACTTTAACATTACAGAAAAACCTTGGATTGCGAGCATAAATCATTCCAGAAACATGCTTGTAGACCAAAGCACTTATATATCAAAGCAACTTTCCTCATAAGAAATAATGGAAACTCAGATGATTTGTTCCACAACCATTTATTCATAGGTCCATAAGTTTATAGTATATATAAAAAGATTATAGCAATGTAATAAACATAAAATGTCCATCCACAAATGGCAGCCTCCATATAGGGGATTAGAAGCAAAATCAAGCAGGAGCTACAGAGTATAAAAGAGAAGAGAGGCGCCTCTAAGTGTAGCAATAGGTAGCTAAATGTTGAACCTTCATTAAATGTAACCATATTGCTACACTTAGAGACATCTCTCTTCTCTTTTATACTCAGTTGTGATATGACGCTACTTGTCCATCAAGACATCACTTGTATATGAAGTTTATAAAAAAAAATTGCTTGTCTTGCAAACCACGGTTTTACGGTAAGCAGATTCTACAAAGATGTAGCAAAGAATAGAGACATTTTGTCGCCCAATTCACTCTCCATTCCAATCTAACTAGTTATTTCACATATTAAAAGTATTTATATTCATATTACATGCATTTAAATGAACTAACTTCAGCTTGTTCAAATAAACTTTGACACAAAAAAAAAACTTAAAGCTGATTGGTTTCTATGCAGAGCAGCGCCAGATTTTGCATTCTGCAGTTGTAGTACACAGGGCCGCCACCAGGGGGGTACAGGCAACCCCCCTTTTTTTAAATTAAAATATTGTTATTTATTTTTTTATAATTTTTTTTTTTGTAAGGGGCCAGAGGTCCCCAGAGGCCCGGAGGTCCCCAGGGCCCCAGATGGCAACCCCCACTTTTTTCTGTTCTATTTGTGTTTGTCAGCACCCAAAGCCCCCCCGACCTCAACAATTCATGGCTGCAGCACCCCCCGCTTCTCAATTTGTGGCACCCCCCGCTTCTCAATTTGCGGCGGCAGCACCCTCCCCTGGCTCTCCTCTGCTCCAGTGGGCCCATGCCTGAAGCTGTGTAAGGGGCCCCAAAATTCCTGATGGCGGCCCTGGTAGTACATCAACCCAATTGTGATATAATGTATCGAGGAGTGACAGCGGATTTGCCCCTTGGGGATTTTCACCTCAGTTTGAAGATGAGACACATGCAGTATTGTATTACAAACTGTTGAATGCTCCTTAACTTTTTATATAGTTTGGTTTTTGCATACAGGAAAGCCAAAGCTCAGATATAGGTCTATTACAGTTTGGTTATACAACACTGTAAATTATATGCTGCTGTAGTGATATAATAAGGATTAAAGATAAATTTGAGAATTAAGGAGAAGAACATACCTGACTGTACCAACAATATTCCTCGTATGTTTCACAATTTTTGACACTATGTTTTGGGTGGTAGAGCTTTATCATTGGCTTTATAGGTCTATTATCCTCATGAACACCAATTTACAGAGTCAGAGGTACGTAAAATAGTTAGAGCTTTAGTTTCTATGGTAGGCAGAACACATTTACTGGCTACTTACAGACAGGTGTAGTTCCTCCTAGGCTTGTACAATTCGTTTCGTAACGAATCGAAATTCGTCCGAATTTAGCAACTTTCGGACATTCGGAAGCATTCGAATTTCCGAACAAAGCTATTACGAATAAAACCGAATCCAAAATAAATTATATCGCAAATAGCGAATGTCCGAATGTTTTCGGCATAATTCGTTATGAAAAAAGTTACGAATGTACGAATCCATTCGAAGCACAATAACACTCACTCTGCTCTCTGCTTCTCCCTCACCATGCTGAACTCCCTCTCAAAATGGTGTACAGGGGCGGAGGCTATAGCCGCATGTAAAAAACAAAAGTAAAATATGAGATTTTGAATCGTTACAAATAACCGCTATGTATTTAGAAAAGTACAAATCCATTCGAAGCACATTAGGCATAATAGGCAGCGTCATTGTGAGAGAGACACGGAAAATTATGAATCAACTAACCCAAAAAAAGTTAAGAAAGTAGGAGTTGTGTCCAGAATCAACGAAAAATAATGTACTCTACCGAAAGTACCAATTATAAATCAACGAAAAATAAGGCTTGCATTAATACGAATCATTCAGATTCAACGAAAAATGTCACTTGCGAAAATACGAATTAGTCCGAACACGAAAAATCCCGTCTAGCAAAATTACGAACGATTACGAATCAACAGGACCGAAAAGAAACAAACCGAAACTAAACAAATTTTTCCGTTGTGCACAAGTCTAGTTCCTCCTAATATGTTCCAGTTTTATGCTATGGATTTAGGAAGATGCTGATTCTCATTATAAAAATTGCTTCAGAATTAAGGCACCTACTTTCTGGTGATTGCTTTTTAAACACCATGGTATTAATTTGTTCAGTATGTATAAACAGTTTTAAAAAAATCATAATTTACTATATATATATATATATATATATATATATATATATATACATACATATATATTAGGGATGAGCTTCGAGTTTGAGTCAAACTCATGTTCGACTCGAACATTGCCTGTTCGCCCGTTCGCCAAACAGCGAACAATTTGGGGTGTTCGCGGCAAATTCGAAAAGCCGCGGAACACCCTGGAAAAGTCTATGGGAGAAATCTAAAGTGCTAATTTTAAATATGCAAGTTATTGTCATAAAAAGTGTTTGGGGACCTGGGTCCTGCCCCAGGGGACATGTATCAATGCAAAAAATAGTTTTAAAAACTGAAGTTTTTTCAGGAGCAGTGATTTTAATAATGCTTAAAGTGAAACAATAAATGTGAAATATTCCTTTAAATTTCGTACCTGGGGGGTGTGTATAGTATGCCTCTAAAGTAGCGTGTGTTTCCCATGCTTAGAACTGTCCCTGCACAAAATGTAATTTCTGAAGGATAAAAAGTAATTTAAAAGTACTCGCGGCTGTAATGAATTGTCGGCTCCTGGCAATACAGAGAAAAGTCATTGAAAGTCATTGATAAAAAAAAAATGCGTGGGGGGTCCCCCCAAATTCAATTACCAGGCCCTTCAGGTCTGGTATGGATATTAAAGGGAACCCTGTGCCAAATTTTTAAAAAAATTACGTGGGGTTCCCCCCAAATATCCATACCAGACCCTTCAGGTCTGGTATGGATTTTAAGGGGAACTCTGCGCCGAATAAAATAAAAAATGGCGTGGAGTTCCCCCCAAAAATCCATACTAGACCCTTATCCGAGCATGCAACCTGGCAGGCCGCAGGAAAAGAGGGGGGACGAGAGAGCGCCCCCCCCCCCGCCTGAACCGTACCAGGCCACATGCCCTCAACATGGACCCCAAAGCACTATGTCCCCATGTTGATGGGGACAAGGGCCTCATCCCCACAACCCTTGCCCGGTGGTTGTGGGGGTATGCGGGCTGGGGGCTTATCGGAATCTGGAAGACCCCTTTAACAAAGGGGACCCCCAGATCCCAGCCCCCTATGTGAATTGGTAAGGGGTACATTGTACCCCTAACATTTCACAAAGAATGTGTAAAAAATTGTAAAAAAACACACAAACACAGTTGGGATAAGTCCTTTAATAAAAATAAAAACATTTTAATAAAAAAAAGATTCCAGAGGTGGTAATCCACTCTCGATCTCCACTCCAGTGATGTCGGTATCCAGCGACGAATGATCTGCAGGCTCCAGCGATGATGTCCAGCGAGGAACAGCACACGATCCTGTCTCCACCGGAGACACCCCGGGAATGATGTTGCGGCAGCCTGACAGGTCTTATGTAGCTGAGGAAGGGGCCACCCCATCCCCCTCTGACGCAAGGGAAACCCCGGGCTTTCCCAGTGATGTGCAGGAGACCCTGCCCCCCCTGATTGCACTCGGGGTCCCCAAACACTTTTTATGACAATAACTTGCATATAAGCCTTTAAAATTAGCACTTTAGATTTTTCATGTTCGTGTCCCATAGACTTTAACGGTGTTCGGATGTTCGAACAAATTTATTGCCTGTTCGCATGTTCTGATGCGAACCGAACTGGGGGGTGTTCGGCTCATCCCTAATAAATATATGTTTATATATATATATATATATATATATATATATATATTTATACAGTATACTGTATACTGTATATATATTGTATATTAGACATGTGCAATTTGTTTCGTAACTAATTGAATTTCTTTGCATCAGAAAAAAACAACTAATACAAAATAAATTATTGCGAATATTTCAAATTTATTTGATATGATTTGTTCATTCGTTAAATGTCTAATGAAACAAAAGGTCAGCTCAGAGTAAATCTTACAGTCCAATCAGCTGATACATTTTGTGCTGGAGGTTGGATTACTGGCAAAGTGCATTCCTGAGAACTGAGTGGGATGGGTGTTGTATTGTATTTAAGCATAGGAGAAGAGATCTTGTCATTGTGTGTGTTAATGGATTTAATAATTCGGAAATCTGAAAATCCAAAAATTCAACATAACACATAATAATAATAAATAATAATAATAATTAAAAAATATCTTATTATTATTTATTATTATTAATTTGTTCAATTTGTGCAATTGCAAGCAGCTTACAAAATAGATATCTATTGTCTCAGCACAGTGTTTTTATCTGGGTGGGGTGTATTCAAGTGGTCCAAACAAGACCTGTTTTAAGGGCATGCTTAGATGAGCATTGATGGGGAATAAAAGGAGTGACTTTAGCAATATGTTTAAGCTGTATCACAGTGATGTGACCAAAAAAAGCTCTTGCAACAACCACTTGACAAAAATCCTGTATTTTTTTTATGTTCTTGGCACGTAATCATTTTTATAGACTTTCATGTTTTGGAGTGTATGTTTGTCTTCTGTGATCTTGATCCTTAGATATTTTCCTTAGTCAAAGAAAGATGTTAATTTCTTGTGGAAATGCTTTCTAAGATTTATAATGTCAAAGGTTTAATTACATTTTCCTCCTTTGTCTGTTTTACATGCCTTAATTAATTTCTAATTATGTGAATGAAAAGACTTGCTTAACAAGACTTTCCAAGCTACGAATCGTTATCACGAATATATATATATATATATATATATATATATAAATAAATATTGAAACAAATCGATTCGGTATAACGAATATCGACACTCTACAGAAATAATGAATTATCTGAAAACAAATTAACGTAACATAACGAATATAACAGAATGAATATATGTATTTTACAAATGAAAATGAAACAAAACTAAACAAAATGTTCTATTATGCACAAGTCTATTGTATATACAATATATACACTTATCGGCCACTTTATTAGGTACACCTGTTTAATTTCTTGGTAACACAAATTGCCAATCAGTTAATCACACAACCAAGATATGCAGAATACCATCTCTGAATGCAGAACACATCAAACCCTGAAGCAGATGGGCTACAGCAGCAGAAGACCACACTGGGTGCCACTCCTGTCAGCTAAGAACAGGAAAATGAGCCTACAATTCGCACAGGCTCACCAAAATTGGTCAAAAAAGATTAGAAAAATATTGCCCGGTCTGATGAGTCTCAATTTCAGCTGCGACATTAAGATAGCAGGGTCAGAATTTGGCATAAACAACATGAAAGCATGGATCCATCCTACCTTGTATCAATGGTTTAGGCTGCTGTTGCTGGTGGGGTGTAATGGTGTGGGGGATATTTTCTTGGCACACTTTGGGCCCCTTAGTACCAATTGAGCATCATTTAAACGCCAAAGCCTACCTGAGTATTGTTGCTGACCATGTCCATCCCTTTATGACTACAGTGTACCCATCTTCTGATGGCTTCTTCCAAAGCTCAAATCCTTTCACCACTGGTTTCTTAAACATGACAATGAGGTCATTAAACTCCAATGGCCTCCAGAGTCAGTCCAAAAGAGCACCTTTAAGATGTGATGGAAAGGGAGATTTGCTTCATTGTTGTGCAGCCAACAAATCTGCAGCAACTGTGTGATGCTATCATGGCAACATGGATCAAAATCACAACACCTTCAATCTATGTCACAAAGAATTAAGGCAGTTCTGAAGGCAAAAGGGGGTCCAAGCCGGTACTAGCAAGGTGTACCTAATAAAGTAACCTGTGGGTGTATATGTGTGTATATATATATATATATATATATATATATATATATATATATATATATATATACAGTATCTCACAAAAGTAAGTACACCCCTCACATTTTTGTAAATATTTTATTATATCTTTTCATGTGACAACACTGAAGAAATTGCACTTTGCTACAATGTAATGTAGTGAGTGTACAGCTTGTATAACAGTGTAAATTTGCTGTCCCCTCAAAATAACTCAACACACAGCCATTAATGTCTAAACCGCTGGCAGCGTGTAATTTCTTCAGTGTTGTCACATGAAAAGATAAAATAAAATATTTACAAAAATGTGAGGGGTGCACTCACTTTTGTGAGATACTGTGTATATATATATATATATATATATATATATATATATATATATTTAGTTTTAAATTGTTTTGGTTGGTTCATAGAAGTCTAAAGTCAGGGCTTGTGTTAGATATATTCCTTTATTAAAAAAATAGCACAAATAGCACATGTAATGCATTATCTAGGTAATACATATAGACCGTAATACAACCTTTATTTGATGTAGTTTTCAGAAGTAAACGTTAAGCATATAGATAAAGTGTACTAAAACATACAAAGTATTTACCTTTACCCTGTTTATTCATTCATCGCGCTAAACATTTGTCAATATTTGTCCAGTCTATGTCAAAACCATGGTTTCTGTAGTTTTTAGATTGAAGTCAGCACTTGACATACATATAACTTACCAAGCTGTATCAAAATATTGTTAATAAGAAGTACTAAACTCACCAGTGCCTTATGCCTTTTGTAAGTACCTTCCTACACATGCCAAGACACCCTATATTTGTGTACCACCATTTTGTTTTATACATGTCAAAAGAATAAGGCTGTCACTCATTCCTTGTTGCCACTTGTCAATATGTAGACATGTTCACTGTGCACAATGTGATCATTTTCGTTTTTTTTTTTTTGGGGTCATTCGTTATGATCAAAATTCCAAAAATTCGGAAATTTGAAAATCCGAAAATCCAAAAATTCAACGTAACAAATGAATAATAATAAATAATAATAAAAATAATAATTAAAAAAATATATTATTATTATTTATTATTATTTGTTGCGTTCAATTTGTGCAATTTGCATGCAGCTTACAAATAGATATCTCTTGTCTCAGCACAGTGCTTTGATCTGGGTGGGGTGTATTCAAGTGGTCCAAACAAGACCTGTTTTAAGGGCATGCTTAGATGAGCATTGATGGGGAATAAAAGGAGTAACTTTAAGAAAAATCTTTAAGCTGTATCACAGTGATGTGACCAAAAAGAACTCTTCCAACAACCACTTGACCAAAAATAGATTATGTATTTTATTTATTTTTATGTTCTTGGCACATAAGCATTTTTATAGACTTTCATGTCTTGGAGTCTGTTTGTCTTCCGTGATTTTGATCCTTAGATATTAACCTTAGTCAGAGAAAGATGTGAATTTCTTGTGGAAATGTTTTCTAAGATTTATAATGTCAAAGGTTTAATTAAATTTTCCTCCTTTGTCTGTTTTACGTGCCTTAATTAATTTCTAATTATGTCAATGAAAAGACTTGCTTAACATTTAACCTCACTTTAGAAGTACAACATGTTATATACTAAACTGTCCCATACAAACAATGGAATATTTAAAATCTAAAAGAATGGGGAGAAGTGCTGCATTTTATTTAAATGAATGAAGTTGCAAATAATACCTACATCTATCTAATCTTTACATACAATCACTAGAATATAGGTCACTATTTGACATATATCGTTAAACACAGAGATTAAGAATGACTGATGCAGTTCCATATATACCTGAGACTGACAGCTTTACACTTGCTGACCTGGAAATGGACTGTCTGCTGCTCTGGGCATTTAACCTTAGCAGAGACACCTTTAGTAGTCTTATCTTAAGATGTAAATTGTCACAGCTAAATGCAGAATATGTATGAGGCTAGGTTCAAGAGTGCACTTGCCTGATAACAGTATCCCTTTCTCCTTCCATTGCTCCTGGTAAAGCACAAGTTAAACATCTTTAATCTGTAAACTGATGAGTGCCAGGAATGCACTTTGACACAAATGGTGTTAGTTTTCTTATCTTTGCTACTCTTTGAAATAGCTCTACTTTTAGATGTAGAAGATAACTAATTTGCTGTGTACAGGACTTTGTCAAAACGTATTTGCTCTTTGGAGGGCCAAGAGGATTTCCAGTTTAAAAAAAATTAAAGGAACACTAAAGATAAAATAAAAAACAATAAAAAATAACAAACATGTTATACTTACCTCCACTGTGCAGCTCATTTTGCACAGAGTGGCCCCGAACCTGGTCTTCTGGGGTCCCTCGGCGGCTGTCTCGGCTCCTCCCAGCAAGAACTCATCACCTTGCATGATGGTGAGTTATTGCGGGCGCACTCCAGTGATACAGCCGGCGGCCATAGCCGCTCACTGTATCACTCGGCCCCGCCCCCAGCGTGCCGCATCATTGAATGTGATTGACAGCAGCGCAAGCCAATGGCTGCGCTGCTTTCAATCAACCAATGAATGAGCCAAGAAGCCGGCCGAGATGCCTGCATGTTCACGGTGCGGGACTTTTGAGGGGTCAGGTAAGTGGACAAGGGGCTCGGGGGGGCGCTAATCCAGAGACGTTTTTTCACCTTAATGCAATAGAAAGTGAGCCAGGGCGGGTGCCCCCATGGAAAGCGGCTCTCCGTGGGGGCAATCGAGGAGCCAGGAGTGCCAGCAGGGGACTCTGGAAGAAGAGGATCGGGGCGGCTCTGTGCAAAACCCTTGCACAGAGCAAGTAAGTATAACATGTTTGTTATTTTTATTTAAAAAAAGCGAACTGTAACGCCGAGTGCTCCGGGTGTCCCATCCAGCCCGGAGCACTCACGGCGTCGTCCCCTCTGCGGCGCTCCGGCCAGCCCCCCTGGCCGTGGGCGCTGCTCCGCTCTCCTCTCCACTTACCTTCCTCTTCCTGCTTCCTCCCGGCGCGCGCGGCCCCGCTGTGTTCTAGGGCGCGCGCGCCGGTCTTCTAAAATTTAAAGGGCCAGTGCACCATTGATTGGTGCCCGGTCCAATTACGGTTCCACTACCCAAAACCTATTTAAACCCACTTCCCCTTCCTGTCCTTGCCGGATCTTGTTGTCCTAGGACCTTGCGGAAGTATTTTGAGTTTACCTTGCCTGTGTACCTGACCTTCTGCCTTTGTCTCTGACCACGAACCATTGCCGCCTGCCCTGACCCTTGCTACGTCTGACCTTGCCTCTGCCTAGTCCTTTTGTACCGCACCAGCCTCGGCCGCCAGAGAGGTGGAGTCGCTACTGGGGGACACGACCTGGTTGCTACCGCCGCAGCAAGTCCATCCTGCCTTGCGGCGGGCTCTGGTGAAAACCGGTAGCTTCTTAGAACCGGTCCCTCGGTGTGATTCATACCATCCCCTCTCTGGTACAGTGGATCCACCTCCTGCCTCCTCTATAGTCGCCTGCCCGGCCCGTGACACGAACCTTTACAACCACTTTAAAGGCAGCCTGTGCTGAGAAAACACATTGGTTGTCAATGGCAATTTCTCCTTATAATGTTAGTTAGTTGGCTGTTACGTTGTCCTACAGTAAGTGCTTCAATATTTTAAGTCACTAAAATAGAGCAAGGATCAAGAGTTCTGATCTTGTTGTTTTATATTGGTGACCCAGAATGTATTCAGGCCCATGACAGTCAGGAGATTATCATTTTTCATAAGGACAGTAATGGCAATCCCCATATTTGTTTCAGTACAGCAATAGCAGTACTAATCATGCGCAAGGAAAATAAAAATAAAAAACTATTATTTTCCTTGCACACGATTGGATGATGGAAGTCAGCAGCTTCTCCTCATTCACTAAGCAAATTCCCTTTGCAAAATTTGCCTTTAGTAAATTAACCTCATCGAGCCTGTTTATAGTAAAACTTGAAAGCAGATTTAAAATGGGAAAAAAATGGTAAACCTCACCAACAGGATTTTGCTTGTTTCCCTTATCCCTGTGGTGTGGCTCACATTCTTATTTCTAATCCCTCGAAAAGAAAAATATTTGACATAGTCAATTTACGCTAAATCTTAAGAGCCGGTTCACACAGGGGCATCCTGGGATCTGACTTCAGGTCGCCCCAAGTCGCCCGGTTTAGAAAAGTAATGGAAGTGAATGGAGCCGTCTTAATGTACATTACTGCAGTCACTCCGACTTCAGAAAAGGTTCCTGTACGACTTCAATCCGACTTCTAGGCGACTTGTACCCATTGATTTCAATGGAAGTTGCCAACAAGTCTGATCCCCTGTCTTAACTGAAGCAACTTTCCAGGAAGTAAAAATAGTTTTCCAGGCAAACCCCTCCCTCCCCCTCCCTCCCACAGAGCTGATTATTGTTTGATTGGCCACTGGAAAGTTGCCTGTCCTGGAGGCAACTTGAAGTTGCCTTGTAAGTTGCCTGGAGTGGCGCTGTGATTCATGCTCAAGTTGTGTCCAAGTTGGAAGTCGTGTTGCCCCTGTGTGAACCGGTTCTTAAAGTAACATAATACACTTTTATTATATGAAAGGTTACGGCTATGTAAGCTATATTTATAGCTGCACTGGCATTAGAACATCTATTCTTCAAGGTATCCAAAAGATTTTCTAAATCCAGCATTCACTGACTATCTTGAAATATCCAATTTCAGGATTTTTAAGAGGTATGCACACTTTTCAGCTTATTCCCCAGTATAAGCCCTGGTTCACACTGGTGCATTTTGACATGTGATTTGGCATGTCAACTCGCATGTCAAAACGCTGATATTTGCCGCAAATTGCCGGCAATGGCACCGATTTCAAAAAGTCGTTTCTGTACTCCTTTTTGCGATTTCGGACGCGATTTACATTGACATCTGTGTCAGATGTCTTTGTAATCAAGGCTAAAATCGGGACTGCCAGCGAGAGTGAAATCGTGCAAGTTCAGCTGAACTCGCACAGCTTCACTCCCGCAGCCCAGTGTGAACCTGGGCTAAAGGAGTTTAATATTGCAAGCAATGGGCTACTGTAAACTAAAATGTGGTTGCTATGAGCTAATGCAAATTTCATACAATTATACTGAATTCGTTTACTAGGTTAATATACTAAAGAAATAGAGAATGTTCACTTTGCAAAAATAATTTTCACCTACCTAGTAAATGCTGTTAAAATTCACTTTGCAAAGAATACTCAATCATGTGCAAGAAAAAAGAATTATTTACTATCCAGCAATAGTGGATAAGTGTGAATTTACACAAAATGGGGATCTACCACAGCTCTTTACTATTGTGACAGTCCTCCATTGCCGGCTGCAGTAAGGGGCAGTGTGGTGCACAATTCAGCATATTACACCGCTCCTTTTTTCTTGTCCGAACTTTATTTGTAAACATACACTTCATTCAGAGTAATGTACAGAAGTGGGATGTTCTTCATTGCTGTACATTGCTGTGCGATTCGGCATGGTGCACTGTGATAAATTGCAGCATGTCTGCATTTTTAAGTGCAACCGCAGACTGTGTTGCATTGTGAGTTGGACACATAGGAAACAATTGTCCCTGCGGTGACAGATGTTTTACCTTACAGTATAATGTCTGCCATCACATATAGTGTAAATTATTTCTCAATGGCAGGAAAGTTGACTCCTGAGGGCAAGAGGACATATTGTTTTTAATTATTTATTTATAGCAACTCAGTGATTAGGAGATATACAGGTCAAACACCCAAAGTAATTGCAAGGAGAAATTGAAAATAATACCTGTCACCTGTATCTCATAGGCACCACATCCCTTCATTACAAAACTATATAGAAATATGAAGGTATTGGGACTTTTAAGGTGCAACAACTACACAATATTCAATATAAAAAATATAATTTTATTACAAAAAAATATATATGAAAATTCATATGTACAAATATACATGAACCATCAAAATAAACATAATAGAGTTTCCAAAGTGCATACAGACAAAATTCTCTACATGTTTCGCCATTTTGTAGGCTTCCTCAGGAGTTTGTCATGCAAATACTGGAAACAAAAAAAGAAAAATAATAAATACATAATATTATTTACTCAAATTTCAAACTCAAAATTACAAAACAGAATATTATTAAGAAAAAAAGGATAACTGAAAACCATAACCAGCCCAATGGTTGCTCAAAAGTTCATCTCAAAATTAGATCTATTTATTCAAGGTATATGACCTTATTAGTATCAGTTGTAAGTACATTACCTGTAAATTTTGATGGTACAATCTAAAATGAAGAATGACCAGATAGCCAATGAGCTATCCCACACGGGGGCGCCCGTAAGGAGGGGATCATATGGTGTATCATAGAGGGGGAGAAATACTGGCACAAATAACCACCCGGATATTACTAGCACAGGAACAGAGGGCCATCTGGGGGAAATTACAAAGAAAATTCGAATGAAGTCAAATAACAATCTATGTATAAGAGTAAAGGCGTCTAATCTAGTTATACGGCACATACCCCATCAGTATTTACCTGTTTATGGCTGTTGATAGTAAAAAATATAAATTAGAATAGGCAAAAAAGGGGGCAGTATCTCCAAAGTACCCCAATCAGTGTCCACTCTAAAGGAAACAGAAATAGTGGAAATTACTATAAATATATATAATAATCCCCTCTAGTTGGTAATCAGAATTTTAATTTTTAGCCATATACTTGCTAGCTGATATATACCTGGTTAATCCAATTGGATAAAGTGTGTCCACATTAGGGCATCTCTGCCGAAAAACTTGTTTTACAAAACCGATCAATCAGTTTACTGAAAAAATATAAAATATAAAAACCATTTGGGATTAAAGACCAAAGTAAACCAGACAACAGGATAAAAACCAATGTTGCCCATAAAGAGATCTAGTGCCTAAGTAATTTACCTTTGACTGATATCTAAGAACGTCTTCTCCCCAGAGTGTTGGTCATGCTACTGATTTACAAGGCTGCGATCCGGACTATATACCCCCCCTCCCCCTTCCCATTGGACGCACAATGGCGCCAAATCAATGGGCGGAGCGGGCACGTCAGTTCCGACATCCGCCCATCGTCAGATCCGACCCGGAAGTGACAATTCCACCACTGAAAAACCGGAGACGTCCGCCGGAAGCACCACCCCGCTCATCAGGAGAAAACATCCTGACGAGCTGGACGCACCATAAGACGGATCCGGAAGGGGAAAAAACATGCCTAAAGTATAGAAAAGGGCAGACTTCCTTTTAAAATCACGGCAGAAAGGGCACATTGGATGTTAAAAAATGGGGCCAGGATATCCGGTGGGCTTAGTCAGATGGCGCTCAGATTGTCTCCCAAAGGAGAACAAAGAGAAACGCCCTGGGCGCCCATATGATCACCAAATCCCCCCCAAAAAAGAAAAGGGAAACGCCACCCTAAAAAATGTGGTAAACTCAATTGAAATCAATTACATATAATGTAGATTTATCAATGATTAAAGAGAGCCCCTATGGAATATAGAAATGGTACATTCAGTCACCTGTACATAAAGACAAATTTAATAAACAAAAATAAAAATAACAAAACAAAATTTAATTTGTTTTAAACAGAGTCTACATATACAGCATAACGATTTTTTTCCTACAAAAAGGGTTTGAAACTGATGGACTCATTTAACCCAGGATACATAGTAGCTCTCAAGGTATGTATCCATCTGGTTTCTCGTTGTAGGAGATTTTTGTCCACATCCCCACCTCTTTCATTAAGAGGTATGTATTCTAAAGCAAAGAATTTAATCTTTGACAGATCGAAGGAGTGGAAAAGACCACTATGTCTACTAATAGGAGTCTCCATTTTTTTCTTTTGAATGAGAGATACATGGTCTCTCATTCTGTGAAAGAAAGGCCTCTTCGTTTTACCAACATAGAAGGCCTTACAATCACAGATCATCAAATAAATTACGCCAATTGACTGGCAATTGCTAAAGAAATTTGGTCTATACGTAACTCCATTAGGGAGAACTATTTCAGTAGAATCATATATAAACCTGCAAAATTCACAATGACCACATGGGGCCGAACCCTTTCTACTCTCAACCCTCTTGATTTGGAGATGGCTATGAACTAGTTGATCTTTTAAAGACCTAGATTTTCTATAGGTAATTTGGGGAAATGGCTTAATATATTTGGAGATAATCTCATCTGTTGCTAGCAAAGGCCAGAATTTTTCAATAATTTTTCTTACTTTCTGATGTTCACCAGAGAACCTGGTAATTAATCGTACCGTTTGGTCAGTAGTTTGAGGTTTCTTAGGATGTATTAGATCTTTCCTGTTTTTATTTTTTGCTCGTTTATAAGCTTTTTTGAGGGTTGAACGACTATACCCTCTAGCAATTAGTCGAGATTGGAGGGCAGAGGCCTCCGTCTCGAAATCTACTTCCTTACTACAATTTCTTCGAATTCGTAAATACTGACTGTATGGGATACTTTGTACCAGAGTCCTGGGATGAGAACTTGTGGCATGCAGGATGGTATTGCCTGAAGAGGGCTTTCTATATAATGAAGAGCCCAAGGTGCCATCAGAGTTTAAGTAAATAGAAATATCCAGAAAATTTATCACATTCTGGTCACAAATCATCGTAAATTTGAGATTAAAGGAATTTACAGCTAATGAAGACATAAAAGATGTCAATTCCTCTAAGGAGCCAGTCCACACAACAAAAATGTCATCGATAAAGCGTCGCCATATCAAGACTTTATCAAAAAACATTTCAAATGATTCTAAAGAAAAAATCTCCCGTTCCCACCCCCCCAGGTACAGGTTGGCGTACGACGGGGCACACTTGGTCCCCATCGCAACACCCTGCACCTGGAGGTAGTGGGAACGGTCGAAAACAAAAATATTGTTGGTAAGTATGAACAGCAACAATTCCAAAATGAAATTGTTGTAGGGCCTGGCTCCAGGTCCTCTCTCAGAGAGGAAGCCGTCTATAACTTTAATACCCCTAGTGTGGGGGATAGAGTTATAGAGGGCTTCAACGTCTATAGCTACTAGCCATGACCCCGGTGGTACACATAGACCATCCAAAGATCTCAGTAGATCGGCGGTGTCTTGAATGTAGGAACTTAAAGAACCTACATGGGGCCTCAAATAGTCGTCTACCAGCTTACTAGCTGGTTCTGTAAGGCAACCAATCCCTGACACAATCGGACGGCCAGGGGGATTTTCCAAATTTTTGTGCACCTTTGGCAGAGCATAAAACGTGGGAAGTCTCGGCTTATCAATAACCAGGAATTCACACGTCTTTTTGTCTATAAGGTTATCACAAAATGCCCGATTAATGAGAATACGGTATTTTGTCTCCGCATATTTTACCTGTGCAAAAGGAATAGAGCGATACCAACTTTTATTTAAAAGGAGGTTCATGACCATCTGCTTATATTTGTTTAAATCCATTACCACTATGTTACCTCCTTTATCCGAGGGTTTTATCACTAATTGTTCGTTCTGTTTTAAAGATAACACGGCTTTTTGTTGGGATGGCTTAAGGTTGGTATTTCTTCTAAACCTTTTCCAATTGGTACTCTGTAGTTCCTTTGTAACTTGTTGGGTGAATGCCCAAATGTTGGGGTTTCCTTGGAGAGTAGGAAAGGTCCTGGATTTCGGTTTATATAGATTAGGTGGAGGAAAAATTCTCTCCGTGGAAATCTCATCTACGAGGCCAGACTGGGGTTCCTCAAGGGGGTCATCTAGTGGATTACCTTCTTCCCATAATTCCATTAATTCATTTATTGCCTGAATCTCCTTAATTGTTTTATTTTGCCAAAGATCTTCCCCCATGGAATCCATGGGAGAACGTTGATAATCCCTGTCAAACATAATCTTAAAAGTAAGTTTTCTCGCAAAGAGGTTGACGTCCTTTATAATTTCAAAGGCATCAACCTCCTGATCAGGACAAAAAGTCAGGCCAAGGCCCAAAACCTCCGTCTGATCCGGTGTAAGTAAATGTGAAGACAAATTAATTACTTGGAAATTACTTTGGAAGTTGCTTTGAGTGCCTGTGAAGGAATGGGTGTCTTTTTGTTGTCCACAATTGGGGGTGGTGAAAAGATTGGCGCAGTGCGAAGATCCCCTATATTGGGGATTTGAAAGTCCCCCGAAGGGGTAACTATTGATTGATTTAACTTCGGTGCATTAAGAATATTAGAAAAACTGGGTGTGGATAAATTAAGGTGACCATCACCTGTGGGATGAGTGGGAGGGGGTACATTTTTGGACTGTGAACGTAAACCCTGACGATTCATGTCCTGTTGAGTACGTTTAGAAAGCGCTGACATCGAAGGTGCTCGATCAGTCTTTCTTTTATTAGAACTAGCTGACATGTTTGAGGCATTACCTGGTAGGGACGAGGAAGATAAAGATGATTCATCAGAATCAGTGGCTTCCTGATTTTTATTTGTTTGCTTACGAGCTGAGGATTTGGATTTCCTCCATTGGTTTTCAGTAGTCCACCGATAGGCTGTGTTTGATTCATATGCCAGACGATCCCTATAGTATTTTTTATCCTTAGTTTTAAGGATATTGGAGACAAAAGACTCCAAATGTTTTTCTAAGAGAGCCTCTCTATTAGAGAAGGTTTCCTCCGTAGTCAAGTTGGAATTTTCAACATACAATTTTTCTATGTCGTTATTGACTATCTCTAAATCTTTAGCATAGTTTTGGCAAAGAGCCTCCATCATCTTAAATGAACATGACTGTAAGTTTGATTCCCAGTCTAATTTGAATTCTGTCTCCACTTTAAATATATTAGGAAAAATCTGTATACGTAATCCCCACGGTACAATTTTATCCTCTAAATATTTCAAGAAATACCTGCGATTCCAAAAAATACGTGCTTTCTTTTCCAATAAACGTTGAAGGCTATTGAAAAAGCGTTCAAGGGTAATCCCACCAAATGTAGACCCTTGGGCTAGATGGATTTTAGTCATAAGGCCATCAAATGCCGACCCTCTATAGGTAGCCATGCTGATTGAAAAAAAGACTCTGTTATACAAAATAGAAACTATAAAAGGATTAATCTTTAAACCCAATTCAAAAGAATAATCTAATGAACTACAAAAATGATATAGAGGTGACAGGTAGAAAATGAGCGTTTGCCACCCGGTATAATCACAAGGAGAAATTGAAAATAATACCTGTCACCTGTATCTCATAGGCACCACATCCCTTCATTACAAAACTATATAGAAATATGAAGGTATTGGGACTTTTAAGGTGCAACAACTACACAATATTCAATATAAAAAATATAATTTTATTACAAAAAAATATATATGAAAATTCATATGTACAAATATACATGAACCATCAAAATAAACATAATAGAGTTTCCAAAGTGCATACAGACAAAATTCTCTACATGTTTCGCCATTTTGTAGGCTTCCTCAGGAGTTTGTCATGCAAATACTGGAAACAAAAAAAGAAAAATAATAAATACATAATATTATTTACTCAAATTTCAAACTCAAAATTACAAAACAGAATATTATTAAGAAAAAAAGGATAACTGAAAACCATAACCAGCCCAATGGTTGCTCAAAAGTTCATCTCAAAATTAGATCTATTTATTCAAGGTATATGACCTTATTAGTATCAGTTGTAAGTACATTACCTGTAAATTTTGATGGTACAATCTAAAATGAAGAATGACCAGATAGCCAATGAGCTATCCCACACGGGGGCGCCCGTAAGGAGGGGATCATATGGTGTATCATAGAGGGGGAGAAATACTGGCACAAATAACCACCCGGATATTACTAGCACAGGAACAGAGGGCCATCTGGGGGAAATTACAAAGAAAATTAGAATGAAGTCAAATAACAATCTATGTATAAGAGTAAAGGCGTCTAATCTAGTTATACGGCACATACCCCATCAGTATTTACCTGTTTATGGCTGTTGATAGTAAAAAATATAAATTAGAATAGGCAAAAAAGGGGGCAGTATCTCCAAAGTACCCCAATCAGTGTCCACTCTAAAGGAAACAGAAATAGTGGAAATTACTATAAATATATATAATAATCCCCTCTAGTTGGTAATCAGAATTTAAATTTTTAGCCATATACTTGCTAGCTGATATATACCTGGTTAATCCAATTGGATAAAGTGTGTCCACATTAGGGCATCTCTGCCGAAAAACTTGTTTTACAAAACCGATCAATCAGTTTACTGAAAAAATATAAAATATAAAAACCATTTGGGATTAAAGACCAAAGTAAACCAGACAACAGGATAAAAACCAATGTTGCCCATAAAGAGATCTAGTGCCTAAGTAATTTACCTTTGACTGATATCTAAGAACGTCTTCTCCCCAGAGTGTTGGTCATGCTACTGATTTACAAGGCTGCGATCCGGACTATATACCCCCCCTCCCCCTTCCCATTGGACGCACAATGGCGCCAAATCAATGGGCGGAGCGGGCACGTCAGTTCCGACATCCGCCCATCGTCAGATCCGACCCGGAAGTGACAATTCCACCACTGAAAAACCGGAGACGTCCGCCGGAAGCACCACCCCGCTCATCAGGAGAAAACATCCTGACGAGCTGGACGCACCATAAGACGGATCCGGAAGGGGAAAAAACATGCCTAAAGTATAGAAAAGGGCAGACTTCCTTTTAAAATCACGGCAGAAAGGGCACATTGGATGTTAAAAAATGGGGCCAGGATATCCGGTGGGCTTAGTCAGATGGCGCTCAGATTGTCTCCCAAAGGAGAACAAAGAGAAACGCCCTGGGCGCCCATATGATCACCAAATCCCCCCCAAAAAAGAAAAGGGAAACGCCACCCTAAAAAATGTGGTAAACTCAATTGAAATCAATTACATATAATGTAGATTTATCAATGATTAAAGAGAGCCCCTATGGAATATAGAAATGGTACATTCAGTCACCTGTACATAAAGACAAATTTAATAAACAAAAATAAAAATAACAAAACAAAATTTAATTTGTTTTAAACAGAGTCTACATATACAGCATAACGATTTTTTTCCTACAAAAAGGGTTTGAAACTGATGGACTCATTTAACCCAGGATACATAGTAGCTCTCAAGGTATGTATCCATCTGGTTTCTCGTTGTAGGAGATTTTTGTCCACATCCCCACCTCTTTCATTAAGAGGTATGTATTCTAAAGCAAAGAATTTAATCTTTGACAGATCGAAGGAGTGGAAAAGACCACTATGTCTACTAATAGGAGTCTCCATTTTTTTCTTTTGAATGAGAGATACATGGTCTCTCATTCTGTGAAAGAAAGGCCTCTTCGTTTTACCAACATAGAAGGCCTTACAATCACAGATCATCAAATAAATTACGCCAATTGACTGGCAATTGCTAAAGAAATTTGGTCTATACGTAACTCCATTAGGGAGAACTATTTCAGTAGAATCATATATAAACCTGCAAAATTCACAATGACCACATGGGGCCGAACCCTTTCTACTCTCAACCCTCTTGATTTGGAGATGGCTATGAACTAGTTGATCTTTTAAAGACCTAGATTTTCTATAGGTAATTTGGGGAAATGGCTTAATATATTTGGAGATAATCTCATCTGTTGCTAGCAAAGGCCAGAATTTTTCAATAATTTTTCTTACTTTCTGATGTTCACCAGAGAACCTGGTAATTAATCGTACCGTTTGGTCAGTAGTTTGAGGTTTCTTAGGATGTATTAGATCTTTCCTGTTTTTATTTTTTGCTCGTTTATAAGCTTTTTTGAGGGTTGAACGACTATACCCTCTAGCAATTAGTCGAGATTGGAGGGCAGAGGCCTCCGTCTCGAAATCTACTTCCTTACTACAATTTCTTCGAATTCGTAAATACTGACTGTATGGGATACTTTGTACCAGAGTCCTGGGATGAGAACTTGTGGCATGCAGGATGGTATTGCCTGAAGAGGGCTTTCTATATAATGAAGAGCCCAAGGTGCCATCAGAGTTTAAGTAAATAGAAATATCCAGAAAATTTATCACATTCTGGTCACAAATCATCGTAAATTTGAGATTAAAGGAATTTACAGCTAATGAAGACATAAAAGATGTCAATTCCTCTAAGGAGCCAGTCCACACAACAAAAATGTCATCGATAAAGCGTCGCCATATCAAGACTTTATCAAAAAACATTTCAAATGATTCTAAAGAAAAAATCTCCCGTTCCCACCCCCCCAGGTACAGGTTGGCGTACGACGGGGCACACTTGGTCCCCATCGCAACACCCTGCACCTGGAGGTAGTGGGAACGGTCGAAAACAAAAATATTGTTGGTAAGTATGAACAGCAACAATTCCAAAATGAAATTGTTGTAGGGCCTGGCTCCAGGTCCTCTCTCAGAGAGGAAGCCGTCTATAACTTTAATACCCCTAGTGTGGGGGATAGAGTTATAGAGGGCTTCAACGTCTATAGCTACTAGCCATGACCCCGGTGGTACACATAGACCATCCAAAGATCTCAGTAGATCGGCGGTGTCTTGAATGTAGGAACTTAAAGAACCTACATGGGGCCTCAAATAGTCGTCTACCAGCTTACTAGCTGGTTCTGTAAGGCAACCAATCCCTGACACAATCGGACGGCCAGGGGGATTTTCCAAATTTTTGTGCACCTTTGGCAGAGCATAAAACGTGGGAAGTCTCGGCTTATCAATAACCAGGAATTCACACGTCTTTTTGTCTATAAGGTTATCACAAAATGCCCGATTAATGAGAATACGGTATTTTGTCTCCGCATATTTTACCTGTGCAAAAGGAATAGAGCGATACCAACTTTTATTTAAAAGGAGGTTCATGACCATCTGCTTATATTTGTTTAAATCCATTACCACTATGTTACCTCCTTTATCCGAGGGTTTTATCACTAATTGTTCGTTCTGTTTTAAAGATAACACGGCTTTTTGTTGGGATGGCTTAAGGTTGGTATTTCTTCTAAACCTTTTCCAATTGGTACTCTGTAGTTCCTTTGTAACTTGTTGGGTGAATGCCCAAATGTTGGGGTTTCCTTGGAGAGTAGGAAAGGTCCTGGATTTCGGTTTATATAGATTAGGTGGAGGAAAAATTCTCTCCGTGGAAATCTCATCTACGAGGCCAGACTGGGGTTCCTCAAGGGGGTCATCTAGTGGATTACCTTCTTCCCATAATTCCATTAATTCATTTATTGCCTGAATCTCCTTAATTGTTTTATTTTGCCAAAGATCTTCCCCCATGGAATCCATGGGAGAACGTTGATAATCCCTGTCAAACATAATCTTAAAAGTAAGTTTTCTCGCAAAGAGGTTGACGTCCTTTATAATTTCAAAGGCATCAACCTCCTGATCAGGACAAAAAGTCAGGCCAAGGCCCAAAACCTCCGTCTGATCCGGTGTAAGTAAATGTGAAGACAAATTAATTACTTGGAAATTACTTTGGAAGTTGCTTTGAGTGCCTGTGAAGGAATGGGTGTCTTTTTGTTGTCCACAATTGGGGGTGGTGAAAAGATTGGCGCAGTGCGAAGATCCCCTATATTGGGGATTTGAAAGTCCCCCGAAGGGGTAACTATTGATTGATTTAACTTCGGTGCATTAAGAATATTAGAAAAACTGGGTGTGGATAAATTAAGGTGACCATCACCTGTGGGATGAGTGGGAGGGGGTACATTTTTGGACTGTGAACGTAAACCCTGACGATTCATGTCCTGTTGAGTACGTTTAGAAAGCGCTGACATCGAAGGTGCTCGATCAGTCTTTCTTTTATTAGAACTAGCTGACATGTTTGAGGCATTACCTGGTAGGGACGAGGAAGATAAAGATGATTCATCAGAATCAGTGGCTTCCTGATTTTTATTTGTTTGCTTACGAGCTGAGGATTTGGATTTCCTCCATTGGTTTTCAGTAGTCCACCGATAGGCTGTGTTTGATTCATATGCCAGACGATCCCTATAGTATTTTTTATCCTTAGTTTTAAGGATATTGGAGACAAAAGACTCCAAATGTTTTTCTAAGAGAGCCTCTCTATTAGAGAAGGTTTCCTCCGTAGTCAAGTTGGAATTTTCAACATACAATTTTTCTATGTCGTTATTGACTATCTCTAAATCTTTAGCATAGTTTTGGCAAAGAGCCTCCATCATCTTAAATGAACATGACTGTAAGTTTGATTCCCAGTCTAATTTGAATTCTGTCTCCACTTTAAATATATTAGGAAAAATCTGTATACGTAATCCCCACGGTACAATTTTATCCTCTAAATATTTCAAGAAATACCTGCGATTCCAAAAAATACGTGCTTTCTTTTCCAATAAACGTTGAAGGCTATTGAAAAAGCGTTCAAGGGTAATCCCACCAAATGTAGACCCTTGGGCTAGATGGATTTTAGTCATAAGGCCATCAAATGCCGACCCTCTATAGGTAGCCATGCTGATTGAAAAAAAGACTCTGTTATACAAAATAGAAACTATAAAAGGATTAATCTTTAAACCCAATTCAAAAGAATAATCTAATGAACTACAAAAATGATATAGAGGTGACAGGTAGAAAATGAGCGTTTGCCACCCGGTATAATCACAAGGAGAAATTGAAAATAATACCTGTCACCTGTATCTCATAGGCACCACATCCCTTCATTACAAAACTATATAGAAATATGAAGGTATTGGGACTTTTAAGGTGCAACAACTACACAATATTCAATATAAAAAATATAATTTTATTACAAAAAAATATATATGAAAATTCATATGTACAAATATACATGAACCATCAAAATAAACATAATAGAGTTTCCAAAGTGCATACAGACAAAATTCTCTACATGTTTCGCCATTTTGTAGGCTTCCTCAGGAGTTTGTCATGCAAATACTGGAAACAAAAAAAGAAAAATAATAAATACATAATATTATTTACTCAAATTTCAAACTCAAAATTACAAAACAGAATATTATTAAGAAAAAAAGGATAACTGAAAACCATAACCAGCCCAATGGTTGCTCAAAAGTTCATCTCAAAATTAGATCTATTTATTCAAGGTATATGACCTTATTAGTATCAGTTGTAAGTACATTACCTGTAAATTTTGATGGTACAATCTAAAATGAAGAATGACCAGATAGCCAATGAGCTATCCCACACGGGGGCGCCCGTAAGGAGGGGATCATATGGTGTATCATAGAGGGGGAGAAATACTGGCACAAATAACCACCCGGATATTACTAGCACAGGAACAGAGGGCCATCTGGGGGAAATTACAAAGAAAATTCGAATGAAGTCAAATAACAATCTATGTATAAGAGTAAAGGCGTCTAATCTAGTTATACGGCACATACCCCATCAGTATTTACCTGTTTATGGCTGTTGATAGTAAAAAATATAAATTAGAATAGGCAAAAAAGGGGGCAGTATCTCCAAAGTACCCCAATCAGTGTCCACTCTAAAGGAAACAGAAATAGTGGAAATTACTATAAATATATATAATAATCCCCTCTAGTTGGTAATCAGAATTTTAATTTTTAGCCATATACTTGCTAGCTGATATATACCTGGTTAATCCAATTGGATAAAGTGTGTCCACATTAGGGCATCTCTGCCGAAAAACTTGTTTTACAAAACCGATCAATCAGTTTACTGAAAAAATATAAAATATAAAAACCATTTGGGATTAAAGACCAAAGTAAACCAGACAACAGGATAAAAACCAATGTTGCCCATAAAGAGATCTAGTGCCTAAGTAATTTACCTTTGACTGATATCTAAGAACGTCTTCTCCCCAGAGTGTTGGTCATGCTACTGATTTACAAGGCTGCGATCCGGACTATATACCCCCCCTCCCCCTTCCCATTGGACGCACAATGGCGCCAAATCAATGGGCGGAGCGGGCACGTCAGTTCCGACATCCGCCCATCGTCAGATCCGACCCGGAAGTGACAATTCCACCACTGAAAAACCGGAGACGTCCGCCGGAAGCACCACCCCGCTCATCAGGAGAAAACATCCTGACGAGCTGGACGCACCATAAGACGGATCCGGAAGGGGAAAAAACATGCCTAAAGTATAGAAAAGGGCAGACTTCCTTTTAAAATCACGGCAGAAAGGGCACATTGGATGTTAAAAAATGGGGCCAGGATATCCGGTGGGCTTAGTCAGATGGCGCTCAGATTGTCTCCCAAAGGAGAACAAAGAGAAACGCCCTGGGCGCCCATATGATCACCAAATCCCCCCCAAAAAAGAAAAGGGAAACGCCACCCTAAAAAATGTGGTAAACTCAATTGAAATCAATTACATATAATGTAGATTTATCAATGATTAAAGAGAGCCCCTATGGAATATAGAAATGGTACATTCAGTCACCTGTACATAAAGACAAATTTAATAAACAAAAATAAAAATAACAAAACAAAATTTAATTTGTTTTAAACAGAGTCTACATATACAGCATAACGATTTTTTTCCTACAAAAAGGGTTTGAAACTGATGGACTCATTTAACCCAGGATACATAGTAGCTCTCAAGGTATGTATCCATCTGGTTTCTCGTTGTAGGAGATTTTTGTCCACATCCCCACCTCTTTCATTAAGAGGTATGTATTCTAAAGCAAAGAATTTAATCTTTGACAGATCGAAGGAGTGGAAAAGACCACTATGTCTACTAATAGGAGTCTCCATTTTTTTCTTTTGAATGAGAGATACATGGTCTCTCATTCTGTGAAAGAAAGGCCTCTTCGTTTTACCAACATAGAAGGCCTTACAATCACAGATCATCAAATAAATTACGCCAATTGACTGGCAATTGCTAAAGAAATTTGGTCTATACGTAACTCCATTAGGGAGAACTATTTCAGTAGAATCATATATAAACCTGCAAAATTCACAATGACCACATGGGGCCGAACCCTTTCTACTCTCAACCCTCTTGATTTGGAGATGGCTATGAACTAGTTGATCTTTTAAAGACCTAGATTTTCTATAGGTAATTTGGGGAAATGGCTTAATATATTTGGAGATAATCTCATCTGTTGCTAGCAAAGGCCAGAATTTTTCAATAATTTTTCTTACTTTCTGATGTTCACCAGAGAACCTGGTAATTAATCGTACCGTTTGGTCAGTAGTTTGAGGTTTCTTAGGATGTATTAGATCTTTCCTGTTTTTATTTTTTGCTCGTTTATAAGCTTTTTTGAGGGTTGAACGACTATACCCTCTAGCAATTAGTCGAGATTGGAGGGCAGAGGCCTCCGTCTCGAAATCTACTTCCTTACTACAATTTCTTCGAATTCGTAAATACTGACTGTATGGGATACTTTGTACCAGAGTCCTGGGATGAGAACTTGTGGCATGCAGGATGGTATTGCCTGAAGAGGGCTTTCTATATAATGAAGAGCCCAAGGTGCCATCAGAGTTTAAGTAAATAGAAATATCCAGAAAATTTATCACATTCTGGTCACAAATCATCGTAAATTTGAGATTAAAGGAATTTACAGCTAATGAAGACATAAAAGATGTCAATTCCTCTAAGGAGCCAGTCCACACAACAAAAATGTCATCGATAAAGCGTCGCCATATCAAGACTTTATCAAAAAACATTTCAAATGATTCTAAAGAAAAAATCTCCCGTTCCCACCCCCCCAGGTACAGGTTGGCGTACGACGGGGCACACTTGGTCCCCATCGCAACACCCTGCACCTGGAGGTAGTGGGAACGGTCGAAAACAAAAATATTGTTGGTAAGTATGAACAGCAACAATTCCAAAATGAAATTGTTGTAGGGCCTGGCTCCAGGTCCTCTCTCAGAGAGGAAGCCGTCTATAACTTTAATACCCCTAGTGTGGGGGATAGAGTTATAGAGGGCTTCAACGTCTATAGCTACTAGCCATGACCCCGGTGGTACACATAGACCATCCAAAGATCTCAGTAGATCGGCGGTGTCTTGAATGTAGGAACTTAAAGAACCTACATGGGGCCTCAAATAGTCGTCTACCAGCTTACTAGCTGGTTCTGTAAGGCAACCAATCCCTGACACAATCGGACGGCCAGGGGGATTTTCCAAATTTTTGTGCACCTTTGGCAGAGCATAAAACGTGGGAAGTCTCGGCTTATCAATAACCAGGAATTCACACGTCTTTTTGTCTATAAGGTTATCACAAAATGCCCGATTAATGAGAATACGGTATTTTGTCTCCGCATATTTTACCTGTGCAAAAGGAATAGAGCGATACCAACTTTTATTTAAAAGGAGGTTCATGACCATCTGCTTATATTTGTTTAAATCCATTACCACTATGTTACCTCCTTTATCCGAGGGTTTTATCACTAATTGTTCGTTCTGTTTTAAAGATAACACGGCTTTTTGTTGGGATGGCTTAAGGTTGGTATTTCTTCTAAACCTTTTCCAATTGGTACTCTGTAGTTCCTTTGTAACTTGTTGGGTGAATGCCCAAATGTTGGGGTTTCCTTGGAGAGTAGGAAAGGTCCTGGATTTCGGTTTATATAGATTAGGTGGAGGAAAAATTCTCTCCGTGGAAATCTCATCTACGAGGCCAGACTGGGGTTCCTCAAGGGGGTCATCTAGTGGATTACCTTCTTCCCATAATTCCATTAATTCATTTATTGCCTGAATCTCCTTAATTGTTTTATTTTGCCAAAGATCTTCCCCCATGGAATCCATGGGAGAACGTTGATAATCCCTGTCAAACATAATCTTAAAAGTAAGTTTTCTCGCAAAGAGGTTGACGTCCTTTATAATTTCAAAGGCATCAACCTCCTGATCAGGACAAAAAGTCAGGCCAAGGCCCAAAACCTCCGTCTGATCCGGTGTAAGTAAATGTGAAGACAAATTAATTACTTGGAAATTACTTTGGAAGTTGCTTTGAGTGCCTGTGAAGGAATGGGTGTCTTTTTGTTGTCCACAATTGGGGGTGGTGAAAAGATTGGCGCAGTGCGAAGATCCCCTATATTGGGGATTTGAAAGTCCCCCGAAGGGGTAACTATTGATTGATTTAACTTCGGTGCATTAAGAATATTAGAAAAACTGGGTGTGGATAAATTAAGGTGACCATCACCTGTGGGATGAGTGGGAGGGGGTACATTTTTGGACTGTGAACGTAAACCCTGATGATTCATGTCCTGTTGAGTACGTTTAGAAAGCGCTGACATCGAAGTAATTGGACAAATCCATAAACAATGAATGATACAAATGCCAGAGAATAACAATGACAACTAATGACAGCATAAGGGAGGACATAAACATGAGCCTTAGGTCCAATGAACTTGCACGAAACAGGGCCATAGTCGTAGGTAAGTCTGAAAAATACATGGAATATTGGAATCATAGGTTGCAAGCAGGGGGAGGGAACAAAGTAGAAATGTTTTTATTTTTAGTAAGATGGGAGGGGACACGAACTTGAAGGGAGATAGAGAAAAGAAGAAAGGAGGAGGATATGAAGAAGAAAAAAAAGAAGGTGAGGGGCAGGGGTGAGGGGTAGGTAGCTGTCTATCACAAGAAATAGTAACCATGTCTAGGTAGAATCAGGTGCAAAGAAATTCTGGTATTTCTCAGAGAAGATAAAATGGGTCCAACAAAACTATGTTTTATGAAAGCAAGCTTCCTACTTGTTTATGGAGACTTTGAGGCCTTCTACGTGCATAATGTTATTCACCTTACTAATCCATTCCCCTACTGTTGGCAGGGAAGGGGACTTCCACTGTGCTGGGATACAAACCCTTGCCGTATTGAGGAAGTATCTCACCAAAGAATGGCAATATGTGCTCTTAGAGAGCAAGCTGAGGTGCAACAAACGCATCTGGGTCTTGTTTAAGGGCAAGGCCCATGCAGGAGGGCTTTTTAGGATGTTCTCCCCTTACACAACTTGTGCACAACTTGTAGCATGTTTAGTGCTTCTGATAATTAGCCACGCCATTACAATGTCACCACACCAGTGCAGCAAACTACAGTGTCCCTGATCACCAGCTACCCCAGAAGAGGGTAACCATACCAGCACACATCAGTGTCAGTATCACCAAAGCCAGTGCAGCCAGCCACAGTGTCCCTGATTGTCACCACACCAGTTCCAGTGTTGCTAGACCAGTGCAACTTTGTTCTTAATCGCTGCCATATCAGTGCCAGTGTCACCACACCAATTCAGCCAGCAACAGTGTCCCTGATTGCCACAACACCAGTACGGAGGCAATAGATCAGTACAGCCAGCAACAGTGTTCCTGATCACTGCCACATCAGTGTCATCAGAGCATTTACAGCCAGGCAAAGTGTTCCTGATCTCCACCGCACCAGTTCCAATGTCACCAGGCCAGTTCAGCCAGCATCAATGTCCCTTATTGCCACCACACCAGTAAAGTGTCATCAGACCATTATAAGCCAGCAGCTGTTTTTCTGATAACCACAACACCAGTCCCAATGTCACCAGACCAGTGCAACCAGACACTGTGTTCCTTATCACTGCCACATAAGTCCCTGTGTCACCAGACCACTGTAATCCAGCAACAGTTTTGCTGATCATCTCCACAACAGTCCCAGTTTCACCAGACCAATGCAACCAGACACTGTGTTCCTGACTGCTGCCACACCAGTCCTAGTGTCACAAGACCAGTTCAGCAAGCAATTGTGTTTTGGTTCACTGCCACATGAGTGCCAGCGTCACCAGACCACTATAAGCCAGCAACAGTGTTCCAAATCTCTGCCACATCCATATCAGTGTCACCAGAGCCAGCCACAGTGTTCCTAATCAACACCAAACCCCTTCCAGTGTCACTTGACCAATGTAAGCCAGAAACTGTGATCTTGATTGCTGCCATACCAGTACAGTGTTACCAGACCAGTGCAGCCAACAACTGTGTCCCTGAGCACCACCACACCTGTGTCAGTGTCACTAGAGCCAGTGAATTCAGCAACAGTGTTCCTGATCACCAACACACCAATGCAGGTGTCACTGGACCAGTGTATACCAGCAACAGTATTCCTGTTCACTGCTACACCATTGACCGTGTCACCAGGCTTATTTGACTGTGTCACCAGACCAGTGTAAGCCAGAAGCAGTGTTTCTGATCACCCCTATACAAGTCCCAGTATTACCAAATCAGTGTAAGCCATCAACATTGTTCCTGATAGCCACCACATCAGTCCCATTGTTGCCAGACCAGTGTCAGTGTTTGATTGTTGCACACTAGTGACATTTTCACTAGACTACTGCAGCTAGAAAAAGCCTTCATGATCTCTAGTCCCACTAATCCCACTGGTGACCCACCCTGTTTTATTGATCGCCATCACACCAGTACAAAGAAAAGCATGTAAAACCACTATACTAGATTGTACACTTGTGCATCAACGTGTTGTGGCCTTGTGGGGACTCCACTTGGGGAGAAAGGATGAAAGTGCTGCAGCTGTAGGAAAATACACTGGTATATAGTAATGTCATCAAAAAGAACAACAGGCATTCCCAGTGTAGAAAGCAGTTACTGAAAGCATTGGCAATGATACAACAGTGGAAAGTTCAAGAGAATCATTCTAAGTTTTGAACTACCAGTACAAGTAGCAGACAAAGGGTTTAATGCCAGTTGCTAGACTCCTACTCCAGTATAAAAATGGTTAAGCTTTATCCACATAAACACTGTCATATCAGTGTCAGTGTCAATCTGCTCAAAAAAAATTCTTGCTGCTGGTCGTATTTTTTCAAATTTGCTACAATGTTGTACTATAAATGTTTGTTGCATGTAGTAACATTTTTTGTTAACAATCTCTAATAAAAAATGGTTGTAAATGCTCATATGATTCCATAGCATGTTATAGAGCATATGTTATTTTTACAGATGAGTTATATGGGTTTTGGTCTACCCTGGGTTCGAGGTAAACACTGTATACCATAGATTCTAGATGAACCCAATCTAGTGCAGGAAATCACCCATCTGAATTAACTTTAATCATCATGCATTGCAATGTCCTTTAGATCAGTTGGCTAAGAAGTCAATAATGGAGGCTTTGTTATGTGCCAGCCCCGTCACCATAAAAGGGTGGGCACAGAACAGCTATAGTATTAGTGTATGGGAAGCTGTTGCAGAGAAAGGACAGAGAGAGCTGACAAACTGCTTGGGGAAAAAAATAGGGTCAGCCTTTTTATTGTTCTTATTAACGTGGCTTATTTGTCTTTAACTATATTTTGTGGTTGATTTGTTGTCTTCAGTCACATTTAGCTGCTGCCCTGTCCATAGCCAAAAAAAGTGGTTGCAGTCTGCTCACATCATTTGTAATAAAAACATTGTTGCCATTCTGAAGCTTCCCTCCAACCACTTTGCATATTATTTTATACATACTGTGATTCTGTACTTGCCAAATATGCTGCAGAAATCTCCCTCCACTGAGTCTGGCTGCAACCATTTTAACTGTGGGCAGCTGAAGCTGCTGCCTATTCACTTCCTTGATTTACACAGACACACAGAGGCACACCTCCAGCTCTGCAGCTCTCATTGGCCATCTTATGACTCATCCCCCCTCCCTTCCTGGAAAACTCTCACGAGAGTGAGAGAGAGGGAGAGCTGTGCATGATGTCATAAGCCTAGGCTTTTTACCAGACAAGAAACAGGAAGTGAGCTGTATAAGGTATTTACTGGCAGAAAAAAAATGTTTTACTATCCAAAGTTAAAACAAGGGCAGAAGATAAATGGAAAGTTGAAAAAATGACTGAAGGTCCACTTTAAACAGTTTTTTTTTTCGCCCATAGCTCTTAAAGGGACATTTTTTTTTTCCAAATGACATTACATTTTTTTTTTGCATTTTAGTGTAAATATGAGATCTGAGGTCTTTTTGACCACAGATCTCATATTTAAGAGGTCCTGTCATGCTTTTTTCTATTACAAGGGATGTTTACATTCCTTGTAATAGAAATAAAAGTGACACATTTTTTTTTTTAAAGAACAGTGTAAAAATTAAAAATAAAAGGTAAAATAAATAATAAAAAAAAAAAAATTAAACGTGCCCGTCCCACTGAGCTCGCGTGCAGAAGCGAACGCATACATGAGTAGCACCCACATATGAAAACCGTGTTCAAACCACACATGTGAGGTATCGTCGTGATTGTTAGAGTGAGAGCAATAATTCTAGCCCTAGACCTCCTCTGTAACTCAAAACATGCAACCTGTAGAATTTTTTAAACGTCGCCTATAGATATTTTAAAGGGTAAAACTTTGTCGCAATTCCACGAGCGGGCGCAACTTTGAAGCGTGACATGTTGGGTATCAATTTACTCGGCGTAACATCATCTTTCACAATATAAAAAAATGGGCTAACTTTACTGTTGTCTTATTTTTTAATTAAAAAAAAGTGAAACGGTGTGACAAAAAGTATTGCAACGATTCTCCAGGGTGTTAGAAAAAATATACCGTATATACTCGAGTATAAGCCGACCAGAATATAAGCCGAGGCACCTAATTTTACCACAAAAAATTGGAAAACTTATTGACTCGAGTATAAGCCTAGGGTGTCCATCTGCATGCCTCACTGTGCCCATGTGCATGCCTCACTGTGCCCATGCCTCACTGTGCCCATACCTCACTGTGTCAATGCCTAGACTGACGTTTAACATGGTGGTCTATGGAAGGGGTGCCCGGTTTGAAAAATCGGTACTCCCCGGCCGTAGGTCCCCCAGACAAAAAACTTTGCACACTTGTAGAGGAGAAATGGGGCTACATGTGTGCCAAGTTTCGGGTCCAGGGACCGGGGTACAACCGGCCAGGAACTGGGTCCCCAAAATCACTGAAGAAATTACTGTTTAACATGGGAGTCTATGGAAGGGGTGCCCGACTTTGAAAAATCGGTGCTCCCCGGCCGTAGGTCCCCCGGACAACAAACTTTGCACACTTGTAGAGGAAGAGTGGGGCTACATGTTTGCCAAGTTTGGGGTCTGGGGACCTACAGCTGGCCGGTACCGGGTCCCCAAATCCGGGAGATCAGGCACAAAACGGTGATTCGAGTATAAGCCGAGGGGACATTTTCAGCACAAAAAAATGTGCTGAAAAACTCGGCTTATACTCGAGTTTATACAGTATATAATGTTTGGGGGTTCTAAGTAATTTTCTAGCAGAAAATTATTATTTTTTTAACTTGTTAACACCAAATCTCAGAAAGAGGCTCAGTCCTTAAGTGGTTAAAGCCCAGCATAATGTTTATGGATAATAAAGTCACTGGCATTATGTGGGATTTAAAATTAGCCATTAAAAGACAGAACACTGTATATTTCAACATAAAACACATGTTGAGTAGGCAAATTGAGTAACTATAAGCTTATTCTTCCTTTCTGCTACATATAGCCAGTTGCAAACAGATTGAGGCAGTGCTTACCCCAGGACCATGTGAATCCAGCTTCTATTTCCTCAGAACAGTGGCTTCCTCCATGTGTCCTCTGCAATAATAGGTCTCTGCTTCTACGGCCTGTCACTCAGCTCAGTTCCAGGAACGCCTTTTGGCTAGTGCTGTAGATTTTTTAGCACATGGACTTTTTTTAGTGAGCCGTTTAGTTTCAATTGTTTCCCTGCATTACAAATGCTGAGTCTTACATTTCATTTATCTAATACATACAGCAAAATACGTGAGCACAACTTTAAGCATTGTCATAATTACATTATGAGAATGGCACAATAGTCAGTTTAATTGGAACATGCATAAATAATAATAAATTGTAATAAAAATAGCCATCATCTAAATTTTCTAATACTTAAAAATGTGCCAATTCTTTTTCCTGAGGAAGGGGGCCCAACCTATGATCTTGCACTGAGGCGCACTGCATTCAGAAAATACCCCTGATTTATTATATGAAACAACATTGTCTGAATATGATCTTTAAAGATGAAATATAATCTTCTCATATTTTGTTTTCCCCAAGGTTTAGCCTCCCTACCTTCATAAACATGCTAATGAAAATTTAAATTAAAACCTTTCTATTTTTTATTACCTTATTTTGGACCCAATGATATCATGGCTAGTAAAAGGGTCTCTGCATAGCTTCCTGAAAACAGTAGACTTCCCAAGTACCGTAATGGCCACATATGATGCCAAGACTTCATATTTGAAAGAACTGAAATCAAGTGTATGAGGGTGGGCCAGAGAGAGTAAGTCTGGATGATGCTTGACATCCTCCAGCCAGGAAATGAGGTGGGCTCTATCTGACATGATACAGCTTCTAATGTCCACTGTCAGAAGCAGTAAAATCAGAATAAGCAATCTGAGTACAGGTTGGAAGCCTGTACAACTGAGCAAGACTAAAGCCTCATACACGCGATCGGATATCCTATGGATTCTAATCCGATGGTTTTGTCCATCGGAAATCCGATGAAGCTGACTTCCATCAGTTTTGCCTACACACCATCAGTCAAAAAACCGACCGTTCATCGGACTGTTTTCATCAGTCTTGCCTAGACACCATCAGTCAAAAAACCGACCGTCCATCGGACTGTTTTCATCGGTAAAACCGATCGTGTGTACAGGGCTTAAAGGTTACGTTGGAGTTCAACTTTAAGCCAGTTTACTATTAATATACAAATGAGTCATCTAAGCCAATTGGTATTAATATAAACATTTAGCTATTTCTAAGTAAATACTTTAACAAAGTATACATTTTCCGGAACCACAACCCCCCCATTGTCTAACTTTCTGCTTTTTTACTCATAGAGAATTAAGGTATTTATTTAAAAAAAATGTCAGTGATAAACCTATGCTGGCTTCTGCTCAGGATAAAAAAATTCCTGTGACTATCGCCGTATGTGTCCCTTTACTAATCCATGAAATGCCTTTCCTACAATAGGAGGAGAAGAACTTAAGAGGTCTGTAGTTATTGGATGAGGACCCTGGTCTCTTTTAAAATATTGATCAATCCATGCAAAGCCAGTCAGTAATGGCGTTGAAACATAGCTTAGAAAATAACTAAACTACATTTTTTAATGACTTCTGTGTGTTTTTTGGAACTGGTTCTAGACCATATCAGTGTTGAGCCACCATGGTTCATTTACATCAGCACCATCACTTTTCTTTTTTATATACATGGAGGGTTTGAAAAAATTTATTAGGTTTGCTCTCTCATTATTTTTTAAGGTGGTGCACATACCCAGATCTAGTCTTTTTTTCTATTAAAATGATTAAATCAACTCTCATTAGCATTTTTTATGATGTATTTAAAACATTTTTACGTTACAATTACATTTATACATATTTTCCATGGAATAGTATGGCTTTCTTTACTTTGACAGTTGTTTCCTACATTTTTACATTTGCAATTTAAATGCATTCAAATATGTTCTGTTATACATTATTAGGGTGTTCATTATATTTTATCTACAGTAACATCAGAAATGCTATGCATTTGTTTTACATTTCTGTTAAAATTAATGTGTAGTTCTTTGACATGTTAAACAACAGTCTCGTGTCATGCAGACATAATACTTTACTGCTGTCACAAGTCCCACTTCCTCTCTCCAGTGAGCAAAGAAAACCTTATCTGACATAGTATGTCATTGGGAAAATGACTAAGTGGTGTCCTCAGAAGAATGATATTTTGGGTCCAGCTGGATGAGGTAATTGAAGAGGAATGAGGAATGCTAGGCTTCCTGTTACTTAACACTCAGGAACGTCTTTCAAGTGATAAATGTTGAAAACATTTGAAACAAAGTATTGTCCTAAATGTCTGCTGAAAATACACTGCGCCCCCTTGTTTAGCGATAACCCTCTTCAGATAGGACTTTACAAATAGCCTCATTTGTGTTAATTTCCCACATTCCTGGGTTGGCAATCATTCATGTTCCTTATGTTTGTACCGTAATTATCAGCGTATAACACTCACAGGCATATAACACGCACCTTCATTTTAGGAGGGAGGTTTCAGAAAAAAAAGTATTTTTTAAATTATCAACTATGAATTAAAATAAGGGTCAGTGCCCATCAATGCAGCCTGATTAGTGCCAATCTGCAGCCTCCCCATCTCCCATCAATTCAGCCTGATCAATGCCCATCTGCAGCCCATCTCCCATCAATGCAGCCTTATCAATGCCCATCTGCAGCCTCAATGCAGCCTGATCAATGCCCATCTGCAGCCCATCTTCCATCAATTCAGCCTGATTAATGCCAATTTTTAGCCTCAGTGCTCATCTGCAGCCTCACCATCTCTCATCAATGCAGCCTGAATAGTGCAGGAAATCACAGAGCCATCATCTCCTGTTTACTCGGCTCTCACTCGGCTCTCAGTCAGCAGTCACACACAAAGTCGCCATCAGCATTGGAACAGCTCCTGTGATAGACACAGAACACTGGTCCAATGCCGGTGGCAGAGGCGTGACTGTGTATGTGATGTGAGAGCCGAGTGAGAGCCGAATAAACAGGAGATGACGGCTTGGTGAATTCCGTTGGCGCTCATCCCCCTCCTTCCCCTCCACGGTACACGATTGGCGTATACCACGCACCTGTGATTTGCTCCCTATTTTCAGGGGGGAAAAGTGCGTGTTATACGTGGATAAATACAGTGATTTAAAACATAACTAAACCTAACTGTCAGTAAAATAGTTCCCTTCCTGGGGTTACACTACTCACTCAACATAGTGTATCTATACCCCCATAGTGTAATTGTCACCCCAGGACAGAAAGTGTTTTAGGAGGAGGAGTGTTCTGTAGTCCACAGAGAGAACTGTGAACAGTGACATGGGGTTCACCCCAAATATATGGATTTTAAGGGGAATCCCAAATTTAAAAAAAATGGCGTGGAGTTCCCCCCAAAAATCCATACCAGATCCTTTATCCGAGCACGCAACCTGGCAGGCCGCAGGAAAAGAGGGGGGAACGAGAGAGTGACCCCCCTCCTGAACCATACCAGGCCACATGCCCTCAACATGGGGAGGATGCTTTGGGGGTCTGTGACCCCTCAAAGCACCATGTCCCCATGTTGATGGGGACAAGGGCCTCATCCCCACAACCCTTGCCCGGTGGTTGTGGGGGTCTGCGGGTGGGGGGCTTATAGGAATCTGGAAGACCCCTTTAACAAAGGGAACCCCCAGATCCCACCCTACCTATGTGAATTGGTAAGGTGTACATTGTACCCCTACCATTTCACAAAGAAAGTGTAAAAAAAAAAAAAAAAAAAACACAGACACCGTTGGGATAAGTCCTTTATTAAAAATAAAAAAATAAAAATAAAAAAAAGATTCCACCGGTGGTAATCCACTCTCGGTCTCCACTCCAACGCTGTCGGTATCCTGCGATGGATGCTCTCCTCTCCGGGGTCCAGCGATGAATGATCTCCTCTCCATCCTGGTCCAGGCTCCAGCGATGAGATGTCCAGCGCAGCGCATCCTGTCTCCATCGGAGACACCCCAGGAATATCGTCGCTGCAGCCTGACAGGTCTTATGTAGCTGAGGACAGGGCCACCCCATCACGTGACTCCATCCCCCTCTGACGCAAGGGGAAACCCGGGCTTACCCAGTGATGTGCGGGTGACCCCGCCCCCCTCTGATGCAACAGAAACCTGCGTTACATCAGAGGGGGGCGGGGTCACCTGCACGTCACTGGGAAAGCCCGGGTTTCCCCTTGTGTCAGAGGGGGACGGGGTCAAGTGACGGGTGGCCCCGTCCTCAGCTACATAAGACCTTTCAGGCTGCGGTGACGATATTCCCAGGGTGTCTCCGGTGGAGACAGGATGCGCTGCGCTGGACATCTCATCGCTGGAGCCTGGACCTGGATGGAGAGGAGATCATCCACCACTGGACCCTGGAGAGGAGAGCATCCATCGCAGGACACCGACAGCGTTGGAGTGGAGACCGAGAGTGGATTACCACCGCTGGAATTATTATTATTTTTTTTTAATAAAGGACTTATCCCAACGGTGTCTGTGTGTTTTTTTACACTTTCTTAGTGAAATGGTAGGGGTACAATGTACCCCTTACCCATTCACATAGGGGGGGCAGGGATCTGGGGGTCCCCTTTGTTAAAGGGGTCTTCCAGATTCCGATAAGCCCCCCGTCCGCAGACCCCCACAACCACCGGGCAATGGTTGTGGGGATGAGGCCCTTGTCCCCATCAACATGGGGACATAGTGCTTTGAGGGGTCACAGACCCCCAAAGCATCCTCCCCATGTTGAGGGCATGTGGCCAGGTACGGTTCAGGAGGGGGGGTGCTCTCTCATCCCCCCCTCTTTTCCTCTTTGCGTGCTCAGATAAAGGGCATGGTATGGATTTTTGGGGAAAATCCATACCAGACCTGAAGGCATATAAACCTTTAAAATTAACACTTTAGATTTCTCCCATAGACTTTTACAGGGTGTTTTCCGCAGCTTTTCGAATTTGCCGCGAACACCCCAAATTGTTCGCTGTTCGGCAAACGGGCGAACAGGCAATGTTCGAGTCGAACATGAGTTCGACTCAAACTCAAAGCTCATTCCTACTAGCCACATATAATCTGACTAGTTGCAAAAGGCAAGAACACATCCCATCATTGCTGGTTTTGCAGACAACTAGGTGCATGGTAGGATAAGACACTTGTAGTCCCATTCACTAACAAGAGTATGTACCACTGTTCAAGTAAACCTAGACCCCTATGATTAAGCCTTGGTGGGTGGGGTGAAACATGTCAGGGGGCATGGCCCAAGGAGCCACATTGACTGAGGCTTTCACATGTATACATCCATACTAAGATCGGTAATGGCAAGCGGCGGTTTCACGCTAAACTGTTTAGCTAAATGTCTAAACTATACATCTTTCCCTTGAATTTATTCCTGTGTTGCTCTGGTTGGATAGGACTCTATTCCAATTTGTTTCCTACATTTTCCTCATCCCTACAATATATACCAATTTTTATGTAGTTCAAGACGAAAGCCAAGAGGGCTAATTAGACTGCTTGAGATAACATAGGACGAGTGCACAAGACAACTCTGGATTTCTTACATTTCTCAAATACCGTATTTATCGGCGTATAACACGCACCGGCGTATAACACGCACCCCAAGTTTAGGAGGGAATTTTAAGGAAAAAAACTTTTAGGAGGGAAATTCAAGGAAAAAAACCTTACATTTAAATGCAGCATGCAGCCTTGCCCAGTGTCCATCTGCAGCCTTGCCCAGTGTCCATCTGTCCATCTGCAGCCGTGCCCAGTGTCCATCTGTCCATCTGCAGCCGTGCCCAGTGTCCATCTGTCCATCTGCAGCCTTGCCCAGTGTCCATCTGTCCATCTGCAGCCGTGCCCAGTGTCCATCTGTAGCCTTGCCCAGTGTCCATCTGTCCATCTGCAGCCGTGCCCAGTGTCCATCTGTCCATCTGCAGCCGTGCCCAGTGTTCATCTGTCCATCTGCAGCCGTGCCCAGTGCCTTTGCGATCGTGTCAGTCCCGGCGGTTTTTAAAATTTGGCGCCGATTTCTGTGGAGAGGAGCGAGCGGGGCCGAGTGTACTTCGGCTGGACTCGGCTCCTCTCGCAGTTCCGCCCATCTCCACTGACTGCGCCGCTGACGGAGAAAGCCGAGTGTACTTCGCCTAGACTCGTGTCTGCTCACAGTCACAGGCAGGACTGCGAGAGGAGCCGAGACTAGGCGAAGTACACTCGGCTTTCTCCGTCAGCGGCGCAGTCAGAGATGGGCGGGACTGCGAGAGGAGCCGAGTAAAGCCGATTGTACTTCGGCTTCGGCTCCGCTCGCTCCTCTCGCTCGTTTTCAGCAGGGGAATTCGACGGAGTATCGGCGTATAACACGCACCCACGATTTTCCCCTGATTTTAAGGGGAAAAAAGTGCGTGTTATACGCCGATAAATACGGTAGATTTGTTCAAACTGTATATTTAGCAGACCAAAGGGTAGTAAATAAGATAAACGTATTTTTATAGTTAATATACAGCCCTGGCCAAAAGTTTTGGAATGACACAAATATACATTTTCCCAAAGTCTGCTGTTTCAGTGTTTTTAGATCTTTTTGTCAGATGTTACTATGGTATACTGAAGTATAATTACAAGCATTTCATAAGTGTTAAATGCTTTTATTGACAATTACATTAAGTTTATGCAAAGAGTTAATATTTGCAGTGTTGACCCTTCATTTTCAAGATCTCTGCAATTAACACTGGCATTCTGTTAATCAACTTCTGGACCACATCCTGACTCGTGGCAGCCCATTCTTGTATTATCAATGCTTGGAGTTGTCAGAATTTGTGTTTTGTTTTTTTTAGTTCACCTGACTTTTAGGAATTGACCACAAGTTCTCAATGGGATTAAGGTCTGGGGAGTTTCCTGGCCATGGACCCAAAATGTGGATGTTTTATTCCCCAAGACACTTAAGCCCTGTACACGCGATCGGTTTTACCGATGAAAGCAGTCCGATGGACTGTTTTTATCGGACAAACCGATCGTGTGTGGGCCCCATCTGACTTATTTCCATCAGTGAAAAAAAATAGAACATGTTTTAAATTTTTCCGATGGAAAAAAAAACGATAGCAAATTCCGATCGTCTGTGTGGAACTCCATCGGAGAAAAAACCCACGCATGCTCAGACTGAATTAGGAGACGAGAGCGCTCGTTCTGGTAAAACTAGCGTTCGTAATGGAGATAGCACATTTGTCACGCTGTAACGGACTGAAAAGCACAGAGACTGAAAAGCGCGAATCGGCTAACACCAAACTTTTACTAACACGCGGTACCACGAAATCAGCAAAAGCAGCCCAAAGGGTGGCGCCATTGGAACTTCCCATTTATAGTGCCGTTGTACGTGTTGTACGTCACGGGATTTGGGACGGTCGGAATTTTGTCTGATGGTGTGTAGGCAAGACTGATGGAAGTCAGCTTCATCAGAATTCCGATGGAAAAATCCATCGGATTTGATTCCATCGGAAATCCGTCGTGTGTAGAGGGCTTAAGTTATCACTTTTGCCCTATGGCAAGGTGCTCCATTATGCTTGGAAAAAGCATTGCTCGTCACCAAACTGTTCTTAAATGGTTGGGAGAAGTTGCTTTTGGATGATTTTTTTGTGCCATTCCTTCCCCGTGGCGTCAGAGGGGGACAGGGCCAACCGTATACATCACTGGGTGGCCCCACCCTCAGCTACATAACAGCTGTCAAAGCGAGAGAAGCGTCAGTCGGCGGGAGCCTCCCATAGAGGCGGAGCTGTTGCGTTATTTTTTCTTCGGTCTGGCGGAGGTGGGATAGAAGATGAATGGACATCGCTGGACATTTTTATTTTTGTCCCGAAGTGTCTCCTGTCTTTTTTACTATTTTTTACACTTTCTTGAAAATGGTAGGGGTACAATGTACCCGTTACCAATTCACATAGGGGGAAGTTCCATTGTTAAAGGGGGCTTCCAGATTCCAATAATCCCCCTGCCTGTAGACCCCCACAACCACAGGGCAAGTGTTGTGGGGATGAGGCCCTTGTCCCCATCAACATGGGGGCAAGGTGCTTTGGGGTGGGGGGGGCGCAGAGCCCACTCTCCCCCAAAGCACCCATCCCCCCATGTTGAGGGCATGTGACCTGGTACGGTTCAGGAGGGGGGGCGCTCTCTCGCCCTCCCTCTTTTCCTGCGGCCTGCCAGGTTGCGTGCTCGGATAAGGGTCTGGTATGGATTTTTGAGGGGGCCCCTACGCCATTTTTTTTTTCATTTTGGCGTAGGGTTCCCCTTAAAATCCATACCAGACCTGAAGTGTCTGGTATGGATTTTGGGGGGACCCCCGCACAATGTTTTTTTACATTTTGTTTCGGGGTACCCCTTAATATTCAAACCAGACCTAAAGGGCCTGGTAATGGACCCGGGGGGGACCCATGCCATTTTTTTCAATGAGTTTTATCTATATTGCCGGGACACGACAATTCATTCCAGCTTCAAGCAGTTTTAAATTACTTTTTTTTCTTTAGAAATGTCATTTTGCTGCAGGACTGTTCTAAACACGGGAAAAATGCGCCACTTTACAGGCATACTATTGACGCCCCCCAGGCAAGATATTTAACCACCTAAGGACCGCCCAACGCCGATATACGTCGGCAGAATGTCACGGCTGGGCATAAGCACGTACAGGTACGTCCCCTTTAAGATGCCCAGCCGTGGGTCGCATGTGTGCCGCCGGCGGTGCGCTCGCGACCCAGTTGTGAGCTCCGTGACTGCGCCCACAGGACCCGCGGACCCGATTGCTGCCGGTGTCCCGCGATCGGGTCACAGAGCTGAAGAATGGGGAGAGGTAAATGTAAACAAACCTTTCCCCGTTCTTCCTAGTGAGACTGTCACTGATCGTCTGTTCCCTGTCATAGGGAACGACGATCAGTGACGTCACACGCCAAGCCCTGTAAGAATCACTCATTAGGTCACACTTAACTCCTTAAGCGCCCCTACAGGTTAACCCCTTCACTGCCAGTGTCATTTTCACAGTAATCAGTGCATTTTTATAGCACTGATCGCTGTAAAAATGACAATGGTCCCAAAATGGTGTCAAAGGTGTCCGATGTGTCCGCCATAATGTCGCAGTCATGATAAAGATCGCTGATCGCCACCATAACTAGTAAAAAAAAAAATATTAATAAAAATGCCATAAAACTATCCCCTATTTTGTAGACGCTATAACTTTTGCGCAAACCAATCAATAAACGCTTATTGTGATTTTTTTTTACCAAAAATATGTAGAAGAATACGTATTGGCCTAAACTGAGGAAAAAAATGTTTTGATATTTTTTGGGCATATTTATTATAGTAAAAAGGAAAAAATATAGAATTTTTTTCAAAATTGCGCAAAAAATAAAAACCGCAGAGGTGATCAAATACTGCCAATAGAAAGCTTTATTTGTGGGAAAAAAAGGACGTCAATTTTGTTTGGGAGCCACATCGCACAACCGCGCAATTGTCAGTTAAAGCGACGCAGTGCCGAATCGCAAAAAGGGGCCTGGTCCTTTAGCAACAAAATGGTCCGGGGCTTAAGTGGTTAAAGGAATATTTAATTTTTATTGTTTCACTTTAAGCATTATTAAAATCACTGCTCCCGAAAGAACGTGATACATGTCCCCTGGGGCAGGACCCGGGTCCCCTAACACTTTTTATGACAATACCATGCATATAAGCTTTTAAAATGAGCACTTTTGGTTTTTCATGTTAGTGTCCCATAGACTTTAACGGTGTTCCGCAGCTTTGCTAAAGAAGCTGAGGGTGAAGGTGATGGACTGGCCAAGCATGTCTAAAGTCCTAAACCCTATTGAGCATCTGTGGGGCATCCTCAAATGGAAGGTAGAGGAGGGCAAGGTCTCTAACATCCACCAGCTCCGTAATGTCATCATGGAGGAGTGAAAGAGGACTCCAGTGGCAACCAGTGAAGCTCTGGTGAACTCCATGCCCAAGAGGGTTAAGGCAATGCTGGAAAATAATGGTGGCCACACAAAATATTGACACTTTGGGCCCAATTTGGACACTTTCACTTAGTGGTGTACTCACTTTTGTTGCCAGCGGTTTAGACATTAAGGGCTGTGTGTTGAGTTATTTTGAGGGGACAGAAAATGTACACTGTTATACAAGCTGTACACTCACTACTTTACATCGTAGCAAAGTGTAATTTGTTCAGTGTTGTCACATGAAAAGATATAATAAAATATTTACAAAAATGTGAGGGCTGTACTTACTTTTGTGAGATACTGTATATGCATATGTTAAGTGCTGCGTAAATTGACCGAACTATATAAGCACCTGCAATAAATAAATGATAAATAAATGCAGTACATTTCTCAACATAACATAGCATATATCACTAATTAGTTAATCAAACAATGCAGTATTATGATAAGAGAAAACGTTGGCAATAATATAGCAGTAACTGGTTTGTTTATTGATGTATATTTACTTGTAATACTTTACATATTGCTTTAAAAAATATTAGCCTTTTTTTTATTGTTACAGGGTCACCAGTATGCACAGATGGAGAGGTTCATGTTTACATAATAAAAAGAACAGACAGATGAGCACACACATTTATCAACCTAAGAATGATAGAAGTCTTGTCTAGCTAATGTGAACATTGTATGTGTATTGCTTTCCCTGCTTTCAAAACCTTGACCTTGCACATTGTCTATGCAGTATCTCCAGTGACAATGGCCATAAATGACTACATGTCCTCAAGGGCTTTAGTGTCCAGCTTTCTAACATTCAGAAACATTTTTCCTACCAGGAAGTGGGAGGCCTTTTTGCAAAATTAGTTTCTTATAAGATAAGCAAAACCTGCTGAGAAGAAGTAAAATCAGACAATATACTGTATAGTTATAATGTAATATATGTAAATGTGCATGGCATTGTATACATGATAACTTTTTCATGTAACTGGATAATCTCAAACATAAAACTATTGCTTATGAAAGTCACAAAGTTAAAGCAATCTTTCCCAGACCACAGTTACCATATTCATGCCATCTTCTCAGATATTAGGGACATACAAAGAATTCCATAGTGATCCCTGGTCTTTGTAAAATAAATATTTACTTCAGGGCATTTTTGAAGCTATTTTTATTATTTGTCTACTATATTCACTCTTTTTTATCCCATGTTCGTAAATATTTTCTCTAGGCTGTCGAAAAAAGAAACTCATGTATTTTTATTGTACAATTGAAAATTTGTTGTTTCATTAAGAATTTCACCTGAAAATTTATACTTACATTTAAGATTTACATTTCTTTATATATATTTATTTTCTAAAGAAACTATTTATAGACATTATCTAATTTTTAGCAATCTTATTTTTGTGATTCTGTTAGTGAATTGTGAAATGTGAATTGTATTATGAATCGTGCTCCATGGCTTTTTTCTTTTTGGTACTTTTTGTCTTTATTTATTTTTATAATCTTAATGACAACAGGAACTATCAGTTACTGCCAGTCTGCGGTCTCAGTCACCTGTAGTGAGGCTTAGGCATTGCCATTTGGGATGAACAAAGTCAATGCTGTTTCAAAACTTTTGTATTTACAGCTTAGGGCGATCCATAAAGTTTGTTAGGGTCCTTTCACACGGGGCGGATCCGTGCAGATCCGCCCCGTGAAGCTCCGCTTGCTCAGCGGGGATCGCTCCGTTGATCCCCGCTGAGCCGACGGATGACTGGGTGGTCCCCGCACACTGTGCAGGGACCGCCGTGTCAGAGCGCCGCTCTCCCCTATGGGGAATCGGATGACGACGGACCGTAGAGTCCGTTGTCATCCGATCCGCTCCGCCGACGGAAGGAAAAATAGGGTTTTCCTCCGTCACACTTTGGCGGAGCGGATGTCAGCGGACATGTCTCCGCTGACATCCGTGCTTCCATAGGGCTACATGGAGGATCCGTTTCAGGTCCGCCTAAAAAACTGACAGGCGGACCTGAACGGACCTCCGTGTGAAAGAGCCCTTAAACCTAAATTTTTAACTCTCACCGGGTGTGCCTGCCCCCCCCCTCACCAGGAAACCTAGGGACGATGCCTAAAAATGTTAAGGATTTTAACCACTTAAGCCCCGAGCCACTTTCTGAGATTTGGTGTTTACAAGTTAAAAACATATTTTTTTTTTGCTAGAAAATTACTTGGAACCCCCAAACATTATATATTTTTTTATAACACCCTAGAGAATAAAATGGCGGTCGTTGCAATACTTTTTGATACACCGTATTTGTGCAGAGGTCTTACAAGCACCCTTTTTTGGGAAAAAAAATCACTTTTTTTAATTAAAAAATAAGACAACAGTAAAGTTAGCCCATTTTTTTTTTATATTGTGAAAGATATGCCGAGTAAATTGATACCCAACATGTCACATGTCAAACTTTTACCCCTAAAAATCTCCAAAGGCGACGTTTAAAAAATTCTACAGGTTGCATGTTTTGAGTTACAGAGGAGGTCTAGGGCTAGAATTATTGCTCTCGCTCTAATGATCGCAGCGATACCTAACATGTGTGGTTTGAACACCGTTTTCAATGCTCACGTATGCGTTCGCCTCTGCACGCGAGCTCGTCGTCTTAATGTAGCGCCCTGCTCCCAATGAGTGGGAGCTATGTGTAAAATTTATAGTTGTCTGAGCAATAGTTTGGCTCAGAAGGATTGTATTACAAATTATGCTCTGTTTCAGTTTGGCTGATTGCACGATTTTCCTCCTGACAATGGGTGTCGCTGTCACCACTGGTCAGGATTGGAAAGGCAACAGGCTGAATGCATTGGGTATCTCTTTCTCAGAGGTGGCTCAGGGGTGTGGTCAACCCGCTGTGCATTCTGGGAGAGGGTACTTATGAGACAGACACTATTTTGTGGGGTCGTCGTTCGTTGGTGGTGGGCACCGCCCGATCCTTAAATGAGGGCACTCATGGCCTCAGGGAAGTGCTGGCAGTTTCCGCCTCGGGCCACTTTGGCCTGAGGCTCCATTGTTGAGATGTAGGCCCAGGAGTTACTGGGGACCTACTGATCCGGGGATGGTCCTGTGTCTCCTTGTCTGCGGGAGGGGACCGAGCAATTGGGGATTCAATTGGAGGATGCATCCGGATCACAATCTGACTCTCAGTGCTGCCGGAATGGCTGGAAGATCATGGCACTGAGAGCTGTGTTCCTTTCTTCAGAAGGTAAACCAGAGAAGGGTTACACTAAATCTGTGACAGAGACTGTTCTATCTACACCAAGTCTGTGGCAGAGACTGTTCTATTCACACCAGGTCTGTGGCAGAGACTGTTCTATTCACACCAGGTCTGTGGCAGAGACTAAATGTGATCGAGCTATGCACAGGTTTCTAGGCCCGGGAAAGTGGGCCTATCCGGTGGTCGCTGAGTCCAGCGTGAAGACAGTTGCTCCTCTGGACCTAGGAAGATTCCTGTTATCCGCAATTAAGGTATCTGAGTCCTCACCATCCCTTCAACCCCTCTTTTGGAAACGTTATTCAATAAAACCCTTGAAAAAGACTTTGTGTTGGTGCAACCTTCTTCTGGACAACTCTTCAAGGGGAACCCCTGAGACGAGCATACGGAACAGTAAGGTAACGGCAGGCCCAAATCTAAACCAGCAGCTCCTACGGGGGTAATGCTACATTAACAACGGTATTCCTCTTCAAAGTAGCAAAGTATTCCTGTGGCGGGCGGTCCATAAGTGGTTAATAAAGTGGATTTGTTTGATGTGTGTTTTTTACTTACAGGAAAGGGTAAACTGAGAGATACCTCTCTACCTCAATTTACCATTGAACCCTATCTCCTCTTAGTGGCTCTGCCTGTACAACTAATGGAAGAACAAAAAGGAAGCATAGGGGTTCTAGTCAACTGATAGAAATAACCTTACGCTATGCTCCTAAATTCAATCTATTACTTCCATTCTTCCTGGACCTAAAAAACTTCAATAAAACACTGACTCCAGTCCTGGCCACTAATAATAAAGAGATATGAGAGCAACTTAGAAAAAAAAAACCTTCCCCACCAACCAAAATAACATATTGAAATATGATAGTGCACCCAAACTCACCGAGAAAATCAAAATACCCTACATGTTTCACTCTAAGAAAGAGCTTCGTCGGGGGTGAATAAAAAAACAAATAAGTGCTCAAAATGAAAAGTGCTGTAATCACCACATGGCAAAAGCTACATTTTTAGAAGCTGGCAGTGAGTGCCCCCAGATGGTGCTTCCTGCTTACCCATACTTGGCAAAATATTGGGTATCCAAATATGCTAGAAACCCACACAATAATGACATCACTGGCCGGTGAAAACTTTATTCAAGATACAGACATGCTGCTGACCCTCCCACTGGATCGCTCACCACTGACGCTTTTCACCCTTGATGCTTAATCGTTGACAATTTTGACTTTATAGGTGTAAAAACGTACACAGGCCTAAGTAGGCCCACCATCCCATTTGATAGTGCTGTGGCTAAGAGATTGGTTGTGTCATCTCTGAGCCTTGACTGTGGAACTAGAGGAACGTAAAATGCTGTTTATTTTTTTATTTAATAACATATAGTGACTTTCTTTACATACTATTTGTTATGTTCAGGACTTAAAAAAAAAGTTTTTATTAAAAAGAGCTTAGAACTCCATCCGCTGATTGGAAATAGTTAATATTATCTATTCATAAACAATATTCCATCAGGTAAATACTGTGTATAAATGGTTAATAATAACCTATTTCAAATCAACAGGTGGAGCTCTAGGCTTTTTTTTATGTGTTTACTAGGCTGATTATGATGGCTTTGCTGAAAGAGGCAGATTTTACAGAGTTTAATAGCTTAAGTGCAAAGGACCCATAGCCAAATATGTATGCAGAGTGACTCATCATCCCTCCCTAGTTTTATTTCCTATGTATAGCTCTGTACAGTAGCTGAAGCTCAAATGACCCACACAGCTCTATATAAAGTTTTATTTAGACAGGGACAACCTGAAAGCAAACAGATTGTATTGTACTCCATCTTTAGGAAACCCTTAATGCTGGAAGGGTAATTGACTCCTGCCTAAATTGGCCCCAGTATGTTTATGTATGAATGCGTGTAAGGGACCTTATATTGTAAGTTCCTTGAGGGCAGAGACTGATGTGAATGTACAAAATAAATAAATAATACTCTGTGGTAGCAGCATCATAGGTGCACACAGTATATGTTTATTTGTCAAATAAAGATTTTGTGAGAATAAAAAAAGTTATAACACATCAACCCAAAAACAATTACAGTTGCCCCTTAATTAAAAAAGCCTAATTAGAGTCTTAGTACCATGTCTATCTAGAAGAATTTCTGTTTCTAACAACCTCCATTTTCCTGTTATAGCAGTTGCAGAGTGGGTCTGAATACAAGTGAGCATTTAACCACAGTAGAATTCAACCACATTGCCCAGTGCATTGCACTCCAGATATGCATAAAGATGTTTCCGATCCATGCCAGCAATTTCTGGAGTGGAAAAGAAAGAAATACATTTCCAAGGAAAAAAATATTTTAAGACAATTGCAAGTTAAAAATCTTAAAGCGGAGCTCCACCCTAAAGTGGAACTTCCGCTCATCGGAACCCTCCCCCCCTCCGCTGTCATACTTGGCACCTTTCAGGGGGGAGGGGGGTGCAGATACCTGTTTAAGACAGGTATTTTCACCCACTTCCGGGAGTCCTCTCTGCGGGAATTCTGCGGGTAGTATGTCACTTCCCGCAGAATACCCATTGTGTTCTGGGAGACACTCGGCTCCCAGAACACAACAGGGACCAGTGAGAACGGCGCAGTGCGACTCTCGCATGCACCATAGGGAACCGGGCAGTGAAGCCGCAAGGCTTCACTTCCTGGTTCCCTCCCCGAGGATGGCGGTGGGGGCCACAGAGTGATGAGCGATTGCTCGTCTTCTGCTGCCGACGTCGCTGGACTCCAGGACAGGTAAGTGTCCTAATATTAAAAGTCAGCAGCTGCAGTATTTTTAGCTGCTGGCTTTTAATAATTTTTTTTCAGGGGAGCTCTGCTTTAACATATGTTGGTACAAGACTTGTAGCAAGAAAAAGGTGTAAGCATTAAAATGGTTACAGTGCAACTAAGTATTTACATGAACTGCATTTTTCACAATAATTATTTATTTGAGGTTATCACAATTTTAAAACTATAAGTTTGGTATTGGAAAAAAAAATATATACAGTGAGAGCCGGTTCACACACAGGCGGCACGACTTTGGGGGCGACTCGGCAAGGCGATCTGAAGACGACTTCAGAGGTGACTTGCAAAATGACTTCTGTATTGAAGTCAATGCAAGTCGCCCCGAGTCGCCCCCAAAGTCATACAAGAACCTTTTTCTAAGTCGGAGCGACTTGCGTCGCTCCTATTAGAACGGTTCCATTGAAGAGAGCGGAGCGCGACTTGTCAGGCGGCTGAGTCGCCTGATGAGTCGCCCCTGTGTGAACTGGCTCTAACTCTTTCAGATTACAGCTAGATAATCTTTTGTGATTAAATTAATTAGATAACTATAAAAATCTGATACAGTTATTTATGTTTTCAGCAAAAATTCTCACATTTTTTATTGGATTTAATTTGAAAAAGTGTGACTTCTGAGTGAACATTGTAGGAATCTTAGGTGAAAACATTTATAAATATACCCCTAAGAGTATGTATTTCTAGGAAGATATAACTTTATATTAGCAGATGGCAAGAAAGAAATGTTGAGCTTGTTTACAGACACATAGGGGCCCTACACTTAAGACTAAGTTTACACTTGGGATAATAAATATAACTTAACTGTTGTGCTAACATATGTTTGTTAGTGAACGTTTTGTAGGTGAAGGGTGTTTAAAATGTGCTGAAAGCCCAAATGAGGCCTTAGGGAGCTCTCAACTGTCGGTTGCTGTTATTTGCACTACTGATCTATTCTAACTTCATCCTCACTTGTAAGTTTAACTTAGCACATTTTGCCAACTGTATTACCCATCAGCATCATGACCTTCCAGTTGCCTTATGTTTAAAGCAATACGTTTTTTTCAAAGTGCTCTAGGATGATCATTGGAGGTCATAAGTTCCCTACACTATGTTGATATCAGCCTGTATGCCTTGAGCTTTAATAGGGCACTTTGAAAGGGGTGCTTTAAAAATAGGACATAGTTTTATTAACACAAATCCAGTGTTGATGGGTATTTAGTTCTTCTGCAGTAGCCTATACAATGAAAAAAAAATTAAGGCAATTCCCCCATTCACATCGAATGTGAAGTTAGTTGCTACCAACACTCCTGTGAACTAAGTTAGGAGACTTTTTTTAAATCCTATTATGTTCACAGAGTTTAAAAAAAGTGGAGAGTGTTAGGCTTTTGATAACTTTTCCAAAATTTTAAAATACTATTTTTTACCATCTTTATTTACTATCTAAATGTTGCTAGTAATCAGTGGGTCTTCAGTTCTCAGATGTCCCAGGCAGAGTGTCCATGAAACTAACCTTGTGAAAGTTTTAACTTGGGACAGAAACGCTCTCTCATCTTTACAATGGATCCTCTTGCTCCATTTTTAGTTATTTTAATAGAGAACCCGTGTGGTAGTAACTGGACCTTTAGAGAGTTATTACTTCAATTTCTCTTGTTTTATTGGTAATTGGTTATTGGTTATTCCTAACAGGAAGATGTAGAAATGTATGTAGAAAATTATTACCTTCAGTATCAAAGCTTTAGAAATGTCACCTGCCAATATAATCTAATTTTGAAATTATATATATATATATATATATACAGTATGTTAGGTCCATATATTTGGACACAGGCACAATTTTAGCTTTTTTAAGGTATTTACCAAAACATATTCAAGCTATAGTTATATAATGGATATGGGCTGAAAGTTCACACTGTCAGGTTTAATTTGTGGGTATGCACATCCAAATCAGAGGAAGGATTTAGGAATTACAGCTCTTAAGAATAGCCACCCCCCTTTTTTTAAGGGACCAAAAGTAAATTGGACATTTTAATCAAAAGCTGTTTCATGGCCAGGTGTGGGCTACTCTTTCGTTATTTATTCATCAATAAGCAGGTAAAAGGTCTGGAGTTGATTCTGAGTGTGGTATTTGCATTTGGAATCTATTGCTGTAAACCTACATCATGCGTTCAATAGAGCTGTCCATGCAAGTGAAACAGGCTTCAAAAATGAAACAAATCCATCAGAGAGATAGCAGCAACATTCGGAGTGGCCAAATCAACAGTTTGGTACATTCTGAGGAAAGAAGAACGCACCGATGAGCTCAGCGACATAAAAAGGCCTGGACATCCACAGAAGACAATAGTGGTGGATGATCACAGGATCCTCTCTATGGTAAAGAAAAACCCATTCACAACATCCAGACAATGTGAAGGACACTCTCCAGGAGGTATGTGTATCATTGTCAAAGTCTACAATCAAGAGAAAACTTCATATGAGCTAATACAGAGGGTTCACCACAAGGTGCAAACCATTTATAAGCCTGAAGAATAGAAAAGCCAGATTAGACTTTGCCAAAAAACATCTAAAACAGCCAGACCAGTTCTGGAAATGTATTCTTTGGACGAATGAAACTAAGATTTATCTGTACAAGAATGACGGGAAGAAAACAATGTGCAAAAGGCTTGGAACAGCTCATGATCCAAAGCACACAATGTAATCTGTAAAACATGGTGGAGGCAGTGTGATGGCATGGGCATGCATGGCTTCCAGTGGTACTGGGTCATTGGTGTTTATTGATGATGTGACAGAAGACAGAAGCAGCCAGATGAATTCTGCAGTGTTTAGAGATATATTGTCAGCCCAGATTTAGCCAAATGCAGCAAAGTTGATAGGACGGCGCTTCACAGTACAGATGGATAATGATACAAAACACACTGCAAAAGCAACCCAGGAGCTTTTGAAAGAAAAGAAGTGGAATATTCTGCAATGGCTGAGTCAATCACCTGATCTCAACCCAATTGAGCATGCATTTCACTTGATGAAGGCAAAACTAAAGGCAGAAAGACCCACAAAGAAAAACTAAAGACAGCTGCAGTTAGAGACTGGCAAAGCACCAGAAAGGAGGAAACACAGTCCATGGGTTCCAGACTTCAGGCAGACATTGCCAGTAAAGGATTCTCAACAAAATATTACAAATGAACATTTTATTTATGATTATATTAATTTGTCCAATTACATTTGAGCCCCTGAAAATGGGGGGACTGTGTAGAAAAATGGTTGTAGTTCCTAAAATTTGTACTTCAAATACATTTTATTCTGGTGGCATACAAAGCCAAAAATATGAAAATTGTGCCTTTGTCCAAATATATATGGACCTAACTGTCTACTGTGCAAAAGTTTTAGCATGTGTAAATAAAATACTGTAAATTCAGAATTCTTTCAGAAATAGAAGTGTTAATACTTTATTTTTAACAATTAACAAAATGGAAAGTAAATTAATGGAATAGAAATTCAAATCAAATCAATATTTGATATGGCCATCTTTTTCCTTTCAGACAGCATCAATTCTTCTAGGTGCACTTTTACACAGCTACTCAAGAAACTCAGCAGGTAGGTTGTTTCACAGATCTTGGAGAATTAACCACAAATCTTCTGTGGATGTAGGCTGCCTCAAATCCTTTTGTTTCTTCGTCTAATCCCAGGTCGGACTTGATGATGTTGAGATCAGGGCTCTGTGGGGGCCATACCATCGCTTCCAGGACTCCTTGTTCTTCTTTACGCTGAAGATAGTTCTTAATAACATTGGCTGTATGTTTTTGGTCAGTGTCCTGTTGCAGAATAAATTTGGGGCCAATCACATGTCTCCCTGATAGTATGGCATGATGGATTAGTATCTGCTTGTATTTATCAGCATTGAGGACATTATTGATCCTGACCAAATCTCCATTGCATTAGCAGAAAAAATGAACAAAATGTTGCGCTGTCATTATTGTGATTAATGAAAATCAATATGCAAATAAAACAGGTATTTATAAACAATAAAAGTCCATTCATGTGAACCACAAAACTTAGTGATAATTGAAGTGAAAAAGAAGATCCAAAACACCAAAAAGTCCTTGTTGTGAAAGAAAATAGTGATGTCCTTAAAAATCAACTGTAGGTGTTAAACCTTGTGCTCCCCAGGATGTAATTAAAGTAAAGGTATCCTCGTACCAGATATCATGACCTTTTAAGGCCAATATAAGCATCAGTGAGTTGTTACCCCTCACTACAGGTATATCCAGCTCAGCTTTTCTGCCTGTTATAGGGAACACCAATATCGTGTCTATTGATCTCCCACAGGCCTCAGATCCAATTAAGTCATGTGACAGGAAGAAGAGGAAACACACCTAATTGCACAACATCCAGTTTAAAAAAATATATAAAAAATTCAACAAGAATTAGTATACAGGCATTTCGGAATATACATCAGTCCCATGCTCTGCTCGTGTTCTGAGACCGTCACCGCTATTCCTTGCTTCGCCTAAGTTTCTCAAGTTTTGTGGATCACATAAATTGACTTTTATTGTTTATAAATATCTGTTTTATTTGCATATTGAGTTTCATTATCACAATATTGACAGTGCAACATTTTGCTTATTTTATCTGTTTTATGGTGTGTACACACATATGAGTGCAGCTGTTAGGTCATGTATTTATATTCATTGAATCACCAAGCACAGAATTTTATTCTTTACACACTCCATTAGCAGAAATGCAGCCCCAAACTTGCAAGAAACCTTTATCATGCTTCGTTGTTGCCTGCAAGACACTCATTGTACTGCTGTCCAGCCAAACAAACTGCCTCCTGCTACAGCCAAATATTACAAGTTCAGTCCAGAACACCTGCTACCATTTTTTTCTGCACCCCAATTTTTATGTTTTCATGCATTGATGAGTTGCGTAACCTTGTTTCTATGTCGGAGGCATGGCTTTTTGGCCACAATTCTTCTATGAAGATCACCTCTAGCTATACATCTCCGGACAGTACAGTCATAGCCAACATTTCTGAGAATGACACAAATATAAATTTTTAAAAAGTCTGCTGCTTCAATTTTTATGATGGCAATTTGCATAAATTCCAGAATGTTATCAGATCAGATGAATTGCAATTAATTGCAAAGTCCTTCTTTGCCATGAAAATGAACTTAATCCCATAAAAAAAACATTTCCACAGCATTTGTGAAGAAGGCTTCAGGGCACCCAAGAAAGTTAAGCAACGGCCAGGACCATCTCCTACAGTTGGTTCAGCTGCAGGATCGGGGCACCACCAGTGCAGAGCTTGCTCAGGAATGGCAGCAGGCAGGTGTGAGTGCATCTGCATGCACATTGAGATGAATACTGTTGGAGGATAGCCTGGTATCAAGAAGAGCAGCAAAGAAACCACTTTTCTCCAGGAAAAACATAAGGGACAGACTGATATTTTGCAAAAGGTACAGGGATTGGACTGCTGAGGACTGGGGTAAAGTAATTTTCTCTGATGAATCCCCTTTCCAATTGTTTGGGGTATCCAGAAAAAACCTTGCCCTGAGAAAAAAAGGTGAGCGCTATGATCATTCCTGTGTCATGCCAACAGTAAAGCATCCTGAGACCTTTCATGTGTGGGGTTACTTCTCAGCCCAGGAAGTGGGCTCACTCACAACTTTGCATTGTGTAAAAATAAAACTTTTTGATAAATGTTTTGATTTGAAATCAATAAAAATATATATTTTTAAAGCATTCTTACAGCTTTTCTTCACAGTCGCCTACAACCTTTTCACAATAATATATATATATATATATATATATATATATATATATATAGTGTTTTTTTTAAAGAGAGAGAGGTTTTTAAATAACAGACCAAAATTACACGAACATGTAGCATCACATCTGTATTTTAAATCAAGTATATACCACAACAAATGCTACATTTCCTGCTGTTCAATATACAAGTGTTTAGTTTAACAGGTCTTTCAATAATTGGTTTTCATTATGTTTACACACACCTGAACACACATATCTTTACACATTTCTGTACTGATGCCCATAATATTGTGGCATTTGACACAAAACACATTATTTAATCATTTATTGTTACCTATATACATATTTTCATATAGGTTATTTGTTACAGTTTAGCTTGAATTAGGTGTAAAATTAAGTTACAGTCAAGACTCCTTTTAACCACTTAAGCCCCGGACCAATACGCAGCATAAAGACCAGGCCCCTTTTTGCGATTCGGCACTGCGTCGCTTTAACTGACAATTGTGCGGTCGTGCGACGTGGCTCCCAAACAAAATTGACGTCCTTTTTTTCCCACAAATAGAGCTTTCTTTTGGTGGTATTTGATCACCTCTGTGGTTTTTATTTTTTGCGCTATAAACAAAAAAAGAATGACAATTTGGAAAAAAATGCAATATTTTTTACTTTTTGCCATAATAAATATCCCCCAAAAATATATAAAAAACATTTTTTTCCTCCGTTTAGGCCAATACGTATTCTTCTACATATTTTTGGTAAAAAAAACGCAATCAGCGTTTATTGATTGGTTTACGCAAAAGTTATAGCGTTTACAAAATAGGGGATAGTTTTATGGCATTTTTACTAATAATTTTTTTTTTTACTAGTAATGGCGATGATCAGCGATTTTTATCGTGACTGCGACATTATGGCGGACACTTTTGACACATTTTTGGGACCATTGTCATTTTCACAGCGATCAGTGCTATAAAAATGCACTGGTTACTGTGAAAATTGCACTGGCAGTGAAGGGGTTAACCACTAGGTGGCACTGTAGGGGTTAAATGTTCCCTGCTTGTGTTTCCTTACTGAGGGGGGTCGGGCTATGTGTCACATGACACCGATCTCCGCTCCGTGTACACGGAGCAGAGATCGGTGTCATTGTTACTAGGCAGAGCAGGGAAATGCTTGTTTACACAAGCATCTCCCTGCTCCATACCTCCGTGAGACAAGCGCGGGGATCCCCGCTGCGATCGAGTCTGCGGGACCCGCGGTCTGACTCACGGGGAAGGCAGGGGGGTCGCGAGCGCGCCGCTGGCTGCGCGCGCGCGACCCCAACGTCGGGCAGTTAAAGGTGACGTACAGGTACGTGATTGTGCCTGTACGAGCCATTCTGCCGACGTATATATACAGTGCATGGTCGTTAAGTGGTTAATATTGAGGGGGGGCCTTTACAAAATTCAGATTATTGGAGGTGAATATAGTAAGCATGGTAATTACAACTCCTGTTTGTATCCCTGGCTATAGCTATTGATACTTCTTGGGTTTAACTAACTGTCTGCCAGTTCTCACTACCTTTATGTAAGACTTGGATACATATGTTTGATACAGTATAGACCCAATAGAGGATTCTTGTAAAGGCTGGGACATTAGGAGACATTCTCCACACCAAAGCACGATGAGAGCATTTTTTCACATTTCTTCAGTTTTGTCTTTAATCAATAAAAGGTGCAGCATCATTATAATTGATCATTTTTGCATAGGTAACACAATCCTGTCAGCTTTCTAAATTATCTATGTACTGCCTAAATGCATGCAGTGCTTGCAAGTCTCATCTTTAAGTTACAAATCTTTTTATTTATTTTTTGGGCCAAGGGACAACTTACCCACTCATCTAAAGGGAGTATGATGGAAACTTTGATACAGTTCCAACTTTAGAGCCTCCCTTGCTGGCCACAAAGGCCCTAATTGGACAGTGGAATAGAAGTTGACAGTGCCCACCCAGGTTCATTTTAGATACAATTTGCTTCATGCTCTTAGACAGTACATTTAGATTCAAATATCTGAACACAAAAATATTCCCTTTAAGGTTAGGGTCCAACATTCATGGCTGTTATCTTGTTAAGCGCAAGAACCAGTACATGTGTCACAGAAGTCTGAAGGTTTACTGTTAACTTCAACATCATAATCAAAATTCTAATGTTCAAACTACTAGAAGATTCCTAATTGACTTTAATTGTAATCATGTAAATGGGATGCCTAAAGTAATAGTTATATACAGGTACCATAATCCCAAAGAATGTTTCCAATCATAGAAGTATAAATACATACAGTATAAACTAAATAGGACTTTCAAAGTAGCAAATTATCTAGCCGCTTAATGACCACCGCGTGACTATTTACGTTGACAGAATGGCACGGACAGGCAAAGGGCGTATAAGGAACGTCCACTTTAAGATGCCGCTGTGTGGTCGCGCTCGCACCGCCACCGCCGCGCTCGATACCCTGCCGCGAGCTCCGTGAGCTCGACCGTGGGTCCCGCGGACTTAATCGCCGCGGGGATACCCGTGATCGTCTCACAGAGAGATAGAGCGGGGAGATGCTAATGTAAACAAGCATCTCCCCACTCTGCCTAGTGACAATGACACTGATCTCCGCTCCGTGTAATCGGAGCGGAGATCAGTGTCATGTCACACACAGCCCATCCCCCCTACAGTAAGAATCACTCACCAGGTCACACTTAACCCCTACAGCGCCACCTAGTGGTTAACCCCTTCACTACCAGTGTAATTTTTACAGTAATCAGTGCATTTTTATAGCACTGGTCGCTGTAAAAATGACAATGGTCCCAAAATGGTGTCAAAAGTGTCCGATGTGTCTGCCATAATGTCGCAGTCATGATAAAAATCGCTGATCGCCGCCAATACCAGTAAAAAAATAATTATTAATAAAAATGCCATAAAACAATCCCCTATTTTGTAGACGTTATAACTTTTGCGCAAACCAATCAATAAACGCTTATTGCGATTTTTTTTACCAAAAATATGTAGAAGAATACGCATCAGTCTAAACTGAGGAAAAAAAACATTTTTTATATATTTTTTGGGGATATTTATTATAGCAAAAAGTAAACATTATTGAATTATTTTCAAAATTGTCACTATATTTTTGTTTATAGTGCAAAAAATACAAACTGCAGAGGTGTTTAAATACCACCAAAAGAAAGCTCTATTTGTGGGGAAAAAAGGACGTAAATTTTGTTCTGGGAGCCACGTCGCACGACCGCGCAATTGTCAGTTAAAGCGACGCAGTGCCGAATCGCAAAAAGTGGCCTGGTCTTTGACCAGCGAAATGGTCCGGGGCTGAAGTGGCTAGTGGGCATATTTCTTAAAATTCATTCTTTTATTGTAAATAATACATTTAAAGAGCACATATATATATATATATATATATATATATATATATATATATATATACAGATTGTTTGATCCAGTACATGGATAAAAGATTGGGTGGTGTCTCCATGCATGTGGGATCACTGAGTAGCCACTATAGATTTTTACTGATCACACATCCCATAGTCCTGAAGACATTGCTATGTATACACTGCTATTGTTATGCGCTGTAATAGTACTCTGTAAAAAGGATATGTATAATATTAAATATGTGACATTTTGAGATTTTTCATTATACATGGGGATATGATTGTAAGCTCTAACAAGCAGGGCCCTCTGATTCCTCCTGTATTGAATTGTATTTTAATTGTCCTGTCTGCCCTACTGTTTTAAAGCGCTGCGCAAACAGTCAGCACTATATAAATCCTGTATAATAATAATAATAATAATATGAGACGTGGCACTGGAGGGTTTGGGTGTGTTTTTTATCCATGTATTGCATTAAATAAGCGGTACATATGCGATTTAAATATTCATATTTTTGTTATATCCACTAGATAATTTTGTACCTTGAAAGTCTAGTTTTGTATACTGTATATGAATGTATACTTTTATGGTTTATAATTGATTTTTATTGGTACAGCTAGGAATTAGGGGGTACATCACTCAGTATTCCTAAAATATTTAAATGTAACAGATTTTAACTCAAAAGTTTTTTTCACACATGTAAAAAAGATTAATGTTGCTCAAACTATAGTCTGCAGTTTTAAAGTTAATGCAAGGAGGAAAGTGATCTCTCTGAGAACGTGAGAAGAAAATCTGTTTAGTAGCCCCCAAGGCAGCCAGAAGCTAGAGTATGATCTGAAAGGGCTGACCAGATGGGATTTTCTTTTCTAGCAATTATTTAAGTAAAAGAATGGCTTCAATGGCTAAATGTGTGATAAGTAACTCAAAACACACCTTGGTGTTTTTGTCTGAATATTCACAGCAATATCATTTGGTGATTTGGTACAAAGGGAAACTAATGATAGAATGGAACTTCAGATTTGGTACACAGGATGTTTACATGGTATATTCTAAGCATGCCATCTATATTTAAAGTTTATTTGAAGAACTGAATAAAAAAATGTAAATGTATTCTATTTTTTACAAGGTTTTCAAATTACATTTTTTTTTTTTCATGGAAGCAAAGTCTCTTGTGATATGGTCAAATGGCTAGGCAAATTTTAATGTAAGCCGTATACAGAGTTTTCAGTTGACATGCATAACTTGTACCCAATGCGTGTCAACAATCTCCCCATTACCAAATACAAGGCACTATGAGAAGTGCATTTAACATAATCAATAGGGGGTGTGGCTTGGACGGTGCAGTGGATGGCAGCACACTAGAGGAGCTCTGTAAACCCTGCAACCCTTCTAGTGCACACAGATCTCCCGGAGGCACCGAAATGGGTAAGACTCTCCGCCATTCATCACAGAGCCATCAGCAACGTTTATCAGCACCATCCTTATCCCACAGGAACATTTCTTCCCTCTTTATAGCGCAGGCTGCTGGGCGCCCCGGAGCTCTAGCAGACAAGATGGCGTAGGTACACCACGAGGCAGCCTACAGTGAGGAATCTCTCTCAGCGTCGGAAGACCCGTTAAGGGACGCTCCTTCCCCTGACCATTCACTCACATTTGCAGACATGACAACCATTGCTTCAGACATTACAAATACATTTTCCACGGCTATGACAGATCTTAAGGTTGATCTCTTAGTGCTAACTGAAAAACTAGCTACTGCAGAGAAAGCTGGGAAGCACAGAGATTAAAATATTAAGAACCTCCCACTTCTCCCACTGCCTGTCAGTCAGCATCTCTCCTGCTCTGATCCTCCACGCTCATTGGAGCGATGAGCTGTGGAGGGGCGGGGAGCAGCCATCTCAGCAGCTCACTGAGACTGCCATCACCTAAGGCAGCTGACGGATCCAGACTTGGGAAGTCGGGATTACGCGCTGCCTCGACTGATGGCAGTGACGTCAGAGGAGAGCGGACTTGAGACCGCTCTCCGCTGAAAACGGGTCACAGGAGTGCAAAACGAATTGCACAACTGTGACCCAGAAGATAAGCCCAGCCTTAAAAGCTCAGGCTGGACTTCTCCTTTAAGCCCTTTGTGCAGGGTGTTGCACATATTTTTTCCCCCTGTATGTTTCAGTTTGACTTTGTGGGACCTTAACCAATTAATTTCAGCCCTTCAAATTCATTCTTTGACTCTATTAAGGATAGCCCCTTTTCTGGCCTCACTCACATGGTGGTGTCAAGTCTCTGGTGTGAGGCCGGGTTGCTGAGAGGGCGCCCCTTGCGGCTGAGTGCAATGTTCCCCTGAAGTGATACAGGAGATACGGTGCCCAAAGGTGCACGGGTTGCCAGTAATGTTGCATACTGGGCTGATTGGCAGAAGGTAGCTGGGGTGTGCTGGGTAGCGGTGTTGGCAGCCATGCAAGACGACAGGGTAAACCAGGAACAGAGTCCGTAGCCAGGCCAGGGGTCATAAACAGAGAGACAGTCCGAGATGAGTACAGAAACAAGCCGGGTCATAAATAGTGGGCAGTGGATTGAAGAGTAGTCAGCCAAGCCGGAGTCAGTGCGAGGAGACAGGATCACAGGTCAAGACAAAAGCCAAAAGGTCAAGACAGGGATTTCAGGGTATACAAGGCACAGGAACACAGGAAGCTGACAATAATCCAGCAACTTGTAAGTGTTAGTAGCAGGTTTAAATAGGCCGGGGAATAAGTTCGCAATTGTCACGTCGTGCGCGCGCGTCTGCATGCTTTGGCATGCACAGACTGGCGTGTACGGGCCGTCACGCACCTGCGAGCATGCATGCGCACGGGGATTCGTCTGGCGCAACCATGATGGATACTGGCGGAATTGCCCACGCCATGGCCATTTCCCTGACAGGTGGTCTTTCTTGTGACTATCACATCTATGCAGAGGGTCTCTGAGTTATCAGTCTTATCCTGTAAAGAGCTTTTACTGGTGCTACAAAAAGGTCTAGACCTTAAGCAGAGGTCTAGATAATTTTTTTCTCCCTAAGGTGGTTTCCTCCTTCAGCTTCAACCAGGACATTGTTCTTCCATCCTTTTGTCCTGTTCTGAAACATTCCAAATAAATTACTTTCCACTGTCCTGACATGATTTGTACCTCATGACTACAGCCTCTTCTTTAACAAATGGACTATTTTTTTATCTTTCCAGAAGGTTCCCATGGGGGTCACCCTGCTTCTCACTCCACCATTGCTATGCTAGGTGGATTAGACGAGTCATCATTTGAGCCTATAGTCCAAAGGATAGTATTTCTCTCCTCCCTGTTAAGGCACACTCTACCAGATTTGTTAGTGCTTTAAGGGCTTTTCAGCATCAATCATCTGTTTCTCAGATTTGCAAGGATACTGTAACGGGTGGGCCTGTGGAACCCAGAAGTTCTTAGAAAGTATGAGCCAGAAAATAATGGACATTGAGAATATGTCTTGGATTGCTTTAAAATGGGTCTGTAATATTAATCCACAATATTCCCCAGGATATCTGTAAAGAACTATTTACTGTTTGTTTGATTCTGAATTCAACATGTTAGTTGAAAGATGTTAATGTCATCACCTCCAACCACCTGGATGCCTGTTGTAATGTTAATGAATCCAGACTAGCTTCTAAAGACCTTTTCATTGTTGTTTGTGGTGATGTGGATTGGAGCTTGGTAGACAGCCTGGCTGCCTATTATGGGATGTTTAAGTGCCTTGCTGTGAGGAAAGAGGGGGGGGGGGTCACTCCAGCAAACCCCCCCCCTGCTAAGACTGTTTACTGAAGGAGAAGTTTGAACACACCTGACCTGTATCACCATTGTCATTGGACAGTTTAACCAGCCCTGTTTCCCAAGGATGGAAGGGAAGTGTTTGGAAGAGAAGTGTGTTACCATGTGCTTGCAATAAAGATTCATTCCCTGTTTGAACCTCATACAGAGCGTTTTTCTCGTATCTGGGGGAGAATTATTCCTATGGTCTCGGTCACCTGACTGTGGAGTGTCGGTAGCTGATGTGTGTTTGGAAACGGAATATATTTAAACAACGTTAACCCCTGTCGTTACAGATACCATCCGGAATTTGGTTCACATGTTTGTTAAAGCGGTTTTCCAGTCGTTTTTAAGTTTATACAAAAAGTGTAGCTGCTGACTTTTAATAAACACACACTCACCTGTACCAAATTCCAACAATGAGGCCGCCCGAAGCCTCGCTCCTCTCCTCGTCACCTCTCCCCGGCGCCGGCATCACAAGCTTGTGGCTTCACAGCTGGGTGTGCACCTTCTCAGTGGCTGGGCAATCTTCTGGAACCTGTGACATGTCCCAGAAGATTGCAGGGAGGGAGGGGGAGAGGAGAACTTCCACTCAAGTCACCTAGGCAGCCTGAGCGGAAGTGGGAGCTGGGCACCTGTCAAAACTAGGTATCCACTCTCTTCCCGAATACAAAATTACATGCCAAATGTGGCATATTAGGGGGTGAGGAGTGCTTAAAGCGGAACTTCCACTTTTGGGTGGAACTCTGCTTTAAGTTTTACTGGTTGGATGTTCAGGCCCCCTCTGATGCAAGTTTCAGGTCTAAGGTGCTAAAAGCTGCTCTCTAATTTCTACCGAGTTCTTATTGACATGTTTGTTATGTGGGCCTATTGGTGTTTTTTCGTTGTGTCACCCACCCCTCAGTTGGGTTGCTTTTGTATGTCCATGGTTAAAGACTAAAGATCCTATGCCCTATACTGTATGACTACATCACAGGACACTGGTCCCTCTCCTTTGTTCTGTATAACCTCCCTATTGCTTGTTACAAAACAAAGGCTAGCTGGGTAGTGGGGGAAGTTATATAGGAGATGTCCCTGCACCTGCTTTATTGCCAATTTCCAATCACCTGAAGGTAGCTGCATTGACCTCATGGTTGAGGGGTAAGTTAATGTGTTTTGTACTGTACTGCAAGAAAATAAGTTTACTGGTAATCCAAAAATACTATTTTTGCCCACCATCTTCACACTTCACTTGCAGGTTCAACTAGAACAGCTTTCAATGTCAACCCTCTGCATCCAGTTTAATGAGATAGTTTAGGATTGTCTTACTTTTCTTTTCTATTTTTGGTTTGAGGCTTATGCCCAGAACTGAGGCAGTTGGAAACAATCTACTTTGATTTAAAGTGGGTCACTATTACAATTTAGTTGTTATTTCTGGGAACCCCTCCTCCCCATAATATTCCCTTGTTTAGAGTGCATGGGTGGCACTATCCTGGTTTTCTCCAGATAGAGAGTCTGCACCATGTTTAAACTGATTTTTTTATAAAAAAAATATTGCTTCTGTGGCTTAAATCACAAAAGTGTATCAGGATACCATCTTTTTCTATGCTGAATAAAAGTCACTCTGATGTTCACTACCACCTTAGCTAAACAAATTCTAAGCAAAAATTACAGGCACTGCCCTTAAAACAGATGATTTAGAAAATCACTAAGTTACCTAAAGTATCACCATGCAGGCTATAGTCAGTGAATAGAGGAAGTGGAGGAATGTATTTCACAATTGTCTCTGCAATTTGAAGATATAGTTAACAAGGCAAGTGGAAATAATATGAGAATTTGAGGAACTTCTGGAGCTTTGGAGGATATTGAATCTTCTCTACTCAATTTATTTAAACACTTCTTCCCCGACTGTCTCTAGGTGCTTGTAGACAGAGCTCTTTATAGTCTGTGACCAAAAGAATTGGCTGTAAAGCTCCTCAAGACATGTTCTCATATTTTATTACTTTAAATTGCAAAAATCACTTTCTTAGTGGATATGAAATCAAAAATTAATTGCCCATTATTAAAATGTTCTTCTCTTTGAAGGTTAACACCCCAGTAATTGTCAAACTAAGCCATTCACTGACTGACTTCATAGGCAAGAACCTGCTACCTATGGAGAGCTTCAATTCACTGAAAGCAATGGTAATCTCCTATTCTATCATCTTTATCAAAAAGATTTTCCTTAAAGCAATGGTTATACTTATTCTATCATTACTATCAGTCATTGGCAGAAATTGCTCTTTAATCGCTTAACCCCGGGCCTTTTTTTACCTATATCCTATGAGTCCCAGAGCATTTATTACATTGGACATGTTTAGGTTCCCCACGTTATATCCTTTCGTTTTTGTAGTTTACCCTTATTTATTAAACATTGTTTATTTTTCAGGACAGACAGGACTTTAGATGAATTGTGGTCAAAACCTAACTGCTCTTAAAACTGTCCCCTCCCCCCCTCCTAACACCTATTCTGACTAACCTGTGTAAGAAAGACCTGTACTTACCTATTTTCAAGTCGATCCAGGCTAAGTCACATGATCTCTCCTGTGTCAGCCAGCACCGGCTGCAGGGTAGAGGGCTCCGACAACAGCTGGTAATGGGAGCGTGATGTTACCCATAAGTTTCAATGGCCCATCCGTTCTCAGTGCTCCCTCCTCTCCTCTGCAGCCATGTTGGCTCGCACATAGGAGCGAGATCACTTGACTAGACTGGGCTAAAAATAGGTAAGTACAGGTATATACCTCTTTCTTACACAGGTTAGTTAGCATGTGTATTAGGAGGGGGAATAGGACAGTTTTAAGGCTATTATGGTTTGTATCCATATATTTTATTCTCTTGCTTTCTATAAGAAACAAATTGCCGGCCATACATGGTTCGAATCTCGGCTGGTTCAGCAGGAACCGGTCAAGATGCAAACTGTTAATGGGCAGGCTAAATTTACCAAGTTTTTCTATATAATTAACAAAGTCAGCTGATTAAAATGATATCACATTAGTGGGACTTTTATGTAATTAAACAGAATGGTAATGCTTAAAAATGTATGCAATTTACGTTAGAAAAGCTTTATTCACCTTTAGATGCTATATTGCAGGGATGTGCAATTAGTAGACCTCCAGCTGTTGCAAAACTACAAGTCCCATCCTGCCTCTGGGTGTCATGCTTGTGGCTGTCAGAGTCTTGTTATGCCTCATGGGACTTGAAGTTCTGCAACAACTGGAGGTCTTCTAATTGCATATCCCTGCTATATTGCGTTGCATGCAGGGGAAAAAACTGTTTGTGTAAATTGTTAGTGAAGCATACCATTAAAGTGGATGTAAACCCAATTCATAAAGTTTGAGCTGGGCAGATATATCTGCAGTATTCTGTTATCTCTCTTCAAAGAGCTAAGTCCTGTAGCTCTCTCCTGAACCGTTCCTCTGTTATCAGCATGATAACTCCTGACAAATTCTCGGACACATCAGATAAAAGCAGCCTGACATATCTGTCAGGGGAGGTTGCTAAACTGGCCCTGTTACAAAACACCTCTGAGAGTCTCAGCCTATGATATGAGGGGGTGTGTGCCTTTCTTCCAATCAGCAATTTTAGTTATCTTGGCTGTATGCCCAGACATCACACTCTGTGTTAAAAAAGGAAGAGAAAATTTCCTAACACGATCTGAACTTTCTAAACAGTATATAAATGTGAAGACAGCAGATATTCATGTAAAACATATGTAGCGCACGGCCCTTCCTGGCCTCGCTACTCAGGATTCACATTTTGTTATTAAATGGGATCTACTGGTTTCATTACTTTGGGTCTGCAGCAATTACCTCCCACGAGTGGATCTTCAGCTCCGTTGTCTAGGTACACCAATTTCTTCCAGGAATAAGGCCAATGTCCACATATGAGTAAAACCTAATCAGCAAGGCTTTATTATTTTTCCACTTTGAGTTAACTTGAAGAAAGCAAGAGCAGAAAAGTTGAAAGACGTAGGGGAAGGTTCAGGCACGCAACACTTAAATCCAGTATCTACACTTGTTGCCACTCAAGCCTGAGTGGGCATTTCTCACCCAGATAGTCCCTATAAGAGCGGTCCTAGCAGCCAGGATGGAGCACGGATGTCAGAGATGATGAATCCCCCTCTAGGCAGGTCTCCAAGCCTCTCCCCGAGACTGCAGTACCTTCACTAGTCTCCGCCGGGACTGTTCTTCCCCTGGAACTCCTTTAATAAAGATGGGCCCCCTACAAACAGGCAGCCTGGGATCCTTCTCTGAAGTGTAGGCCCTTGTCAGTGCCTAAGGGCTGAAGGTGCCTAAGGCCTAAGCACACTGGCACACCCCGTGCCATGCGGGCCACGAAGCACACTCACTGGACCTGAGGTCCCCCTGAACGCCTTGGGGTCCCCCTGGAATCGCCTCACGCCAAATGGCGTCTGCCCCTTTTGTACCCTCTCCCAGCATGCACATCAGGTTGACCACTCCCACTGCATGGCTGCCGAGAGAGGACACCCAAGGTGCTGTGATACCCCCGTAGTCCAGCCCGTGCCAGTGGTGACAGTGCCACCTGCAGGCAAAGGAGAACAAAACTGCCGGGCAGTATCACACCCAGAGCAGAACAACAATTGAAACACAATTGGTCTGAGCCCAACTACTGGCTCAGACTGACCCTAAATTTCCACATAGCGCCCCCAAATATTGGGGGGGGGGGCGCTACACATAAGTAGTGTATCATCTGAGGCTGTTCACTTCACTGGGTGTATGGAGGGTTTACATCCACTTTAAGATAATATTAAGTCAGTTTGATGAACTGGAATGACTAGTAGGGATCACAAACCTGTAATAAATTTGAGTAACATTGCATTCACTTACATTCAATTTGATTTGATGCTTGTGCAGTGAACTCATATATCATACAGATCATCCAAGTCATTAGGAACTCATTTTGGGAGGGAATTATTTTAATTATTTTTTGAAAACCCAGACAAATCAAGTGCTTTAAATGTTTGCTTTTAGAGTTTTCTTTTCCAAAAATGTTTTGATTCACTTCCAATTTGCTTTTAAACTTGGCTAGTCAATTTGCTCACTGTAGGGTTGATTTACTAATCCTAGAGAATGCAAAATCTGATGCAGTTGTGCATGGTAACTAATCAGTTTCTAACTTCAGCTTGTTCAATTACGCTTTGGCAAAAAAAATAGAAGCTGATTGGTTTCTATGCACAGCTGCATCATATTTTTTTAGTAAAACCCTACGGCCTCTTACTTCCTTGCAGACATGTCATTAGCCTCTTCTCTTCTAAAGGTGTCTTATTATTCTCTGTGCTGGGAGCTTCTCCACCCCTTCCCTCTTCTCTCTACTTGGCTTTATGTAGCAGCAGGGAATTGGGTAGGGGAATACAATAGGTGTCATTTGAGTGACAGCTCTGAGTCTGCCGGATCTTCTGACATCACATCCAAGAAGGTCGAGCCAGACAGCAGTCTTAGGGCTTCCAGTTGTCCACACAGAAGACACAAAGAAGGCAAAGCTGGGTACACACTGATTTTTTTTTTAGTCAACCAGCGGCCTGGATGGTATTTTTATTAATTTTTTACAGATTCCTGCATCCAAACAAGCAACATGGATGTAGAGATCTCACCCTCTGTGCTATTGTATTCTGACAGCAGGGACTCCCCCCTGTCAAAATACACTGATCAATGCTGAAGCCATTGGCTGGTTCTCCAGCAGAACTGTTCAACAGAAGCCGTTATAATGATCAGCTTCTGTTGAACAGAGCTACACACAAATCAAAATGTGTCCGTTTCCTGCTGAGCTGGCAGAATTTCGATCCATGTGTACTCATCGTTGCATATATAAAATATGGTAAATGCATTGCTGTTATAATGAATGGTCTGGTGACAGGATGTCAATGGGCTTTAGATAGTGGTCTGAGGAAGCAAATCATTTTGAGACAAGTTTTCATTAGTCATAAAAAAGCCGTTCATACAGAAATTTTTCGCAAATCTGTCTCGTACTGAATTTATAGGTCGCTTAATTAAAATTTACTGTTTGTTAAGGTTAAAAAAGGTTCTATCATTACTATTCCATTTGTTGAAATACAGTCTCTTTGCTGCCAGCCACTGCGGGTACGCAGTTCTTGCTCTCCCCAGGGACATAAGAGAATAGAGTGGGAAAAACCGCAGCATGCAGTGGAGGAACAAGTATTCCACATACCTGGAAGTGTGCAATATATGCAGAGCCTGTGGCTTTTGATAAACAGGCCCACGTTCTTTTTTTTTTGTGTGCTTGCAGGGTTACTTTAAAAATGTAATACAATATACAGTGGGGAGAACAAGTATTTGATACTCTGACGATTTTGCAGGTTTTCCTACTTACAAAGCATGAAGAGGTCTGTTTTATCATAGGTACTCTTCAACTGTGAGAGACTGAATTTAAAACAAAAATCCAGAAAATCACATTGTATGATTTTTAAGTAATTAATTTGCATTTTATTGCATGACATAAGTATTTGATCACCTACCAACCAGTAAGAATTCCGGCTCTCACAGAACTGTTATTTTTTTCTTTATGAAGCCCTCCTGTTCTCCACTCATTACCTGTATTAACTGTACCTGTTTGAACTCGTTACCTGTATAAAAGACACCGGTCCACACACTCAGTCAAACAGACTCCAACCTCTCCACACTGGCCAAGACCAGAGAACTGTGTAAGGACATCAGGGATAAAATTGTAGACCTGCACAAGGCTGGGATGGGCTACAGGACAATAGGCAAGCAGCTTGGTGAGAAGGCAACAACTGTTGATGCAATTATTAGAAAATGGAAGAAGTTCAAGATGACGGTCAATCTTCCTCGGTCTGGAGCTCCATGCAAGATCTCACCTTGTGGGGCATCAATGATCATGAAGAAGGTGAGGGATCAGCCCAGAACTACACGGCAGGACCTGGTCAATGACCTGACGAGAGCTGGGACCACAGTCTCAAAGAAAACCATTATTAACACACCACGCCATCATGGATTAAAATCCTGCAGCGCACGCAAGGTCCCCCTGCTCAAGCAAGCGCATGTCCAGGCCCGTCTGAAGTTTGCCAATAACCATCTGGATGATCCAGAGGAGGAATGGGAGAAGGTCATGTGGTCTGATGAGACAAAAATAGAGCTTTTTGGTCTAAACTCCACTCGCCGTGTTTGGACGAAGAAGAAGGATGAGTACAACCCCAAGAACACCATTCCAACCATGAAGCATGGAGGTGGAAACATCATTCTTTGGGGATGCTTTTCTGCAAAGGGAACAGAACGACTGCACCGTATTGAGGGTAGGATGGATGGGGCCATGTACAGCAAAATCTTGGCCAACAACCTCCTTCCCTCAGTAAGAGCATTGAAGATGGGTCGTGGCTGGGTCTTCCAGCATGACAACGACCCGAAACACACAGCCAGGGCAACTAAGGAGTGGCTCCATTAAAAGCATCTCAAGGTCCTGAAATGGCCTAGCCAGTCTCCAGACCTGAACCCAATAGAAAATCTTTGGTGGGAGCTAAAAGTACGTATTGCCCAGCGACAGCCCCGAAACCTGAAGGATCTGGAGAAGCTCTGCATGGAGGAGTGGGCCAAAATCCCTGCTGCAGTGTGTGCAAACCTGGTCAAGAACTACAGGAAACGTATGATTTATGTAATTGCAAACAAAGGTTTCTGTACCAAATATTAAGTTCTGCTTTTCTGATGTAGCAAATACTTATGTCATCCAATAAAATGCAAATTAATTACTTAAAAATTATACAGTGTGATTTTCTGGATTTTTGTTTTAGATTCCGTCTCTCACAGTTGAAGAGTACCTATGATAAAAATGACAGACCTCCAGTGGCGTAGCGTGGGTTGTCAGTGCCTGGGGCAAGGCAAGAAATTTGCGCCCCCTAACTTGTGGACTTTTTGCACTCCCTGAGTCCCTTCCTACAGTGGTACTGACCAGCCTGATTCCTAAACTGACCACTACACTAACCTCTACACGGACCTACATGATTCCTAGACTGACCATTACACTTTCCTACTTGTCCACTGCACTGACCTACCCGATTCCTACACTGGCCACTACACACCACTACACTGACCACCAGGGCTGGTGCAAGGATTTATGCTGCCCTCCCCCCGGCTGCGCCCTGACTCCACTTTACCCTGCAACACATGTGATCTTAGAAAAAAAAGAAGCCCTAAGGCTAACGCTGCGCTAATTTAAGATGATAATAAAAAAAATTATGATAAAGTGTATAAGAAAGCAGCTTGCACTTAAGTTGAGTACAAAAAACTTAGGATAGATAGCAAAAAATGGAAAGAGTGCAGCTCTATGTGGTTAAAACCATGCGTGAAATTAATGTTAAACCTTGAAATGTAAACAAATGATATGTGAAAAATTTATTAAAAAGAAAACGAATGCAGAGTCCAAAAAGAACACAACATAGTCCGTGAAGAGTTCATTCCAAAAGCAAATCCGTGAAGGGTTAATTCCCCCCCCAAAAAAAGACAAATTGCTTGCCAAGAAAGTGAAGTTTGGTGAATAATAAGTCCCAAAATAAATCAGGGTATTGTCAGAGAAGTAGTGAGTGATAGAAATCTTCCCAAGAGCAGCGTGATTTTTCAGGTGTGACACCCAAGTGATTAATATCTTGCTTACCAGATTGTGCATCAGTCACGGCTATCTGGTAAGCAAGATATTAATCACTTGGGTTTCACACCTGAAAAATCACGCTGCTCTTGGGAAGATTTCTATCACTCACTACTTCTCTGGCAATACCCTGATTTATTTTGGGACTTATTATTCACCGAACTTCACTTTCTTGGCAAGCAATTTGTTTTTTTGGGGGGAATTAACCCTTCACGGATTTGCTTTTGGAATGAACTCTTCACAAACTATGTTGTGTTCTTTTTTGACTCTGCATTAGTTTTCTTTTTAATTCATTCTTCATATATTTATTTTTCACATATCATTTGTTTACATTTCAAGGTTTAACATTAATTTCACACATGGTTTTAACCACATAGAGCTGCACTCTTTCCATTTTTTGAACACATGTGACCTATCTGACCCCTACACTGACCCCCTGACACATACACTGACCCCCTGACACACTTACCTGACACATACACTGACCCCCTGACACACTTACCTGACACATACACTGACCCCCTGAAACACTTACCTGACACATACACTGACCCCCTGACACACTTACCTGACACATACACTGACCCCCTGACACACTTACCTGACACATACACTGAACCCCTGACACATACACTGACCCCCTGACACATACACTGACCCCCTGACACACCTACCTGACACATACACTGACCCCCTGACCCACCTACCTGACACATACACTGACCCCCTGACACACTTACCTGACACATACACTGACCCACCTACCTGACACATATACTGACCCCCTGACCTTACACCTACACTGACCCCCTGACCTTACACCTACAGTAGGAGTCCTACTTCCTGCACTACTCACACCCCCTCCCCCCTCCACACAGCCAATACATCCTCCTTACCCCTCTGCTCTTCGCCAGGACTCTCCTCATGACCTCAGCACTGGATCTGGATGGATGTGCAGAATTGCATCGGAGTCCCGGTCTCCCCACCAGCACCATCCACCCGCACCTCCGCTCCATGTCAGACGCCGGCTGCACCTCCAGGTGTAGTGGAGGCTCCGCTCCTTGTCAGTGTAGTGGAGGCTCTGCTCCTCCTTGTCAGACGTCGGCTGCACCTCCGCTCCATGCTCCCATCTCCACCGTGCTCGCCCTCCGCTCGACACACGCCGTACCAGAGCAGAGGGACAGGCGGAGGGGAAGATAGCGGCCCCGGCAGCTCACACAGTACATGTCTCCCGCTGCCATGTTCAGTTTTTCCCGGCGCACTGTGATTGGGCGTATGCAGGTCATGTGGTGGAGGCGGGACTTCTAGAGCGATCACAGACAGGCCAGCCACACGCCGCACATGACCCCCATACGCCCAATCACAGGGCGCTGGACACTAAACATGGCGGCCAGAGATCGGGGACACCCGGACACAGAAAATTAAAACATTCCACTTCCTCAGGCTCTTCCAGCCTGCCTGGCTGCAGCAGCCCTTTTCACTAGCCCTCCTGGCTACATCCTACAGTCCTCCCAGACTGCACACTCACCAGCCCGCACCGCTGACTTCTCCTGAAGACCTCCTGGACATGCTTGCTGGCTCCTGCTGTCCTCATTCTTGCTCCCGTGCCTCTGGACAGGACTTATCTGTGTGTTGTAAGAGGATCCCTCCAGCACCCGAGCCTCAGGCTCCAGGTCACCCCCCCCAGACTAGGGGGTTACCCTCAAGGGCCACCGACAGCCTCGTCAGCACTCTATCTCCAGCTTCCACCTGAACTCCACTGGCCCTGCTGGTCACCCTGTTTTTTTAAGAGGGGCCCATTTGCTGGGGATAAAAGGGGGAGTTTTGAATGAGGTATGTGATAAGACTTAAAAAATTGAGTCAATGTAAAGAACATGTATTCATTGTAACACAGTAAATAATATACCCTGGTAAAACAGGTACATACATAGGTAATAAAACATGAAATTGACATAATAAGAACCATGATACATAAAAAGTAAAACCAATCACATGGCACATTTGCATGTTAAAATAAAAACATATAGACAGCTGGGGATTGGCTGGGGCCCTCCTTAATACCACATGCACCTCCTCCTAACCTCCCTCCTATTCTTCTCCAAGGTTCCAGCAAGTAGTGGGAGGTACCAGAGGTGCTGCCTGATGAATCACCCAGCCTCCCTGAGTCACTCACCCTGGCCCAGATTCAGCGCATGCTTGGATAGGGCAATGTACAAAATAATTTGGTATCAAAAATATATATTTTGTTTAAATAACACTTGAATACATCACACATTCACAGTATATAAATCCTAGCTACAGGTCCCTGCAGCTAACTCTACACATTATAACACAGAAATTTCAGCTGGTTGGAAAATGTTGAGTCCATATGGCAGGGTGAACAGATGTTCACCACAATACCTGCAAAACAGAAGAAGCACATCCCTTATCCTAACTTACTATCTACCTGTACAGTCTGTCAGCAGGGGGTTATGAACTTGCTGACAGAAATAAACAAACCATAGCACAAGCTCTTTTTTTTCCCCAAGAGTCTCTGGCGAGAGGAACCCCTCCCCTCTTGTCATCAGGCTCTTTTCAAAAAGGGTTGTGTCAATGTCCTAGACCTCACCCAAAATTCTTCAGTTGTGAATGGGACATCCACCCTTAACTGATCGGGGTTTAGGCCGGCCTAGTCCATTAAAAGCAAGGAACACAGGCAGCAATTCTCCTCCATGCTGTCCATGTAAAAATCTCTACCTGCAAGCTGAACACTTCACATCAGTCCTTCACAGATAGAAATCAGGATTTGGCAATCGCTTTAAGTTGCCGTCAGTTATTCTGACAATGACAGAGTGGCTCCTAGCGGGCTGTCCTGCTTTCACAAACACCACCTTGTCTTTGTAAATTGCCATGTCTGTGCAGGGGCATTCCTACACCCACCTCACTTGTGTGAATGAAGGAAACTGAAATTCCTTATCTCTCCACTTGTTCAGGATCATTGATGCAGTAAGTATGGATGGTAAAACATCAGCATGACAGCCAGGGATAGTGATGAGCCGAACACCCCCGGGTTCGGTTCGCACCAGAACCCGCGAGCGGACCGAAAGTTCGCACGAACATTAGAACCCTAATAAATACAATGGATGCGAACGTTCGAATTCTAAAGTGCTAATTATAACGACTATTATCCATGTTATTGTCCTAAACAGAGTTTGGGAACCCGGGTTCTGCACCAGGGGACATGTATCAATGCAAAAAGAAGTTTTAAAAACGGCCGTTTTTCGGGAGCAGTCATTTTAATGATGCATAAAGTGAAAAAAAAAAAGTCAAATATTCCTTTAAAATATTGTACCTGGGGGGTGTCTAAAGTATGCCTGTGAAGTGCCACGTGTTTCCCGTGTTTAGAACTGTCCCTGCACAAAATTACATTTCTAAAGGAAAAAAAAGCCATTTAAAACTGCTTGCGGCTTTAATGTAATGTCTGGTCCCGGTAATATGGATGAAAATCTTTAAGAAAAATGGCATAGCTACCCCATCACCCCCCTCCCTACCCCAGCCCATTACCAGCCCCTTTGGGTCTTGTATGGATATTAAGGGGAACCCCGCACACAAAATAAAAAAGGCCCTATATACTCTGAACAGCCGTATACAGGCGGTGCATACAAGACAGGGACTGTAGGTTTGTTCTTATGTAGAATCTGTTTGTAATTTTGAACAGGTACATTGTTTAAGTGTAGCTCCAGCCAAAAAATCTATTTTTAAGCTTTTTGGAAAACATAGGGAAGGGTTATCACCCCTGTAACATTTGTTTTGCTGTCTGTGCCCCTGTTCAGAACATTTCACCTCACTTTGCGTCCCAATGACAACTGTTTTTGAAATGTGGTGTTTTTATTGAAACAAGGATTGGTGATAAAGCATCAGTAGAGAGGAGACACCTTTCTCCCATATTAATTCTTACAGGAGAGAATTTTCCTTCCAAGGGGTAGATTTCCTCTCACTTCCTGTTGTCTTCTTCCGTTTGCAAGTAGTAGTCGTTTGTAAGTTGGATGTTTGAAAGTAGGGACCTGCCGTATATACTCTGCAGAAATTGGCCCCTTAGGTGTTGGTGTTGGCACAACACTGTAAGCACTCACAGTTACTCTTGGTGGGTGCTGGAACGCCCTGCTGTCAACTATTATATCAGGAATTGTAATAACATATAATTGTTGAACAGTGGTAGTAAAAATTGGGCCTTTGATGGTGGTGCTGGTGCCACAACACTGTAAGGCCTGACAGTTACTCTTGGTGGGCGCAGCAATGGGCCCTGCTGTGAATTATTAGATCAATAATTATAATTGCATGCCCCTGTTGAACAGGGGCTGAAAAATTGGGCCTTTGGTGGTGGTGGTGGTGGTGTTGACACAACACTGTAAGGCCTGACAGTTACTCTTGGTGGGCGCAGCAATGGGCCCTGCTGTGAATTATTAGATCAATAATTATAATTGCATGCCCCTGTTGAACAGGGGCTGAAAAATTGGGCCTTTGGTGGTGGTGGTGGTGGTGGTGGTGGTGGTGTTGACACAACACTGTAAGGCCTGACAGTTACTCTTGGTGGGCGCAGCAATGGGCCCTGCTGTGAATTATTAGATCAATAATTATAATTGCATGCCCCTGTTGAACAGGGGCTGAAAAATTGGGCCTTAGGCACTGGTGGCACAACACTGCAACCCCTCACAGATACTGTACTTGGAGCACAGCAATGAGGCCTGTTGCAAAGTATTGCATCAAAAATTGTAATTACACGCCCCTGTTAAACAGGGGCTGAAAAATTGGGCCTTAGCCACTAGTGGCGGCACCCATAAACCAAAATGATCTTCCAAGCTATCATCATTAATCGGATCATTGAGGAGGAGGAGGAGGATAGCCAGTCAACATAACAGCACAGGCACTCAGCATCAGCATCAGTCTTGAAGGGATGTGACATTTTAAAATCAATTAGTCTGTTATATCAGCATCAGGTGTGTGGTAGCTGGTGGTGATCCAAGACTGGTTCATCTTGATGAAAGTCAGTCGATCAACCGAGTCGGTGGACAGGCGCACCCTGTGATCCGTGACAAATCCTCCAGCAGCACTGAATGTGCGTTCTGAAAGAACGCTGGATGCAGGACAGGCCAGTAGCTCAATTGCATACTGTGCAAGCTCTGGCCAGTGATCCATCCTCAAGACCCAGTAAGCCAGAGGATTTTCGGTGGGGAAGGTGTCCAAGTCTGACCTTGCTCCTAGGTATTCCTGCACCATGTATATCAGACGCTGGCGATGGTTGCTGGAACCGATCATACTTTGGGGCTGCGGACTAAAGAATTGTCTGAACGCATCGGTCAGATGGCCACCTTCCCCACCGCTCCTTCTTTGACTGCCCGAAGCCTCAGCAACTCATTGTCCAGGACCAGGAGTTTGTAACCTCCCAGTCTCTGGGAACGCGTTGCACAGACCTTTCTGCAAGGCCTCCCGGAGTTGTCTCATCCTCTGCTCCCTCTGCAACGGTAACATAAGGTCCGCAACCTTACCCTTGTACCGTGGATCAAGGAGAGTGGCCAGCCAGGAATGGTCCCTCTCCTTGATCCGAAGAATACGAGGATCCTTCCGCAGACTTTGCAGGATCAGGGAGGCCATGCAGCATAGGTTAGCTGAGGCATTCAGTCCGGAGTCCTCTGGGTCACTAAGGACGACATGATCCGCAGCCACCTCCTCCCAGCCACGTACAAGTCCACTGGTTTCTTGGGACTGTAAATCATCCCTAAAAGACTGCTGCTGATGATGCTGAGTGCCAGCCTCCACCTCCATGCTGACACAATCCTCCTCCTCCTCCTCCTCCTCCTCCTCCTCTTCCTGTGCGATGGGTGGGACAGAAGGAACACTGTCTGGGTAAAGGGGGCCTTGAGAGGCAAGGAAGTCCTCCTCTTCCTGCCTCTGTTCTGTCTCAAGTGCCCTGTCCATTATTCCACGCAGCGTGTGCTCCAACAGGTGGACAAGAGGTACAGTGTCACTGATGCATGCACTGTCACTGCTCACCATCCTCGTGGCCTCCTCAAATGGTGCCAGGACAGTGCATGCATCCCTGATCATGCCCCACTGGCGTGGTGAAAAAAACCCGAGCTCCCCTGACCCTGTCCTGGTGCCGTAGTCACACAGGTACTCATTGATGGCCCTCTGCTGCGTGTGCAGCCGCTGCAGCATGGCCAACGTTGAGTTCCACCTGGTGGGCATGTCACATATAAGGCGGTTCTTGGGCAGGTTCAACTCCTTTTGCAGCTCAGCCAGGCGAGCACTGGCATTATAAGATCTGCGGAAATGCACACAGACTTTCCTGGCCTGCCTCAGGACATCCTGTAAGCCCGGGTACCTGCCCAAGAACCGCTGCACCACCAGGTTAAGGACGTGAGCCATACAGGGCACATGGGTCAGTTGTCCCTGTCGGAGGGCGGAGAGGAGGTTGGTGCCATTGTCGCAAACCACCATTCCTGGCTTAAGCTGGCGTGGCGTCAACCACCTCTCGGCCTGCCCCTGCAGAGCAGACAGGACCTCTGCCCCAGTGTGGCTCCTGTCCCCCAAACACACCAGCGCAAGCACGGCATGGCATCTTTTTGCCTGCGTACTTGCGTAGCCCCTTGAACGCCTACGGAGCACCGCTGGTTCCGAGGACAAACCACAGGAAGAGGCCATGGAGGAAGAAGAAGAGGAGGGGGTGGAGGAGAGAGGTGTGTCACAACCAGTAGTAGCATTTTGGAGGCGTGGCGGCGGAACAACCTCCAACACTACTGCACCTTGTCCTGCATCCTTCCCAGCTGCCAAAAGAGTGACCCAATGGGCCGTGAAAGAAAGGTAACGTCCCTGTCCATGCCTGCTGGACCATGAGTCAGCGGTAATATGCACCTTACCGCTGACCGCCCTGTCCAGCGAGGCCAAGACATTGCCTTCCACATGCCTGTAGAGAGCCGGAATCGCCTTCCGTGACAAAAAGTGGCGTTTGGGAACCTGCCACTGAGGAACCGCACATTGCACAAACTCGCGGAAGGGGGCCGAGTCTACCAACTGAAAAGGCAGCAGTTGAAGCGCTAGCAATTTAGCCAAGCTAGCATTCAACCGCTGGGCATGTGGATGGCTGGGAGTGAACTTCTTTTGACGGTCCAGCAGCTGGGGCAGGGAAATTTGCCTGCTAGAATCGGACGTCGGTGTACTGCTAGCAGAGTGGCCGCAAGTACTTGGCTGTGGCACACCTAATTCTACACCTTCATTCCTCTCAGTGCAGGTTTCAGAGAGGACTGAAGGTATACTGGGGTTGGAGATCCCAGCTTATGCGGTGCAAGGAGAGGTCCGCTTTGTTCTTTGGTGTGGGTCTTTAAGGTAGGCTTGCCAACGAGCTGCATGGCAGGTCAACATATGTCTGATCAAGCATGTGGTGCCCAAGCGGCTGATGTTTTGGCCACGCGATATACGCTTGAGACATATGTTGCAAACAGCAGCTGTGCGATCTGATGCACTCGCCTCAAAAAAGGCCCACACCAAAGAACTTTTTGAATGACGGGCAGAGGCAGCGCCCTGCACAGGCGGAGCTCTGCGGTGTGATTCCGTCGGTGTGCTGCCCATACGCTGGCCACCCAAGGGCATCCTGCCTCGTTGGAGATGTGCCTCCTCCTCATCCTCCTCCTCCTCCTCTCTCCTATTAGGCACCCACGTGGAGTCAGTGACCTCATCATCCCCTCCCTCCTCATCACTGGAGCCAATCTGGCAGTATGCTGCAGCTGCTGGAGCATGACTGCCAGATTGGTGTCCTTCTTGAGCATCCCCTCTCTCAGCTCTCACGCTACTGCCTTCCTCTAGCTGGGTATCATCATCAGATCCTTCGAAACGCTGGGCATCCTCCTGGAGCATGTACCTAACACTGTGCTCAAACAGTTCGGGGGACTCCTCAGGAGGAGGACATGGTGGGTCTAGGGAAGGAGTGACTAATGATGACATTGATACCAGAGAAGAGGACGCTTTGGCAGCTGCTTTGCCAGTACCCTGAGCCTGGGTGAGAGAGGATGAGGAGGATGTGGTGGGCTTGGTCATCCACTCTACCAAGTCTTCGGCATGATGTGGCTCAACATGTCCAGCTGCCGAAAAGAAGGACAAGCGTGTCCCATGGCCATGTGCTGATGACAATGCACCGCGTCCACGACCAGCACTGTTGCCCCCAGACACAGAGCCTGCTTGCCCTCTTTTTTTGCCTCCTGACTGTCTGCCTCTCCTTGTTTGCCTTCCAGACATTTTAATGGATGGCCTGCAGGGAGATGGGAAAAACAGCAATAAGGGCTACCTTCAGGTGTATACTGTGCAGGAGGCTTAGCAACAAAGACACTGACACTGTCCCCTGCCTATCCTTCTCTGTCCCTAAACACAAGGATTTGCAATATGGTTCAGCAAGATTGGTTTAGCACAGAATAGCACACTGATAGTTTCCCTCACTGTCCTTCTCTGTCCCTACAAACAAGATTTAGCACAGAATAGCACACTGATAGTTTCCCCGAGTGTCCTTCTCTGTCCCTAAACTCAAGGATTTCAAATATGGTTCAGCAAGATTGGTTTAGGACAGAATAGCACACTGACAGTTTCCCCGAGTGTCCTTCTCTGTCCCTAAACTCAAGGATTTCAAATATGGTTCAGCAAGATTGGTTTAGGACAGAATAGCACACTGACACTTTCCCTCACTGTCCTTCTCTGTCCCTACAAACAAGATTTAGCACAGAATAGCACACTGATAGTTTCCACGAGTGTCCTTCTCTGTCCCTAAACTCAAGGATTTCAAATATGGTTCAGCAAGATTGGTTTAGGACAGAATAGCACACTGACACTTTCCCTCACTGTCCTTCTCTGTCCCTACAAACAAGATTTAGCACAGAATAGCACACTGATAGTTTCCACGAGTGTCCTTCTCTGTCCCTAAACTCAAGGATTTCAAATATGGTTCAGCAAGATTGGTTTAGGACAGAATAGCACACTGACACTTTCCCTCACTGTCCTTCTCTGTCCCTACAAACAAGATTTAGCACAGAATAGCACACAGACAGTTTCCCCGATTGTCCTTCTCTGTCCCTAAACTCAAGGATTTCAAATATGGTTCAGCAAGATTGGTTTAGGACAGAATAGCACACTGACACTTTCCCTCACTGTCCTTCTCTGTCCCTACAAACAAGATTTAGCACAGAATAGCACACTGATAGTTTCCACGAGTGTCCTTCTCTGTCCCTAAACTCAAGGATTTCAAATATGGTTCAGCAAGATTGGTTTAGGACAGAATAGCACACTGACACTTTCCCCTTACTGTCCTTCTCTGTCCCTACAAACAAGATTTAGCACAGAATAGCACACTGATAGTTTCCACGAGTGTCCTTCTCTGTCCCTAAACTCAAGGATTTCAAATACGGTTCAGCAAGATTAGTTTAGAGCAGAATAGCACACTGACAGTTTCCCTCACTGTCCTCCTCTGTCCCTACAAACAAGGATTAGCACAGAATAGCACACTGACAGTTTCCCCGAGTGTCCTTCTCTGTCCCTAAACTCAAGGATTTCAAATATGGTTCAGCAAGATTGGTTTAGGACAGAACAGCACACTGACACTTTCCCTCACTGTCCTTCTCTGTCCCTACAAACAAGATTTAGCACAGAATAGCACACTGATAGTTTCCACGAGTGTCCTTCTCTGCCCCTAAACTCAAGGATTTCAAATATGGTTCAGCAAGATTGGTTTAGGACAGAATAGCACACTGACAGTTTCCCCGATTGTCCTTCTCTGTCCCTAAACTCAAGGATTTCAAATATGGTTCAGCAAGATTGGTTTAGGACAGAATAGCAAACTGACACTTTCCCTCACTGTCCTTCTCTGTCCCTACAAACAAGATTTAGCACAGAATAGCACACTGATAGTTTCCACGAGTGTCCTTCTCTGTCCCTAAACTCAAGGATTTCAAATATGGTTCAGCAAGATTGGTTTAGGACAGAATAGCACACTGACAGTTTCCCCGATTGTCCTTCTCTGTCCCTAAACTCAAGGATTTCAAATATGGTTCAGCAAGATTGGTTTAGGACAGAATAGCACACTGACACTTTCCCTCACTGTCCTTCTCTGTCCCTACAAACAAGATTTAGCACAGAATAGCACACTGATAGTTTCCACGAGTGTCCTTCTCTGTCCCTAAACTCAAGGATTTCAAATATGGTTCAGCAAGATTGGTTTAGGACAGAATAGCACACTGACACTTTCCCCTTACTGTCCTTCTCTGTCCCTACAAACAAGATTTAGCACAGAATAGCACACTGATAGTTTCCACGAGTGTCCTTCTCTGTCCCTAAACTCAAGGATTTCAAATACGGTTCAGCAAGATTGGTTTAGAGCAGAATAGCACACTGACAGTTTCCCTCACTGTCCTCCTCTGTCCCTACAAACAAGGATTAGCACAGAATAGCACACTGATAGTTTCCACAAGTGTCCTTCTCTGTCCCTAAACATAAGGATTTCAAATATGGTTCAGCAAGATTGGTTTAGGACAGAATAGCACACTGACACTTTCCCCTTACTGTCCTTCTCTGTCCCTACAAACAAGATTTAGCACAGAATAGCACACTGATAGTTTCCACGAGTGTCCTTCTCTGTCCCTAAACTCAAGGATTTCAAATACGGTTCAGCAAGATTGGTTTAGAACAGAATAGCACACTGACAGTTTCCCTCACTGTCCTTCTCTGTCCCTACAAACAAGATTTAGCACAGAATAGCACACTGATAGTTTCCACGAGTGTCCTTCTCTGTCCCTAAACTCAAGGATTTCAAATATGGTTCAGCAAGATTGGTTTAGGACAGAATAGCACACTGACAGTTTCCCCGAGTGTCCTTCTCTGTCCCTAAACTCAAGGATTTCAAATATGGTTCAGCAAGATTGGTTTAGGTTAGAATAGCACACTGACACTTTCCCTCACTGTCCTTCTCTGTCCCTACAAACAAGATTTAGCACAGAATAGCACACTGATAGTTTCCACGAGTGTCCTTCTCTGTCCCTAAACTCAAGGATTTCAAATATGGTTCAGCAAGATTGGTTTAGGACAGAATAGCACACTGACAGTTTCCCCGAGTGTCCTTCTCTGTCCCTAAACTCAAGGATTTCAAATATGGTTCAGCAAGATTGGTTTAGGACAGAATAGCACACTGACACTTTCCCTCACTGTCCTTCTCTGTCCCTACAAACAAGATTTAGCACAGAATAGCACACTGATAGTTTCCACGAGTGTCCTTCTCTGTCCCTAAACTCAAGGATTTCAAATATGGTTCAGCAAGATTGGTTTAGGACAGAATAGCACACTGACACTTTCCCGTTACTGTCCTTCTCTGTCCCTACAAACAAGATTTAGCACAGAATAGCACACTGATAGTTTCCACGAGTGTCCTTCTCTGTCCCTAAACTCAAGGATTTCAAGTACGGTTCAGCAAGATTGGTTTAGAACAGAATAGCACACTGACACTTTCCCTCACTGTCCTTCTCTGTCCCTACAAACAAGGATTAGCACAGAATAGCACACTGATAGTTTCCACGAGTGTCCTTCTCTGTCCCTAAACTCAAGGATTTCAAATATGGTTCAGCATGATTGGTTTAGAACAGAATAGCACACTGACACTTTCCCTCACTGTCCTTCTCTGTCCCTACAAACAAGATTTAGCACAGAATAGCACACTGATAGTTTCCACGAGTGTCCTTCTCTGTCCCTAAACTCAAGGATTTCAAATATGGTTCAGCAAGATTGGTTTAGAACAGAATAGCACACTGATAGTTTCACTCACTGTCCTTCTCTGTCCCTACAAACAAGGATTAACACAGAATAGCACACTGATAGTTTCCACGAGTGTCCTTCTCTGTCCCTAAACACAAGGATTTGCAATATGGTTCAGCAAGATTGGTTTAGCACAGAATAGCACACTGATAGTTTCCCTCACTGTCCTTCTCTGTCCCTACAAACAAGATTTAGCACAGAATAGCACACTGATAGTTTCCCCGAGTGTCCTTCTCTGTCCCTAAACTCAAGGATTTCAAATATGGTTCAGCAAGATTGGTTTAGGACAGAATAGCACACTGACAGTTTCCCCGAGTGTCCTTCTCTGTCCCTAAACTCAAGGATTTCAAATATGGTTCAGCAAGATTGGTTTAGGACAGAATAGCACACTGACACTTTCCCTCACTGTCCTTCTCTGTCCCTACAAACAAGATTTAGCACAGAATAGCACACTGATAGTTTCCACGAGTGTCCTTCTCTGTCCCTAAACTCAAGGATTTCAAATATGGTTCAGCAAGATTGGTTTAGGACAGAATAGCACACTGACACTTTCCCTCACTGTCCTTCTCTGTCCCTACAAACAAGATTTAGCACAGAATAGCACACTGATAGTTTCCACGAGTGTCCTTCTCTGTCCCTAAACTCAAGGATTTCAAATATGGTTCAGCAAGATTGGTTTAGGACAGAATAGCACACTGACACTTTCCCTCACTGTCCTTCTCTGTCCCTACAAACAAGATTTAGCACAGAATAGCACACTGACAGTTTCCCCGATTGTCCTTCTCTGTCCCTAAACTCAAGGATTTCAAATATGGTTCAGCAAGATTGGTTTAGGACAGAATAGCACACTGACACTTTCCCTCACTGTCCTTCTCTGTCCCTACAAACAAGATTTAGCACAGAATAGCACACTGATAGTTTCCACGAGTGTCCTTCTCTGTCCCTAAACTCAAGGATTTCAAATATGGTTCAGCAAGATTGGTTTAGGACAGAATAGCACACTGACACTTTCCCCTTACTGTCCTTCTCTGTCCCTACAAACAAGATTTAGCACAGAATAGCACACTGATAGTTTCCACGAGTGTCCTTCTCTGTCCCTAAACTCAAGGATTTCAAATACGGTTCAGCAAGATTAGTTTAGAGCAGAATAGCACACTGACAGTTTCCCTCACTGTCCTCCTCTGTCCCTACAAACAAGGATTAGCACAGAATAGCACACTGACAGTTTCCCCGAGTGTCCTTCTCTGTCCCTAAACTCAAGGATTTCAAATATGGTTCAGCAAGATTGGTTTAGGACAGAACAGCACACTGACACTTTCCCTCACTGTCCTTCTCTGTCCCTACAAACAAGATTTAGCACAGAATAGCACACTGATAGTTTCCACGAGTGTCCTTCTCTGCCCCTAAACTCAAGGATTTCAAATATGGTTCAGCAAGATTGGTTTAGGACAGAATAGCACACTGACAGTTTCCCCGATTGTCCTTCTCTGTCCCTAAACTCAAGGATTTCAAATATGGTTCAGCAAGATTGGTTTAGGACAGAATAGCAAACTGACACTTTCCCTCACTGTCCTTCTCTGTCCCTACAAACAAGATTTAGCACAGAATAGCACACTGATAGTTTCCACGAGTGTCCTTCTCTGTCCCTAAACTCAAGGATTTCAAATATGGTTCAGCAAGATTGGTTTAGGACAGAATAGCACACTGACAGTTTCCCCGATTGTCCTTCTCTGTCCCTAAACTCAAGGATTTCAAATATGGTTCAGCAAGATTGGTTTAGGACAGAATAGCACACTGACACTTTCCCTCACTGTCCTTCTCTGTCCCTACAAACAAGATTTAGCACAGAATAGCACACTGATAGTTTCCACGAGTGTCCTTCTCTGTCCCTAAACTCAAGGATTTCAAATATGGTTCAGCAAGATTGGTTTAGGACAGAATAGCACACTGACACTTTCCCCTTACTGTCCTTCTCTGTCCCTACAAACAAGATTTAGCACAGAATAGCACACTGATAGTTTCCACGAGTGTCCTTCTCTGTCCCTAAACTCAAGGATTTCAAATACGGTTCAGCAAGATTGGTTTAGAGCAGAATAGCACACTGACAGTTTCCCTCACTGTCCTCCTCTGTCCCTACAAACAAGGATTAGCACAGAATAGCACACTGATAGTTTCCACAAGTGTCCTTCTCTGTCCCTAAACATAAGGATTTCAAATATGGTTCAGCAAGATTGGTTTAGGACAGAATAGCACACTGACACTTTCCCCTTACTGTCCTTCTCTGTCCCTACAAACAAGATTTAGCACAGAATAGCACACTGATAGTTTCCACGAGTGTCCTTCTCTGTCCCTAAACTCAAGGATTTCAAATACGGTTCAGCAAGATTGGTTTAGAACAGAATAGCACACTGACAGTTTCCCTCACTGTCCTTCTCTGTCCCTACAAACAAGATTTAGCACAGAATAGCACACTGATAGTTTCCACGAGTGTCCTTCTCTGTCCCTAAACTCAAGGATTTCAAATATGGTTCAGCAAGATTGGTTTAGGACAGAATAGCACACTGACAGTTTCCCCGAGTGTCCTTCTCTGTCCCTAAACTCAAGGATTTCAAATATGGTTCAGCAAGATTGGTTTAGGTTAGAATAGCACACTGACACTTTCCCTCACTGTCCTTCTCTGTCCCTACAAACAAGATTTAGCACAGAATAGCACACTGATAGTTTCCACTAGTGTCCTTCTCTGTCCCTAAACTCAAGGATTTCAAATATGGTTCAGCAAGATTGGTTTAGGACAGAATAGCACACTGACAGTTTCCCCGAGTGTCCTTCTCTGTCCCTAAACTCAAGGATTTCAAATATGGTTCAGCAAGATTGGTTTAGGACAGAATAGCACACTGACACTTTCCCTCACTGTCCTTCTCTGTCCCTACAAACAAGATTTAGCACAGAATAGCACACTGATAGTTTCCACGAGTGTCCTTCTCTGTCCCTAAACTCAAGGATTTCAAATATGGTTCAGCAAGATTGGTTTAGGACAGAATAGCACACTGACACTTTCCCCTTACTGTCCTTCTCTGTCCCTACAAACAAGATTTAGCACAGAATAGCACACTGATAGTTTCCACGAGTGTCCTTCTCTGTCCCTAAACTCAAGGATTTCAAGTACGGTTCAGCAAGATTGGTTTAGAACAGAATAGCACACTGACACTTTCCCTCACTGTCCTTCTCTGTCCCTACAAACAAGGATTAGCACAGAATAGCACACTGATAGTTTCCACGAGTGTCCTTCTCTGTCCCTAAACTCAAGGATTTCAAATATGGTTCAGCATGATTGGTTTAGAACAGAATAGCACACTGACACTTTCCCTCACTGTCCTTCTCTGTCCCTACAAACAAGATTTAGCACAGAATAGCACACTGATAGTTTCCACGAGTGTCCTTCTCTGTCCCTAAACTCAAGGATTTCAAATATGGTTCAGCAAGATTGGTTTAGAACAGAATAGCACACTGATAGTTTCACTCACTGTCCTTCTCTGTCCCTACAAACAAGGATTAACACAGAATAGCACACTGATAGTTTCCACGAGTGTCCTTCTCTGTCCCTAAACTCAAGGATTTCAAATATGGTTCAGCAAGATTGGTTTAGAACAGAATAGCACACTGATAGTTTCCCTCACTGTCCTTCTCTGTCCCTACAAACAAGATTTAGCACAGAATAGCACACTGATAGTTTCCACGAGTGTCCTTCTCTGTCCCTAAACTCAAGGATTTCAAATATGGTTCAGCAAGATTGGTTTAGGACAGAATAGCACACTGACAGTTTCCCTCACTGTCCTTCTCTGTCCCTACAAACAAGGATTAACACAGAATAGCACACTGATAGTTTCCACGAGTGTCCTTCTCTGTTCCTAAACTCAAGGATTTCAAATATGGTTCAGCAAGATTGGTTTAGAACAGAATAGCACACTGATAGTTTCCCTCACTGTCCTTCTTTGTCCCTACAAACAAGATTTAGCACAGAATAGCACACTGATAGTTTCCACGAGTGTCCTTCTCTGTCCCTAAACTCAAGGATTTCAAATATGGTTCAGCAAGATTGGTTTAGGACAGAATAGCACACTGACACTTTCCTTCACTGTCCTTCTCTGTCCCTACAAACAAGATTTAGCACAGAATAGCACACTGATAGTTTCCACGAGTGTCCTTCTCTGTCCCTAAACTCAAGGATTTCAAATATGGTTCAGCAAGATTGGTTTAGAACAGAATAGCACACTGATAGTTTCCCTCACTGTCCTTCTCTGTCCCTACAAACAAGATTTAGCACAGAATAGCACACTGATAGTTTCCACGAGTGTCCTTCTCTGTCCCTAAACTCAAGGATTTCAAATATGGTTCAGCAAGATTGGTTTAGGACAGAATAGCACACTGACACTTTCCCTCACTGTCCTTCTCTGTCCCTACAAACAAGATTTAGCACAGAATAGCACACTGATAGTTTCCACGAGTGTCCTTCTCTGTCCCTAAACTCAAGGATTTCAAATATGGTTCAGCAAGATTGGTTTAGCACAGAATAGCACACTGATAGTTTCCCTCACTGTCCTTCTCTGTCCCTACAAACAAGATTTAGCACAGAATAGCACACTGATAGTTTCCACGAGTGTCCTTCTCTGTCCTTAAACTCAAGGATTTCAAATATGATTCAGCAAGATTGGTTTAGAACAGAATAGCACACTGACAGTTTCCCTCACTGTCCTTCTCTGTCCCTACAAACAAGGATTAGCAGAGAATAGCACACTGACACTTTCCCTCACTGTCCTTCTCTGTCCCTACAAACAAGATTTAGCACAGAATAGCACACTGACACTTTCCCTCACTGTCCTTCTCTGTCCCTAAAAACAAGGTTTAGCACAGAATGACACACTGACACTCTCCCTACCTATCCTTCTCTGTCCCTAAACACAAGGAATCCAGGATTAGTAAAGGAAAAAAATGACACTGTCCCTGCCTATGCTTCTCTTTCCCTGCTCCGGAACACACTACACAAGGCCGCCGCGCTGGCGGCCTTTTATAGTGTGGGGCGTGTACTAAACCCCCTCAGCAATAATTGGCCACAGGCATCCTGCCTGTGGCCAATCATTGCTCTCCTCGCTGCCGGCGCTGTGATTGGCCAAGCATGCGGGGTCACAGTGCATGCTTGGCCAATCACAGCGCCTGGATGACACTGCGATGGCGTAGTGCATTGTGGGCCGTTCGCCTCACTCGAATTTGGCGCGAACGGCCCAAATCGTTCGATCTTCGTCGAACGATCGAACAGCCGATGTTCGAGTCGAACGTATGTTCGTCCCTAGCCAGGGACACAGAACTTTCAGGATGGGAGGTCAGCAATAGCAGTCCACATATTTCTTGACAGGTGTACTTTAAAGCAGCCAATAATAAAAACTCCTAATCAAGTACCCTGTGGAAATTTAAAGTAAAAAAAAAAAATTAAAGATAGAAAAAGAAAAGAAAAGGTTTTTTAATGTGAGAGGAAAAAGTAAATTTAAATCAATCAAATATATTTATCTAAAGAAAACCACTTAACAGAGAAAATAACAAACCAGCAGCAACTACGGGGTATTTGTATTGGTAAAATCATGACTCACGTGGAATAGAATGATAACTGAACACCATAAAAGCATATGCTATTTTCTTAATAGCGTCAAAAGCACAATATAATATGTCTTAAAATTACTTTTTATAATGTATATATCTACTCAGAAACATAATTACTTCCCTAATAATTGTCCTATTTGCTTAAAATGTTTCACTGAGACTTTTTTAGCTTTAGATAGAGAATCATGTTCTTATTTCTGGCCTTCTTGGACAAGAAGGCTTGGCTCGCAGTCTCCGCTCTAATTCATACCAAAGGTGTGCTATTGGGTTGAGGTCAGGACTCTGTGCAGGCGAGCCAAGTTCCTAGATCCCAAACTCGCTCATCCATGTCTTTATGGACCTTGCTTTGTGCACAGGTGCACAGTCATGTTGGAACAGGAAAGGGCCATTCCCAAAGTGTTCCCACAAAGTTGGGAGCATGAAATTGTCCAAAATGTCCTGGCACGCTGATGCCCTAAGAGTTCCCTTCACTGGAACTAAGGGGCCAAACCAAACCCCTGAAAAACAATCCCACCCCATAATCCCACCTCCACCAAATGATTTGGACCAGTGTACAAAGCAAGGTCTATAAAGACATGGATGAGAGAGTTTTGGGTGGAGGAACATGCAATAGAGGAAATCCGGACAGCCGCACTCCAGTGAAAAATGTGTTTATTAATTAAAATCAGTCCATACAGAAATCAAGGACAGTGGATGAATCAGCTGACACGTTTCACACCCCTTACTGGTGCCTAGTCATAGCTGAAGGTACATGTCTAAAAAACATATATATATATATATATATACACACAAATATTATTCAAAGATTGAGCCTGCATTGAACCTACAAGATGTAACCAATTAAAAATTCACAAAGACAATCAGAGCAGCTGAAGCAATTGCACCAAAGGAAAGGTGCAGCCACAACGCCCTGTAACCCTTGGTATGCCAAAAGATGCTCCCTCTTACCATAAAAGTTTTAAAAATTTGGGTTGAGGAACTTGTAACGCTTCAGGCAATGTTACTATAAAGTTTGGTGTGGATCACAGCTTCGGAGGTATATATGATATACTTAACAGTTAACTATAAGTAGGCAGAAATCAGATAGCGAGACTCAGATAATTTAGGAATATTAGTGGTTTTATTTAGTTTGGTAGTACACAGTCATAACATGGAGTTCCAGAGGAACTTAGGTGAAGTAGCAGTACACAGGATAATAGGTTATAGTATACGGAGGAATACTTTCTGTGAGAGGACTGGGGCTCTGTCCGGCCCAAAAGCTGGAAGATGGAGGGACTCTGACTGGCCCAATAGTGAGGAGGCAGCTGGGCTCTATCCGGCCCAATAGTGAGATGAAAGTAGGGGCTCTATCCGGCCCAATAGTGAGATGGAAGTAGGGGCTCTATCTGGCCCAATAGTGAGATGGAATTAGGGGCTCTATCCGGCCCAATAGTGAGATGGAAGTAGGGGCTCTATTCGGCCAAAGTAGTGAGGGAAGACGGTCATCAGCTGCTGGAGCTATTTACCTGGTGTCAGGTTCCTAGCACGAACACCAAGCAAAGGGTGACAGCTGTTTAAGTAGGGAGAAGAGGTGGAGCCGGGTGATGTCGCTGTGAGTCATCGGACCGTGACGGAGTTGGTTGAGATCTCGAAGCCCCGGTGGAGAGATAAGAATATTACAGGAGTCCTGGTGGAGAGATAAGGACATTACAGAACTTGACTGGCCTGCACAGAGTCCTGACTTCAACCCGATAGAACGCCTTTGGGATGAATTAGAGCGGAGACTGCGAGCCAGGCCTTCTCGTCCAACACCAGTGCCTGACCTCACAAATGCGCTTCTGGAAGAATGGTCAAACATTCCCATAGACACACTCCTAAACATTGTGGACAACCTTCCCAGAAGAGTTAAAGCTGTAATAGCTGCAAAGGGTGGGCCAACTTAATATTGTACCCTACGGACTAAGACTGGGATGTCATTCAATTGCGTGTAAAGGCAGGTGTCCCAATAGTTTTGGTAATATATTGTATCTTGTATTAACCACTTGCCGTCCAGCGCACGATGATATACGTCAGCAGAATGGCACGGCTGCGCAAATGGGCATACTCATACATCCCCTTTAATTTGCGGGCTAGCGGGCGCCCACCAGACGCTGCGGGGAGCCTGCCCGCTGGTCCCGCAGACTCCATGTCTGCCGGTGGCCCGCGATCATGACATGGAGAGGCAGAGCGGGGAGATGCCTATGTAAACAAGGCATTTCCCTGTTCTGCCTAGCAACATGACAGGGATCTACGGCTCCCAGTGATCGGGAGCAGTGATCTCTATCATGTTCTAGTGAGCCCATCGCCCGTACAGTTAGAACACTCTGAGGGAATACATTTAATCCCTTGATCCCAATTAATATAAGCTTATTGCAATTTTTTTTACCAAAAATATGTAGAAGAATACATATCGGCATCAACTGAGGAAGAAATTTGTTTTTGTTTTTTATTTGTTTTTGGGGATATTTATTATAGCAAAAAGTTAAAAATAATAGGATTTTTATAACAGCTTACCTGTAAAATCCTTTTCTTGGAGTACATCACGGGACACAGAGCGACATAATCATTACTAATGGGTTATATAGTTACCGTCAGGTGCTGGCACTGGCAACTTCCAAAACCGGAAGTACCCTCCCCTATATAAGCCCCTCCCATCCGGGAGCACCTCAGTTTTGTAGCAAAGCAATAAGTGTCCCCAAAGAGGGGCGGGAGCTCTGTGTCCCGTGATGTACTCCCAAGAAAAGGATTTTACAGGTAAGCTGTTATAAAAATCCTATTTTCTTTCTCGTACATCACGGGACACAGAGCGACATAATCATTACTAATGGGATGTCCTAAAGCAATGCCAAATGAGGGGGGGGATACACCATATATAAGCTGAGCGCTATCAGACATGAGGATCTTTTGCGGCCTGCAACACACTGCGCCCAAAGGCGACATCCTCCTGACTTCTAACGTCCACCTGGTAGAACCTAGTAAACGTGTGTACTGAAGACCATGTTGCGGCCTTACAGACTTGAGCCAGGGAGGCCTGGTGATGCACTGCCCATGAAGTTCCAACTGCTCTCGTGGAGTGCGCCCTAACTTTGAACGGAGGCGGTCTACTTCTCAAGCTATAGGCTTGTATTATGACCTGTCGAATCCACTTGGCTAAAGTAGATTTTGACGCTGCCTGACCCCTTCTGGGGCCTTCCGGCAGAATAAACAAAGTATCCGTTCTGCGAATCTGAGCAGTGGCTTTTAGATAAGCTTTAACTGCTCTTACTACATCCAAAGAATGTAATAACTTTTCCTCTACCGAAGTAGGCTTGGGGAAAAAAGAAGGAAGAACCACATCTTGGTTCAAATGAAACCTCGATACCACCCTAGGAAGAAAGGCTGGATGAGGACGTAACACTACTCTGTCCTTATGGATAACCAGATATGGCTCCTTACAGGACATAGCTGCTAATTCCGATACTCTTTTAGCCGAACAAATGGCTACTAAAAAAATCAATTTCCTGGTGAGAAGCACTAAGGAAATATGCTATAATGGTTCAAATGGTTGTTTCTGTAGAACCGACAGAACCAAGTTTAGATCCCATGGACATATGGGAATATTAACCGGAGGACTAATACGCATCACTCCTTGTATAAAGGCTTTGACTAGTGAATGCGAAGCCAAGGGCCTTTGAAAAAATATTGACAAGGCCGAAATCTGACCCTTGATAGTACTCAAGGCAAGCTTCCTATCTACAGCCCATTGTAGGAAGTCCAGAATCCTACCTATTACGTACTTATGTGGATGTCATTTCTTGGCCTCACACCACGCGATGTACGCCTTCCAGATTCTATAGTAGATCTGCCTGGATACCGGCTTCCTGGCATTGATCATGGTAGATACCACAGCATTAGAGAGCCCTCTCTTTTTTAGAATGTGGGCTTCAATAGCCAGGCCGTCAAACCTAGGGCTGGTAAGGAAGGGTGGTATATCGGTCCTTGCGAAAGCCGGACGACGTGGGAGAGTCCAAGGACTCCCCACTGAAATTTTACAATCTCCGCGTACCACGCTCTTCGGGGCCACGCTGGAGCCACCGGAATCACTGGTTTCTTTTCTACCCTGATTCTGCGGAGTAATCGAGGTAACCATTGGCGGTGTGAATGCATATATCAGCTTGAACTGATCCCAAGGGAACACTAGGGCATCCGAGCCGCAAGCTAGGGGATCCCTTGTCCGAGAGACAAACCTGTCCCCCTTTGCGTTGAATCTGGATGCTAGAAGATCTACATCCGATGTTCCCCACCGCTGACATATTGTCCAGAAAACCTCGGGGTGAAGGGACCCTTCCTCTGGGCCTAATTGCTGGCGACTTAGAAAGTCCGCCTTCCAATTGTCCACTCCTGGAATGAATACCGCAAATATGGCTGGGACATATTTTTCTGCCCATTTCAGGATGTAATTTACTTCCCTCTGGGCTGCACGACTCCTGGTGCCCCCCTGATGATTGATATATGCCACTGCTGTGGCATTGTCTGATTGAATTCTGACAGGGGACCCTTGGAGTTTGGATGTCCATGCTACTAGGGCATACCGCTCGTATCTCTAAGAGATTGATGGGCAGGGCCTTTTCCGCATCCGACCATCTGCCCTGGAGAGACTATTGCTCCATACTGCTCCCCAGCCTATAAGGCTGGCATCTGTAGTGACCACCTTCCAAGAAATCGGACTGAAGGATTTCCTTTTTTCCAGATTCTGGGGAACCAACCACCAACGGAGGCTCTTGCGAACGGAAGGGGACAAGGACATTGTAAGTCTAGGGCCTGAACTTTTTTGTTCCAGGCTGACAGTATGGCCCCTTGCAAATTTCCTTGAATGGAATTGACCGTAGGGTACTGCTTCGAATGATGCCACCATTTTTCCCAGCAGCCTCATATACAGGCGTATGGACGGCTGTCTTTTTTGTACCCACTAAGTGGATCAAATCTTTCAAAGACAACACCTTTCCTCGAGGCAAGAATATTTTTCTCTGGCCTGAATCCAACCTTAGCCCCAAGTATTCCAGACTTTTGACTGGTTTCTAGGGCTGACTTGTCTCGGTTGATAATCCAACCGTGAGATTCCAGATACTTGAACGTCTTGTGAACGACCACGTCTAGTTTTTTCACTGAGTGGTCTATCAGCAACAAGTCATCCAGATATGCCATTATCATTACACCTTGTGTTCTTAGATTGGCCAATAAAGGGCCAGAATTTTTGTAAACACTCGTGGTGCTGTGGCCAAACCGAAGGGTAAGGCTCTGAACTGAAAATGGCGCCCTTCTACTGCAAAGCGTAGAAATTTTTGGTGGACTGGAAAGATGGGAATGTGCAAATAAGCATCTTTGATGTCGATCGTGGCTAACCAATCCTCCCCTTGTAGGGCAGTGGCCACCGATCGGATCGACTCCATCGAAAAGTCCTGATATACAGGAATTTGTATAGCCCTTTTAGAATTAATATGGGCCTCCCGACCGCGTTTGCTTCGGGACTGTAAAGAGGTTTGAGTAAAACTCGAACCCTCATTCTTCCAGGGGAACCTCCATAATTACTCCTTGGAGCAATAGTTGTTCTAGTGCCAACAGGAGGGACTCTCTCTTCCGGGGATCCCTTGGCACGTTTGACCTCAAAAAATGGGAAGGAGGAGAGTCTTTTAACTCCAAACTGTATCCCAAACCTACTGCGGAGAGCACCTATCTGTCTTGATCGTGTCCCGCCAGGTCTCTTGCGAACAACTGGAGTCCTCCCCCCCACCCGACTGAGTGGGGGCTTCAATGAATTTCACTTTGGGGGAGGTTTTGTACCTCCCCTGACCCAGGGTTTCTTATTACCCTGCTACTGTCCCTGTTTTTTACCCCCGGGATTTGACCGAGGAGGCCGTCGGAACTGTTACACAGCCGATGCCCCAGGGACTGGAGAAGCAGGCCTCTTAAAGAGGGACCTCTAACTCTGCTTTTAACCGGCAAGAGCGTATTTTTACCGCTGGAAATTTTCTGGATATATTTGTCCAGGTTTTCCCTGAATAAGCGTTCACCATGAAATGGGACGCTAACCAGCCATTCTTTACAGGGAGCTTCAGCAGACCAGTTTCTGAGCCATAGGAGCCTACGCATATGTACTATAGACAGCGTAAGGCGGGAGGCCTGATGGACTGAATCCTCTATGGCATCAACCGCAAAGCCTAAGGCTCTAGGTAGATCAGCTAGGGCAAAGCCTGCTGATCTGTCAAGTCCCTCAAGACCTGTTTCAACTGATCCTTCACTGCTTAGCAGACCCCAATAGCTGCTACTGCTGGTTGTATCACCAAGCAGATTTTCATAAGGACTCCAATCTTTTATCTATTGGGTTCTTGAACATTTGGACATTATCCACTGGACATGTCAGTGATTTATACATACAAGAGATGGCTGCGTCCACTGTAGGGACCTTCCATTTTTTTTTTTTTTTTTTTTTTTGATGAACTTATCCTCCATGGGATAGACCACCGGAAATCTCTTGGGGGAATAAATATTTTCTCAGGACGTTCCCAATCCTGGTAAATGAGCCCTTTCAGTAAAGGGTGAAGTGGAAAAGAACAAACAGTCTGGGGGCTTCTAGCGACCCCAACGAGGATACAGTAGTGGTTAATGGTTCCGCAAGGTGCATTTTTAAATGCTGATCGGACCATGTTAGTCAGAGACTGAACCCATAATCTTTCAGCTTGAGATGCTGAGAAAAGGTTCCCCCACTGTTGATTCCTCTATAACAGAATCAACCTTATCCTGATCCCCTTCAGGCAGGTCGATCCCTGTATGGGACTGTTGCTCTGCTAACAGGCACTCTGAAGGAGGAGACGGAGATCGGGCGTGCCTTCCCTGACAGGGAGGCAGCGATAAATTTTGACAATCTCTCTCTAATCCTCCCAGAGCTGAGGAAAAAAACCTCCTCTGTTACATACACAGGAGCAGGTGACTGAGGACAGCCACAGTACCAAGTACCCCTGCGGGGTCTCTACGGTCACTTACCTCTGAACTTCAGGGGAGACTGGTGCAGCAGGAGTATGCCCAAGATCCTCAGAGCCCGATGAGACCCCCTTCGCTTCCTGGAAGATTCAGTTCCGGAGCTACTGGACGGCATATTCCTAAGCCTAAAGCTGAGGTATTCCAGCCGTAATACACCACTTTTACTGAGAATAGTCTAGCACAATTGCTGCTATATCACAGTTGGTGTCTACTAATGTGCCTTTCTAGGGGATGCCTGTATCAACCGCTATGCTGTATGCCTTTAAATGTTGCCAGCTCTGTCTCTGTACTTCATAACCAGCTTATCTGCAATAATGTGGCTTTTTAAAAACCTGCTGGGACGCCCGCACATGCGCAGAAGCGCTGCGGCGCGCACAGAGCGTCATCCCCCAGGCCCCGCCCCTTTTTCCGGCCACCTCTATATATAGAGGCGCGTGCACGCGCACGCGCGCGGCCACGTGCGCCTCGGCGCTAATTTTCAAACATGGAAACCAGGGACAGGAGCCAGGGCCCCCTTTGCCGCAGGCCGGGGGATAGACGAACACTGCAACATGGCAGAGGAAACAGTTTCCTGTAGGAGAACTCACCAGCTGCCTGGACTTTGCTCTCTGAGAAGAAACTAGTCCATATGACAAGAAAAACATTCCACAGCGGCCTCTAGTGGACAAACACAGGTACCGCAGTTTAATATACTAAACATATATAAAAAACATTTTTTTTTTTTTTTTTTTCTTGACCACCATTAAAAATTATTACATTTTTTTTAGTAGTTACAGGCATGCACAGATATTAGCGGGAATACCGTTAGGTAACAGACAGAAAGACAAATTAGGCTTGGGGGTCCCCCAATAGAACCAAGTTCCTGGGGGCCCCCACTTACCTGTTCCCCGCCGCAGGACTTTGTTTGGTCCACAAAAGCCCAAACTTCACCTATCACGGCAGGCATTGTAATCAAACCTTCAGGGACCGGGTTCCCAAGGATTCCACTCCCCTGGACCTGTATAGCACCCTGCACAGAAAACATCTTGGTCGTGGGTATGACCAGAGCTCTGGATCCCAGGGTCCAGCTCTCCTAAGAGAAGCATTACAGGCAGAACCTTGCTCTTCTCTGCAAGGCCCGGGTACCGACCGTTTAGCTATGAAGCTTTTTTGGTCGGATCCGGAATAGCTTACTGAGGCCCAAAAGAACCTGTACGCAAGCTCAGTGAAAAACACATGTTTCTTCTTGGCCAACACCTTAGACACTGGCAAAAAACTGAGGTGCTCCCGGATGGGAGGGGCTTATATAGGGGAGGGTACTTCCGGTTTTGGAAGTTGCCAGTGCCAGCACCTGACGGTAACTATATAACCCATTAGTAATGATTATGTCGCTCTGTGTCCCGTGATGTACGAGAAAGAAATTGCTTTTTTTTCAAAATCGTCAGTCTTTTTTGGTTTATAGCGCAAAAATTAAATAAATGCAGAGGTGATAAAATACCATCAAAAGAAAGCTCTATTTATGTAAAAAAAAAAGGACGGCAATTTTGTTTGGGTGCAACGTCGCACGACCGCACAATTGTCAGTTAAAACGACGCAGTGCCTTATCGCAAAAAAATGTTTTGGTCAGGAAGGGAGTAAATCCTTCCGGGCTGAAGTGGTTAAAGTGATTCTAAATGCTCTTTTTTAAAATAACAACAAGTTTATACCTACCTGCTCTGTGCATTGGAATTGCACAAAGCAGTCTTGAACCTCCTCTTCTCTGGTCCCCCATTAGTGTTTCTGTTCCTTCCCTCCAGCGAGTGTCCCAATAGAAAGCCACATTGATGGAAGCCAAGACTAGGAGGGAGACTGACAGAAACCACAGCAGAGTTGCAGGAGTGAACGAAGATCATCCAGTTTCTTTGCCCTTGGAGATGAAGAAAGTGTGAAGGCTGTTTTTGAATCTGGTAGCTGAAACGCTGGGAGTCATATTGCTCTAGTGAGTGGGGGAGCACTATTAAGAGGACACCCTTTTTATTTCATTTGTAGACTTTTTTGGAGTAAAATACGTTTATTGAAGTAGATGCATATTGGAAGCAGTGGACTTGTATAGATCACTATATTAAGCACAAAATATTGCATGTTTACATGCAATATTCACAGGTTTTTTGTTTAAAGTGGTTGTAAACCCTTTCATATACCTAGTAAAGGACTATCCTCAGGTGATACACAGAGATGAAACAGAGAAACAAATCCTCCTTCATTAGTTGTACCTGTTTATCTGCCAAATTCTTTTTTCTACATCCGTTCAAAGTACTGAATTTATAAGCTTGTCTGAGAGATCAGAAAAATGGGAGTGGAGAACTGAAGTTACACTCTGCAGAGCTCAGTGGGGAGAGGTCTGAGAGCTAAATGGGGGAAGATACACATCCCCCAGTCACACAGCACACAGGATCAGAGCTGAGGCTGTCAATCAACTTGAGGTCCCTCCCCTGTTACCTTTTTTCTCTTGGTGTCAGGAAAACTTGTCAGAAGTGACTCATGCTAATAGGAGAGGAATGAGGCAGCAGACAGAAATCACACTTAGTGCTTTTAATTGAAACAAGTAAACACTATAGAGGGATATGCTTTGTTCATATTTCATGTCTGAGGTTTACAACCACTTTAATATAGCAGCAAATAACATAAGATTAATGAAGTGTGTGCAAAGTGGAAGCAGGGGATCTGCAGGGAACAATATCTTGAGCATTGTATGCTGTATATGAATTTGCACATGGTTTGGTTTATTTAATTTATTAGCAACACCATAAGACTAATGAAGTAGGCTTAAAGTGGAAGCAGTAGATCCATGGAGAATATTATTTTGAGCATATAGAATTTATATATGAATTTATTCACATATAATGATCTTCTAGTTGATAAAGGGAATACTTAACTTTGTTACAGCAGCAGTCGTGTAAACGTTTTTTTTTTGGAGTTGTTACAAGTGGCGGCTTGTCCATTAAGGGCACAGGGTGCCACCCACCTAACCCATGCATCTGGCCCCTAATCTACGTGCGGGGCGCTGGACGCATGTATTCCAATGGATTTTTTTTTAGAAGCACATGATTAGAGCCTAATTGGCTTCAACAAGGGTGGGCTTAGGGCGCAGAGCACTGTGCCCTGAGCCCACCCAGTTGTGTGACAATAGAAAATTATTATTCGCTAATGTATGCCTGTTTCTCCTCCTAGCCAATCAGGAAGCGGGTCCTGAGTTCTGATTGGCCAGGAGTCCGAAGACCCGATTGGCTGCGAGTCCTATCTCCTGATTGGCTGGGAGGAGAAGTGACTGCCTAGACCTGGGAGGAGACGCAGGGGGGGAACCGCCCCCTGGAAGTGCATGGGGCCGGGGGGCCCAGCAGGCGGTCGTTCGAGCAATGGGGGAAGCGGCGATCGAGCAAACACCAGGGGGGTGGATTATGTGGTTGGCTGGCTGGGGGGGCCTCCCCCCCATGAAAATTGAGCGCCAGCCGCCACTGGTTGTTACACATATCATGGATTTTTTTTATTTCACTAGCGTTCTAGCAACCAATGACATCATGGTTGCTAGGGACCTTCTGTTGCTAGGTGTCAGGAAGCTGCTTGAGTCCTACCACCTAGAGATACTTGCAGCCCACACAATGGGAAGTTCTCATTTAATGGTGGTAGCATGGGCGTCCGCTCCATAGGGCAAGGGGGGTCGCTCGCTCCCCCTGGAGGTGTGCCACACACTGCGGGCTAGGGTGCCCACGCAAAAGGTGACCCGCAATGACACTGACAGTCTGGGAACAGGGGCGGACCAAGCCGCCATAGCACTGGCTCCACCTCCACCTCCACCTCCTCCTGATCACTGGTTGCTATAGCCGCTTGGCGTCTGGCAACCAGTGACGACACTGCCCAGCATTGAAAGCGGAGGAGGATTTCACTTCCTCCTCCTCCGCGCTAGTGCTGCTGGGGAGTCACTGCTGGTTCTTTCACTTCCGCACTTGGCTACTCCAGTGACTGGCTTGCTGCTTCTGTGGGGTGTTTGTTGTTCCCACACGCTGACCCTGCTGCCTGTGAGGCATCTCTCCCTCTCCCTTCCTCCCCCCTCCTCCCCCCTCACACTAACACACGGACTGAAGTCCCCTCCCCCTTTTCCTTGGCTCAGATGTCACAGACAGGAGAAGGAGGGGGAGGAGAATGGACACAGCACTCAACAGGATGGGACATGCTGATCTGAGGTTAATACACAATATTAATGCTTGGCACTTGCAGGAGAAGGAGACACAGAGACAGGGGCAAAGTTGTCAAAAAAAGAATACTTGCAGTGATTTGGGGGGATAAGAGCATGCTGTATGTGCTAGGGGGGGCACACTTTAGGAGGGGAGAGAAATTGTTTTTTATTCAACCCCCCCTTCCAGCACAATTTCTCTCCCCTCCCAAAGTGTGACCCCCTAGCGCATACAATATGCTCTTATCCCCCCATAATCACTGCAAGTATTCTTCTTTGACAACTTGCCCCCTTCCCCATCTTCAAAGACAAACTGGCTGCTATTAAGGGGACAATTGTACCGTCTGGAATCCTGGGAACTTTACTAGAGATTCAGGGCAATTGCTCCAGGTGCCAGTGCCCCCCTGTCAGGCAAGTTAGTGAAGCCAAGTGCCTGACCTTTTTTTCAGCAATGGGCTCCAAGGCTCAGGGCTGGTTCACACCACAAATCACATAGGAACATGCTGTGCGTTCCTTTGCAATTCACATGCCTTCCAGGTGCTGTGCAATTTCAGCCCTTTCATTTGAATGGGCTGAAACCGTGTCGGTCTGCACCAAGAGCTGTGCATGCGCTATTTTACAAAACGCACAGCAACTGGATCGCATGGTACTGCTGATCATACATTCTAGTGCAGGCAAACACTGCATTTGGTACCTGCATTAGGGTAGTCATTAACCCCTTGGCACCAGCCACACACAAATATGCGGCTTCTCTGTGCCTGGGCCTTGGCACAGAGAGGTCACATATTTGCATTAATTGCGATCAGTAGCGCTGTGCCGAGAGCGCACGCCCTGAGCACCCCCTTCATACCAGCGTCTAATCGAAAGCTTGCGATCACTGCAAGCGATGAGGAGTTTTTGGATCGCGTGTGCCAAGAGGCAAAGTGTAAAGAGGTTAAGTTGACACCCACTACAGATCGCTATGGGAGTGCATTTTGAAATGCACACAAAATGCAGGATTCCCTCACAGCATTTTGGTATAAACAGACCCTTAGTCCGGATACACAGAAATTCATTTGTATCTCAGGAAGGTCCCACCAAAATCTTGTACATGGGCCCGCTGATTTCATATGCCCCTGCCCCAAAAATCGGCAAAAAAATCTGTCAAAAATCTTTTTTTTTTTTTGGGGGGGGGGGGGGTGTCCCTGAATGGTAGTTTGGAAATGTGGTCACTCTATGCGGGGGTGTCAGGCCGGCACCCCCTGCGGGTGAAGCGGGGGGCGCCGGGCGGCTCAGTGCAGAGGCTGGTGACAGGGCAGCCTGCCCTGGGGCCACTTTAAGCGCCGAATGCAGAGCTCCCCTCCCTCTGTCCTCTGTCGCTCGTATCGTATGTCACGGAGCTGGGTCTGTGTGTAAGGTCCCGCCCCCCTAGTTCGGCTCGATAGTCTTCTAGTGTTCCGCCTATCACACGAGCCTAGGGGGGCGGGACCTTGCACACAGACCCAGCTTTGTGACATACGATTCGAGTGCCGGAGGACAGAGGGAGGGGAGCGCCTATCCAGGAAATGGTGAGGTTGAAATGAGTGGGTACAGAGGCTGCAATTGGTGGGCACAGAGGCTGCAATTGGGCACAGAGGCTGCAATTGGTGGACACACAGGGGCAGCAATTGGTGGGCACACAGGGGTGGCAATTGGGCACAGACTTCAATTGGGCACACAGGGGCTGCAATTGGCAGGCACAGAGGCTGCAATTGGTGGGCATAGAGGCTGTACTTGGTGGGCACACAAATGCTGCAATTGGTGGGCACAGAGAGGCTGCAATTGGTGGGCACAGAGGCTGCAGTGGTGGGCACAGTGAGGCTGCATTCATGGGCACAGAGAAGCTGCATTAGTGGGCACAGCAAAGCTGCATTGGTGGGTACAGCAAAGCTGCATTAGTGGTCACAGTGAGGCTGCATTGGTGGTCACAGTGAGGCTGCATTGGTGGTCACAGTGAGGCTGCATTGGTGGTCCCAGTGAGGCTGCATTGATGGGCACAGTGAGGCTGCAATGATGGGCACATAGAGGCTGCATTGATGGGCACCATGAAGCTACAATAATGGGCACAGGGAGGCTGCATTGGTGGGCACAGGGAAGCTGCATTGGTGGGCACAGGGAGGCTGCATTGGTGGGCACAGGGAGGCTGCATTGGTGGGCACAGGGATGCTGCAATGATGGGCACAGTGAGGCGGCATTTGATGGGCACAGATGAGGCTGCATTGATCTCTTGTATTATGTCTGCAGTAGTGATGAGCCGAACACCCCCGGGTTCGGTTCGCACCAGAACCCGCGAACGGACCGAAAGTTCGTACGAACATTAGAACCCTATTAAATACAATGGATGCGAACGTTCGAATTCTAAAGTGCTAATTATAACGACTATTATGCATGTTATTGTCCTAAAAAGGGTTTGGGAACCCGGGTTCTGCACCAGGGGACATGTATCAATGCAAAAAGAAGTTTTAAAAACGGTCGTTTTTCGGGAGCAGTCATTTTAATGATGCATAAAGTGAAAAAAAAAAAGTCAAATATTCCTTTAAATATCGTACCTGGGGGGTGTCTAAAGTATGCCTGTGAAGTGCCACGTGTTTCCCGTGTTTAGAACTGTCCCTGCACAAAATGACACTTCTAAAGGAAAAAAAAGCCATTTAAAACTGCTTGCGGCTTTAATGTAATGTCTGGTCCCGGTAATATGGATGAAAATCTTTAAGAAAAATGGCATGGCTACCCCATGACCCCCCCCCCTACCCCAGCCCATTACCAGCCCCTTTGGGTCTTGTATGGATATTAAGGGGAACCCCGCACATAAAATAAAAAAGGCCCTATATACTCTGAACAGCCGTATACAGGCGGTGCATACAAGACAGGGACTGTAGGTTTGTTCTTATGTAGAATCTGTTTGTAATTTTGAACAGGTACATTGTTGAAGTGTAGCTCCAGGCCAAAAATCTATTTTTAAACTTTTTGGAAAACATAGGTAAGGGTTATCACCCCTGTAACATTTGTTTTGCTGTCTGTGCCCCTGTTCAGAACATTTCACCTCACTTTCCGTCCCAATGACAACTGTTTTTGAAATGTGGTGTTTTTCTTGAAACAAGGATTGCTGATAAAGCATCAGTACAGAGGAGACACCTTTCTCCCATATTTATTCTTACAGGAGAGAATTTTCCTTCCTAGTGGTAGATTTCCTCTCACTTCCTGTTGTCTTCTTGCGTTTGCAAGTAGGAGTCGTTTGTAAGTTGGATGTTTGAAAGTAGGGACCTGCCGTATATACTCTGCAGAAATAGGCCCCTTAGTTGTTGGTGTTGGCACAACACTGTAAGCACTCACAGTTACTCTTGGTTGGTGCTGGAACGCCCTGCTGTCAACTATTATATCAGGAATTTTAATTACATATAATTGTTGAACAGTGGTAGTAAAAATTGGGCCTTTGATGGTGGTGCTGGTGCCACAACACTGTAAGCCCTGACAGTTACTCTTGGTGGGTGCAGCAATGGGCCCTGCTGTGAATTATTAGATCAAGAATTGTAATTGCATGCCCCTGTTGAACAGGGGCTGAAAAATTGGGCCTTTCGTGGTGGTGGTGGTGGTGGTGGTGTTGCCACAACACTGTAAGCCCTCAGAGTTACTCTTGGTGGGTGCAGCAATGGGCCCTGCTGTGAATTATTAGATCAAGAATTGTAATTGCATGCCCCTGTTGAACAGGGGCTGAAAAATTGGGCCTTAGGCACTGGTGGCACAACACTACAACCCCTCACAGATACGTTACTTGGAGCACAGCAATGAGCCCTGTTGCAAAGTATTGCTTCAAAAATTGTAATGACACGCCCCTGTTAAACAGGGGCTGAAAAATTGGGCCTTAGGCACTGGTGCCACAACACTCCAACCCCTCACAGATACTGTACTTGGAGCACAGCAATGAGCCCTATGGCAAATTATTGCTAAAAAAATTGTAATTACACGCCCCTGTAAAACAGGGGCTGAAAAATTGGGCCTTAGCCACTGGTGGCGGCACCCATAAACAAAAATGATCTTCCAAGCTATCATCATCAATCGTATCATTGAGGACTCGGAGGAGGAGGATAGCCAGTCAACATAACAGCACAGGCACTCAGCATCAGCATCAGTCTTGAAGGGATGTGACATGTTAAAATCAATTAGTCTGTTATATCAGCATCAGGTGTGTGGTAGCTGGTGGTGATCCAAGACTGGTTCATCTTGATGAAAGTCAGTCGATCAACCGAGTCGGTGGACAGGCGCACCCTGTGATCCGTGACAAATCCTCCAGCAGCACTGAATGTGCGTTCCGAAAGAACGCTGGATGCAGGACAGGCCAGTAGCTCAATTGCATACTGTGCAAGCTCTGGCCAGTGATCCATCCTCAAGACCCAGTAAGCCAGAGGATTTTCGGTGGGGAAGGTGTCCAAGTCTGACCTTGCCCCTAGATATTCCTGCACCATGTTTATCAGACGCTGGCGATGGTTGCTGGAACCGATCATACTTTGGGGCTGCGGACTAAAGAATTGTCTGAACGCATCGGTCAGACGGCCACCTTCCCCACCGCTCCTTCTTTGACTGGCCGAAGCCTCAGCAACTCGTTGTCCAGGACCAGGAGTTTGTAACCTCCCAGTCTCTGGGAACGCATTGCACAGACCTTTCGGCAAGGCCTCCCGGAGTTGTCTCATCCTCTGCTCCCTCTGCGAAGGTAACATAAGGTCCGCAACCTTACCCTTGTACCGTGGATCAAGGAGAGTGGCCAGCCAGTAATGGTCCCTCTCCTTGATCCGAAGAATACGAGGATCCTTCCGCAGACTTTGCAGGATCAGGGAGGCCATGCAGCGTAGGTTTGCTGAGGCATTCGCTCCGGAGTCCTCTGGGTCACTAAGGACGACATGATCCGCAGCCACCTCCTCCCAGCCACGTACAAGTCCACTGGTTTCTTGGGACTGTAAATCATCCCTAAAAGACTGCTGCTGATGATGCTGAGTGCCAGCCTCCACCTCCATGCTGACACAATCCTCCTCCTCCTCCTCCTCCTCTTCCTCTTCCTGTGCGATGGGTGGGACAGAAGGAACACTGTCTGGGTAAAGGGGGCCTTGAGAGGCAAGGAAGTCCTCCTCTTCCTGCCTCTGTTCTGCCTCAAGTGCCCTGTCCATTATTCCACGCAGCGTGTGCTCCAACAGGTGGACAAGAGGTACAATGTCACTGATGCATGCACTGTCACTGCTCACCATCCTCGTGGCCTCCTCAAATGGTGCCAGGACAGTGCATGCATCCCTGATCATGCCCCACTGGCGTGGAGAAAAAAAAACAAGCTCCCCTGACCCTGTCCTGGTGCCGTAGTCGCACAGGTACTCATTGATGGCCCTCTGCTGCGTGTGCAGCCGCTGCAGCATGGCCAACGTTGAGTTCCACCTGGTGGGCATGTCACATATAAGGCGGTTCTTGGGCAGGTTCAACTCCTTTTGCAGCTCAGCCAGGCGAGCACTGGCATTATAAGATCTGCGGAAATGCACACAGACTTTCCTGGCCTGCCTCAGGACATCCTGTAAGCCCGGGTACCTGCCCAAGAACCGCTGCACCACCAGGTTAAGGACGTGAGCCACACAGGGCACATGGGTCAGTTGTCCCTGTCGGAGGGCGGAGAGGAGGTGGGTGCCATTGTCGCAAACCACCATTCCTGGCTTAAGCTGGCGTGGCGTCAACCACCTCTCGGCCTGGCCCTGCAGAGCAGACAGGACCTCTGCCCCAGTGTGGCTTCTGTCCCCCAAACACACCAGCACAAGCACGGCATGGCATCTTTTTGCCTGCGTACTTGCGTAGCCCCGTGAACGGCTACGGAGCACCGCTGGTTCATAGGACAAACCACAGGAAGAGGCCATGGAGGAAGAAGAAGAGGAGGGGGTGGAGGAGAGAGGTGTGTCACAACCAGTAGTAGCATTTTGGAGGCGTGGCGGTGGAACAACCTCCAACACTACTGCACCTTGTCCTGCATCCTTCCCAGCTGCCAAAAGAGTGACCCAATGGGCCGTGAAAGAAAGGTAACGTCCCTGTCCATGCCTGCTGGACCATGAGTCAGCGGTAATATGCACCTTACCGCTGACCGCCCTGTCCAGCGAGGCCAAGACATTGCCTTCCACATGCCGGTAGAGAGCCGGAATAGCCTTCCGTGAGAAAAAGTGGCGTTTGGGAACCTGCCACTGAGGAACCGCACATTGCACAAACTCACGGAAGGGGGCCGAGTCTACCAACTGAAAAGGCAGCAGTTGAAGCGCTAGCAATTTAGCCAAGCTAGCATTCAACCGCTGGGCATGTGGATGGCTGGGAGTGAACTTCTTTCGACGGTCCAGCAGCTGGGGCAGGGAAATTTGCCTGCTAGAATCGGACGTCGGTGTACTGCTAGCAGAGTGGCCGCAAGTACTTGGCTGTGACACACCTAATTCTACACCTTCATTCCTCTCAGTGCATGTTTCAGAGAGGACTGAAGTTATAGTGGGGTTGGAGATCCCAGCTGATGCGGTGCAAGGAGAGGTCCGCTTTGTTCTTTGGTGTGGGTCTTTGAGGTAGGCTTGCCAACGAGCTGCATGGCAGGTCAACATATGTCTGGTCAGGCATGTGGTACCCAAGCGGCTGATGTTTTGGCCACGCGATATACGCTTGAGACATATGTTGCAAACAGCAGCTGTGCGATCTGATGCACTAGCCTCAAAAAAGGCCCACACCAAGGAACTTTTTGAATGACGGGCAGAGGCAGCGCCCTGCACAGGCGGAGCTCTGCGGTGTGATTCCGTCGGTGTACTGCCCTTACGCTGGCCACCAAAGGGCATCCTGCCTCGTTGGAGATGTGCCTCCTCCTCATCCTCCTCCTCCTCCTCTCTCCTATTAGGCACCCACGTGGAGTCAGTGACCTCATCATCCCCTCCCTCCTCATCACTGGAGCCAATCTGGCAGTATGCTGCAGCTGCTGGAACATGACTGCCAGATTGGTGTCCTTCTTGAGCATCCCCTCTGTCTGCTCTCACGCTACTGCCTTCCTGTAGCTGGGTTTCATCATCAGACCCTTCGAAACGCTGGGCATCCTCCTGGAGCATGTACCCAACACTGTGCTCAAACAGTTCGGGGGACTCCTCAGGAGGAGGACATCGTGGGTCTAGGGAAGGAGTGACTGATGATGAGTCTGACATTGATACCAGGGAAGAGGACGCTTTGGCAGCTGCTTTGCCAGTACCCTGAGCCTGGGTGAGAGAGGATGAGGAGGAGGAGGAGGGCTTGGTCATCCACTCTACCAAGTCTTCGGCATGATGTGGCTCAACATGTCCAGCTGCCGAAAAGAAGGACAAGCGTGTCCCATGGCCATGTGCTGATGACAATGCACCGCGTCCACGACCAGCACTGTTGCCCCCAGACACAGAGCCTGCTTGCCCTCTTTTATTGCCTCCTGACTGTCTGCCTCTCCTTGTTTGCCTTCCAGACATTCTAATAGATGGCCTGCAGGGAGATGGGAAAAAAGCAATAAGGGCTACCTTCAGGTGTCCTTCTCTGTCCCTTTACTTAAGGATTTCTAAATATGGTTGAGGATTATTGCTTTTGCACAGAATAGCACAACGACAATTTCCCTGACTGTCCAAAAAACAAGGATTTCAAAGATGGTTGATGAGGAATGCTTTGGCACACTATAGCACAAGGAGAATCCCCTCACTTTCCTTCTTTGTCCCTAGAAACAAGGACTGGCACAGTGAAAGAAACTGACACTCTCCCTACCTACAGTTTTCTGTCCCTAGAAAAAATGTTTTTTTAAAGCACACTATAGCACAAGGAGAAATCCCCTCACTTTCCTTCTTTGTCCCTAGAAACAAGGACTGGCACAGTGAAAGAAACTGACACTCTCCCTACCTACAGTTTTCTGTCCCTAGAAAAAATGTTTTTTTAAAGCACACTATAGCACAAGGAGAATTCCCCTCACTTTCCTTCTTTGTCCCTAGAAACAAGGACTGGCACAGTGAAAGAAACTGACACTCTCCCTACCTACAGTTTTCTGTCCCTAGAAAAAATGTTTTTTTAAAGCACACTATAGCACAAGGAGAAATCCCCTCACTTTCCTTCTTTGTCCCTAGAAACAAGGACTGGCACAGTGAAAGAAACTGACACTCTCCCTACCTACAGTTTTCTGTCCCTAGAAAAAATGTTTTTTTAAAGCACACTATAGCACAAGGAGAAATCCCCTCACTTTCCTTCTTTGTCCCTAGAAACAAGGACTGGCACAGTGAAAGAAACTGACACTCTCCCTACCTACAGTTTTCTGTCCCTAGAAAAAATGTTTTTTTAAAGCACACTATAGCACAAGGAGAAATCCCCTCACTTTCCTTCTTTGTCCCTAGAAACAAGGACTGGCACAGTGAAAGAAACTGACACTCTCCCTACCTACAGTTTTCTGTCCCTAGAAAAAATGTTTTTTTAAAGCACACTATAGCACAAGGAGAAATCCCCTCACTTTCCTTCTTTGTCCCTAGAAACAAGGACTGGCACAGTGAAAGAAACTGACACTCTCCCTACCTACAGTTTTCTGTCCCTAGAAAAAATGTTTTTTTAAAGCACACTATAGCACAAGGAGAAATCCCCTCACTTTCCTTCTTTGTCCCTAGAAACAAGGACTGGCACAGTGAAAGAAACTGACACTCTCCCTACCTACAGTTTTCTGTCCCTAGAAAAAATGTTTTTTTAAAGCACACTATAGCACAAGGAGAAATCCCCTCACTTTCCTTCTTTGTCCCTAGAAACAAGGACTGGCACAGTGAAAGAAACTGACACTCTCCCTACCTACAGTTTTCTGTCCCTAGAAAAAATGTTTTTTTAAAGCACACTATAGCACAAGGAGAAATCCCCTCACTTTCCTTCTTTGTCCCTAGAAACAAGGACTGGCACAGTGAAAGAAACTGACACTCTCCCTACCTACAGTTTTCTGTCCCTAGAAAAAATGTTTTTTTAAAGCACACTATAGCACAAGGAGAAATCCCCTCACTTTCCTTCTTTGCCCCTAGAAACAAGGACTGGCACAGTGAAAGAAACTGACACTCTCCCTACCTACAGTTTTCTGTCCCTAGAAAAAATGTTTTTTTAAAGCACACTATAGCACAAGGAGAAATCCCCTCACTTTCCTTCTTTGTCCCTAGAAACAAGGACTGGCACAGTGAAAGAAACTGACACTCTCCCTACCTACAGTTTTCTGTCCCTAGAAAAAATGTTTTTTTAAAGCACACTATAGCACAAGGAGAATTCCCCTCACTTTCCTTCTTTGTCCCTAGAAACAAGGACTGGCACAGTGAAAGAAACTGACACTCTCCCTACCTACAGTTTTCTGTCCCTAGAAAAAATGTTCTTTTAAAGCACACTATAGCACAAGGAGAAATCCCCTCACTTTCCTTCTTTGTCCCTAGAAACAAGGACTCGCACAGTAAAACACACTGACACTCTCCCTACCTATCCTTCTCTTTCCCTAAACTAAAGGAATCCAGGTTAAGCAAGAAAGAAATAAATGTCACTGTCCCTGCCTATGCTTGTCTTTCCCTGCTCCGGAACACACTACACTAGGCCGCCGTGCTGGCGGCCTTTTATAGTGTGGGGCGTGTACTAAACACCCTCAGCAATAATTGGCCACAGGCATCCTGCCTGTGGCCAATCATTGCTCTCCTCGCTGCCGGCGCTGTGATTGGCCAAGCATGCGGGGTCACAGTGCATGCTTGGCCAATCACAGTGCCTGGATGACACTGCGATGGCGTAGTGCATTGTGGGCCGTTCGCGTCACTCGAATTTGGCGCGAACGGCCCAAATCGTTCGATCTTCGTCGAACGATCGAACAGCCGATGTTCGAGTCGAACGTATGTTCGACTCGAACACAAAGCTCATCCCTAGTCTGCAGTCTCTGGTCATCTTTAGTATGATGTCCTCAGTCTCTAACCATCTCCTGTACCATGCCCGCAGCCTCTGACACCTCCTGTATCATGCCTGCAGCCTCTGATTATCTCTTGTATCATGTCTGTAGCCTCTGACCATCTCTTGTATCATGTTCTCTCTCTAGGTAATATGAAAAATAACTTCAGCAGTTCCCGCGCTGCTGTGTCTCTCCCTCTTGCTGCATGATTAAGGTAGGAAGGGGGAGGGGGCTGGCACAGTCTATGTAACATGCAGGGGGTGCAGGATGCTGTGTAAAGGAGTCCAGAGGTGCAGGGTGCTGTGTGAAGGGGTGCAGAGGCGCAGGGTGCTGTGTAATGTAATAGGGGGCCAGTGATGCAGGGTGCTGTGTAATGTAAAGTGGTCCAGAGCTGTGGGGTGCTGTGTAATGTAAAGGGGAGCAGAGGTGCAGTTGTGCAGAGGGGGTAGTAGTGGCAAAGAGATATTGGAAGATGCAGGGGGCACAGTGGGGTGTTTTAACGTGGGGGGGTCGCTTTTAACCCCCCGCTAGCGGTCGAAGAAAGGGTAAAATGCGACTGTGTATCGCCGCTGCCGAAGCGCCCCCCCTGAAAAAATTTCAGCGGACGCCAATGGGTGGTAGTAATATCACCAGTAAATGAATGACTTCTGTCTGCAGCTGGTGTTTAGCTTCAATGGGTGTGTGGGGACACACAATTTAGTTTGCTAATTCGGCAGTCCAAAGTCTGAGTGAACCCCTAGATCCCTGCAAATGCAAGCTCCATTCTTAGCTATTACCAAAAATAAGGAAGGGTGATTCTGAAGGATAAGTGCACAAAGATGCATGTGTCCTTTAACTATTTTACCTGTCAAGGTCAGGGATGAGCCGAACACCCCCCTGTTCGGTTCGCACCAAAACCTGCGAACAGACAAAATGTTCGTGTAAACTTTAGAACCCTATTAAATACAATGGACTCGAACGTTCGAAATCTAAAGTGTTAATTATAAAGGCTAATATGCAAGTTATTGTCCTAAAAAGTGTTTGGGGACCTGGGTCCTGCCCCAGGGGACATGTATCAATGCAAAAAGAAGTTTTAAAAACGGCCGTTTTTTCGGGAGCAGTGATTTTAATAATGCTTAAAATGAAAAAATAAAAGTGAAATATTCCTTTAAATTTCGTACCTGGGGGGTGTGTATGATATGCATGTGAAGTGGCGCATGTTTCCCGTGCTTAGAACTGTCCCTGCAAAAAATGTCATTTTTGAAAGAAAAAAATGCATTTAAAACTGACTCGCGGCTATTAATGAATTGTCGGCTCCCGGCAATACATACAAAAGTCATTGATAAAAAAAAAAAAGCGTGGGGGTTCCCCAGAATTCAATTACCAGGCCCTTCAGGTCTGGAATGGATATTAAGGGGAACCCCGCCGCAAATAAAAAAAAATTGACGTGGGGTTCCCCCAAATATCCATTCCAGGCCCTTCAGATCTGGCATGGATTTTAAGGGGAACTCCACCCCAAATGTAAAAAAAAAATGGCGTGGAGTCCCCCTAAAAATACATACCAGACCCCTTATCCGAGCACGCAACCTGGCCGGCCGCAGGGGAAAAGGGGGGGACGAGAGAGCGGCCCCCCCTCCCTCCTGAACCGTACCAGGCCACATGCCCTCAACATGGGGAGGATGTCCCCATGTTGATGGGGACAAGGGCCTCATCCCCACAACCCTTGCCCGGTGGTTGTGGGGGTCTGCGGGCGGGGGGCTTATCGGAATCTGGAAGACCCCTTTAACAAAGGGGACCCCCAGATCCCGGCCCCCCCCATGTGAATTGGTAAGGGGTACATTGTACCCCTACCATTTCACGAAGAAAGCGTAAAAAAATGTTTAAAAAAACACACAAACACCTTGAAAAAGTCCTTTATTTAAAAAAAAAAAAAACATTCCAGCGGTGAAATCCAGTGTCCCGCGGCGATCCCGATGTCCAGCGCTGTCCTTCATTGGTTGTGCCTGAGCGGACCTGATGGGGAACTCCCTCTCAGTATTTTAAATGTATAGACCCGCCCCTTCTTAAGTTCCCCATCAGGTCCGCTCAGCGGACCAGATGCGGAACATGAGAAGGGGCGGGTCTATACATGTATTACCAAAGTGAGAGCAGTTCCCCATCAGGTCCGCCCCCTAGGTATGTCGGACCCGCCTACGTCATTGGCTTGAGCGGGGAACTTCCTTCACTATGTAAATTTAAATTACACAGTGAAGGAAGTTCCCCGCTCAAGCCAATGACGTAGGCGGGTCCGACATACCGAGGGGGCGGACCTGATGGGGAACTGCTCTCACTTTGGTAATACATGTATAGACCCGCCCCTTCTCATGTTCCGCATCTGGTCCGCTGAGCGGACCTGATGGGGAACTTTAGAAGGGGCGGGTCTATACATTTAAAATACTGAGAGGGAGTTCCCCATCAGGTCCGCTCAGGCACAACCAATGAAGGACAGCACTGGACATCGGGATCGCCGCGGGACACTGGATTTCACCGCTGGAATGTTTTTTGTGTTTTTTTTTAAATAAAGGACTTTTTCAAGGTGTTTGTGTGTTTTTTTAAACATTTTTTTACACTTTCTTCGTGAAATGGTAGGGGTACAATGTACCCCTTACCAATTCACATGGGGGGGGCCGGGATCTGGGGGTCCCCTTTGTTAAAGGGGTCTTCCAGATTCCGATAAGCCCCCCGCCCGCAGACCCCCACAACCACCGGGCAAGGGTTGTGGGGATGAGGCCCTTGTCCCCATCAACATGGGGACCTCCTCCCCATGTTGAGGGCATGTGGCTTGGTACGGTTCAGGAGGGAGGGGGGGCCGCTCTCTCGTCCCCCCCTTTTCCCCTGCGGCCGGCCAGGTTGCGTGCTCGGATAAGGGGTCTGGTATGGATTTTTAGGGGGACTCCACGTCATTTTTTTTTTACATTTGGGGTGGGGTTCCCCTTAAAATCCATGCCAGATCTGAAGGGCCTGGAATGGATATTTGGGGGAACCCCACGTCAATTTTTTTTAAATTTGCGGCGGGGTTCCCCTTAATATCCATTCCAGACCTGAAGGGCCTGGTAATTGAATTCTGGGGAACCCCCACGCTTTTTTTTTTTTTTTATCAATGACTTTTGTATGTATTGCCGGGAGCCGACAATTCATTAATAGCCGCGAGTCAGTTTTAAATGCATTTTTTTCTTTCAAAAATGACATTTTTTGCAGGGACAGTTCTAAGCACGGGAAACATGCGCCACTTTACATGCATATCATACACACCCCCCAGGTACGAAATTTAAAGGAATATTTCACTTTTATTTTTTCATTTTAAGCATTATTAAAATCACTGCTCCCGAAAAAACGGCCGTTTTTAAAACTTCTTTTTGCATTGATACATGTCCCCTGGGGCAGGACCCGGGTCCCCAAACACTTTTTAGGACAATAACTTGCATATAAGCCTTTATAATTAGCACTTTAGATTTCTCCCATAGATTTTTCGAATTTGCCGCGAACACCCCAATTTGTTCGCTGTTCGGCGAACGGGCGAACAGGCAATGTTCGAGTCGAACATGAGTTCGACTCGAACTCGAAGCTCATCCCTAGTCAAGGTATTTGTAAGTATTTTTCAACCAGTCTTGATTCAGACACATCTGCCAAATTGTATTGCTAAGCAGTTACCACCATTACTTTTTGGTCCAGCTTTACATCTTCCTATTTTGCCTGCCTGGGCATTAGGGAGAGTGCAAACCAAACTAGGAAATAATTGCGCAAAACTAGCCAAGCAGAATTACAAATCCTTTGGTGGGTAAAATGGTTGTATCATATGTATATGAGTTATGTATGTACAGTACCGTCTTGTTATTACTTCCACTTTTATGTACATTTTAATGAGCACTATTTTGTTGAACAGATTGCTCCAGTTTTTTTTTTTTCCCTAAGAGAAAACATACAACAGCTTCTCTGAATTTCAACAGATGCCTTCATCAAATTCTTTGCTAGCAACCATAATAATACATAAGGCTTATACCGCATATAGATAAAAACAACCACAATAATAACATTAAAACAAATGTTTGTAAAGCCTAGCACTGAGCATGCTATACATGATTTGACTGACATTATAATCTCTCCCACAGAACAACCTGGATTCACCTCTCTTGCCCAAGGCTATGATGTACAGTAATAATCACTCCTGTTTTGAAGACGTATCGGCTGCCAAGTTATACACGTGCAGGTCAGCAGATGTTTTCATTTTACAAGGAATAGGGGATCATACATTCATCAAATGCTTCACATTTTTATGTTTCATTACCAAATTGTTTTGCATATTTCTGGTAAACTTACTAATTATTTGTCCTGAATTTCTACACAAACAAAATAGATGGTGATCGTGGAATTACAAAAATCCGGTCGTCACTGAAATAGTGAAGAACAAAGGTTTGACAGAATGAGTCGAGTGTGATTCATAAGGTTAAATATCCACCAGTATAGTGCAGACCACAATACTTGACTAAAAACTGGATTCTGTAACTAGCAAAGCCAATGCAAAGTTCCACCTACATCTACTTTTTTAAATTCACAAATAAAACCACCCACACTGATACAACCACATAGCTTTCTATAACTTTAGTTTGCCTATTTCATTTATTTTATGTAGCGGGGTGTTCAATTTAAAGGAAGTGTCTGAGTGATAACCAGACTCAGACACATTAAATTGATAGGATTCATGGACCATTTTTGTTCTCAGGGGTTAATGCTGGTGATGTGTTCCCTGTTGCCGGTGGGTGGCGCTGCCATTCTGGGCCAGGGTGGAACCGCGAGCGCAGTGCTGTGCCTTTTGTGTCCCCTCTTGGCAGCCGTACAGTGGGGCGGGGAACCTGCTGTGCATGCCGGGAGAGGATATAAAAGGGGCAGACATCTTCTGAGAGGGGATCGTCCATGCCCAGGCACCTTCAGCCTGGGTGTGTGTGGTTCGTCCACGCCCAGGCACCTTCGGCCTGGGTGTGTGTGTGTGTGAGTCATCTCCGGGTGCCCTCGGCCCGGAGGCCTTGTTCCGGTTCCACCTCAGGCACCTTTAGCCTGGGGTGAGGTACTACCTCACCGTTCCTGTCCGCCTGGGCACGGAGGCCCAGGAGTTTCAGTAATGGCCTGGAACCCAGCAGCCTTCGACTGGGGTCCGCAAGGGATCGAGGAGTCCAGGGTGCCGTCTTGCGAGGGGACCCGCACCCTAAGAGAAGGGAGGATCTGTTCCGAAGGACCGGTGCTGTGGACACGGTGAAGGAAGGGGTCTGTTGACTCTCTGGGGGGGACGTTTTCTCCCTGAAAGGGGCTATGTCCTAGGAAGGAACCAAGGTTCATCAGGTCAGTGGCAGTGACCTTGTTCGCCAGGTCAGTGGCAGTGACCTTATTCACAGGGTCTGTGGAAGGGACCAACCTCACGGTCTGTAGCAGAGACCATGTGCCAAAACTGTTAGAGAAACCTGAAAAGTCAGAAGAGTTTGAGCTACGTTTGTGCCTGGACCTCCTCCACACCTTAAAGCTGTCCTGTGTTTTCGCTCCAACCTTTCTTCTATCCAAGAGACTATGTGTTGTGCAAGTGAAAATAAATATTGAGTTGGACTTTCAGCTGGTGTGGACATTTACGTTCCTGGGGAAGTCAAGGACTTGCATCTACACACTGTAGAGGTGAGAATCATACTCAGGAGGACTTTATACTCTGGCTGCAGACAAGGCCCAAAATCAACACCGCCTAACCTCTTAACACAGGAGGGTACGGGCTTGTGGTGCGGTGTGCCCCTTTTTCCTGAGAGGAGCCGAAGCAGACAGGTAAAAGGGGGTCTGTGCGCTACATTTACTTTGTGTAGAGCCCAGTGTTACCCAGTTACATTTATTACTATTAGTTTTATTATGATAAAAGTTTATCACTTACTGTCTGTTATCTTCTTTGTGATACCCATAGTAATAATAGTTAATCAGTTTCAGTCTACTTTAACCCCTTCTTGCTGAGTGTTCACATTTATGCAGTGACAAGGAAACAAGTCTTTATCCATGGGGCCACATATATGTGTTTATACTGGGAGCACGCTGAACAGAGCAGTCCCAGCACATATGTGATGTGTTTGTCACCGGCGCAAAAAAAAACTTAATTTGTGTCAAATATATATTGGATGTATACGTTTGCTGCAGTTAAATATTTCCCACCAAAATTGTGGGATGGTTGATTACAGAAGAAAAAGTGATAACCGCGCTAACTGTATATGACTATGTGTTTATAACACTTCTATTTCAGCAGTGAATATTAATAAAGTGCCACAATGTGCTTGTATAAATATTCCACACAAACCTGTGCTTTCAATAATAAAATATAAAATATAAAACAAAATAATAATATGATGCCAAAAACCAAATAAAAACAAGAAAAATCTAAAAAATCTAAAAAATATGTATCAAATATAAATGCAAAAAGAGAGAAATGCAGTTCCCGTGTTATTTCTTCAATGCTGAACTACTATTTCCCATGTGCTCAATTTTTCATCTGTGACTGAACAAAACTTTTTATCCACCAACTTGGAAAGACACCACCTTCTGAAATGGTCACTCACCAGAAACAAGCTATGTATGCGCCTTTGGTTCATATAATGGATATCCACTCCACTCATAGGAATCAATCTGAAACTCTTTCCGATCGGTATGCCAATAATTACTTCTCCATCCGTGCTGGCTTATCTCAGGATCTCATAAAAATAAATAGCCATCGTTGCGCAATATATTTGCTGTTTATTGATAAAAAAAGGTATAAAATATTGCACGCACGAATTCCAGTGCCAGGAGATCTGCTACTAGTGCCTAGGCTGTGTGCAGTGCAGGGATGGGAGAAGGAGCAATTCTGAGTGCCCTACAAGCAGTGAACCCTGTCCTCACCCTGCCAGCAGGAAGCAATAAGCTTCCTGAAGACGCAACATTGATTGCAAAACACGTAGAGGCTTCTGGGTAACGATGACATCACTTCCTGCCTGTACCCGAACTATAGCAAGGGTTGGACTGCATGCTAACTACAGCACACGCTGACATATCAGGCCCATACACACGGCTGGAAAGGCTCTGTGCCCACACTGAAATTTGTGAGTGCAATACCTTATTTTATCAATAAACAGCAAATATATTGCGCAATGATTGCTATTTATTTTTTTATGAGATCCTGAGATAATCCAGCACGGATGTTTAAGAAGTAATTATTGGCATACCGATCGGAAAGAGTTTCAGATTGATCCCTATGAGTGGAGTGGTTATCCCTTATATGAACCAAAGGCGCATATGTAGCTTGTTTCTGGTGAGTGACCATTTCAGAAGGTGGTGGTGTCGTCACAAGTTGGTGGATAAATAGTCCCAGCACATAGACTGGGCTCTCACTGAGATCTGCGGGTCCCATCAGGGCCCGATCTAGCCTTTCTGATGTGAGGGTGCACTTAAAAACGTCAGAGGAACAGGTCAGCTGAGCAGAGGATAGGGTCAGCAGTCTGCAGGGCAGTGCACACAGGCCATTAGTTTGTATGGCAAAATGCATTTTTTTTTTCCTGGGTGGGTGTGTTCAGCTTTCTCAATTTTCAAGAGGGACACAAGAAGGTTCCCTTTGCACCTGCTCAGTAAGGCTGGCTATCAGGGTGTTTTTTAACAATAGTGAGCCTTTGGGCAAAATCATAAGTTTGTCTCTCCTGCCCGTGAAAAAGAAAGTGCAGCGACAATTATTGGGTGTGACTTTCATTATGCTGAATATTGGCTGTGGCTTAAAGAGACACAGAGTGCAGGGGTTCATAAGTAAGTGACACAAAGGTTCAGAAGTAAGGCAGAGTTCAGAGGTCAGTAGATAGTGAAACAGAGGTCAGGGGTTAGTAGTAAGTGAGGCAGAGTTCAGAGGTCATTAGTAAATAGTGCAGAGTTCAGAGGTCATTAGTGAGTGGCACAGGACAGATTTTGCCTAATAGTGGGAAGGGCTCCCAGCATAAATCATACCCCCCCCCCAATGTCTTATTCTAGTTGAAATACACTTATAACCCCCTTCCCAAAATCCCCTCAAAGCACAGATCCTGTCCACCCCTACCCATCCCTTTCTAGTTCTACCCCCCCATCCCCCACCAGCATAAATCCTACACCCCAATCATTCCAGCACAAATCCTCTTAAGCTTTCCCTCCACCCATGCATGGATCCTATTCTCCCCACCCAACACCCCCCTTTCTGTACTAATGCCACCATAAACCTCCTATTCTCCTCCTCTCAACCCCCCATTCCCAAACTTCCATTCACAGACACTATCATTCCCTTATTAACTCTTCTCTACTTCGGTGATCCTCCTGTACACATGCATGCTCTCCACCCTAAACATTCTCCTTTACCTTCATCTTTGTTATTTTCCTATCTGCTTTATTCTCCCTCATTTCTGTCCACTGCCATTTTCCTCACTGGTGTTCATAATGAAGCTTATCAGGCTCTGCAAGAAAGCCCAAATGTCAGATAAATGAAAGCAGCTTCAGACCGGGGCTAGAGTTACCCTTTAAAGCTGAAATCCAGGATAAGCAAATATTGTGTAAGTACAAATGCAATGTGCATTCTTACTTACATTTTGGTGTCCTTTTGTGTATTTTTTTTTCAGATCAGTGTAGTAATTCAGTCTGAAATGTTATCTTTATGCCGGAGCTTCCTGTAATGAAGACCAGTTATTGCTGCTCTCTCTCCGTCTGCAGGTTGACTGGTCTTGTTTACACCCCCTTATGTAGTTTTCAACAGACAGCCTATAGGGGTGGGGCCTCCTAGGTCCCTCCCACAGCTCTGCTCTCTATGTTGCAACTAATAATGATTAGGTAATAACTGGGTTTTCAGAATCATTTGGTGCATAAAAAGTGGCTTTATATCATTTGTGGACATTAAGGATATTATTTACATGAACGTTTTTGTGCTTAAAGCGGTAGTAAACTCTGACAATGATACCCCATTTAAGCAATATATCAATCAAGTTAGTTATTTACAATGCTACTAATGATATGCTCCAAAAGTGTTCTTACTTTTGAAAAATAAAGAGACTTGTGATCGCTCCTGCATATTCCTAGCCGCCGCCATCACAACTCTGGTCCTTCCGCATTTGTGCAGTGCTTTTTTTTCTGCCCTTAGTAGGTTTCCCTGGACATAATTCCGCACATGCGCATTATCCGCTGAATTCACGCCTCGGTTTTGTGTCCGGTCACTACGGAAACCTTCTGCAGTGAATAGGAGCCGATCCTCTTGCTGCCTTACTCCAGAAGGGGAAGGAGTCTCGCGGGATCTCGGGGCTGATGCCAACAGTAGGAAGTGACGCACCCGGCATAGACCTAGCATTTTTACGGCAGGGTCTGTTGTTTGCAGGAAAATTCGTTATCTCACGGCACTTGCGTAGACAACGTAATTTTAAAGGAAAGCAACGATTACTCGGAAAGGAAGCAGGTAAGAGAAGAATAAAAAATGGCAAATTATACTATAGCCTGCTATTATTTATTTATTGAACAATTATCATAAGGGGTATACAACCGCTTTAAAGTTCATCTGTGGCCTTTATATGCAACGAACAGCACTACCCATAATAAAAAACATAAACAATAATTTATAACATAACAAATAACCTATACAAATAAAAAAGGAGTGCATTAAATCAATGCATCAATAAATATATAAACAAAATTAAAATAAATCATAACAGAAAATGCTGTGAAAATAAATAAAGGTGCATCAAATCAATATATCATTATTCCATCCAACAAACAATACAGTGAAAACAATTGTGCAAAATCAATCCAACTGTATATAGTAAAATAATTACAAATCCACATAAAACAAGCAGTGTTTAAACAAACATTATCCAATCCCCTGGTTCCTAGGATTTCCAAAAACTCCCACTAAGCATTTGCATACATACAGCCTCACAGGAGTGGGTCTTTGTCTGGCCACATATTTGTACTTCTGGGTATGTGCTATGATGTGCTGCACAATGCACTTCCAGGACATAAACTAAGCTGTCACAGACAGCTCTGATTCTTGTAATAACTCTTGATCACATAATTGCTGTAATAGCCTGTGATTGGCTATCAAAGTGATCAGTCACTGTACAGCCCACTCCTGTGTTTTTTTTTTTTTTATGGAAAAAAAGATACATTGTATACATACATAATACATTATTTAATACATTGCATCTTTTTCTCCTTGCTAGAGGAGAAAAGTAAAAACAAAAAAAGCGTGTGAAAAAAAATAAAAAATAAAGATCAAATAATTCGATTGGGGTTTGATCTAGCTATGGTCAAGGTTGCGTCCTAAGTCAAGGTCAATGTATTTTAGAAAGGATTAGAAAAAAAAGCATTTTGCCTTTTTTTTTTTTTTTTATTTAGTATCAGTGTCAGTGTGTTTTAGGTAGAATTAAAAAGCAAAATTTGAATAATTGTTTCTAGGCCCTACTATGGGCACATACAAGAAATAATTTACAAATATGTGGTATCGCTGTGATCACCAGGAGCAGGAGAATTTATTTTGAGTTGTTCTTTGGTGGCATGTCATGGTAATAGCAAGAAATATACAGCTAAATTTAAAAAAAATTATATTTACCAATATGTGCCAGTTTTCCAAGGTATAATTCACCTGGACACACTTATTAGATGCAGTGTTTTGTACAGGGGTGGCCCGTCCATTAAAGGCACACGTGCGCTGCCCTCTCTATCCACGCCACCTCCTATATGGTTAATGGATAGATTCATGCATAGCATGAATCTATCCAAGGTCACCTGGGGCCACTCCATATTCATGCGTCTGGCCCCTTTCAGGACGCGAATGAACGCCATGAATTACAGCGGCGGGGTGTTTTTTTTTAAGCACCTGATTAAAGCCAAAGGCATTGAATTGTGTGGAAAATCACCTAATTAAATTGTAAATAAAAAATCAAGATGCACTTACAAACCTCAATGTTCAGAGGGCCAGGGACCCATCTAAGGGAATTTCCTCAAAGGTTCGGTAATAATGTGGCAGCTCTACCCCTCTCAAGTCGGCATCAGTGTGAGCTAAAGGAAGACCTTACTAAGAGGGTGCCAAAAGGGTTGCCTTTGCAGTGACTGACAGACCTCAGACACAGAACCCACTACTCCTCTTCTGCTTCTGACACAATTTAAGGTTATTTATTGTATTCTCATGAAGGCATGGAACTCCCGAAACAACAGTTATGTTTTCACATATTGTTTCGCAAAATTCTGACTTCTAAATGTAGCTGTATTGTCTAGTAGTCCTTATGAAATTCTTTTTTTGCCAGTGACATTAACATCTATCCATACCCAAAATGTTTGTTTTTAGTTTTAAATAGAGTGGGGGAAGGGTTAGTATACGTGTCAGAGTTTAGGGCTCCATTCGATTTCTTCTCACCCTGTTCTGGGGGCAAAATTTTAATGTAACATCTGCAACAGGGAAACAGACAACTAAACAAACATTTCCATGCTGGTTGCGGCGTTCCAGAAAAAATACATGCTCGTTTTTTACTGATGCACAATAAACAACAGCCGTACAGTACTTCACAATTGGTTTCCTCTTTTATGCTGGTTTTGGTGAACATCTCGAAATTTGATAACCACGTTGGGGGGAGATCCAAACCGGACCTGTGTGACCCAACATTCCCTACCAAATCTAAGCCTATCTGACCCCTAGACTGAAAAGCTAGGGGTCCATTATCTCTGGTGAGTAGGGACACATGAGGGGAGTGTGTCACATAACAGAGAAAGTTTTTTAGAGCACATGAGCACTTATAAGAAGATTAGAGCACAAGAGCACTTTATTATATTGGGACATTATTTGAGATATATCTTTATATTAGATGTTTTTTGGACTTTATATTTAATGTCATCATTCGTTTTTTTTGCACAGTTGCAAGTGCTGTATTTATTTATATCATATGATTTCAAGTGATTAGCACCCTGTATACGTCAGCTGCAGTTCTTTTCTTTTCACAATTACTTTTAATTATTAGCGTGAGTTTACAGTATATATATTTGTTCAAACAATTCCATATGTGTTGCTGTTAGAGAGATTCCCCCTCACTTCCTGTCCTGGTGATAATTACCAGACAGTAGATTAAGGAATCTTTCCAACTGAGCTTCTGATGGCAGCAAAATGTGATAGAAGTCCTAACCCTTCCCCACTCTGTCCAGTTCACACTGTATTATCTCTCCTTTTATATTTGGCTTTTTGATTTTGCAGACATTTCTGCAAAGATAAAACAAAGTTGTATTTCGGTCAGGTAAATCATTTTATTTATTTTATTGTTTTAAGGATCAAATAACTGGCTGGAGAGTATTTTCAGTTTTGAAAGAACATTGAGTTCTAGTAAAAAATAAATGTATTATTATTATTATCATTATTAATATTAATATTATTACTATCATATATTATATAAATAATCTTTTCTAACTTTGATATATTAATTAAAGGAAACATCTCCGTTGACCTATTGAAGTCAGAGACAGCCACACAACAAGCATTTTTATAAATACAGGTTTCCTTGTGTAGCGGGGGTTTCACTTTGTAACCTGCGACCCCGTCAAGCTTGCCGCAGCAATGTGCACAGGCTTTTCAGCCTGAAAGAGGGAGAGAGCTGCCTGTCACATCTGCATTGGCTTTTTCACCCCCCTCTTTCTCCCTGTTTCAGTGACTCACTGAATCTATTGTAATGCGAGCTGACTCACACAGAGCTGTTCACTTTGCAGCCTCCCCTGTGTCCCTATTGGCAGGAAGAGGAAAGCCAATTAAAGGAACAGTCACAGGAGCCAATGAGAGGAACTTTAACAAGCAGCTGATGCAAAGAATTCTTGAATGTGTAGTCCCTATCTAAAACAGCCCCATAGCTTTCTATGGGGACAGAAATACAAGAGCCAGCATGCTCTACAAGGCAGGAAACAAAAGACTCCCTCAATAAAGAGAAAAGTGTGACCTGACCAGTCCACAGTAAAAGGCCTCCATCCCAGGCTATATGAAATAGAAACAAAAGAAATGAATGGGACTTTAAATGAGGCTAATTGCTGCAAAAATTAGCGTATGGAGCAAATATATGATAAACCTTTATTGTATCACAGGCAAATTCGTGGTCTAGAAATGCATGATAATGTTTTCAAAACATAAACATAACCATATACAAAGGCTGAAATGTTGGTAAAAATATACCATGAACACATACACTGTATACAATGATGATACATAATTTAAATATAAATAGATGAGTACGTGCTGTATAAAAGGAAAACTGTTTTGGCATCACATGAATAGAAAAACTCTACACGTTTCGTGAATCACGTTCACTCAGCAGGAGTATGGATTCAAAAATTAATTTACTGTAAGTACAGAAAAATCTGATATAAATATAATAGACCCTTCATAAAAATGGAGGTAAAACTTTCTGAACAATACAAAAAAGTTCCCTTAGGGAGTATTTAGATATACTAATACTTACAGATCAGCCCAAGAGCTGAACTGGCTCATGTGAGGATGAAGGGAGTGGGAGAGGTGGTCCCCATCAAATGCCCAGCCCGGAGCTGAAGCAGGAAACGCAAACCAATTCAGGGGGTCAATTTGTAGGCAGGCCAGGTCATCACAATGCAATCCCAGAGAGGATAGAGGATCTAATAACAATCCGCACCAATCTTAAAGATAATGATTGTATGGTGAGTGGTGTGTGAAATTGATAGATAGTGAAAAAGTGGAAAAAAAGTGTATGTGAATGTATAAATTTAAAAAGGTTATTGTAAAGATGCGTTTTGTGTTGTGTAAGTGTGAAAAAAAAAGAAATTAATATATATATTATAAAAATACATAAAATTACCCTAAACAGAAAATGAGAAAAAAGTGTAAGTGGAGTCACAAAGGAATCCTGCCTACCTTGTATGTATAAAAAACAATGTAAAACCAGTGATGTGGTGTCTCTCTCATGGTGAAGGATTGAAGAGTGATCTCCTGGCCAAACCCCAGCTGTTATACCCGAGATCCAGGGTGTCATACTACACTCTGTGGGCTGGATTTGGCAAAGATACGGATCACACATCCAGCAGGATTGCCGGACATGGATCCGCACCCACCCGCCCTGAAGCGTAAGATGATACCAAGCACCCATGCTTCCCAGCGCCACTAGGATGCAGCTAGCAGGGCACTGTGCATGGCGCCGATGCGCAGTAGGACACCCCAGCCACCACCCAAAGACTCCATCTTGCTTATCTCAGGGGATTCAGCGACCATGAGGCAGTGAAAGAGATCAGACCTGAAGGAGAGATGTTGTCTCACAGATGATCTCCCCACGTGATTTAGGCCTCCACCGCCAGTCGGGACATCCAGCCTGAGAGAGGGGGGATTCCAGGTGCATATCAAGGCGCACCTGCACCGACGGTGAAGCGTTCCAGTCTGAGGTGACCAGTCGGGTCACCAGGGTCACCTGCTGTTCCAGGATGTTCATTTGGGCCTTGACCACAGGATTTGGTGAGAGGGCATTTTGCCCATCTGCAGGGAACAGAGACACTGCACAATAGAAGGAGTATGAACTCTGTATACAGACATTGTTGCTTGTCCTCATCTTGCTGACACCTGTAGTGCCACAGGCATAAGGGATAAGGCTATCCATTTCTGGGACACTGTATACAGACATCATTGTCCTCTCACCTTGCTGAGGAAGATCCTGCCTATTTCACTTGATGAGCTGGGCCAGTTGTGTTGTTTGGGCCCGCTATCCAGGAGTGTAGTGCACCAACGAAAGGGGCTAGCTGAAGACACCAAATCTTATCTTTTCTTTAAAAGCTACTAGTGTGTGTTGGACAGATTATCTAAGAAGTTAAGCCATTGCATGTTGAATTGAATAAAGTGTATAAAGTTGGGCCTGTGGTGTCAGGGGACAGAAGAGAGAGGCCTGATTTAAAGAGGGTCATTCTTCTAGTCTCCTCCTGCCTGGACTCATAGAGCCAACTTAAAGGTAAAGGTAACCAATCCAATTTAAAGTGTCATATTGTGCTTTATTTGCCATTTAAGAGTGCCTCTGCTCTTGGGGACATTCTCAGGTTTGGAATCCCCTGAAAGCAGCTTGAATATAGAATTGAGAGCTATACTGCTCTTAAATCTCAGTTATTGCTCTCTAGTTGATTACTTGACTATATCCTGTTACCGTCTGTTATTCTTCAACAGAAATATTGCAGTAAAGACAATTTCTGTGTTTTATCATAGCGTGTGTGTTTCTCATTGGTCATTCATTGCACTTACACTATTGCCAGGTGTGTCAGAGGGGGCTGAGGCTGTTATTAGGGCCGAGAGGCAGAGTAACGGACTGAACATACAAAAGCAGCTCTTTCGGGGGTATCGCTACACTTGTTTTTCTGCAATTCCCTTATTGCAGAAAGTAATAATAGTATTCAGCATATGAATAATGATTTTTTTTTGCACGCAGTAATAACTTTTATTTACATAAAACTATTTATTTTTACACATATTTTTAAAACTTTTTGCAGCAAGTGCTGAAATACACCTGCCAATATTATAATTTCCCCAACTCTTGTCACTGTCACTTTTTCTGGTCTGCTTGTATGTATGGAGATAAATAAAAAATCTAAGAGTTTGACGACAAAAATTTGAATTTTTCTAGTCCCAGTCCCCACATTCAAATACAGAGTTTAGCCCATTGGGACTTTAGATGAAGCGCCACACAGTCAGTAATAAAAACATAGCATAGATTTATTGAATATGCCAGCAATAGGACTGGGAAAAATGCCAAAAGGCCAAACAGTTGGCCCAAATGTACATATAGATTACATCGTTACATGCAGTCATAAAGTAATCCATAGTAGGTGTGTCATAGCATCTATGGTGACCCAACATGTTTCATAAGTTCAAATCAAACTGAGGGATCCATACTCACAAAGATGCAGGGTGCTGCGTGCCAAAGTCGCACCGCTACTGTTACTAAGACAATGGCTCATAAGATACTGTACTATTTCTCTTTGAACATCTTCTAAATCTTGTAACTTTTCTATACCCATTATTACTGCAATGCTGTTTATTTCTGTTCTTGCTCACTCAAAACTTTCCACCTTTAAAATTAGAATTTCTATTGTGTTACACAATTAGCAGAGTATATTGTTGAAACACATTATTTTATGGTAGTGGCCCTTTAGGCTATACAAACAAGGATACGTTATTATAGACAATGAAAACATTGAAAAAATATTTCAAATGACAACCACGTACTTCTGCAGAGAGACAACCCTGCCTAAACAAGCTTACAGTCCAGTACTCACTTATGTCTTAAACTTGTTAGATAGAGCTGAACTTAAAGAGGAACTGCATTCTGCTCACTTAATTTGTAATAAAAACATCTTTGCCATTCTGAAGCTTCCCTCCAACTACTTTGCATATTATTTTATATATACTGTGAAGCCTCGTACACACGGCCGGTTTTCTCGGCAAGAAAACTGCTGGGAGAGCTTTTTGCCGAGAAAACCGGCCGTGTGTATGGTATCTCGCCGGGAAAACTGCCGGGAATCTAGACGTGCTAAATAGAGAACATGCTCTCTATTTTTCTCATCAGGATTCTCGGCAAGTGTTTCCTGCCGAGAAAACTGTGAGTCTGTACGCTTACCTGTCCCAGGTAAGCCCGCGCATGCTCGATGAGACTTTGACGCATGCGCGGTAGCTTACAAGAGTAGTGTAGGGTGAAGCAAGATGGCGGCGACGGCATCGAATGTGAAGAGCGCATGCTAGTCGTAGTCGATGACGTCACCGCGTTCTTGCCATTCAAAAGAATGGCGGTTCTTTTGAATGTCCCGTGTGTACACTCGGCGAGCAAGAAAAGCTTGACAGGAATCCGGTCAGGAAAACCAACGTTTTTTTCCTGACGGGATTCCCGGCCGTGTGTACAGGGCTTGATTCTGTACTTGCCAAATATGCTGCAGAAATCTCCTTCCACTAAGTCTGGCTGCAACCATTTTACTGTGGGCAGCTGAAGCTGCTGCCTGTTTACTTTCTGGATTTACACAGACACACAGAGGCACACCTCTAGCTCTACAGCCCTTCAGCTCTCATTGGCCCTTTTTTGACTCATCCCCCCTCCCTTCCTGGCAAACTCTCACGTGAGTGAGAGAGAGAGAGCTGTGCATGATGTCATAGGCCTAAGCTAACGACCAGACAAGAAACAGGAAGTGGGCTGTATATAGTATTTACTGGCAGAAAAAAAATATTTTACTATCCAAAGTTAAAACAACAAGGGCAGAAGATTTATTAAGTGGAAAGTTGAAAAAATAACTGAAGGACCGCTTTAAAGATGTAATGACAGTTTTTCTGTGCTTCAGTTAAAAATGAAACCACATGTAATTTGGACTGACATAAACATTTAGAGACCACACAGATAATACCATGAATATTGTACCTTTTGGTTAAAACCACAGCTCCCTACTGGGTTGTTTTTTCAGAACTAAACTTTGGCCCAGCTATATATTTCTACAAACAGTCTGTCACTTAATACTGCAATTTAGTAGAAACTACCAACAATATTATGCCAATCATGCTGAAGTATAAAGCCAGAGTACTTTATCCCAGACATACCAAGAGCTTCAAAACAAAAATGAAACAAATTATTGATAATGTCACCCTGGATCATGCACCACTAATTGTAAACCTTTTTTTAGGTGGGGTTGATTTCTTAAAGGCACAATAGACTGTGCACTTTGCAAAGTGCAGTTTCTCTCTGAAAGAGCAGTTGCTTCAGAGCTTAGTAAATTAGGAGAAGCTCTGCTGACTTCCATCATCCAATCATGTGCAAGCAAAATGCTGTTTTTTTATGTATTTATTTTCTTGCCCGTGATTGCGTGTTCTTTGCAAAGTGAAGCTTTACCTAATTTACTAAGCTCTGGAGCAACTACACTTGCAAAGTGCACAGTCTATTTGCCTTTAGTAAATCAACCCCAGTGAATCATGGTTGTGGGGAGGAATAAAGTCATGGTTGTCAGTGTGTAATTAAAGGGGAAGTATGGGATTTGAGTTTTTCCCATATTTATACTTACCTCGGTGGATGGAGCATCAGACCGATGCTCCATCTGTCCCCTGCCCTCTGTGCACTGAGAACCGAGCCACCGAACATCACTGCTGGCTCGGTTCTCACAGATCCCCGAGAGGAAAGAGGCTGACTGTCAGTCAGCCTCTTTCCTCTCTGCTTCTCCACGCTCATTGGAGCGCTGAGCCGTGGAGGGGCGGGGAGAGGCTATCTTATTGTCTCAGCGGCTTGCTGAGACTGCCATCAATCAGGGCAGCTGGTGGATCCCGACTTGGGAAGTCGTGATGATGCGCTGCCCTGACTGATTCCAGTGACGTCAGTGGAGAGCGGACTTCAGACTGCTCTCCGATGAAAACGGGTCACAGGAGTGCAAAACGAATTGCACTCCTGTGACCTTGAGGAGAAGCCCAGCCTAAAAAGCTCAGACTGGACTTCTCCTTTAACTCATTTCTAACACAATGAATTTGGCTTACTAAAGGAGTAGAGGTTCTTTTTAGCAAAGTGTTCACTTTTTGAGGTTAATAAATAAGGTGAACCTGTGCAAATAATTAGGAGGGACAGTGAAGTAATCAACAAGAAAAACTCACCATGAATAGTACACCACATGCCAATCACTTGTGGCCGTGGTTATAAAGTGAGCATGACTAATAAAGTGAGTGCCACTTCATGGTTTATGACTAATAGTGTGTCAGCTTTGTTACATTGTTTTGCAATTTAGACAAAATAGGGCCCGTGGATACAGTGAGCACATTAACAAGCCCCAGCTTTGGTACCAGTAGATGCAGTAATAACCGCCAGCACTGGTGTCAGTGGATGCTATAATAACTGCAGCCATTGGTGTCATGGACACAGTAATAACCCCCAGCATTGGTGTCAGTGATGCAGTAACAACGACCAACATTGGTACCAGTGAATTCAGTAACAACCCCAGAATTGGTGTTTACTTTCTTTAAGTTAAATGAGTCTCCTGCAAACTATAGAGGAGCCAAATTTCATAAGCATGTAGAACAAGGCTGTCCTTTGACTGGATCATGTAGTCCAAAAAGTGTTCTATGAGGCAACTCTGTAGCCTCTCCTGCTTTCTTAGAGATAATATATCTGTCTTTATAGGGTCATGGTGGGTTACCAGGAGGTCAGATGGGAACCCCCTGCACTCTTTCAACTGCAAACAATGGTGTAAAGTTCTCCATTCCAAAAGTATTAAAGTGGTATTTAACCCAAAACCAAAAATGTAACATACTGCAGCTTACCAATCATTGGATGTGGTGGTTGCATTTGTTTTCTTTTTTAGGCGTTTTCCCCTCTGTTTTCACCTGGTGATCTGGTTAGTAACACATATCTTCTGTTAGAGTTCCTACACTCTAAATGAGGGAGCACAGGGGCACCTTTGGACTGCAAAATTGTTATTCTGGGAGAGGAGAGTGTTATGCCGCGTACACACGATCGGACATTCCGACAACAAAGCCGTGGATATTTTTCTGACGGATGTTGGCTCAAACTTGTCTTGCGCACACACACAGTCGCACAAATGTTGTCGGAAATTGCGAACGTCAAGAACACGGTCACGTACAGCACGTAAGACGGCACAATAAAAGGGAAGTTCAATACCAAGTGCGGCACCCTTTGGGCTTCTTCTGCTAATCTCGTGTTAGTAACAGTTTGGTGAGAGATGATTCACGCTTTTCAGCCTTGTGCTTTTCAGCCTTGTGCTTTTCAGCCTTGTGCTTTTCAGTCCGTGACGTGTTTACAGCGTGACGTATGTGCTATCTCCATTACAAAACGCTAGTTTTACCAGACCGAGCGCTTCCGTCTCGTACTTGATTCAGAGCATGCGTGGAATTTTGTGCGACGGAATTGTCTACACACGGTCGGAATTTACGAGAACAGATTTTGTTGTCGGAAAATTTGAGAACCAGCTCCCGAATTGTTGTTGTCGGAAACTCCGACAGCAAAGGTCCGATGGGGCCTACACACGGTCGGAATTTCTGACAACAAGCTCCCATCGAACATTTGTTGTCGGAAATGCCGAGCGTGTGTACGCTGCATAAGATGCACTAGAAGATTCAGATACACTAACAAACTGAAGCTGAACTCCAAATAACACTTTATAAGCAATTACAGTAAACAGTGTTGTTCCTTTTGGGATACATTGATAAAAGCTGACAGGCACAACCCCCCGCCCCCCCCCCCCACATCTTTTCATTTACCCACACAGGCATTAGAACTTACTGTATAACGATAGACATCAGGGAAGTCCACAAAGTTTTAGGCCTGGTCTGGAAGTTCTGCATCATCTACTGGGGTGCAGCAGGTGGCTGGTAATACTGGTAAATGTTTTCTGTTGCTTTTCGTAAAGCGCAACTTCACCCATAACAACTTGATAAAAAATAATGTTCTTTAGCTAGGAACTTAAATTCCGTGTTAATAATTATGCTACCAAAATGAGTGTGTGCTGTAAATTGACTACAGCATTGCTCTGGTTTCTTTTGCTGGAGGCTGCCATTTTGCTGAAGCCCAGAGCTCCTGAGCTCCCCGCCCCCTCGTACCTCAGACCCCGCCTATGTCATTGGCTGAGCGGACCTGATGGGGAAGTTCCTCCGCAGTGTAGGTCCGCTCAGCCAATGACATTTCGTGTGGAGTGGACTGCAGCGCTGGACATCGGATCGCCGCAGGACACTGGATTACATTGCTGGAATGTTTTTTTTTTTTTTTTTTAATAAAGGACTTTTCCAAGGTGTCTGTGTGTTCTTTTTACATTTTTTTTTTACACTTTCTTTGTGAAATGGTAGGGGTACAATGTACCCCTTACCAATTCACATAGGGGGGGGCAGGATCTGGGGGTCCCCTTTGTTAAAGGGGTCTTCCAGATTCCAATAAGCCCCCTGCCCGCAGACCCCCACAACCACCGGGCAAGGGTTGTGGGGATGAGGCCCTTGTCCCCATCAACATGGGGACATCCTCCCTATGTTGAGGGCATGTGCCCTGGTACGATCCAGGAGGGGGGGCGCTCTCTTGTCCCCCCTCTTTTCCTGCAGCCTGCCAGGTTGCGTGCTCGGATAAAGGGTCTGGTATGGATTTTTGGGGGAACTCTACGCAATTTTTTTTTTTACATTTGGGGTGGAGTTCCTCTTAAAATCCATACCAGACCTGAAGGGTCTAGTATGGATATTTGGGGGGAACCCCACGTCATTTTTTTTTTAAATTTGACGCAGGGTTCCCCTTAATATCCATAACAGACCAGGTAATTGAATTTGGGGGGACCCCCATGCATTTATTTTATTTTTTTAATCAATGACTTTTCTCTGTATTGCCGGGAGCCGACAATTCATTATACCCGTGAGTGCTTTTAAATTACTTTTTTTCCTTCAGAAATTACATTTTGTGATTTTGTGCAGGGACAGTTCTAAGCACGGGAAACAAGCGCTGCTTTACAGGCATACTATACACCCCCCCCCCTCCCCAGGTACGAAATTTTAAGGAATATTTCACTTTTATTGTTTCACTTTAAGCATTATTAAAATCACTGCTCCTGAAAAAACGTCAGTTTTTAAAACTTTTTTTTTGCATTGATACATGTCCCCTGGGGCAGGACCCCGGTCCCCAAACCCTTTTTAGGACAATAACTTGCATATTAGCCTTCATAATTAGCACTTTTGATTTCGAACATTCGAGTCCATTGTATTTAATAGGGTTCTAAAGTTTATGCGAACTTTAGGTCTGTTCGCAGGTTCTGGTGCGAACCGAACAGGGGGGTGTTCGGCTTATCCCTACTGGTAAACCTATTGCTTAACCACTTGCCGACTGCCTAACGTAGATATACGTCGGCAGAATGGCATGGGCAGTCAAAGCAACGTACCTGTACGTTAGTTTGAAACTGCCGCCTAGCGGGCGCGCACGCTACCGCAAGCTCTGTGACCGTGCCCGCGGGACCCACAGACTCGATGTCCGCCGGTGTCCCGCGATCGTGTTACAGAAATGCAGAACGGGGAGATGCATATGTAAACAAGGCATTTCCCTGTTCTGCCTAGTGACAGGACAGTGATCTACTGCTCCCTGTGATCGGGAGCAGTGATCACTGTTGTGTCACTGGTAGCTCAGCCCCCTCACAGTTAGAATTACTCCCTAGGACACACTTAACTCCTTCCTCGCCCACTAGTGGTTAACCCTTTCCCTGATTACACAGTAATCAGTGCATTTTTATAGCACTGATCACTGTATGAATGACAATGGTCCCAAAATAGTGTCAAAAGTGTCCGATGTGTCCGCCGCAATATCGCAGTCACGATAAAAATCGCAGATCGCCGCCATTACTAGTAAAAAAAAAATTATAATAAAAATGCCATAAAACTATCCCCTATTTTGTAGATGCTCTAACTTTTGCGCAAACCAATCAATATACGCTTATTGCGATTTTTTTTACCAACAATATGTAGAAGAATACATATTGGCCTAAACTGAGGGAAAAAAAAATTATATATTTTTTGGGGATATTTACTATAGCAAAAAGTTAAAAATATTGCTTTTTTTTCAAAATTTTTGTTTATAGCGCAAAAAATAAAAACCGCAGAGGTGATCAAATACTACCAAAAGAAAGTTCTATTTATGGGAATAAAAGGACGTCAATTTTGTTTGGGTGCAACGTCGCACGACCGCGCAATTGTCAGTTAAAGCGACGCAGTGCCGAATCGCAAAAAAAGGGCCCGGTCATTGGGCAGCCAATTCTTCCCGGGCTGAAGTGGTTAAATGGAAAAATAAATATAAGAATGCAATCATTACTATTTGTAACTAATGTTAGACATCACATGAACATTTTTACCAATTTTTAATGAAACAGCTGGTAATTAGCATGAATGCTAATTACAAATAGGAATAATGTAAGGTTTAATTGCATTTGATGCATCAGGAGGACCATTAAGCAAAATATCTCTGGTATTATCATAAATAATATGGTTTGCTCTCCTTGCTGCTGGGAAAATGTTGAAAATATCCTCAATCAATTGCTCATGTACACCTTTTCTGTTTACAAATAAAAGCAAATTAGAAATTGGTAGTATTGTCTCTTTCTAATAAGTTTTGCAACAGATAATCTTAATCTTCCACCAAGAGAAGGCAACATTGTTTATCCCAAAATAAACTAAACTGTAAAGTATACTGTTCAACACAAGTGTAGCGGGTGTCTCACTCTATAACCCATGACCCTGCAAAGCTGGCCAGAACAATGTACACAGGCTTTCCAGCTAGTTAGGGAGAGCTGCCTGCCAGCAGCTGCAAGAGGGATTTTTACCCCCCTCTTCTCCTTCTTTTTTACTGACTGAGTCTGTTGTAATATGAGCACATACACAGAGAGCTGTGCATTCAGTATCCTCTCTTGTGCTCTTATTGGCAGGAAGAAGTAAGCCAATTAAAGGCACAGTTACAGCAGCCAATCAGAGAGACTGTACTAAGCTGCAGGAAGCAGCTGCAATGGATTCTGGGACATGCAGTTCCCTCACCAAGCGGCTCTATAGCTTGGTATTCAGGAAGGAACTGCAAAAAGCCCAGGATGCTCTGTGACAGGAAAGTAAAGACTCCATTTTGTGTCCTGAGGAAAAGTCAGTCATCCTTGAGGGAGGGAAGAGACCAGACCTGAGGGAGAGATGCTGTCTCTCAGATGATCTTCCCGTGCGATTCAGGCCTCCACTGCCAGTTGGGGCGTCCAGATTGAGAGAGGGGGATCCCAGGTGTATAACGAGGCACACCTGCACTGACAGTGAATCATTCCAGTGTGAGGTGACCAGTCGGGTTGCCAAGAGAGCCTGTCTGTTCCAGGACGTTTGTTGGGCCTTGATCTCAGGATTTGGTGAGAGGGCATTTCTGCCCATCTGAAAGGAACAGAGACACTGCATTACAGAAGGGGTTATTTGTATATGCATTGGGTGTGTGGGAAAGTTTATCTAAGAAGTTAAGCTATTACCTGTTGATTTGTATACAGTGTTTAATGTTGGACCTGTGGTGTCAAGGGACAGAAGAGAGAAGCCTGACACAAAGGGAGTCATTCCTCTGCTCTCCTCCTGCCTGGACTCATAAAGCTAACCTGAGTAGAGATAACCAATCCAATTTAAAGTGTCATATTGTGCTTTGTTTGCCTCTGCTCTTGGGGACATTCTAGTGTTTGGAATCCCCTGAAAGAATCTTTAATATAGTATTGAGAGCTAAATTGCCCCTAAATCTCAGTTATCGCTCTCTTGTTGATTACTTGAATGTATATTGTTACTGTTCTTTTATTCTTCCACAGAAATATTGCCGTTAAGACAATTTCTGTGTTTTATCATAACGTGTGGGTTTCTCATTGGTCATTGCACTTACATTATTGCCAGGTGTGCCAGAGGGGGCTGAGACTGTTATTGGAGTTGAGTGGCAGAGTAACGGACTGAACTAACTTCAACAACTCCTGCGGGGTTATCGCTACACAAGTATTTGTAATCATCCTGAAAAATATAAAGGAAAGACTAGAGATCAGCAAGTTAAAATCTGCTCCATCAACAGTTCGCCCATTTTTAAGAAGGGCACTAGGTTCTTTGCGTCCAGTACCTTTGCACCTCCTTCTGGGTTACTGGAGTTTCAGACTTTATATGCAGATTATGGTGCTTCAAGTGACCTAATTAAGATTTTTTTAGCCCCCATACCAATCACCATGGCTTACTTAAATGCTTAATGTGTATGTAAAGTCAATGTTTTTTTTTAGCTTCGAATAGAGCAGTACAGGGTTCAATTCCTGACAGTTTATTTTCTGCAGTCTGTGTCCCATTGGGGTGATTTCCCTTTACTTCCTGTACCAAAGGTGCCACAACAATTGTGAGGATCAATGAAACAGGTTTCTCTATTTGACAATTTGCCCTCACTTCTTGTTCTGCTAAAAACTGTAACATTTTGGATTTCCCATCACTTTCAAAAAACAATATGTATCGGTTTTATAAAAGACAACATATAAGGCTGGCGTGTCCCTCAAATGACAGTGTATGGGTCTGATATTTGATTCAAACACTGCATTTAGAAAATCTAGGGTGCTTTAAGGGTCAGTTCACACCATAGAAACGCAGCCTGGTTGCGTTCCAGGTGCTTTTTTGCATGCACGTTTTTGATGCGTTCCAGTGCATTTTTGATGCGTTCCAGTGCGTTTTTAATGCAGTCCAGTGCTTCCCCCCCCTCTTTTTTCTTAACCTTAAATAAGGACAAGTGTGTTGCAGTGCGTTTTTGGTGCATTTAGGTGCATTCCGGTGCGTGCCAGTGTGTTTTTGGTACGTTCCGGTGCCTTTTGATGCGTTTTACTGCGGTCCAGTACAGTTCTGTACATAAAAAATTCAGCATGACCAATTTTTTATTTATTTCTGAAACACACTGGAACGGACTGTAGTGGTGTGAACTATGCCATTGCCATTAATGTGATCAACTTTCCTTGCGTTTTTCATGCATAAAAAAAAACGCACTGCACGGCCCTAAATGTTTTTTTCTAGATGTACTGTGGTTTTCTCAAGTTGCAACTGCAGAATGACACAGTGGATAGAAGTGGTGGTGCACTTAGGTTATGGAAATAAATTAAATAAGATCACATCCCAGTGAATATTCAACATTATCAAGTATACTACAACAATATCAAATATGCCATCATCTAAAGAAAAAACAGGTAAGGTTAAAATCCAGGGGCAAAATGTCTCAACATAATAATTCCAATGAAATCATATCAATCCATTTGTCCATGTGTTTGTTTAATAGTCTCCTAACAAAAAGACAAGAGAACTTGCTTTGATATTTAGATGACTCATAGACTACAAAGTAACAGCAGTAGAAAAATAAACATAACGTCATTGTTTCCTATAATATATAATATTGAATGTGTCTCATGCTTATAAAATATAATCTACTTTACCAATAATAGGATTAAAGCATTATTTTGAGAAAATTCCATTGATTCGGGTTACACATCATTTGCTATGAACATAATATGGGAGGTATGGTGGATAACGTAAGCCTTTTTCTTTTAGATAATAGCTTAAGGTACAATTACATAGAGACGCATAATAAATGTTTGTTTAGGGCCCATTAGACTACGGCATCAGAATAGGACAGGCCCTGAGATTCTGTCAAAGCCTTGATTTTTTCCAATATGCCTTGCATGGGCTGTATTTTCGTTGACTTTCTTTTACTTTTTCACTGTAATACAAATACACGTGAGTCATTTATCATCTGACGCTCATAACATGCTACTGGTCCTTTCGCCAAACTGCCAACAGAGGAGCCTGAAAGCCAGCATGCGTCTTGCTCTAACAGTAAGCAAAGCTGGCACTTTTTCTCTTTGGAAAAAACTCCTATGGTCTTCTGCATGTAATACTTTAATGCCCTGAACACACGATCGGATTTCCGATGGAATAAAATCCGATGGATTCTTCCATCGGAAATCCGACGAAGCTTGACTTCCATCAGTCTTGCCTACACACCATCAGTCAAAAATCCGACCGTCCCAAACGCCGTGACGTAAAACACTCCGAAGAGCCGAGAAAAATGAAGTTCAATGCTTCTGAGCATGCGTCGATTTGATTGTGAGCATGCGTGGGTTTTTTTCTCTGATGGAGATCCCCACAGACGATCGGAATTTGCTATCGTTTTTTTTTCCATCGGTAAAATTTAAAACATGTTCTATTTTTTTATACCGATGGAAAAAAGACCGATGGGGCCCACACACGATCGGTTTGTCCGATGAAAAAAGTCCATCTGTCTTTTTTCATCAGAAAAAAACAATCGTGTGTACGCGGCATTATACTACTCACTAGTCCATTTTCCAAACTGCCAAATAGAAAAGTGGCAGACATTCTAAATTCTGGTTCCAGCCTTTTTGAAAATTCCCCCCCCCAAAAAAAAATATTTCTCTTATCGTCCATGGACTGACACAGCTGGATACTGTAAACGTGTGGGTATATGTCCCTGCTCGCAGGAGAAGATCTAGGCAGAATGTTAGATGTTAAGACATTCTAGAACAAACCAGAGCTGAACAGCCCCGCCCAGGGGGGTGGTCCCTCCGGACATTACACTCCCACCTGCAGCTAGCAGACCTCAGTTTTTTTCTGCCTAGCAGAAGGAGAAGACGTGGCTCTCTAAATTGTATTCCTTTGGGAATTTTATTATTTTATTTTTGAGACCTTCAATCAACTGTCGGCTGGGCAACAGGTTGGGTACACTGGTATCCTCGTAGTCTTCCCTGTCCGACCATCGAGCGTGCTGATCCTCACCTTGTGTGCGTGAGACTCAGTTCACGACATGCCCCATGACTCCAGGGGTGGCCGGTTTGCTTTCATGCTCCTGCGGTCCTTTCAAGATTGAACAGTACCTGACTGACTGTATCTCTCGCGGTGGACCGGGCCGACAGCTATGCAGTACTACTCTGTGATAGGTCTGTCTGAAACAAGCCAGTGGGTCCCTGAAAGGGACGGGTAAGTAGTCTCTCCTACTGCAGGTGAGTACATGCTGGCTGTGTTTCTTTATATGTGGGGTTTCTCCCTGTCTCCCCCCTGTTATGCTGCTCTCTGCACCCTGTACTGGTGCTGTGCTGTGGGGTGCTTGGGGGTCACTCTGGCCTGGCTGGGCGCTCATGTCTGCAGTTTTTTCTGGTGTGTGAGGTGATATTGCATGCGCCGTTAGCGCTCGCATTAGCGCTGTTTGAGGTGGTTATTGCATGCGCCATTGGCGCGCATTAGAGCTTCGAATTTCGCACTTGGCGGCCATCTTGGCGTTCAGTGGCGCAGTTATAGCTGTGGCCGGCGGCCATTTTCTTGTGGCCGCCACGCATTTATTTTCGGTTCTAGCGGTGGCGCGAATCCCCTCACAATCTCCTCACAGACTGAGCGGTCCTTAAGGGTTGGTGAGTCCTCCGGGTATCCCCTCCTCAGCCTCAGCATAGCCAGTGGGTGGACTGTATATTCATTGTTTAGTGTATAAGGTCTCAGAGGGTGGCGTTATGGAGTCTGATACACCTGCTCTCCACACTTGCCTGGGGCAACTGGCAATGCTGCACAGTTAAACCTTTCATATGTTTCCTGCACCTGCGGTCCTTATGGACCAGTTGTCAGCAGTCCTGGAATCATTTCTTGTCAGAATGGAAGCGGTGTGCGAGCAAAAGGAGCTATAAGCCCCCTCCCCCCACGAAAATCTTTAGTGAAGGAGTGCTCTGAGTCAGATATGGACCTAGCTACTGTGCTCAGGACCCTAGCTCTGAATATTTAATGTTTATGAACAGGACATTCCCTTGTGAGGAAGACTCCAGTTCTGTGTCAGTGAATGACAGGGCGCTTGTAAGTGATCTCATTGATGATGTGAGGAACACTCTCAAGCTGGAATTGCTGTGACAAGCCTTTCTTTTACACAGCTTCCTCACTGTTTTCCTCACACGCTGCCTCAAGAGCAGCATGGATGATACAGTGGTACACAATGTTTTCCTCCCCCTGGTCGGTGCAGCATGGTGGGGGGGAGGACTTTATTCATTTATGTCTCTAGTCCCTGTGAGCCTTCTGTGTGATATCCTGAGGCAACATTTCCCACCATTTCCTGGGGAACGCTTTGAGCTCTGACAGACACACGGTCTGAGGATCAGAGGTTACCTGTTACCTGCATGCTGCTTCAGCTGCACTATCAAGCAGGTTGGAATGATACAGAGAAGATTATGCGCCTCTGCGCCATAATTTAAACTCATCCTATACCTCTACACTGCATACATTCACAGTGTATGTATGTGTTATTGGCCTCTTTGTCTGCGTGGGTGTCCCCCCACTTTCCAATGCTGTGTTTCAGTGCCATACATGATATAAACGTACAAGATAGGTTTATACACGACTCCAGATACATTCACAGTATATGTATGTATTATACTCTCTGGGTCGGCGGGGGCTCCGGTGTCCTCCCGCGCTCTCATGGTATGTGCGCTTCGGCTCTCTGCACAGTATAGACATGTTTAATATGTTTATTGCACATACTATACATGTTTACAGTATGGGTATACTGTTTGTGTGGGGTTCCTCCGGGTAATCCGGTTTCCCCCCACGCTCCAATGGAAATGCACAGCATAAACATGTGCAATATGTTTATTCACATGCTATCATTCCTACACGGTATCTGTGTGCTGTCTGCGTGGAGTTCTTCCGGGTGTTCCGGTTTCCTCCCACGCGCTGACAGTATGTGCGCCTTTGGCCTTCTGCACAGTTAAACATGTTCAATGTTTATCACGCATGCTATAATACCTACACGGTATGTGTAGGCAGTCTGTGTGGTTTTACTCCGGTTCCCTCCCACACTCCATTGGTATGGGCGCTTCGGCGCTATGCACAGTCTAAATTTGTGCGATTGGATATCCACATACTAACATACCTACCCGGTATGTCTGTGCAGTCTGCGTGGGTTTCCGCCCACACTACATGACATGCATGCCTTTGGTGCAATACACGGTGTAAACATACACATTATGTTTATACACTACACTAAATACATTCACAGTAGTTGTAGGTATTGCATTCTCTGAGTATGCGTGGGGTACTTCGGTTCCTCCCACGCGCCAACAGTGTGCGCGCCTTCGGTGCTATGCACACATGGGCTTGTGCAAAATGAAGAGCGGGTGTCTGGCGTTCTTCCCATATCCGCTGATGAAGTCCCGCCTACTGGGACGTAACGTGCGTACGGATGGGAAGTTCGTGACGTCACCCGCAGTTCACTCACAGTCTCACCAGACGCGCTGTTGTACCTCGGCACTGGTTTAGTGCCTTTTAAATGTAAGTGCACTACTTTTGTTTTTCATTAAATTGTTTTCTACTACGGAGAAACACTATGGTCTGCTTCTCTATTTTCCACACGTAAACACTGCCTTATGAACTTAATACCTGGAAGTTTTTGAATGATCCTGATTTCATATGGAATTGATGACCCTAACCCTTTTGGGGAAGTTTACATCTTCATCTGCTTTGGATTAACCCGTAAGGGAAGGTTTTCAGTGACCCTCTATAATTAAAGGGTGCATGTTTGAAGGTGAGCGGCCAATTTATCTGTTGGTGGAGGTCTCTCACTGTGTGTGTCTGTTACCACCTGCATGCAATCAAGAGTTCATGTGTCATCTATGAAGATCACGGGGATTATATACTGATTCACTGTGCTGTTTTTCTATCTTTGACATATGGACATATAAAGCGCTACACATACTATAATACCTACACGGTATGCGTATGCAGTCTGCGTGGGTTTCCGCCCACGCTACATGACATGCATGCCTTTGGTGCAATACACGGTGTAAACATACACATTATGTCTATACACTACACTAAATACATTTACAGTAGTTGTAGGTATTGCATTCTCTGAGTATGCGTGGGGAACTTCGGTTCCTCCCACGCGCCAACAGTGTGCGCGCCTTCGGTGCTATGCACACATGGGCTTGTGCAAAATGTTTAGCACACATACTATAATACCTACACGGTATGCTTATGCAGTCTGCATGGGTTTCATCCGGGTGCTCAGGTTTCTCCCCTGCGTTCCAATGGTGTGCGCATTCTCAGCGCTATGCACAGTATAAACATGTGCAATTTGTTTATTCGCAGGCTAACATACCTACACGGTTGTGTACACAATCTGCGTGGCTGGTTTACGTCCAAGCCCCGATGATGTGCGCGCCTTTGTTGCTGGCACAGTATATACGTGTTTAATAGGTTTATCCACACATACTAAACTACATACACCATATGTGGTAGTATTATGCTCTTTGTGTCTGGGTGGGTTTCCTCCCACACTCTATTTGCGCGTTTGACGCAATACATAGTATAAACTATGTGTTTGTACAATCAGCACTTATCCATGGGTAGCTGCTGGATGGAGCATTGTCACAAGGACCCCTGGTTTCAGGGGTATCACTTTCCACCTGCTTTCAGTGGTGATCAGAAGCGCTGGCTTGGACTGTGTTCGCCAGGCTGAGGTTAGCGTTACGCCCGTTAGTGGCTGCGTCTCTAGCGTTTTTTGTAGCTCAATGACTGGGCAAAAGCCTCTGCTTCATCCATCAGTCGTCTAGCAGGTGCACTGCAACTGCTTTAGCCTTTAGGGTCTCTGTGTCCGGGGTGGGTTTGCGCCACCTGTGGAGGCTGAGGTACTAGTCCTCTGACCGAGTTTCTAGGGAAGTTCCGTCAAGTTGCCTTTTGTGGCCAACAGTTGAGGCACCCTATACACCGGGGCCTCCCTTCTCCGATACATTGCGGAGTCTCTTTGGGATTTTCATACATCTCACTGCAAGACGGTCCTGTCGGCTGTGTGCATTGCAGGGGAAGGGTCCTTGCATCCGGAGGTGTTTGCACCTCCTTTACCGGAGGTGGGGCACCGGAAGTGGACCTTATGGCCTCTCGACTCACTCGCAAGGTGGCAAGATCGTGGTCAGGTCCAGGGACCCCTGGGTGGACGCGTCAGACGCGTTGGAAGCCCGTGGGGGCAGTATCGCCTGATATATGCTTACCCTCTGCTACTGTTGTTGCCTCGCCGGCTTCGCAGAGTAGGGGCTGAGGCCATTCCAGTGATCCTCATTGCTCCTGAACGGCGACATTGGTACACCGATCTACTTTGGCTAGTCGCAGACGTTTCTGGTGACTGCCTATTGGGGTGGACCTTCTGTCTCATGATCCCATAATTCATCCTGCTTTACAGTCCTTGGCTTTAATGGCATGGCTGTTTAAAGCCAGGTGCTGAAGGACCGAGTTCTCTCGTATTCGGTCATCTCTTCTATGTTGTTGACACGGGAATCTTCCTCCAGAAAGATCTCATCATACCTGGAAGGCTTACATTGCTATGTGCGAGGAACTTGAGTGGCGTCCTCGGATGTATTCTGTTCCCAGGATTTTGCTGTTCTTACAGCGTGGTGTGACCCAAAAGCTGGCCTTGCATACCTTTTTGAGGGTCGGATTTCGGCACGGGTTGTCTTTTTCAACGACTGCTACCGGGCCATTTCTTGATTAGCACCTTTTTGTGCAGGTGGTTCGCCATGTGATTTCCCCTGTCAAGCCTCCTCTCCCTACTTGGGATCTGAATTTGATGCATCTCGGTTCTCCAAAAACATCCCTTTGAGAATATCAGAGAGATTCCTCTCTTGACCTTGTCCCGAAAGTTGGCCTTCTTAGTGGCCATTGCTTCGGTTAGACGGGTGTCTGAGTTGGCGGCCTTGTCCTGCAAGTCGCCTTACTTGGTCCTCCATAAGGATATGGCGGTGTTGCACCCACGACTGTCCTTCTTTTCTAAGGATGGTCTCTGCCTTTCACCTTAAGAAGGACATTGTTCTTCCGTCCTTGTTTCCTCACCCATCGCATCCCTGAGAGTTTGCGCTTCATACATAAAGATGGGTACAAGCCTTACGAGTGTACCTGTCTGCTACTGTTTCCATTCGGAAGTCTGTGTCTGGTCCAAAACAGGGCCGCGCGGTGTCGTCTGCCACCGTCTCTAGGTGGATCAGGCAGACCGTCATACAGGCCTATGCCCTTAAGGGGCGGGCGCCTCCCTTTCCGGTTGCGGCGCATTCCACCAAGGCAATTGGTGCTTCCTGGGCCTTCTGACATCAAGCGTCGGTTGCACAAGTGTGCAAGGCGACGACCTGGTCGTCCGTTCATACCTTTTCTATATTTTATAAGGTTGATGTGGCTGCATCTTCGGATGCTCCCTTCGGCCGCAAAGCATTGCAGGCCGCTGTTTAATGTTGCAACTCCTCCGTTGAGCTCTGCTTGTTTGGAGTGAAGTTTTGGTTGTTCCTTTACTACTGCTCCCACCCTTCTGATACTGCTTTGGGACGTCCCACATGTTTACAGTATCCAGCTGTGTCAGTCCATGGACGATAAGAGAAAATAGGATTTTTGTACTCACCGTAAAATCCATTTCTCTGACGTCCATGGACTGACACAGCACCCACCCTTCCTTTTAAAGTTTGTACTGCTTTGTTACGAACTGAGGTCTGCTGACTGCAGGTGGGAGGGTAATGTCCGGAGGGACCGCCCCCCTGGACGGGGCTGTTCAGCTCTGGTTTGTTCTAGAATGTTCTGCCTAGATCTTCTCCTGCGAGCAGGGACATATACCCACACGTTTACAGTATCCAGCTGTGTCAGTCCATGGACGTCAGAGAAATGGATTTTACGGTGAGTACAAAAATCCTATTTTTATATAACTTAACCACTTCCCACCCAGTCAATAGGAGATTGACGTCCGGGAAGTGGTTCTGTTATCCACACTGGACGTCATATGACGTCCTGCAGGATAACAGCTGCTGCGCGCCCGGGGGGGCGCGCATCGCGGCGATCGGTGGAGCGGTGTGTCAGTCTGACACACCGCTACACTGATCTCGGTAAAGAGCCTCCGGCGGAGGCTTTTTACCACGTGATCAGCCGTGTCCAATCACGGCTGATCACGATGTAAACAGGAAGAGCCGTTGATCAGCTCTTCCTCAGTCGCGTCAGACAGACGCGAGTAGAGGAGAGCCGATCGGCGGCTCTCCTGACAGGAAGGGTTCGCGCTGATTGTTTATCAGCGCAGCCCCCCTCGGATACCCACACTAGACCACCAGGATGCTGCCCAGGACCACCAGGGAAGCCCCAAGCATGTGGATGGCCCCCATGGCCATCCACATGTAGTAAAACATAAAAAACATATGCCAATCAGTGCCCACAAATGGGCACTGACTGGCACCATCATGGCACGACCACAATGTGTGGTGGCTGGCATTGCTGGGCATCAGTGTCCTCAGTGCCACCTACTAGTGTCCGTCAGTGCCACCTATCAGTGCCCATCCGTGCCCATCTGTGCCCATAAGTGCCCACCTATCAGTGCCCGTCCATGCCACCTATCAGTGCCACCCATAAGTGCCCATCAGTGCCGCCTATAAGTGCCCATCAGTGCCGCCTATGAGTGCCCATCAGTGCTGCCTATGAGTGCCCATCAGTGCCGCATACCAGTGCCACATATCAGTGCCCATCAGTGCCGCCTATCAGTGCCAAACATCAGTGCCACCTCATCAGTGCCACCTCATTGGTGCCACCTCATCGGTGCCCATCAGTGTCGCCTTATCAGTGCCCGTCAGTGCCGCCTTATCAGTGCCCGTCATTGAAGTAGAAAAGGTACTTATTTACAAAAAAAATTAACAGAAACAAAGAAAAACGTATTTTTTTTCAAAATTTTCGCTCTTTTTTTTATTTGTTGTGCAAAAAATAAAAATCGTAGAGGTGATCAAATACCACCGAAAGAAAGCTCTATTTGTGGGAACAAAATGATAAAAAATTTGTTTGGATGCAGTGTAGCATGACCGCGCAATTGTCATTCAAATTGCGACAGCGCTGAAAGCTCAAAATTGGCTTGGGCAGGAAGGTGTATAAGTGCCTGGTATTGAAGAGGTTAAAAAATATAAAATTTTAAAACCAGAGTACTATAATATACCTCCCACTTTTTATGTGACACAATACAACAGTATTCTCACCAAGTGCTTGTGATAAATAAATTAGTACCTACTGCTGTGAACAAAAACCTATATACCTCCAAGTGCTTCAATACCCCTCCCTCGTTCTAGTGAAAGATGTATAAAAGTATATATTATTATAAAAATCCAGTTTGATTATTAATCCCTAATAGTGTAATAATCCAAATTTACAATCAATATTAGAATAGTTCAAAGTCCAAAATAGGTGCCTATAGGGTTGAATCACTAAAGCCCTGTACACACAATCGGATTTCTGGTGGAATCAAATCCGATGGATTTTTCCATCGGAATTCCGATGAAGCTGACTTCCATTAGTCTTGCCTACACACCATCAGACAAAATTCCGACCGTCCCAAATGCCGTGACGTGCAACACGTACGACGGCACTATAAATGGGAAGTTCAAATCCAATGGCGCCACCCTTTGGGCGGCTTTTGCTGATTTTGTGTTACCGTGGGTTAGTTAAAGTTTGGTGAGAGCCGATTCGCGCTTTTCAGTCTCCGTGTTTTTCAGTCCGTTACAGCATGACGAATGTGCTATCTCCATTAAGAACGGTAGTTTTACCAGAACGAGCGCTCCCGTCTCCAAATTCAGTCTGAGCATGCGTGGGTTTTTTCTCCGATGGAGTTCCACACAGACGATCGGAATTTGCTATCGTTTTTTTTCCATCGGAAAATTTTAAAACATGTTCTATTTTTTTTTCACCGATGGAAATAAGTCCGATGGGGCCCATACAGGATCGGTTTGTCTGATGAAAACAGTCCATCAAACTGTTTTCATCGGTAAAACCGATCGTGTGTACAGGGCTTAAAGTGGTTGTAAACCCACTTATGCAACTTGCACCTACAGGTAAGCCTAGATTAAGGCTTACCTGTAGGTGCAAGAAATATCCCCTAAACCTACACGGTTTAGGAGATATTTGCAAAAAATTACATGCATCAGTGTCTACGGCGGACTTGACGGCTCCCGCGCGCATGCGCGGAGTGACGTGTTTGCCGCTCCGGCCAATCACAGAGCCGGATACCTTCCGGGTATCGCCGCTGCAATGGCTGCGGCTGGAGAGGGAGACGAGGACGGCTTCGGGGGCCCCGATCTAAGGTAAGTGATGCATAATGAGCTAGTATGCTAGTCATACTAGCTCATTATGGCTTTGTCTTGCAGGTGGGATAAAAAAAAAAATGTTTCCAGGGTTTACAACCACTTTAAGAGTTAAATAACTGCAAATAAAATGCAGTAAATTACCGCATGCTGTGTATCAGTTGTGAAAGTTAAATTCACAAAGAATTTAGCGATAAATAACAAATGCAGTATTTTTTTGATTACTGCATCTTCTCATATGGTAATTTATTGCACATGTTGTGGTTAAGGGTTGTTTAACCACTTCAATACCAGGCACTTACACCCCCTTCCTGCCCAAGCCAATTTTTTAGCTTTCAGCACTGTCGCTGTTTAAATGACAATTGGGCGGTCATGCTACACTGTACCCAAACAGAATTTTTATCATTTTGTTCCCACAAATAGAGCTTTCTTTTGGCGGTATTTGATCACATCTGCGGTTTTTATTTTTTGCTAAACAAATACAAAAATTTTGGGGGAAAAAATACGTTTTTCTTTTGTTTCTATTATAAAATGTTGTAAATAAGTAAGTTTTCTCCTTCACTGATGGGCACTGATAAGGTGGCACTTATGGGCACTAATAAGGTGGCACTGATGGGCACTAACGATGGGCACTGATATGCGGCACTGATGGGTGACACTGATATGCAGCACTGATAGGCATTGATAGGCGGCACTTATGGGCACTCATGGGTGGCACTGGTGGGCACTGATAGGTGACACTGATGGGCACTGAAAGGCTGTACTGATGGGTACTTATGGGTGGCACTGATAGGTGGAACTGCTGGGCACTGATGGGCACTGATAGGCGGCACTGATAGATGGCACTGATAGGCATCCCTGGTGGCACTGGCACTGGCAGGCATTGTGGATGGGTACTGATTGGCAGCTGCCTGGGTATTGATTGGCAGCTGCCTGGGCACTGATTGGCATATCCCTGGTGGTCTAGGGTGGGTGGCCATCCCTGGTGGTCCTGGCGGCATCCTGGTGGTCCTGGGCGGGAATTTGAGGGGGGCTGAGCTGATAAACAATCAGCACAGACCCCCCTGTCAGGAGAGCAGTCGATCGGCTCTCCTCTACTCACTAGTGAGGAAATGCCGATCAACGGCTGTTCCTGTTTACATCGTGATCAGCCGTGATTGGACACGGCTGATCACGTGGTAAAGATCTTCCGTCGGAGGCTCTTTACCAAGATCGGTGTAGCAGCACCACCGATCGCTGCGATGCGCGCCCCCACGGGCGCACGGCGAGTGTTATCCTGCTGGACGTCATTTGACGCCCAGTCAGGATAACTGAACCACCGCCCGGCCGTCAATCTGCTATAGGCCGGGCGGGAAGTGGTTAAGGTAATTTTCAAAAGGTCGTGTTGAAGTTTAAGGGTTGAATTAGGCTCTCTGTGGCTGTTCTGTGGGTTGCAATAGGCCCCTTTTTCTGGGATTAAATTAGGCTCTATGTGGCTGGAATTAGGCCTCTCTATAAGGGTAGTATTGCACCCCTTTCCGTGGGTGGAACAGTACCCCTTCCTGTGGGTGGAAATATGCCCCTTTTTGTGGGTGTTCTGTGGCTGGAATTAGACCCTTTGCTGTGGGTGGAATCTATGGGAAGTATTGTGCCCTTTTCTGCAGGTAGATTTGTGTCCCATTTTAGTGGTTCTATTTGTGAGGAAGATGTATGCAGATCTGCTTTGTTGGTATAGTGCACCATTTCTGTTGGTGTTTCCTAAGGAGCAATAATTAGTGCCTATTTGTGTGGGTGTCCTTAGTAGGAAAATTAGCGGTTGTGTGAGGGGTGGGATGGGGGTGTGTTATAATTCCCAATTATGTGGTTTTCCCAAGGGAGAATATTTCCCATTTTTGTGGGGTAACAGTGCCCCTTTTTGAACGTGTTATATGTAAATTGTTCATTTCAAGGATCATACACATAACTGCTATGTAAGACCACTGTGTTCATTTTTCTTTTGGTTGTGTAGCGGGATCCCCAAAAATGGGGTCGCTATGCTGTAAATTTAGGGGCAGTCTGGGCAATAGTATGGCTCAGATTCTACAATTCTGTTTAATATGGACTCTGCTCTGCCATGTTGTTGCCTGGTGTATAGTTCCCCTGGGCCTGAGGTGGCGCTGTTGCCCAGGTCTCAGGTTGAACCGCAGGTGGCGTTGTGGTATGATTTGGTGTCCTCTCTCGGCTACCGTGTGGTGGGCGGGTTCTGCCTGCTGTGCATGCTGGGAGAGGGTACATAAAGGGCAGACGCCAGAAGTGCGAGAGAGTGTGCCCCATGGGGGTGGTGTGCCAGGGAGATTCCAAGGACCCCTGGTGGCGAAGTCGCACCCAATGGCCTTGCTGGCCGGAAGGTGCGTGAACTGATCGAGGAGTCTTGGGCATCTTTAGCTCGAGGCTACAATGTCCCAGGTAGGCCCAGTACCTTCAACTGGGTCTACAACCAACACACTGGAGTCCCAGGGAACCCGTGTGAGGGTGGCCCGCTCTGAAGGAGAGGAAACCGGGGGAGGACCTGTCCGATGGATCAGTGAAGGAATTCATGGTGAAGGAGAGGCCTGGTTACCTATCAGAGGGAAGGATTTGTGAGTTGCAGTATAGCTCCTGTAGCGTGTCCCATTGACACCTATGGTCTCTATTAATCTATGGGAGTTTCAAAGTTCTAACTCAGTAACTAAAGGATTCTGTGGCAGAGGATTACTTAGACTTGTCCGTGAAGGGGACTAACTTAAAGGAACTGTTCGTGTTTCACTACGGCTGCTGGAACTGTGAGAGGGATCTATCCGGGTGAGCAATTCATACTCAGGCTTGAGTGAAGAATAGGGTAGTTGGGTGTCGTGTGCCTGAACCGGTCCTTCTACCTACTTTGTCTCTATCTTCAACCTATTCCCAAATCTGTTTCAAGCAAGATAAAATAAACTCGTCTGTTTGGAGTTTAAAAACTCTTTGGACATTGTCTTTCTTTTGGGAGGAAGAACACAGACTTTTCCCTATACTCTAGGGACGAGAACCAATGGAGGGAGGTAACTCGCTGCAGGACCCAAAATTGTAAGAACACCGCTCAACCTCTTAAACCAGGAGGATCCGGGCATGTGGCACGGTGTGCCTTTATCCCTGCAAGGAGAAGGTAGGCAGGAGAAAAGGGTCCCTGTGCTACAGTTGTATATTTCTTACATGTAATGCTGCTGCAATTGTTAAACTGGATAAAAACTAATTAAAAAATAATAATTTGACCTTTTTTTTGTGTTTGATTCCTTTTTACCGTAATTAAATGCACTTGCTATTTGTTTAAATATGTTGTGTATATTAATTGTTGTTAAACCGAAGCCTAACGTACAGTATCATGATCAGTTCTTTGGTCAGCCAGAACTTCCGTCTGAGCCTCATCCTCTGTGAAGTCATCCAGCAGGGTCATCTCTGCAAAAATGTTGCAGAGCCATCATTATTATTATTATTATTATTTAGGTACTTATATAGCGCTGTCAATTTACGCAGCACTTTACATATACATTGTACATTCACATCAGTCCCTACCCTCAAGGAGCTTACGATCTAAAGTCCCTAACTCACATTCATATACTAGGGCCAATTTTAGACAGAAGCCAATGAACCTACCAGCATGTCTTTGGAGTGTGGGAGGAAACCGGCATACTCGGAGGAAACCCACGCAGGCACAGGGAGAACATACAAACTCCAGGCAGGTAGTGTTGTGGTTGGGATTCGAACCAGCGACCCTTTTTACTACTAGGCGAGAGTGCTACCCATCACAACCCTACTCCTCTGACGCCTTCTGAGCAAGTTAACTTGAAAAAGATTGCATTCAAAAAGCTCCATGCAGTAGCTGTAATCCTGCTAAGCACTGTCTCTCTCAACTTCTAATCACTCCAACAGGAAATACCGCACTGGTTACCACCACCAAAAGGGTGATGTTATATACCATGCCTTTTTTTTAGTTCCTGTTCCGTTTATGAATTTGACTTAACAGCTTAGCGCACAATGTTTTGCGATGTGTACCGACAATTTCTTATTTTCGTTATTTACTGCAAAATCAATTTTTTTTATTTTATTTATGAATTGGACTTTATTTACTGCATGCGATAATTAATGCAAATGAGTAACATAATACCCTTATCACATGCAGTAAGGTTTAGTAAATCGACCCCAAAGTGACTTGTTCTATGTTTTAACCACTTCCCGCCTGCCATATAGCAATATGACGTTCGCAAAGTGGTTTCATTATCCTGACTGGACTTCATTCTTCAACCTTAAAATGCACATTTGCCCCTTAAAATTGGTCAGCAATATTGGAAAGTCAAAAAAGGATGTTGATATCCAGTCCCCATTTTTGTACTAAGTGTATTACCATTTCTACAGAATACTCCTCTTTTGAATATGTACAGTATGCCATTGACCTCGTTAGTCATTTTATAAATAATGCTATAATTAAATTTTGTAATTGATGTGCATACCAGATGTGAGGAGCCGATATATTGTTAATACTAGGTTTAAAGTCTTTGTTCATGAATTTTGTCCACAGGCGATCTCATTTTGCAGACTGTATGCTTCTTTTTAGGGCCAATATTACATTTTGCCCTCCTCCTTAGCCCAAAATGATGATTTAGAAAACTAACTTTCTGCATAATGTTGCTGTAAATAATAATTTCCTATTATTAGTGTGTATTTCTGGCAACCCAAAAGATTTAATTATCTAAATAGTTTATAAACTACAAGGATAGCATAATGTGTTCATGATGTGATTCAAGTCATATGTTATGTTCTCTATGAAGTTTTACATAAAAATATGAGTTGGTTAAAACACAATGCAATGTGGGTTATTGCATAATGCAGGTCTATTTAGCAGCTTTTTATGCTCTACAAAATGTTCCCTAGAAATATGGGACCTGTAAAATATACTAAATGTTTGGTAAGAATTACTTATACTAGACTAAGGCTGGGTTCACACTTATGTGAATTGGATGCAGCTTTACCCGCATCCAATTCGCATGACAGGAGAATGTGCCCCGGCTCGCAATAGAGCTGATTTATACACCTCCAGGGTGGCCGCGGTCCACATTTGGAAAGGGTCCTGTGCATCTTTGGTTCCGATTTAGGTGAAAATTCAGGCAAAAATTCGGACCTGACTTGTACCTGAATCAGTGAACAGGGACCCCATACTGTGAGCTGTGGCCACAATATGTGTGAACCTGGCCTTACACATATCAAGGTTAAAAGCACTTTAGTTTAGACTGTGTTTGGCCTACAACTAGAGTTGAGCGGTCACCTGGATGTTCGGGTTCGACGGGTTCGGCCGAACTTCGCAAAAAAGTTTGAGTTCGAGACCCGAACTTGACCTGAACTTGACCCCGAACCCGAACCCCATTGAAGTCAATGGGGACCCAAACTTTTGTGGACTAAAATGGCTCTAAAAAAGTAATGGAAAGGGCTAGAGGGCTGCAAATGGCAGCAAAATTTTGTTAAGAGCATGGCAAGTGCTCTGCAAACAAATGTGGATAGGGAAATAACTTAAAATAACATAAAATACATAAAAATAAAAAATAATAATCTTGACCTAGGAGGACGAGGTCCATATGGAGTAGGAGGTTGAGGTGGCGGTGGATGTGGCGGTGTAGGTGGAAGCGGCGGTGGAGGAGGACGAGGTAGCCAACACTGTTTTTTGTTTTTAATTTATTTATTTTTAAATTAGGGTACATCCCTGCGTGACATTGATTCCATGTGGGGTTGAGGACCTCATCGTCCTCCACATCATCTTCCACCCAGTCTTCACCCCTGCCCACCTTGTCGGTCTGCACAATTGCGATAGCAGCAGCAGTTGGCACCTGTGTTTCTTCATCATCCGAGACGTGCTGCGATGGTCCTCCCATGTACTCATCTTGAAACATAAGTGGTTGGGCATCGGTGCACTCAATCTCTTCCACTTCTGGGGCAGGGCTAGGTGGATGGCCCTGGGAAACCCTGCTAATAGAGTCATCAAAAAGCAAAAGAGACTGCTGCATGATTTGGGGCTCAGACTGCTTGGCTGATTTGCAAGGGGGTGAGATGAAAGACTGATGGACATCGGCTGCAGGTGCCAACTCTGATCTTTCAGCAGGAGACTGGGTGGGAGACAATGTGAAGGAACTGGAGGCACTGTCAGCAACCCAATCTACTATCGCCTGTACTTGTCCTGGCCTCAACGTTCGTAAAGCCGCATTAGGCCCGACCAAATACCACTGCAGGCTCTGTCGCCTACTCGCACCTGAGGAAGGTGTTTTACTTGTGCGTGTAGCTGGCACAGATCGACCACGTCCTCTCCCTGATACAGGAGCTCCACCAGCAGCACCACGACCGGGGCCACGTCCGTTATTTGACGTTCTCCTCATATTTCTCAAATTTAGGATTTTGCCCTAAATGGGTGTTTTTTGAATAGCAGAATAGAAGAACAGTATCTAAAGTGTGTATCTCACACATACAGATATGCAGGAAATGCACCAAAAGAAATGTATTTGCCCTAAATAAAAAAAAATTTGAATAGCAGAATAGAGGATCAGTATCTAAAGTGTGTATCTCACACGTACAGATATGCAGGAAACGCAGCAAAAAAATAATTATTTGCCCTAAAAAATTTTTTTTTGAATAGCAGAATAGAAGAACAGTATCTAAAGTGTGTATCTCACACGTACATATATGCAGGAAACGCACCAGAAAAAAAATTATTTGCCCTAAATAAAAAAAATTTGAATAGCAGAATAGAAGAACAGTATCTAAAGTGTGTATCTCACACATACATATATGCAGAAAATGCAGCAAAAAAATTTTTTTTGCCCTAAATTTATTTAGTTTTGAATAGCAGAATAGAACGGTATCTAAAGTGTGCATCTCACACGTACAGATTTGCAGAAAATGCACCAATTTTTTTTTTTTTGCCCTAAATTTTATTTTTTTTAATAGCAGAATAGGAGAACAGTATCTAAAGTATGTATCTCACACGTACAGATATGCAGAAAATGCACCCCAAAAATATTTTTTGCCCTAATTTTTTTTTTTGGAATAGTATCTAAAGTGTGTATCTCACATGTACAGATATGCAGAAAACGCACCAAAAAAAGTATTTTTTTGCCCTAAATTATTTTTTGGGGAATAGCAGAATAGTAGAACAGTATCTAAAGTGTGTATCTCACAGTAACACATGCAGTGCTGGTGCACTGAGCTTGCATAAAATGCCCACCGACGTCAACCTAACTAACAGACGGATAAAAGTTATCTTTTCTCTGGCACTGGGCTCAGGGCAGGATAAAAAGATTGTGCACTGCACCCACACAATAAAAGCAAGGTAGATCGCTGAGTAATTTGATTTCTGAATCAGAACTCCTATCTAATTCTCTCCCTCAAAGCAGCAGCAGCAGCAACCTTTCCCTACTCTAAAGCAGAGTGACGTGTTGTGCTATGTGCCTCTAGTTTATATAGAGGCTGGGTCACATGCTGCACTGGCCAATCACAGCCATGCCATTAGTAGGCATGGCTGTGATGGCTTCTAAGGGCACACGAGTTAAACGAATGTTGATTGGCTGCTTTGCAGCTTTTTAAAATGTGCCATTACATTGCCAAACACCGAACCCGAACCCAAACATACAGTAAATTGTTCGGGTTTGGGTCCGGGTACCAAAAACCCAAAAGTCCGGTACGAACCCAAACTTTACAGTTCAGGTTCGCTCAACCCTACCTACAACAAATACATATTTTGCTGTAATCCGAAGCAAAGCTGACCTTTATGCTATGACAGAGAAGAGGCAAACCACAGTCGCCACCAGTCATACTATTAAATGATAGCACACAGGCTGTCTTCATTCTAATAATCGCTAGTGTAGCACACAGATCCTTTACCCCGCTTACCTCCACTTGCAGAGTGGGACACACCATGCCAAATTCCCAGTATCCTCCATCTTGTAGAGGGTGAGCGGTGTTAACAGTTTTGGGTTCTGCAGCGAGTTACCTCTTTCCATTGGTTCTCGTCCCTAGAGTGTAGGGAAAAGTCTATTTTTCTCTTGAGGAAAACCAATGTCCAGACAATGTTAAACCCAATAAAAGAGTTTATTTTCATTTTGCTTGCAACTCGATAGGAAAGTTTAGAGAGAGAGAGAGTTGAACAGGAATACAGGTTCAGGCACGTGGCACTTAATTACTACTCGTCGCCACTCAGGCCTGAGTGGGTTTTGCTCACCTGGATAGTTCCCTCTCACGGTTCTAGCAGCCGGAGTGGAGCACGGAATTCCTCAGCACTTGTAACTTTAGAGACCATAGGTGCCAATGGGACACATTACAAGGGCTTCTAGCGGGTCACGGAATCCTTCCCTCTGACAGGTAACCAGGCCTCTCTCGAGACAGTGACATCCTTCACCGATCCCCTTAGAAAGGTCCTCCCCTGGTTGCCTCTCCTTCAGAACGAGTCACCCTCCCACGGGCACCCTGGGATTCCACTGTTTGGTTGTAGGCCTCAGTTAAAGGTACTGGGCTTACCTGGAACGATACGGCCTCGGGCTAAAGGTGCCTGGGACCCAACACATTCGCACGCACCCCTGGCCATGAGGGCCACCGAAGGTGGGGTATGTGCCGAGGACAAAGACCCCGGGCCAATGGCGTCTGCCCCTTAAGTATCCTCTCCCGGCATGCACAGAATGTAGACCACGCCCACTGCATGGCTGCAGAGAGAGGAAATCCAACAACGCCGCAACACCACCTGCGGTTCGACCCAAGACCTGGGCAACAGCGCCACCTACAGGTCAAAGGGAACTATAAGACCAGGCAACATCACAGCAGAGCAGAGTCCAATCTAAGAAATCAAACAGCCTGAGCCAAACTAATGCTCAGGCTACCCCCTAAATTTCAGGCATAGCGACCCCAAATATGGGGCCCGCTACACTAGCATTCATATTTGGTTTAGGATAGCAATTAAGTATTGCAAATCCACATTCCCTCAGGAATTTCATAACATATAAAATTGACTTTGTTTAACATTTTTGACATTGCTGTTTGATCCTAATTGTGTGAAGATATATTTATGTGTTTAAAAAAAAAATACGTAGTTTTTGAAATAGGTCATGGTTAAATCCCCACTCATTTTCTGCTGTCTACCTACTTTGGGGGAGATTACCCTTCACACCCTGTACCCGAGACAAGAAGCAAAAGGAAATACTAATCTAAAGTGAGAGGAATGTTCTTTTAGACAGCTGTCAACAGAACAGGTGTCCCGATAGAAAATGGTGCCTTATTTCCTGTCCGGTGTAAAATGTTGGATTTTCCCTCTATTTCAGTGACCATGGTCACTGGGACAAAAAGGCTGGGTTGATCTCCCCTTAGGGGCCACAGACATAAAGAAAAAAACCTGATGAAGGTTTTATTCCCTCTCCACTTTTATCCATGGCAAGAAAAAAAAATTCCACTAAGTTGCACTAAATTGAAATTTTAGTCTTTGGACTTCTGGAAAGAAAAAAAATTGATAATGTCTCCCAAAGATAAAATGTATTAAAACTAGAACATAGTGTTCTGGCGGGGGGGGGGGGGCGTACCAGGCTTAAGAGTCAAAGAATCAAAATGCAATAAAGAAAATTGCCTGGCCAGTAAAGAAATGACGACATGCAAAGAATATTGTATTATGTTTAAATAATTATTTAAATCAATAACCCAGACGTTACGAACGATTAACATGCTACAGAGTGTAGTGAATGTCCAGGTGCTCATTTTAGGATGATATTCTCCTGGTTTAATCTTTATTGAGGTATTAAATGAACAGCGTATGAAACATTCGTTATAAACAGTTAAAAGGTAGATATAGCAAAATTACAATAAGCACGCATATGAAGGTCAGTTCGGGACAGGCAATAGTTGGTTTACAAATGTCAGGATAAGAACCAGTCATTTAGAATAGATCATGGAACAAATTAAAAGTGCTGACTATAGGGGTTCAAAAGTCCAAACTATACTGAACTCGTCAGCGGGTGACTTGACCTGTAGTATACATGAAGTATATCTAGAGTTGGAGCAGGAGCCCTTGTAAGAGAGACAAGGTGCACTGTGGTGGGGGATCGAGTGAAGGCTTAGAAGACGGGGTAAGTGTCTTGAACGACCTTGGGGGTATATGGGCTCGGTTGTAGAGAAATTCTCCCTTGGTGACAGGGGGAATCTGTTAATTTGGGGGAGGGGCTAAACAATGGCGGGGCCACAGGCTAGGGGTCTTGAGAGAGTAAAAAGGAAAACAAGAAAGGGGGTGGGAGGAGTGGGGAGAGTCCCCCAGGGTGACCTGACCACCAATGTGTTTTCAAATATGGTAAATATAGCGACTAGCTACCATGGTTTAAGGACCATCTCTTCAAAGTCCGGCAGTAAGTGGTGTTTTATTCAGGGTTGCCATATTTTGACAAATTTGGAGATTTGATTTTTGGCAAAAACTCCCATTTTTGCATGTAACAATATGCAATTTACTCTATGTTTCGTTTCCGCCACAGCCAACTATGGGGACTTCCACGCCTTTGCTATATTTTGCTTTGCAGCTTTAAGGAGCTGGATCCTGAGTTCAAATTGTTTACGAGTCAGTGCATCTCGTTTAAGATTGAGGAGGGATGTTGAGGGTTCAGGAGATATAGAATTTTCGAACATACTAGAGGCAAGGGTAAATATGGCTCTCCAGAAAGCTTGAACTTTTGCACAGGTCCACCATATGTTCATTTAGGATGATATTCTCTTAAAAAAGTATCTAATTCTGATATTCAAAAATTGCTGTTTCATTCAAGATTAATGCATCTGCAACACTGATTTATTTTACAAAATTAAGAAAGGACTAAAACTAACAAACTCCACTTTAGATCATACAATGTTTCTGTGCTATTTAGAAATATTTGATTTGATTTACAGAAAAATCATTATTTTGTTTAAAGAGGTGCAGAAAGTGTTAACTTCTAAGTTTTTATACACTGTCATACATTAGTTGAAACAAACTTTGACAATCCACTGGCGAATTGCATTCTGTAACATTGCTGTACTAGGTGCTTGTTTTTATAGACCTTCATCCTGTTTCAGGCTTGCTGGGTTAAACTCCCTGTTGTGGAATGACCACAAGCCAATTAGAATTTAAATTGTTGTGCAGCCTAGATCTAATTGACGTTTCTCATTTTATTTTTAGGATTTGAATTAAACTGTGTATCTATGCAGGGTATAATCATGTTTATTTAGGAGCAATGCATTTCTCATTGAGAAAAAACAGAGTCAAAAATACTAGACCTAACTTCTAAAATAGCAAAGTGGGTGGTGTGTTGTGCATATTTGTAATTGAGAATTTCATTTCAGTTTGCTATTTGTAGGGTACCTTGCAAAAACAATGATTTAGATGGCACGCACTTACTGTGAATCAATAACACCTGCTATAGCTTGGCAGTTTATTTTCCTTTCACTATGAATGCTTTCTTTTTTATAGAAAGTAAAAGCATTCAGAATGGATTTAGGCAGAGAATCTGACATCTCTGAATATATCTTCAAATACTGCTGTTTCTAATGATGTTTCCAAAATTGATTTTTGCTCAGAATTTACTAATATTTATGTCCCTGAGATCATGTCTTAAAAATACATTCAAATTATCCAGTTAGGCAGAGTCCAACAATGCAGTTTTTGGTAAGCTGCTGTTAATTTTGAGTGTATGTGACAATTTTAAAGGGCCAGGCCATTCAAAGGTTATTCTGGTGCATTCTGACAATAAGCTCTCCCTGCCTATTTTCTGACTATCCCGTTCACTTGGGATTTTTGGGTGGTTTTGTCCACCTTTGCATGTTCCAGCAGTTTCTTTTGCATTCTCTATAATATAACATGGATAAAAATACATCATACTGTTGGAAAACTCCTCACTGTCCTCACACTGGCCACAGCAGGTATGTAGACGTAAGAACTCAAGCAAATATATTTTACCAGTGTCAGTTTGGGTTTGAACCAACCGTTTAAATGAAATAATAATGCAATGTAACGTACAGTATCTTACAAAAGTGAGTACACATTTTTGTAAATATTTTATTTTATCTTTTCATGTGAAAACACTGAGAGCCCATTCACACAGGGGCAACACGACTTCCAGCACGATTTTATGAGGCAACTTGGACACGACCTGAGTATGAATCACAGCGCGACCTGGAGCTATTTACAAGGCAACTCCAAGTTGCCTGCAGGACAGGAGACATTCCAGTGGCCAATCAAACAAGAATCAGCTCTGTGGGAGGGAGGGGGGAGGGAGAGTTTTGCAGGAGAAATTTATGTTTTCTTCCTGGAGAGTTGCTCCTATTAAGACAGTGAGAGGCGACTCCCATTGAAATGAATGGTTACAGGTCGCCTAGGAGTCGGATTGAAGTAGTACAGGGACCTTTTTTGAAGTCGGAGCGACTGCAGTAGTGTACATAAGGACGGCTCCATTAACTCACATTGATTTCTTCAGCCAGCGCGACCTGAGGCGACTAGGGGCGACCTGGGGCGATTTGGAGTCGGATCCAAAGACGCCCCTGTGTGAATGGGCTCTGAAGAAATTTTACTTTGCTACAATGTAAAGTAGTGAATGTACAGCTTGTATAACAGTGTAAATTTGCTGTCCCCTCAAAATAACTCAACACACAGCCATTAATGTCTAAGCCGCTGGCAACAAAAGTAAGTACACCCCTTTAGTGAAAATGTCCAAATTCAGCCCAAAGTGTTATTATTTTGTGTGGCCACCATTATTTTCCAGCACTGCCTTAACCCTCTTGGGCATGGAGTTCACCAGAGCTTCACATGTTGCCACTGGAGTCCTCTTCCACTTCCCCATGAAGACATCCCAGAGCTGGTGGATGTTAACCACTTGACAACTGGGCACATAACCCCCTTCCTGCCCAGGCGAAATTTCAGGTTTCAGCGCCGTCACGATTTGAATGACAATTGTGCGGTCGTGCGACGTGGCTCCCAAACAAAATTGACGTCCTTTTTTTCCCACAAATAGAGCTTTCTTTTGGTGGTCTTTGATTATTTCTGCGGTTTTTATTTTTTGCGCTATAAACAAAAATAGAGCGACAATTTTGAAAAAAACACAATATTTTTAAATTTTTGCTATAATTAATATCCCTTTTTTTTTTTTTTTAAAACTATTTTTTTCCTCAGTTTAGGCCGATACGTATTCTACATATTTTAGGTAAAAAAAAAAATCGCAATAAGCGTATAGTGATTGGTATGCACAAAAGTTATAGCGCCTACAAAATAGGGAATAGAATTATGATTTTTTTTTTATTTTTTTTTTATTTTATTTTTTTACTAGTAATGGCGTCGATCTGCGATTTTTTTTTGTGACTGTGACATTACGGCGGACACATCGGACACTTTTGACACATTTTTGGGACTATTCACATTTATACAGCGAACAGTGCTAAAAATATGCACTGATTACTGTATAAATGTGACTGGCAGGGAAGGGGTTAACCACTAGGGGGCGATCAAGGGGTTAATATGTTCCCTGCTAGATGTTCTTACTGTGGGGGGGAGGGGACTGACTGGGGGAGGTGACTGATGGTTGTCCCTATGTACAAGGGACACACCATCCGTCTCCTCTCCCCCCGACAGGACGTGGATCTCTGTGTTTACACACAGAGATCCACGTCCCTGGCTCTGTGACAGCCGATCGCTCGTACCTGGCGGACATCGCGGCTGCCAGGCACGCGCATCGGCACTCGCCTGACAGGGCGGGCACAGTTTTTCCCCGACGCGCGCCCGCGGTGGCGCGTATCGCGGAAGTAAATAAGAGGACGTCCATAGACGTCCTATCAGCAATTGACGACCGCTTTGCGGACGTCTTTTGCTTATAGCCCGGGCGCGAAGTGGTTAAAGACCTTGCGCTTCTCCACCTTCCGTTTGAGGATGCCCCACAGATGCTCAATAGCCCAGTCCATCAACTTTACTCTCAGCTTCTTTAGCAAGGCAATGGTTGTCTTGGAGGTGTGTTTGGGGGCGTTATGTTGGAATACTGCCCTGCAGCCCTGTCGCCAAAGGGAGGGGATCATGCTCTGCTTCAGTATGTCACAGTACATGTTGGCATTCATGGTTCCCTCAATGAACTGTAGCTCCCGAGTGATGGCAGCAATCATGCAGCCCCAGGCCATCACACTCCCACCACCATGCTTGACTGTAGGCAAGACACACTTGTCTTTGTACTCCTCGTCTGGTTGCCACCACACACGCTTCACACCATCTGAACCAAATAACTTTATCTTGGTCTCATCAGACCACAGGACATGGTTCCAGTAATCCATGTCCTTAGTCTGCTTGTCTTCAGAAAACAGTTTTTTGGCTTTCTTGTGAATCATCTTCCTTCTGGGACACAGCCATGCAGATGCATGATGCAGTGTGCGGCGTATGGTCTGAGCACTGACAGGCTGACCCCCCCACCCCTTCAACCTCTGCAGCAATGCTGGCAGCACTCCTAATTCTATTTCCCAAAGACAACCTCTGGACATGACGCTGAGCATGTGCACTCAACTTCTTTGGTGGACCATGGCGAGGCCTGTTCTGAGTGGAATCTGTCCTGTTAAACCCCTGTATGGTCTTGGCCACCATGCTGCAGCTCAGTTTTTAGGGTCTTGGCAATCTTCTTATAGCCTAGGCCATCTTTATGTAGAGCAACAATTATTTTTTTCAGATCCTCAGGGAGTTTTTTTCCATAAGGTGCCATGTTAAACTTTCAGTGACCAGTCTGAGAAAGTGAGAGCGATAACACCAAATGTAACACACCTGCTCCCCATTCACACCTGAGACCTTGTAACACTAATGAGTCACATGACACCGGGGAGGGAAAATGGCTAATTGGGCCCAATTTGGACATTTTCACTTAGGGGTGTACTCCCCTTTGGTGCCAGCGGTATAGACATTAATGGCTGTGTGGTGAGTTATTTTGAGGGGACAGCAAATTTACATTGTTATACAAGCTGTACACTCACTACTTTACATTGTAGCAAAGTGTCATTTCTTCAGTGTTGTCACATGAAAAGATATACTTTTTGTGAAACTGTATATAAATACATATCTATTTCAGTGTGCAGCTGCTGTGATTTTCTAAAACTGTAAAAAAAAAAAAAAAAAATACATAAATAAAATGAATTCCATACATCATCAGTGTATAGACGGCCCCCAACATCTCCATCATGTATATTGGCTTACTATCTTTTCCAGAATTCTGCACTCAACTACAAGTCAAATTTCAAGCATTCCCTGCAATAAGAGTTCATTCACATGGTAGCTCAGAGCAGTGCAGACAACTGAGTAGGCCCAATATCCTCTTTTAACCGCTTCCCGACTGCCGCACGCCGATATACGTCGGCAGAATGGCGCGGGCAGGCAAATGGGCATACCTGTACGTCCCTCTAAATTTGCTGCCTAGCAGGCATGCGCGCGCCTCGGAGAGAGCAGGAGGTCCGGCTGTACTGTCTTATTGCAGACACTGATCCTCTTCTGCCCCCCTGCCAGCTTATCCTCCTCTTTCTGCCTCTGGCTGCACTGCAGGGGCATTTGTTCTAGTACATGTGGTGCTTCCATCTGCTGTTAGGGCCCCCCTGTGTGCCCCTTTCTCTCGCATCGCTGCTGGCTTCCCCCCTCTCCTCTCCCGCCAGCAGCTGCTACAGGCACACAGATGTATGTTACAGTATGGAGATAACAGGGGGAAGGGGCCAGTAAATATGTCATTTTCTGGCCCCTTCTTTTCCTGAATGAACACAGTGAGCAATCTGTACCAATCACTCCTGTGTCCATTAATCACTAAAGCATAGTTAACTATTTACTACGCTTCCGTTTGTGACTGAGCAGAAAGCCTCAGAGCGTTTCCTATTCATTCAACTGTGCAGCTGAAGTTGCAGAGGAAGGGACTGATAAATCCATGTCATCAGTCACTTTCGACCGGGGGAGGGGCCTCTCATGAAGGCTGAATGAGGCCCCGTGATTTCTAACAGCAGACCTGTTCACACCTCTGCGTTTTAAATCACAGTTAGATTTGTCACGATTCTGCCCGCAATTTCAAAACGCCCAGGTGTGAATGACAGATCGCACAACACACATTTGAGATGGCATTTTATTTGAATGTGTAATAAAAGGGGGCCTATACCGCGCTAAAAGTGAATAAAGTGAATGATGTTCTATGAGAAAAAGCTGCAACACCTGCAAACATGTGATACTCATGTAAAGAAAATGTAAAAAAGGGGGGGAGAAGGTCGCGCTAATAATAAACAGTGTGTATGGTGTAATAAATAAATCTATAGTGCAATAAATGGGTGATCATATAAATTGCATGTGTAAACAAAAATGAACCTGTATACACAATAAAAAGACAAGAAAAAGAAAGCTAAATAGCATAAAAATTAAGCCCAAATCTCAAATGGAAAAAATAAGTCGTGTGAAGATATGCAGAAGTTGAGAGGTAGTTCCACCGCCACCAGGGTGATAAGAGAAGGTCACTCCTTGAGGGATACACTAAAGAAAGATGGACACCCTTACCAGAAATGGTGGACCTCCTGTAATAGCAAGGTCATACAAGCCTGCAGCTATAACCCTCTGCAGGGTCTTGGTAGGTCTCAGATGTGGATGTCACACAGCTCCTACCGTCTTCCTCACTCCCCACGTCGGTCCTCCATGTCACAAAGAAAAGATCCTTCCCTCTGATGGAGTATGGAGCCCACTCCCGGACTCAAACTCAACGTGTAAGGGAAAAAAGGAGTACTCCAGATAGTGTATTATCCTTAAAACACTTACTCGGTTTATTTTGTAAAAAATGTGGATCACAAAGTTCAATATAAAAAGCTACAAATTTTAAAAGAAAGCCGGCAATAAAAAGTTCCGAACACCCGTGCTTCCGGGGTCACGTAGGATGCGGTGACGTCAGTGCGTAACTCCCTGACATGTTTCGTCACACGCACTGAACGCTCACCATTAAATAGTCACGGAGGAGGCGATCAAGCCTCGATCTCGTGTGGCGGCCATATTTTTGACACTAGACCAAGCCTCGTTCTGGATGGAATGATCGCAAGACGGGATAGGACAAATGACCACATCTCCTTCCCCATCAGAGACCAATTTTCCAACAGGACAAGCCACATCTGTGACAATGAGTCACGTTATGTGATTGGTTATTCCGAATGAGCGCACCACAGGATAATCTACAGTACTCCCTGCCACGCGATCAACCTCCAGTTGGGGCCGATTACAACCCTCATTTATATAGATCCTGAAAAATATCAGGATGGTAGGATAACATTCCACTTAAATAGTAAAAATTACATTAAGACCACAGAAAAAACAGACCTCATATTTCAATGAGCCTACGAGTTCATCAATTCACTAAAATAAACAAATAGAACGAAGGAGCAAAAAACGGCAATATAACAAATATTACCACCTAGTGGTAAATATGGTTTTAGCATCCAAACTGGATATCAGAATAATAGATACCAGTGTGTGGGCATGGTATCGGTATATTTTCATACAAAAATTGGTTCAAAGAGCACAGATTAGCATAAACAAATATACCTAAAAAAAGGATGATGAAAATGTACTTGGAGATTCACAATGAAACACAACCTCTGTTTGTACACACTGGCAAATTAATAAACGCATGTAATGCAATCTTAAACTGAAATCAGAGCCAACAATATATAGCTTCATTCTGTAACTCCATATGGGTGTTTAGGAATTATCTATGAAGGCGTTAACTTCAATATCTACAAAATACAGGCCCAATGGTTTAAGGAATTTAACCCTATAAATCCAGCTCATTTCAAGCTTGGAAATGGCTCTTCTCTTCGGGCCACCCCTCCAGTGAGGCCTACTGTAAGTTTGTCTATAGCAGGGTTTCTCAACCAGGGTTCCGTGGAACCCTAGGGTTCCTCGAGTGGTTGCTAGGGGTTCCTTGAGCAATGACCAATTTTTGCCTCCCAAATAAGTTCCCAGTGACACCAATGATCTTTTTAGCTGTCTGTAGGAGAGAAATTCTTCCCCAAGACCACAGATGTGAGGAGCACTCTTCCACTACAATGTACACCAATGTATCATGAGTTGTAGATATAGCCATTTTTAACAAGGGTTCCCTGAGACCGAAAGGTTATTTCAAGGGTTCCTCCGTGTTGAAAAGGTTGAGAAAGTCTGGTCTATAGCCACAAAAGAGGTGCCTCTAGGGTCCCTGTTATGTACTTCCTGGTAATGTCTTGAAACTGAATGTTTCTTAAAACCCTTCCTAATGTTCCCTATATGCTCATTAAGCCTCACCTGAAAAGACTTCACAGTGCGTCCGATATACTGCAACCCACATGGACGAGTTAAAAGGTAGACCATATGGGTTGTGGAACAGGTAATAAAAGGCTTAATATTAAATTCCTGAGACGTACTATTAGAGATGAAACTAGTTGTCTTTCAATCTCTGATCTGATTGATGCTACAGACAGCGCATTTATTACATCTGTGATAACCTACTAAGTTCTGAAAGAACATGTTTTTATTAGTTGGGGGATCACACACACTGGGAGCCAGTGAATCCCTGAGTGAGGGCACCCCCCTAAAGACTACTTGAGGCTGTTCAGGGAGAATTGGGTCCAATACTGTGTCATCCTTGATAAGATACCAATGTTTACGTATCAGTTTGTTCATTAAGAAATGTTGATTGGAAAAACCTGTGATGAAAGGCCACGCAAACTTAGTCTGATCGTTCTGTCCAATTGCTCAACCTCTAGGACTTTTTGTTCTAAATATGTGGCTGAATACCCCTTATCGATAAATCTGTTAGTCAGCACTTTCGCCTGTTCTTTAAAGTCCTCTAGTTTGCTGCAATTTCGCCGTAAACGTACGTACTGACTTTTGGGTACTGAATCGAGCCAGGCACGGTGATGGCAACTATTTCGGGGAATGAAGGCATTCCTATCGGTGACCTTGAAATAAGTCGAGGTAAGGAACTGGCCCTCCTCAATCCTTATCTGCAGGTCCAAAAAGTTGATGGTGTTTTCGTCTGCCTCATACTTGAATTGTATGCCTCTATCGTTATTGTTCAATGATCCCATAAAGGCATCTAAGGACTCCCTGGGCCCCCTCCATAGGAGGAGGACATTGTCTATGTACCTAGCCCACAAGACCAATTCAGGTCTGCGGTTGGCATAGACGACGTCCTCCTCCCATTTGCCCATAAAGAGGTTGGCTAAACTAGGGGCAAATTTAGCCCCCATAGCCACACCCCTGTTCTGTAGGAAAAATTTACCACTGAACCAAAAGAAATTATGTGTTGTTGCGAACTCTAAAAGGTCCATAATGAACATCCGTTGTAAAGATGAGAGGCTTGAGTCTCTATCTAGAAAGTATTTAACTGAAGAGATTCCCCAATGGTGGGGTTTAATAGTGTATAAAGACATGACGTCTGCAGTGACTAGCCACAATCCGTCTTCATAAGGGAAACTATTCAACAAATTAATCACGTGTTTACTATCCTTGATATAAGCCGGTAAGGCCTTAACCAAGGGTTGGAGGTATCCGTCAATATATTTCCCTGCCCTAGATGAAATAGAATTGATCCCACTAATTATGGGCCGACCGGGAGGATGAACCGGGTTCTTGTGTATCTTGGGCAGGTAATATATGACTGGTATCCGTGAGGATGCTGGTACAAGAAAAGCCTTTTCTTTCTTATTAAGTACACCTGAAGTGAAACCCTGCTCAATAATATTTTCAAAAACCCTTCTGTATGCTGGACATGGATCAGCTGGAAGGGGGCATAGGTTTCCCTGTCTCCCACCCAGTGGCGTAGCGTGGGTTGTCAGCGCCTGGGGCAGGGCAAGAGATTTGCGCCCCCTAACCCGGGGATTTTTAGCACTCTAAAAGAGTCACTTCTGCTAGTACAGTAGTACTGACCAACCTGATTCCTACACCGACCTACCTGACCACTATACTAACCTACCTGATTCCTATACTGACCTGCCTGATTCCTACACTGACCACTAAACTGACCTATCTGATTGCTATACTGACCACTACACTGGCCTACCTGATTCCTATACTGACCACTACACTGACCTACCTGATTCCTATGCTGACCAGTACACTGACCCACCTGATTTCTACACTGTCCACTACACACATTATTATTGCTCACTGATTGGTTGCTAGATGATACTGCACATAATTACCGATTACCCATTGTTTCCTAGAGGTTACTGCACATCATTACTACAAACTGATTGGTTGCTAGAGGTTACTGCAAGTTATTATTGCTCACTGATTGCTTGCTAGAAATTACAGCAGATCATTTCTGTTCACTGATTGGTTGCTGAAGGTTACTGCACATCATAAACAGCACATCATTACAACCCACTGATTTGTTGCTTAAGGTTACAGCACATCATCTCACTGCCTGCACACCACAGACTGCAGAAGTGACGGGACCCACCAATAGACAGAAAAGAAGAACTATAACTAATTATTAGCAATGGGGGTTGAGAGGCGCGCTGTGTATGGAGTGCAAGGCTGAGAGATGTGCTTTGTACGGAATGCAGGGTTCAGAGGTGCGCTGTGTATGGAGTGCAGGGTTGAGGGGGTGTGCTGTGTGCAGCGTGTAGGGTTGAGGGGGGCGCGCTGTGTGCAGCGTGCAGGGTTAAGGAGGGTGCACTGTGTGTGATGTGCAGGGTTAAGGGGAGTGCGCTGTGTGTGGCATGCAGGGTTGAGGGGGTGCGCTGTGTGTGGCTTGCAGGGATGAGGTGGTGCACTGTGTGTGGCTTGCGGGGTTGAGGGGGGTGCGCTGTGGTGGCTTTCAGGGTTGAGGGGAGTGCGCCGTGTGTGGCTTGCAGGGTTGAGGGGGTGCGCTGTGTGCGGCGTGCAGGGCTTAGGGGGGTGCACTGTGTACATCTCCCCCTTAAATACAAAGCTCTCTTTCCCACAGATTCCAGTTCAGAGCTCAGCCCCAGCCCCCCCTCCGGCTGCCATCATCCCGTACAGAGCTTTCCTCTGTAGAGGAGTACTCACAATGTCCTTGCAGCTGTCGGTAAGGAGGGGCTTCTGTCTGTGTGGATGCCTCATCCTCATCCTCCTGGCCCCAGTTTCCTCCAGTCCTGAGGTGGTCAGAGTGCCGGAGCCATGTATCAGCACACTGACAGGCACAGGCAGGACTCAGGAGAAGCGGCGGTGGTCGGAAGTCCGGGCTGTGGGGCGGGCTAAGTGGACGGACAGCATGTTGCACATGGACCTCATGTGTGGGGAGTGGTGTGTAATGGAGAGGATTCCTCGTGAGTCGCCTGCCCTCCTCCTTCCCCCCAGTCTCCTCACAATCCCTTGGATAATCATGGATGGTCTTCAGTGTTCATTTACTCACTGCTGGAGCATAAGCCGGGACTGCACCGCAATTTCTTCCTCATAGTGAAGCGGAAGATCTCACAGTCTCCTAGACTGCACAGCACAAGAGAAGAGCTGCAGGTAACCTGCCGCCTGCCGCTGCACCCCTCTAAATTTTGCGCCTGGGGCAACCGTCCCCCTGGCCCCCCCACGCTACGCCACTGCTCCCACCAGGTGCTCCAATTCCTTAAGGTAATCTGATTTATTCAGAATTACTATTCCGCCCCCTTTGTCGGCGGGGCAGATAACGATTCCCTATTCTTCGCACAATTGGTCCAAACCTGACTGTAAAGATTTATTGAGTTTTGTTTTCTTTACATTAATCTTCTCAAGATCTCTAAGGAGTACATCCCTAAAAACTATTACTGATGGGGTTAATCCTCCAGGCGGATTGAAAAGGGAGGCATTGGACAGATTAGAATGTTGTATATTTGTCTGATCAATCCTCGGGTTTTAATGGGGTTTGACATAATATACCTTTTGACGCTTAACTTACTAGTATATTGGAGAATGGCCCCCCAATGACAGCCACAATCCCCCCTCCAGGCCAAGAACTAGGGAGACACCTTAATTCGCATGTTTATTCCTCAACTGTGAATAAACCGAGCAATTCGTCAAGGAGAGTCTCGTACAGATCCCCCGAGAGGGAGATATGGATCCCCACCCCCTCCATGGGGACCTGGGCCCACGAATTCCAATCCAAGAGGCCCCCTCCTCCCCCCCAAATCTCCAGTTTGGCAGAACAAACCTAAGGGCCGTAAACCCCAGTCCGTCTGTCAGGAGGATAGTGGGTATAATAGACCCCCTTGGAGACAGTATGAGGATGGTCAGTATGGGGACAATTGAGTACCCACATACAACCGTTTTCAACCTCTCCATGATGAAAATTACCCATATAGAGATCGTTTCCAAGGTGGTTGGGATCATCACCAGCGGAATGATACCCCAGGAAGGGAAAATAGGAATGATAGACCCTATAGACACTATCCACCAAGACAACTAGTTTCATCTCTAATAGTACGTCTCAGGAATTTAATATTAAGCCTTTTATTACCTGTTCCACAACCCATGTGGTCTACCTTTTAACTCGTCCATGTGGGTTGCAGTATATCGGACGCACTGTGCAGTCTTTTCAGGTGAGGCTTAATGAGCATATAGGGAACATTAGGAGAGGTTTTAAGAAACATTCAGTTTCAAGACATTACCAGGAAGAACATAACAGGGACCCCAGAGGCACCTCTTTTGTGGCTATAGATAAACTTAGGCCTCACTGGAGGGGTGGCCCGAAGAGAAGAGCCATCTCCAAGCTTGAAATGAGCTGGATTTATAGGGTTAAATGCCTTAAACCATTGGGCCTGAATGTTGTAGATATTGAAGTTAACGCCTTCATAGATAATACCTAAACACCCATATGGAGTTACAGAATGAAGCTATTAGTTCCCTATATATTGTTGGCTCTGATTTCAGTTTAAGATTGCATTACATGCGTTTATTAATTTGCCAGTGTGTACAAACAGAGGTTGTGTTTCATTGTGAATCTCCGAGTACATTTTCATCATCCTTTTTTTAGGTATATTTGTTTATGCTAATCTGTGTTCTTTGAACCAATTTTTGTATGAAAATATACCGATACCATGCTCACACACTGGTATCTATTATTCTGATATCCAGTTTGGATGCTAAAACCATATTTACCACTAGGTGGCAATATTTGTTATACTGCCATTTTTTGCTCCTTCGTTTTAGTTGTTTATTTTAGTGAATTGATGGACTTGTAGGCTCATTGAAATATGAGGTCTGTTTTTTCTGTGGTCGTAATCTAATTTTTACTATTTAAGTGGAATGTTATCCTACCATCCTGATATATTTCGGGATCTATATAAATGAGGGTTGTAATCGGCCCCAACTGAAGGTTGATCGCACGGCGAGGAGTACTGTAGATTATCCTGTCCTGCCCTCATTCGGAATAACCAATCACATAGCGTGACTCATTGTCACAGATGTGGCTTGTCCTGTTGGAAAATTGGTCTCTGATAGGGGAGGAGATGTGGTCATTTGTCCTATCCCGTCTTGCGATCATACCATCCAGAACGAAGCATGGTCTAGTGTCAAAAATATGGCCGCCACACGAGATCCAGGCTTGATCGCCTCCTCCGTGACTATTTAATGGTGAATGTTCAGTGCCCTTTGAAAACGTCACGTGTGACGAAACATGTCAGGGCAGAGTTACGCACTGACGTCACCGCATCCTACGTGACCCCAGAAGCACGGGTGTTCGCAACTTTTTATTGCTGCCTTTCTTTTAAAATTTGTAGCTTTTTATATTGAACTTTGTGATCCACATTTTTTACAAAATAAACTAAGTAAAGCCCTGTACACACGATCAGATTTCCTATGGATTCTAGTCCGATGGATTTGTCCATCGGATATCCGATGAAACTGTTTTCCATCAGTCTTGCCTACACACCATCAGTCAAAAAACCGACCGTTCCAAACGCGGTGACGTAAAACACTCCGATGAGCCGAGAAAAATTAAGTTTAATGCTTCTGAGCATGCGTCGACTTGATTCTGAGCATGCGTGGGTTTTTGATCCGATGGACTTGCCCATAGACGATCTGAGTTTTCGATCGGTTTTTTATCCATCGGAAAAATTTAAAACATGTTCTATTTTTTAAAACCGATGGAAAAAAGACCGATGGGTCCCATACACGATCGGTTTGTCTGATGAAAAGAATCCATCGGATGAAAATCCATAGGATATCCGATCGTGTGTACAGGGCTTAAGTGTTTTAAGGATAATACACTATCTGGAGTACTCCTTTATTCCCGTACACGTCGAGTTTGAGTCCGGGAGTGGGCTCCATACTCCATCAGAGGGAAGGATCTTTTCTTTGTGACACGGAGGACCGATGTGGGGAGTGAGGAAGACGGTAGGAACTGTGTGACATCCACATCTGAGACCTACCAAGACCCCGCAGAGGGTTATATCTGCAGGTTCGTATGACCTTGCTATTACAGGGGGTCCACCATTTATGGTAAGGGTGTCCTTTCTTTGGTGTATCCCTCAAGGAGTGACCTTATCTTATCACCCTGGTGGCAGTGGAACTACCTCTCAACTTCTGCATATAGTCGCGCAACTTATTTTTTCCATTTGAGATTTGGACTTAATTTTTATGCTATTTGGACTCATTTTATTTGACGTAAAATCGCACTGCGGTTATGCCACAAACATTGCGCTGCAATCTCAGGAAACCTCATCATGAGAAGCTTGTTGCCCCAAAAAAAGTTCAGGAGCTTCTTTTGGGTGACATGCCGCGATTGCAGTGTGATTTATTGTGCCAGAACCGCACCATGATTTTAGGTGGCATTCAAATTAATGGCATCTGAAATGTGTGTTGTGCGATTTGTCATTCACACCTGGGCGTTTTGAAATCGCAGGCAGAATCGCTACAAATCTTCCCATGATTCAAAACGCTAAGGTGTGAATGCAGCCTTAGCCTAGCATCACACTGAGAGGAGCAATTTCAGAGACATCTGTGTGGGTTCCTGGCCAGATGTCTATATAAATCGCACCCCGAAGTCGTACAGAAACTACTTTTTGGAATCGGTGCGGTGCTACATTGATTCGAATGGTGTCATTGCCAGCAATAGCCACCGATTTGACATGTCAAATCACACCAATGTAAAACCACACTATAAATCCCAGTGAGAAAAGTCTACTGATTCCTGCAGCTGGGATTGAAAGCTGTGTACAGAATACCTGTGGTTGCTGAGCCCGTACAGTGCAACGGAAGGCTGTTGGTGGCCACAGGCATTCATGACTGTTCACACAGTCAATGATCACCACAGGTAATCTCTAGCCGTTCGAACAGTCAGAAATAGCTGTAGCCACTGACAGTCTGTTATTGCACTATATAGGCTCAGCGGTCGCAGCTTTTTTCACATAGCTCGTTAATCCCAGACCCAGGAATCAGTAGATTCTTGCCACTGGGATTCGCAGCATTGCTAAATGCCTGTGTGAATGCAGCCTAAGCCCACCATCACATTGGGGGCGATTGCCAAATCGGCAGCTATTGCCGGCAATGACACCATCCAAATTGGTGCGACGCTGGCTTTGCGGCGCCGCACTAATTCCCAAAAGCAGTTCCTGCACTACTGTTGCAGACTCCGGCACAGATGTCTCTAAAATCACTCCCGAAGTTGGACTGATATACGGATTTGAAATCGTGTGAGTTCAGCTTAACTCGCACAATTTCTAACCCGCAGTCAGTGTGAGCCTAGGCTTTAGCCCTGGTTCACATTGCAGTGATTTGGCATGTGATCTGACATGTCAAATTGCATGCCAAATCCGCAGCTATTTCCGGCAATGGCACCGCCTGAATCAACGCGACGCCGCACTGATTTCCAAAAGTAGTTTCTGTACTACTTTTGGCGACTTCAAGGTGCGATGTCAATAGACATCTGTGCAGAAACCTGCACAGATGTCTCTGAAATCGCCCCCGAAGTTGGGACTGACATGCGGAATTGAAATTGTGCGAGTTTTGCTGAACTTGCATGATTTTATTCCCGCTGTCAGTGTGAACCTGGGCTTAGGTCCCTTTCCGAATGAGGCGCTTCTAAACTGCCAGTACTGAGTGCTTTTGAAGAGCTTTTGAAGAGCTTCTTATTAATTTCAATGGAGAAGGGTTTTTTTTTTTTTCACTGCCCTGCCAGCGCACCGCACCAGTGTGAAAGCATTCATTGATTTTAATGGAAATAGGTATTTGTGTGCTTTTTTTAGCGTGAAAGCACCTGAAAAGCGCCTCAGTGTGAAAGGGGTCTTGACCCCTTTCACACTGAGGTGCTTTACAGGCGTTTTAGCACTATAAATAGCACTATAAATAGCGCCTGCAAAGCGCCTCTCCTGTCACTTCAGTGTGAAAGTCCAAGTGCTTTCACACTGGGGCAGTGCGCTTGCAGGACGTTGGAAAAAGTCATGCTAAAACTAGGAGCGCTTTACCGCCGATGCCCTCACCGCCCTAGTGTGAAAGTAGCCTAATGCCTTGTACACACGATCGGAATTTCCGATGGAAAAAGTCAGACGGAATTTTTACATCGGATATTCCAACCGTGTGTGTGCTCCATCTGACTTTTTTCTGTCGGAATTTAGAAAGAGAACATGTTTTCTTTTTTTCCGTTCGTCTGTGTGGAACTCCGACGGAGAAAAAAACACGCATGCTCACAATCAAGTCGTCATAGTGTTGTACGTCTTGACGGTCAGAATTTGGTCTGACAGTGTACACACTGTCACACCAAAGACAGCTTGAACGTAATTCCGTCTGAAAAATCCGTCGGAGTTTATCCTGACAGAAAATCCGATCGTGTGTACAAGGCATTTGCACTACAGTCCATTTAACATGGTTTCCTATGGAACACGTTCTGTAGTGCAAATCTGCAAAATGCAAAAAGCACTAAAAATGCATAGGTGTGAATCAAGCCTAAGGCTGGGTTCACACTGGTACGACACGACAGTCGTACTACTTTGGATCCGACTTTGCCCTGCGACTTGAAGCCGACATATGTCCGACTTTCAATGAATAGGAATCTGACTTGGATCCCCACCAATACCAGGCACTGTGTTTGGTATGAATCTTGAGGGGGAACTCCACGCCAAATTTTAAATAAAAACTGGCATGGGTTCCCCCTCCAAGAGAATACCAGGCCCTTCGGTCTGGTATGGATTTTAAGGGGAACCCCCCTACGCCGAGGGGGTCCCCCCAAAATCCATACCAGACCCTTATCCGAGCACGCAGCCTGGCCGGTCAGGAAAGGGGGTGGAGACAAGCGAGCACCCCCCCTCCTGAACCATACCAAACCGCATGCCCTCAACATGGGGGGACCAAAGCATCTTGTCCCCATGATTCACCTGGGGGGGGGGGAAAGTGTCAATAAAAAAACCACAAAACACACTGGACAGGTTTTTAAAGTAATTAGGCAGCTCCAGGGGTCTTCTTCCGACTTCTCCGCGCTCTCCGGCCTCTTCTCCCGGTCTCCGGTTCGTCTCCTGCTCTCCGGTTCTTCTGCCAGTCTCCTCCTCTATCTTCTGCTCTTTTGCCGCTCTTTTGCTAGCGTTGGCCCGGTCTTCTCCGTCGTCTTCTTCCCTCTTCTCTTATTCTGATGTTGACACGACTTTATCTGCCCCCTTTGTTTTAAAGTGGGTCTTCCAGACTCTGCTAAGACAATTTCTACAGACCCCCCACAATAACCAGACCAGGGTTAGGCGGGAGACCCTTGTCTTTATCAATGTGGGGACAAGGTGCTTTGCCACCTTTGCACAAGGTCCCCCCTAGAAAGGCATCCTCCCCATGTTGAGGGCATGTGGTCTGGTATGGTCCAGGAAGTGAAGTGGGGGGAGGGGCACATGCCAGCAGCCTTTCCTGGCCAGCCAGCCTGCAAACTCTAATAAGGGTCTGGTGTGGATTTTGGGGGAACCATATTTATTTGGTTCCCCTTAATGATCTCTAAGTTTTAGTGAACTTTAATTAGTTCACTTGGGCCAAGCTGGTCAAAGCAAACTGCTTAGCTCAGATGCAGAGGCTGTGAATGTTGTATAAACTGTATGTAGCACCATCTTTGCAGCAAAATTACAATGGAAACAACAGTTACCTTTCATTCAATACATGGTTTAAAGCAGTGGTAAACTCAAAACCAAAGATGTCATATATTGCAGCTTACCAATCATTAGAGGCGGTGGCTGCATTTGTTTTCTTTATTTGGGCCTGCTTCTCTTTTCACCTTGTAATCTGACCAGCAATACACCTCATGTATTCGAGTACCCCCACTCAGGATGAAGGAGCACAGGGACACCTTTGGACAGCAGTATTATTTAATCCGGGAGGAGGGGAGTGCTAGATGGACTAAAAGATTTAGATACGCTCAGAAATTGAAGCCAGCTAACACATTTAAGTAGTTACAGCAACAGTTTTTTCTTTTGGGATAAAAGTTTTACATAAAAGCTGATCATTGCAAGCACCCCCTGCACGTTTCAAATGGTTTGTCCCATACCTCTAACTGCCACCAGGTGAAAATAAGGGAAAGAAAGCCTACGAAAGAAAACGAATGCATCAATCACATCTAAAAATTAGTAAACTGCAATATAATAAATGTTTGCTTTTGGGTTTGATACCACTTTAAATACATTTGAAATTACTATTTGTTTAGAGTACTTGGCAGTCATGAATATAATTAATATACATTTTCATTTTTAGATTTGTGTTCACAACATTGGCAAAGTTTTGTCTGGTTTTCATTGTGTGAAGTCAGGAAATAAGGCAGGAAGATGTCCTTCCTGTGTCTGTACTCTCTGAACCCAGCCTTGTGGCATGATCACCAACAACATATATTATACCAGTTCCCTGGAAACCCTAAAATAAGGGATGCTTTTAGGATCATTATTGCTTTTTAACCTTTTCATTGTATCAGATATGTATTTAAATATATAGATAGAAAATAAAACTGAACACCTTATAAGTTATTTATTTAAACTTCACATGCAAGACTGCGTTTTGTTCAAAAAATGTAATGAAACTCTAAAGAGTGAGTACACCTAAAGTGGTTGTAGCACCCTCCTAGGTAGGTGCTAGAAGAGAGTATAATTTTTGATCTTTCTGCTTAACAGGAAGATGGTCAGGTAAAACTTAGAGTGTTCTCTGCCTACCAGGGAGCAGGATCTATTGGTTAGGTCTGCTCATTGTGCTCAGGTGAAGCTCAGCTTGTTTGACTGTCCCTCACTCGTAGGCATGTTGGACAGTGAGAGGCGACCTGACAAGTGAGTGCACAGGCTTTGTTACAGTCCTGGCAATTGTCAGAGAAGAAATGCTGCATTGCATGCTGGGATACTGTATTAAAGCCCCTGGCACATGTGCGCAAAGTGAGTTGAGCCGGGGAATAAAGTCCAGGAGGGAGGGAGGGGCGGCTGCTCTCTCCTTCACAGAGGAGAGCGAGAGAGAGATAGAGAAAGACTCTCTCTCTGAACCCAGAGGTCCTGCAGAGCTGACTGGAAAGTGAGTACTGTGAGTACAGATCTGTGTCTTTGGGGCCTGTCGAGTGAGGGCCTCCCCCCTCTAGCTAGAAGAGTCAGTGGATAGGTGTCAGTAAAGGGGATGCTGGAGAGTATTCTGAAGATAACGTAGTGCATCAAGTCTGCTGCTAGTGAGAGCAAGAATACTTAAAGAGGAAGTAAACCCTCTCTAAAATATTTAATAAAAAATACTCCCTGCAAGGCAAAGGCATAATGAGCTACTAGCTCATTATGTAGTACTTACCTGAGATCGAAGTCCCCGCAGCGGTCGTGGGTGACCTCCTCATTCGCCGCCATGATACCCGTAATGACTTCTGCGCTGTGACTGGCCGGAGCAGCGATGACATCACACCCGCGCGTGTGCCGCCACTAACTGCATGATCACCGCTAGAAGCGTCACGCTCAGTGCGCCTGCGCCCAATGTCTAGGGCGCAATGCGCCGTAGACATCGGTGGCGGTATTTTCTGCAAATATCTCCTAAACCTTTTAGGTTTGGGAGATATTTGTTGCACCTACAGGTAAGCCTTAATCTAGGCTTACCTGTAGATTAAAGTGGTTGTAATGGGTTTACCACTTTAATTCTTCCATACATGTGGCTGTATGGTTAAAGCAGTGTGACTGCTTCCACAAATAATCTGGTTAGGCCAAGTGAGAGTTGTCCTTATCCATTGTGAATAGTTCCAGTTGGAGTATCCCACTAATCTATTCTCCCATCCAAGTTCCAAAGTATAATACAAAAAACACAAATAGAGAACAATATTAATAGGAGGCTCTACATGTATCTGCTGTGTACACTGTTAAAGGACCATATGTCATGGAATAAAGTGAACATGTGCGTAAAGTGCACGCTTCCTGATGATGTAGCAATTACGAAACGTATCTCGAGTCGCTTCTGGTCACGTCAATTCTGGGTCCCTGATTCCGGTCTCTCTCTCGCAAGGTGTGAAATGCAGGCCTGCTCTGTAACGCAAGCTCAGTGGCGAGCGGTTCCCATACAATACATCGCAGGCTATCCTCAGTGCCAGAACAAGGCACCATCTAATGTAAGCAGACTATTTTATATATGTTACCTTTTAAATAAAAACAATATTGCGCTATGTACTGTTCCTTTGTCTTTTATGCGGGACACTTTTGTGGAGAGGAGGTCACAGCATAGAAGATCTATTCACTGGCTCAGGGCATCCATTCAGGATTTCCCATACAGTGCATTAGGCCGGGTGCACACTTGTGCGACACGACAGCCGTCCTACTTTGGATCCGACTTTGCCCTGCGACATGAAGCCGGCATATGTCCGACTTTCAATGAACGGGGATCCGACTTGGATCCCCGCCAATGCCAGGCACTGTGTTTGGTATGAATCCTGAGCGGGAACTCCAAGCCAAATTTTAAATAAAAAAAACGGCATGGGTTCCCCCTCCAGGGGCATACCAGGCCCTTGGGTCTGGTATGGATTTTAAGGGGAAGCCCCTATGCCAAAAAAACGGCGTGGGGGTCCCCCGAAAATCCAAACCAGACCCTTATCCGAGCACGCAACCTGGCAGGCCGCAGGGGAAGAGGGGGGACGAGAGAACGGGCCCCCCTCCCTCCTGAACTGTACCAGGCCGCATGCCCTCAACATGGGGGGTTTGGTGCAGGGGGTGACCTGCGGCCCCCCCACCCCAAAGCACCCTGCCCCCATGTTGATGAGGACAGGGCCTCTTCCCGACAACCCTGGCCGTTGGTTGTGGGGGTCTGCAGGCGGGGGGCTTATCGGAATCCGGGAGCCCCCTTTAATAAGGGGGCCCCCAGATCCCGGCCCCCCACCCTATGTGAATGAGTATGGGGTACATCGTACCCCTACCCATTCACCTGGTGGAAAAAAAATTCAATAAAAAAAACACACACAGGTTTTTAAAGTAATTTATTACACAGCTCCGGGGGTCTTCTTCCGACTCCGGGGGTCTCTTCCGACTTCGGGGGTCTCCGGTGTCTTTTCCACGCTCTCCGGTTCTTCCTTCCTTCTGCCGGGCCTCCGCTATCTTCTTCCAGCTCTTTTGCTAGCGGAGAGGCCCGGTCTTCCCGTCGTCTCGTCCGGCTCTTCGTTGTGCTTCTGTCGGCCCCTCCACTATCTTCTTCCAGCTCTTTTGCTAGTGGAGGGGCCGGTCTTCCCGTTGCCGTCGGCGTCTTCTTCCCTCTTCTCCTCCTCGATGTTGACTCGTCGCTTCCTCCCGCTGTAATGCTGGCTGTTCGCTCCACAACAATATATATAGGCTTCTCATGACGTCACAGTCACATGCTCCCATGACGTCACAGTCACATGCTCCGGGGCCACCCGGAGCATGTGACTGTGACATCATGAGAGGCCTATATAAATCGGAGCGCACCGCACAGCCAGCATTACAGCGGGAGGAAGCGACTTGTCAACATCGAAGAGGAGAAGAGGGAAGAAGGCAACGGAGAAGACCGGGCCCCGCTAGCAAAAGAGCTGGAAGAAGATAGCGGAGGCCCGGCAGAAGAAAGAAAGTACCAGAGAGTGAGAGAAGAAGAGGGAAGAAGGTGACGGAGAAGACCGGGCCCCGCTAGCAAAAGAGCTGGAAGAAGATAGCGGAGGCCCGGCAGAAGAAAGAAAGAACCGGAGAGCGAGAGAAGAAGAGGGAAGAAGGCGATGGAGAAGACCGGGCCCCGCTAGCAAAAGAGCTGGAAGAAGATAGCGGAGGCCCGGCAGAAGAAAGAAAGAACCGGAGAGCGAGAGAAGAAGAGGGAAAAGGGCGACGGAGAAGACCGGGCCCCGCTAGCAAAAGAGCTGGAAGAAGAGAGCGGAGGCCCGGCAGAAGGAAGGAAGAACCGGAGAGGGAAGAAGGCGACGGAGAAGACCGGGCCCCGCTAGCAAAAGAGCTGGAAGAAGATAGCGGAGGCCCGGCAGAAGAAAGAAAGAACCGGAGAGCGAGAGAAGAAGAGGGAAGAAGGCGACAGAGAAGACCGGGCCCCGCTAGCAAAAGAGCTGGAAGAAGATAGCGGAGGCCCGGCAGAAGGAAGGAAGAACCGGAGAGAGAAGAAGGCGGCGGAGAAGACCGGGCCCCACTAGCAAAAGAGCTGGAAGAAGATAGCGGAGGCCCGGCAGAAGGAAGGAAGAACCAGAGAGCGCGGAGACGACAGCGGAGACCCCCGAAGTCGGAAGAGATCCCCGGAGTCGGAAGAAGACCCCCGGAGCTGTGTAATAAATTACTTTAAAAAGCTGTGTGTGTTTTTTTTATTGACATTTTTTTCCACCAGGTGAATGGGTAGGGGTACGATGTACCCCATACTTATTCACATAGGGTGGGGGGCCGGGATCTGGGGGCCCCCTTATTAAAGGAGGGCTCCCGGATTCTGATAAGCCCCCCGCCCACAGACCCCGACAACCAATGGCCAGGGTTGTCGGGAAGAGGCCCTGTCCTCATCAACATGGGGGCAGGGTGCTTTGGGGTGGGGGGGCCGCAGGTCGCCTCCCTGCCCCAGCGCACCAAACCCCCCATGTTGAGGGCATGCGGCCTGGTACGGTTCAGGAGGGAGGGGGGGCGCTCTCTCGTCCCCCCCTCTTCCCCTGCAGCCTGCCAGGTTGCGTGCTCGGATAAGGGTCTGGTTTGGATTTTGGGGGGACCCCCACGCCGTTTTTTCGGCGTAGGGGTTCCTCTTAAAATCCATACCAGACCCAAGGGCCTGGTATGCTCTTGGAGGGGAACCCATGCCAGTTTTTATTTAAAATTTGGCGTGGAGTTCCCCCTCAAGAGCAGCAGAGCACAAGTCGCATGCCAAAGTCGGATCATGCAAGACTGCGGTCCGACCTTGATCCGACTTCAATAATAGTCAATGGGCTGAAGTCGGATCAAAGTCAGACCAAAGTAGTACAGGGAGCATTTTCAAAGTCGGACCGACATGTGTCGGACCAGTTAAGACAGCTCCCATAGGGAAACATTGATTTTCACACGTCATGCGACATGAGCTCCCAATGTCGGAGCGTTTGTCGCCCCAGTGTGAACCCGGCCTTAGACCTTCTTTTTAATTAAAGAGGTCATGTCCATCTGGTGAGCATATTTCACATTTAAGCACTTTGGGTGTATTTGAATTGCAAGTGGTGAAGGAATTCCTTTTGTTTAATTCTCTGTGGGTCAACCAACAAGACAAAACACCGAACTTATGGACTTTATAATTTAATAATTACCTCAACTTATTTGTTTCACTTTATGTATATGTTTACAATAATTGTTACTAACATTTTTTCACTTCATGCACATGTTAACTTTATTTCATGACATATGGTCATTTAACAGTGTACACAGCAGACACATTTAGCACCTCTTATTAATATTTTTCTCAATATGCACAGTGGCAAGTTCACTATTTTGGGGAGCAGCTATATAGTTTTTCACCAATTTTTTAGATACATTTATTTTAAATTTTTGAATAATTGACGCAAGGTACCTCTATACACTTCTCCAAAAACCCAAATATCCTGGGCTGGTCATTGAGTAAGGGTGGGACAAGTGGAAACCCCTAGCAACCAAGTGGAAACTATGAGTAACCAGCTGCAGGTAACCAGGGAACACTCAGCAAGCCCTACGGGGACAGTGCTCCAGTGAGATCTCCCTACTAACAAGTCCCTAATGGTGCCCCATAGTCTAATAATGTGTCACTCATACCACTTTACAAATTTACTGAGCATTCCAGCAGGAGTAAGACCCATGAAAATGCCACTACAAATAAGCAGACCTGGAAAACAGTTTCAGCGCTCATAGGACTCATTTACATTAGCATTAGACCTCTGAAGTCCGATATACACTCCTCATGAAGCAGTGGGCGGGGGGGGTAAAATGATTTTTCTCATGCCACAATGCAAAACATCCTGCACGGGGCATGTGTACACCCCCATACATTGCCTTACAGCTTAAGTGGGAGTGATTGGAGGGCAATAAAAACACGACAGACCCAAATGTTTTTACTGCCTCCCAACCTCAACTGTAGATGAGGCCTCACTGCTGGCATACAAAACATAGAAGGTGGTAAATGGTACCACCTTTTGGCATTCATCCATAATTCTAAAGGTTTTGAGTGGAGTAATCTTTTAAAAATGTATAGTATGCAGGAAATAAAAAAACACCTTAAATGCTATATCAGATAAAAATGCTACATTTTACATCTTATAGAATGGGTGAAATACAGTATTTATCGGCGTATAACACACACAGGCGTATAACACGCACCCTAACTTTAAGAGGGAAGTTTCAGGAAAAAGACTTCACACAGCCCCCTGCATATAACACGCAGGCACAGTTTACCCTTTATTTTCAGGGTAAAAAAGTGAGTGTTATATGCCAATAAATACAGTACATGTTTGCTTTAAGGCTGCTGTTTTGATAAAAAGAGTAATGTATTTCAACTTCACATGAATGATAGTAACCCAATACAGTATGTGTGTACCGTGTGTGTGTATATATAATATGTACACCGTTCACCAAACTTTTTTTTTTTTACGAAAATGTGATGCTGTCTCTTAATCAATAAGGATATAATCTGTGGTTAAGACAAGCTACCAGTTTCAAAAGACACTTCTAAATTTACATAATAAACAACACTATGTCTTGCCAAAAGATTTCTGTCTAGTTTTGGTTACAAAAACCACGGCTGTTTGGCATTTTTTTCTAGAAGGATTGTCTATTAAGCTGCACTTTTCTGGCACCACCCAGTTTGCCATAATAAGGCTCTTCTGTAATTGTATGTAACTTTTTGGGAGGGGAAGCAGAAGTCACACAATCATATCATATTATCTAAAATGTCATTTCCAGTAGATGTCTTGTGTTGGTAATAAGCTGGTTATTGATATGTAGCCTCAAGTAATATTTTTCTAGCTTACTAATTACAGACAGCTTTCTTCTGGGGCAAACCAAACTGCACTTGGCAAATAAACTTGGCAAAATGTCATTCTCTTTATCCAAACATTTTCTTGTCGCCCCCTTTTCATTGAATTTGTATTTTTCACTTGTGATATTGTAGTAGCTGTTAGAAAGTCATGCTTTGGTTTCACCAACACTCCAGCAGTAACTTTATGCAAGAGTTCTTTTTTTTTTTTTCCATCAGTGTGGAAGAATATTAAAGGGGTCTATTTATACAGTAAAAATTGCACTGTCAATGTCTTTTTATTCTCACAAACGTAAGCAAAAGGAATAATGACTGTAATGTTTGTAATACGTGTTTAATGTTAGCATCCATTTGTTGCCTTTCACAAGGCTAATGTAACATTCCCTTATTATTGTATCCTAAGAGAAAAGAAAGCCATAAAAACATTTGAAAATATTTCACTTTACAAAAAAATCTCTTGTTATGCATCTTATTAATGTGGCTAAACTGTGTATACCTATTCATTGGAGGGATGTTTCACCCCCATGTGTATCTGAATGGTTAAAAAAAGTCCAAACTATTGCTGAAATGGAAGATTTAATACAACAGGCCAATGACACACCTTTTAAATTCAATAAAACTTGGGCTAACTGGATACAATTTACAAATTCTTCAGAATATCGTACCCTTACCTCTTATATTCCTTAACTTGACTTGGGGATGTTTACACTAATAGTAATCTTAATATAATTAATATTTTATTCTTTGTACAATTATCCACTCTTCCCTTTATTTGACCTTATTCCCTTTTATTTCTTTTAATATATACTACATTATCACATGAGACATTTAGATTACCTTGTTTAATTTATTTTATTTAGTTCTGTATATTTTATTTTTCAATACATTCTATGTTTTACTTGCTCATAATATATATTTAATACACTTTATATTTATGAATATTATTCTGAACATGGAATTTCTATTTCTAATGCATTTTTTTATATAATGTTATTTATACCCCCTTTTTTTTAATGTTGAAAAACTTAATAAAAACATTGAAACCCCATAAATGATAGAAGGGGTACATGAAAAAAAAAAAAAAAAACATTTGAAAAAAGAAAATAGTCTAATAATATTGGTCAATAACATTTAACCAGAACAACAAATAATATGAAGGAAACAGTCTGTGGAGATCCCCATCCTAAACTATGAGGCCACAAGCCTTCAACATAGGAGGGATACCTTGCCAACACCTGTTGATGAGGACACAAGGGCCTTTTTACCACAACTCTGGCCCAATAATTGCAAGGGTCTATGGGCAGGGGCTTATCAGAATCTGGAAGCTCCCTTTAAAAAAGGGAGGCCTCTAGATAACAGCCTATCCCACATGAATAAGTAAGAGGGACAAAATGACAATAACAAAAGAATAGCTGTTTATGAGAAACAAAACAGTTGAAAGAAAAAAAACAGCCAACATGTCTATACTACTGCATGACTCCCGTCAAATTACCTCTCCCAAGTCCTAGCCACTGCAGCGTAAATGGACATGGCTATATTTGGTCAGTGATTTAATATCATTATACAGGATTTTTGTAGTGCCAATAGTTTGCACAGCACTTCACAATATATATGGAGACAGTACAGTTACAATACAAGATAAAATACAGGAAGGTTAAGAGAGCCCTACTAATAAGAGCTTACAATCTAATGGGGTGGGGCAAGTGGTACAAAAGGTAATAACTGTGAGGGATGAGCTGATGGAAGAATTAAAAGATCAGTTGTTAGGTGAAGGCGTGGTAGGCTGAGATGAGTTTTAAGTGATCGCCTAAAGGTGGACAGAGTAGGAGATAGCCAGACAGACTGAGGTAAAGGGTTCCAGTGCATAGGAGAGGCTCTGGAGATGAGCATGGGAGGAGGAGATGAGAGCTAGAGAGCAGGAGGTCTTGGGAGGAGCAGAGAGGATGGTTTGGATGATATTTTGAGACCAGTATGGTAATGTAGCTCAGGGCAGAGTTGTGAACGGCTTATGTTAGTATTTTGAATTTCATTCGCTGGGCAATCGTAAGTTAGTGGAGGGATTGGCAGAGAAGTGTGGCACACACTGAGCGGTTGTTAAGGTATTTGAGTGTGGGGGCAGCATTCATGATGGACTGAAGGGGGATAGCTTGTGTAGAGGTAGGCCTAAGAAAAGGGAGTTGCAATAATCAAGGCAAGAGATAGCAATGGAGTAAATGAGTAGTTTGTTGGTTTCTTTATAAAAAAAGGTGAGAATTTAGACATGTTACAAAGGTGAACTCTACAAGTTTTTTGACAGTGATTGGATTTGGGGCTGAAAAGACAGTTTAGAGTCTAGGATTACACCTAGTACCCTGGAATGAGTGGGGGGGGACTTATAGTTGAAATATTGATCTTTATTGCAAAGACGGAAGGGGGGGGGGAATATTACAAGCTCAGTTTTAGAAACCTTTAGTTTAAGGAAGTAGTGTGACATGCAAGTTGATATGTTAGTAAGTTAGTAGTGTGAAAAGAAACTAAAGGAGTGAGGTGAGGAGTAGGGATGAGCCGAACACCCCCGGGTTCGGTTCGCACCAGAACCTTCGAACGGACCGAAAGTTCGCGCGAATTTTCGAACCCTATTCGTTATAATGGACGCGAACGTTCGAAATCAAAATTGCTAATTACAACGGCCAATATGCATGTTAATGTTATAAAACAGGTTTGGGGACCCGGGTCCTGCCCCAGGGGACATATATCAATGCAAAAAGAAATTTTAAAAACTAAAGTTTTTTCGGGAGCAGTCATTTTAATGATGCATAAAGTGAAAAAAAAAAAAGTGAAATTTTCCTTTAAATACGGTACCTGGGGGGTGTCTAAAGTATGCCTGTGAAGTGGCATGTGTTTCCCGTGTTTAGAACTGTCCTTGCACAAAATGACATTTGTAAAGGAAAAAAAGAAGCCATTTAAAACCACTTGCGGCTTCAATGTCATGTCTTGTCCTGGCCGCCATATGGCTGAAAATCCTTGAGAAAAATGGCATGGCTACCCCATCACCCCCCCCCACCCCAGCCCCTTTGGGTCTTGTATGGATACTAAGGGGGACCCCGCACCCAAAATAAAACCCTATACCTACAACCCTATATACTCTGAACAGCAGTATATAGGTGGTGCAAACAAGACATGGACTGTAGGTTTGTTCTTAAGTAGAATCTGAACAGGTACATTATGAAGTGTAGCTACATCCCAAAAAAATCAATTTTTAAGCTTTTTGGAGAACATAGGGAGGGGTTATCACCCCTGTAACATTTGCTGTCTTTGCACATCTGTTCAGAACATGTCACCTCACTTTCCGTCCCAATGACAAATGTTTTTGGAAAAGTGGGGTTTTAATTGAAACAAGGATTGGTGATAAAGCATCAGTAGAGAGGAGATACCTTTTTCCCAAATTAAATCTAACAGGATAGAATTTTCCTTCCTAGGGGTAGATTTCCTCTCACTTCCTGTTTTCTCTTGCCGTTTGCAAGTAGGAGTCGTTTGTAAGTTGGATGTTTGAAAGTAGGGGCCTGCCGTATATACTCTGCAGAAATTTGCCCTATTAGATGTTGGTGTAGCCACAAGACTGGTGGGCACAGGAATGGGCCCTGCTGTGAGTTAATAGATCAAGATTTGTACTTGCATGCACCTGTTGAACCGGGCAGAAAAATTGGGCCTTTGGTGGTGGTGGTGGTGGTGGTGGACGGTGTTGCCACAAGACTGTAAGCCCTCACATTTACTCTTGGTGGGTGCAGGAATGGGCCCTGCTGTGAGTTATTAGATCAAGATTTGTAATTGCATGCACCTGTTGAACAGGGCAGAAAAATTGGGCCTTTGGTGGTGGTGGTGGTGGTGGTGGTGGACGGTGTTGCCACAAGATTGTAGGCCCTCATAGTTACTCTTGGTGGGCGCAGGAATGGGCCCTGCTGTGAACTATTAGATCAAGATTTGTAATTACACGCCCCTGTTAAACAGGGGCTGAAAAATTGTGCCTTAGGCATTGGTGCTGGTGCCACAACACTGCAACCCCTCACAGATACTGTACTTGGAGCACAGCAGTCACACCTGTTGCGAAGCATCTTTTTAAAAAATTGTAATTACACGCCCCTGTTATACAGGGGCTGAAAAATTGTGCCTTAGGCACTGGTGCTGGTGCCACAACACTGCAACCCCTCACAGATACTGTACTCTGAGCACAGCAATGAGACCTGTTGCAAAGCATTGCCTAAAAATTGTAATTACACGCCCCAACAGGGGCTGAAAAATTGTGCCTTTGGCACTGGTGCTGGTGCCACAACACTGCAACCCCTCACAGATACTGTACTCTGAGCACAGCAGTCACACCTGTTGCGAAGCATCTTTTTAAAAAATTGTAATTACACGCCCCTGTTATACAGGGGCTGAAAAATTGTGCCTTAGGCACTGGTGTGGTGGCATGGATCATTGAGGAGGAGGAAGAGGATAGTCAGTGAACATAACAGGACAGTCACTCAGCATCAGCATAGGCAGTCTTGAAGGGATGTGACATTATAAATTATTCCATTATATCCGCTTCAGGTGTCTGGTAGCTGGTGGTGATCCAAGACTGATTCATTTTTATGAAGGTCAGTCGATCAACCGAGTCGGTGGACAGGCGCACCCTATGATCGGTGACAAATCCTCCAGCAGCACTGAATGTGCGTTCGGAAAGAACGCTGGATGCAGGACAGGCCAGTAGCTCAATTGCATACTGTGCAAGCTCTGGCCAGTGATCCATCCTCAGGACCCAGTAAGCCAGAGGATTTTCGGTGGGAAAGGTGTCCAAGTCTGACCTTGCCCCTAGGTATTCCTGCACCATGTATATCAGACGCTGGCGATGGTTGCTGGAACCGATCATACCTTGGGGCTGCGGACTAAAAAATTGTCTGAACGCATCGGTCAGACGTCCACCTTCCCCACCGCTCCTTCTGCTACTGACCGAAGCCTCAGCAACTCGTCGTCCAGGACCAGGAGTTTGTAACCTCCCAGTTTCTGGGAACGCGTTGCACAGACCTTTCTGCAAGGCCTCCCTGAGATGTCTCATCCTCTGCTCCCTCTGCGACGGCAAGATAAGGTCCGCAACCTTACCCTTGTACCGTGGATCAAGGAGAGTGGCCAGCCAGTAATGGTCACTCTCCTTGATCCGAAGAACACGAGGATCCTTCCGCAGGCTTTGCAGGATCAGGGAGGCCATGCAGCGTAGGTTAGCTGAGGCATTCGGTCCGGAGTCTTCTGGGTCACTGAGGATGACATGATCGCCAGCCACCTCCTCCCAGCCACGTACAAGTCCACTGGTTTGTTGGGACTGTACATCATCCCTAAAAGACTGCTGCTGCTGATGCTGAGTGCCAGGCTCCACCTCCATGCTCACACAATCCTCCTCCTCCTCCTCCTCCTCTTCCTGTGTGATGGGTGGGACAGAAGGAACATTGTCTGGATAAAGGGGGCCTTGAGAGACAAGGAAGTCCTCCTCTTCCTGCCTCTGTTCTGCCTCAAGTGCCCTGTCCATTATCCCACGCAGCGTATGCTCCAACAGGTGGACAAGAGGTACAGTGTCACTGATGCATGCACTGTCACTGCTCACCATCCTCGTGGCCTCCTCAAATGGTGAGAGGACAGTGCATGCATCCCTGATCATGCTCCACTGGCGTGGGGAAAAAAAGCCAAGCTCCCCTGACCCTGTCCTGGTGCCGTAGTCGCAAAGGTACTCATTGATGGCCCTCTGCTGCGTGTGCAGTCGCTGCAGCATGGCCAACGTTGAGTTCCACCTGGTGGGCATGTCACATATTAGGCGGTTCTTGGGCAGGTTCAGCTCCTTTTGCAGCTCAGTCAGCCGAGCACTGGCATTATAAGATCGGCGGAAATGCACACAGACTTTCCTGGCCTGCCTCAGGACATCCTGTAAGCCTGGGAACCTGCCCAAGAACCGCTGCACCACCAGGTTGAGGACGTGAGCCATACAGGGCACATGGGTGAGCTGCCCCTGTCGCAGGGCGGAGAGGAGGTTGGTGCCATTATCAGAAACGACCATTCCTGGCTTAAGCTGGCGTGGCGTCAACCACCTCTCGGCCTGCCCCTGCAGAGCTGCCAGAACCTCTGGCCCAGTGTGGCTCCTGTCCCCCAAACACACCAGCGCAAGCACGGCATGGCATCTTTTTGCCTGCGTACTCGCGTAGCCCCTTGTACGCCTACGGAGCACCGCTGGTTCCGAGGACAGAGCACTCGAAGAGGACATGGAGGAAGAAGAAGAGGAGGGGGTGGAGGAGAGAGGTGTGTCACAACCAGTAGTAGCATTTTGGAGGCGTGGTGGCGGAACAACCTCCAACACTACTGCACCTTGTCCTGCATCCCTCCCAGCTACCAATAGAGTGACCCAATGGGCCGTGAAAGAAAGATAACGTCCCTGTCCATGCCTGCTGGACCATGAGTCAGCGGTAATATGCACCTTACCGCTGACCGCCCTGTCCAGCGAGGCATGGACATTGCCTTCCACATGCCAGTAGAGAGACGGAATTGCCTTCCGTGAGAAAAAGTGGCGTTTGGGAACCTGCCACTGAGGAACCGCACATTGAACAAACTCACGGAAGGGGGCCGAGTCTATCAACTGAAAAGGCAGCAGTTGAAGTGCTAGCAATTTAGCCAAGCTAGCATTCAACCGCTGGGCATGTGGATGGCTGGGAGTATACTTCTTTCGACGGTCCAGCAGCTGGGGCAGGGAACTTTGCCTGCTACAATCGGACGTCGGTGTACTGCAAGTACTTGGTTGTGACACACCTAATTCTACACCTTCAGTCCTCTCAGAGCAGCTTTCAGAGAGGACTGAAGATATAGTGGGGATGGAGATCCCAGCTGATGAGGAGCAAGGAGAGGCCCGCTTTGTTCTTTGGTGTGGGTCTTTTATGTGTGCTTGCCAACGAGCTGCATGGCAGGTCGACATATGTCTGCTCATGCTTGTGGTGCCCAAGCGGCTGATGTTTTGGCCACGCGAGATACGCTTGAGACAAATATTGCAAATAGCAGTGGTGCGATCTGATGCACTCGTCTCAAAAAAGGCCCACACCAAAGAACTTTTGTGATAACGTGCAGAGGCAGCGCCCTGCACAGGCGGAGCTCTGCGGTGTGGTACAGTTGCTGTGCTGGCCTCTAGCTGGCCTCCAGGGGGCATCCTGCCTCGTTGGACATGTGACGCTGCATCCTCCTCCTCCTCCTCCTCTCTCCCTTCAGGCACCCACATGGAGTCAGTGACCTCATCATCCCCTCCCTCTTCACCACTAGAGCAAACCTGGCAGTAAGCTGCAGCTGGTGGAACACTACTGCCAGATTGCTGTCCTTCAGCATCCCCTTTCTCTGCGCGCACACTACTGACTTCCTCAAGCTGGGTATCATCATCCGAGCCTTCGAATCGTTGGGCATCCTCCTGGAGCATGTACCCAACACTGTGCTCAAACAGTTCGGGGGACTCCTCAGGAGGACATGGTGGGTCTAGGGAAGGGGTGGCTGATGATGCCATTGAGTACGCGTTGGCAGCTGCTCTGCCAGTACCCTGAGCCTGGGTGAGAGAGGATGAGGAGGATGAGGAGGGCTTGGTCATCCATTCTACCAAGCCTTCGGCATGATGCGGCTCCACATGTCCAGCTGCCGAAAACAAAGACAAGCGTGTCCCATGGCCACGCGCTGATGACGATGCACGACCACGTCCACGGCCAGCACTGTTGTCTCTAGAAACAGAGCCTGCCTGCCCTGTGTTCTTGCCTCGGCACGCTCTGCCTCTCCTTGGCGGTCTTCCAGCCATTGTAGTCGGTAGTGTATATAGTATAAAAAATAGAACTCCTATGTGTGCTCACAACACACTGTAGGTCCTATGGGTGCTGACACTAACACACTATAGGTACTATGTGTGCTGCTGACAAGAAAATATAGGAGCTCTGTTTGCTGCCACTAACACACTGGAAGTCCTATGGGTGCTGCTGAGAAGAAAATATAGGAGCTCTGTGTGATGCCACTAACACACTAGAAGTCCTATGGGTGCTGCTGAGAAGAAAATATAGGAGCTCTGTGTGATGCCACTAACACACTAGAAGTCCTATGGGTGCTGCTGAGAAGAAAATATAGGAGCTCTGTTTGCTGCCACTAACACACTAGAAGTCCTATGGGTGCTGCTGAGAAGAAAATATAGGAGCTCTGTTTGCTGCCACTAACACACTAGAAGTCCTATGGGTGCTGCTGAGAAGAAAATATAGGAGCTCTGTTTGCTGCCACTAACACACTAGAAGTCCTATGGGTGCTGCTGAGAAGAAAATATAGGAGCTCTGTGTGATGCCACTAACACACTAGAAGTCCTATGGGTGCTGCTGAGAAGAAAATATAGGAGCTCTGTTTGCTGCCACTAACACACTAGAAGTCCTATGGGTGCTGCTGAGAAGAAAATATAGGAGCTCTGTTTGCTGCCACTAACACACTAGAAGTCCTATGGGTGCTGCTGAGAAGAAAATATAGGAGCTCTGTGTGATGCCACTAACACACTAGAAGTCCTATGGGTGCTGCTGAGAAGAAAATATAGGAGCTCTGTTTGCTGCCACTAACACACTAGAAGTCCTATGGGTGCTGCTGAGAAGAAAATATAGGAGCTCTGTTTGCTGCCACTAACACACTAGAAGTCCTATGGGTGCTGCTGAGAAGAAAATATAGGAGCTCTGTTTGCTGCCACTAACACACTAGAAGTCCTATGGGTGCTGCTGAGAAGAAAATATAGGAGCTCTGTTTGCTGCCACTAACACACTAGAAGTCCTATGGGTGCTGCTGAGAAGAAAATATAGGAGCTCTGTGTGATGCCACTAACACACTAGAAGTCCTATGGGTGCTGCTGAGAAGAAAATATAGGAGCTCTGTTTGCTGCCACTAACACACTAGAAGTCCTATGGGTGCTGCTGAGAAGAAAATATAGGAGCTCTGTTTGCTGCCACTAACACACTAGAAGTCCTATGGGTGCTGCTGAGAAGAAAATATAGGAGCTCTGTTTGCTGCCACTAACACACTAGAAGTCCTATGGGTGCTGCTGAGAAGAAAATATAGGAGCTCTGTGTGATGCCACTAACACACTAGAAGTCCTATGGGTGCTGCTGAGAAGAAAATATAGGAGCTCTGTTTGCTGCCACTAACACACTAGAAGTCCTATGGGAGCTGCTGAGAAGAAAATATAGGAGCTCTGTTTGCTGCCACTAACACACTAGAAGTCCTATGGGTGCTGCTGAGAAGAAAATATAGGAGCTCTGTGTGATGCCACTAACACACTAGAAGTCCTATGGGTGCTGCTGAGAAGAAAATATAGGAGCTCTGTTTGCTGCCACTAACACACTAGAAGTCCTATGGGTGCTGCTGAGAAGAAAATATAGGAGCTCTGTGTGATGCCACTAACACACTAGAAGTCCTATGGGTGCTGCTGAGCAGAAAATATAGGAGCTCTGTTTGCTGCCACTAACACACTAGAAGTCCTATGGGTGCTGCTGAGAAGAAAATATAGGAGCTCTGTGTGATGCCACTAACACACTAGAAGTCCTATGGGTGCTGCTGAGAAGAAAATATAGGAGCTCTGTTTGCTGCCACTAACACACTAGAAGTCCTATGGGTGCTGCTGAGAAGAAAATATAGGAGCTCTGTTTGCTGCCACTAACACACTAGAAGTCCTATGGGTGCTGCTGAGAAGAAAATATAGGAGCTCTGTTTGCTGCCACTAACACACTAGAAGTCCTATGGGTGCTGCTGAGAAGAAAATATAGGAGCTCTGTGTGATGCCACTAACACACTAGAAGTCCTATGGGTGCTGCTGAGAAGAAAATATAGGAGCTCTGTTTGCTGCCACTAACACACTAGAAGTCCTATGGGTGCTGCTGAGAAGAAAATATAGGAGCTCTGTGCGATGCCACTAACACACTAGAAGTCCTATGGGTGCTGCTGAGAAGAAAATATAGGAGCTCTGTTTGCTGCCACTAACACACTAGAAGTCCTATGGGTGCTGCTGAGAAGAAAATATAGGAGCTCTGTTTGCTGCCACTAACACACTAGAAGTCCTATGGGTGCTGCTGAGAAGAAAATATAGGAGCTCTGTTTGCTGCCACTAACACACTAGAAGTCCTATGGGTGCTGCTGAGAAGAAAATATAGGAGCTCTGTGTGATGCCACTAACACACTAGAAGTCCTATGGGTGCTGCTGAGAAGAAAATATAGGAGCTCTGTTTGCTGCCAGTAACACACTAGAAGTCCTATGGGTGCTGCTGAGAAGAAAATATAGGAGCTCTGTTTGCTGCCACTAACACACTAGAAGTCCTATGGGTGCTGCTGAGAAGAAAATATAGGAGCTCTGTTTGCTGCCACTAACACACTAGAAGTCCTATGGGTGCTGCTGAGAAGAAAATATAGGAGCTCTGTTTGCTGCCACTAACACACTAGAAGTCCTATGGGTGCTGCTGAGAAGAAAATATAGGAGCTCTGTTTGCTGCCACTAACACACTAGAAGTCCTATGGGTGCTGCTGAGAAGAAAATATAGGAGCTCTGTTTGCTGCCACTAACACACTAGAAGTCCTATGGGTGCTGCTGAGAAGAAAATATAGGAGCTCTGTTTGCTGCCACTAACACACTAGAAGTCCTATGGGTGCTGCTGAGAAGAAAATATAGGAGCTCTGTGTGATGCCACTAACACACTAGAAGTCCTATGGGTGCTGCTGAGAAGAAAATATAGGAGCTCTGTTTGCTGCCACTAACACACTAGAAGTCCTATGGGTGCTGCTGAGAAGAAAATATAGGAGCTCTGTGTGATGCCACTAACACACTAGAAGTCCTATGGGTGCTGCTGAGAAGAAAATATAGGAGCTCTGTTTGCTGCCACTAACACACTAGAAGTCCTATGGGTGCTGCTGAGAAGAAAATATAGGAGCTCTGTTTGCTGCCACTAACACACTAGAAGTCCTATGGGTGCTGCTGAGAAGAAAATATAGGAGCTCTGTGTGATGCCACTAACACACTAGAAGTCCTATGGGTGCTGCTGAGAAGAAAATATAGGAGCTCTGTTTGCTGCCACTAACACACTAGAAGTCCTATGGGTGCTGCTGAGAAGAAAATATAGGAGCTCTGTGTGATGCCACTAACACACTAGAAGTCCTATGGGTGCTGCTGAGAAGAAAATATAGGAGCTCTGTTTGCTGCCACTAACACACTAGAAGTCCTATGGGTGCTGCTGAGAAGAAAATATAGGAGCTCTGTTTGCTGCCACTAACACACTAGAAGTCCTATGGGTGCTGCTGAGAAGAAAATATAGGAGCTCTGTGTGATGCCACTAACACACTAGAAGTCCTATGGGTGCTGCTGAGAAGAAAATATAGGAGCTCTGTTTGCTGCCACTAACACACTAGAAGTCCTATGGGTGCTGCTGAGAAGAAAATATAGGAGCTCTGTGTGATGCCACTAACACACTAGAAGTCCTATGGGTGCTGCTGAGCAGAAAATATAGGAGCTCTGTTTGCTGCCACTAACACACTAGAAGTCCTATGGGTGCTGCTGAGAAGAAAATATAGGAGCTCTGTGTGATGCCACTAACACACTAGAAGTCCTATGGGTGCTGCTGAGAAGAAAATATAGGAGCTCTGTTTGCTGCCACTAATACACTAGAAGTCCTATGGGTGCTGCTGAGAAGAAAATATAGGAGCTCTGTTTGCTGCCACTAACACACTAGAAGTCCTATGGGTGCTGCTGAGAAGAAAATATAGGAGCTCTGTTTGCTGCCACTAACACACTAGAAGTCCTATGGGTGCTGCTGAGAAGAAAATATAGGAGCTCTGTGTGATGCCACTAACACACTAGAAGTCCTATGGGTGCTGCTGAGAAGAAAATATAGGAGCTCTGTTTGCTGCCACTAACACACTAGAAGTCCTATGGGTGCTGCTGAGAAGAAAATATAGGAGCTCTGTTTGCTGCCACTAACACACTAGAAGTCCTATGGGTGCTGCTGAGAAGAAAATATAGGAGCTCTGTTTGCTGCCACTAACACACTAGAAGTCCTATGGGTGCTGCTGAGAAGAAAATATAGGAGCTCTGTGTGATGCCACTAACACACTAGAAGTCCTATGGGTGCTGCTGAGAAGAAAATATAGGAGCTCTGTTTGCTGCCACTAACACACTAGAAGTCCTATGGGTGCTGTTGGGGTGCAATGCTGTGCTAACAGCACTGCGGTTGGTACTACTGCAATACTGTACTAACAGTAAGCACGCACCAGACTAATCCCCAGCAGCAGCTAATAACACACTAACTGTGCAATCAGCAGCAATGAACGATCAATGACTTAGGTAGCAATGGTTTAGCAAAGAAATAGCCAATGGTTTAGCAAAGAAGAGCAAATCTTTCAGTATCAAGCAAAGACAGAATCAGCAGACTAATCTCTCCTAAAGCCGGAACTCATGTGACCGGGGCCGATGGCGTGGCGGCCTTTTAAATGGTGGGGCGTGTACTAAAGCCCCTGAGCTGTAATTGGCTACAGGCGTCCTGCCTGTAGCCAATTATTGCTCTCCGAGTTTCGGGCGCTGTGATTGGCCAAGCATGCGGGGTCACAGTGCATGCTTGGCCAATCATCAGCCAGCAATGCACTGCGCCGGCCGCGCCGGCCGCAATGCATTGCGGGGCCGCTCGCATCACACGAATGTGATGCGAACGGCCCAAATAGTTCTGGGCTCGACGAGCGAGCGAACGCCCGATGCTCGATTCGAACATGGGTTCGAATCGAGCACCGGGCCCATCCCTAGTGAGGAGTAAAGAAATAGATTCTGGAGTCATTGGGGTAGAGATGGTATTGAAAACTATGGGAGGTTATCAAGTGAGCAATAGGGATGAGCCGAACACCCCCCAGTTCGGTTCGCATCAGAACATGCGAACAGGCAATAAATTTGTTCGAACATCCGAACACCGTTAAAGTCTATGGGACTTGAACATGAAAAATCTAAAGTGCTAATTTTAAAGGCTTATATGCAAGTTATTGTCATAAAAAGTGTTTGGGGACCCGGGTCCTGCCCCAGGGGACATGTATCAAGGCAAAAAAAGTTTTAAAAACTACTGTTTTTTCGGGAGCAGTGATTTTAATAATGCTTAAAGTGAAACAATAAAAGTGAAATATTCCTTTAAATTTCGTACCTAGGGGGTGTGTATAGTATGCCTGTAAAGTAGCGCTTGTTTCCCGTGCTTAGAACTGTCCCTGCACAAAGTGTAATTTCTGAAGGGAAAAAAGTAATTTAAAAGCACTCGCGGCTATAATGAATTGTTGGCTCCCGGCAATACAGAGAAACGTCATTAAAAGTCATTGATAAAAAAAAAAAAAATGCGTGGGAGCCCCCCAAAATTCAATTACCAGTCCCTTCAGATCTGGTATGGATATTAAGGGGAACCCTGCGTCAAATTTAAAAAAAAATGGCGTGGAGTTCCCCCCAAAAATCCATACCAGGCCCTTTGTCAAAGCACACAACCTGGCAGGCCGCAGGAAAAGAGGGAGAGAGAGCGCCCCCCCTCCTGAACCGTACCAGGCCACATGCCCTCAACATGGGGAGGATGCTTTGGGGGTCTGTGACCCCTCAAAGCTCCATGTCCCCATGTTGATGGGGACAAGGGCCTCATCCCCACAACCATACTATACATACCCCCTAGGTACAAAATTTAAAGGAATATTTCACTTTTATTGTTTCACTTTAAGCATTATTAAAATCACTGCTCCCGAAAAAACGGGCATTTAAAAAAAAAAATTTGCATTAATACATGTCACCTGGTGTAGGACCCATGTCCCCATACACTTTTTTTGACAATAACTTGCATATAAGCCTTTAAAATTAGCACTTTAGATTTCTCCCATAGACTTTTACAGGGTGTTCCGCAGCTTTTCGAATTTGCCGCAAACACCCCAAATTGTTCGCTGTTCGGCGAACGGACGAACAGGCAATGTTCGAGTCGAACATGAGTTTGACTCGAACTGGAAGCTCATCTCTAGTGACGAAGATAAGGGGTCCAAGAAGGGAACCTCTAAAGAAAGAACAAGTGGAAAGGAAGCAACAGAGCTGTAAGTAATGCTGAAGGAGCGCTGTATTAGATGGGAGAACCAGGAAAGAGCAGGATCTTGAAGGCCACATGAGCAGAGTTTGAGAAGGAGCAGGTGATAAAGTATCAAAGGCCACAGAAAGGTCTTGCAGTAAGTGTATGGAGTAGTGGCCGTTGTATTTAGCAGTTAGCAAATCATTAGGTTTAGTAGGGCAGTTTCTGTGAAGTGCTGTGAGTTAAAGCCAGCCTGTAAGGGGTAAAGAAGGTTGTTTTCAATGAGGTAGGAGATCACTGTAGGTCTTGGGTTTTTCAGGTTGGTGGGGTCCAGTGAGGGCTTTTTAACCTCCCTGGTGGTAATCCCGAGTCAGGCTCGGGGTGAGTTTTTCATGCTAAGAGCGGTAACCCAGAGCCAGACTCGGGATTGCATTACAGGATACAGGGAAGTTACTTACCTTGTTCCCTGGATCCTGTGATGTCCTCCCGCAGTGTGTGCGAGCTGTCTCCTCGCTCGATCCACACTGCCGAGTGCCAAGCTCCTTCCCTGCGACGTTGCGGCGCACGGGGACGGAGTTCGGTGCCAAATTCAAAAAGTGAAAAACACAGTATAGATACAGTATACTGTAATCTTACAGATTACAGTACTGTATCAAATAATTACACACCCCCTTTGTCCCTAGTGGTCTGTCCAGTGTCCTGCATGCAGTTTTATATTATAAAAACAGTTTTTTCTGCCTGGACACTGGAGATTGTCCATAGCAACCAAAAAGTGTCCATTTATGGCAAAAGTGGTTTTAGACCGGCTAGAAAACAGCGATAATAAATTAGAATCACTCGCAGAATTGAGCGATAGCGTTTTGTGGGGAAATTCATCATCAAACACTAAATCTAATGACAGCGACAATTCTGCAACTGAGCAAATTTCAGTGTTTTTGATTTGATTACATTATTGAATAATTTTTATTATAATTACATTACTATTTGTTATAATTATTTATAGTTATTTATTATATTATAATTTATGATTTTGTGTTTCAAACTTTATTTATAACTAGACTCTTGTTTGTTCAGGTTTAAGTAAGTAATTACTAAGAATTGCAGGCCTACAATACATAACACCAAATTTCCATGCAAAATAATTGTACCACTTTTGGTACATACCGTATTTATCGGCATATAACACGCACAGGCGTATAACATGCACCCTATCTTTAAGAGGGAAGTTTCAGGAAAAAAACTCTCCACAGCCCCCTGCGTATAACACGCAGGCACAGTTTTCTCTCTATTTTCAGGGTAAAAAAGTGAGTGTTATATGCCAATAAATACAGTAATTCCAGACAGAATGGAAGGGAGGGGAGCTGTTTTAAGCTCCCCCGACCCCTTGGGAATGTTGCAGAAGGGAGTTTCTAGGTCCCCCTGCTTGCACACCTGTAAGGTAATGATATCAATCCTCTGAGGCAGGGGACCTTCCCCCCCCCGAGGGTGATAGGTCAAGGATTAGGTAGCTGGGTCCAATGATAGGGTCAAGAAGGGTCACATGTAAATTTGGAAGGTTCTAGAAGGGTGAAAGGTTATTTAGGTGGGTGCCAGCAAGCTCTCTGTGACCAGTTTTACAGAAGACCTTACCTGTGAACTCCCCGCCCCCCTCCCTTGTCGCGGCCTGAAATTATTATGTGGTACCCCCTCTTGGTTTTCTGTTTAAACAAGGGGGGTTAGTTAATCGTTAATTCCAACCCGAGTCGTAGTGGCTGGGTTGATGAAGGTATTGGTATTGGTTTGGTTTAAATAAGTAACTGATGTGTGTTATTGTATTATATCTACCTATGGTATATATATGGTAAAGATATACGGTTGTTATATATTAAATACCAGTAATAAAGACCTGCGGCCGAATTTACCCCACATCATTCGTTTCTTGGTCATTATTTATAACAATATTTTGGCATACAGTCCCATCATACCGCCAGGGAGGTTAAGTATAAAGGTAATCTGTGCATGCTTTAGAGGTGAGGGAAAGGTGCCATTAGAGAGGGCTGTACTGTGGTGCAGTGAGCTGTGGGTTGACTCCCCCTCTGTCTAGCGGTGTTTAGCTTCTGTTTAATTGTGTTCATGTGAGTGCCGTTTTATCACAATAATAAAGGGATAAAACTTTTACATGCAAAGAGTACTGTTTGTTGTATATTTTTTTTTTTATACTCTTTATTTATAACGACTTATTAAAAATTTCACACATTGATAGGCCTTAGTATACAATAAATCAAGACAAAGAACATAAATATACACTACTATTCAGGTACCCAACAATCAAATTGTCAAGTACAGAATGCGCATTTACAATACATCCATATGTACCTGGCGATCCTGCTCAGCTCATGGCCCTTAATAATATAAACAATAAGTGGCTTTAAAATTATTACTTAATAACCTTATGTGTATGTTGTTTGTGGGGATAATACACCAAGCCCGCATCATTTTCTCTTTCTCCACCCCTCCCTCCAAAAACTCCCTCCAAAAAAATAAAATACGTTTTCTTTCTATATTGTTATCGTCCACCATATTAAATAATGATATTTTGGACACAGGATCAGGGAAAGAATGCTTTATCTTTCACAGTTGAGGTGAAATAAATCTACCCACTCCAGGTTTTACGAAAACAAGTTTCCTGTCTTTTCAATGATGCTGTAAGCTTCTCCATATGCATTATCTCATTTACTGCTCTAATCCAGTGCCCCATCGTTGGTGGAGAGGAGGACTTCCAATGTGCCAGTATGCATGCCCTCGCCGCATAAAGGAGTCTTGCCACCGACTGGTGATATCTAACCCGAGCGAGAGGGCTGATATGTAACAAACATGCTGCTGCGTCCCGATCAAGGGAGAGCCCAGATATAAGTTTACTCAAAGCACACACCTATTGCCAATAGGGGCGAATTCTGGGACATGTCCAGAAAATATGGAAGAGTGTTCCCTTTTCTTCTTTTCAGCACCAACAAATGGGGTCAGCATTAGAAAAAATGATGTGCAGCTTCTCTGGAGATCTATACCATCTAGTCAAAAGCTTGTACCTTGCTTCCTGCAGTCTCAAAGAGATAGAAGATATATGTATGAAATGATAGATGCAATCTCTTTGATCAGCTGAAAATCTCATATTCAAATCTTTTTCCCAATGCATACTGGCCAGTCCCTTACACGTAATTGCACTAAACTAGTGGGTGAATCTAAAAATTCTGCACCCCGAGGTAGTGAAATAAGATTTGCTGTAGAAATATCACCTGCCATGTCGGCAATAGGGATGAGTCGAACACCCCCCAGTTCGGTTCACAGCAGAACACGCAAACAGGCAAAAAATTTGTTTGAACACTCGAACACCGTTAAAGTCTATGGGACACGAACATGAAAAATCAAAAGTGCTCATTTTAAAGGTTAATATGCTAGTTATTGTCATAAAAAGTGTTTGGGAACCTGGGTATCAGGTCCCCAAAAACGGAAGTTTTTAAAACGTCAGTTTTTTCAGGAGCAGTGATTTTAATAAAGCTTAAAGTGAAACAATAAAAGTGAAATATTCCTTTAAATTTCATACCTGGGGGGTGTCTATAGTATGCCTGTAAAGTAGCGCATGTTTCCCGTGTTTAGAACTGTCCCTGCACAAAATGACATTTCTAAAGGAAAAAGAGTAATTTAAAACTACTCGCTGCTTTAATGAATTGTCGGATCTTGGCAATACAGATAAAAGTCATTGAAAAAAAAGAACAAAATAGAAAAAAAAAATGCACGGGGTCCCCCTAAATTTCATATCAGGCCCTTCAGGTATGAAAGGGGGCTTCCAGATTCCGATAAGCCCCCCGTCCGCAGACCCCCACAACCACCTGGCAAGGGTTGTGGGGATGAGGCCCTTGTCCCCATCAACATGGGGACATCCTCCTTATGTTGAGGGTACGTGGTCTGGTACGGTTCAGGAGGGGGTGTGCTCTCTCGCCCCCCCTCTTTTCCTGTGGCCTGCCAGGTTGCGTGCTCGGATAAGGGTCTGCTATGGATTTTTGGGGGAAGCCCCACGCCATTTAAAAAAAAAAATTAGCGCAGGGTTCCCCTTTATATTCATACCAGACCTGAAGGGCCTGATATGGAATTTGGGGGGACCCCCACGCATTTTTTATTTTTTTTATTTTGCTGTTTTTTTTTTAATTACTTTTAACTGTATTCTTGGGACCCGACAATTTATTATAGTCGCGAGTAGTTTTAAATTACTTTTTTCCTTTAGAAATGTCATTTTGTGCAGGGACAGTTCTAAACATGGGAAACATGCGCTACTTTACAGGCATACTATAGACACTCCCCAGGTACGAAATATAAAGGAATATTTCACTTTTATTGTTTCCCTTTAAGCATTATTAAAATCACTGCTCCCGAAAAAAACGTAAGTTTTTAAAACTTTTTTGCATTGATACATGTCCCCTGGGGCAGGACCCGGGTCTCCAAACACTTTTTATGACAATGACTTGCATATTAACCTTTAAAATTAGCATTTTTGATTTCTCCCATAGACTTTTAAAGGGTGTTCCGCGGCTTTCACATTTTGCCACGAACACCCCAAATTGTTCGCTATTCGGCGAACAGCCAATGTTCGAGTCAAACTCATGTTCGACCCAAACATACAGTAGGTGCCGCCGATATTGTGTCAATCTCGCCGCTTCTAGCGGCGAGATTGACACCCTACGAGCTCCATCGCGAGAGCCAGTGCCGAGCTGTCTCGTCATCGGGAAAGGAAAAATGTTCCTTTCACGATGAGCGACACGCATTGCCGGTAGACGGAGATCCGACGTGGATTCCCGCCAATACCAGGCACTGTGTTTGGTATGAATCCTGAGCGGGAACTCCATGCCAATTTTTAAAGAAAAAACCGGCATGGGTTCCCCCTCCAGGAGCATACCAGGCCCTTGGGTCTGATATGGATTTGAAGGGGACTCCCCTAAGCCAAAAAATGGGCCGCAGGGGAAGAGGGGGGACGAGAGAGTGGCCCCCTCCCTCCTGAACTGTACCAGGCCGCATGCCCTCAACATGGGGGGGTTTGGTTCTCTGGGGCAGGGGGCGACCTGCGGCCCCCCCACCCCAAAGCACCCTGTCCCCATGTTGATGAGGACAGGGCCTCTTCCCGACAACCCTGGCCGTTGGTTGTCGGGGTCTGCGGACGGGGGCTGATCGGAATCCGGGAGCCCCCTTTAATAAGGGGCCCCCCAGATGCCGGCCCACCACCCTATGTGAATGAGTATGGGGTACATCGTACCCCTACCCATTCACCTGGTGGAAAAAATGGCAATAAAAAAAACGCACACAGCTTTTTAAAGTAATTTATTGCACAGTTCCAGGGGTCTTCTTCCGACTTCGGGGGTCTCCGGTGTCATCGCCGCGCTCTCCTGTTCTTTCTTCCTTCTGCCGGGCCACCGTTATCTTCTTCCAGCTCTTTTGCTAGCGGGGCCCGGTCTTCTCCGTCGCCTTCTTCCCTCTTCTTCTCTCCGGTTCTTTCTTCCTTCTGCCGGGCCTCCACTATCTTCTTCCAGCTCTTTTGCTAGTGGAGGGGCCGGTCTTCCCGTCGTCGCCTTCTTCTCTCTTCTCCTCCTCAATGTTGACTTGTCGCTTCCTCTCGCTGTAATGCTAAATCTTCGGTCCGCAGAGATTTATATAGGCTTCTCATGACGTCACAGTCACATGTTCCCATGACGTCACAGTCACATGCTTCGGGGCCACCCGGAGCATGTGACTGTGACGTCATGAGAAGCCTATATAAATCTCTGCGGACCGAAAATTTAGCATTACAGCAAGAGGAAGCGACGAGTCAACATCAAGGAGGAGAAGAGAGAAGAAGGCGACGACGGGAAGACCGGCCCCTCCACTAGCAAAAGAGCTGGAAGAAGATAGTGGAGGGGCCGGCAGAAGGACAACGGAGAGCCAGACGAGAAGAGAGAAGAAGGCGCTGACGGCGACGACGGGAAGTGCCTGGTATTGGCGGGAATCCACGTCGGATCCCCGTTCAATACAGTGCCGCGTCTCCTCGCCATTGCAGCGAGCGCGCCACCCTGTCGCCGAGATGTCGGCACCCCTGTCGCCGAGAATCTCTGTGATAGGATCGCGATGAATATACAATGTCGGCGGCATCTACTGTAAAGCTCATCCCTAGTCGGTAAAGATGATAAGCATGGATTGTATATCCCTTATGAATTTCCAACCATTTGAGTCTTGAAAATCCCCTAATTGGAATTTACCTACCTCTTGGAACTGACTAAATTTGGGATCAGTCAACCCAGACTAAAATTTGGGGTTTCCTATTACTGGCATCAAAGGTAATGATGTTATAGGACTTATCCCCCTGGATTGTAATGAACGGAATACTTCAGATGTAGCACCTAGGATCAGTGGCGGCCCATCCATTAGGGGGGCATGGGCGGGGGGGTTAAGCATGTGATTAGAGCCAGAGGCTCTAATAGGCTTCAAAAAAGGGTGGGCTTGGGGAGCGCAGGGCACTGCGCCCAGATCCCACTCAGTTGTGTGACAATAGCGAATGAATATTCACTATTTTCACTCTAGATCTCCTCCCCCGCCAATCAGGAAGTGGGTCTTGAGACCCGTTTCCCGATTGGCCAAAACGTCATGCGATCCTATTGGAAGCATAGGGGAGGAGGAGAGAGGAGACGCATGGCGAAATCCGCCGTGCTGGAGATGAGGACACCGGAGCCGCTGCCCGCCACCTAGATCAGGTCTGCCATGCTGCCATGCTGGAGCAGAGGACACCGGAGTCGCTGTCTGCAGCCCACCACCCAGAGAGGGCAAGTGCCGGACCAACTGGTAGACAGCGGGCGGGGTAGTAAAGCCCCCCTCCCATAAAAAAACACCAGCCGCCACTGCCTAGGATAGGATGATCCCTCACCTGAGCTGGACACAAAGTGTTAATCCATGGGAGGGCCTTGAGTGGGATAGGTGATATATGTTGCTACAGGCATACCCAGCTCTTTACTTGACCATGATTGCACCAGTCCAGTGTCCGTAGTAAATATGCAGCTTGATAGTACCGTACTTGATATTTATTTTGTTGTATTTTGTAACCCTTTATGGCTGATTTTATGTACTTTGGAGCAGAGGAGGAGAAGAATCATTGAACCAGTTGTTTAGCTTATACCAGCTTTTAAAAGTTAACAAGCACTATTAGACATTTTGTAACTAGAAGTTCTGTATTCTAAGGTGAGAATCCCATCTATACATCTGTAAGACGTTCACTAGTGGTAGAGATTCTCTTACACACACATAGGGATCTGTTGTGGCTTTTGACAGAAGGATTTTCACATTTCATTGCATGGGTTGATTACTGCACAGACTGTCATTTTTATATTTTATTTTTAACACACATAATTTTGGGTATAGTATATATAAATTTTGATGTACATGTTCACATTATTTTGGAATCCTTTTGAAGTACTGTATACACATGAACTTTATGTATTTGATGTAGCGTGGCACACTGGGTGGTTTATTATATTTTTTAAGTATAAAACCAATTATTCAGAGTGGTTGTAGCTTTAAGTTGTGTTATACAAATAATGTAAAAAAAAAAAAAATGTTCTCGTTGTTAAATCCGTTCTTTATGGTGATCCTTCTGCTAGTGGTAGTTAGGCATATTAATAAAATATGCCTAATGTTCCTGTACAAACTAAAAATTTAATTTAAGGTTCACTTCGGGCAATAAACCAGATGCAAAAGAAATGATCAAAAAAGTATTAGAGCAATTTCCTCTCTAGTTTTAGCTTACCCTGGAGGTATTCCTACCTCAGTCCCTTGATCTGTAATATCGTTCTGTAATATTATGTTTAATCCATAGACGTCCTACTTACACATCTAAAATCTGTGTCATTACAAAGTCTACATTGTAAGCAGAAAGATCTCCAAATTGTTCATTTCCACACAAGCGTACTTAGAAGCTGGCTTCATTAGTCAGCAGTTCAGTGTGGCAACCACTGGCGACAAGCTCAACTCTTCTGGCTGACACACCTTTCATCAGGATTAACACCAAATTGTGTCCCAGCAAAGCTTTTGAAAGCACAATAGCCGTTGGCATTTCACAGTACAGGTGTCCATACGATGAACAAACTCTGCTGAATGCTGCATTTACCTGTACCAGAATCCCAAACAAAATAGAAACCTCACTTCCTCTGAACCATGAAGATCAAAGATCTGAAAAGTGCATGTTTAAATGTTCAATATCATTCCCTCTAGCGCTCTTGGTAAAAGCTTTAATTATGGATGCAAATAGGATAAAAGCAAAGGAAGTAACATGACAAAATACACACATATAGGATCTGCAAACACCTAATGTTTGTGGGAGATCAGATTTAATTTAAATAAAGAACACGGGATCAGTAGCCTTTAGCATTGAAGGAGCAATCCTGTTAGTTTTCAGCACTGGTCTGCTATCTGTTGGTGCTCTACTTACTGCTTCAGATCAGAATAAGGTAAGTATATGGCAGAAGGGCAAGGTGATAAGTTTAGGGGTTAATGTTAGTATGATTTTTTTTAAGCTCATCAATTCTTGATAGTAATTGAACTGTACTCTCAGTTGCTTGTAATAACATTTCTAGAAAATAATTTCTCCCATTTTCTATTTGTTATGAGTTATTGTTTTGTTAACTTGAATCTTTGCTAAAATCTTCAAAAAAAGTAAACTCTTGCCAAAATGTTTGTTTCTGGCTTTGGATATTATCTGGAAGGGTTAAGAACCTCTGTTAGGTTTTTGTTTATTTGTTGAGGAGATTTACTATCTTTTCCCAGAGATACTGTCACATTATGGCAATGAGGCGTCCTTGAGACAGGAATAATAGAAAGTATTCTCAATGGTGACACAGATGGCAACAGAAAATCTTCCAGAGGTTCTACCCTTTTCACACTCGACAAAGATAGAGTAATTTTCTAAATCATAGTAAATCTTCTAATAAGGACACAAAACACATTAAAAATATCACAGTGGCTCTAATCCTTCTCCATTCTATCAAAAATTAGACAAAAAATTTGTGGCTCTTTAACTTCTTTACCGTCTGGTTGTAATTTGGTGTATAGTTAGCTTTCGAGAGGGTGGCATTACTGTTACAGAGGGCATCAAGGAGTTTTTGCAACCAAAAGGAAGAACATAATTTCCCTAAATCCACATCTTGTTGCTGAATTTAGAAGTAGTGCTATCTATGGTACCATAAGTCAGAAACTGCCACCCCCTCATGTTCTGGAAAGGAATGGGTGCCAGCTAGTTAGAGCAGTGTTTCTCAACTCCAGTCCTCAAGGTGCGCCAACAGGTAATGTGTTCAGGATTTCCCTCAGATGAAACAACTATGGTAATTACTAAGGCAGTGAAACTGTTAAAATCACCTGTGCAAAATAATGGTAAGCCTGAAAACATGAACCGTTGGTGTGCCTTGAGGGCTGGAGTTGAGAAACACTGAGTTAGACGATATCACACTGATGTCCTATGAAGAACTCTTGGTTGTGGTCATAGATTTTCCAGGGCTTATTTTGGAACTAGTAGCAGAGTGTCTTTAATCAGAAAATAAGCTGAATCAGGGGAAATGTCCAAACCTGATTATGTTCACAAATATTCACTTTTTTTGAAGAAGAAAAATTACATGGTTAATGTTTTTCTCAGGTGTACAGGAATTGTTACCAGCCTTTATCATGCTATGGGTTTGTTGTTTACTGATTTGGAAAAAAATACACATAAACCTGATACCTTTTGGCCTCATGTACATGTACATGTGCTTTTTTAGAGCAGCAGCTGAATGCAGCTAAATATTATTTAATGTGGCCATGCATATGCAGGCCCTTAAACTCTTATGCCTATAATCACCATACTCCTGTAAATGTGCATAAATGTTTGAAAATACACAAGATTAGAGGCATTTATTTCTGCCAACCTCTGGCATCATATTTGGAGCATACTCATGTGCATGAGGCCTTTACTTGCAGGACATAGCATGAAGTTGGAAAATGTAGACCTTCATCTATTGGCAGTAAATAGGTTAACAGCACAAATGTATTCTTCGCTGGTTTTCACCATTGAGGTAATTAAAAATGAAGGTTTAGATTATTTTTCCTGCCTTTTTTGACATTCCGTGAACAGTGTCAACCATTTGATAGGACTGTTTTTTTTCCTAGACTGCACAGATTCAGGCATTATATCAAAATGGTGTGTGGCCTCAGGGCACCATAGCGAAAAGAGGAGATTTTGGGATTGCCAAAGCAGAATGCAGCATAAAGCGCTTTTTGTGGGGTTTTTACCTGGAATTACAAGAGTCATTTATGAAATGTTTAGAAAGAAAACACACATCAAGCTGTCATTTTAAAATATCATTACCTGTGGTATACATAGCATTGCCCATCGTGTTTATAAAATGTAGTAATTTCCAAAGCAGAAAAACAGGTTATTAGTATTAAGGGCTCATTCACACTATGTGCAGAGACCTGCATTTTTCTGAACTAGCAATACTCAGGTCTCTGCAAGTGCACATGGAAAACAATTCTTTTGTTTTCAGTTTAATATCGGTTTATGATTATTGGTTGGTATACACAGAGTGTGGCCTAGGGCTTCGTATCATTGTAAATTATATTAGGATTATGTTCAAACAATTAGCTTTCCAGATGTCTTTAGGTGATATGGTAATTTTTTTCTTGTATCTGCCCTACCCGTGTGCTAGATGTCTGTGATGAATCTGTGTTTGCTCATTTTTTAAAAGGTTGTGTAAGCTTTCATATTTCTAACAAAGCGTTTAGCAGGCCACCACATGCACTGTTGCTCTGGTCATTGGCACGACTCTTTTAATGCTAAATTATGTTTTTTGAAAAAATCCTTGGCATCTGAGAGTAGGCCTCAGTTACACCTGCGTAAAAACTGATGGAAAAATATTTGGGCTCTCACTATGTGCCTGCATGTAAAGAGTAACTCCACTTTCATGGGGAAAAAAAATTGCAAATAAAGAAAAAATAATAGTGCATATAATTGCGACACAAGTCATATTGTAATTGAATGTTATTAAAAACGACCTTTCCTTTTCAATCTGCAGCCACTGTAATTTTCTGAGAATGCATTGCAATATGGCTACCTGGAGTTGTTCTGTACACAGGATGTGTACTGACCACTCCCCAGAAACATCATTTCGTGCTTGTGTGATTGGCTCACCAATTTTCCCAGAAGTCTGCACTAAGATGCAAGTCAGATTTCAGGCATCCCCTGCAACACAAATTTCATTTTTGGAGAGAAACTTTCAATAGGAACACGTCTAAAGGGATGCAGCCCCAGCAGGTTTCCTCATTAGTGCCCACCAGCTGCACACCTGACAGATAATTATGAAACCACTCCCATTAGACTGATTCAGAACAGAGGCACAGAGAAACAGAGGGATTTCTTCAGAATAAAAAAAAGGTAGGAATTTGCAACAAAAGTTGCTATAATCCTTGTAATGTACATAGGTAACTCAGAGGGGAATGTTTTTTTCTCAACAAAAGTGGAGTTACACTTTAAGTAATTGTTTTCTCTGTGCTATTTTTACACCACAGCAGCACTAATGTCATGGGCAGGTTTTGGCAAGGGAATAAAGAAAACAATTGTTCTCTTTGTGCCGTGTTCACATCACAAGCCATACACTCACTACTTTACATTGTAGCAAAGTGTAATTTCTTCAGTGTTGTCACATGAAAAGGCATGATAAAATATTTACAAAAATGTGAGGGGTGTACTTACTTTTGTGAGATACTGTATCTCTCATTTTCATTGTAGAACAGCTAATTTCAATTATATTGAATTTCATACATTTAGTACACAAATGATTCTTGCATCCAACATAGCTATCCAACTTTCAGGTACAGAAGAACTACTCATGTGTTACCTTTTAGAGGACTAAATTATCGGAGCTCATAGAGTGCAATTGTTCTTGAATCCCTGAGCTTCAGCAACACTTTTTTACAATAGATTTTCAAAGTAATTTCATATTGTCTTCTGTAATTGTTTTCTTTTTATCCTAAGAAATGTTACATGGAAGAGATATGCCATGCAGTTAGCGGTTTAAACAAAAGAGATAAAGAAAATAATTTTTGGGGGTTTTGATGTTCTTGTTGAGCATAATGTCAATAACATATTTATTTATTTATATATATATATATATATATATATATATATATATATATAGATATATATAGATATATATAGATATATCTATATATATATTAGGGCTGTTACTGATTAAAATTTTCGTGTGCAATAAAAAAAAAAAATTTTAATCGATTAATCTACTAATTTTGATTAATTGTATCGCACATACAGATCCAACTACTTTTAGCTGATCTCCTTGCAGGCCGATTCCCAGTGCAGCTACCAACCACTGGAAAAATGGATAGCAGGATACAAAAAACACACAAAGGCAGCGCTCAATGGGAATAGCATTAAAACTTTTATAGTCTTCAAGTAGGTAACAAAATAAATATTGCACTGGAGATAAAATCGATGTAGCTACATAAACTGTAAAAATGGTGCGAGTAATACCAAATGGTAGCAAAAGCAGTCATAAAAACATGTAGCTAAGTATGATACTGGTATAAAAATGTGTACAACGATACCACTGCTGAATCCAGATGAGGAGGGGTTAACATCAGTTTGTCGGCATGTAGATGTCCCGTGAAGGGAACTATCACAACTCCCAGTGGATGGCTGTAGAATCCAAGGTTGATAAAGGGAAGTGTAACAGCCCTTGCGTGTGGCAGATAGTAAGGTCCCGCCGGCATGCAGATATGAAGGCACAGCAAAGGAGCCCTTCAGATGGACACGGCAAGCCCCGCCATTGTCCGTAACGTCACCGGATCTCCGACAGAACTTCCTGAAGACCCGGAAGCCGGCGGAGAGATGAGTACCGATCAAAAGAATTTTGATTGATCAAAAAAATGTATCGATTAATCGAGGAATTAATAGTTAATTTCCACAGCCCTAATATATATATATATATTTATATAATGCTTCTATGGCTCAATTCTCAATATTTTTCCAGAACTACATTTAAACATTACTAATTGCTAATAAAAAGTTAAGAAAATAAGGGTTGATTTACTAAAGGCAAATACAGTTGCTCCAGAGCTTAGTAAATGGGTAAAAGCTCTGCTGACCTCCATCATCCAATCATGTGCAAGCAAAAAATTTTTTTTTTTATTTCCCTTGCATGTGATTGGGTACTTTTTGTGAAGCTTTACCTTATTTACTAAGCTCTGGAGCAACTTGCAAAGTGCACAGCATATTTGCCTTTAGTAAATCAACGCCACAATGTCATTGACATTTTATGCTCAACAAGAAAATTACAACCCCTAAAAATAATTTTCTTTGTTTCTTTTGTTTAACCACTTGCCGACCATATACTGTATATATACGGCGGCAAGGCGGCTCTCCTGAGCAGGATCACGTACCTAGTACATGATCCTGTACTTCCGGGTCTAGGGCACATGCCCACTCAATATTATCCACCAGGACCCGCTGATCGTTCAGGACACAAGCAGAATGGCAGTCTGCCTATGTAAACAAGGCAGACTGCCGTTCTGTCAGTAGAGAAGGTATTGATCCTGTGTTTCTGAAAAGAAGGAACACATATCTCTGCCTTCCCATAGTACAAGCATTACAGTAAGCAAGCACTGGTTAGGAACCATTTGATCATCTCTAATGTTAACCCCTTTCCCAGCCAGTGTCATTAGTATAGTGACAGTGCATATTTTTAGCACTGATCATTACTGTATTAGTGTCACTGGTTCCCCAAAAAAAGTGTCAAAAGTGTCACTTAGTGTCCGATTTTGTCCTCCTCAATGTCGCAGCCCCGCTAGAAGTTGCTAATCGCTTCCATTACTAGTAAATAAAAATTCCAGAAATATAGTTTGTAGATGCTATAACTTTTGCACAAACCAATCAATTTATGCTTATTGTTTTTTTTTTTTTTTTTTTTTTACCAAAAATATGTAGTAGAATACAAATTAGCCTAAATTTATGAAGAAATTTAGATTTTTTACTTTTTTTTTTATTGGATATGTTTTTTAGCAGAAAGAAAAAAAACTTTTTTATTTTTTTCGAAAGTGTTGTTTTTTTTTTTTTGTCTATAGCGCAAAAAATAGAAGCAACAGAGGTAATCAAAAGAAAGCTCTATTTTGTAGGAAAAAAATACATAGCGCCGCACAAGTGTGCAATCGATCGTTAAAGTAACGCAGTGCCGTATCGCAAAAAAAAAAAATGGCCTGGTCAGGAAGTGGTAACTTCCCAACTGTATGCTAGTATTTTCTGGTGCAGCAGTTATGTATGTAATGTTGGTATTCTCAAATACAGTTTGTATGAGGACAGCACTATCACCACATTCATTACTACAATATTACATATTGTAAACATCAATAAAAACAAAAAGTGCTGTGGGCCAATAATGCAAAAAAAAGAAAAAAAGAAAAGTGCTGAAATAATCAAAAAAGTGTCCAATGCTTATTTTGTCATAAATATTAGACATGGGAGCCGTCGAAAAATTTGCTTCGTTCCGTTCCGTTCCGTTTCGTATCAAAAAAAAATTCGTACGACACGTATAACGAACGATTCGACCGGAACGAACGAACGAACGAATGATTTGACCGGAAATGTACTTCCCCCACCCAATTCCAGCAGCAATCTTTTCTCTCTATAATGTCGAATCTTTTCTCTCTATAATGTCAAATCTTTTCTCTCTATGTCGAATCTTTTCTCTCTATAATGTCGAATCGGAACATACAAATGTTTCTACCGCAAATGTACTTCCCCCACCCAATTCCAGCAGCAATCTTTTCTCTCTATAATGTCGAATCTTTTCTCTCTATAATGTCAAATCTTTTCTCTCTATGTCAAATCTTTTCTCAATATGTAGAATAATCTTGGACTAATAGAGTTAAGGTTAGTCACATTCGACCAAAAAATATTTACCTATCGCTTTGTCGAATTTTCATGTCTTATTTGGTAGTTTGGATTCGGATAATTTGGATACGAAATTTCGTACAAATTTTTTTAAATTTCGTATTTTGTACAGAATTCATATTCGAAAAAAATCGTAATTCGGATTCGTACAAATGTACGAATTTCGAAAAATTTGTACGAATTTTCGATTCGTACGAAACTAATCGCACATGTCTAATAAATATGTGAGAGCTGCATTCTGCATTGCGCATTTGCTGGTTGTTGTTCTTACCAGCCAGTATTTCTGGTGAGTTATTTATCAGATTTGAGGTGGGATTTATTTTCACCATAAGTTTGAAGATACGAAGATCTTTGCTTGGGACACTTTACGAAATTGGAGAAATATATGGATTGTTTCAAAGCTTTTTAACATCTTTATGACAAAATAAGCACAGGACACTTTTTTTTGATTGTTTCAGCACTTTATTTTTATTTTTTTGCATTGTTGGCACACAGCACTTTTTGTTTTTATTGATGTTTACACAGAATACGTAATATTGTATTAATGAATGGGGTGATAGCTGTCCTCATACAAAAAAAAAAAGGAGTTCTGACTGCTGAAGATATAATTTGGAGGATATTTTCTGAACATGGACACCTATAATCTCAATGGAGGGAAATCATATATTTTCTAAACAAAATGCATGTTGTTAGAGCAAGCCTGTGCTTTAAAGCTTACAAAATGAAAGGTGTGTTTATGTATAAGCTGATTTTAATAGGTAGAGTTGCAGTCCAGAAGTGTTCTATAACAATTTCAGTTCCTCCAGGACTGTGGCAGCTCTCTAAAATTAAACATTTATATCAATTTGTTTTGTAGGGTTCTGTTTTTTTTTTTTTTTTTGGGGGGGGGGGATACATTTTTGTTTTTGCATGTTTTATTAAACATTTTGCAAGATACAGTATGTAAAATTTGTTATGAAACTGAGACTAAAATTTTGTACCAAAAGTGATATTATGATTAACAATTTGAAATGATGAATGAGAAGCTTAAAGGTGGGTTTATACTGTTCCATATGTATTTTAGTGCATGGTATTGCACATGAATAGGTGAAAATGTACAAATATAGTCCATTTTCACTTTTAAACTAAATGACATTGTGTAAACATGAGCCAGATTCATAAGAAAAGAATAGGATTTGTATTTGACATGTCAGTAAAATGCACAGGTTTTGCTACATAGTCTGGCTGATGGTCCCTTTGATCCTTTCAGCAGAAAATGTCATCATTGCCCCCTCCGTGATATTCAAACACTATAATCCAGCGCTCATGGATCATACATAATAAGACATGAAGACTCTTGGTAAAAAGTGAAAGAACTTAATCCATTTATTGATCGCAATAAAAAAGGTATAAAAAAGGATCCAATCCCAAATAAGCGGAAAGCAGATAAATCTTGACTCTCTAGCCGCAGGTAGTAATAATCTTTAGCTTGCAGTGATATCCGTGGAGCAAGGAGGGGTTAAAAAAGTCAGAACATGGCCTGTGACATGAACACAGTATGGGCACAGTACCTTAGATGGTAGGGACAAGCAGACCAACATGTGGAGGGCCCTCCAGCACGAGGGACGCGTAACCAGGCTCGTAGCACAGCTGGGACAGGAGGAATCACACACTTCGTTCCTCCAGATCGATGACGTCACCCAGCCGCGACGCCGGCTTGTATGTCAGGATGCAGACAATGTTGTGGGACGAGTGATGCTCCTCTCCTACGGAAAAAACGATGTCACTGCTCCCTTGTGGAGATGTAGGAGAATGACCACTTCAGGAAGTAAATAATGAATATTAAGACCAGCTCATGGACCCGATAAATGGGTTACTGAGAGGTTCCTGAGTGGAACAAGTCATAAGAGATGTATAAGAGATGTATAATATCTTGAAGGGGGGAGAAAAAAGGAGAGGGGGGTATTTTGCCTCGACTAACGTTTCGCGCTCCCTGTGCGCTTTATCAAATTACTTTTTTTCCGTAGGAGAGGAGCGTGCTGGACGGCATCACTCGTCCCACAAGTGTGTGTGTCCTCCTGTCCCAGCCATGCTACGAGCCTGGTTCAGCGTCCCTCGTGCTGGAGGGCCCTCCACATGTTGAAGCAAGCTAAAGATTATTACTACCTGCGGTTAGAGAGTCAAGATTTATCTGCTTTCTGCTTATTTGGGATTGGATCCTTTTTTATACCTTTTCTATTGCGATCAATAAATGGATTAAGTTCTTTCACTGTGTTATTATGTATGATCCATGAGCGCTGGATTATAGTGTTTGTATGTTGTGTATTTTTACTTCCGGGTACAAATTTTTTCCTGTAGCTCTGGATATTGGTCCTCTCTTTGTTTGTTGATTCTTTGTACTTCCCAAAACATTTGGGTTATTTTTACTTACTACCCACCAATTTAGCGCTTGTGACTGTTGTTGTTGCCCTCCCTGATATTGGCTACAGCACCAGATGGGAACGTTTCCCCACTATAGGGGAATGGTCACTATTTTGGGGGAGACCAGTGTTGGAACCATTGGCTGCATCGGCAGCTGTGAGACCACCCTTTTTAACAGGGAAGGCAGGACCCTGAGTCCTTCTACCCAGATTTTGGGGGTGCTGTTCAGAGGCTGAAGGAAGCCTAGAGCAGCACAAGGGCCAAGTGGTTAGCACTTCCACCTAGCAGCAGGGCCGGTGCAAGGATTTTTGTCTACTTAGGCAAAGATGCATTTAACGCCCCCTTCCACCCTAAGGCGGTTATTTAAGCAACCTTAAGCCTCCTGCATATGTCCCCAACTGCCACAAACTGTCCCCACTTCTAATAAAAGTGTGTGTTCAGGTGTCGGTGCAAATTACTTTGGCTGATCCCTGTGGCTGGATCCCTTCTTCAAGAAAGAAAAAAAAAACTCCCCTCCCCTTTTTTTTTATTCATTGTGTTAAAGTTCATATGGTGGTGGTTCCTGTGGTATTTAAACTCCTTTGGGTGCAGAGTGGGGTTGGAAGAGGAGGGAGGAGCACTGGTGAACCCCTCTCTGCTGCAATCCAGCAATGTAATCTGTAATGATCATATGGGGGAGGGGGGGTCAGAAGCTGTACTTTGCTCTGGTATATAAATGTATAGTGTGGGATAAGCCCTCCTAGTCAGGATGTGTGGATCTCAGTGCCTCTTCTACCAGGGATAGATGGTGTATGTTGCCCCTGCTGTTCACTGATGTGTCCCTGTTTAATCATCTCCCCCTCCTGCTCTCGTCCTATACCGTGTGTGCTTAGGCTGCGATGCCATGTCTGCCTGGTGTACAGTTCTGGGGGAACATTCAGTGTCCTGTTCTCTGTTGCCTCTAGCTGCCCCCATGTGCCGCAGTAAGCCTGCCGCAGCTGCCCTCGTTTCCTATCTCATGCCGCTTTCGTTGCTGCTAAGGCTGCACTGCAGACAAACATAATAAAGCCAGGCTGGGCTGAGCTGAGGATGGAGCAGAGTCCCAGCAGGGGGATGTGAGGAGTGGAGTTCCCCTTCACATCGGTAGTCCCCCTTTACATCAGTAGTCCCCCTTTACATCAGTAGTCCCCCTTCACATCAGTAGTCCCCCTTAACCATCAGTAGTCCCCCTTCACCATCGGTAGTCCCCCTTCATCATCAGTAGTCCCCCGTCACCATCAGTAATATCCCTTTACATCAGGAGTCCTCCTTTCGCATTAGAATCCCCTTTACTTTCAGAGTCTCTATTTAACATCAGTAGCCCCCCTTTAACAGGAGAGTCCCCACTCACAGAAAGAGTGATTCAGGGTGCTGGAACTATGCATGGTGGGGAAGGAGAGGAGGAACGCAGAGAACAGGTGAGGAAGGGAGAGATTGTTGGGGAAGAAAGTGAGGCTGCATAAAGTTCATGTGCCTGTCCGATAAGAACCAGCATGACAGGAAGTGGAGGTTGACACGGCAGCTCCCTTTGCACAGTGCCGATCCACACATGTCCCCCATTAGTTTCGGCCCTGGCTCAGCAAGACACCTAGACAGCTTTGGAAACTCCTCTTTAGAGAAGCCTATTCTGCCCACACCTAACAACTGTAATTTTATTTTCTCCATCAGCTCCTCCCCCACAGCTATTACTGTTTGTATCACTTGACTCTCCCTCCTAGATTGTAAGCTCTAACGAGCAGGACCCTCTGATTCCTCTTGTATTGAATTGTTTTGTAACTGTACTGTCTGCCCTCATGTTGTAAAGTGCTGTGCAAATTGTTGGTGCTATATAAATCCTGTATAATAAGAATAACCGATGCTGAGGGAGAAGAGCAAAACACTGCAGGTGAGGAATAGAGGGGGTGAACAGTGCACAGGTCCATAATGTGGAGCGCTGGGGGTCTGTCTACCTAGGTGCATTTTACTGTCCCCCCTAGCCTGGCACCTTAAGGTGGCTGCTTGTGCTGCCTTATAGTGGCACTGGCTCTGCCTAGCAGCACTAGGGTCGTTGGTTCAAATCTCAAACACGGCACTACCTGCCTGGAGTTTCCGTGTTTTCCCTGTGCTTGTGTGGGTTTCCTCCTGGTACTCTGGTTTCCTCCCACACTCCAAAGACATGCTGGTAGGTTAATTGGTTCCTATCTAGTATTTGTATGAATGTGAGTTAGGGACCTTATATTGTAATGCTCCTTGAGCGCAGGGACTGATGTAAAAGCACAAGTTATGTGTAAAGCGCTGCATAAAAATTGACAGTGCTATATACAGTAAGTACCTATAACAAACTATAAAGAGCCAGGACCAGTGGGCTGAGCTGCTGTATTTGACCCACCAGAGACTGTGCTACTGTTATCTGTGTTGCTCTTCTTGTGCTGCTGAAAAGAGAACTGCCATACTGCACTAGCCAGAGACTGAGCTGCTGCAGGTACTGTGCAGCATGACTGCTGAAGACTCTGAGAGACTGCTGCTATGGAAGTACCTGGGCAATCTAAAGAGAAGCCTCATGGCTACTTGTTACTGTTACTGCTGTTTAACAATGCTGCCTTTGGAAAAAATTTGGCATACATATTTTTACATCAGGTGTCCCAACCAGAGTCCCCATTTACATTGGGTGTCCTCATCAGCATCCCCCTTTACATCAGGTGTCCCCATCAGAGTCCCCCTTTACATCGGGTGTCCCAATCAGAGTCCCCCCTTACAGCAGGTGCCCCTTTTACAACAGGTATCCCCATCACCATCCCCCTTTACATTAGGTGTCCCCATCAGGGTCCCCCTATATATTGGGTGTCCCCATCAGAGTCCCCCTTTACATTGGGTGTCCCCATTAGAGTCCCCCTATAAATTGGGTGTCCCCATCAGGGTCCCCCTATACATTGGGTGTCCCCATCAGGGTCCCCCTATACATTGGGTGTCCCCATCAGGGTCCCCCTATACATTGGGTGTCCCCATCAGCATCTCCCTTTACATCAGGCGTCCCCCTTCACATCAGGTGTCACCCCTCCCCCCCCCTCGTACTTACAGCTCTCACAGCATCCACCTTCGGACCAGCTAGAAACCGGAAGTGATGGCGCGGGTCCCGCCAATTACTAACTACAACAGGGAACAAAGCTATAGTGGGAGTGTTCAGGGCGCAGAGCTCTGTGCCCCGAGGATTATCTAAAGCAGGGGTCTCAAAGTGGCGGCCCTCCAGCTGTTGCAAAACTACAAGACCCATCATACCTCTGTCTGTGGGAGTCATGCTTGTAACTGTCAGCCTTGCAAAGCCTCATGGGAATTGTAGTTTCGCAACAGCTGGAGGGCCACCAGTTTGAGACCCCTGATCTAAAGGAAGCCAATAGAGCTTCTTGTTTGCAATCTCGAAAACACATCATGCTTCCCATAGCACCTGTGTGGCCGGCGCCTCGCACACACTTAAAGGGCCATCATTTTTTTTTAGTTTATTTTTTATGATGAGTTGCTTTGGGAGGCGGCACCCATGCACCCCCTATTGATGGGCCGCCACTGTTGCCAGACCATTTCCACAGGATTATATGTTCATTTAAAGTGGTATTAAACCCAAAACAAAAATGGAATATATTGCAGTTTACTAATCATTAGATGTGGTGACTGCATTTGTTTTCTTTTTTAGGTGTTTTCCCCTCTTTTGTCACCTGGTGATCTGGCCAGTAGGGATGAGCTCGGTGTTCGAGTCGAACATACGTTCGACTCGAACATCGGCTGTTCGATCGTTCGACGAAGATCGAACGATTTGGGCCGTTCGCGCCTAATTCGAGTGACGCGAACGGCCCACAATGCACTACGCCATCGCAGTGTCATCCAGGCGCTGTGATTGGCCAAGCATGCACTGTGACCCCGCATGCTTGGCCAATCACAGCGCCGGCAGCGAGGAGAGCAATGATTGGCCACAGGCAGGATGCCTGTGGCCAATTATTGCTGAGGGTGTTTAGTACACGCCCCACACTATAAAAGGCCGCCAGCACGGCGGCCTAGTGTAGTGTGTTCCGGAGAAGGGAAAGAGAAGCATAGGCAGGGACAGTGACATTTATTTTTTCTTGCTTAACCTGGATTCCTTTAGTTTAGGGAAAGAGAAGGATAGGTAGGGAGAGTGTCAGTGTGTTTTACTGTGCGAATCCTTGTTTCTAGGGACAGGGAAGGACAGTGAGGGAAATTCTCCTTGTGCTATAGTGTGCTTTAAAAAAACATTTTTTATAGGGACAGAAAACTATAGGTAGGAAGAGTGTCAGTTTCTTTCACTGTGATAATCCTTGTTTCTAGGGACAGGGAAGGACAGTGAGGGAAATTCTCCTTGTGCTATAGTGTGCTTTAAAAAAACATTTTTTCTAGGGACAGAAAACTATAGGTAGGAAGAGTGTCAGTTTCTTTCACTGTGATAATCCTTGTTTCTAGGGACAGGGAAGGACAGTGAGGGAAATTCTCCTTGTGCTATAGTGTGCTAAAGCATTGATCATCAATCAGCTTTAAAAAAACATTTTTTCTAGGGACAGAAAACTATAGGTAGGAAGAGTGTCAGTTTCTTTCACTGTGATAATCCTTGTTTCTAGGGACAGGGAAGGACAGTGAGGGAAATTCTCCTTGTGCTATAGTGTGCTAAAGCATTGATCATCAATCAGCTTTAAAAAAACATTTTTTCTAGGGACAGAAAACTATAGGTAGGAAGAGTGTCAGTTTCTTTCACTGTGATAATCCTTGTTTCTAGGGACAGGGAAGGACAGTGAGGGAAATTCTACTTGTGCTATAGTGTGCTAAAGCATTGATCATCAATCAGCTTTAAAAAAACATTTTTTCTAGGGACAGAAAACTATAGGTAGGAAGAGTGTCAGTTTCTTTCACTGTGATAATCCTTGTTTCTAGGGACAGGGAAGGACAGTGAGGGAAATTCTACTTGTGCTATAGTGTGCTAAAGCATTGATCATCAATCAGCTTTAAAAAAACATTTTTTCTAGGGACAGAAAACTATAGGTAGGAAGAGTGTCAGTTTCTTTCACTGTGATAATCCTTGTTTCTAGGGACAGGGAAGGACAGTGAGGGAAATTCTCCTTGTGCTATAGTGTGCTTTAAAAAAACATTTTTTCTAGGGACAGAAAACTATAGGTAGGAAGAGTGTCAGTTTCTTTCACTGTGATAATCCTTGTTTCTAGGGACAGGGAAGGACAGTGAGGGAAATTCTCCTTGTGCTATAGTGTGCTAAAGCATTCCTCATCAACCATCTTTGAAATCCTTGTTTTTTGGACAGTCAGGGAAATTGTCGTTGTGCTATTCTGTGCAAAAGCAATCATCCTCAACCATATTTAGAAATCCTTAAGTAAAGGGACAGAGAAGGACACCTGAAGGTAGCCCTTATTGCTTTTTTCCCATCTCCCTGCAGGCCATCTATTAGAATGTCTGGAAGGCAAACAAGGAGAGGCAGACAGTCAGGAGGCAATAAAAAAAGGCAAGCAGGCTCTGTGTCTGGGGGCAAAAGTGCTGGTCGTGGACGTGGTGCATTGTCATCAGCACATGGCCATGGGACACGCTTGTCCTTCTTTTCGGCAGCTGGACATGTTGAGCCACATCATGCCGAAGACTTGGTAGAGTGGATGACCAAGCCCTCCTCCTCCTCCTCATCCTCTCTCACCCAGGCTCAGGGTACTGGCAAAGCAGCTGCCAAAGCGTCCTCTTCCCTGGTATCAATGTCAGACTCATCATCAGTCACTCCTTCCCTAGACCCACCATGTCCTCCTCCTGAGGAGTCCCCCGAACTGTTTGAGCACAGTGTTGGGTACATGCTCCAGGAGGATGCCCAGCGTTTCGAAGGGTCTGATGATGAAACCCAGCTACAGGAAGGCAGTAGCGTGAGAGCAGACAGAGGGGATGCTCAAGAAGGACACCAATCTGGCAGTCATGTTCCAGCAGCTGCAGCATACTGCCAGATTGGCTCCAGTGATGAGGAGGGAGGGGATGATGAGGTCACTGACTCCACGTGGGTGCCTAATAGGAGAGAGGAGGAGGAGGAGGATGAGGAGGAGGCACATCTCCAACGAGGCAGGATGCCCTTTGGTGGCCAGCGTAAGGGCAGTACACCGACGGAATCACACCGCAGAGCTCCGCCTGTGCAGGGCGCTGCCTCTGCCCGTCATTCAAAAAGTTCTTTGGTGTGGGCCTTTTTTGAGGCTAGTGCATCAGATCGCACAGCTGCTGTTTGCAACATATGTCTCAAGCGTATATCGCGTGGCCAAAACATCAGCCGCTTGGGTACCACATGCCTGACCAGACATATGTTGACCTGCCATGCAGCTCGTTGGCAAGCCTACCTCAAAGACCCACACCAAAGAACAAAGCGGACCTCTCCTTGCACCGCATCAGCTGGGATCTCCAACCCCACTATAACTTCAGTCCTCTCTGAAACATGCACTGAGAGGAATGAAGGTGTAGAATTAGGTGTGTCACAGCCAAGTACTTGCGGCCACTCTGCTAGCAGTACACCGACGTCCGATTCTAGCAGGCAAATTTCCCTGCCCCAGCTGCTGGACCGTCGAAAGAAGTTCACTCCCAGCCATCCACATGCCCAGCGGTTGAATGCTAGCTTGGCTAAATTGCTAGCGCTTCAACTGCTGCCTTTTCAGTTGGTAGACTCGGCCCCCTTCCGTGAGTTTGTGCAATGTGCGGTTCCTCAGTGGCAGGTTCCCAAACGCCACTTTTTCTCACGGAAGGCTATTCCGGCTCTCTACCGGCATGTGGAAGGCAATGTCTTGGCCTCGCTGGACAGGGCGGTCAGCGGTAAGGTGCATATTACCGCTGACTCATGGTCCAGCAGGCATGGACAGGGACGTTACCTTTCTTTCACGGCCCATTGGGTCACTCTTTTGGCAGCTGGGAAGGATGCAGGACAAGGTGCAGTAGTGTTGGAGGTTGTTCCACCGCCACGCCTCCAAAATGCTACTACTGGTTGTGACACACCTCTCTCCTCCACCCCCTCCTCTTCTTCTTCCTCCATGGCCTCTTCCTGTGGTTTGTCCTCTGAACCAGCGGTGCTCCGTAGCCGTTCAAGGGGCTACGCAAGTACGCAGGCAAAAAGATGCCATGCCGTGCTTGCGCTGGTGTGTTTGGGGGACAGAAGCCACACTGGGGCAGAGGTCCTGTCTGCTCTGCAGGGCCAGGCCGAGAGGTGGTTTACGCCACGCCAGCTTAAGCCAGGAATGGTGGTTTGCGACAATGGCACCAACCTCCTCTCCGCCCTCCGACAGGGACAACTGACCCATGTGCCCTGTGTGGCTCACGTCCTTAACCTGGTGGTGCAGCGGTTCTTGGGCAGGTACCCGGGCTTACAGGATGTCCTGAGGCAGGCCAGGAAAGTCTGTGTGCATTTCCGCAGATCTTATAATGCCAGTGCTCGCCTGGCTGAGCTGCAAAAGGAGTTGAACCTGCCCAAGAACCGCCTTATATGTGACATGCCCACCAGGTGGAACTCAACGTTGGCCATGCTGCAGTGGCTGCACACGCAGCAGAGGGCCATCAATGAGTACCTGTGCGACTAGGGCACCAGGACAGGGTCAGGGGAGCTTGGTTTTTTTTCTCCACGCCAGTGGGGCATGATCAGGGATGCATGCACTGTCCTGGCACCATTTGAGGAGGCCACGAGGATGGTGAGCAGTGACAGTGCATGCATCAGTGACACTGTACCTCTTGTCCACCTGTTGGAGCACACGCTGCGTGGAATAATGGACAGGGCACTTGAGGCAGAACAGAGGCAGGAAGAGGAGGACTTCCTTGCCTCTCAAGGCCCCCTTTACCCAGACAGTGTTCCTTCTGTCCCACCCATCGCACAGGAAGAGGAGGAGGAGGAGGAGGAGGAGGAGGATTGTGTCAGCATGGAGGTGGAGGCTGGCACTCAGCATCATCAGCAGCAGTCTTTTAGGGATGATTTACAGTCCCAAGAAACCAGTGGACTTGTACGTGGCTGGGAGGAGGTGGCTGCGGATCATGTCGTCCTTAGTGACCCAGAGGACTCCGGAGCGAATGCCTCAGCAAACCTACGCTGCATGGCCTCCCTGATCCTGCAAAGTCTGCGGAAGGATCCTTGTATTCTTCGGATCAAGGAGAGGGACCATTACTGGCTGGCCACTTTCCTTGATCCACGGTACAAGGGTAAGGTTGCGGACCTTATGTTACCGTCGCAGAGGGAGCAGAGGATGAGACAACTCCGGGAGGCCTTGCAGAAAGGTCTGTGCAACGCGTTCCCAGAGACTGGGAGGTTACAAACTCCTGGTCCTGGACAACGAGTTGCTGAGGCTTCGGCCAGTCAAAGAAGGAGCGGTGGGGAAGGTGGCCGTCTGACCGATGCGTTCAGACAATTCTTTAGTCCGCAGCCCCAAAGTATGATCCGTTCCAGCAACCATCGCCAGCGTCTGATAAACATGGTGCAGGAATATCTAGGGGCAAGGCCAGACTTGGACACCTTCCCCACCGAAAATCCTCTGGCTTACTGGGTCTTGAGGATGGATCACTGGCCAGAGCTTGCACAGTATGCAATTGAGCTACTGGCCTGTCCTGCATCCAGCGTTCTTTCGGAACGCACATTCAGTGCTGCTGGAGGATTTGTCATGGATCACAGGGTGCGCCTGTCCACCGACTCGGTTGATCGACTGACTTTCATCAAGATGAACCAGTCTTGGATCACCACCAGCTACCACACACCTGATGCTGATATAACAGACTGATTGATTTTAACATGTCACATCCCTTCAAGACTGATGCTGATGTTAAGTGCCTGTGCTGTTATGTTGACTGGCTATCCTCCTCCTCCGAGTCCTCAATGATACGATTGATGATGATAGCTTGGAAGATCATTTTTGTTTATGGGTGCCGCCACCAGTGGCTAAGGCCCAATTTTTCAGCCCCTGTTTTACAGGGGCGTGTAATTACAATTTTTTTAGCAATAATTTGCCATAGGGCTCATTGCTGTGCTCCAAGTACAGTATCTGTGAGGGGTTGGAGTGTTGTGGCACCAGTGCCTAAGGCCCAATTTTTCAGCCCCTGTTTAACAGGGGCGTGTCATTACAATTTTTGAAGCAATACTTTGCAACAGGGCTCATTGCTGTGCTCCAAGTACAGTATCTGTGAGGGGTTGTAGTGTTGTGCCACCAGTGCCTAAGGCCCAATTTTTCAGCCCCTGTTCAACAGGGGCATGTAATTACAATTCTTGATCTAATAATTCACAGCAGGGCCCATTGCTGCACCCACCAAGAGTAACTCTGAGGGCTTACAGTGTTGTGGCAACGCCACCACCACCACCACCACGAAAGGCCCAATTTTTCAGCCCCTGTTCAAAAGGGGCATGTAATTACAATTCTTGATCTAATAATTCACAGCAGGGCCCATTCCTGCACCCACCAAGAGTAACTCTGAGGGCTTACAGTGTTGTGGCAACACCACCACCACCACCACCACCACGAAAGGCCCAATTTTTCAGCCCCTGTTCAACAGGGGCATGCAATTACAATTCTTGATCTAATAATTCACAGCAGGGCCCATTCCTGCACCCACCAAGAGTAACTCTGAGGGCTTACAATGTTGTGGCAACACCACCACCACCACCACCACCACGAAAGGCCCAATTTTTCAGCCCCTGTTCAACAGGGGCATGCAATTACAATTCTTGATCTAATAATTCACAGCAGGGCCCATTCCTGCACCCACCAAGAGTAACTCTGAGGGCTTACAGTGTTGTGGCAACACCACCACCACCACCACCACCACCACGAAAGGCCCAATTTTTCAGCCCCTGTTCAACAGGGGCATGCAATTACAATTCTTGATCTAATAATTCACAGCAGGGCCCATTGCTGCACCCACCAAGAGTAACTGTCAGGGCTTACAGTGTTGTGGCACCAGCACCACCATCAAAGGCCCAATTTTTACTACCACTGTTCAACAATTATATGTAATTAAAATTCCTGATATAATAGTTGACAGCAGGGCGTTCCAGCACCAACCAAGAGTAACTGTGAGTGCTTACAGTGTTGTGCCAACACCAACAACTAAGGGGCCTATTTCTGCAGAGTATATACGGCAGGTCCCTACTTTCAAACATCCAACTTACAAACGACTCCTACTTGCAAACGCAAGAAGACAACAGGAAGTGAGAGGAAATCTACCCCTAGGAAGGAAAATTCTCTCCTGTAAGAATAAATATGGGAGAAAGGTGTCTCCTCTGTACTGATGCTTTATCAGCAATCCTTGTTTCAAGAAAAACACCACATTTCAAAAACAGTTGACATTGGGACGGAAAGTGAGGTGAAATGTTCTGAACAGGGGCACAGACAGCAAAACAAATGTTACAGGGGTGATAACCCTTACCTATGTTTTCCAAAAAGTTTAAAAATAGATTTTTGGGCTGGAGCTACACTTAAACAATGTACCTGTTCAAAATTACAAACAGATTCTACATAAGAACAAACCTACAGTCCCTGTCTTGTATGCACCGCCTGTATACGGCTGTTCAGAGTATATAGGGCCTTTTTTATTTTATGTGCGGGGTTCCCCTTAATATCCATACAAGACCCAAAGGGGCTGGTAATGGGCTGGGGTAGGGGGGGGGTCATGGGGTAGCTATGCCATTTTTCTTAAAGATTTTCATCCATATTACCGGGACCAGACATTACATTAAAGCCGCAAGCAGTTTTAAATGGCTTTTTTTTCCTTTAGAAGTGTCATTTTGTGCAGGGACAGTTCTAAACACGGGAAACACGTGGCACTTCACAGACATACTTTAGACACCCCCCAGGTACGATATTTAAAGGAATATTTGACTTTTTTTTTTTCACTTTATGCATCATTAAAATGACTGCTCCCGAAAAACGACCGTTTTTAAAACTTCTTTTTGCATTGATACATGTCCCCTGGTGCAGAACCCGGGTTCCCAAACCCTTTTTAGGACAATAACATGCATAATAGTTGTTATAATTAGCACTTTAGAATTCGAACGTTCGCATCCATTGTATTTAATAGGGTTCTAATGTTCGTACGAACTTTCGGTCCGTTCGCGGGTTCTGGTGCGAACCGAACCCGGGGGTGTTTGGCTCATCACTACTGGCCAGTAACGCACATCCTGTATTAAAGTGCCCCCACTCTGGATGAAGGAGCTCAAGGGCACCTTTAGACAGCAGCATTGTCAGTCTGGGGGGAGGGTGGAGTAAGACCCCATACACACTATTAGATTTTCTGCAGATTTTGTCTTTGTCTTTTCTGCAGATTTACCAAAACCATATAATATGAGGTCAAACCTTAAGAGTTTCAATTTGTATGCAATCAGGCAGGCCCTTGCACTACATGGTTTTGCTAAATCTGACCAAAATCTGCAGAAAATCTAATAGTGTGTATGGGGCTTTAGATACACTAGCAGGTTTAGATGTACTTAGCAGCTTCAGCAGCCAAACTCCAGCTAACACTTTTTAAGCAGTTACAGCAACCGTCTTTTTTCTTTTTCTTTTTTGGGATAAAGGTTTTACATAAAAGCTAATCACTGTAAACACCCCTGTCAGTGGTAAATGGTTTGGCTTGTTTCAAATGTTTCAAATGTCTAACTGCTACATCTGTAGGAGAGCGTGTTCTGTTGAAAAACAGACTTACTGGCCAGTGGCCAGATCACCAGGTGAAAATTAAAAAAAGCCTTAAAAAAGAACCCAAATGCAGCAATCACAACTAAGAATTGGTAAGCTGCAATATAATGTTTGCTTTTGGGTTTATAACTGCTTTAACATATTTGATGTATATTATTTACCTGTAAAAGCCTCCATAGTATCATACCTCCCAACATTTTGAGATGGGAATGAGGGACACCTACTAACAAACGTATGTAGGCATAGGACATGCCCCCTGTCACACCCTCTTAAAGAAGAATTAACCAAAGAAAAGGACTTTTTTTACCACTACTATTCCTTTATATTGGCTTTTAAAATGTACAAATGCAGCAATTTAGAAATTGGATGAAAGGTTTAGCACTGGAAAACACTTTTTGAAAGATAAAAACTGCATTTTATATACAACTGTAGCGGGTATTTGAATTTAGGGGAGGCATCTGGGTGGTAATGTAACCCAGATGCACTGATTGCTAGGGAATCTGAGACCCTTTTATGGTTCTTGGATGACTCTGGTGATGTGAGGTTCCCTGCGGCCTACAGGTGGCGTTGTTGCCCTGGGCCGGAGTTGAACTCACATCGCAAGACTGTGCCTTTTTGTCCTCCCCTGGAGCTGGTACAGTGGGGCGGGGAACCCGCTGTGGCGCGAAGGGAGAGGAGATAAAAGGGGCGGACGCCCTTACCACGGGGTTCAGAGTTGAAGTCGGAGGACGTGGCCGCACCCAGGCACCTTCAGCTTGGGTGCTGGCATTCCGGTGCTCCGGGCCCAGGTGCCCTTGTCCTGGCCGGAGCGGAGATGGAGTCCATCTCAGGCACCTTTAGCCTGGGGTGAGGTACTATGGCGGATGCCTGTGGCTCAGTACCTTCGACTGAGTTCCGCGAGGGTGGAGGAATCCGAGGGGACCCTAACTCCTTGGGTGCCCGTGTCTAAGTTCGTGAGGTCTGGTGTACAGAACTTCTCTGGAGAGTCTGGCGCAGCATTGCTGGTGACAGAGAGGCCTCCGGTAACTCCCTTGGACGGATATCCTTCCCCTGACAGGGGCTTTGCTAGAGAAGGTAATTCACATTCTATTTCACAGTGGTTGGCAAGAGAAGGGAAAGGATTGTGCCTCGACTAGTGATGAGCCGAACACCCCCGGGTTCGGTTCGCACCAGAACCCGCGAACGGACCGAAAGTTCGAACGAACATTAGAACCCTATTAAATACAATGGATGCGAACGTTCGAATTCTAAAGTGCTAATTATAACAACTATTATGCATGTTATTGTCCTAAAAAGGGTTTGGGAACCCGGGTTCTGCACCAGGGGACATGTATCAATGCAAAAAGAAGTTTTAAAAACGGTCGTTTTTCGGGAGCAGTCATTTTAATGATGCATAAAGTGAAAAAAAAAAAGTCAAATATTCCTTTAAATATCGTACCTGGGGGGTGTCTAAAGTATGTCTGTGAAGTGCCACGTGTTTCCCGTGTTTAGAACTGTCCCTGCACAAAATGACACTTCTAAAGGAAAAAAAAGCCATTTAAAACTACTTGCGGCTTTAATGTAATGTCTGGTCCCGGTAATATGGATGAAATTCTTTAAGAAAAATGGCATAGCTACCCCATGACCCCCCCCCTACCCCAGCCCATTACCAGCCCCTTTGGGTCTTGTATGGATATTAAGGGGAACCCCGCACATAAAATAAAAAAGGCCCTATATACTCTGAACAGCCCTATACAGGCGGTGCATACAAGACAGGGACTGTAGGTTTGTTCTTATGTAGAGTCTGTTTGTAATTTTGAACAGGTACATTGTTGAAGTGTAGCTCCAGACCAAAAATCTATTTTTAAACTTTTTGGAAAACATAGGTAAGGGTAATCACCCCTGTAACATTTGTTTTGCTGTCTGTGCCCCTGTTCAGAACATTTCACCTCACTTTCCGTCCCAATGACAACTGTTTTTGAAATGTGGTGTTTTTCTTGAAACAAGGATTGCTGATAAAGCATCAGTACAGAGGAGACACCTTTCTCCCATATTTATTCTTACAGGAGAGAATTTTCCTTCCTAGTGGTAGATTTCCTCTCACTTCCTGTTGTCTTCTTGCGTTTGCAAGTAGGAGTCGTTTGTAAGTTGGATGTTTGAAAGTAGGGACCTGCCGTATATACTCTGCAGAAATAGGCCCCTTAGTTGTTGGTGTTGGCACAACACTGTAAGCACTCACAGTTACTCTTGGTTGGTGCTGGAACGCCCTGCTGTCAACTATTATATCAGGAATTTTAATTACATATAATTGTTGAACAGTGGTAGTAAAAATTGGGCCTTTGATGGTGGTGCTGGTGCCACAACACTGTAAGCCCTGACAGTTACTCTTGGTGGGTGCAGCAATGGGCCCTGCTGTGAATTATTAGATCAAGAATTGTAATTACATGCCCCTGTTGAACAGGGGCTGAAAAATTGGGCCTTAGGCACTGGTGGCACAACACTGCAACCCCTCACAGCAACTGTACTTGGAGCACAGCAATGAGCCCTGTTGCAAAGTATTGCTTCAAAAATTGTAATGACACGCCCCTGTTAAACAGGGGCTGAAAAATTGGGCCTTAGGCACTGGTGGCACAACACTGCAACTCCTCACAGATACTGTACTTGGAGCACACCAATGAGCCCTGTTGCAAAGTATTGCTTCAAAAATTGTAATGACACGCCCCTGTTAAACAGGGGCTGAAAAATTGGGCCTTAGGCACTGGTGGCACAACACTGCAACTCCTCACAGATACTGTACTTGGAGCACAGCAATGAGCCCTGTTGCAAAGTATTGCTTCAAAAATTGTAATTACACGCCCCTGTTAAACAGGGGCTGAAAAATTGGGCGTTAGGCACTGGTGGCACAACACTGCAACTCCTCACAGATACTGTACTTGGAGCACAGCAATGAGCCCTGTTGCAAAGTATTGCTTCAAAAATTGTAATTACACGCCCCTGTTAAACAGGGGCTGAAAAATTGGGCGTTAGGCACTGGTGGCGGCACCCATAAACAAAAATGATCTTACAAGCTATCATCATCAATCGTATCATTGAGGACTCGGAGGAGGAGGATAGCCAGTCAACATAACAGCACAGGCACTCAGCATCAGCATCAGTCTTGAAGGGATGTGACATGTTAAAATCAATTAGTCTGTTATATCAGCATCAGGTGTGTGGTAGCTGGTGGTGATCCAAGACTGGTTCATCTTGATGAAAGTCAGTCGATCAACCGAGTCGGTGGACAGGCGCACCCTGTGATCCGTGACAAATCCTCCAGCAGCACTGAATGTGCGTTCCGAAAGAACGCTGGATGCAGGACAGGCCAGTAGCTCAATTGCATACTGTGCAAGCTCTGGCCAGTGATCCATCCTCAAGACCCAGTAAGCCAGAGGATTTTCGGTGGGGAAGGTGTCCAAGTCTGACCTTGCCCCTAGATATTCCTGCACCATGTTTATCAGACGCTGGCGATGGTTGCTGGAACCGATCATACTTTGGGGCTGCGGACTAAAGAATTGTCTGAACGCATCGGTCAGACGGCCACCTTCCCCACCGCTCCTTCTTTGACTGGCCGAAGCCTCAGCAACTCGTTGTCCAGGACCAGGAGTTTGCAACCTCCCAGTCTCTGGGAACGCGTTGCACAGACCTTTCTGCAAGGCCTCCCGGAGTTGTCTCATCCTCTGCTCCCTCTGCGACGGTAACATAAGGTCCGCAACCTTACCCTTGTACCGTGGATCAAGGAGAGTGGCCAGCCAGTAATGGTCCCTCTCCTTGATCCGAAGAATACGAGGATCCTTCCGCAGACTTTGCAGGATCAGGGAGGCCATGCAGCGTAGGTTTGCTGAGGCATTCGCTCCGGAGTCCTCTGGGTCACTAAGGACGACATGATCCGCAGCCACCTCCTCCCAGCCACGTACAAGTCCACTGGTTTCTTGGGACTGTAAATCATCCCTAAAAGACTGCTGCTGATGATGCTGAGTGCCAGCCTCCACCTCCATGCTGACACAATCCTCCTCCTCCTCCTCCTCCTCCTCCTCTTCCTGTGCGATGGGTGGGACAGAAGGAACACTGTCTGGGTAAAGGGGGCCTTGAGAGGCAAGGAAGTCCTCCTCTTCCTGCCTCTGTTCTGCCTCAAGTGCCCTGTCCATTATTCCACGCAGCGTGTGCTCCAACAGGTGGACAAGAGGTACAGTGTCACTGATGCATGCACTGTCACTGCTCACCATCCTCGTGGCCTCCTCAAATGGTGCCAGGACAGTGCATGCATCCCTGATCATGCCCCACTGGCGTGGAGAAAAAAAACCAAGCTCCCCTGACCCTGTCCTGGTGCCATAGTCGCACAGGTACTCATTGATGGCCCTCTGCTGCGTGTGCAGCCGCTGCAGCATGGCCAACGTTGAGTTCCACCTGGTGGGCATGTCACATATAAGGCGGTTCTTGGGCAGGTTCAACTCCTTTTGCAGCTCAGCCAGGCGAGCACTGGCATTATAAGATCTGCGGAAATGCACACAGACTTTCCTGGCCTGCCTCAGGACATCCTGTAAGCCCGGGTACCTGCCCAAGAAGTGCTGCACCACCAGGTTAAGGACGTGAGCCACACAGGGCACATGGGTCAGTTGTCCCTGTCGGAGGGCGGAGAGGAGGTTGGTGCCATTGTCGCAAACCACCATTCCTGGCTTAAGCTGGCGTGGCGTCAACCACCTCTCGGCCTGGCCCTGCAGAGCAGACAGGACCTCTGCCCCAGTGTGGCTTCTGTCCCCCAAACACACCAGCGCAAGCACGGCATGGCATCTTTTTGCCTGCGTACTTGCGTAGCCCCGTGAACGGCTACGGAGCACCGCTGGTTCATAGGACAAACCACAGGAAGAGGCCATGGAGGAAGAAGAAGAGGAGGGGGTGGAGGAGAGAGGTGTGTCACAACCAGTAGTAGCATTTTGGAGGCGTGGCGGTGGGACAACCTCCAACACTACTGCACCTTGTCCTGAATCCTTCCCAGCTGCCAAAAGAGTGACCCAATGGGCCGTGAAAGAAAGGTAACTTCCCTGTCCATGCCTGCTGGACCATGAGTCAGCGGTAATATGCACCTTACCGCTGACCGCCCTGTCCAGCGAGGCCAAGACATTGCCTTCCACATGCCGGTAGAGAGCCGGAATAGCCTTCCGTGAGAAAAAGTGGCGTTTGGGAACCTGCCACTGAGGAACTGCACATTGCACAAACTCACGGAAGGGGGCCGAGTCTACCAACTGAAAAGGCAGCAGTTGAAGCGCTAGCAATTTAGCCAAGCTAGCATTCAACCGCTGGGCATGTGGATGGCTGGGAGTGAACTTCTTTCGACGGTCCAGCAGCTGGGGCAGGGAAATTTGCCTGCTAGAATCGGACGTCGGTGTACTGCTAGCAGAGTGGCCGCAAGTACTTGGCTGTGACACACCTAATTCTACACCTTCATTCCTCTCAGTGCATGTTTCAGAGAGGACTGAAGTTATAGTGGGGTTGGAGATCCCAGCTGATGCGGTGCAAGGAGAGGTCCGCTTTGTTCTTTGGTGTGGGTCTTTGAGGTAGGCTTGCCAACGAGCTGCATGGCAGGTCAACATATGTCTGGTCAGGCATGTGGTACCCAAGCGGCTGATGTTTTGGCCACGCGATATACGCTTGAGACATATGTTGCAAACAGCAGCTGTGCGATCTGATGCACTAGCCTCAAAAAAGGCCCACACCAAAGAACTTTTTGAATGACGGGCAGAGGCAGCGCCCTGCACAGGCGGAGCTCTGCGGTGTGATTCCGTCGGTGTACTGCCCTTACGCTGGCCACCAAAGGGCATCCTGCCTCGTTGGAGATGTGCCTCCTCCTCATCCTCCTCCTCCTCCTCTCTCCTATTAGGCACCCACGTGGAGTCAGTGACCTCATCATCCCCTCCCTCCTCATCACTGGAGCCAATCTGGCAGTATGCTGCAGCTGCTGGAACATGACTGCCAGATTGGTGTCCTTCTTGAGCATCCCCTCTGTCTGCTCTCACGCTACTGCCTTCCTCTAGCTGGGTTTCATCATCAGACCCTTCGAAACGCTGGGCATCCTCCTGGAGCATGTACCCAACACTGTGCTGAAACAGTTCGGGGGACTCCTCAGGAGGAGGACATGGTGGGTCTAGGGAAGGAGTGACTGATGATTTGTCTGACATTGATACCAGGGAAGACGACGCTTTGGCAGCTGCTTTTCCAGTACCCTGAGCCTGGGTGAGAGAGGATGAGGAGGAGGAGGAGGGCTTGGTCATCCACTCTACCAAGTCTTCGGCATGATGTGGCTCAACATGTCCAGCTGCCGAAAAGAAGGACAAGCGTGTCCCATGGCCATGTGCTGATGACAATGCACCGCGTCCACGACCAGCACTGTTGCCCCCAGACACAGAGCCTGCTTGCCCTCTTTTATTGCCTCCTGACTGTCTGCCTCTCCTTGTTTGCCTTCCAGACATTCTAATAGATGGCCTGCAGGGAGATGGGAAAAAAGCAATAAGGGCTACCTTCAGGTGTCCTTCTCTGTCCCTTGAAACAAGGACTTGCAGAGTGAAATAAACTGACACTCTCCCTACCTACAGTTTTCTGTCCCTAGAATAAATGTTTTTTTTAATCACAATATAGCACAAGGACAATTCAGTCACTGTCCTTCCAGGTCCCTGGAAACAAGGACTTGCAGAGTGAAATAAACTGACACTCTCCCTACCTACAGTTTTCTGTCCCTAGAATAAATGTTTTTTTTAATCACAATATAGCACAAGGACAATTCAGTCACTGTCCTTCCAGGTCCCTGGAAACAAGGACTTGCAGAGTGAAAGAAAAAAAACACTCTCCCTACCTACAGTTTTCTGTCCCTAGAAAAAATGTTTTTTTTAATCACAATATAACACAAGGACAATTCACTCACTGTCCTTCCAGGTCCCTGGAAACAAGGACTTGCAGAGTGAAATAAACTGACACTCTCCCTACCTACAGTTTTCTGTCCCTAGAATAAATGTTTTTTTTAATCACAATATAGCACAAGGACAATTCAGTCACTGTCCTTCCAGGTCCCTGGAAACAAGGACTTGCAGAGTGAAATAAACTGACACTCTCCCTACCTACAGTTTTCTGTCCCTAGAATAAATGTTTTTTTTAATCACAATATAGCACAAGGACAATTCAGTCACTGTCCTTACAGGTCCCTGGAAACAAGGACTTGCAGAGTGAAATAAACTGACACTCTCCCTACCTACAGTTTTCTGTCCCTAGAATAAATGTTTTTTTTAATCACAATATAGCACAAGGACAATTCACTCACTGTCCTTACAGGTCCCTGGAAACAAGGACTTGCAGAGTGAAATAAACTGACACTCTCCCTACCTACAGTTTTCTGTCCCTAGAATAAATGTTTTTTTTAAGCACAATATAGCACAAGGAGAATTCACTCACTGTCCTTCCAGGTCCCTGGAAACAAGGACTTGCAGAGTGAAAGAAAAAAAACACTCTCCCTACCTACAGTTTTCTGTCCCTAGAAAAAATGTTTTTTTTAATCACAATATAACACAAGGACAATTCACTCACTGTCCTTCCAGGTCCCTGGAAACAAGGACTTGCAGAGTGAAATAAACTGACACTCTCCCTACCTACAGTTTTCTGTCCCTAGAATAAATGTTTTTTTTAATCACAATATAGCACAAGGACAATTCAGTCACTGTCCTTCCAGGTCCCTGGAAACAAGGACTTGCAGAGTGAAATAAACTGACACTCTCCCTACCTACAGTTTTCTGTCCCTAGAATAAATGTTTTTTTTAATCACAATATAGCACAAGGACAATTCAGTCACTGTCCTTCCAGGTCCCTGGAAACAAGGACTTGCAGAGTGAAATAAACTGACACTCTCCCTACCTACAGTTTTCTGTCCCTAGAATAAATGTTTTTTTTAATCACAATATAGCACAAGGACAATTCACTCACTGTCCTTACAGGTCCCTGGAAACAAGGACTTGCAGAGTGAAATAAACTGACACTCTCCCTACCTACAGTTTTCTGTCCCTAGAATAAATGTTTTTTTTAAGCACAATATAGCACAAGGAGAATTCACTCACTGTCCTTCCAGGTCCCTGGAAACAAGGACTTGCAGAGTGAAAGAAAAAAAACACTCTCCCTACCTACAGTTTTCTGTCCCTAGAAAAAATGTTTTTTTTAATCACAATATAACACAAGGACAATTCACTCACTGTCCTTCCAGGTCCCTGGAAACAAGGACTTGCAGAGTGAAATAAACTGACACTCTCCCTACCTACAGTTTTCTGTCCCTAGAATAAATGTTTTTTTTAATCACAATATAGCACAAGGACAATTCAGTCACTGTCCTTCCAGGTCCCTGGAAACAAGGACTTGCAGAGTGAAATAAACTGACACTCTCCCTACCTACAGTTTTCTGTCCCTAGAATAAATGTTTTTTTTAATCACAATATAGCACAAGGACAATTCAGTCACTGTCCTTCCAGGTCCCTGGAAACAAGGACTTGCAGAGTGAAATAAACTGACACTCTCCCTACCTACAGTTTTCTGTCCCTAGAATAAATGTTTTTTTTAATCACAATATAGCACAAGGACAATTCACTCACTGTCCTTACAGGTCCCTGGAAACAAGGACTTGCAGAGTGAAATAAACTGACACTCTCCCTACCTACAGTTTTCTGTCCCTAGAATAAATGTTTTTTTTAAGCACAATATAGCACAAGGAGAATTCACTCACTGTCCTTCCAGGTCCCTGGAAACAAGGACTTGCAGAGTGAAAGAAAAAAAACACTCTCCCTACCTACAGTTTTCTGTCCCTAGAAAAAATGTTTTTTTTAATCACAATATAACACAAGGACAATTCACTCACTGTCCTTCCAGGTCCCTGGAAACAAGGACTTGCAGAGTGAAATAAACTGACACTCTCCCTACCTACAGTTTTCTGTCCCTAGAATAAATGTTTTTTTTAATCACAATATAGCACAAGGACAATTCAGTCACTGTCCTTCCAGGTCCCTGGAAACAAGGACTTGCAGAGTGAAATAAACTGACACTCTCCCTACCTACAGTTTTCTGTCCCTAGAATAAATGTTTTTTTTAATCACAATATAGCACAAGGACAATTCAGTCACTGTCCTTCCAGGTCCCTGGAAACAAGGACTTGCAGAGTGAAATAAACTGACACTCTCCCTACCTACAGTTTTCTGTCCCTAGAATAAATGTTTTTTTTAATCACAATATAGCACAAGGACAATTCACTCACTGTCCTTACAGGTCCCTGGAAACAAGGACTTGCAGAGTGAAATAAACTGACACTCTCCCTACCTACAGTTTTCTGTCCCTAGAATAAATGTTTTTTTTAAGCACAATATAGCACAAGGAGAATTCACTCACTGTCCTTCCAGGTCCCTGGAAACAAGGACTTGCAGAGTGAAAGAAAAAAAACACTCTCCCTACCTACAGTTTTCTGTCCCTAGAAAAAATGTTTTTTTTAATCACAATATAACACAAGGACAATTCACTCACTGTCCTTCCAGGTCCCTGGAAACAAGGACTTGCAGAGTGAAATAAACTGACACTCTCCCTACCTACAGTTTTCTGTCCCTAGAATAAATGTTTTTTTTAATCACAATATAGCACAAGGACAATTCAGTCACTGTCCTTCCAGGTCCCTGGAAACAAGGACTTGCAGAGTGAAATAAACTGACACTCTCCCTACCTACAGTTTTCTGTCCCTAGAATAAATGTTTTTTTTAAGCACAATATAGCACAAGGACAATTCACTCACTGTCCTTACAGGTCCCTGGAAACAAGGACTTGCAGAGTGAAAGAAACTGACACTCTCCCTACCTACAGTTTTCTGTCCCTAGAATAAATGTTTTTTTAAGCACAATATAGCACAAGGACAATTCACTCACTGTCCTTCCAGGTCCCTGGAAACAAGGACTTGCAGAGTGAAAGAAACTGACACTGTCCCTACCTACAGTTTTCTGTCCCTAGAATAAATGTTTTTTTTAAGCACACTATAGCACAAGCACAAAACACACTGACACTCTCCCTACCTATCCTTCTCTTTCCCTAAACTAAAGGAATCCAGGTTAAGCAAGAAAGAAATAACAGTCACTGTCCCTGCCTATGCTGCTCTATCCCTGCTCCGGAACACACTACACTAGGCCGCCGTGCTGGCGGCCTTTTATAGTGTGGGGCGTGTACTAAACACCCTCAGCAATAATTGGCCACAGGCATCCTGCCTGTGGCCAATCATTGCTCTCCTCGCTGCCGGCGCTGTGATTGGCCAAGCATGCGGGGTCACAGTGCATGCTTGGCCAATCACAGCGCCTGGATGACACTGCGATGGCGTAGTGCATTGTGGGCCGTTCGCGTCACTCGAATTTGGCGCGAACGGCCCAAATCGTTCGATCTTCGTCGAACGATCGAACAGCCGATGTTCGAGTCGAACGTATGTTCGACTCGAACACGAAGCTCATCCCTAGCCTCGACCTATTCCCATTAAGACTAAGTTGTTGCAAAAGAATCCAACTTAACCGTGCTGTGTGTTTATTCGCTGAGAAGAATAAAACTGTGTTGGACCTATTCACTGTGTGGAACTCTGGTTACTAGGAGCAAAGGAGTCAGGGACGAAGTACAGGACTTGACTCTAGGACACCTACACAAAGCCCGATCTTTCTGGCCTTCACCTCGTCACTATGGAGGACATGGGCCGTAGTGTATCTCATCCCTCTCCCCAGCACTAACACCCCTAGACAAAAGAAAGACAAGCCGAGAATAAGAAGGGGAGAGAGGGGTGAGGCCGCTACACAACTATATAGATCAGACCAAAATGAGGGACAAATGAGGGGGAAAGAGGGACAGAGGGACATTGCTCCAAATCAGAGCCAGACCCTCAAAATCAGGGACAGTTGGGAGCTATGTAGTATAGACATCTATAGACTAAGACTACTGCTGGGCGCCACCATTTTGGATGTGCAGCAGCCCAAGCCATCTCAGAACTATCACTCGTAACACTCTATATTATGCTTCACTGTCCCTCTCCTATCAGCTAAATGAAAGGTTATATGGAAAGGTGACAGAAGGGGCGGAGAACAAAAGCCCGCACAGAGAGCAATTCTGCTCTCCCAAAAGAGGGAAAGGCTAGTGCCCCGTACACACGATCTGATTTTCTGCCTGAAAAACCATGGATGTTTTTTCCGACGGAATTCTGCTCAAGCTTGGCTTGCATACACCCGGTCACACAAAAGTTCTCGGAACTTTTGACTGTCAAGAACGCGGTGACGTACAACACTACGACGAGCCGAGAAAATTAAGTTCAATGCTTTCGAGCATGCGTCAAATTGTTTCCGAGCATGCGTCGGAAAAATTGAGAATCTGCTCTCAATCTTTTGCTGGCGGAAATTCCGGCAGCAAAAGTCCAATGGAGCATACACACGGTCGGAATTTCCGACGAAAAGCTCACATCGGACTTTTGCTGGCAGAAATTCAGACCGTGTGTACGCGGCATTAGACTTGCAAAGGAGGGGAGGTTGTGCCTAGGGATTTTATTAATCAGCTTTTTTTTTTTATGTCAATGGCACATTGCAATTTTACAGTATTTCAATAAATAAACAATAAAGCCCATGCTAACACTCTCCTATATTAGTGTGTTTTTAATGGGTGTGGTTAAAAGATGGGAAACATGCTAGCATTGCTTTATATCGATAGCAGCAATATAAACAATCCTATAATCCTCAGTTTAAACAATCCTATAATCAACAGTAAAACACAGATACTTCAATCTCTCTTTCATGAAAGGAAAGTGGTGTCGAGTACAAAAAGTGGGCATTTGCTGTCAGAATTATATCAACCTGCATTCAGAAGCCTAGCATTCCATTAGTGTACAATATTACTTTCTCTAGCATGTGATCAGGTCTTCAGGTCAACTATGCCAAAGGGGGGATATTAAAGTGATTGTAAATGATCGCCTTGTAAAACAACTCATTCAGTTTCAAACAGAAATGAAAGGCAAAACATTTTTATATAGATATAAAAAAAACATTATAAATACCTTTTTTAAAAGTAATCATATTCCCTCTTCTCTCAGCAGCATAAATGCTGGGGGAGGAGAAGCAGCAGTACACTGAGCTTCCCAGTAAATGAATGACTGTGCAGCGTGGGCATTAGGGTGTTTCATTTTCTAAGGCCCCGAGTCTCAGTCATGTAAAAGATATATATGTTAAGTTTCAAGTTTTGTAAAAGCCGGGCATGTCAGCACAAGTCTGATCATTGGAGGAGAGCCGGCTGAGTTCCCAGCATAGCTGGAGAACTGACTATGGTGTGCTATCCTACTGAGAGTGGTCAGTTTTTAATAGGAAAGCAGGGGGACTGGCAGAACACCAGGGTTTTTACATAAAGGAAGCAATACATTTTTATACAAGTACATAGTACAGCAGCCACATATCAGGAATATGAAGTGTTGGGGTAACAAACGCATTAAGCCGACTGTGGACTGTGTCGCAGACTAGCAGAGTGGTTATTGGACAGCACAACTTGTGTTATACACAAAAACACAAAATACACCAAACGATGCCTTTAGATGGGACCAGTACCTGGTTGGTGTCACTGTAAGTTCTCAATGGGGTAGCAAGCAAGCAGATAGAATCCCTAACACATTTCATGAATTAACTGCACTTATTCATTATTTATTCATGCAGGTATGCATGAAATGCGTTACAGATGCTGTTTGCTATCCTGGTTTGTAAAGAATAAAGATATTTGCATTCAACCTGGTATTTGACTGCTCTGTGTCTCAGTGAGAATTTGGATGTGCACCTGACAAACCTGAAAGACTACATGATGTTTCAACTTGGTGGGCCACATCCAAAGGAACCACATTTATTTATTTTTTAACAGTGAATATAGAGGACTTTTTAGGCACCGAAGAAAGACAGAAAAAATGATTACAAAAATATTTTTTACAAACTTTTATGCCCTGTACAAACAATCGGAATTTCCGATGAAAAAAGACTGAAAAGAACATGTTTTAAATTTTTCCGACGGAAAAAAAAATGATAGGAAATTCCGATCGTCTGTGTGGAACTCTATCGGAGAAAAATCCACGCATGCTCAGACTAAATTAGAAGACGGAAGAGCTCGTTCTGGTAAAAGTAGCGTTCGTAATGGAGATAGCACATTCGTCATGCTGCAAATTAATGCATCGTTAAATGTAGCGCATTATTTTCTTCTTTCTAATGCTAGAACAAATTACATTTTCCACTGTGGATATTCACACCGAGTTCTGACAAACTTATTTCTTTGTTTCTTGTGATCTCATGAATCTTTGTATTTTATTTTAAAGCCAGGTCTCCAAAATATCTTAATATTTATTTTAAGTGCGAATCGGCTAACACCAAACTTTTACTAACACGCGGTAACACAAAATCAGCAAAAGCAGCCCAAAGGGTGGCGCCATTGGATTTGAACTTCCCCTTTATAGTGACGTTGTACGTGTTGTACGTCACCGCGTTTTGGACGGTCGGAATTTGGTCTGATGGTGTGTATGCAAGACAGCTTAGAACGGAATTCTGACGAAAAATTCCATCGTATTTTAGCCCATCGGAATTCCGATCGTGTGTACAGGGCATTAGTCTCTGTTTCCACTATTGCAACCCCAAAATCGCGTGATTTTGATGCGACTTGAAGCAATGTCTGTGTATTCTTGAGGTCCTGGACCTCAAGTCGCATCAAAGTGGGACCAAAGTAGTGCAGGGACTACTTTGAAGTCGCACAGATATGAACGGTACTCATTGGAAATCATGGGGTACGACTTGTCGTGCGACTTTGCAGTCCCAAGTCGTATGACAAGTCGCACAAGTGGAAACCGAGCCTTATTTCAAAGACCATAAGAGTTATTAGAAGTAGTGCAATTGCTGTTCATGAAGTGTTGGGTCAAAGATGAACCTTTAGGGATCTCACAATACATAAACAGAATATACCAAATTTCACACCGTTATCCTGTAGATCATTGATGGGTACACCTATCCATTAAAATGAACCACGATTACATGGGAAAAAAAAAAAAACCTATATAAACATCACTGATCCACTGACTAATCCACACGTGAGTACAGATACAACGTCACAGTAAATATGAAGTTCTAATGTGTTTCAATTACATGTAACCTTCCTCAGGGGAGATAAGTGAAAATGTATCTACAACGAATACAAACTGAATTCTATGAATCGTCATATGATGGTCGTATGAAGAGAACCACATACATGTACTGTGTCCATCAGTTCATTGCTATACATATTGAATACAAAATTAAAATACAGAGGCTCGGAAGTCAGCGACAGCTTCACACAGGTCACCCACCAAAGATAGACCTCAGAAGGATTGCCATACAATATCTCAGCTCCACCTAGAATAAACAGGGCTAGCATGAACAGAAATGTGTGTTTTCATTGTAGATGAATTTTCACTTATCTCCCCCTGAGGAAGAATACATGTAATTGAAACGCATTGGAAGTTAGTATTTACTGTGATCCTCTGTTGGGCATCCATTATGTAACATTCATCTCATATGACATCATCCACTTTGTATCTGCACTTACTTGCAGATTAGTCAGTGTATCAGTGATGTTTATATAGGTTTTTTTTCCCCATGTAATCGTGGTTCAAGTTGATGGATAGGTGTACCCATCAATGAAATACAGGGTAACAGTGTGAAATTCCGTATATTCTGTTTATGATACATTTACAATAGTGATATTCCTAAAGGTCCATCTTTGACCCAACACTTCACGATCAGCCTTTGCACTACTTTTAATCATTTTTAATATACTGTACAGTACTTTGCAATAAAGTTTGTATTTTTATTTATTTGTTATAATTTTTCTTTTAGTCTTTCTTGGGTACCTAAAAAAAAATCTCTACAATATTTACTATAAAACCAAAAAAAGTTTGGATGTGCACCCATCAAATCTTTTTGTGGTCCCGCCTGGAGCAGTAACACCTTATTGTTCTTACACAATGCATTTCATGACACTTGGCACACTGTAAACATGCACACTAAATTCACTATACACATAGCACCATTCATCTCAGTACTATCAACACCCCCCCCCCACCCTGTACCTTGTTACACTCACTACATCACATTATGCACACCATTGCTTTCAGCACAATGCTGATTCAAACCAGTCTTGGGAAATAACAGCCAGAAAATGGAGAGAGAATTGCAAAGAACAGAAAAGTATTATGGTATAGGACACACCCACTATCACACCTCCTTAAAGAAAAATTCTGCAAAAAAATATTATTGTATTGTTACCACTCCTATTGCTTTTTACTGGCTACAGAAATTTACAAATGCAGCCATTTCGAATTTGGATGAAAGGTTTAGCACTGGGAAACACTTTAAAAAAAAAAAATAGTGCATTTTATATTCAACTATATAGATCAGACCAAATTGAGGGACAAATGAGGAGGACAGAGGGACTTTGTTCCAAATCAGGGACAGTCCCTCAGAATAAGGGACAGTTGGGCGCTATGTGATCCTGTCACAAATCCAGTGAGCTCTGAACTTCCTGTGAGTTGACTACGCTGCCTCTGAAATCCCCAAGCAATGTTGCCATTGTTGTTAGCCTTGTCTGAGTTCTTCACTGCTAGACTACAGAATGATGCCTCCCCCCCCCCATTCCTCCTCTGTCCCTTTCCCACCCATTCCTCCTCTGCCCCCCCCCACTCTGCCTCTCCCCTCCCCCGATTCCTCCTCTGCCCCCCCCCTCCACTCCGCCTCTGTCCCCCCCTATTCCGCCTCTGTCCCTCTCCACATGCACACATTGATTTGTTTCAAATAAATATGGTGATGCTTCCCATGCGTGCATGGCCTTAAGGGTGTTTCTTTAAACTTCAAAAAGGGCTCTTGGGAGGTATAGTTCTGGGTGGTGTCTGTCAATAGCAGCTGATGTAGGTAATGCTGTTGTCACCTCCTCCTAGCAACTACAAGCATAGTGATAATGCTACAGGTAGTTATAGAAGTTATTTCATACTACAAGAACAAAATAAAAGAGTAAAATGAATGTATAAACATGCTAAAGATGGGGAGAGCGGTTTGGGGCAAAAGTTTTGGTGATGCTTGAAGATCCCCTTTAATATTTACCTAATAATATTGTAGATATTGTCCCCTAATTTGTTGTTTCTTGTACATAGATTTATTGTATTTGTTGTCTGTACAGGGATACTATGTATGGCCTGGAGAGTTAAGCCAGGCAGACATGGACTGCAATACAGCCAGTTCAGCAGAAACCGGATGAAATTCCATCCATGTATGGGCACCCTGGTTGTACACAAGTATTTTTCAAACGCTTATAATAGCAAACCTTGCATTGTTAGCTGCAAAAATGTTTGAACTTTTTAACTGACATTTTGACCTGTGGTAGGAACTTTTTACCTAAGTGTGAATATACCATGCTGTGAAACAATTTATTGACATCAAAGCCTACCAAGCCTAGAGTCTGAGTTAGACAAAGAAAGTAGAGGTAAATAAGGGGGGGAGATATAACTATTTCATTAAAGAGGAACTTAACTACCCCCACCATCTCCCCTTACCTGTTATGCCTGGTTAAAATCAAAACACACTCGCTCACCTGTGCCACAGATCCAGCCTCGCCCTGCAGTGGTCAGCTGTTTGTGCCTGTGTCCCACACTGCCATATTGGTCCTTCTGCAGCCTCCTGGAATATGTGATAGGGCTTTCCTAGGAGGCTGCGGGAGGCCAAAATGGCAGCACTGAGTGGGACCTCCAGAGATTAAAAAAAAAAAAAAACAGAAATGCCCCCCAAAATAAAAATTTGCTCTTATTAATGGGGGTTGGGGCTGGAGGCAGAGGCCTGGATTGAAAGTTTATTTGCAGAGTAAGGCTGGGTTCACACGAACTTCGCATGCGGCTCACAGCAGGGGTCCGGTATGTTCCTGTTCACTGTTTCAGGTCTGATTTCAGTCCGAATTTTTGCCTGAATTTGGACCTGAAACAGGGCTCCTGTGCAAATTCTCACCGGAGCCGCAGCGGAGATATGTGAACCGGCTCCATAGGGAGCCGCTCAAAATCTCCTATTGTGAACTGGATGCGGGGAAAACGCATCCAATTCGCAACAGTGTGAACCCAGCCTTAAACAACCTTAATCCCTATTATAATTAAAATCTAACAAGTTGCCATTGCCCATGTGTTTCCTGTGGTATTGTTTCTAGGTGTTGCCATTGCAGCCTCAATATGTCAGAACTTTAGTAGGTCTTTACAAGGGCAACAATGCTCATGATATATAACGTAATAAGAGCTAGCCCAAATCTCTTCATTTGTATGAGTCAAGTCAGGATGCTATAGTGAGCATAGCTGGATCTTGGAGATGTAGTATTTTGCATTACCATATTTCATTATTTATGATTTTTTTTTATTTTATTTAATTACTTTTTATTGCCTTTTCAAACACAAATACAAAAAGAAAAAAAAGAACTATATATATATATATATATATATATATATATATATATATATATATATATATATACACATATACACATAATCAGGAATTTTAGCTCTTACAGAAAGAAAAAGAAACAAGTCAAACAATCAACAAATATATTATTTAAATATTAATATCTCTGCTTATAGAGCTATTTTTTTTTTTTACCAAAACAAAAACAAAAAAGAAGAAAAGGGGAGGAGAGAAAAAAAAAAAGGAGTGATGAATGCCAATGCGCTGCGTTTTACTCCAGACTTGGTGTTATAAATATTAAACTTCTATTGCATCATATCTGTACAAGTATTATATATTATATCATCTGACAACATTATGTCATTAGAATATTATAATATAATATCAGGGATCTGATATCGTATTATAATATAACAAAGTCATTTTAAAATCAAACCAACATGCCCATATCTTTAAGTGTTTATCAACCATGCCCTTGGTATTGTACCTAAATTCTTCTTTACAACATATATCATCTATTTTTCGTAACCATTGAGCTAAGTTTGGTATAGACTTTTGCTTCCAGTACATCGGTATTAAGGATTTTGCCGTGTTTAGCAGATGAGGGGTTATTGAGTTTTTATATCTAGATATTGATTGTGATTTTTGGTGAAACAGAATAACCCAAGGATCAAACTGAATTATGTATTTTTGTATTATAGACGCCATATTAATAACTGTCTGCCAATATTTTTGAATAAAAGGGCATGATCACCAGATATGACCATGAGTAGCACATCCTCCACATTCTCTCCAGAATAGCGGGGAGTTAGAGCCGGTTCATACTGGGGCGGCACGACTTTGCCGGCGACTCGGCGATGCGATCTCAAGACGACTTGAGAGGCGATTTGCAAAATGACTTCTGTATAGAAGTCAATGCAAGTCGTCCCGAGTCCCCCCTAAAGTAGTACAGGAACCTTTTTCTAAGTCGGAGCGACCTGAGTCGCTCCTATTAGAACGGTTCCATTGAACAGAGCGGGACGCGACTCGTCAGGCGACTGAGTCGCCTGCGAGTCGCCCCTGTGTGAACCGGGTCTAAGAAGAGAACATTGAATGCAACAGTTGCATTATTTATGAATTTAATTTAAATAGAATAATGAAAATGCTCTAATTTAAGGTTTTTAGCAGTATGTTAGAAATAAAGAAATACGGGCTATGTTTTCTGGGATGCCAAAATGTAGCTTTGTAAAAAAAAAAATCCCTCCATCTGCTTTAAGCACTAAAATATCCCTAAGCTATAGAACTTTTAAGGTCTTGCATGTCACACTGACCCTTGATGCTGACAGATCAAATGACGCTACTCGCTCAGAAACTGCTCCCTGTCTTTCTCTCCATCGGAAATATCTTTGTCAATGTGCAAAAGATGGTTTTCTGTTTCCTCATTGCCTATTGTGCTTTCCAGTGTTTACAGTCTTAGATGATCTGAGAGGCTGAAGCAAGTGAGAGAAGCTTCCTGAAGATGACAAAAGCTCACGGGGGACACAGACAGAAAGGGGAGGGTGTTATGTGCAATATCTGTATGATCGACCATTGACAAAAGATAGTGGCATATCACATCCTGCCCTTTGAAAACTCCTCTTTGAATTGTGAACACTCTTCTGCTTTGTGCCTTCAGGAGAACTTTTTGGAGGCTCTTGCACAGACACAATAAACCTGGGGCTCCAGCTGTAGGACTATAAGCTGAACCATACAATCCATGGTAGAGAATATAGGAAAGGACAGGACTTCTTCCAAAATTCAAGCTGCTTTCTAAGATAATGTCTGCACAGATGCTGGATGCAAAGACTGAACGCCTGTGTTTTTTCAGAAAGCGCCCAATCTGCACTGCTATCACTTCTCTAGTCAGTCCTTTAATGTGTTTTGCTGGCTGAATGTTGATTTTAATCTTTAGATTAGCACATAGTGCAAACCCCAATGAACACAGATGTGTGTACGGAGTCATCTGGTTGGTACATTGGTGTTTGGTGGGGGCACTTCACCTACCATGCATACCTCCCAACATTTTGAGATGGGAATGAGGGACACCTACTAACAAACGTATGTAGGCATAGGACACGCCCCCTGTCACACCCCCTTAAAGGAGAATTAACCAAACAAAAAGGTTAATTAAATCCACAAGGGCTTTTTTTTACCACTACTATTCCTTTATATTGGCTCTTAAAATGTACAAATGCAGCAATTTAGAAATTGGATGAAAGGTTTAGCACTAGGAAACATTTTTTGAAAGATAAAAAGTGTATTTTATATACAACTATACAGATCAGACCAAAATGAGGGACAAATGAGGAGGAAAGAGGGACAGAGGGACATTGCTCCAAATCAGGGACAGACCCTCGAAATCAGGGACAGTTGGGAGCTATTTACCGCGTGAAGATATTCTTAGGGCCTAATGTATCAGCATTAGAAATTTGATTGTGTCTCAACAGCCACAGAATAAATACAGTAAAATTTTGATTGCTGGTCATGCGTAATGAACTCTACTTTTTAGTATTGACACATTAGGCCCTTTTTTATGTGACAAAGTATAAGCCAATCTTTCGTTTTTTTCAATAGATCTATCAGGTAAGCGTTACAAGTAAGAGGAAGCAAGGATGTCTCTAAAGCCCTGAACACACGATCGGATTTCCTATGGATTCAAATCCGATGGATTTTTCCATCGGAATTCCGATGAAGCTGACTTCCATCAGTCTTGCCTACACACCATCAGTCAAAAATCCAACCGTCCCAAACGCTGTGACGTAAAACAGTCCGATGAGCCGAGAAAAATTAAGTTCAATGCTTCTGAGCATGCGTCGACTTGATTCTGAGCATGCGTGGGTTTTTTCTCCGATGGAGTTCCAGACAGACGATCGGAATTTGCTATTGTTTTTTTTTTCCATCAGATAAATTTAAAACATGTTCTATTTTTTCTCACCGACGGAAAAAAGACCGATGGGGCCCACACACGATCGGTTTGTCCGATGAAAAAAGTCCATCGGACTGTTTAATCGGTAAAACCGATCGTGTGTACAGGGCATAAAAGGGCTTGTTCACACTGGGGTTTATTTTCTAAAGGCAAATAGACTGAGCACTTGTACTCTGCATAGGAATTTGCTCCAGAGCTTAGTAAATGAGGTGAAGCGCTGCTGGCTTCCATCATCCAATAATGTGCAAGCAAAAATGCTGTTTTCTATTTCCCTTGCATGCGACTGGGTATTTTTTACAAAGTGAAGCTTCAACTCATTTACTAACCTCTGGAGCAAGAATGCACAATCTATTTGCCTTTAGTAGATTAACCCTAATGCCTGATAAGCTGTGTATTTCTGTACACCACCGCGCATAGAAATCAATTGTTTCCCATGTGCCTCGTTTATACATGTGTGGTGGTGTGCAGAAATATGGAGCCTAACTGAAATGGCATGAATAAGCCCTCAAGTAGAAGTGAGACCAGGTAGATCTATTTCAGTTCCTTGTTTTTTTGCAAAGCAGTGTTAGAAAATGCAAACTGGAATTTGATGCCCTGATATTGCCAGCACAAATGTATGTACTGAATACAGCAGTAACTAATGCAGACCTATGGAAGTGATGAATAAGAGCAGAGTCTAAATGTCTTATTAATGGTCTGTAGTGTGTGTTTACACATTTATACAGGATGTCTAACATATATACCGGTTACGAGAAAAGTGCAGAGGCTGCCACTGCTGACATATATATATATATATATATATATATATATATATATATATGTGTGCGTGTGTGTGTGTGTGTTCCTGGTAGGAAAACCCAGAGACAGCCTGGCAACTGACCTTATCAGAGGATATGGCATTCCACATATTACTCACAACAGGTGCTGCATTTCTGAAAATACTAGTTGCCGGGCTGTTATGCTTTTTAACCGGGGACTTGAAACAAACACACAGATTTGGAAAGCCAAACTTCCTATCTTCAGATTAGTTCCAGATCAGAGGACTCCTGCACATAGCAGTAAGAAAAGGTTTGCACAGCATCCAGAGCCTCAATAAAAAAATGAACACAACCCCCCCCCCCACCCCCAAGCGCATTACTATGTATTCAGAAGCTGTGGGTCCGAATACATTTTAATGGGAGGTCTGGATGCTGTACAGCCCCCTTTACAACCATATGCATGAGTGCAAATATTGCAGATCGTTATTAAGTATTACAGACTATTTGTATTAATCAGAACATTTCAGCAATGACAGCCTCTGTTTCCAATGACTGGTTCTCTTTATGATTAAACGTGTCAGTTTTGTATGTACTTGAAAAGATATTGTTTCATTAACAGCCGCTTGCAATAATCGCATGTAAAATCTGGCAGGCTGGTTGTACCCAAGTTGAGCGCTTGATCAACTTTGGCACATTCAGCCTGCCCATACAGGTTTCAAATGTCAGCTGGTTCAGCAAGAGATTCGAACCGTCTATGGCCGGCTTAACATACATGATAGACCAGCAAAATGTAATACATTTTTACTGAACCCTTATCTAACACATAGGTGGTAGATAATTTCTGTAACAAACACTGCAGTAGGAATCACAACAAGAAGCCTTACTTTTCAGCATATTTTATTTAAAATAAAGATGCAGACATTCTATAACATAAATCATATGTACCATATAAAAGGGGAAAAGGGATATGGATGTACATTTATGAGGTGAAAGGAAAAATGGGAGAGACGTAGAAACTCTTATTCTTTATAAATATATACAACCGAGAGTTGCGTTTGTATTTACAACACAGTAATGTACTGCAAACACTGTAAATAAAGTGCAGTTCCATAAAAAGAAACCATTCACGTGACCCTGGACCAGAGATGATAGCCAGAGTAGGCAATGCAAACTGTTTTTGAACAGCATTACATCCGAAGAGCAAACCAGCTGTCAAGCAGAGTCATAGCTTAATATAGAACCAAGTCCAGCGGGGAGTTCAATGCCTCTGACAAGTATGAAGTCTGGAGGATTTAGGCACGGTTGTGAATTCTCCTTTCTGTAATTTGCAGGCCAACCCTGCTCCACAGTGACAACGCTGGAAGATTTCCAGCCCATGTGAACCCTTTCTCCTGTGCTTAGTGCACACTTGGCCTTCCTCAAGAACAGGCTTGCAGATCTTTGACCAGAAATGACGAGCGCAGCACAGTCCTGGGCCACAGTCGCTGGACCTAAGGCATACATCGCCATCGCGACCTGGAGGGGAAAAAAAAAAAGAGACATTCCACATAAGTGACCCTGCTGGGTTATTTCCACATCTCATTGCTAGCCTTTGTAAACTTTTGCAAAGACCAAGTTCTCTAAAAACTTCTGGGAATTAGTACATGCATGCTATAAAGAGCTCCTATTTTTCCTTAAAAATTGATCGCAGCTACTTTAGCCAGCCAGTCTGGTGGAGGCGAGATGTCAGATAGTACGGCAAACCTAGTATGCATCATTCATTAATATTAAAAACGACTTTGTGCTTACCTTTAAAGGGTTGACCTCCAGCTGGAGATGTCGTGAACTTAGTGTTTGTATCCACAGTAGCATGTTCACTTTGGAAGGTTTCCGTCATGGTGTCTTCTTGATAACCAAGATGTGAGAAGCGGTCATTTTCCTGTTCTACTGGCACGCAGATTCCTGTAAGGCAAGCAGGGCATGTCTTAGCACAGTGGTGTAAAAGTGTGAGCCATTAGCAAGGTGACAATACAGTCAGTATGGAGATGATGATTACACTAGACACCTGTAAAACCCATCCCATCACAAAGCAATCACCTGGTTAGACGCCATACAAAGCAGGACAATGTGTTTTATGTGTCTACATAATGGGGTACTAAAGAGCACTGACACAATAGGGGGCCCATATGGCCAGCAACACAACTTCAAATAGGGCGGCGGGTAGAACATTAGCAATTGTCATGGTAAGTGACCCTTTTGGTGGGTATGTTAAAAAGCAGAAAGCCCAGTTCCAGTTTGCTTTGAGCTTTACACATAGTTTGTTCAAATCCTCAAAGGGAAAGCATTATACTCTGTTGTTAGGAAGAATGAGCCACTTAGATTTACAGCTAAAAACAATGCATTATTCATTGGGCTCTGAAATCCCCTTTACATGTCAAACAGGCTGATTTGAACCTAAATTAGGAAGCGGCCGTTCTTCCCTTGAACACCTAAAATGAGCAGTTGTGTTTAGTAGCAGTTGTGTTTAGTAGCAGTTGTGTTTAGTACACAAATCTGTTTATGTTGTTACATCATGATGTGCTTCCATAACGTTTACTGATTTTAGGTACATTTTAAAGTTTACCAAAGGAAAGTGTAACGACTTGGTGATGCATGTTCCATCAACACTGATCTTTTGTGAAACACGATTAGCGTTGGAATGAATGGAAGTTCTTTTCAACTTCACCTAGCCCAGTTCTACTCTATAGTGACAGTTTGGATAGCTTGAATGCTACTTACCATTGCTGCAGTAGTTGCCCATGCAACACATGGCATCCCGTAGACAGCGCTTCCTACGTTTCCTGCATGCCAGGCACACCAATGAGTTCCCATTTCTGGAGCTGTGACAGAACTCATCCAGAGCGCAGTCATCGTCCTCCGTGCAGGAGTACAGCTGGGAGATAAAAGCAGTATGTCAGTATATAGGACATCCACATGGGAGCATCACCGTTTACTTTTATTGCAGCATTGGATGACAGGAGTAAGGGGTGACATTGGACAAGGCAAATAGACTGTCCACTTTGCAGAGGAACCTAAACTTTGCAAGGGGATTTTGACTTAAATTAGTGAATGTGATGAGAATTCATTTTGCAAAGAATGCACAAAAAAATTAAATTAAAAATAAATAAATACAATTAAATAATAATTAAAAAAAAAAACATGCATAACACACACACAACTTTTACTTGCATCCTATTGGATGATAGAAGTGCATAGTTTAACTCAAAATAAGGGCAAATTAATTTGCAAAGCAAACAGCCTATTTACTTTGAGTAAATAAATAACCCCTGAGTTGTCCAATGTCACCTTTACTCCTGCCCCCCCCTAGAATCAGACTACATTGCAGGACATGTTAGTAGTAATTCCAGTAGTAAGGACAGTGCTGGTTACAAGTGTGACCCATTTGCTACACTGTTGCATGTCAGGCTGATTGGACATCAATGACTATACATAGGATTTTCTCATTGATAAAGTAATTACCGCAAGCAGAATTGTCCACTTACCGGGTAGGCATCAAAAGAGTGGTATTTGTTGGCCATGTCATAGAAGGAGTCCGGGCTGACACTGACCGGATAAAAGCCCATAGGTTGCCCGGCCGGGGCTGGAGGGACATTCTTGATGGAGT